>CM040121.1:376627895-377972391 GCA_022559845.1 Amorphophallus konjac
TTAGATGCTAGAAGCATTCGGGGACTCCATGCTGGTTATAAAGCAGTTGGAAGGGGATTTCCATGTGAGGAAGCAAGAACTCATTCCTTATTACCATCTGGCTCTCCGCCTAATGACAAGATTCTATTTCATCAGCATCAAGCACATCAACCGAGGATAGAATGCTCAAGCTGACGCCCTCGTAAAGCTGGCCAATTCTTTGGCGGTCCCGCCTGATACAAGCCTGAATATAACAGTAATCAACCGGCGGAAGGTCCCCAGTGTGATAGAAGCTCTAGCCGATGAACTAGTAAATGAAGTGGCAGCTGTAGAAGCAATCCAGCAGTCTGATTGGCGGGAGCACCTCCTGCATTGGTTTTAACACTAGCAACTCCTGAAGGAGAAAGAACAGAGGATGAAACTCCTGAGAGTTAAAGATTCTTATGAGATGAGAAATGGAACGTTGTTCCGGATAATGGTAGATGCCCGAAAGAGGATTTTACTGCGCTGCTTATCTCCAGGGGAAGCTAGGCAGGTAATGCAAAAGGTCCATGCCGGGTAAGTCGGGGCACACCAGGCCGGTCCGAAAATGAAAATTGAAATAAAGAAACTAGGCTACTATTGGCCCTCTATGTTTGATGATTGCTACAAGTTCACCAAAGTCTGTCAGAGGTGTCAAGAGCATGCCACTGTGTCAAGAAGGCCAACTGTGCCACTGCATCCCACCATCCCAAGCTGACCATTCGCTCAATGGGCTACGGACGTGGTAGGACCACTACCAGCATCTTCATCAGGATGCAAATATATCTTAGCAGCTATAGACTACTTCTCCAGATGGGCAGAGGCAGCAACATTGATAGAAGTGACAGGAGAATTGGTCACTAGATTCTTCTGACAAAATATAATATTCCGGTTTGGAGTACCCAGCCGAATCATCTCTGACAACGGCAGTCACTTCAAGAACCAGAAGGTGTACCGACTAGCTGACAAATACAAGATTGATTAGAAGGCATCATCTCCCTACTACCCTCAAGCCAACGGACTTGCAGAAGCCTTCAACAAGACGCTATGCACTCTGTTACCGAAGACTGTCAAAGCTAACAAAAGAGATTGGGAAGAAAGACTGTACGAAGCACTCTGGGCTTACCGTACAATCTATAAAACCCCAACTAGTTGCTCACCCTACTCCCTCGTGTACGGGTCGGAGGCTGTGGTGCCAATTGAATTAGAGGTCCCCTCGTTGTGAATCGCCATCCAACATGGATTGGTAAGCAGCGAGCAGACCAATATAGAAAGAAGACTGGAAGAGCTCGTCGAGCTCGAAGGAAAGCGTCTCCGTGCGCAACAAAATATCCAACTCTACCAAACCCACATGGCCCGTGCTTTCGATAAGATGGTCAAAGGACGAGAATTCAAGAATGGTGACCTGGTAATGGTTAAAAGAAGAAAAGTGATGGCCTCTAACCCCAAAGGGAAGTTGGTTGAAAACTGGGTCAGACCATATGTCGTCCACCGAGTATATGAAGGGGGTGCATATGTCCTTGTAGATCACAAAGGAGTCGTCCAGTTCTCTCCCCTTAATGGAAAACATATGAAGCTGTATCACACAGTTCAACCGGCATTTTCAGAATGACCTATACCTGTCTCGGTCTAGTGGCATTCCACCCTGACCGAGATCTACCTATCTTAGTCTAGTGGCATTCCGCCCTGGCCGAGTTCTACCTACCCTTGGTCTAGTGGCACTCCGCCCTGACCGAGCTCTATACATATCTTAGTCTAGTGGCACTCTGCCCTAGCTAAGTTCTATCTACCCTTGGTCTAGTAGGCATTATGCCCTGACCGACCTCTATACCTACTTTGGTCTAGTGGCACTCTGCCTTAGCCAAGTTCTACGTACCCTTGGTCTAGTGGCACTCCGCCCTGACCGAGCTCTATACCTACTTTGGTCTAATGGCATTCCGCCCTGGCCGAGTTCTACCTACCCTTGGTCTAGTGGCACTCCGCCCTGATCGAGCTCTATACACATCTTAGTCTAGTGGCACTCTGCCCTAGCTAAGTTCTATCTACCCTTGGTCTAGTGGCACTCCGCCCTGATCGAGCTCTATACCTACTTTGGTCTAGTGGCATTCCACCCTGGCCGAGTTCTACCAACCCTTGTTCTAGTGGCACTCCGCCCTGACCGAGCTCTATACATATCTTAGTCTAGCGGCACTCTGCCCTAGCTAAGTTCTATCTACCCTTGGTCTAGTAGGCATTCCGCCCTAACCATGCTCTATACCTACCCTTGGTCTAGTGGCATTCCGCCCTGACCAAGCTCTATCCGCCCTAGTCTAGGTGTCATCTGCACCCTAATTAAAGTCCCACCTGCCTTAGTCTAATGGCGCTCCACCCTAGCTAAGTTCCACCTACCTTAGTCTAGTGGCACTCTGCCTTAGCTAAATTCTACCTACCTTAGTCTAGTGGCACTCCGCCCTAGCTAAGTTCCACCAGCCTTAGTCTAGTGGCACTCTGCCCCAGCTAAGTTCTACCTACCTTAGTCTAGTGGCACTCCGCCCTGACTGAGCTCTACCCACCTTGGCCTATTGGCATCCCGTTCTGGCCGAGCTCTAAGAGAATATATATACATATACATATAATGATGTAAAAGATAACTTTGCCATTGTGGGCCTTACGCCCGGATCGGCACAAATCTATCCCTTGCGTTAGCATTACCTTCTTGCTGACTAATAAACCCCTTTTCTCGGCGCAAGACTTCGTGTCCTAGCCGACGCTTTTACAGCATTACCATTACGGGCCTCCCGCCCGAATCGGCACAAATCTATCCCTTGCGTCAGCATCACCGTCTTGCGGACAAATAAACCATGCTTCTCGGTGCAAGACTTCATGCCCTAGTCGACTTTCCCAACGTCCTTCCGTTATTCGAGTCCAAACAAAAATAAGAATAAAAAAATGATCATAAAAATGGGGTTTAAAATAGAGGTGCCCCGCCAGCCTTGTTCCTACATTAGGAGAAGGGCAAAAATGGCTTTAACCCGGATATGGCGAAAACCCGAAAGGGCGTCGTAGGCAAAATCAGGTACCCCGTCACGTGAAAACCCGAAAGGGCACGTGTGCAAAAGCAAGAGGGGGCTGGCTTCGATGAAAACCTGAAAGGGCGCTCAAGTTAGTAATGTGGTAATTTAAGTTCCGCCTCACCCTCATTCTAGTGAAACTCCGAAAAGGGCGATCAGCCCGATCCCCATCAGAAATCTTTCTCAACTATCTTCTGACCCTTGTCACCATCGGCAAGATCGGTCAACTTACTTCTGACCCTTGTCACCATCGGCAATATCGGCCAGCCTCTTTGCGACCCTTGTCATCATCGGCAAAATCGGTCGACTTACTTCTGACCCTTGTCACCATCGGTAAGATCGGTCAGCCTCCTTGCAACCCTTATCATCATCGAAAAGATCGGTCGACTTACTTCTGACCCCTGTCACCGTTGGCAAGATCGGTCAGCCTCCTTGCTGCCCTTGTCACCATCGGCAAGACCGGTCGACTTACTTCTGACCCGTGTCACCATCGGCACGATCGATCAGCCTCCTTGCGACCCTTGACACCATCGACAAGATCGGTCATCCTACTTCTGACCCTTGTCACCATCGGCAAGATCGGTCAGCCTCCTTGCGACCCTTGTCATCATCGGCAAGATCGGTCAACTTACTTCTGACCCTTGTCACCATCGGCAAGATCGGTCAGCCTCCTTGTGACCCTTGTCATCATCGGCAAGATCGGTCAACTTACTTCTGACCCTTGTCACCATCGGTAAGATCGGTCAACCTCCTTGCGATACTTGTTGTCACATCCCGAACCGATAGCAGCGGGAAGCGATGCTCGGAACGTGGCAGTTAACAATCATGATAACAAGAGAGAAAATAAATAACCATAATTAGACACATGGAGGCCATACACATTGTGAAGATACGAACTTATTAATATTTGAAATTTAAAAATATAATTTGACTCACTACACTAGCTAGACTCAAGAGGATAAAAAGACAGACTCCGATCTCTAGGTTCCAGGTTCACTCGATCACACTGACCCGATCCTCATTTGCAACGTTCCGTTTACCGCGTTACCTGAAAAGGATTGGAAGTAGGGGTGAGCATGAAGCTCAGTAGGAATTATACTCTATCGTCAGGCATAGTTTAAGTGATTAGCCAATTAATGAATATGCATGATTAACGTGAGAAAAATAAGTAGAAATAAATAATCATCAAGATTCAAAGAGTAACGATAATTAAATGGAAGAAATAATTGCATGTCGAGATATCAAGCAAGATTAACAAGATTTTCTAGTGAATGGCCATTTACAAGTCAATTTGAGTCATGTCAAGCAAGCAAGCAAGTACTTCATGCTTTAAGCATGAATAATAAGTTTCACGAGAATGTTGAATGCCCTAGACTTAACAACCTAGTCATGCACCGGTGACAATGCCACACCTAGTCATTCACCTCCCCAGGGATCAAGTACTCTTCGGGTGCTCCTCCCAGGACCAGTCTGGGCCCTTCATTTGTTTGCCTTGGCATTGATTTGTTTGGATCGCAGATCCCACGAATCTAGACATCCACAATATTTAATGGCCAAGAGTTCCAAGGTCAAGTTCATGTAGTCAAGGTAAAGGACGTAAGAATAATGATTCTTAAGAGTCCAAACAATAAGCTCCTTAATCGAGAGGAATAGTTATTCCAAATGACTATAATTGACGATCAATAGACATAACAATAGGTCATATCACGAAATACCATAGCCTAGGTAGGCTAGAGTAGCTTACACACTTCAAAATCATGAAATAATCACTTTTCAGAAAATTGTAATATACACGGTCGGAAATGGGCCGCTCAATATTTATACGATCTCATAAGGGTCGCACTATCAGGAACTGGGCTGGAGATCAGCCTCTACGAGGTCAAGGATAAACGGTCCAAGATGGGCCTTTCAACTACAAGCACGGTCAATCATGGGCCGCACAAGGCCAGAACGACTAAAGCTCAAGAAGGAGATAAACGAGCTCCAAAGGGCCGTACAAAGATGAACGGTCAGAAATGGGCCGCACATTGCCAGAAGTTCTTAAAGTATAAGAACATGATATACGGTCCAGACAGATCCGCTCATAGTCTTAATGGTCCAGCATGGGCCGCATGTCAGTTGTATGGGCAACTATAGTCCGCACAACACTGGGCCTATCAATAGGCTAGAAATTCACCCAAGTGGACTCCCGGGCTGCCATAGGCAGGGTGGAACTGAGCCAGAGTCCAGCCCACTATCTGCTGATCGGCCTAGAGTCTATTGGGTCAAGCAAATCGGGAATCGGTCGAAGATAGATCAAGGATAAACGACCAAGATTAAATGGCCATGAGCTAGAGATAAACGGTCTACACTGGGCCGTTCAGGGAGATATGCGGTCGACTAGCGACCGCTCAAGTCCCTGCTAGACCAATTCGGACAATGACTCAAATCACAGCGGTTCGATTGAGTCCAAAATCAATTCTAAGGGATAATAATGGTTCAAGATTAACGGTTCAGGTCTAAGGTTAACAAGTGTAAACCTAATAGCTATTTCAATTATAAATGATTCACACTTAAGATTAACATTCATTGGAAAGATGAATCAAGATCAAGCTCAAATTAAATAAATAAGCAAGACTTATTTTCTATCATGAATTACAATTTATTAGGTGTGTTGCTAACATGCAATTAACACTAATCTACTAACATAACATGCTGAAATGACATTTTAATCTGTTCTGCTACCGATGTGTGGTCGGTTCTAGACCTTACATCCCCATGGACGGTCATAAATAGGCCGCTCATGCCCCCTCAGGTCCGAAGGCCTGCTGGAGATGGACGGTCGGTAGGGTGCCGCTGGAAGGGATGTGCGGTCTGGAACTGGCCGCAGGACAGACATGCGGTTGGTATATGGCCGCACGTACCAGGGAAATGATTAGAGATAGAAATCGTTAAACGATCCACGACAGGCCGCCTGTCTTGATGGGCGGTCTATCGTGTGGCCGCACAAGTCCAGATAGGTCGCTGCCCTTTCGCCTTGCCCTACTCCGGTGAGGTTTCTAGGGTCAGAACTAAAACATGAAATTCGCACGATCTAAAGAATGATATTTGGGGCTTTTACTACCAAAAGAAAGAGCACAAAAAACTCTACGAGATGTATGAATCAATTTCATGTTTACTCTCTTAAGTCTCTACTTAAATCGAAGAGGAACAAAGTTAACCCTAATTTGACATGCTTCTACTAAACCGCAAAATACTCGTAGGATACTACATGATATTTGGCACTTTATATACCAAAAGAAAGAGGACTTGATGCTGAACATTTTGATATATTACTTGAGGTTTGAGCCTGAGAGAACCTACCTCAATCAGGGAAGAAAGGAAGAAAAAGGAGGAAGACGCGCTCGGTACCCCACGTCGGAGATCACAGGAATTCACCCTCGTCCAAGGTTCTCGTCGGCCGCCACAGCTTCCAAATGAAACTAGGGTTCCTAAGGAGCATTTTTATAGGTCGCACACCTTCTAGAGTGTTCTATGCAGGGAGAATTCGTCCAAGCAAGTCGGGTTAATCTGAACGCCGCCGCAAAAGTTGACTCGATCCAAACTCCGCCGATTGCATCTCCTAGGGTTAAGGTTTCAGGATATTAAGAGATGATTAACTATCAGGGAGAAATGATCCTCTCATCCTGGCCTTTCATTCACCACCGGTTTGGGCTCATTTGATGGAGTATTGGGCCCGAATTTCGCGTTTCAAGGTATGGTTAACTAAGTGTTTAATTTGGGCTTAATCCACTAATTCGGCATACTTACAGATTTTATTTGGGTTGGCCACAGAAGACAAGTTTGTTAAACGTGTTATTCTCTACAAGAACATATTTTTTCTGGATTTTCATAAAATAGTTGAAATATAACGTATTCTATTTATTAAGGAATTATTCTAATTAATTGCTAATTAATTTCTCGAAAAAAAAACCAGGGTATTACACTTGTCATCATCAGTAAGATCGGTCAACTTATTTCTGACCCTTGTCACCATCGGAAAGATCGGTCAGCCTCCTTGCGACCCTTGTCATCATCGGTAAGATCAGTCAACTTACTTCTGACCCTTGTCACCATCGACAAGATTGGTCAGCCTCCTTGCAACCCTTGTCATCATCGGCAAGATCAGTCGACTTACTTCTTACCCTTGTCACCATCGGCAAGATCAGTCAGCCTCCTTGTGACCCTTGTCATCATCGGCAAGACCGGTCAATCTACTTCTGACCCTTATCATCATCGGCAAGATCGGTCAGCCTCCTTGTGACCCTTGTCATCTTCAGCAAGACCGGTCAACCTACTTCTGACCCTTGTCACCATCGACAAGATCGGTCAGCCTCCTTGCCACCCTTGTCATCATCGGTAAGATCGGTCGACCTACTTCTGATCCTTGTCACCATCGGCAAGATCGGTCAGCCTACTTCTGACCCTTGTCACCATCGGCAAGATCGGTCAACCTCCTTGCGACCCTCGTCACTGTTGGCGAGATCGGTCAACTCCCTCATGGCCCTTGTCATCATCAGCAAGATCGGCCAGCATCTCCTCAAGCCCGGCTTTACCCCGAGAATTGAGTTCAAAAAAAAGAAAAGAATGATAAATAAAAATGAGGCTTAAAATAAAGGTGCCTCGCCAGACTTACTCAGATATTCTGAGTAAGGGCAAAAATGGCCATAACCTGGCTGTGGCGAAAACCCGAAAGGGCGTCGCAGGCAAAATCGGGTACCCTGCCACGTGAAAACCCAACGGGGCACGTGGGCAAAAGTAAGAGGGGGTTGGCTCTGGTGAAAACCCGAAAGGGCGCTTGGGTCAGTAATGTGATAGTATGAAAACATATGCTATACCTCTTGGTGACACTTCCATCAGTTGTCCCACCGGTAATAAAACCTATCCAGAATAGACCTTCTGCCCGTTCTGATGAAACTTGTCAATTCCCTTACATTGGCATAAACCCAATGACAATGATGAAACTCACTGTTGATCCTAAGGCACCATCACCTGAGCCGATAATGAAACCCACCCAAAGTAGGCCCTCTGTCTACTTTGATGAAACTCACCTCTTTATGATATCCTAAGTCCCACCGACGATAAAACCTTCCATCGGTCACAAGGCATCATCGCCTGGACCGATAATGAAACCCACCTAGAGTAGACCTTTCGTCTATTCTGATGAAACCTATCTCCTCACATCGGCATAAACCCAATGCCGATGATGAAGCTTTTTATGATCATAAGGCACTTCGCCTTGATCGATGTTAGAACCTATCTAAGATGGACCTTCCGTCCATTTCGATGAGACATGTGAATCCTTCATACTTCCAGCACTTCTGGCCAATAAGGCTTACATTTGCGCCAATTTGGCGAACCTCTGGAGCCCCGGCACGTGGTGGAGTGAGGCCCCCATCCTTTCCTTGAAAGGGTGGATGCTCTCCTGCGGTACGGATACGGGTATGCTTCCATGTAGGTCGCCAAAATTGTCACAAGATATGATATAAGTGTGAAGATGGACACCTAAAGCATTAAGAGAAACTTGTATTTCATTGAAAAAGAAGGAGAGAAGAAGACAATGGGAGCCCTTCGAGGGGGGACAGATTACAAAAGGCAGATAAGCTAAGATCGCCTGAAGATATCTTCAAAGTCGAGAAGCCCGACATGTGGAGCCGCTCCCAATTCACGGAGTTGCATTTCCTCCTCCTGAACGCGAGCCATCTCAGTCTTCTGGACGCACTTTTCGACATGCTCATTTGTTTGTTCTTTAAGTCGGTTTATTCGGTGGGTTTATTTGTTTATTAAGTGCGTGGTGTGCCAGTCACAAAGTGACTATTTATTGTGCACTCGATTTGACTAATCAGACGATTGTGTAGTTCGTGTCGGGACCAAAACCCGCCCCGCCATAAAGGTCACGACGTTATTTACATCCCCTCAGAGAGGGGAGCACCCTTGATTAATCGCCAGGAAAAGGGGCCTCACGTCCAAAAATTTAATTGCATAAAAAACCTATTAAGAAATACTGAAGCCCTTGTACGAGGGTGTGAAGAAAGTATCTGAGCTCATGTCGATCATCTGTTGACCATTTAATGTTCGGACGGATGTCCGGCTTGAGAATAGCGTAATCATCGCGGGAAGACCGGAACATGTGTAAGTCGGGATACAACAACTTTATTGTTCAAAGGAACGGGAAACATTCAATTAAATCCCGGTTAGAGCGATCGGAAACCGATAAGTTTGTCGGCCCGGTGCAAGATCAAGCTACGACCATACTGCAGTGGGCCCCCCGCGGTCAAAGTCAGGCTCACGTGGGCATCGTCAATATTCCTGGTGCCAAAGGGGCAACGGGAGGATGTCCCGGGACCAGATCTGAGAACCAATATGCGTTCAAAGGGATCGGGCTATAGGCCGAGGATATGGGTCAGGCAATGACCATGATCGGGGCGGACCCGAGGTCTAGGCATGGCCCACGGAGGCCTTATTGCTATTCCCATGCAAAGGGTCCAGGGATGACGAGAGCCTTCTCGTTCCATTCAGATTTTTTTGGTCACTCATGGACCACTTTATGTCCGGAAAAAGGTCCGTGTTTATAGCATAAGAGACGGTGACAAACTATACAAATACTTGCCGTGAGTACGACAAGTTTAATGCAAGTGCAAGATCAGATCCCGATATATTTGTCTGTCACTAACGGACCATTCACTGTTCGGACGAGAGCTCGCATTTGAAGCATCGAAGACAAAGACAAAGCCGTACGGATGTCTACCGTAGATACGCCAAGTTTAATGTGTATGCGGGATTGGATCCCGGTAGAAGCGGGTCAGGCGAATGAGCTATTGACCCGAGAGGTGTTCAGATCATGACCATATCGAGGATTCCGAGGTCCACGTCCGATGCCATGGGGCATCATTGATTTTCTCTTCACACGTAGTCCGGAGGAGCGGGTTGTTAGGTGTGGAGCCCAAGCTCGGCATCGTGCGGCCTCGCACGCGGATCGATTTAGGTCTCTTCGTTTGTTTTATTTAATAGTTTCAGGCCTTTTCTTTTAATTAACTAATTATGTTGCCCTTTTTTTTAGGCGCGCTGGTTTAAGGAAGCAAAGGGGGGTGCGCCGATTTAATGGGACGCGCCGGATTAGGTGGATGCACAGGGGGCACGCCGGATTAGGTTCAAGAAGAATGGCGCGCCGGATTAACAAGGTGAATAGTAAGGGGGTGCACTATTCACCCCATGATTTTGAAAGTCATTTTGAGTGTAGAGTTAAACCGGCGCGGGGGGGTACCGCGCCAGATTTTCCCACGCCAGATTAGGAGCGAGTCGGGATAGCTTCTATGAGATTTGTTTCATTCTTCTGGCTTCTTTTATTCTTTCTTTCAACTGCAAGTTAATTCGTTGATTGGTTTGTTCACCCAATTGGTGGATTAAGTTTGTGGAGAGGAAGTTTAAGTGTTTGATAATTTGTTATGGTGAATTGGCATGATAATCCGAATGTTTTATTAGAAGTGTTTGTTGTGCAGGGTAGTTCAGTTTGTGTTTGATTTTAGGAGGGGGCTTTCTGAGTGGGGTTGATTTAGTCTGAAGAAGCTCCATTTATTCATTCTTATGTGTTCTTGTTCTTTGTTCCTCTTGTTCTTGGCCCTGGCAAAAATCGGGCAACACTTCCCCCGGATTGAAGCTTGCGAAAGAAAGATGCAGGAACACCAAACGGATTGCTCCAGGGTGAACCTCAAAATGCAGACCTCACGGCGGTCCGATAACCCAGATGTGAGTGTGGGAAAAACTCGAGGACTAGCCTTCGAGAGCTCCCACAGCTCACGGGTGATAATTTCTCTAGGTGGGACAAATGTATGCCACAGGAGGACTGTAAATGCTCATCCATCTGTGGGTTCCTTAGAAGGTCATGCCACGGAGAGGCGGACTTCTAAAGGCCCTTGGATGAGAAGAAAACTGAGAGAAAGAGGGAGAGATCAAAGCGATAGAACACCACTCATGCCCACACAAAAAGCATTCGTCTTATTCATCCCCAAGGAAAAGGGGGAAAAAGATACAGGAGGGGAGATTTACCCCAAAGCAAGGAAAACACATCAGAGAAAGAGGAAAAAAATACATTGGTGGGGTAGGGGGAATGGGGCACAAGCTCTGTCCCCCTCCGAGCTCACCTCTCTTCTCTCATGCTCAATCTCTCTTTTTCTTCACCTAGCAAGCGCAGGGACGGGGCTTCTTCTCTCTTTTTCTTCTTCTCTTTGCTAGCTGGTTCTCTCCCAAGAGCTCTCTTCTCCTAATGGCCAGCCGGGGGGAGTCCCGAGAGCTTTTGTGGAGCAGGCAGAGTATATATGGAACGGACAGGGGGATAAAATTCCGCCACCTCTACCTTGTTCGCAGCAACATTGTTGTTGTATTGGATGCTGCTGATTCACACCGTACACTGGCGCTCGTCCGAGGACCAGATGTTCGCAGGTCTGTCGGGAGATCTGCTGCCACTTCTCCACCGTGGATGCATGCCTTCGCCGTTGATGCCGATGCGCTATCGAACGGAGATGGAGATAGAGCTTCAACCATTAAATGCCATGCCCTTTTGCGTCTGCGCCCGAAGCTGGTGGGAGAACAGAGTACCGGAGCTCGGATGGGATAGCTTTTGAGTTAAACTAGCGCGGTGTTGTGCATGCTGGATTAACAACATACAAAGAGGCGTGCCGGTTTGGAGCCAAGATGGGGCACGCCTGTTTAATGGCCACAGGAGGGGCGCACCGGTTTAAGGCCCAAGCAAGGGCGCGCCGGTTTAAGTGCAGGCCGCGCCAGTTTAGACTTCATCTCGGAGTCGTAGCTATTCGGACGGACGCTTGTCCTCCCGTGTTGCTTTAGTTGTAATGCACAACCTCCGGGGTGTTTAGTTCAGGGCCTCTGAATCCCGATTTGAAACTTTGAGTGATTTCCGGCGCATGCCGAACATGTGTTTGAATTCTTGAGTTTCTTTTAATTTGGCCTTCGGCACCGCTGACTGGGGAACCGGGGCTGTCTTTTCTGCTCGAGGGGCTTCTTTGTTGGGTGGCAGAGCACCGGGTATATATATTCATCCTGCTTGGAGGAGGTATGGGGTTTGTTCGGCCTTTCCATCTTCGACTTGCTCTCGGGGTGTCGAGACGTCTGTGCCGCAAGAACGTTCCTTTTCTTCTCTTCTTTTTCTTGACGTCCACAAATGCCCCCCACTCGTAGGCAGCGCAAGCGAGGGACGAGTGCGCGGCGACCGCGAGTGCAGAGTTCTTCGATAGGATATCTGTTCTTCCGAGCCAGTGGGATGCCAGTCTAGTGCGAATTCACAGGAAAGCGCTCACTCCTTCAGAGAAGGGATGAGGGGATCGCTTCACTGCATATGCACGCGGACCGACATGTCAGAGTGGGGGTTTAGTCATCGGCATGGGGTGAATGCTGAAGCAAGAAGGAAGGGCTTATGCGTCGTCCCACGCAAAAGGCCTAAGCCTACCGGATGAGGCCAATCCCGAGAGGGAGTTAGTAACTCGTGCTAGGTTTAAGTAAAGTTGTTTATTCATCGACTTAGACAGGTGGTCCGAGCCAAAGGGAAGGAGGTTTTTTTTTGTTCATCGACCTGGACGGAAGGTTCAAGCCATGGGTTTATTCGTCGGTAGGATTGGGAATTGTAATACTGAGGTGGTTTATTCATTGACATGGGGTTAGCGCCAAAGCAAGGGTCTTTTTGTTCATCGAACCAGACGAAAGGTCCGTGCCACTTGTCTTACGCGTTGGTGGGACTGAAAATATTTTGATCTCTGGCAGGACTTGACAAGTCGACATCCCTCGGAGGCTTTGAGGATGATTTTTTTTTCTCTTCTTTTTTCTTTCTTTTTTTCTCTTTTTTTTTCTTCTTCCCTTTTTTTTTCTCTTTTTCTTCTTCTCTTCTTCTCTTTTTTTTCCTTCTTCCCTTCTTTTCTTTCCCTTCTTTTTCTTCTCCTCTTCTTCTTCTTTCTTTTTTTCATTTTTTTGAACAACTTTGGGTAGCTGTCGGCGTGGATGTCGATAGTGAAGAGCTACTGGCTCGGATGCCAATAGTTGGAAGTTGTCGGCCTGGATGTCGGTAATTAGGAAGCTGTCGGCATAGACGCCGATAACTCTGAAAGATGTCGGCTTGGATGCCGATAGTGAGAGAGCTATCGGCTAGATGCCGATAATGACATAGCTGTCGGCTAAACGTCGATAGTTAGATAGCTGTCGACTAAATGCCGATAATTAGATAGCTGTCGGCTAAACTCCGGTAATTAGATAGCTGTCGGCTCAGGGGCCGATGATTGAAAGCTGTCGGCTCGGAGGTCGATAATCGAAAGCTGTCGGCTCAGGGGCCGATAATTGAAAGCTGTCGGCCCAGGGGCCGATAATTGAAAGTTGTCGGCTCAGGGGTCGATAATTGAAAACTGTCGGCTCAGGGGCCGATAATTGAAAACTGTCGGCTCAGGGGTCGATAATTGAAACCTGTCGGCTAAGTGTCGATAATTGAAAGCTGTCGGCTCAAGGGCCGATAATTGAAAGTGTCGACTTGGGGGCCGATAATTAAAAGCTGTCGGCTCGGGGGCCGATAATTGAAAGCTGTCGACTAAGGGGCCGATAATTGAAAGCTGTCGGCTCAGGGGCCGATAATTGAAAGCTGTCGACTCAGGGGCCGATAATTGAAAGCTATCGGCTAAGGGCCAATAATTGAAAGCTGTCAGCTCAAGGGCCGATAATTGAAAGCTGTCGGCTCAAAGGATGATAATTGAAAGCTGTCGGTTCAAGGGCCGATAATTGAAAGTTGTCGGCGTGGGAGCCAACAATTGGGAAGTGAGCCATGATGGCAAAGAGGAGGGTTTATTCCTTTACCGGTCTGGACGGTGGGTACAAATTGAAAGCGATTCGTCACACAAAGGGACAGGGAGGAGAGTTTGTTGATTCGACAAGGGTGTTCGTCACCCGGAGGGACGGAGAGAAGAACTTGTTGATTCAATGGCCTGGACGGGAGGTCCAAATCAAAAGGGGTATTCGTCACCCGAAGGGACGGAGAGAAGAGTTTGTTGATTCCGAAAAGGATATTCATCACCCGAAGGGACGGAGAGGTGGTCAAGTCGTTGACACGGGCTAGTGTTAGCGCAAGGAAAAGGGGATGATTCCTTACCCGAATGGCAGGCTCGGGCCAGGGTGAAAGGTTGTTTCATTCTTTAATGCCCCGGGGGTACCAGCTGTATGAAGGGTCTTTTAATTCCTTGGCTGGACGGAAGGTCCAAACTAGAGTTCAGAGAATTCTTTTTTTTTTAGTTCTCTACCCAGACGGAAGATCCGATCTAGAGTGAAGAGAATCTTTTTAGTTCTCTAGCCGGACAGAAGGTCCGATCTAGAATGGAAGGAATCTTTTGTTCTCCAGCCGGGCAGAAGGTCCGATCTAGAGTGGAGAGAATCTTTTTTGCTCTCCGACTGGACGGCAGGTCCGAGCCAAAGTGAAAGGATCTTTTTATCTCTGGCCAGACGGAAGGTCCGACCTAGAGTGGAGAGAATCTTTTTGTTCTGCGGCTGGACGGCAGGTCCGAACTAAAGTGAAAAGATTTGATGTTCTTTAATGCGCCAGGAGTACCAGCTGTGAAATTCGAACTCAGGGAAGTGGACCGCAAGGGCCGGAATCGGTGTTGCGCAAGTAGGCCGTGAAGGCTGCAATTGGGGAAGCGGGCTATAGAAGCCGAAGTGGGGAGGTTAGCAGGCCGTAAAGGCGGGAAGTAGGCCATGGGGGCCAATGGTTGGGCTGCACGAGTCGAAATCAGGAAGGCAGGCTGCAGAAGCAGAAATTCAATTTTTTTTTATTATTTCCTTTATTCAAGCATGCAGGCATTCATCAGCAAGCATAACATAAAAATACACATAAGGTAGCTCCCTCTATAGGGGATAGGATAGGGACAGCACTCATAATTCACAGACACGGTGCGGGACACGAGGCACAACTGAGGGGTGGTGCGCCCGTCAAAAGGATATCGCATGTCCTGCATGCATAGCTTAAATTCACGCATTTCACCCGAGGCAATTCTCTGCGGAGTGGAGGAGCAAACGTGTGAGCAAAAGGCCCTAAACATAGGGATATGCAAATTTTCTAAGCAACACTCGAGGGTTACTCTAGAGCCTACACATAGGTTTTAGGCTCTCAATTTCGGTAGCTTCGCACAGCCCCCATCTGTTTATTTTGGTAGCAGATTTCACCGTTCGGCGTGAATCTCCTTATGTGTCTCAATGAGGATTCCTGACTACTAGGATTCATCCTTATCATAATTTTATTACGGATTCCACCGTTTGACGTGAGTTTCCTCATGTGTCTCAATGGGGACTCCCGGCTATTAAGGCTTCATCCTTATTGAAATTCGCTTCACCATTTCGCGCGAGTCTTCTCATTTGTTTCAATGGGGATTCTCGGCTACTCGGATTCACGTTTCTCTCCTTTTTTGCATCATTGTTTTATTTTTTTTCTTACAGTGGGTGTAGGCAGGTTTTTCCTCACGATTACCTTTCACGCGAGTGCAGAAATTCAAGCCTCCGTAGAGTGCTAAGAAGAAGTCGGGCAATCACTATGGTTGAAGACCATTGAACACATTAAATGTGAAGTGTGAGAGTGTTGCCTCAGGTTTATTTTATGAGTTGGGCTTAGCAGTTTAGTCATGACTCTTCCCCTTGACGTGTGCACTCGCCATAATTGGGTTCCCTTTGAGCGTATGCCGTGACGCACATGCATCCGGAATCGAGGTGATACTATTTAGCAAGGAAATACGGTCCTAGAAAATTCCAAGGAGGTGTGTTATTATATATTATAAGCAAGCATGCAAGCAGGGCAATCAAGCATTCTTCTTCTTCTTTTTTCTTTTTTCTCTTTTTTTGTGTAAGAGCATACTATCGTTACGTATAAGTGTAGTGGTAGTAAAAGTATTAGGGAAGCAGACCACGAAGGGCCGAAAGGACATTAGGGAAGCGGGCTATAGAAGCCAAGGGACATTAGGGGAGCGGGCCATAAGGGCCAAAAGATACATGTAAGTAGGCCAGAAAAGCCAAAGGGCATAAGGGAAGTAGGCTACAAAGGCCAAAGGTTGGGGGAGCAAGCTGTGAGAGCCAAAATTGGGGAGCAGGCCACTGTGGACGTCAAAAAAATGATGATGATCATACGACATGCACGTCTCAGCATTCGAGAGCGAGTCGAAGATGGAAAGGCCGAATAAACCCTATGCCTCCTCTAGGAAGGACGAATACCTACCCGGTGCTCCGCCACCCAACAAAGAAGCCCCTCGGGTTGAAGAGATAGCCCCGGCTCCCAAGTCGGCAATGCCGAAGGTCGAATCAAAAGAAACTCAGGAATTCGAACGCATGCTTGGCATACACCAGAAATCACTCAAAGCCCTGAATCGAGACTCGGAGGCTCACAACTAAAGTAACACAGGAGGGCAAGCAGCTGTCCGAATCGCCACTAAGCTGGGAGGGAGCCCTTTGACGCTTAAAACCGGTGCGGCATAGCCTAAAACCGGCGCGCCCCTCCAAGGGGCCTTAAACCGGCGCGCCCCACCCAAGGGGCCTTAATCCGACGCGCATCCTTGCTTATGCTTGATCCGGCGCGCCCCTTTACATGATCCTAGTCCGGCATTCCCCTTTGTATGTTGCTAATCCGGCGCGCTCAACACCACGCCGGTTTAACTCAAATGCCATCCCATTCGCCAGCCGATACTCTATTTTTGCATCAGCTTGGTGCCTAGAGGGCATTCAATGCTCTGAAGCCCTGTCTCCATGGGCATTCAATGCTCTGCAGCCCTGTCTCCACCTCCGTTCGACAACGCAGCTGCATCGACGGTGAAGGCAAGCATCGATGGGGGGAGTAGCAGTAGCAGATCTTCCGGCAAACCCGCAAACATCCCCGTCCTCGGATAAATGCCAGCGTACTGCGCAAATCAACAGACGACACCATGGCATGTCAACTCCGGATGCCTCAACGAACCAGGAGGAAGATGGCGGGAGTTCCTTCCGTCCGAGCGAAGAAAGGGCAACCGGCTATATATACTCTGCATGTTCGACAGAGAGAAGAGGATGGGCTATTGAAGAGAGAAGAGAGGGCCCTCGGCGGTGAGCAGTGAAGAGAAGAAAAAAAAAGAGAGAGGCTGGAACTCCCTTGCTGGCCGTTGAAGAGAAGAAGGAAAAGAGAGAAGAGAAGCTCCATCCCCTGGCGCTCGTGAGGTGAAGAAGAAGGGAGGGTATGTGAGAGAAGAGGGGTGAGTTCGGAGGGGGAGGAGCTTGTGCTTCTTCCCCCTTCCTCCACCGATGTGTCTTTCTTTTTTTTCCTCTGATGTATTTCTCCTTTTTCTTTGTTGTCTTTCCCCTTGCGGATGAATCTAAGAAAGGCTTTTGCGACGTATGGTGTTCTATTGCTATGATCTCTTCCCCTTTCCTTCAGTTTTTCTTTCTCTCAATTTCCTACATCACCCGGGGTCCTCGGAAGCTTGCCCATCTGTGGCATGAACTTTGAGGGAACCCGTTTGAAGGGTGAATATGCATAGCCATTCATGGCGAACATCCGTCCCTGTGGAACTTCCACAAAATCTCCACCTGTAAGCTGCTGGAACTCTTGAAGGCTTGTCCTCGAGTCTCCACGTCCACTTATGGGCTAATGGAGGCTTTACTCCGTGTTTTGAGGTTCACCACGGAGCAATCCGTTTGGTGTTCCCCATTCTTCTCTGGCAAGCGTCAGTCCGGGGGAGGTGCTGCCCAATTTTTGCCAGGAATAAATGAACCAGTTGGACTCCTTCCTGCCAAGAACTGCCCAACCCTGAAGCTGCCTCCGAAGTAAACTGAACTGCCCCACAACAAACTCTTCTAATAAAACACTCGAATCTTCATGATAATCCACCTTAAAAAACAATTATAACACTTAAACTTTCTCCCCACAAACATAATCCACCAATTCGGTGAACAAATCAATCAACAAATTAACTTGCAGTTGAAAGAAAGAAGAAACAGAGCACAACAAGAATGAAATAAAACCCACAGAGTTTAATCCGGCGCCCCCCCTAATCCGGCGTGGGTTAATCCGGCGCGCACCCCCCCCCCCCCCGCGCCAGATTAGCTTCACACTCAAATCCACTTTCAAATTCTTGAGATGAATAGTGCACCCCTCACTACTATTTGAGCCTTGATCCGGCGTGCCTCACTATTCATCCTGCAAAATTGGCGCGCCCCTCTTCTTGGCCTTAATCCGGGGAGCGCCTCTCTTGGGTCCCTTATCCGGCGCGCCCTATCCTACCCTGGCATTCTACTTAAACCGGCGCGCCCTATTCTTGGTGCCATTAAACCGGCACCCCCCCCTCTTTCACCTCTTATTCCGGCGCGCCCCTTTGCTTCCTTAATCCGGCGTGACTTCCATAAAAAGAAATCTAATTAACCAAACAGATAAAAGGAGTATGAAACCAATAATCAAAGTTTCCCTTTCTATAATTAAAATTTTGTTCCAGGGGCGCTGTGATGGCGAGTTCGGGCTCCACACCTAATGACTCACTTCCCCGGACTGTGCGTGAAGAGAAAAGCAATGACGCCCAATGGTATCAGATGTGGACCTCGGAATCCCCGACATGGCCATAGTCTGAAACTATCTCGGGCCAATAGTCCATCAACTTGACCACTTCTATCGAGATCCAATCCCGCAATCCCATTAAACTTGCCGTATTCGCGGCAGACATTCGTACGGTTTATCGTCGTCTTCGATGCTTCAAATGTGGACTCTCGTCCGAACAATGAATGGTCTGTTAGTGACCGATATATATAGCGGGATCTAATCCCGCACTTGCATTAAACTTGCCGTACTCACGGCAGACATTTACGCGGATTCACTCCCGTCACCATCTTGTTTTCTATACGGACCTTTGTCCGAACGTAAAATGGTCCGTGTATGACCGACAAAATCTGAATGGAATGAGACGGCTCTCATCTTCCCCGAACCCTACGTGTGGGAATATCAATAAGACCTTCGTGAGTCGCGTTCGGACCTTGGGTTCGCCCCAACCATGGTCATCGCCTGACCCACATCCTAGGCCTATAGCCAGCTATCTCTGTACACATCTTTGTTTTGGAATCTAGTCCCGGGACACTTTTCCGCTGCCCTTCGGCACCGAAAATATTAACGATGCCCACGCAAGTCTCGTTTGGACCGCGGGAGGCTCCCCCGGAATGGTCCTGACTCGATCTCGCACCGGGCCAATAAACTCGCTGATTTTTGATCACACTAACCGGGATTTAACCGAATGTCTTCAGCTCCTCGGAATAATAAACTTGCCGTACCCCGGCATACATACGCTCCAGGTCTTCCCGCGACGATTACGATATTCTCAAGCCGGACACCCGTCCGAATATTAAACGGTCCCCTGAATGACCAATACGTTTCGAACGTTGGCTTCCCGAAACACAGGGCTTTCCAGCTGATTCAAGGGATACACCCCCCATTGCCCCTTGGCATCGAAAATATTAATGACACTCATGCGAGTCTGACTTCGACCGCGGGGGGCCCACCGCAGTATGGTCGCAGCTTGATCTTGCACCGGGCCAACATACTTACTGGTTTCTGACCGCTCTAACCGAGATTTAGCCGAACATTTTCCGTTGTTCTGAACAATAAAGTTGCCGTACCTTGGCATACATGCGTTCCAGTTTTCCCACGACAATCGTGATTTTCCCGAGCCGGACATTCATCCGAACATTAAATGGTCAGCGCATGACCGACATGATCTCGAATGTTTTCTTCTCGCCCTCGCGTGAGGATTTCAATACGTCCTAATAGACCTTTTATGCAATTAATTTCCTGGCTATGAGGCCCTGAATCCTGATGATTAATCAAGGGCGTTACCTCGTATGGGGGATGTAAATGACGTCGCGACCTTTATGGCGCGGTGGGTTTTGGTCTCGACCCGAACTACACAATCGTCTGATTAATCAGATCGAGCGCACAATAAATCGTCACTTTCTGACTGGCACGCCCACGCACTTAATAAACGTCAATTAACAAATAAACAACGATTTTAAATAAAAAGTGCGTCCACAGCCATGAAGGCCAAAGGGAAGCAGGCTGCAAGAGCCAAAGTTGGAAAGTAGGCTGCAAGAGTCGAAACTGGGAAGCAGACTACAAGAGTCAAAATTGAGAAGCGGGCTGCAAGGGCCAAGATTGGGGGAGCAAGGTACATGAGCCGAAAATGGGGCGCATACTACAAGAGTCAAAATTCAGAAGCGGGCTACAAGGGCCGAGATTGGGAAGCAGGCTACGCGAGCCGAAATTTTGGGAAGCAGGCCACAAGGGCCGAAACTGGGGAAGCGGGCTACGAGAGCCTAAATCCTGGGCAGCAGGCTACAAGAGCCAAAATTTAGGAAGCAGGCTGTGAAAGTGAAGATTGGGATGCGGGCTACAAGAGCCGGAGCTAGGAGAGCGGGCTGTAAGAGCTGAAGATATTGGGAAGCGGGCTACGAGAGCCAAAATTATGGGAAGCATGCTATAAAAGCAAAAGTATGGGAAGCGGGCCGCAAGAGCCGAAGTCAGGAAGCGGGCTGACAAGCTGAGAGATGTTAGAAGCAGGCTACAAAGCCGAAAGATATCAGAGAGCGCGGTGGGACGGGTGGATAAATCTTGATAGTTGGCCTTGGCCGAAATGGCTGAGCCAAAAGGAGTTGGGTAGCGAGCCGTGTGAGGCTGAAGAGATGAGTCTCGTTTTGTTCTCTGGCCGGGGGAGGATCCGAACCAGAGTGAAAGGTCTCTTTTTTAATTCTCTGGCCGAAGAAGGATCTGAACCAAAGTGAAAGGTTGATTCTTTAAGTCTCTAGCCGGGGAAGGATCCGGACCAAAGTGAAAGGTTGATTCTTTGATTCTCTGGTCGGGAAAGGGTCCGAACCAAAGTGAAGGGTTGATTATTTAACTCTCTGGTCGGGAAAGGATCCGAACCAAAGTGAAAGGTGGATTCTTTAATTTTCTGGTCGGGAAAGGATCCGGACCAAAGTGAAACGTTTACTCTTTAATTCTCTAGTGGGGGAAGGATCCGAACCAAAGTGAAAGGTCTGTTCTTTGATTCTCTGGCCGAGAAAGGATCCGGACAAAAGTGAAAGGTTGATTCTTTGATTCTTTGGCCGGGAAAGGATCCGAACCAAAGTGAAAGGTTGATTCTTTAACTCTCTGGTCGGGAAAGGATCCGAACCAAAGTGAAAGGTTGATTCTTTAATTCTCTAGCCGGGGAAGGATCCAGATCAAAGTGAAAGGTTCACTCTTTAATTCTCTAGTCAGGGAAGGATCCGAATCAAAGTGAAAGGTCTATTCTTTGATTCTCTGGCCGAGAAAGGATCCGAGCCAAAGTGGAAGGTTGATTCTTGATTCTCTGGCCGGGGAAGGACCCGAACCAAAGTGAAGGGTTTATTCTTTAATTCTCTGGTCGGGGAAGGATCCGAACCAAAGTGAAAGGTCTATTCTTTGATTCTCTGGCTGGGAAAGGATCCGAGCCAAAGTGGAAGGTTGATTCTTGATTCTCTGGCCGGGAAAGGATCCCAGCCAAAGTGGAAGGTTGATTCTTGATTGGGAAGTTGTCGGCTGGGATGCCAATGATGGGGTAGTTGTCGGCTCATGGGACGATAATTAGAAGCTGTCGGTCAAGAGGCCGATAACGAGATAGCTATCGACCCAAAGGCCGATAATGGAGTAGCTGTCAGCTCAGGGGCTGATGATTGGATAGCTGTTGGCTCAGGGGCCGATGGTTGAATAGCTGTCGGCTCGGAGGCCGATAAGTGAATAGCTGTCGGCTCAAGGGCCGATGATTGGATAGTTGTCGGCACGGAGGCCGATGATGGAGTAGCTGTCGGCTCAGGGCCCGATGATTGGATAGCTGTTGACCCGGAGGTCGATAATGGGAGAGCTATCGGCTCGGAGGCCGATGGTTGAATAGCTGTCGGCTTGAAGTCCCGATGGCTGAATATCTGTCGGCTTGAAGCCCCGATTGCTGAATATCTATCGGATTGAAGCCCCGATGGCTGAACATCTGTCGGAGAAGCCCCGATGGCTGAATATCTATCGGATTGAAGCCCCGATGGCTGAATATCTGTCGGCTTGAAGCCCTGATGGCTGAATATCTATCGGCTTGAAGCCCCGATGGCTAAATATCTATCGAATTGAAGCCCCGATGGCTAAACATTTGTCGAATTGAAGCCCCGATGGTTGAATATCTGTCGGCTTGAAGCCCCGATGGCTGAAGGTTTTGTCGATTTAACGCCCCATCGGTGGAAGGTTTGGTCAGTTTAGACGAAAGGTCGTGACGCCGACCACATGTGATGTCTATTTGTTGGATGGCTGAAGGTCGAGGGTGAAAGACCATGTCTACCTCAAGGCTCACTTTCTTTTCTTCTCATCTTCTTTTGCGTGGAGAGGCGAGTGGAAAGACCACGTCTGCCGGATGATTGTTATTTCTTTTCTACTCTTCTTTTTCTTTTGTTTATTGTGAAGAGACGGGTACAAAGACCATGTCTGCCTCATGGCTCACTTTCTTTTCTTCTCTTCTTCTTTTGTGTGGAGAGGCGAGTAGAAAGACCACGTCTACCTGACGACTGTTCTTTCTCTTCTGCTCTTCTTCTTCCTTTTTTTATTGTGAAGAGGCGGGTGCAAAGACCACGCCCACCTCATGACTGTTCTTTTGTTCTGCTCTTCCTTTCTCATTGATGCCATCGGACTGGGGTGTACTTCTCTTAACGTGCCCCCAGGCGGGGGTGTATTCTTTTGTTCATCTGCCCCCTAGGTCGGGGGTGGGCCTCTTTGCTTTGTGCCCCCAGGCGGGGGTGTATTCTTTTTTGGCTTCTATGCCCCCGTAGCGGGGTGTGTTTCTTCTTCAGTTGCCCCTAGGCCGGGGTGTATTCTTTATTGCTTTTGCGCCCCCAGGCGGGGTGTATTCTTTATAGCTTTTGTGCCCCAGGCGGGGTGTAGTTCCTGCCTTAAATGCCCCTAAATAGGGGTAGATTTTTTTTGAATACCCCAGAGCTAGGGTGAATTCTTCATGGCTTCCATGCCCCTGTGGCGGGCGGGGTATGTTGCTTCTTCAAATGCCCCTAAGCCGGGTGTAACTCTGTTGCTTGTTGTGCCCCCAAGTCGTGGTAGATTCTTTTGCTTCTTTTGCCCCAGAGTGGGGTATATTCCTCTTTGCATTCCCCTAAGCCGGTGTGTAACCTTTGCTTTATGCGCCCCCGAGTCTGGGTGGATTCTCTTCATGTGGCCCCAGGCCGAGGTGTATTCTTTTGCTTCTTATGCCCCTAAGTCGGGGTATGACTTTTGCATTACGCGCCCCCGAGTCGGGGTGGATTCTCTTCATGTGCCCCCAAGCCGGGGTGTATTCTACTCCTTGTACACCCCAGGTGGAGTTTGTCTCTTTCTTTGTATGTCCCCATGTCGGGGTGTGTTTCTTGCTTCTTATGCCCCCATGGCGGGGTATAGTCTTTGCTTCTTGTGCCCCCATAGCGGGTTAAAGCATTCCCCATAGGGGACAAGAAATCATTAAGCCACAGTTGCGGCTTATTGGATCTCCTAGCAGCCACTCGAGGGGCCATTTTATGCCGGATAGGGGCAACATAAAGGTGGAATGGGCCAAGGCATTGCACCACAGACTTGGACCCTCCTAGAGTCCGGCGGGATGTCGGCCATCATCTCATTCTCTTGGTCGTCCATGCTTGCCAATTTTTTTTGTCCTTTCTTTTCTTCTCTTCTTCTTCTCTTCTTTCTTTGTGTAATAGGCCAAGGTGGGTGTGCAAGAGAGCGCTCACCCCCTCAGGGAGGGGATGAGTGGTTCGCTCTACCGCATCACTCCCACAGTGGTAATCTTTGTTCAGCACGGGTGGATATTTCCGTACAACCCTCTCTCGCCGATTCTTTCTCTTCTCCTTTTTGTTTCTTTCTTCTTTCTTTTTTTCTTCTTTTCTTCTTTTCTTCTTTTCTTCTTTTCTCCTTTTCTTCTTTTTTTTTGCGGAAAGGGGGTTTGATTTCCCCTCCCTCTCCTCTTTTCCTCTTCTCTCTCTTTTTTTTTCTTTTAGCCGCCTTCATGATTCCTGGAGGCTGCATATGCCTCGGAGTAGCATTCTCGAGGCCATAACAATAATTGCGCCTAGTCCGGCTTTTCTCCCTATAGGGATGGCGAAGACAACACCTGCAATTCATCAAAGCAGGCAAACATTGTTTATTAGGAGGCCATGAGGCCCCGAATCCCGGCGAAGAGATGAAGGGTGGTTTAAGTCCCACCGGGCGTGCCAGACTTGTGGACGCACTTTTTGACACGCTCATTTGTTTGTTCTTTAAGTCGGTTTATTCGGTGGGTTTATTCGTTTATTAAGTGCGTGGCGTGCCAGTCACAAAGTGACGATTTATTGTGCGCTCGATCTGACTAATCAAACGATTGTGTAGTTCATGTCGGGACCAAAACCCGCCGCGCCATAAAGGTCACGACGTTATTTACATCCCCTCGGAGAGGGGAACACCCTTCATTAATCTCCGGGAAAAGGGGCCTCACGGCCAGAAAATTAATTGCATAAAAAACCTATTAAGAAATACTGAAGCCCTTGTATGAGGGTGTGAAGAAAGTATCTGAGCTCATGTCAATCATCTGTTGACCATTTAATGTTCGGACGGATGTCCGGCTTGAGAATAGCGTAATCGTCGCGGGAAGACCGGAACATGTGTACGTCGGGATACGCCAAGTTTATTATTCAAAGGAACGGGAAACGTTCAATTAAATCCCGATTTGAGTGGTTGGAAACCGATAAGTTTGTCGGCCTGGTGCAAGATCAAGCTACTACCATACTGCGATGGGCCCCCTGCAGTTGAAGTCAGGCTCGCCTGGGCATCGTCAATATTCTCGGTGCCAAGGGGGCAACGGGAGGATGTCCCAGGACCAGATCTGAGAACCAATATGCGTTCAAAGGGATCAGGCTATAGGCCGAGGATATGGGTCAAGCAATGACCATGATCGGGGTGGACCCGAGGTCTAGGCATGGCCCACGGAGGCCTTATTGCTATTCCCATGCAAAGGGTTCGGGGATGACGAGAGCCTTCTCGTTCCATTCAGATTTTGTCGGTCACTCATTGACCACTTTATGTCTGGAAAAAGGTCCGTGTTTGTAGCGTAAGAGACGGTGACAAACCATACAAATACCTGCCGTGAGTACGGCAAGTTTAATGCAAGTGCTAGATCAGATCCCGGTATATATGTCGGTCACTAACGGACCATTCACTGTTCGGACGAGAGTCCGCATTTGCAGCATCAAAGTCAACGACAAAGCCGTACGGATGTCTACCATAGATACGGAAAGTTTAATGTGGATGTGGGATTGGATCCCGATAGAAGCGGGTCAGGCGAATGTGCTATTGGCCCGAGAGGTGTTCGGATCATGACCATATTGGGGATTCCGAGGTCCATGTCCGATGCCAATGGGCATCATTGATGTTCTCTTCACACGCAGTCCGGAGGAGTGAGTTTGATGGAGGCATCATCCACAACTCCCTTTGGCTAGGGTCTTTTTCACACTACGACGTCGTTTGAGTTCGGGCCTCTCTCTATAAAGGCCCAATTATCCTTTTTGTGCTATCTATTTGAGTCATTTGATGTAATTTTCATTTTATTTGAGTCATGTCCCTAGGTCTTGCATTTATTTTCCTAAGTTTGAGTGTCATTAGATTGTTTAGTTAGCTATTGGGCCCAATTCTTCGGGCTTGGCCCAAGAGCCCCCCCTACCCCCTCGGTTATTTGTCATTGAGTCTTTTGTCAGGGTCTTATTGTAAAATGTGGGTTGCCTATATATAGGGCCCCATTTCCTTCCTTTTGGACTAATGAATGAATGAATACAAGATTTCCCTTTGAGAGTTCAAATATTTAGTTAGCATGGAGTGATTCCATTAATGGGTGAGATGCCCTAGGGGAGAGAGTCCCCACCCATCCACCTATCTATCTCTCTCTCTCTCTCTCTTCCCCCCCAAGAGGAATTCACCCCCCTCCTCTCTCTCCTCCCTTCCCAACCACCTCCAACTCTCACCTATCCCCATTAAGGCCGCTCCACTTCCCACCACCCTCTTTACTTCCCCCCCTAGTTCCAAGAGAGAACCCCCCAATCCCCACTCCACCCTCCAACCCCCAACCACCCCCACCTCTTCCCAATACACTTTTCCCTCCTTCCCCATACAACCCTCCACCTCCCAAGACCCATTTCAAATTTGAAACCCCTTCCCTTCATTGCTTTGGCCGCCCCTCTCCCCTTCCCTTAGGCTAGGTTCGCCCCCTTCCTTCCCTCCACCCTCCACCTTCCACTTCTCCCTCCACCTTCCTCTCACCCTCCCCCTTGATTGAACCAGCATAATCCCCTGCGCCCTCCCCCTTCACCAGCCACTCCACCACCCCTAGACACCCTCCACAACTCCCCCACAATCCCCAGCCACCCCTCATCCACCTCCCCTTCCCCATATGCCCCCTACTCGTTCTTATTTCTTAGCCATTGGAAGCTACATCGAGGTTGCAGCTTTCAGTCCAGAGGTTGCAGTGAACTAGTAGCTTGCAGCAGCCACCACGACCACCTCCCTGCGAATATGAAGGCCCAAGAGGTATCCACGGAAGCGTCTACCAGTCTTCTTCGCAACGGCGGTGGTTTCATCCCCATCCGAGCTCCGTGCTGCCCGGGAGATCCATTCTCCCAAAACTACGCAGAGCTGCCCCTGCTGAGCACCTGAACCGTAGTAGAAGCTCTTCCACGACGAACCTCGGAACAATCAGGCCAAGAGCTCTTTTGAAAAGTTGTTCCTCGTCCTGTCTACTTTTAGAATCAAGAAGCAGAAGTTCGATCGACATCTGTGGGCCAGAGTTATCAATTTTCTCCCTCGGGTACGCGGTTCTGCTTCCGACAGTCTGCACCGACCTTTCACCATTGTTCAGAGTCCCCTTGTCTTCTTCGGCATTGTTCGGCCTCCCCGCTAGTTTTTCTGAGAAGAGAACTCGTCCACTGTTCCAACAACTCCGGCGGTACTGGATTCTGAGTTCAGGAGCTATCGGGGCATCTTCTTCTTCCTGCTATTGGAAACCAGAAGCTGTCAGTCCGAGAATCTGCCTCCCTGTTCGAGCCTCCTCCCAGACCAACATCGGTGCCAGAAGAAATCAACAAAATTTGGACAACTTCCCTGACCTCCTACGAAGATTTTCCAGGTTCGTCCCCAAAAAAATTCATTAGCAGTCGCAGCAGTCAATTCTTCAATCATCTGTCAGCACTCACAGAACGTGGACAGAATCGGCAACCTCCCGTCTTCGGTGTTCCTTTCTCAAGTTCCCCTCCCCACTTGGCCGGCTGAATGCCCCTCCCTGTGTGAAGGTAGTTTTAGTTGTAATACCCATTAACCCCCACCCCAAGGTCCCCCTCCTGCGAGAGGTGTAGTATTGTAATCATTTGAGCAGGTCAAGCTACCCCGACGCGGCATGTGGGGATCCACTCGCCCCCCCGCTCGCCCTCGTCTCCGAGCGGGACCGGTTTCATCAAACCGGTCGAGTAAGTGCTCAAACCTAACTCCAATTTAGTGCTTGTCTTTCAATATTAGTTATTAGTTCCGCTGGCCGTGAGAGTGAGAGCTCGATCCTCAAGCCCTGTTGCCTTGAGTGATCACCGTGGGGAAGAGTGTAACCGGTGCCTTTGGCACTTTGTCGGCCCCATTGAATTGGGCCTCCACATCCTTTGGGAATTAAATCTTGGCCTTGCTGGCCCTCTACCAGCAAGGGCCCAACCCTCACATCCTCCACTTGGCATCGCCAAGTCACCCCAGGCTTGGGTGAGCGACGGGAGAGCGGTGGCCCCAAATCGGCCCATGTGAATGCAAATGTGCTTGCTTGCTTAAGTCCAAGGGTGTGTCACATCAGAGTTTTTCGGTGTGGAGCCCGAGATCGGCATCGTGCGGCCTCTCACGCGGATCGATTTAAGTCTCTTCCTTTGTTTTATTTAATAGTTTCAGGACTTTTCTTTTATTTAGCTAATTATGTTGCCCTTTTTTGTAGGCGCGTCGGTTTAAGGAAGCAAAGGGGGGCGTGCCAGTTTAATGGGTCTTCATGGGAGGCGAGCTGGATTAGGTGGATGCACAGGGGGCGCGCCGGATTAACAAGGTGAATAGTAAGGGGGGCGCACTATTCACCAATTATTTTGAAAGTCATTTTGAGTGTATAGTTAAACCGGCGCGGGGGGGGGGGGGGTACCGCACCGGATTAGCCCACGCTGGATTAGGAGTGCGTCGGGATAGATTCTATGAGGTTTGTTTCATTTTTCTGGCTTCTTTTATTCTTTCTTTCAACTGCAAGTTAATTCGTTGATTGGTTTGCTCACCCAATTGGTGGATTAAGTTTGTGGAGAGGAAGTTTAAGTGTTTGATAATTTGTTAAGGTGAATTGGCATGATAATCCGAATGTTTTATTAGAAGTGTTTGTTGTGCAGGGTAGTTCAGTTTGTGTTTGATTTCAGGAGGGGGCTTTCTGAGTGGGGTTGATTTAGTCTGAAGAAGCTCCATTTATTCGTTCTTATGTGTTCTTGTTCTTGGCCCTGGCAAAAATCGGGCAGCACTTCCCCCAGACTGAAGCTTGCCAGAGAAAAATGGAGGAACACAAAACGGATTGCTCCAGGGTGAACCTCAAAATGTAGACCTCACGGCGGTCCGATAACCCAGATGTGAGTGTGGGAAAAGCTCGAGGACTAGCCTTCGAGAGCTCCCACAGCTCACGGGTGATAATTTCTCAAGGCGGGATAAATGTATGCCACAGGAGGGCTGTAAATGCTCATTCATCTGTGGGTTTCTTAGATGGTCATGCCAGGGAGAGGCAGACTTCTAAAGGACCTTGGATGAGAAGAAAATCGAGAGAAAGAGGGAGAGATCAAAGCGATAGAACACCGCTCATGCCCACATAAAAAACATTCTTTTTATTCATCCCCAAGGAAAAGGGGGAAAAGAGATACAGGAGGGGAGATTTACCCCAAAGCAAGGAAAACACATCAGAGAAAGAGGAAAGAAATATATCGGTGGGGGAGGGGGAACGGGGCACAAGCTCCGTCCCCCTCCGAGCTCAACTCTCTTCTCTCACGCTCAATCTCTCTTTTTCTTCACCTAGTAGGCGTAGGGACGGTGCTTCTTCTCTCTTTTTCTTCTTCTTTTTGCTAGTTGGTTCTCTCCCGAGAGCTCTCTTCTCCTAATGGCCAGCTGGGGGGGAGTCCCGAGAGCCTTTGTGGAGCAGGCAGAGTATATATGGAACGGACAGTGGGGGAGAAAATTCCCATCACCTCTGCCTTGTTCGCAGCAACGTTGTTGTTGTGTTAGATGCTGCTGATTCGCGCCGTACACTGGCGCTCGTCCGAGGATGAGATGTTCGCAGGTCTACCGGGAGATCTGCTGCCGCTTCTCCACCGTGGATGCATGCCTTCGCCGTTGATGTCGATGCGCTATCGAACGGAGACGGAGACATAGCTTCAATCATTAAATGTCATGCCCTTTTGCGTCTGCGCCCGAAGCTGATGGGTGAACAGAGTACCGGAGCATGGACGGGATAGATTTTGAGTTAAACCGGCGCGGTGTTGTGTGCGCCAGATTAACAACACACAAAGAGGCACACCGGTTTGTAGCCAAGATGGGGCGCGCCGGTTTAATGGCCAGAGGAGGGGCGCGTCGGTTTAAGGCCCAAGCAAGGGCGCGCCAGTTTAAGTGCAGGCCGCGTCGGTTTAGACTTCATCTCGGAGTCGTAGCTATTCGGACGGACGCTTGTCCTCCCATGTTGCTTTAGTTGTAATGCACCGCCTCCGGGGTGTTTAGTTCAGGGCCTCTGAATCCCGATTCAAAACTTTGAGTGATTTCTGACGCATGCTGAACATGTGTTTGAATTCCCGAGTTTCTTTTGATTCGGCCTTCGGCACCACCGACTGGGGAACCGAGGCTATCTCTTCTGCCCGAGGTGCTTCTTTGTTGGGTGGCGGAGCACCGGGTATATATATTCGTCATGCTTGGAGGAGGTATGCTATTTGTTCGGCCTTTCCATCTTCGACTTGCTCTCAGGGTGTCGAGATGTTTGTGCCGCAGGAACATTCCTTTTCATCTCTTCTTTTTTTTGACGTCCACAAGTCTGTAAGGATGCAACTTGACCCTCTTGCAAGGTGGTCTTTTCGATAATCTAGACTTCTGTCGCCTCCAGCAATGCTATTTCAGCTTCGACAACATCTAATTCAGCCCGTAGTTCTTCCTGTCGGCTATATAGGAATTGTGCACGAGCAGCTGAAGCTTCAATCTGGGCCTTGTTCCTATGAAGATCTGAATTCAGAGACTCCAGCTCCGTATGACAGTCGACTTTCTGCAATTTGAGGGCTGTCAGTCGGTCATTCATTATCTGCCCGATAAATTCTCAATGATTCACAAATTTCAGCAGGAACAACACCCGCTGGGTCCAAATACCCAAGGGACAGCCTAACGCCTACAGACCGACCGTCAGTCGCTCAGCCACTTCCTTCAGCTGGAGGTAAGACAATGTCAGCTGAGATTCTACGACTTGATGCAATATCTCTAAATGCTGCCAGACAAAGTCCTCTAATGAATTGAAGCCGAGGGAAGCTACCGGCGCCACGTCAAAAGCAACCTCCTTGTCTATGAAAGCCCATAAACCAGTGTCTGGCTTAGAAGAAAAAGATGGGACAGCCATCAAAGCTGAAGAAGCGGGCACTGCAACAGCTTGCTCATGCTCTATTAGGCTCTTTGAAGAGCTCTCTTCTACGAGTGCTGGAGGAGGCAAAGGCTTCGACCCTACTGCTGGCACAGATGGAGTCCCAGGGTCAGGCGCAATAGTCATTATGGCCGCCGGAATGAAGGCAGAACCTCTCGACGGATTGGCTTCAGCCCTCAGCTCTGTCGCAGGCACGAGAGCAAAACTTTCTCCTAGTGAGCCCCGCTCTATTGACGATACTTCGACAGCTGTGTGTATCCTTACTGGCACAGGATGAAGTATAGTAACCACGTCTGAAGAAGACACGGTGATAGGCGGCAGCATGTCTAAAGCCTCCGATGAAACAATGATGGCGTCAAAAGATGATACCAAAGGACGATCCGTTGTGTCGGACTCTTGGAACAAGGTTTTAGTAAGCACCAAGATGGCAAAGAAGAATGAAAAGCTATGCAGCTCGGCGAAAGGGTGGGTAGAACTTACTATGGCCACAACACCCATCTTTTCGAGTGCCTGTATAGAGGACTCTAACTCTACAGATGAAGCAACAAAAGGAGGGGTTATCTCCACCTCCATGTGTATTCCGGCAAAGTCTTTCGACAATATTCTCTCAGATGATGGTACCAGCAACCTCGGGGGACTAAATATTAAAGGATCACTCAACAGTGCAGAGGGTGCCACTGCCCCTTCGCTGGCTGCCGTAGGTGCTTGTTCGTCACCTTCTGAAGAGTCATGATCAACTTCTTCGTCAGAAGGGGTGGCATAACTGCTGGAAAAAATATCTATGGTAATGTCGGGTTGGTCCGCCTCCTCTGAGGCCTTGCGGGTCGCTGAGTGGGTGATTACATGCCGCAATGGGATGGCACCCTTCTTTAACACAGTTTTGTGTCCTTCTTGCTGCAAAGGGGCGTTCGCAGCAGGCATCTCAACCATAGTACTGACCACCCCTGCCATTGCAACACAAAGATATACATAAGGCAGGGCAAGAAGATCACTAAGAAGAGAAGAGTCAGAAGGATAGCAGTCACTTGGCTCACCCTCAGCCTCACTGGCAGGGGTGGGAGAAGGGAATCTGATATCCTCTTCAATAATGGGGAGACTCTCGCCTATGGTTTCAACTACCCCAGTTGCCCCTACCGTGGCCATGGCAGAAGATCCCATATCCTCCGTCTCCAAGGCGACCTCCTCGGCACTCGTAGTGGTGCTACCTGCTCCTTGAGCTGAAATCTGACAAAGGAGGTGTCAAAAGAATGAAGACGCCATGAAAAGAACATTCCTATAGACCACGAAGGAAAGTAATGTCACCTTCGGTTGCTTGCTGAGTGGCCTCCTTCTGAGCAGCAAACTGTTCAAATGATGGCACTTTAGGCAGAGGAGCCTCAGCTGCATCAGTCGAAGACTACTTCGAGGAAGTTTTCCGAGCTTTCTTCGCTCGGCCTATGGAGACCTTCAGCAAAGAGGCCGCTCTCTTTTTACCAGGAGACAGCTGAGTAGTGGTTGGCACTGGCACAGGAACGTCAAAATATTCCGACTTCTGGGCCTGGGAAATGATCTTTCTGTAAAGTCCCTGATGCTTTATGTCTGGGCGATCTGTCAAATGAGGCAAGTGTCGTTGTAAAGAGAATTGAGCAACAAGCTACTCTACATATCAACTGAAGAAGACTTTACCTATCGGGCCGTTGTAAAAAGATGAGAGGGGCCAATATTGATAAGCTACCTCCTTGCTCCGGGATGCAGCTTCCCGAACAAGCCAGCAGACATCACCAATTTTCTTACACTTCTCGTCTAAGTCAGCTAAGTCCGTATGACCATGGGAAGCAATGCAATAATATAAGCCAAGGTGGTCAAGACCCCAGCCGTTGACATAATGAAAAGATACAAATAAAGGTTTGTCCAGGACACTTGCTACAGGACTGTCAAGGGTCAGTCCATGGACATTCATCAAGATGAACAGCCAAGACGTGTGTTGATAATATGTCGGGGTTCTGTCTTCTCTATTAACAAACGCCCGGTACGGGCAAAAGCGGTCAACCTCACTTTTCCATGAAATAGCTATGAAAAGTGGCTCCTTAATGGGAAAGGGATATTACTGAAGCTCCAAGCGGGAATCACCAATTTGGCACAGATGTTCTAGATTCTGCGTGAAAGTATCTTCATTTGTGTCAGCAAGCACAAGCACCAGCTGCTCAGTCGCTTCCTCTTTCGCGGCCTTCCTGCGTACTATATATGCATCTACCTCCCTCGGATGTTGGGAGAATAGCCTCTTAAAATGGGCTTCATCAATGTCAAAAACTGGCCCGGGCTACTGGCTCAGAAAAGTGCGCTCGGCTACATCCCAGCATGCCGTCCTGGCATTGCGGTAAAAACCGGTTCGAGCATTCCACCATTTCACATATTCTGGAGTGACCCGAGGTACACAGTTTAGCACCGGCATTCTGAAAACATTGGCATCTCTACGGTGGAAGTCATCCCACCAGGAGCAACCCTCACTTGCAATGGCCAAACTATGCTTTGACCTGCTGTCCAGGGGAAACTGAGCAGCTGAAGGCGGAACGTGCTGATCATAGCCGAAGTTTCGGCCAAATCTATATGGGTAATAGGGTTCTAGATGAACCACGCCCCCTTTTCTGAACACTAAAACACTAGGGCGAATTGATAGAGCCTAATCAATGAGCTCAGGCTCCAGAATTGGCCGGGTCACTGTGTTACCCGAAATGAAATGTGTAAAAGTCTCCACTGCCTCGAGCTTGCACTCACGCTGGTGGTTTACCAATGGAGCAGAATGTCCTGCTAAATTCGAACCCTCGTTAACTGTCCTCTAATAGAGAAAAGCTGCTGGGACACTTGACCGGGTTCGGCACTTGCAAATTCCAGCATCCTGGGGTACAATGTAGTTGTTTGCAAGGTCCTGGGAGCCAGTTCTGGAAACAAATTACATACTCAGGCATTGAAGAAATGAAACGGTGCCACTGTTCTGAAAGAGCGGGGGATCCGATGCCTATGAATGTCTTCAAGAGATTTGTAAACCAGTCAAAGTGCTGTGGGACATAGAGCGAGCCGCATGCCCCAAGCCATATGACATGCCGGGTATATTGCCTCCGGCGTAATGACTGTCTCATCTCTCTGCGGGAGAGCAAAGGTGCATAGCCAAGAAGTGAGGTAAGTAGCACAATGAGTGAGGGTGGTGCGGACACCCGAGCAGTTGAGAGGCGCGATACGCCGAGCCACCGGTACCGCACGCGGAGCATGACTCGAGCCACGTCAGCGTCCATCTGGCTTGGAGACAGCCTGGAGACTCCCCCTTGAGTCCAGACATTTATCATATTTGTTTAGACTTTATTTGTGTGTAATGTGTGTTTGTTTCATTTTATTCGGTTTGTACTTTTGATTGTAAGAGGGGTTTATTTACAAAATGAGACCCCCGGGTCCCACGTGCCCCCCAGACCCCTCCCATTGACCCACCTCAGCCTAGGGCCCCATGTGGGGTCAGTCAACATTTCAAATGGAGGCATCTAGAAGAGTTGAATGGTAAATGACACATGGGAGACAATTGGACTTCAAAGTCCAAGGTAGGCCACCTACCATGTCAACCATGTCCCCTTGGTCAATAGGCCGCCCCCCCCTTGAATATTTTATTTAATTTTTTTGTGTTGGTCACATTCAATCTAGGCCATCCATTCTCCATCCCTAGATCCAATGGTGGATATTAGATTTGATATGTAACCTATAAAACTTGTATTTTTTCCATTTGAATGAAAAAAATGAAGAAGAAAATTGATGAATTTTGTTGGAGCAGCCTTGGCCGCCCCCTCCTCTCTCCTCCCTCTCCCCCTTGCAGCTGTGAATGTTGCCCTCTGGAGGTGTGACTCCTCCCCTATCAGTTCCGGTCGCCGCCGCCGCCGCCACGAGCCGCCACCGCACTGCCATCGTGTTCGTCAGAGTTCTGCCATCCACCCGTAGCAGCAACTTCCACGAATTTCTGATATCAGCCACGACATCCTTTTGAGCTGGTATTTTGAGGGCGTGTTCCAGAGGTCCCCTCCAGCTCTCACAAAAATTGGTTTGGTCTCCTGATCCCGAAATCTAATTTTCCATTTTCGTTCTCCATTCCATTTCAGATCTGGCTGCTTTCTGTCCAGATCCTCCTCCACCCTGAGTTTCCTATCTCCGACCTACTTTTGATTTTTTCTAGAGCTCCCAAATTTACTGGGGGTTTTGTCCACCATCCTCTCCATCCCCAATTATTCTTAGAATTTCGGGAGATTATCTCATATTTTTTAAAATTCATCTTCTGATCCATCTACAGTATTATCTGCCAGTTTCCAGATCCGACCACCCGTCAGTGTTAAAATCATAACAAATCATATCCTCCACCAATCCTTCCACAAAAATTATTTCCGTTTTCCTTGTTTAAACTTATACAACGTTGGTGAAGAGCTCAGGAGCTGAATCGGACGTATACCTCACGGTCAATGGTAGTTCTCAGACAACTCACCTGCTGATCTGAGAGTTCGGGTACTGTACAACAGGAACTTCAAAATTCAACAAAGTCTGGATCCGCGTAGATCCAGATCCTCTCTCTAGGCCTAGATTGAAGGATTTCAAGAGAGCTTTCCAACGATAGCTCATGTGCCCCGATCCGACATCAGGATTGGTCACAGAGATCGATCTCTCCGGAGCGCACGCCAGAAAATAGAAACCAGAATCCTTGGGCAGCCACTTCACAACGTGGAGATCGGAGCCGATCGGCCACCGACCGGAGTTTCCGGCCGACCGCCATCCAGGGAGGCGCGCCACCAGGGGTCCCCATCATAGCGGGCCCTACTCCAGTAGGCCGGGAGGACAGCGCCATCCATGGGCCCCACGGACTCGTAGAACGCACCGTCCAGACAGCACGAAAATGTGGAGTTCGGCACCGCCGGGCGACATCAAGATGCTGCCCGTCAACCCGATTCGCATGATTCCCGGGCCCCACATATGACCTATTACCTCCCTGCGTGGAGTGGGTCAAATATTTGTACCGATGTAAAATTGTTTAACCGGGAGTCCGTAAATCTATCGGGGTTGTCTTCCCCACGCCGGGTGCGTGGAGGTAACAGTCTAAACTTCTCGGCGTTACTTTGCTTAGCTAGTATACGGTCTTATGCCGCTGCGAGAGTGTAGGTTCCTAGCCCGTGTGTTCATGTTGCCGCTGTGAGTGTGAGAGTGACCCGTCTCGCGACTCAATCCGAGTCCGGAAGTTGAGTCAGACTACCTTGAACTCTGCCGATTCCTTAACCGCGCACGATCCACGCTTTCCCTCGCCTGAGACGACGAGTGAGTTTGCACTTCTGTTAGCGACGTGTAGCCCATAGGAGCTCTTAGTGTCAAGCCGAGGTCGCTCTAGTAGTCGTGTCATTGCTGGTCGAGTCATGTTCGTCTCATATAGCGTCGTCTCCTCAGTCCGTCCCGCATTAGAGGGGGTCCGCCCCGGTTGGATTTGATCCTCCACAGCTGATCCGCCGAAGTGAAGCAGGCATCTCTGACTTGAATTTGGGAGGCTTTCTGGGCTTACCAGCAACAGGAGCCACATGAGTGAACTCATTGTACTTCAGAGGGCCGCCAAAGAAATACTGAATCCAGTGTCCTACTCAGACTCTCAGCTTGCTACTCTTCTCCCAGGTTTGATATCCCCTAGATGATCCCCTGTTAAGTGCCAGGCAGAGGGAGCGGTATGCTTTCCTCAGATACCGATATGAAAAGCCAAAGTAATATTGACCCTCACCGTCAGTTTCATCCTTCATGAAGTCATGAAGGCAGGCCTCTTCGTAAGGTTCTCTGTCAATCGGCAAACCGGACAGCTGTGACAAACTCTAGAGGTCCAATGAAGTTTCACCCTCTGTTGTGTAGAAAGTATTAAACTGTGGGCAGAACACTTCAAACATGCCGCAACACAATCCTTTGGAAATAGGGTACCTGGAACGGGATGCATATACACTGTGATACACCCCGGCCCTGACTAGTAAAAAAGCATATTCCTTCAGAACATATTCTGTAAACTCTATTGCTCCCACGCGGAAAAGATGAGTGTCAGTCACTTTGGTGTCTGCAAACCATCCAATAGCCAACTGAAACTTAAATTGAACGGCCAGGAAGTTTAGAACAAATGGCTCATCTCTGCAGCCCCACTTGATGGGCGCCAAGAATAAACCATAGCCGGGTTTCTCTCTATTAACCTCACCTGCAGTAGTGTCCCACCTGGCCGGTGTGAACTCGGGAGCCCGCATTAGCATCTTCTACTCCGCCTCTAGCTTGGTTACTCCCAAGATGGCGTTCCACTTACGCCGCTCTCCCAGGAGATAGATGGTGTCTCCGCGATATACGGAGCCTTTCAAGCAGTCTCTATCCACCAACATGGCATGTTCTACCATCCGAGCCAGCATGACATCTCTCTTCCCCGATACATTGAAGGTGCAGATGAATGGTGCGAGATGGCGATCCTTCGGTATGTCCGGACGATATCCGCCATCACGATTGAAGTTCAGCCCGTCCTCAGTGGTCAGGACGCGAGATGCAGACACTATGTCCGTTTCTGAGTCAGAAGATTCATCAACTGTGGTGATCCTCCCAAGACCTCGGTCAAGCTATCTGATGTTCCTCCGAGTCACGGTTGGCCCAAATGCTCTGCCTGGGAAGAAGCACCAACATCAGCAGTTCCAGAAGTAGCACGGCTAGAAGTGGTGGCCATTTCAGCAACTGTAGATAAAAAATCAAAGAAAATAAGATAATATTAAGACAGAAATAGAGGAGGGAGTCGTAAGAAAATTTTGACAGCACCTCCCCATGTCTGGGGTATGCCCATAAGTCAAATAGGATGAACACCCACCAAGAGGGCGTGACTCCGTAATGAAGAGGGACGTAGTCCCGTATGAGAAGCAAAGAAGGAGCCTTACGGTGGAAAGAAGATGAGAAAAAGAGAGAAAACTCTCTCAGAAGGATCAGGCCGATCGTCGCCGCCGTGGAGGATGAAGAGAGAGAGAGCTCAGATGAAAATGAGCTCTCCTTCTTCCTCTCGGCGCTAAATAGGGTAAGAACCCTAAGGTGCACCGAGATGACCCCCCCGCCGAGAGTGCAATGCGATAAAAGGCGCGCCGATTCCTCCCGCGTCGAGAGCGTGACGTGGGAAAAGGCGCGCTGATGCCATCGCGCCGAGAGCGCCAAATAAAAAGGGAGGCGGATCGAGAACAGTGCTATGCCGATATAAAGCTCGCACCTATTGGGTGTCGTGCTGAGATGACCATGCTGAGGTCGTCAACGGTGCCGACATGCTCACCCTGGGAAGTTGCAATCAGCAGATTAAAAACTCAAATGCTGGTGTCTGTCCGAGTATGCTTACAAAGTACTGGGATTATACAAGCAGAGTGAAGATTCTAAAGTTATGAAGATGCACAATGAGCAGGAGCAAGCCTGAAGAAAATACAAAGCACGGTGCAATATACACCCGCAGGTCCCGTGCCACTCATCCTTCGCGTACGCCACCTGTGGGTGGGGGGCATTTGTTGACACCTAAATTATACATGGGCAAAAGAAGAAGCCAAAGCAAGCTCAGGGCTCTGCAGACCAATCAAGGGTGCGGCTTCTGTGTCATCCCTGAAAGTTCTGAGAATCAGAATAAAAGAGATCCACTACCCCTGACACCTTGATCGGCTGAAGCCATCCTGGCTAGGCCACTGCCCAACACGGCTATCATTCAGATAGTCAGGCTGATAAAAACTATGACAAACTCCAGGCAATCATCTGCCTGCTGAAGAGGATCCTTAGACAATTCTGATTCTTCTGAAATGGGGTTCACAGTGCCTCACACATGTTCGTGAACGCAAGGTGTTAAACAAGCCCCAGGAAGAATAAATATACACACCAGGAAGCCCAGGAGACAAATGAAAAGAAGCCCATTAGATGAGCCCCCGTCCGGCGCCGAGTGCTGAGTGAATGGGCCAAGCCCAATACCAAGTGAGACGCGCCGAGATGATGTATGATGAGCGCGCCGGGGAGCTCGTGCCAGAAGCAGATTGCCATCCCTCTATAAACGTTGCTGCCTTCGACAAGATAAGGATGGACAGACATGAAGAGACCACACAGAGAAGGAAAAAAGTAGAAGGAGCCACTGAAAGAAAGGGAGCCCGAGAGCCCGCTAAGGGATCTGAAGAGAGAGAGAGCTGCAGAAGTTCGGAGAAGAAGATTCAAGGTGGGATCGGCTCTAAAATGCCATGAGGGGCTACATTCTCCCCTTTCCCCATCTTTTATTTAGATATATTTTCCTTTCTTTTGGTCTGCTTCCGAATGATGTTATTTCATTGGCATCAAATGCCAATGTAACCCTGTGGTTAAAGGGGTCGTCTGCATCTAAGATTTTTTTTAGTCTGATTCTCCCTTCTGTACTCAATGTGTATGTGTTCTCTGCAATAAAACTAAGTACGAGGCTCTAGAGTTATCTCTTTTCCTCTTCGCCTTTCTGAAGTCTACTGTCAATCTGTGTGAATGGATTTGGTTCCGATGCATGCTTGCCCCTCCGATTAAACAGATGATTTCTATTGCATCGTTCCTATGATTTCAACCTCACAATCCCGATGAGAGCGTGAGACAGTCCATCTCATGGTCTCTCAGTCGTGAGAGGACAAGGGATATGCTCAAATCAGAGGTCATAAGGTTTCCTCTATACTCTGGCACCCAGTGAGCCTCCAGAGTGGAAGCCCCCGTCTCCTCGGAATAATGTCATTCCTCTCAGGCCATCTCAAAATCCCTTGAATGAAAACATCTCAGACCCTTAGGTAAAATACATCAAAATCCTTGAATAGGATCCCTTAGAACCCCCCCAAGGAAGCCTCTGAAATCCTCAGCTCATCATCCCTCTTAAAAACTCTCTGAAACCCTGATCCTTGAAGCCTCCCGGTGCGATCCTCTCTCGGCGCGAGTTCCACGCCGAGTGTTGCCCGTGCCGTTTGAGTTGTTCCCATCGCGCCGAGACCCGTCTTCCTTGCCGTGCCGACCTTCATCCGTGCCGATAGCCTAGTGCCGATGCTCTCAAGAACTCTGAGCCCTATGATCCATCAGCATAGAACCCTATCACCTGAGGAACAATGGCCTTCATTCAACCCTCGTGGGAGCTAAATCAATGGGGCTAAACCCCCCTACATTCTGTAACCACGCTGGCCTAACGAGTTATGCCACTGCATGCTCTCTTATGGCCTTCCCAAGGGGATATTAAGAAACACCATGATGAGTGGACATTGTCCCATCGGATGTGATCCTTTTGGATCTTGGGCTACGCCCATTTCTCGTTTGGCTTCCATCCCAACACTCTGTGGATGGATGACCTATATTCCCCTTCTAGCATCGATCAGAACAAGGGGAGATGCTGCCAAAATTTATTCATGGTCTTTACTTTATCATATCGTGTGAAGTTTTATTAAACCGATGAATCAACCCCACTTGGTGTGGCAAAGGCCCTGAGAAAGGCTATCTTAAGGCTCTCTGCTCAATGTAGGAGGGGAATATAATCATTATGGTTACACGGTCTCCCTGGACCTTATGTGGATAAGTTTACCCCCACCTTTCAGCTTACCTGAATATCACGTTTGTGGGCCCATGAAACCCTTGCTGGAACATGAGAAATCTCCTCAATAGAACCCATCAGCCCCATAACCTCACAAAACTCTTAGAACACCTAAAGAAGCTACTCTCGTCGATGCCATACAGCATCCCGGCGTGGCCCCCTCTCGGCACCAGTTCCACGCCGGGTGATGGGCGTGCCGAGATACTGGTCGCGCCGACCACATACCAGGCAGATGCCCCCCCTTCCGTGCTCACTATCGCGCCGAAGCTGGTCGTGCCGGGGCCCCATCTGCGCCGGTTCGTCTTCACGCCATTTCCCATCCGCACCGATTCATCTTGATGCCACCTGTCACTCGAACACCTAATTGCTCAGCAACCTTAATGAGCCTTAAGCTCAGTTTGAGCCCAATGTCCTAGCCTCCTCAGCGTTCATGCCGACCTTCATCATATAATGGGGAATCATGATTCTTCGTCGAAGCCTAAGGGAGATAAACTAACGGGGTTTTACCCCCACGTTATACCATTCGACTGCAATGTTTTTCGCTAACCCCGTTGGCCCTTGGAGTCCTGCCACTGCATGCCCTCTAATGGTCTCTTAAGGGGATATCAACAAACACCATGATAATGGACATTGTCCCGCTGCACTTAGATCCTCTTGGATCTCGGGCTACGCCCATCCTTCCTTTGGCGTCCATCTCGGCACTCCATGGAAGGATGTCCTATATTCCCACTTAACATAGACTAAGATAAGGGGATATGCTGCCGGATTTGTTCCGCACATTATTTTCACATCTTGCATCGCATGATTATCTACATGTATTCTATATCATGCTCATGAAGTCGGCATCATAGTTTTATCTTGTTTTGCCCTCAAGGTATCCTTTCTTGGCAATTAATCACGGGTTGTCCTCTTTCTTAGAGGACGTAATTAACGTCATAACATTTACGGTATGGTGGACTTCGGGTCCCGACACAGACTTCACAATCGACTGACCGAGTCAGATCGAGCGCACAATAAACTTGTCACGAACGTGACTGACACGCCTGAAAAAATGGCTAATGAATAAATAGAGCCATACAAATAAATAATTAACAAATCAAAAGAACAAAATCCGTCCCCCACACACGCGTGATTTTCCATTTCTTTCTTTCTTTTTTCCCGTTAAAACCCGCGGAAAGTAGCTTCCCGCAGCGGTTCTATTTACTTTATTTCCATTTCTGTCATTTTCATTCCTGTCAAAACCCGCGGAGAGTAGCTTCCTACAGCGGTTCTATTTACTTTATTTCCATTCCTGTCATTTTCATTCCTGTCAAACCCGCGGAGAGTAGCTTCCCGCAGCGGTTCTATTTACATTATTTCCATTCCTATCAAAACCTGTGGAGAGTAGCTTCTCACAGCGGTTCTATTTACTTTATTTCCATTCCTGTAATCAAAACCTGCAGAGAGTAGCTTCCCGCAGCGGTTCTATTTTCTTTATTTCTATTCCTATCATTTCCATTCTTGTCAAACCCGCGGAGAGTAGCTTCCTGTAGCGGTTCTATTTACTTTATTTCCATTAATGTCATTTCCATTCCTGTCAAACCCCGCGGAGAATAACTTCCCGCAGTGGTTCCATTTACTTTATTTCCATTCCTGTTAAAATAGAGTAACTTCCCATAGTAGTTTCTTATGTCATAATCCCACATATTTCCCTTCCGATAAAACCCACGGGAGCAACTTCCCGCGCAGTATTTATTTCCACGTCGCTTGTTTTTTTCTTCCTTTCCCGTGGCGTCGTTCACATCTTTGGGCGATCATGGTGGGACTTCTTTTATTTTCTTTTGGTTACCCGTGTGTTTTCAGCACCCATGTGTGCCCCTCCATTTGGCACTTGCGTGTGCCCCTTTTTATTGCGCCTGTGCGTGCTATAGTTGTGCTACAAGCAGCAATTTTATATTCATCCCTCATGTACCACGTGCACTCCCCCATTGTCCCTTGTGATTCATCGAGAGATTTACGTGTTGCGGAAAGAAGAACGGTTTCGAGAAAAGTAGTTCATTTATTCAATTGATTGCCATATATGAATATGTTTGAGTTGTGGAAATCTTGTCTTGTTCTTCATTCAGTCATTTTTGGAAAAGCAAGCTTCAATCTGATAACATGCCTATATCCCAAGACGCGTATTCTAATACACGTCCGTGTGGACAGACACTAATTCAGCAGTAACACTCTTAACAACTGTCAGCCTTTGTTCAGACGCGTCTTGATAAGTGGACGCGTTATGCAAAAGGCGTCTCCCAGGTTGGACGCGTATTTCATTTGTCTGTGAAATTTGTTTAGTCTTATTCTATTCTGCATATTTCCCACCTTAAGAAAAAAAAGAGGGGGCGTAAAGCATCCACTTGTGTGGTCATCACTGTTCATCTCTGCTATTTATTTGATAGTGCATGTTATTACATTCCGGTAAAGTCCTAAAGATGGCCGAGTACAGTTATGATGACTTTGAGGTAGGGGACTTTTACCATGAGCCCCAGATGTACGGCCACGTCCATCATTCTTATGGAGAGTACAACCCCGACCATGGCCACCAAGGTGAGCCGCATGTCCATGCTGTGAACGCGGGTCCATCCCATGAGGCCTCCCACGAGGAGCAAACTACTGTCGGGGAAGCATCCCCCTGCCAAGACATCTCCTCCATGTTAGGTGTCCTCGCCACCACCTAGCTTAGTCCTGAGCAACTCCAGGCCCTTCAGGCCATCCTAAAGGTGAAATCTGTTTCTCTATCTCCCCCGGAGCCAACTCCGGCTACCACTGTTTTCACTCAAGAACCAACATAGGCCATTACCTCTCCTTCGCCCTAAGGGCAAGCAAGTCAGCAGCCTCCCTCCTTCCCATTCCCTTCATAATCCTAAACCCCAGCTCTTCCTCAAACGCTGATTCAGCCAGGTCTGTCCATTGGCATACCACAATACCCTTGCTGTTTGAGGTTCCCTTCTTAGGCCTCCGGAAGGCCCATCCCTCCTCCATGGCAAGCACCACCTTCACCAACCGATGAGCTCACCCAGTCCCTCTTAAGTTAGCTGAACAAAATTGATGAGCAATTTTGAAATTTGAAGAAAATGGTGGATGTAAAGTGCACTCTTGATATCTCCCTACTGGTCCTCCCGGTATTCAATCTACCCGCTTCTGAAATGCCTACGTACCGTAGGTACAGTGGCACTGGCAAGCCCTTTATCCATCTTAAGGACTTCATGTACGAGTCCACTTTCTGTTAAAATGATAAGAGATCGCAGGCATATTTGTTTAGGAGATCGTTGGACAGCCTTTCACTAGAATTGTTCTATGCCTTAGAGCCAAGCGAGGCTGAGAATTTTGATGTGGTCCAAAGGAAGTTCCTTCAAAAGTACCGGGACCGGGTCGGCCCATCCCTTTCCATCACCGACCTAGTGGCTGAGAAGATGAGGATGTACGAAGATTTCATCCAATATGCTGACAGATGGAGGTCCATAGCGGAGAGAGTGACGGATACCCTCTCAGAGCTGGAGCAAGTTAAAATGATTGTGTCTAATTCCACTCCTCAATTTAGACACGTTCTGGCCATGAACAAACTCAACACAATGGAGGAGCTGTATGAGAGAGCCAGATATATTCAAACATAGTTGAAAGACTCACCTCTCTTGCATATGTCTGAGCAGACCAAGCCAAGGGTAGTGAGGAAAGCAAATGCCAATGTTCAGGGCGGAGTGAAGGAAGGGGTCGTCACGAATGAGCAAGTAAGTGCACTTGGCAGCCCCAACCAGCTAGCCAACCCAAGGCCCCCACAAGCACTGCAACTCACCTTCCAACAGAACCAACAAGGCCCGTAACCTTTCCATCCTCTGCCCAAAAATATTCTCCTCCATAACAACATGCCTCAGTCGTTTCATCCTCAGCACAACAACAACAACGTCCTCAATACCACCAAGTTCCACCACCTGGAAATTACAGCCCTTTATAGCAACAAAGAAGGCCCCTTGGCCCTAAAAGAGCCCAATACCCACCACTGTCGGAAACATTGCCGGACGTGTTCAATGCCCTCATGGCCGCCAATTCACTCACTTTTCCCAGGGAAAGACCAATATTTCCCCAGAATGTCGACACCTCCCGATATTGTGTCTTTCATAGACAACCGGGTCATACGGTGGAAAACTGTTTCCAACTCAAAGACTATATTTATGATATGAATGATCATGGTGGGATTGACTAGGATGAAATGAGGTGATACATCATCACCCTGAAGGACAAGAGACCTCCTCTCAGACCCCAATTTCAACAACCGCAGCAACAACAACAACAACAACCGCAACAACAACAACAGCCTCAGCAGGCCCCACAGCAGTAGCCAAACATAGGCATCATCTAGAATCCACTACCAGAGCACCAACAACCCAACCAACAAGTCAACCCCATCTCTTCCTTTCCAAAAGTTGGAAGAGGACAAGGTTGGCATACGGAAAACACCTTCGTTCTCGCTGCCAACCACATTCCTAGCCAACCCTCTCGCCTTATCTGGCCAGCACCTCTCTCTCCCCGACCCATATCACAACCTATAACTAGGCCTCCCTCATTCCCACAGCCATCATGCCCCCTCATCCGCACACCTACCACTCATTTTCCGCTTATTTGTCGAAAAAAATCTTTCACACCTCCACCCATGCTTTCGAAACCCCTCATCATCTCTCATCCCTCTACCTCGCTGTCTACCTCAACTACACCTCCACCTATGCCTTCCAATCCTCTCATCATTCACCGTCCATTCGAGGCCCCATCTACTTCCGCTGCGCCTCCACCTATGCCTTCCAAACCTCTCATCATTCACCGTCCATCCGAGGCCCCATCCACTTCCGCTCCACCTCTGCCAAACAAGCATCTCATCAAGATTCCCTTACCTATCATCACACATGCTTCACTAACTGTCCCTTTGTAGCACCCCTGAAAAATTTAAGGAAAATACAATTTCTAAATAAATTAAAACTTTCATAGACATAAATAGATATACACTTAATGGGTCTCAACGCATATAATATATTATATTTTAACAACCAAAAGTAAAAGAGCCGCGACATAACGCTTGCCCACTAACTAAAATAAAACCTCATCCCAAAATAATGCAACCCGTAGGTATACACAATGCTATATAAAGCTCATTAAAACTCAAGCAAACAAAAGCAACCCCTATATATGTACCCAAGGCCCACCTATAATCAACATTTCTAAACTCATATGCCACCTACGGGAACCCACGAAACCACCCAACTCAAAATAATAAGACCAAATACATAGTTAAAAACTCACATAAAATATATATATAAGAACTTTGAAAAGCCTTAAGGCCTAATAGGAAAAAGACTTTCCCGTGGCTGAAAAGAGGTCAAGGTTAATGGGCCTTATGGGTTTACGATACAAAGGATCCCCATTTTCTCAACAATTTAGATAACAATCAATGGGCATTGGGTGAGATACGAACATATGCATGGACTTTTTAAAGTACCCAATACATGTCACGTTCTACCCTATACGAGAATTAGGATTTCCCTGGATAATAGAGATTAGCGGCAGTTGCTTTAGAAAGAATGAGGATCTTAGGAAGGTCAACACGTTAGGATTTCTTAGGTGGGAAACATAATTCTCACTTGGATTCTTGGCAGCTGTAGGACTCTCTCCCTATAAATAAACCATCTTCAAAAGTGCAAACCCTAGTTGTTGCTACATTCGAAGGTGCTGCCGTGGGAGTCTTCTTCCATCTTCTTCCTGTGCCTACTATTGCTACTGTCGGGAGATCGAAGGGAGGTTTTGTGCACATCATTTGTTTCCCTTCTTCCCGGTGTTGTTGCTGCTGCTTCTTTGCGGTGGCTATTGCACTCCTGCTGCCACTGTTGTTGCTGTAGTACGAGAATCTTTCATCTTTTTTTCTTCCTTCATATAAGAGGTAGGTGTTCTCTCTGATGGCTAAACCTAATTAATAAAGGTGATATCATAACACAGCATGCTTTTGTCAAGTTCTTATATTCTAGCTTCCTGATTAGAGATTTCTTCGTATTTCTGTCAAGCGTGCATATAGTTCTTAAGGTTTTAGAAGATTCCAGTAAAAGACGCCCTATGTTAAGGCGTGTTTTTAAATTGAGACGACCCAGCTTAAGACGCGATTTAAATTAACGCACGTGATGTCAGGCGTCAATTTACCGGTTAATGGATAATTTCGTATGTTTAAAAAGTAATAACTATGAATCCTGATATGATAATCAAGGCATGATTATATTAATAAATTACTGTTATTTTTCTTGAATTATTCATGTCCCTAGTTTTTTTTTTATTTGGAAATACTCTAAAGTCCACATTAAATAGACGACCCTGTCAAAGTCATAAAATTGAATAGGACGCCCTCGAACAGAGGCGTCAAATTGTATGAAAGATTACGGCAAAATGAACTTCGCCGTCTTGTTTGTGGAAGGCGCCCCTGACCAGGGCGTGGATTAATTAAATAAAGACTTTAACCACGTCGTCAATAGCTTGAATTATCAAGTTTTACGCTGAAGAACACTATAACCAGTAGTTATGGATTTTTGATTTTTCAGCCGTTCATGGGCGCAGGAGTGTCCTTAGGACATGAAAATTTACGGGCATATTATTGGGGTGGAGATCGAGGTAGTGAAAGTGGTTGCATCGTTTTTCGTACCCCCTATCGCAAGATCTCCCGTCTCTCAACGAAAAATTATTTTGATCATATGGTTAGGTAGAGTTTGTCGAGCCGGTCATTTCGGTATATCATAGGCTCGATTCCGACATGGTTAAGTCAAGAAACGAGAGGAATAAAGAAGTGACAAAATTTGACAATTTTGAAATTTACGACATATCATGTGTCGTCAACCATTCTTTTGACGACGTACTGTTTAGTCGTCAAATTATATATAATATATTTATATATATATCCTATATGCACATCTTTGAAAATCGATATTTATTAAAAGATATAACAGAAAATTATGAAAAATATATATTTGGAATCCTGTTATTTTTCTCCTAATTATCATATATTATTTTTCTTTAAATTATTTTAAATAAATCAATGTGTCTTTTAATGTATGTTTTTGAATTTATTCAATTAAATATGTATAAAATGTGAATTCTTGTTCAATAAATAAAGATAAAAATCATGAAAATTAGCGTTTCCCAAGAGGATGGTAATTAATAAATGACGCCACCCACGGGTGTCAAATAATATAAGTTTATTTAATTATTGTTAATTATAGAATAGGTTGGACATGAATTCTATGATTAACATATACATGTTCTCACCGTTTTCTTCCGTTTTTGACCCATACCTCGGGTCTTTTGGCACTCTCATCTCGCGTCCGTAGATGGAGTCCCTGTTTCATGGTTGGTTCACGTATATACCTCAACTCTTGGTGACATACGAGCCCTCCGTTGGACATTCCGTTCCTTCGGACTGGCAAGTTAGTCATTGAGACCTCCGTAAGTCTCCGCTAGCCTTGGATTCCCTCAAGGCAGCCGAGCTGGTTGTACCCTAAAAACCTTGGATCCGATCCGTGTTACTTTGGTTTTCTGTCAATCTTGACACTCTTCTCCTTTTGGAAATCTTATTGTCATTAATTCGAGAACATAACCCTTTGACTCTGTATTTGGCCAAATCTGATTCGGAAACATTAAAGGGCTGTGGGTCCGCGACTTTTCAGTGCCAGGTTGGACGGAAGTCCAGTTCTGTAAACCATGGTAAACTTCTGGGTGTGGCATTGCACCGAATTCTGTATATCTGTTATATTTCTGATATTCTGTTATATCTGTTATTCTGCAAATTCTGTGAGTTCCAGAAATTCTGTTATTCTAATATTCGGATGTTCGGTTATTCTGATAATTTAGTTATTCTGCTTGAATGTTTAATTCTACTTATATTTATTGAAACTCTGTTATATTCTGGCCAATTCTGAAGTTATGTTCATCCGCGTATCTGTCCTTGTTATATTCTTATAACTTGTCCTTGACTCTGCATGGGAATTCATCCCTATTTCTCTTAAGCTCGTAACTGCCTTTGACTTTAATATTCATCTGTCCTGTTAGATTGATCATCATGATTTCCTAGTTCCTGCATTTCATTTGTCATGAACATGAGTAATTGGTTAATCACTTATATTCTGCTTGATGAGAGATGTAATTCCTACTGAGCGTTTCGCTCACCAGCCTATCTTTAACATTTTTCAGGTATCAACATTGAAGATAGTCCATCAGATGGGGAAGGGCAAGAGTGATGAGCGTTATGGAGAATTGTGTCCGTGTTTTATCTTTCTTTGAGTCTCATCCTGTTATTAGAGTCGTCAAGTCACTATCTTTTGTTTTCTTGGGTCTAGTCCTATCATTTGAGTCTTTTCTATTTCTAGATTGTATTAGCAAGTTTCTTCTCTCTTTTGGTATGTAATTTAGAGTCTGGTCCTATAATTCAGATATTGGAGTAATAAAGATTATCTTAGTGGGCCCAAAGAATGTATGTCTCATGGTTCGCTCTGAATAGTCACGACTGCATCACTGCCACGTTCCGAATTATACGTTCCGCTGCTATCGGTTCGGGGCGTGACAGTTTGTGGTATCAGAGCCTAGGCTTTCTAAGTCCTAGGTCATTAAGCCTAAGTCCTAGATCGAGTTCCCTTGACAGTCATCTTAGAAGTACCCGGTGAGATGGGGTAAAACCTTGGGTTAAGAGCTAAAAATGGAAGTTAGAATACTAATAAGATTAACTTATGCAAATTGCTTGAAAAAAAAAAACTCACAAGAAATATTTGATAACCTTACATAGGATTGTTTATGTCTTGTAGAACTAGATAGAAAGCAATGGCTGCCGAACGTGCTCAGTGGCGTGCCATGCAACGCACTCTCCAAGGCATGACTCAGGCTCTTCAACGAGTAGCCGATGGTGGAGCCAATCGTGGAGCTGGAGAATTGCATCGTGAATTCCGGAGTTTAAATCCCCCTAGATTTAGTGGAACTCCTGATCCTAATATCGCGGAAGATTGGACAAAGGAGATGGAAAGAACTTTCCGAGTAATGCAATGCTCGGACCAAGATAAGATCCTATTAGCGACATTTCAACTAGAGAAAGACGCAAGGGCTTGGTGGGAATCCGTGGAAGCCACTCTGCCGGACATTCAAGTAACTTGGGAAGACTTTTTAGAACACTTTAACGAGAAATATTTCTCGGAGAGAGTTCGAGAGAGAAAGGCAGGAGAATTTGCCTCACTTAAACAACGAAGCATGTCTGTGGCAGAATATGAGGCCCAATTCTCAAGGTTATCTAGGTATGCGCCTCATCTGATATCAACGGGGAAGATGAAAGCAAGAAGGTTCATGAACGGTTTAAGAATACAATACATTCCCCAATTGGCACCATTGGATATACAAACATATGCGGAGATGGTCAAAAGAGCACAGTTATTAGAGGATGCTATGGAATTATCCGACAAGGTTAGGGCAAGAATGGAGAAGAAGAAAGGAGGTAATGGCAACAAGAGGCCCAATGAGGGAAGCGACGTTCCGAATGGCAAGAAGCCTAAGGAAGCAAAGTGTAAGCATTGTGGGAATGATGGTCATAAATCTGAAAAGTGTCGTTAGAAGAACGGAGCTTGCTTTCGTTGTGGAAGCCAAGAACATAAGGTAGCCGACTGCCCCCTTCCCAAGGATCAACCTCAGCAGGCAAATGATCACAAGGAAGCACGGCATCGAGGACAATTACAAGCAATAAGACAAATCGAACCTGCTGATGATGAAGTAACTAGAGGTACCCTGTAACCTTGGCCTAGTTCATTGGGTTATTTTATTAGCATGCCTAAATGATTTTATCTTATGAATGGAAACTAGAACTAGATACCCCACTGATATATATTGGAGAGAAATTTTAGTTGAATTTGGGGACCAAATTCTTTTAAGTGGGGGAGGGTGTAGCACCCCTGAAAAATTTAAGGAAAATACAATTTCTAAATAAATTAAAACTTTCATAGACATAAATAGATATACACTTAATGGGTCTCAACGCATATAATATATTATATTTTAACAACCAAAAGTAAATGAGCCGCGACATAACGCTTGCCCACTAACTAAAATAAAACCTCATCCCAAAATAATGCAACCCGTAGGTATACACAATGCTATATAAAGCTCATTAAAACTCAAGCAAACAAAAGCAACCCCTATATATGTACCCAAGGCCCACCTATAATCAACATTTCTAAACTCATATGCCACCTACGGGAACCCACGAAACCACCCAACTCAAAATAATAAGACCAAATACATAGTTAAAAACTCACATAAAATATATATATAAGAACTTTGAAAAGCCTTAAGGCCTAATAGGAAAAAGACTTTCCCGTGGCTGAAAAGAGGTCAAGGTTAATGGGCCTTATGGGTTTACGATACAAAGGATCCCCATTTTCTCAACAATTTAGATAACAATCAATGGGCATTGGGTGAGATACGAACATATGCATGGACTTTTTAAAGTACCCAATACATGTCACGTTCTACCCTATACGAGAATTAGGATTTCCCTGGATAATAGAGATTAGCGGCAGTTGCTTTAGAAAGGATGAGGATCTTAGGAAGGTCAACACGTTAGGATTTCTTAGGTGGGAAACTTAATTCTCACTTGGATTCTTGGCAGCTGTAGGACTCTCTCCCTATAAATAAACCATCTTCAAAAGTGCAAACCCTAGTTGTTGCTACATTCGAAGGTGCTGCCGTGGGAGTCTTCTTCCATCTTCTTCCTGTGCCTACTATTGCTACTGTCGGGAGATCGAAGGGAGGTTTTGTGCACATCATTTGTTTCCCTTCTTCCCGGTGTTGTTGCTGCTGCTTCTTTGCGGTGGCTATTGCACTCCTGCTGCCACTGTTGTTGCTGTAGTACGAGAATCTTTCTTCTTTTTTTCTTCCTTCATATAAGAGGTAGGTGTTCTCTCTGATGGCTAAACCTAATTAATAAAGGTGATATCATAACACAGCATGCTTTTGTCAAGTTCTTATATTCTAGCTTCCTGATTAGAGATTTCTTCGTATTTTTGTCAAGCGTGCATATAGTTCTTAAGGTTTTAGAAGATTCCAGTAAAAGACGCCCTATGTTAAGGCGTGTTTTTAAATTGAGACGACCCAGCTTAAGACGCGATTTAAATTAACGCACGTGATGTCAGGCGTCAATTTACCGGTTAATGGATAATTTCGTATGTTTAAAAAGTAATAACTATGAATCCTGATATGATAATCAAGGCATGATTATATTAATAAGTTACTGTTATTTTTCTTGAATTATTCATGTCCCTAGTTTTTTTTTTATTTGGAAATACTCTAAAGTCCACATTAAATAGACGACCCTGTCAAAGTCATAAAATTGAATAGGACGCCCTCGAACAGAGGTGTCAAATTGTATGAAAGATTACGGCAAAATGAACTTCGCCGTCTTGTTTGTGGAAGGCGCCCCTGACCAGGGCGTGGATTAATTAAATAAAGACTTTAACCACGTCGTCAATAGCTTGAATTATCAAGTTTTACGCTGAAGAACACTATAACCAGTAGTTATGGATTTTTGATTTTTCGGCCGTTCATGGGCGCAGGAGTGTCCTTAGGACATGAAAATTTACGGGCATATTATTGGGGTGGAGATCGAGGTAGTGAAAGTGGTTGCATCGTTTTTCGTGCCCCCTATCGCAAGATCACCCGTCTCTCAACGAAAAATTATTTTGATCATATGGTTAGGTAGAGTTTGTCGAGCCGATCATTTCGGTATATCATAGGCTCGATTCCGACATGGTTAAGTCAAGAAACGAGAGGAATAAAGAAGTGACAAAATTTGACAATTTTGAAATTTACGACATATCATGTGTCGTCAACCATTCTTTTGACGACGTACTGTTTAGTCGTCAAATTATATATAATATATTTATATATATATCCTATATGCACATCTTTGAAAATCGATATTTATTAAAAGATATAACAGAAAATTATGAAAAATATATATTTGGAATCCTGTTATTTTTCTCCTAATTATCATATATTATTTTTCTTTAAATTATTTTAAATAAATCAATGTGTCTTTTAATGTATGTTTTTGAATTTATTCAATTAAATATGTATAAAATGTGAATTCTTGTTCAATAAATAAAGATAAAAATCATGAAAATTAGCGTTTCCCAAGAGGATGGTAATTAATAAATGACGCCACCCACGGGTGTCAAATAATATAAGTTTATTTAATTATTGTTAATTATAGAATAGGTTGGACATGAATTCTATGATTAACATATACATGTTCTCACCGTTTTCTTCCGTTTTTGACCCATACCTCGGGTCTTTTGGCACTCTCATCTCGCGTCCGTAGATGGAGTCCCTGTTTCATGGTTGGTTCACGTATATACCTCAACTCTTGGTGACATACGAGCCCTCCGTTGGACATTCCGTTCCTTCGGACTGGCAAGTTAGTCATTGAGACCTCCGTAAGTCTCCGCTAGCCTTGGATTCCCTCAAGGCAGCCGAGCTGGTTGTACCCTAAAAACCTTGGATCCGATCCGTGTTACTTTGGTTTTCTGTCAATCTTGACACTCTTCTCCTTTTGGAAATCTTATTGTCATTAATTCGAGAACATAACCCTTTGACTCTGTATTTGGCCAAATCTGATTCGGAAACATTAAAGGGCTGTGGGTCCGCGACTTTTCAGTGCCAGGTTGGACGGAAGTCCAGTTCTGTAAACCATGGTAAACTTCTGGGTGTGGCATTGCACCGAATTCTGTATATCTGTTATATTTCTGATATTCTGTTATATTTGTTATTCTGCAAATTCTGTGAGTTCCAGAAATTCTGTTATTCTAATATTCGGATGTTCGGTTATTCTGATAATTTAGTTATTCTGCTTGAATGTTTAATTCTGCTTATATTTATTGAAACTCTGTTATATTCTGGCCAATTCTGAAGTTATGTTCATCCGCGTATCTGTCCTTGTTATATTCTTATAACTTGTCCTTGACTCTGCATGGGAATTCATCCCTATTTCTCTTAAGCTCGTAACTGCCTTTGACTTTAATATTCATCTGTCCTATTAGATTGATCATCATGATTTCCTAGTTCCTGCATTTCATTTGTCATGAACATGAGTAATTGGTTAATCACTTATATTCTGCTTGATGAGAGATGTAATTCCTACTGAGCGTTTCGCTCACCAGCCTATCTTTAACATTTTTCAGGTATCAACATTGAAGATAGTCCATCAGATGGGGAAGGGCAAGAGTGATGAGCGTTATGGAGAATTGTGTCCGTGTTTTATCTTTCTTTGAGTCTCATCCTGTTATTAGAGTCGTCAAGTCACTATCTTTTGTTTTCTTGGGTCTAGTCCTATCATTTGAGTCTTTTCTATTTCTAGATTGTATTAGCAAGTTTCTTCTCTCTTTTGGTATGTAATTTAGAGTCTGGTCCTATAATTCAGATATTGGAGTAATAAAGATTATCTTAGTGGGCCCAAAGAATGTATGTCTCATGGTTCGCTCTGAATAGTCACGACTGCATCACTGCCACGTTCCGAATTATACGTTCCGCTGCTATCGGTTCGGGGCGTGACACCCTTCACCTCTACCCCTTAAACCCCTTCCTAAACCCACAACCAACCCCATAGAGGTGCAAAAACTACAAGCAATGGTCCTTTGGAGTGGAAAGATCTTCCACCGTGTTTCCCCCCAGAACAGTCAAGGCCCGGATCAATCTCAGTAGGAAAGAGGAATGGAAGAGCAGTTAGAAGAATCCACCCCGGGGACGCAATATGACATTTTGAAACATTTGGATAAAACACCGGCCCAGATCATCATTCTCGAACTAATTAAGAGGTCCAAAACCCATCAAGAGGCCTTGATGGAGTACCTTCAGAAAGTTATGGTAAATGAGGACCTCCCAGTGGAGAAGATCTCGTCAGTGCTAACACTAACAAGCACGCAACTAGCCATCACATTTTAGGATCACGAGCTTGCCCCCCCAGGAAGCTCAGAAATATGCATTGTGCATTGCGGTGAAGTTCAATGGGGTGTTCGTGAACCCATGTTTGGTGGATACGGGTGCATCAATCAATGTAATTTCCATAAGCACCCTCCGATTATGTGGGGCTGACACAGAATAGATAAGGCCTTCGGCGATCATAGTCACAACATATGATAATAGCAAAAGGCCGCCGAAGGGGATGATCACTCTTGATGTAGAAGTGGGTCCAGTAGTGGTTCCTACAGAATTTCACATTATTGACATGGACCCTACATTCAAGGTCATACTGGGCCATCCCTACATAGAGGCAATGAACGACGTCCCTTCCACCAACCATTAATGTTTAAAGTTTTCGTACAAGGGATGGATCGTCAAGGTGTTTAGAATGCCCATCCTCCCTATGGTAGATGCTATTACCACTTCTCTGCCCTTTATTTGGCCGACCCACAGGCCTATCCTTCTGTTGCTGGATGCGTGTGACCTTTGTCGTGCCCCATCAACACAAGAAAAGTCGATTCTCGCACCGATGCCACGTATCCCTTCCCGTTCCAAAGGATCGGAGATCATGAAGAACTTGGGTTACTAGTCGGGCAAAGGCTTTGGATCGTAGTCAGATGGAAGACTTACGCCGTTGAAGAAAATAAGGGTAATCCTTAGAGTTGGCCTGGGCTTTGAAGGGCCAATTGAGGCAGATGGGAAACCCCTTACATGGTCATTATACTCTCACTTGATGAAAGGGCCTATTATTCAAATGGGCGACTATTCACCGGAAACACATGGGGGGTCATGGATTTCCTATTTGGCTGAGAGATGTCCAAGGGCTTTCAAGAGGGGGAATGTAAGACCCCAAATTCTTTAGAAATTTATTTAGAAAGTTATTTGTAATTATTTTGAATTTATTTGAAGTTATTCGAATTAATGAGAATTATCCAAATTAATTAGATTAATTAATTAATTAATAGAATAAGTCATTTTTCAACTATTTTCTAAAAATCCCCAAAAATCACATCTTGTAGAATTAATTTTTTTTAGCAACTTTGTCTTCTACATTTAAGCCTAAGAAAATCATTTATTATGCCGAATTAGTGAACTTAATTTTCTGAACTTAACATTTAACTATTTACGGAATAGTATAAGTAATAATCCGACTATCTTAGAAAAATCTGTAAAAATAGTAAATAGATTTAGGTCGATGTAGATAACAACTTTTCCTTCTGGCATTAGGCCATTGTAAATCCGTGGTAAGATCTATTTAGAGTTTAAACCCAAAAGTGCACACTTTTGACCCATACCTAACCCTTAGTTTAAAACACGAAATTCGACCTCAATACTCGACCAAATGATCTGAAATCAAAGGCAAATGGAAGGCCACAATGTAAGGAACATTTACCCTCAATCAATTTGAGGTAAACCTAGCCCCAAAACGTGCTGCCGACATAGTTTGGTCAAGTCAAGGATTTCGGCGCCATTTCTAAACACGTAGCTTGCAGCAGCGAATACTCCCAATTCCGAAGGCTCCAGAAGCTCTATGAGCTATCAAAATGAAGCCCTACGAGTCTTCTTTCATTTGGCTGCTGTGGGGTTCGCTGAAGTTTCAGATCTGGAGAGATCTAGCTCGATTTGTGGAGGTGGGTCAGCAGGCCGTTGGCTTTCCTTCATCCTTCTTTGATTCATCGATTGAGGTAGGAATTCTCAACCAAATCTTGATCATGAGTATAGCAAATTGTTCCTCTCATCGAGCTCTATCCATTGGTGGCAAAAGCCCCAATTTTCATTAGGTGTCCGTGGAGAAATCGAGCTTTTTGTGAGGTGCTGTCCAAGTGTTCTTCATCCTAGGGTTTGAGTTTTCTCTCTCCGATTTGAGGTAGGATCTAACAACCAAACTCTAATTAACTTACATGATGTAATCAGCATGTTGTTAGCTTTCATTTAACGTAGGAAGCCCCAAATTTCATTGAGCATACTTGGAGAATTTTGATTTTTAGTAAGAGCATGTCTAGAATTTGATGTATATTATGTTCTTCAAGTAGAAGCTTAATTTTCAGGCTATTTTTGGATTAGATAACTTGATCCACATATGGCTTATAGTATATGGTTGGATTCATCATTAATTTAGCTTTCTTTTGATATAAAAAGCCCCAAATTCCGTTGTGTATATTGAGAGAAATCTACGTTTTAATAGACGCATGTCAAGAACTAGGTTCTTCATGTATTCATCATAAATAGGTTGTGATTCGATTGAGTTTTCAACAAATTTATTGTTTCAATCTCTTGTTTTATGACCTTAGTATGTATATTAAGAACCCTAGAGCATTTGGTTAAAATCCCAACTCATTTATACCCCAAATCATTGAGTTTTCATGGTTTACGGAATCACCCGTCGCTTTTGGAAGTGTAGGGGTCGACCCATGGGGTCGACCCATGCACCCAGTGAAGGGGGTCGACCCAATGGGTCGACCCCTGAAGCTTTTTTTTTTAGGGGTCGACCCAATGGGTCGACCCACACCCAGGAAGGCTCCTAGAATGCCAGGGGTCGACCCAATGGGTCGACCCATGCCCTGTATGACCCCATTAATGATGTTTTTGACCCGGGGATCAATCCGGATCATTGGGGAATCAATCCATTCAACCTAATCACATTGAAAACTACATTTTTGAGGAACTAATGACCTATTCATGTACCCTTTTTAGTTTCAATTAACATTGGTCCATACATGCAAACTTAGTGTAAAAACACACCGTTTACCATCTTCATTTCAATGCATACAAGATTAAATATAAACCCACATAATTAGTGATTAATGGTGTAACTAAATCTCTGTTAATGCATTCTATTTCACTCCTGTGGGAGTTGTTCTTTGCCTTATCATCTTGAATCAGCTTCTTGGCAATTGTCTTAATGCAAATGATAATGGTTAATCATGATATCTTAACTTGGTGATTAGGATTAATATGTTGATTAGCTTGTTTGATTGCTGCTGTTTTACAGTAGCGCAGCACGATTAACTCTTGTTGTGACTTGGTTTCGATCTCCTAGATGATTATACTTACCTTGAAATTCTGGAAATGAATCTCTTTCCTACGTGAAGTTGTTATTGCTACTTAGTTTAAACCTTGGAATTCTGGCCATAAACTGTGGAAGTCTAGATTCGTGGGATCTTTGATCCAAAGAAATCAATGCCTGGCAAATAATTAAGGGCTCGGTCTGGTCCTGGGAAGAGCGCCCGAACACTACGTGTACCCCCGGGGAGGTGAATGACTAGGTGTGGCATTTGGCACCAGTACTTGACATGTGTTAAATCTAGGACTGTCCACTACTCTCTCCACTACTCTCTACATTACTTTCTACTACTTTTCACTTTCCACTCTTCACTGTTCTATACTCTACTTGTGGTTACTTTACTTGCTTATTACTTGGACGTAGAAATGAAATTACATGCGTGCTTGACACGACTTAAATTGTCTTGATATGGCTAAGTTTTTATCGTTATCTCATGTAGTAAATTCTTGTCTTACTATTCTATTCATTATATTTCTTGACCTTCCAAGATCTTTGAATTCTGTTTCGTGATATCACCGTTATCTTTTTATTGTTTTTATCATTTGTAGCATGACATTTTAAAATGTAATTAAACTGTTAATCACTTATACATGTCTGTTATTTCCTACTGAGCGTCAGCTCATAGTTGTGTTTTCCCCCCTTTCTAGGCTTTTCAGGTGACGCGCTTACCGATGGGGAAGGGCAGGAGTGATGTCTTGAGTGTATCAGTTCTAGTGTGTTAGTAGTGTGTTATCTTTCTTTAGTTGTATTTTGGAGAGCTTTTAGTCTCAGTCATGTTATTGAGTTTTAGTGGTTGATTATTCCAGTTGTATTAAGTTGAACTTGAGGTTATTGTATCAGTTGTGGTTTGTTAATGATCATTTAGTATTTCCATCTTGTAGCACTTGTGTATTATTTTAGATTAGTTCTCTCTCTTGCCAGCGTGTCCCTTACTGTACGTCCCGATATTTCCGCCTTGTTCGGGGCGTGACAGTTTAGTTGGTATCAGAGCCTAGGTTTCACATTCCTAGGTTTCCTAAGTTTTGGGTTTTCTTGCATTGCATCCCAATAATCGGTATATCAAAAGGTGTTGTCCGAACGTTAGGCTACGCCTATCGGGAAGGTCGCACACTTGCGCGAGTGGTCTTCGGACCGATTACCTCCGCCAGGTACCGAGTTTTTGGTCGTGTCTAGGTGCATTAGATCCCTAACCTTGTAAAAGTCTAGGACCTGACCTGGTGAGAATGGGTAGAAACTTGGGTTTAGATCGTTTCTTAATCGTGTAATTTTTTATCTTGATTAAACCTAAGTAATCTATTTCTCGTGTAGATGGCAGCTGATCGTGCTGAATGGAGGAGCCTATAGCGTACGGTGCAAGGCCTTACTCAGGCCCTTCAGCAAGTAGCTCAGGCAGGAGCGGCACCGCATGGCACCGGTGATCTATACCGGAACTTCCGCGGAATGAACCCGCCTAGATTCGCTGGTTCGACTGACCCTGACCAAGCCGAGCACTGGCTAGATGAGATGGGGAGAATCTTTGAAGTTATGCAATGCACCAACCAGGAGCGTGTCCTTTTGTCCACATTTCAACTGGAACATGATGCACGTACTTGGTGGGATTCTATCAAGGCAACTCTCGGTGATCGGCAAGTTATGTGGGAAGAGTTTGAAGAACTCTTCAACAGCAAGCATTTTTCTGATAGAGTGCAAGAGAAGAAAGCAGCAGAGTTCGCGGCCTTGAAACAGCGAGGTTTGTCCGTGGCAGAGTATGAGGCTCAATTTGCACGGCTTTCTCGTTATGCTACTCATCTCATTTCCACCGAGAAGATGAAGGCGAAGCGCTTTCTCAATGCATTGAAGCTTCATTATATCAACCAATTGGCACCGATGGAGATTTCCACTTATTCTGAGATGGTAAGGAAAGCGCAAGTTCTAGAGGATACTCTTGAGATGACGGAGAGAATCCGTGGGAAAGGCACCAAGAAAGAATTACCTACGGGTTCCGGGAGTGTCAAACCCGGGTATACCAAGAAGAGGCCTATTAGTGGACCTGGTTCGTGGAGAGGGTCCGGATCGTGGAAGGGCAAGATGCCGAGGCATGAAGACCAGAAGCCTGGCCCTATTGTTCCATTCAAGGGCGTGTGCAACTATTGTGATCGTCCGGGTCACAAGATAGAGGAGTGTTGGCGCAAGCAAGGTGCCTGTTTGCGATGTGGAAGCAAGGAGCACCGTATCCCCAATTGTCCTCTCATATCGGAACAAGCTACACCGACAAAACCTCTAGTCTTCAAGAAACCACAAGGCAAGCTTCAAGCTTTACATGAAGATGAAACTGGGATTTCTGATGATGGCGGACTCGTCGAAGGTACCCTTACTATAATCGATAAGCCCGCATTTGCTCTCTTTGATACTGGTGCAACCTCTCGAAGATTTGCTAAGTCATTAGTTGTGGAACCTGTTTTGATGAATACTCCGTTACAGATTTCAACCCCTATTGGCACTAGATCAACAATCCAGTATTTCTATCCTTCTAGTAAGGTTATGATTGGTGAACAGAACTTTCCAGCAGATTTGGTCTGCATGGACATGAAGGATTATGATGTAATCCTAGGAGCAGATTGGTTGGCCAAGTATGAGGCCAATGTTCACTGTAGTTCTAGCTCAGTGACTTTTACTGGACATTCTGGCTCTTTTACGGGAGTCAAGCACCATAACTACGTACCGCTCATCTCGGCTCTTCGAGCTGATAAGCTTTTGAGGCATGGGTGTGAGACTTTTCTAGCCTTTGTTTGTGCAACTCCTGAGCAGCAGATGGAGATCAAGGACATTCTTGTTGTCCGAGATTTTCCTGATGTCTTTCCAGAAGAACTACCAGGACTTCCGCCTGAGCGGGAAGTTATCTTTTCTATTGATCTTAGTCCTGGCACAGCTCCTATTTCTAAGGCTCCTTATCGTATGTCTCCTGCGGAACTGAGGGAACTGAAGCAGCAACTGATGGAATTACTTGAGAAGGGTTTTATTCGTCCTAGTACTTCTCCGTGGGGAGCCCCTGTACTATTTGTCAGGAAGAAAGATGGTTCGATGAGGCTGTGCATTGATTATCGGCAATTAAACCAGCAGACTGTCAAGAACAAGTATCCCTTGCCGAGGATTGACGAGTTATTTGACCAGATAGCGGGAGCTCAATATTTCTCTAAGATCGATCTTCGATCTGGATATCACCAGTTGCGGATTAAGGAAGAGGATATTTATAAAACGGCTTTCCGCAGCAGGTATGGTCATTTTGAGTTTGTCGTTATGCCTTTTGGTCTAACGAATGCACCAACGGCTTTCATGCAGTTGATGAACGATGCATTTCGGCCCTATCTTGATCAATGGGTCGTGGTCTTTATTGATGACATCCTGATTTATTCTAAGAATGAGGAGGAACATGCTGAACATCTGAGAATGGCATTGCAATTGTTGAGAGATCATCAACTATATGCTAAGTTCAGTAAGTGTGAATTCTGGCTGCAAGAGATGTCCTTTCTAGGACATATCATTACGAAGAACGGTATTTCTGTTGATCCTTCGAAGGTTGAGGCAGTGAAGAATTGGGAACAGCCTACCAGTGTGACAGAAGTTAGAAGTTTTCTAGGCCTGGCAGGTTATTATCGAAGATTTATTCAAGATTTCTCCAAGATTGCAGTACCTATGACAAGATTAACCCGCAAAGAGAATAAGTTTGATTGGTCAGATGATTGTCAGCGAAGCTTTCAGACTCTGAAGGAGTGTTTGACTACTGCACCTGTTTTGGCTTTACCTTCTGGTGAAGGAGGATTTGTTGTTTATACTGATGCATTAGGTATTGGCTTAGGTTGTGTACTCATGCAGCATGGGAAGGTGATTGCCTATTCCTCAAGACAGTTGAGGAAGCACGAAGATAATTATCCTGTTCATGATTTGGAACTTGCTGCAGTCGTGTTTGCTTTGAAGATATGGAGGCATTACTTGTATGGAGAAACCTTTACAGTGTTCTCAGATCATAAGAGTTTGAAGTATTTATTTTCTCAGAAGGAACTCAACATGAGGCAGCGGAGATGGTTGGAGTACTTGAAAGACTTCAACTTCTCGATTGAGTATCATCCTGGCAAAGGTAATGTTGTGGCAGATGCATTAAGCCGGAAGCCGGTAGCTAGATTGTCAAGTCTCATGTTACAAGAATGGAGGTTGTTGGAACAATTATCTAGTCTGGATCTTAATATTGACAATGATCGGATCTTGATTGCTCAGATTCAACTTAAACCTGAATTATTGATAGAGATCAAGTCTTTGCAAGATAATGACCCCGAGTTGGTAGAGATCAAGGGAAGCTTGAGTAGCAGACCTGACTTCATGTTGGCCGATGATGGTAGATTATTATTTAAAGGCAGAACTTGTGTTCCGGATGAGGCTACAATAAAGAACAAAATTCTTGAGAAAGCTCATAGATCCAGATATACCATTCATCCTGGAGGCACTAAGATGTACCGAGATTTGAAAAGGTCCTTTTGGTGGCCGAATATGAAAAGAGAAGTTGCAGATTTTGTGAGCAGATGTTTGGTATGTCAGCAAGTTAAGGCCGAACATTTCAGACCAGCAGGGAAATTGAAACCACTCGACATACCCTAATGGAAGTGGGAAAGCATTGGCATGGATTTCATTATGGGTCTACCTAGGACTCGTGGTGGATTTGATGCGATATGGGTGGTTGTCGATCGATTGACAAAGTCGGCTCATTTCTTACCAATTAAGTCCAAGTGGACGATTGATGTATTGGCTACCTTGTATATAAAGGAAGTGGTGAGATTGCATGGTATCCCAGTGAATATAGTATCTGATCGAGACCCCAGATTTACTTCACATTTCTGGAAGGGACTGCAAGAGTCTTTGGGTACTCGTCTGAATTTCAGTACTACTTTTCAACCACAGATAGATGGACAGACTGAAAGAACCAATCAGATAGTGGAAGATATATTGCGAGCTTGCATGATTGATTTCGGTGGTAATTGGAGTGAGCATTTGGCATTAATTGAATTCGCTTACAATAACAGCTATCAGTCTAGCATTCAGATGGCTCCTTTTGAAGCACTATATGGTAGAAGTTGTCGTTCCCCGTTGTGTTGGGACGAGGTAGGTGAGAAATAGTGGCTTGGACCAGATCTTGTTTCGGAATCATCACAGAACATCCGTGTTATCCGAGACCGGTTACAAGTAGCCCAGTCAAGACAGAAGAGTTATGCCGACAATAGGAGAAGAGCATTGGAATTTCAGGTTGGCGAGCATGTGTTCTTAAAGGTCTCTCCAACGAGAGGGATCCGAAGATTTGGCATTCATGGCAAGCTGAGTCCGAGGTACATTGGTCCATTCGAGATTCTAGATAGAGTGGGAGAGGTGGCATACAGACTGGCTTTACCACCGCATTTGTCTGGCGTACATAATGTTTTCCATGTGTCTATGTTGCGGAAATATGTGTACGATCCCACTCATATCATTCAGCAGGTGGATTTTGAACTGAAGGAAGATTTGACCTATGAGGAAAGACCTGTCAAGCTTCTGGACCGGAAGCAACAGCAACTCCTGAATCGTTCGATACCGATGGTCAAGATTCAGTGGAGTCGGCGTGGGACCGAAGAAGCTACATGGGAGTCTGAAGAGACTATGCGAAAGCGGTATCCCGATCTATTCTAGGTGAGCGATCTTTTTCTACTCTCAGTTTTAGTGCAGTGAATTTGGAGGACCAAATTCCTTTAAGTAGGGGAGGGTGTAAGACCCTAAATTCTTGAGAAATTTATTTAGAAAGTTATTTGTAATTATTTTGAATTTATTTGAAGTTATTCGAATTAATGAGAATTATCCAAATTAATTAGATTAATTAATTAATTAATGGAATAAGTCATTTTTCAACTATTTTCTAAAAATCCCCAAAAATCACATCTTGTAGAATTAATTTTTTTTAGCAACGTTGTCTTCTACATTTAAGCCTAAGAAAATCATTTATTATGCCGAATTAGTGAACTTAGTTTTCCGAACTTAACATTTAACTATTTACGGAATAGTATAAGTAATAATCCGACTACCTTAGAAAAATATGTAAAAATAGTAAATAGATTTAGGTCGATGTAGATAACAACTTTTCCTTCCGGCATTAGGCCATTGTAAATCCGTGGTAAGATCTATTTAGAGTTTAAACCCAAAAGTGTACACTTTGACCCATACCTAACCCTTAGTTTAAAACATGAAATTCGACCTCAATACTCGACCAAATGATCTGAAATCAAGGGCAAATGGAAGGCCACAATGTAAGGAACATTTACCCTCAATCAATTTAAGGTAAACCTAGCCCCAAAACGTGCTGCCGACATAGTTTGGTCAAGTCAAGGATTTCGGCGCCGTTTCTAAACACGTAGCTTGCAGCAGCGAATACTCCCAATTCCGAAGGCTCCAGAAGCTCTATGAGCCATCAAAATGAAGCCCTACAAGTCTTCTTTCATTTGGCTACTGTGGGGTTCGCTGAAGTTTCAGATCTGGAGAGATCTAGCTCGATTTGTGGAGGTGGGTCAGCAGGCCGTTGGCTTTCCTTCATCCTTCTTTGATCCATCGATTGAGGTAGGAATTCTCAACCAAATCTTGATCATGAGTATAGCAAATTGTTCCTCTCATCGAGCTCTATCCATTGGTGGCAAAAGTCCCAATTTTCATTAGGTGTCCGTAGAGAAATCGAGCTTTTTGTGAGGTGCAGTCCAAGTGTTCTTCATCCTAGGGTTTGAGTTTTCTCTCTCCGATTTGAGGTAGGATCTAACAACCAAACTCTAATTAACTTACATGATGTAATCATCATGTTCTTAGCTTTCATTTAACGTAGGAAGCCCCAAATTTCATTGGGCATACTTGGAGAATTTTGATTTTTAGTAAGAGCATGTCTAGAATTTGATGTATATTATGTTCTTCAAGTAGAAGCTTGATTTTCGGGCTGTTTTTGGATTAGATAACTTGATCCACATATGGCTTATAGTATATGGTTGGATTCATCATTAATTTAGATTTCTTTTGATATAAAAAGCCCCAAATTCCGTTGTGTATATTGAGAGAAATCTACGTTTTAGTAGACGCATGTCAAGAACTAGGTTCTTCATGTATTCATCATAAATAGGTTGTGATTCGATTGAGTTTTCAGCAAATTTATTGTTTCAATCTCTTGTTTTATGACCTTAGTATGTATATTAAGAACCCTAGAGCATTTGGTTAAAATCCCAACTCATTTAGACCCCAAATCATTGAGTTTTCATAGTTTACGGAATCACCCGTCGCTTCTGGAAGTGTAGGGGTCGACCCATGGGGTCGACCCATGCACCCAGTGAAGGGGGTCGACCCAATGGGTCGACCCACACCCAGGAAGGCTCCTGGAATGCCAGGGGTCGACCCATGCCCTGTATGACCCTATTAATGATGTTTTTGACCTGGGGATCAATCCGGATCATTGGGGAATCAATCCATTCAACCTAATCACATTGAAAACTACATTTTTGAGGAACTAATGACCTATTCATATACCCTTTTTAGTTTCAACTAACATTGGTCCATACATGCAAACTTAGTGTAAAAACACACCGTTTATCATCTTCATTTCAATGCATACAAGATTAAATAGAAACCCACATAATTAGTGGTTAATGGTGTAACTAAATCTCTATTAATGCATTCTATTTCACTCCTGTGGGAGTTGTTCTTTGCCTTATCATCTTGAATCAGCTTCTTGGCAATTGTCTTAATGCAAATGATAATGGTTAATCATGATATCTTAACTTGGTGATTAGGATTAATATGATGATTAGCTTGTTTGATTGCTGCTGTTTTACAATAGCGCAGCATGATTAACTCTTGTTGTGACTTAGTTTCGATCTCCTTGATGATTATACTTACCTTGAAATTCTGGAAATGAATCTCTTTCCTACGTGAAGTTGTTATTGCTACTTAGTTTAAACCTTGGAATTCTGGCCATAAACTGTGGAAGTCTAGATTCGTGGGATCTTTGATCCAAAGAAATCAATGCCTGGCAAACAATTAAGGGCTCGGTCTGGTCCTGGGAAGAGCGCTCGAACACTACGTGTACCCCCGGGGAGGTGAATGACTAGGTGTGGCATTTGGCACCAGTACTTGACATGTGTTAAATCTAGGACTGTCCACTACTCTCTCCACTACTCTCTACATTACTGTCTACTACTTTTCACTTTCCACTCTTCACTGTTCTATACTCTACTTGTGGTTACTTTACTTGCTTATTACTTGGATGTGGAAATGAAATTACATACGTGCTTGACATGACTTGAATTGTCTTGATATGGCCAACTTTTTATCGTTATCTCCTGTAGTAAATTCTTGTCTTACTATTCTATTCATTATATTTCTTGACCTTGCAAGATCTTTGAATTCTGTTTCGTGATATCACCGTTATCTTTTTATTGTTTTTATCATTTGTAGCATGACATTTTAAAATGTAATTAAACTGTTAATCACTTATACCTGTCTGTTATTTCCTACTGAGCGTCAACTCATAGTTGTGTTTTCCCCCCTTTCCAGGCTTTTCAGGTGACGCGCTTACCGATGGGGAAGGGCAGGAGTGATGTCTTGAGTGTATCAGTTCTAGTGTGTTAGTAGTGTGTTATCTTTCTTTAGTTGTGTTTTGAAGAGCTTTTAGTCTCAGTCATGTTATTGAGTTTTAGTGGTTGATTATTCCAGTTGTATTAAGTTGAACTTGAGGTTATTGTATCAGTTGTGGTTTGTTAATGATCATTTAGTATTTCCATCTTGTAGCACTTGTGTATTATTTTAGATTAGTTCTCTCTCTTGCCAGCGTGTCCCTAACTGTACGTCCTGATATTTCCGCCTTGTTCGGGGCGTGACAGGGAAGGTTGATGACCCGTAGTGTGAGTGGTACAAATGGTTTGACGTATCGGACGTCTCCATCGCACTAGAGAGAATGTTCTCGCCTCCACACCTAGAAGGGCCGCCTTTGATCTCCGATATGTCGGGAGATGCCACGATTGTTACCGGAACTCCAAACCATCCTCGCCAAGAGGACGGTGCCACTGACGGATCGCTTTCCATCATTTTTTTTATCCATTCTCCTCATGATGACTCCTTCCTAGGCCAGACTATTGTCTGATTATCTTCCCAAGTCCCCTTCTTTGCTCACATTCCTACGCCGGCTTTTCAACCTACGTAAAATCTTTAATCATGATTTGCTCTATGAGCCACCAAACCCCTTAGCTATAATCTCCTTTTCTCACTCTCCAATTACTTTTAATTGTTTTGTCATTGAAAATGAAAAAAAAACACCATTTTCCAAACTCCTCAAGAACATATCTCTTTTGAGGAGACCTCCTATATCTCCCACAAGTGAGCCCCGATTTATGGGCCACTCATCCAAGGTCCTCTGAGTGACCTTTTTTACCCCTCTGCTGAGGGGTCTTTTCCTATACATTCTTCAGCTTCTTCTTCTTCTATCAGTTAGGTTAGAAATAAAGAGTCATGGGTAGTACCCAAAAGAAAATCCAAGGGTAGGCAAATCCCTCGTCGATTCCTTGTAGATCTAGCCAACAGGTGTCAAGCATGTTTAGACATTCCTCAGCTGCAAGAAAATCCCATCCAACTATCGGAGTTAGAATGTGAGGAGAGTTACACAATCGATGAAGGGTATGGAGTCTATGATATCATGGACGAAGAATACCCTATTGAAGAAGGGGACGAAGAATATGAGGACGCGGCTGACACCTATGCTAGTGGAATGAGAAGATTTGATGAGCCGTCAGCCACCATAAAAGAATCCTCTAAAGAAATAAACTTGGGAACCGAGGAAGACCACCCTAGGAATGTCCTCATAAGTGATAATTTGCCATCAATTAAAGAAGAGGCATTGGTAAAGGTTCTCGAGGAATATAAGGACACATTTGCATGGAGCTACGAGGATATGTCGGGTTTGGATTCCACCTTGGTTGAACATCGTTTAACCTTAAAACCAGGGTCCGTCTCGATAAAGCAAAGGTTAAGGTATTTCCACCCTCAGATGGCTTTGAAAATAAAGGAAGAGGTCGACAAGCTCCACAAAGCAAGGTTTATTAGAGTCATCCTTTATCCTCAATGGCTGGTGAACATTGTCCCAGTCATCAAAAAGGATGGGCAGGTGAGAATCTGTATTGACTTCTGGGACCTTAACTGTGTACGTCCAAAGGATGATTTCCCCTTGCCTCACATCAATGTTTTGATTGATAAAACAACATGTTATGAAATTCTCTCATTCATTGATGCCTTTTTGGGATATAATCAAATTCGTTTGGCAGAAGAGGATTAGGAGAAAACATCATTCACAACACCTTGGGGAACTGTGGATGCACTTTTATTAAAGATTTTTGGTTATTCGTTTATTGGGTTTATTAAGTGCGTGGGCGTGCCAGTCACCAAGGTGACGATTTATTGTGCACTCAATCTGACTAATCAGACGATTGTGTAGTTCGTGTCGGGACCAAAACCCGCCGTGCTGTAAAGGCCACGACGTTATTTACATCCCCCATACGGGGGAACACCCTTGATTGATTGCCGGGAATAAGGGCCCTACGGCCTGAAATTCATGGTAATAAAGCGAGAATAAAGATCTCGGGTCACGTTTAAACAAACCCGTATTGGGGCGTCAATGTTCGTAGATGCATATATGTCGGCCACCCATGGACCGTTTCATCTTCGAACAGAAGTCCACGTTTGTAGCATAAAAGACGGTGACAAAACCGCGCGGATGTCTGCCATGGGCTTGGCAAGTTTAATGTGGGTGTGGGATCAGATCCCGGTAGAGGTGGGTCAGTTTTTGACGAACTATCAGCCCGAGGTTGTTTCATACTATGACCATGTCGGGGATTCCGAGGTCCACATCTGACACCATAGGGCATCGTTGATTTTCTCTTCACACACAGTCCGGGGAAACGAGGTGTAAGTGTGAAGCTCGAGTTTGCCAACGTGCACCCTCGCACGGGGATCGACCTGCGCGGTCAGGTCGTGGGGTTCGACCTGCCTGGTCAGGTCGCGGGGGTCAAGGGGGCAGCGCCCCTTGCGGGGGTTTTCGGGGGCGGAGCCCCCGGGGGGGCGGAGCCCCCGGAACAAACTTTTGATCATAGCGGGGGGGGACTTTAATTATCGACTCCTTGTTCCTTTCATTTGTTTTACTCATTAGCTTAAAGCCTTCTATTATTTTTTTTATTTGGTTGATTGACTTCTTACGAAGCACGCCGGGTTAACAAATGAAGGAGGGGCCCGCCGGTTTAAGGAATGCCAAGGGGCGCGCCGGTTAAATAGGTGTGAGGGAAGAGAGGGGGCGCATGCGCCGGCTTAGCAGGACACTAGGGGTGCGCCGATTTAGCATGATACAAGGGAGGGCGCGCCAGTTTAGCATGATACAAGGGAGGGCGCGCCGGTTTAGGGATCGCAGGGGGGCGCGTCGGATTAAGGCCAAGGACAGGGGGCGCGCCGGATTTAGGCTCATAAAGTAATGGGAGTGCGCACTATTCATTCCAAGAGTTTGAGAGTGGTTTTGAGTGTGGGGTTAAATTGGCGTGGGGGGGTACCGCGCCGGATTAGCCCACGCCGGATTAGCCCCGCGCTGGATAAGGTCTTGGGTGTTTTATGTTCTGTTTCTTCTTTCTTTCACCCGTAGGTTATTTTGATAATTGATCTGCTCATTCCATTGATGGATTGGGTTTGTAGAGAGGAAGTGTAAGTGTTTTGAATATTTGTTAAGGTGAATTAGCACGAGAGTTGAGTGCTTTTGGTAGAAGGGGTTTATTGTGCAGGAACTCAAAGACTCAGGTTGATTCAGGGGCTTCAAACATACGTTGTTCTTACTCCCAGAGAGCTTAGCTTGTTCGTCTGTTCTTATGTGTTCTTGGCCTGGCGGAATTTGGGTAGCATCTCCCCCGGACTGAAGCTTGCCAGAGAAAAAAATTGGGAACACCAAACGGATTGCTCCCGGGTGAACCTCAAAACTCGGAGTGAGGCCTCCGTTAGCCCATAAGTGCGTGTGGAGACTCGAGGACCAGCCTTCAAGAGTTCCAACAGCTTATAGGTGGTGATTTTGTGGAATTTCCACAGGGACGGATGTTCGCCATGAATAGCTATGAGTATTCGCCCTTCGAACGGGTTCCCTCAAAGTTCATGCCACAAAAGGGGCAAGCTCTTGAGGACCCCGGGTGATGTAGAAAACTGAGAGAAAGAAAATTAAAGGAAAGGGGAAGCCAGATCAGAGCAAATAAAAACACTGCGCATGCTTACAAAGCCACTCTTATATTCATCCTCAAGGGAAAGGAGGGAAGAGAGGTACAAAAGGGGATCTACCGCCAAAGCACAGGGAAGAATACAACGGAGAAGAAAAAAAAAGCTAGGCGTTGAGGTGGGGGGGAGAAGAAGATACACCGGTGGGGGAGAAGGAGGAATAGAGCACAAGCTCCTCCCCCTCTCTCCCCTCTCTCTCTCTCACCCTCTCTCTCTTTTTTCTTTACCTTGCAGATGTGAATGGATGGAGCTTCTTCTTCTCTTTAGACGCCGGAGAGCTTCGACGAACCAACCAACTCCTTTTCCTTCCTCAGACTTGTCGTTTTATAGAACGGCCATTGAGGAGAGTTCCTGCCACTTCCACCTCGTCCGCCACGAAGTTGGGAGTTGACTCGATGCGCTGGACGATGCTGGTTCACGCCGTACACTGCCGTTCGTCTGAGGATGGGATGTTCGCAGGTCTGCCGGGGGTTGCTTCATCGTTGCCGCTTTTGTGCTGTCGAACGGAGGTAGAAGCAGAGCCATGGGCATTGAATGTTCTCTGTGCGTCGCATTTATGCCAAATAGAGCATCGGTCGGCAGACGGGACAGGATGAGGTTAAACTCATTTGCACTTGGCGCGCCGTAATAAGAAGAGGATATTGTGATGGGTTCTCCAAAAGTAGCGTGCCGTATTAAGTTTTTGGCCTTCAAATGGCCACGCCGCTTTAGCATTTGAAGGAGAAGCTTTTAAAAATGGGCAAATGGGTATTTCGGTTAAAACGGCACGGCCGGGGGCGCGCCGGATTAACTCTTTGTAAAGGGGCGCCATATTGGAGCGTAAGGGGGGCGTGCCGTAAAAGCAAGGGGCGCGCCGGTTTAAGGCGTGCCGTTTTAAGGCGCTTCCGCGCCATTTTAAGCACCGAATGGATTCTTTTCGAAGTCGCGGCCATTTATATGAACATTGGCATTCTCGGAATGTTTTAGTTGCGATGCATGGCCTCTGTAATGTTCCGTTCGTAGCTTCTAGGGCTCGATCCAGACTTTACGTGACTTTCGGTGGATGCTGGGCTGTGCCCGAGTTCCTGACTTTTCTTTGATTCTACTCTCGGCATGGCCGGTTGGAGAATTGTGGTGGTATCTTCCGCTCGAAGGGGATCCCTTGATGGGTAGTGGGCCACCGGGCGAGTTCTCGTCCTGACCGGGTGAGGTATAGGTTTGTTCGGCCTTCCCGTCTTCGACTCGCACGTAGACGCAAATGCCGTATGATCGTCACCGTCAATTTTTTGACGTCCACAGGAACATATTGTTATGTTGTCATGCTGTTTAGGCAAAAGAATGCTGGAGCTACCTACCACAGGGCTATGATGGCAATATTTCATGACACGATGCACGTATATTTGGAGGTGTATGTGGATGACTTGTTGGTGAAATCATGGACTAGGGCAGAGCATGCACAAGTTTTAGCTAAGGTGTTACAAAGATCGAGGGAATTCTAATTGAAGATGAATCCAAAGAAGTGCATGTTTAGTGTTTCATCGGGTAAGTTGCTTGGCTTCATTGTAAGCAAGAGGGGTATTGAGATAGATCCCAACAAGACTAAGGCAATCAGGGATATGCCACCGCCGAAGAATCTAAGAGAAGTTTGAGGCTTAATTGGGAGGTTGTAATTTATTCGTCAGTTTGTGTCTCAGCATTCAAAAAGGTGTAAACCTTTTTATGAGTTGACCAAGTCGGGAATTGAGTTTCATTGGGATTCTAAGTGTCAGGAAGCTTTCGAAGGATTGAAGTAATATCTGGCCAACCCACCTATCCTAATACCCCCTACACAAGGTAAACCTTTGATTCTTCACATGCCAGTCTTGGATGACTTCGTGGGAGCTATCCTGGCACAAACCAATGAAGAGGGTAAGGAAAAGGCAACCTATTACATGTCCAAACTCCTCAACCCCTGTGAGCAGAAGTATACAACTATGGAGAAAACCTGTGTCGCCTTAATTTGGGTGGTACAGAAATTGAAACACTACTTTTTGGCTCACGAAGTTCATTTGATTGCCCGGATGAATCCTATCAAGTTCCTCTTAGAAAAACATATCCTTAATGATAGGCTAACACGCTGGCAAAGCTTCCTATCTCAATTTGACATCACCTATATTCAGCAGAAGGTGATTAAAGGCTATGCCATAGTCCAACATCTCGCTCATCATTCTCTCCCTAAGTTTGACCCTATCCAGTCAGAGTTTCTAGATGAAGAACTAATGTCCATCAACCAATCTGATGTGACACCCACTTAGAGAATGCAGAAACTAGACCGAGGGTCCTTGGACTTACCAAGCGAGCACAACGCACAAGAGTAGAGAATTACGCAAGTTGCCAAACCACCGTTGCGCACACGATTCCCGGGTGACTCGGCGATGCCGAGTGGAGGTAGTGGAACAAAGCCCTTGCTGGTAGAGGACCAGAAAAGCTATGGTCACCCTCCCAAGGGTACGGTGCCCACAATCAAAGGGCTGGCTAGGTGCCGAAACGGCACCGGGTCGCTCTCTCACAATCCCACGATGACCACTCGTAAACTGAGAGCTTCGGGGTCGGGCGCTCTCTCACCGTCAACAGAGCAATTCCACGGATATTATATGAACAAACTACTGATATGAGAGCAAGGGATAGAGCTTACCCTGTTGGTTTGAAGAAACCAACCCCGTTCGGAGACGAGGGCGAGCGGGGAAGTGTGGGTTCCCCGCACACTGCGTTGATGAAGCTTTATCCCTGCTAATTATGTACATGCACTACGCCTCACGCAGGAGGGTGGATCTCGGGGTGGGGAAAAGTGGATTACACACAAACACTACCTTCACACAGGGAGGGGCGGTAAGCCGGCCAGGCGGGGAGGGGCGCGAAGCTAAGAACGGAGCCGGATTGCCCTCCCGGGGTTCTGTCCGCCGGTTCTGCCTGCTGATAGGGACTCGCTGTCAACTCTGCTGTAATCGCTCCCGGACTCGAAAGTGAATGAGACCAGCGCCAAAATGTTGGTGACTGACCCGGGATGAAGCCTGAATTTTGTTGGCGCCAGAAGTTATCGACGCTGGCCGGGACAAATGCTGGACCGGCGCTGCTCTGCTCTGCCTTGGACTGAGTTCAGGTTGTTGCAGCAGGTTGGTGACTTCACCACGATCTCTCTCGTGATCCAATCGAGACGGGATCAGGACGATTGCGAGCGTGGTCGAATCCTATTCGATCAGCAACCAAGATGGGCACCAGACCAGGTCGGAGCAGAGAGGTGGAACCCAAAGAGTGAGAGGGGGTCTGATCAGTTCCTGACAGGACTGACCTGGGCACCTGGGGAAAATAATTCGGAATGGGGAGCTCCGCACTCCAAACGAGGTCCCGCTTGCTGTGTTGGATAGAGGACTGGTGGATCTTCGCCCCGGTCAAGTGGCGCACCAAGTGAAGCACCGGTGTGGCCGCAGTGGCTTCTGAATGGCAGCTCTGGTTTCTGGCTGGACTGGTTCTGCGCAGTCGGTGAAGAATGGCTCTCCCGGGCCGCTCTGACCTCGGATTGAGGCGGGACCACCTCGCCTGGGAAGACGACCGGAAGAGCTTTCCTTCAATGTATGCCACACCTCCAGGGGCTCAGGGATGTGGTCAAGGGCGGCGCTGTAACAAGCTGTTGATCTGCAGGTCTTCGGCTGCACACAGATTAGAAGAAAGAATGGTTGAGGGGGTGGTTTCTTTGGTGGAGGAGAAGGGGATATGAATGTGTTGGTGGTGGGGAAGGGTTGGAGGTGGGAAGGGAAGGTGGGGGAGGATGGCAGGGGCGGAGCTAGCAGGGAGAGTGGGGTAGGTGCGCTGGTGGCCTTGGAGGAGGTGGTGGGCGCAAATGGCTTGGGTTAGTGGGAGGATTCCCTTTGATTTGAGTGGTGGGTTAATGGGGGTTAATGGGGGGCCTAGGGGATGGGAAGGGTTGCCTTGGGGAGAGGAAGGGGTGCTTGGGAGAAGGGATTCTCCCTTGGGAGATGGAAGGAGTGGCTTGGGAATGGGGAGAGTTGCCTTGGAAGGTGAAAGGTTACTTGGGTTGTGGTGAGAGTAATGGAGGTATTGAAGGGGCCTAGGGAAGGTGAAAGGGTTGGGCTGATGTGGAGGATGAGGTGGCAAGGGGGAGAGGAGAGAGGGGGGCTGCGAATTAAGGAGAGAGAGGGGAGGAGAGAGAGAGGGGGTCGCCACCTTTAGAGAGAGAGAAGAGAGAGAGAAAGAGAGAGGGGAATCCACCCCTTAGAGAGAGAGAGAGAGAGTAAGAGACACAATTCTTGTCACAATTTTCACTTAATACTTCATTAGTTCTCCATGGAGGGATTGGGGTCCTATTTATAGGAAACCCTCAATTTACAAAAAGTCCTCACCTTTTGGACTATTGACAAATGACCAAGGGGGGAAGGGGGCGCCCATGGGCCAAGCCGATTGAAGTGGGCCCATTAACCCACTAGGCCACCTAATGATACTTAGTCTTAGATAGATGACTCACTAACTTAGGTACTTGACTCAATAAAAGGGAAAATTACATGGTTAAGACTCAAAGAAAGATATGAAAATTACATAGCTAGACTCAGAAAATCAAGATGAACACAATGGCGAGCATCGGGACCCTTGGAGAAATGGGAAGTGGTATGCGATGTCCCCATCATACTCCCGGGGTGCTGAGAACTCGACTCTGTCGAGTAAAGATCTATCGTATTCGGAGGGAGCCACGGCGGGGTTGCCCACAAGTCTACCAAAGGTAGCTGGTCCTTTCACCAAGCAAGGTAGCGCCCATACCCTTTGATCTAGATGACAGTGACCTGTTCATACAATATCTGCTCCACTTGCTCACGCTGGCCTCTCTGGATTGGTGGAGCTCTCTCACGGATAGTGGCTCTCTCAAGGGGTGGAGCGGGCTCGATGTCCTCACTAGGTGTCACCGTGGGACCTCCGTATGGCACCAAGTCAGCCACATTGAATGTGGGGCTTACTCCGTATTCCTCGGGGAGGTCCAACACATAAGCATAGGTGCCGATCTGCCTCAGAACCTGGAAGGGACCTGATCCACGCGACCTCAGTTTGGAGACATTCCCACGGAATAGTCTCTCGGTCCTCACCATCACAAAATCACCTGTATGGAATTCTTGGTGGCGACGGTGGGAATCGGCTAATTTTCTGTACCCCTCATTGCCCTTGTTGATGTGCTCGCGACGGGTACTATGCAGTGTCATGAATGCTGATCCTCTAGAGATGAAGGGAGGGCCTGGACAACCAAATTCAGCCCTATCAAGTGTTACATTGGTTTTGACAGACTTAGGAGGACCGGGGCATCCATAAATGGCTCTATCAGGTATGGGTGCGGTGAATGCCGGAGGACCTGGACTTCCATGTATACTCCTATCATGCATAAGATGGATGATGAGTGGGGGAGGACCTGCATATCCAAATGTAAACCTGTCGTGCATTGGACCTAGTGTGTATATGACACAAATGAGACGGCTTGACTTACTAGCCCTACCTGATGAAGCAAAATGTTGTGACACATGCATTCCTATCAAGATGGTCCCATCTTTAGGTGGGGGTTGATTTGGGGGTTTCCACTCATGGGGGTCGAAGGGGTCCCAGAAAGTGAACCTCTTGGGATGGGTCAATTCCTTATTTCCTAGGTGGATGTCACCCTTGGTCATGGCTCTCATAGTGTGGGCTAAGTTTTGGAATGGGTGGGTTAGGTTCAACATGGTGGGTGAGGGTAGAAAAGGTGGGTGGTGGGTAAGGCGGCTAGGTCCCATGGGTTCATTGGCTTCCATAGGGAGGGATCAAAGGGGTCATGGAATGTGTTGCCAAGGAAGAGGTATTCTATGTCCTCAAGGTCCTCAAATGATGGTGAGTCCTCCTCCTCTAATGAAGTAATTGAATCGATGTCTTTGGTGTGATGGTTGGCCATGAATGGAGGGCTTGGCATTCTACCCGAAATAAGCAATTCAAATTCGTGGATAGCATCGGACTTATCGGGTGTAGGGAGGAATAGAAGAAGGTCGCTAGTGTAGCAACCCACAGTGTAAATCGAGGAGATGGATCCGACACATAGGTGTAGGAGGTCAAGGATCCTAGGTCGGTCGGTCACTGTGGTCAATATGCCAGTTAACTCCATTTGCCAAGCTATACCCTTAAGAAGATCGCCTAATGTTTCCACTTGATAGGATGATTGGATTGTGGTGTGATAGGTGGATAAGGGTACTATGGGGAGGTGTTGTTCCACGGAAGGGTAGGCATGGGGCAGGATAGGGTGAGCCCGATTTTACACTAGCCATCTAACCAAGGGCCCACTTATGATAAGTTCACTCCCAATTGGCGGGGGGTGGCATGAAAGGTGAAATTTCTTCTTCGTTTTGGCCATGATTTTCCTCCAAGGTGGGGAGTGGTTCTGGGGTGTTCTCTACTAGGGGGTCGGGTGTGGGGATCATGGTTTCCTCTACCAAGGAGGTGAGTAGGTCCTTTGTAGGTGGGGTGATGATGACTGGCATATGGCGCTCTTAGGGTGGTGGGTAATGGGGGACTTGGGATAGGATGGGGAGGGGTAGTAGTGGAGGCCTAGGTTGGGCATCTTGTAACTCACGGGGGAGGGTGCACCCATTTAGGCTCAATGGGTTTTCTTTGGGTAGGGATGAGTTCTCTTGACCCAATTCTTGGCATTGGGCTTCATATTCTTCTTCCCAATCTAGAGGAGCCTCATGGACTTCGGTCACCTCCTCAAGTTCCCCTTGGATAGGGGTAACTATTTCTTTAGTTAGTGTGTTGGACATCTCTCGTGAAGGGCATTGATGGATGAAGTGTCCAAAGCCTCTACACTTAGAGCATTGTTGTCTATTTCCCTGAGTGGTCTCACCCACACTTGGCCCATTGGAACTCCCTTCTCGCCGGGGTATGGGTTGACTAGGGATGACCCTTGTTGGATGAAGGGTGGGAGGAGGATTTGTGGGCCGAAATGGGGTACTTTCGTTTGGACATGGCATGGGTGTCTTCAGAAGAGGGTCTAGGTTGGGACGGGGTCCCATGTTATTGGCATCATCCGGTCGTGGAGTGAACCTAGGAGACCTAGAGAATCACATCATTCTTGAAGATTGGTTGTCCAGGTTATCCCGGGGACGTCTCTCCTCACGCCCGTAGTGTTGGGACCTCTCATAGTAATAATAAGGATCATAGTCTAACCCTTTCCTATCAAACTCATCCCGTGGAGGCAAGACTCTAAGGCCATAGCTCCTAAGTGGGGGTTCATTGGCTTCCCATCCAAATTCATGCCGAGGTGACCAAGCTCTCAGGCCGTGGTTCCTTTTTGCTTCAATCCGATCAAGCCGGGTGGTGAGGGTATCTAGACAGTTATGAAATTTGTTGATGACAGCGTCAAATCGGTCCATGGGTACTTGGGGCGTTTCCCTAGGGTGGTCATGCAAGGGGCGTTGGAAAACGAGATGCAAGGGAGACCCAAATGCCAATGCCCTTGGACTAGACTCGTAGAGACAAGTCTAAAACCTGGCTCTGATACCATTTGATGTGACACCGACTTAGAGAATGCAGTAACTAGACCGAGGGTCTTTGGACTTACCAAGCGAGCAGAACGCACAAGAGTAGAGAATTACGCAAGTTGCCAAACCACCGTTGCGTACACGATTCTCGGGTGACTCGGCGATGCCGAGTGGAGGTAGTGGAACAAAGCCCTTGCTGGTAGAGGACCAGCAAATCTATGGTCGCCCTCCCGAGGGTACGATGCCCACAATCAAAGGGCTGGCTAGGTGCCGAAAGGGCACCGGGTCGCTCTCTCACAATCCCACTATGACCACTCGTAAATTGAGAGCTTCGAGGTCGGGCGCTCTCTCACCATCAACAGAGCAATTCCACGGATATTATATGAACAAACTACTGATATGAGAGTAAGGGATAGAGCTTACCCGGTTGGTTTGAAGAAACCAACCCCGTTCGGAGACGAGGGCGAGCGGGGAAGTGTGTGTTCCCCGCACACTGCGTCGATGAAGCTTGATCCCTTCTAATTATTTACATGCACTACGCCTCACGCGGGAGGGTGGATCTCGGGGTGGGGAAAAGTGGATTACACACAAACACTACCTCCACACAGGCAGGGGCGATAAGCTGGCCAGGCGGGGAGGGGCGCGAAGCTAAGAACGGAGCCGGATTGCCCTCCCGGGGTTCTATCCGCCGGTTCTGCCCGCTGACAGGGACTCGATGTCGACTCCGCTGTAATCGCTCCCGGACTCGAAAGTGAACGAGACCAGCGCCAAAATGTTGGTGACTGACCCGGGATGGGCGCTGCTCTACTCTGCCTTGGACTGAGTTCAGGTTGTTGCAGCAGGTTGGTGACTTCACCACGATCGCTCCCGTGATCCAATCGAGACGGGATCAAGATGCTTGCGAGCGTGGTCGAATCCTCTTCGATCAGCAACCAAGATGGGCACCAGACGAGGTCGGAGCAGGGAGGTGGAACCCAAAGAGTGAGAGGGGGTCTGATCAGTCCCTGACAGGACTGACCTGCGCACCTAGGGAAAATAATTCGGAACGGGGAGCTCCGAACTCCAAACGAGGTCCCGCTTGCTGTGTTGGACAGAGGACTGGTGGATCTTAGCCCCGGTCAAGTGGCGCACCAAGTGGAGCACCAGTGTGGTCGCAGTAGCTTCTGAATGGTAGCTCTTGTTTCTGGCCGGACTAGTTCTGCGCAGTCGGTGAAGAATGGCTTTCCCGGGCAGCTCCGACCTCGGATTGAGGCGGGACCACCTCGCCTGCGAAGACGACCGGAAGAGATTTCCGTCAATGTATGCCACACCTCCAGGGGCTCTGGGATGTGGTCGAGGGCGGCGCTGTAACAATCTATTGATCTGCAGGTCTTCGGCTGCACACAGATTAGAAGAAAGAATGGTTGAGGGGTGGTTTCTTTGGTGGAGGGGAAGGGGATATGGATGTTATGGTGGTGGGGAAGGGTTGGGAGGTGGGAAGGGAAGGTGGGGGAGGATGGCAGGGGCGGAGCTAGTAGGGAGAGAGGGGTGGGTGTGCTGGTGGCCTTGGAGGAGGTGGTGGGCGCAAATGGCTTGGGGGAGTGGGAGGATTCCCTTTGATTTGAGTGGTGGGTTAATGGGGGTTAATGGGGGGCCTAGGGGATGGGAAGGGTTGCCTTGGGGAGAGGAAGGGGTGCTTGGGAGAAGGGATTCTCCCTTGGGAGATGGAAGGAGTGGCTTGGGAATGGGGAGAGTTGCCTTGGAAGGTGAAAGGTTACTTGGGTTGTGGTGAGAGTAATGGAGGTATTGAGGGGGCCTAGAGAAGGTGAAAGGGTTGGGCTGATGTGGAGGATGAGGTGGCAAGGGGGAGAGGACAGAGGGGGGCTATGAATTAAGGAGAAAGAGGGGAGGAGAGAGAGAGGGGGTCGCCCCCTTTAGAGAGAGAGAAAGAGAGAGGGGAATCCACCCCTTAGAGAGAGAGAGAGAGAGAGAGAGAGAGAGAGTAAGATACACAATTCTTGTGGCAATTTTCACTTAATACTTCATTAGTTCTCCATGGAGGGATTGGGGTCCTATTTATAGGAAACCCTCAATTTACAAAAAGCCCTCACCTTTTGGACTATTGACAAATGACCAAGGGGAGAAGGGGGCGCCCATGGGCCAAGCCCATTGACGTGGGCCCATTAATCCACTAGGCCACCTAATGATACTTAGACTTAGATAGATGACTCACTAACTTAGGTACTTGACTCAATAAAAGGGAAAATTACATGGTTAAGACTCAAAGAAAGATATGAAAATTACATAGCTAGACTCAGAAAATCAAGATGAACACAATGGCGAGCATCGGGACCCTTGGAGAAATGGGAAGTGGTAAGCGATGTCCCCATCACAATCACTTGATCACATGTGGACATTACATTTTGATGGTGCTTTGAATTCCCAAGGGAGAGGTGTCGGCTTTGTCCTCCTATCGCCTGAAGGTGTCACCATCCCACAAGCTTATCAGCTCGCATTCCAAGTTACCAACAACATAGCTGGATATGAGGCTCTTCTAGCTAGCCTAGAAGCTACCCATTCTCTCAGTGTCACTGAACAGTGAATTGTAGGTGATAGTCAACTCATTCTCCGCTAGGTGCTCACCAAATATCGCACCCTCGATCCCAAGCTCAAGCCTTATCAAGAGCTTACTTTTGCTTATGTCAAACTGTTCACCAAGCTGATCTTTGTCGATGTCCCTCGTGACAGAATATTATGGCTGATGCCCTCGCCTCATTGGCATCATCTTTAACCTTCCCTCTAGGTAGATGTTTTGAATTTATCACCATCTATAGGGGTCTTACCCCCGCTGTTCAAGATGCCACCATCCTAAGGATTAAGGAAGAATTGTAATGCCCCAGGTTTTTCGGATCTGGATCCCTGGGTTTCGGATCGTCTTTCCGCAGATTCGGATTGAGTCTGATTGAGCTTCGGACTATTTTTACAAGATTATCGGATCCATTGGTGGTGTGCCCGTGAATTTCCTTCGGTCCGTGGTGTTGTGAGGTGAAGACTGGTAATTTTTTGGAATTTTTGGAGCGCCTTTGTGGTTCCCGAGTCGCGTTTAGCGATTTCGTGTGTTTTTGCCGGTCGGACCTTCGGAACCCCGTACAGGGTGAACCGTTACGTTCTACGACTCCGAGACGTTACCACTATGTTGTGCGTCTTCTGAGGATCAGGGTGGTGATTTTTCCCTATTTTTCTTATTTTTTGTAATTTTTGGATTTTCTATATATATAACCTCATTTTCTCTCTTTCCCTCACTCTCATTTTCTCACTCTCTCCCTCTCTCTTCCCTCACACTCTCCCTTCTCACCCTCTCTTCTCCGGCGGCCGACGGAGCGAAGGGGGGGCGACGCGGGCGAGGAGGACGGTGAGGATGCGTTGAGGATCGAGGCACGAGGGCGTGTGGAAGCTCGGTGGCGCGATCACTAGCCGGCGAGGGTTTCATAGCGTTTTCTTCGCAAATCGATGTCCACGGCGCGTCGAATCTTCGGTGGAAGTAGGGAGATGGACCCCCAGCTTGTGCACTTCCATTCTCGCGAGTTTTGTAGGTTGTGGTGAGCCGAGAGGGCCTATTTGTGCATTTTGGGGAAAATTCATGTTTTTGGGGTGTGAGCCGAATCTCCCGTTTCGTGAGGTTTTTGACCGATCCAAGGGCATAGATGCATGCTAGGTTGCTTGGGGATGGATTCCCCTTTGTTTTCCCATCACCCGGGGGTGATTGGGGCGTGGATCGGGTTTTTGGGGTGTTTCCCGCCGTTTCAGGTTTGGGATGCCTTAGCGATCATTCTAGAGACCGCTAGGGGCGCCAAGCAGACCAAGGGTAGACTGCTAGGGGTCTCCCTGTGTCGGCTTAAGGCTGGCGATCACGCGATAGACCGCCAGGGTCATTGGCGGTCTAGGGTTAGACCGCTAAGATTGCTTGAGTTTCGTGTGTTCCAAGGGTTTAGCGGTCCAGAGGTAGCCCACTAGCCAATGCCTCGCAGTCCAAGGGTAGACCGCGAGGGGTCCGTGATTTCAGTGTGTGGCGGTCCAGTGTTAGACCGTTAGCCATGCTTTAGCGGCCTAAAGTTAGACCGCTAGTGATGGAGGCATCACCCGTGACTCCCTTCGGCTCGGGTCTTCCTCACACACAAGCGTCATTTGAGTTCGGGCCTCTCTCTATAAAGGCCCAATTATCCATTTTGTGCTTTCTATTTCAGTCATTTGATGTAATTTTAATTTTATTTGAGTCATGTACCTAGGTCTTGTGCTTATTTCCCCAAGTTGAGTGTCATTAGGTTGATTAGTTAGCTATTGGGCCCAATTCATTGGGCTAAGCCCAAGGGCGCCCCCTACCCCCTAAGTTATTTATCATTGAGTCAAATGTCAGGGTCTTTTTGTAAAATGAGGGTTGCCTATATATAGAGCCCCATTCCCCTCATTTTGAACTAATGAATGGATGCAAATTTTCCCTTGAGAGTTCAAATTAATTAGTTCTAGTGGAGAGAATCCAAGAGTAGGTGAGAAGCCCTAGGGGAGAGACTCCCCACCCCATTCCTCTCTCTCTTCTCTCTCTCTTTCTCTCTCTACACCAAGGGGTGGTGCGACCTCCCCCTCTCTCCTCCACCTCACCTGCCACCTCACCTCCGCATTCCCTTCCCTAGGTGCATTCAATGCTCCTCCACAACTTCCCACCATATCCACCCCTTCCCTAGGAGAATCCTTGGTCATTCCAACACCATCTTCCCCATTCCAACAAAATCTTCTCTCTTCCCCACACAATCTCCCACCTCCCAAGGCCCATTTGAATTTGAATTCTCCCTCCAATCCCCAGCCCAAGGGCGCCCCAGCCCTTCTCCTATAGGGCTGGTCGCCCCTCCCCTTCCCTCCACTTCCATCCCATCTAGATTATCTGATGGGGACATCACCTCCCATGCCCACGTTCACAGCTCGTCTCCTCGCCCCGGTTGCATCCGGAATGTTCTAGTCATTTAATTTTGAGTCCTATGTAATTTTTATTTGAGTCATTTGATGTATTTTCCCTTTTATTTGAGTCATGTTCCAAGGTCTTGTGTTCATTTCCCTAAGTTTGAGTGTCATCAGGTTGTCTAGTTAGCTATTGGGCCCAATTCATTGGGCTTGGCCCAAGGGCTCTCCCCTACTCCCTCGGTTATTTGTCATTGAGTCAATTGTCAGGGACTTTTGTAGAAATGTGGGTTTCCTATATATAGGACCCCATTCCCCCCATTCCAACTTAATGAATCAATGAATGAAAAAACTTGTCATTTTGAGAGTTTACACTTCTTATCTAGTGGAGAGATTCCATTTTTAGGGTGAGAAATCCTAGGGGAGAGATTTCCCACCCTTCCCTCTCTTAATCTCTCTTTTTCACTCCACTTTCTCTCTCCTCAACACCCAAATTCGAATTTTCTTCTCTCTCCTCCCTTCCCAACCACCTCCACTCCCCACCTACCCCATTTAAGCCTCTTCCCATTCCCTACAACCCTCATCAATATTCCACCCCTTCCCAAGACCCCCTCCACCAATCCTCTCCTCACCATCCAACCCCCAATTATCCCTCCCACTTTCCCAAGCACCCTTCCCACTACCCCAAGCACCCCTTCCCTTCCCCAACACAACCCCCCCATTCCCAAGATAAAAAATTAACCCCACCCTTAAACCTATTTTCGAATATCCTTTCCCTCTCTCCATTCCAACCAAATTCGCAGCCCCCACTACCACCATCTATTGGACCCTCTTCCAGACCTTATTCTCCACCTCCCACACCTTAGAACACCCCCTCCAAGACCCCCTTACAACCAGGGGTCACTCCCACACTCATCTACCCCCTTCCCCTTCTTCTTTCTTGGTCATTGGAAGCTACTTCGAAGTTACAGCTTGCTGTCCAGAGGTTGCAGATGAACCAACAACTTGCAGCGGCCACCACAACTTCCTCCGGACGATTTTGAAAACTCAAGAGCCATTGTCGGAAGCGTCTACCAGTCTCCTTCGCAACAGAAGTCGTTTCATCTGCTTCCGATCTCCGAGCCGTCCAGGACGTCCATTCTCCCACAACTGCACAGTTCTGCCTTGGCTGAGGACCTGAGCCAGATTTGAAGCTCTGCCACGACGAACCTCGAAGGAATCAGTCCACGAGTTCTTGTTCAAAGTTATTCATCGCCCAGTCTACTTCCAGAATCAAGAAACAGAACTTCATTCGGCATTCGTGATCCAGAGTTCTCATTTTTCTCCCTCAGCTACACAGATCTGCTACTCATAGTCTGCACCGATCCATTGCCATTGTTCTGCATCCCCTAGTCTTCTCCGACATCAGTTGGCTTCCCCGTCAGTTTTTCTGCGAAGAGGACTTGTCCACGATTCCAACGACTCTGACGGCGCTTGATTTTGAGGTCGGGAACTGCCGGGGCATTCTCTGCAATCTGCTGTTAGAAGTCTGCAACTGCAGGTCCGAGAATCTGAAGCTCTGTTCAAACCTCCATCCTGGTCAGCAGCAGCTCCAGAAGAAATTGAGAAAATTCTGAGGCATTCCCTTCCCAGCTACTAAGATTTCCTCACCAGTCTCATCATCAGCGAAATTCCTGAGCGAGTTCTACAGTAGCAACACCGTCTACCTATCCCTGTTTGGAGAGAGCAGGCAGAACCGGTGACTTCATCGTTCCATGCTTTTAACTATAGTTTCCCCTCCCCGCTTGGCCAGCTGAAGGACCTTCCCTGTGCGGAGGTAATTTTGGTTGTAATATCCCTTAACCCCCACCCCAAGATCCCCCTCCTGTGAGAGGTGTAGTGTTGTAACTTGTTTGGGCAGGTCAAGCTACCCCGGCGCGGCGTGTGGGGATCCACCCGCCTCCCCGCTCGCCCTCGTCTCCGACCGGGACCGGTTTCTTCAAACCGGTCGAGTAAGTGCTCAAACCTTCACTCCATTTAGTGCTTGTCATTCAATATTTGTTCTTAATTCCGCTGGTTATGCGAGTGAGAGCCCGCTCCTCAAGCCCCGTTGTCTTGAGTGATCACCGTGGGAGAAGTACATCCGGTGCCTTTGGCACTTTGTCGGCCCCCTTGAATTGGGCATCCATACCCATTGCGAATCCTATGTTGGCCTTGCTGGCCCTCTACCAGCAAGGGCCCAACCCCTCAACCTCACCTTGGCATTGCCAAGTTACCCCGGGCTTGGGTGAGTGTCGATAGAGCGGTGGCCCAATTCGGCCCATTTGAATGCGATTGTGCTTGCTTGCATTAGGTCCAAGGTTATGTCACATCAATTGATATCAGAGCAAGTCATTGACTTGTCTCTATCAAGTCAAGTCCTAGGGCATGCTTGCATTGGAGTCATCATCAATCCGACCCTTGCATTGATTCCCCCGATCATCATGGCCACCTACTTAGCCTACTCACCACCTATGGACTTCATCCTAGATAGGGATATTACCTTTGACGGATCGCATTCTAGTGACTATCTTAGGTGGGAGGCTACCATAGAAAAGTATTTTGAAAAGACTTGGGTATATGGATGCGCGAGAGTCCAAAAGGCCAAGGGATGACTTCGAGGTCAAGCCAAGAGTAAGTGGGAACACATACAGGGCTTAAGGAGGGTTAGAAGACAAGAACCTATTCACTCATGGGAAGAGATGAAGGTAGAACTTAGAAAGATCTACATCCCCAAACATTTCCACCCCTCCTACTCAAGCACCCCTAACCCTAGGAGCACTACCACTCCTCCACCCCCACCCGGCCAACTTGAGACCGACCATTGGTCTCCACCCCCACCACCCCCAACAATTCATCTCTCAACCATCATAACAACACTTCGCGACCAAGTCCTCTCCCTGAAGACCCAAATAAACCAAACAACCACCTCTCCACCAAATCCCATGTGGATCCCCACACTCCAACCAAAACCTCCTTCCGCAAATCTATCTATCCAAACTCAATTGGCCCCCACTACCACCCCTCCACAACCAGCCGATCCCAAGGGGAAGAGACCCCTAACCGACCCGGTTTCCCCAAAAGGGACCACCACTCACCCTATTCTCACCATTCAAACCCAAGTAGACCCCGTGTCCATCCCTCCACCTAGAACCATGACGGCCACCACCACCCAACCCAAATCCTGTCACCCAACCCACCTTCCACTTCCAAACCCCATCCTACCCCAACCTAGACCTCCACTACTTCCACTCCCAAACCACATCCTACCAATCCCAATCCAAGTTTCCCTTTACCCTCTACCCTGGGAACACCACACACAAACCCTCATCACCCCAAAAGACTCTCTCACCTCCTTGGTAGCAGAACTCATACCCAATCCAATAGTTGTGAGCACTCCAAACCCACCACCCACTATGGAGGAAACCTAAGTCCAAGCTGAAGAAGGAACCTCACACGATGGCCTTTACCTTACACCACCCTCTCTAGTTGAGGCGGAGCTCATCTTAGGAGAACCCATTGTTAGTTGGCTAAAGGAGAGCCCAATTCGAGAGACCCCAGCCCATGTTTTCCCTCCCATAGAACGAGACCTTCCCATAGTGCCCTTCTTCTCCTATCACACTACAATCTAAGCATCCTATCAAGTGGAGACCTTAGAGGACCTCCTCAAGGGCATAGCATGGCAAGTAGAGATGACTAGCATGTTGACCCCTATGGTCGAACAACCTAGGAGCCTTAGCCTCCTACACCTATGCATATGGTCTATCACCTCGGTTTGCACCATTGGTTGCTACACAAGCGACCTCCTTCTATTCCTCCCTACACCCGATGAGCCCAACCTTCTCCTCGATTTAGAGCTTCTTATCTCGGGTAGAAAGCCGAGCCCTCCACTCATGGCCGACTCACTTGTCAAGAACATTGGCCCAACTATAATGGAGAAGGATGACTTAGCACCTTTTAAGGATCTTGAGGACATGGAGTTCCTCCCCCTAGGTGACCCATTTTATGATCCATATGATCCATTCCAATGGGAGTCAAGGGACTCATATGACCCAACCATCTTACCAACCACCCACCCTTTCCTACCATCACCCACCATATTGGGCCAAACCCACCTCATCTATGACCCGGGTTACACCTTGGGAGCCATGACCTTGGGCCACATTTCCCTAGGTATTGAGGTTGTGCTCCATCCCATGATGACCACATTCTTAGATCCGTTCGATCCTTTCCAATGGGAGTTCAAAGGTTGTCCCACACCTATACACATGGAAGTCACCCTTAGGAAAAATATGCATGTGCCTAGGCCTACCACACCACTTGGCATGAACACTATGTTGGGTCCATTCATTCATACCACCCACATGTCAAGTAGAAGGCATGAGTGGCCCATATTCGGATGTATTGGTCCACCTTCATTTATCATGGGTCTTAAGCATGTCAAAAGCATCTACGGATGTCTAGGTCCCCCTACATTCATCACCACTTTGCATGATAGGTTCACCTACGGGTGCCCCGGCCCACCTAGGCCCACCAAAGTTTACATGACAACATTGCATGATAAGTCCACATATGGTTGCCCCGGCCCTCCAAAATCCATCAAAGTCTTCTTGGCATCAAAGCATGATTGGTCTACTTTTGGTTGCCCAGGCCCACCCATCACCCCTAGAATGTCAACATTCACAAAATTACATGAAAGCCTTTGCAAGCACATAAGCAAAAAGAATGAGGCTTATAAGAGGCGGGCCGACTCTCATCGGCGTCGCCAAGAATTCCATGAGGGTGACTTTGTGATGGTAAGGACGGAGAGGCTCTCCCCGGGAGCCAACTCTAAATTTAGGCCACGTGGTGCTGGTCCCTTCCAGGTCTTGAGGCGCATTGGTGCAAATACCTACGAGTTAGATCTCCCTGAGGAGTATGGAATAAGTCCCACATTCAATGTCGCCGACCTAGTGCCATATAAGGGACCCACGGTGGTACCTAGTGAGGATATTGAGCCTATTCCCTCTGTTGAGAGAGCACCCACCCGTGAGGAGAGTCCACCAGCCAAGAGAGCCCAGCGTGAGCACATTGAATGAATATTGGATGAACATGTCACTACCACCAGGAGCAAGGTATACGAGTGCTATCTCGGCATATGGATAGATCGGTCTCGTTCGGAAGACTTGAGGGAAGTACCACTTCTACACCCTCCGAGGAGGGAAGGACACTTACTCGACGGAGTAGAGTTCTCCGCACCCCGAGAGTATGATGGGGACATCACCTCCCATGCCCACATTCACAGCTCGTCTCCTCTCCCCGATTGCATCTGGAATGTTCTAGTCATTTAATTTTCAGTCCTATGTAATTTTTATTTGAGTCATTTGATGTATTTTCCCTTTTATTTGAGTCATGTTCCTAGGTCTTGTGTTCATTTCCCTAAGTTTGAGTGTCATCAGGTTGTCTAGTTAGCTATTGGGCCCAATTCATTGGGCTTGGCCCAAGGGCTCTCCCCTACCCCCTCAATTATTTGTCATTGAGTCAATTGTCAGGGACTTTTGTAGAAATGTGGGTTTCCTATATATAGGACCCCATTCCCCCCATTCCAACTTAATGAATCAATGAATGAAAAAACTTGCCATTTTGAGAGTTTACACTTCTTATCTAGTGGAGAGATTCCATTTTTTGGGTGAGAAACCCTAGGGGAGAGATTCCCCACCCTTCCCTCTCTTAATCTCTCTTTTTCACTCCACTTTCTCTCTCCTCAACACCAAAATTCGAATTTTCTTCTCTCTCCTCCCTTCCCAACCACCTCCACTCCCCACCTACCCCATTTAAGCCTCTTCCCATTCCCCACAACCCTCATCAATACTCCACCCCTTCCTAAGACCCCCTCCACCAATCCTCTCCTCACCATCCAACCCCCAACTACCCCTACCACTTTCCCAAGCACCCTTCCCACTACCCCAAGCACCCCTTCCCTTCCCCAACACAACCCCCCCATTACCAAGAAAAAAAATTAACCCCACCCTTAAACCTATTTTCGAATATCCTTTCCCTCTCTCCATTCCAACCAAATTCGTAGCCCCCACTACCACCATTTATTGGACCCTCTTCCAGACCTTATTCTCCACCTCCCACACCTTAGAACACCCCCTCCAAGACCCCCTTACAACCAGGGGTCACTCGCACACTCATCTACCCCCTTCCCCTTCTTCTTTCTTGGTCATTGGAAGCTACTTCGAAGTTGCAGTTTGCTGTCCAGAGGTTGCAGATGAACCAGCAACTTGCAGCGGCCACCACGACTTTCTCCGGATGACTTTGAAGACTCAAGAGCCATCGTCGGAAGCATCTACCAGTCTCCTTCGGAACAGAAGTGGTTTCATCTTCTTCCGATCTTCGAGCCATCCAGGAGGTTCATTCTCCCACAACTGCGTAGTTCTGCCTCGGCTGAGAACCTGAGCCAGATTAGAAGCTCTGCCACGACGAACCCCGAAGGAATCAGTCCACGAGTTCTCCTTCAAAGTTCTTCATCGCCCAGTCTACTTCCAGAATCAAGAAACATACTTCATTCGGCGTTCATGATCCAGAGTTCTCATTTTTCTCCCTCAGCTACGCAGATCTGCTACTCATAGTCTGCACCGATTAGTCGCCATTGTTCTGCATCCCCTAGTCTTCTCTAACATCGGTTGGCTTCTGCGAAGAGGACTCATCCACGATTCCAACGACTCTGACGGCGCTTGATTCCGAGGTCGGGAGCTGCCGAGGCATTCTCTGCAATCTGCTGTTAGAAGTATGCAACTGTAGGTCCGAGAATCTGAAGCTCTGTTCAAACCTCCATCCTGGTCAGCAGCGGCTCCAGAAGAAATTGAAGAAACTCTGAGGCATTCCCTTCCCAGCTACGAAGATTTCCTCACCAGTCTCATCATCAGCGAAATTTCTGAGCGAGTTCTACCGCAGCAACACCGTCTACCTATCTCTGTTTGGAGAGAGCAGGCAGAACCGGTGACTTCATCGTTCCATGCTTTTAACCATAGTTTCCCCTCCCCGCTTGGCCGGCTGAAGGCCCCTCCCTGTGCGGAGGTAATTTTGGTTGTAATATCCCTTAACCCCCACCCCAAGATCCCCCTCCTGTGAGAGGTGTAGTGTTGTAACTTGTTTGGGTAGGTCAAGCTACCCCGGCGCGGCGTGTGGGGATCCACCCGCCTCCCCGCTCGCCCTCGTCTCCGACCGGGATCGATTTCTTCAAACCGGTCGAGTAAGTGCTCAAACCTTCACTCCATTTAGTGCCTGTCATTCAATATTTGTTCTTAATTCCGCTGGTTATGCGAGTGAGAGCCCGGTCCTCAAGCCCCGTTGTCTTGAGTGATCACCGTGGGAGAAGTACATCCGGTGCCTTTGGAACTTTGTCGGCCCCCTTGAATTGGGCATCCATACCCATTGGGAATCCCATCTTGGCCTTACTGGCCCTCTACCAGCAAGGGCCCAACCCCTCAACCTCACCTTGGCATTGCCAAGTTACCCCGGGCTTGGGTGAGTGTCGATAGAGCGGTGGCCCAATTCGGCCCATTTGAATGCGATTGTGCTTGCTTGCATTAGGTCCGAGGTTGTGTCACATCATCATCCTCCCTACTTCTCCACCTTCCCTCTCCACCCACCTTGTGTAACACCATTAGAACCCTACGCCCTCCCCCTCTTCTCCACCTCCCTACTACCCCTAGCACCCCTCCATCCCTCCCACACACTTCCCTCAACTATTCCTCATCTCCCCTTCACCATATACCTACTTCTTCTTCTTATTTCTTGATCATCGGAAGCTACATCAAAGGTGCAGTTTGCAGTCCAGAAGTTTCAGGTAAACCAGCAGCTTGCAGCAGCCACCCCGACCACCTCCCCGCGAATCTGAAGGCCCAAGAGGTACCCACGGAAGCGTCTGCCTGTCTTCTTCGCAACGGCGGTGGTCTCGTCGTCGTCCAAGCACCGTGTTGCCCGGGAGAGCAGTTCTCCCTCGACTGCGCGAAGCTTCCCCGACAGAGCACCTGAACCTGATGGGAAGCTCGACTGCGCCGATCCTATTGGGAATCTGAAGGAGAGTTCTGCTTCAAAAATCTTCTTCGACCAATCTACTATTAGAATCAAGAAGCAGAGCTCCGATTGGCTCATGGAAGCAAGAGTTCTCATTTTCATCCTCCTAGCGCGCGGTTCTGTCTCCTGTCAGTCTGCTCCGACCCTCTCTCTTTGTTTGACATCTTCCGGCCTACTCCAACATTGTCTGGCGTTCCCATGACCCACGTTTCGAAGAGGGCTCATCAACGATTCCATCGGTACCAGATGCACTCAAATTGAAGCTCTGGAGCGCTCATGACGACATCGTCTTCCTGCTGTTGTGAATCTGAAGCAGTCCGAACAGAAGACCTGCATCTTGGTTCAAGACTCTTCCCCGACCTGCACCGGCAATCAGAGAAATCAGAAAAATTCTGGCATTCTCTTGATCCAACTATGAAGAATTCCCCACTGGTCCCGTCATCCGCAAAATTCCTGAGCAGGTTCTGCGTCCACAACTCCGTCAGTCAGTCCCCTATCGCAGAGAGCAGGCAGAACTAATCTCAATCTCCTTTCGGCGTTCTTTTCCCCTTTTCTCCCCTCCCCGCTTGGCCGGCTGAAGGACCCTCCCTGTGTGGAGGTAGTTTTGGATGTAATAACAAGTTATCCCTACCCCAAGATCCCCCTCCTGCGAGAGGTCTAGTTTTGCAATTATTTAAACAGGTCAAGCTGCCCCGACACAGCGTGTGGGGATCCCCTCGCCTCCCCGCTTGCCCACGTCTCCGAGCGGGACCAGTTTCTTCAAACCGGTCGAGTAAGTGCTCCAAACTTTGCTCTAATTTGTGCTTGTTCTTTCAATCTTAGTTCATAGTTCCGCTGTCCGTGAATGAGAGCCTGATCCTTAAGCTCCCTTGCTATAAGAGATCGCCGTGGGAAAGTATGGAACCCGTGCCCTCGGCACGACGTCGGCTCCCTTGAATTGGGTTGCCATTACCCTTGGGAGTCAACCTTGGCCTTGCTGGCTCTCTACCAGCAAGGGCCCAACCCTCTCAACCTCACCTTGGCATTGCCAAGTTACCCCGGGACTTGGGTGAGCATCGAGTGAGCGGTCGCCATTATCGGTCCGTTTGAATGCTAAAATGTGCTTGCTTGGTAAGTCCTAGGTGGTGTCATATCAATTGGTATCAGAGCAAGTCATTGACTTATCTCTATCAAGTCTAAGTCCTAGGGCCATTGCATTGTGTGTCCGTCCTTCATTGCATTTCCCCCCATTTGCATGTCCACCCGTAGTGGTGCCCTTTACCGACCCGATCCATCGTCTTCAGTTCCCCCCATGGATCCCAATCCTCAACTCAACCAAAATGCCCCTAGGGAGGAACCCCAAGGACAAATGAACCGGGTAGATGCTGCCCTTACAAATATTCTTGCACAACTTGAGTCCCTTTCCACTAGGCTCGCTCGACTAGAAGAGCATGAGTTCCACCCAAGGAACAATGAACCAAGAGCCCGCCCTCCACATGTTGAGTTTCATAGGGATGAGTTCCACCCAAGGAAAAATGAACCAAGAGCCCACCCTCCACATGTTGACCATCATAGGGATGAGTTCCACCCAAGGAACAATGAACCACGAGTCCACCCACCACATGTTGACCTTCATAGGGATGAGTTTCAACCGAGGAACAATGGACCAAGAGCCCACCCTCCACATGCTGAAATTAATAGGGAGGACTTGAATGGTGACCCATACCATGACTATAAGAGGCCTCGCTATCATCAAAATCATGAAAGGCGTCCACGGGACGACCCGGATGACCCTCTCTTAAGGATGATCAAGGTAGATGCCCCAAACTTTGATGGTTCCCATGAACCAAGTGTCTACTTAGAATGGGAAACCGCCATGGACCAATATTTTGAATGGTACCCTATGTCCGACCCAAGGAGGGTAAGGTTGGCTAAAATGCATCTCATCAAATTAGCCAAAACTTATTGGCTAAACCAAGAGGGATTAAGAAGGATTAGGCGGGAAGAGCCTATTGACACATGGGAGGGTATGAAGAACCAACTTACCACCAAATGCTCGTAGATGAGTGGCAAAGTCTCACCCAAGAAGGGAAGACCGTGGTTGAATACATTGAAAAGTTTGACTCCTATCTTTTAAAGTGTGGAGTTCATGAGGACCCGGCCGTTACCTTGTCCCGCTTTAGAAATGGGCTCCAAAGCCACATCGAGAGAGAGCTTTTCATGAGGGACGTTGACAACCTTGAGCTAGCCTACCAAATAGCTAGGGATGTGGAAAGATTCTCTAGGATCCCTCGATTTGCTACTCCCCGACCGGCCGATCCTAAAAACATGGGACCACGACCCATTCCGGCCACCCCCATGAAAGCTCCTAGCCCAAGTGAGAATGCCCCATTAAGGCCTTACAACCCTCCTCCCACCATCACTCCAAACAAGCCCACCCCTAGTCACCCTCCTCCACGGAGGGAAGACATTCCCAAAGGCCCAAATGTAGGAACCACTCCGGGTAGCGGGCGTCAACAATGCTATAGGTGTCAAGGGTTTGGCCTGTTTGCGGGGCAATGTCCATCCAAAGGATTGTCTAGTTTGCTTATTGAGGAAGAAGCTCCCCCACCCCAAAGGGAACTTGAGAGTGTTGTTGAGGACCATGAAGCCTCACTAGATTGGGAAGAAGAGTATGAGGCTCAATACCTTGAATCGGGTCTAGATCACACCACTCCATCTACCAACTCCCATTTAGGAGTGATTAGATGCACCCTCACCAAACCCCAAGAAGAGGATTGGCGTCGAACCTCAATCTTTCACACCTTTGTCAAGATAGGGAGTCAGGTAAGAAAAGTGATCTTAGATAGTGGGAGTTGTGTCCATGCCGTATCCCCCGATACCGTTAAGCTCCTTGGGCTTGCTATCACCCCCCACCCAAATCCATACCGGGTCTCATGGATCAACAACAACTCCATCCCGGTCAACACCCAATGCCTTGTGCCCCTTACCTTCTCTTCATACCATGGTCAAATATGGTGTGACGTCATCCCCATGGAAGTGGGTAGCATCCTACTAGGAAGACCTTGGCTTTATGATGTAGATGACACCATCTTGGGTAGGACCAACACATGCACCTTTGAACATGAGGGTAGGACTATCCGTCTTAACCCCTCCCCACCACGTCCCATGCCCAAGAGGGACACTCTCCCTCAAGAACACCACCCCACCACCACACAAGTCTCGAGGAACTCCACCCCTCCAGCCCAATCCCTTACACAAACTCCCAAACAAGGTGGGACCTCGGGGTTGACCAAGGGTCTTCACCTCATCACCAAGAAAGAGCTTGAAGAGGAGATAGCTCAAGGGGTACCTTTATGTGCGGTGGTCATTTTCCTAGGAGAACCTACCCCCTCCAACCCCCATCCCATAGAAATCCAACAACTCCTAGAAGAATTCCATGATGTGTTCCCGACGGAGCTCCCGGACCAACTTCCTCCTATGCGTGATGTCCAACACGCAATTGATCTAGTTCCAGGGGCCAGTCTTCCAAACCTTCCTCATTATCGCCTCAACCTCACGGAACATGCCGAACTTCGGAGGCAAATAGAGGAACTCATTAGGAAGGGCTTCATCCGCATTAGCAAAAGTCCATGTGCCGTACTGGTCCTTCTCACTCCAAAGAAGGATGGGACATGGCGAATGTGTGTGGATAGCCGGGCCATTAATAAGATCACCGTCAAGTATAGGTTCCCCATCCCTAGGCTTGATGGCATGCTTGATATGCTAGTCGAAGCCACTATTTTCTCCAAGATTGACCTTAAGAGTGGCTATCACCAAGTTAGGATTAGGCCGAGAGATGAGTGGAAAACGGCCTTCAAGACCAAAGATGGTCTTTATGAGTGGTTAGTCATGCCTTTTGGACTCTCAAATGCTCCAAGTACCTTCATGCGTCTTATGACGGAGGTCCTTAGGCCTTTCATTGGGATCTTTCTAGTGGTCTACTTTGATGACATACTCATCTATAGTCAATCCCAAGAGGCCCACCTTGACCACCTTAGGCAAGTTTGCACCGTCCTCTGACAAGAGAGCCTATTTGCCAACTTAGGAAAGTGCCACTTCATGACCACATCCATCACCTTCCTAGGATTTGTGGTATCTACCAAAGGTGTCTCTATGGACCCCGAGAAGGTCCAAGCTATTCTAGATTGGCCAGAACCCCACACCCTTCACGAGGTCCGAAGTTTCCATGGGTTGGCAACATTATATAGGAGGTTTATTCGGGGATTTGGCACTATCATTGCCCCTATCACCGATTGTCTCAAAAAGGGGACTTTTTTGTGGACCAAATCAGCCTCTAAAGTCTTCCAAAAACTTAAGGAGAAGTTGACCCAAGCCCGGTCCTATGCCTACCCGATTTCTCTAAAGTCTTTGAAGTCACATGTGATACATCCAGGATAGGAATAGGAGGGATTCTTAGCCAAGAGGGACACCCGGTGGCCTTCTTCAGTGAGAAGTTATGTGATGCTAGGACAAGATACTCCACTTATGACAAGGAGTTCTATGCCGTGGTTCAGTCCCTCCGACATTGGAGGCACTACTTGTTGCCCAAAGAATTTGTCATCTTTTCCGACCATGAGGCCCTCAAATACCTCAACTCCCAACAAAAGATGAATGTCCGACATGCCCTATGGGTTGAGTTCATCCAATCCTACACTTTTGTCATCAAACACAAAGCAGGGAGTGAGAATCGAGTGGCAGATGCTTTTAGCAGGAGAGTCTCCTTGTTATCAACTATCCAAGTGGAAGTGACCGGATTTGATAGGCTCAAGGATGAGTACCCTAGCTGCCCTGACTTTGGGCACATCTATATCACCTTGACCACCCATTCTAGCAAGGAACATGAGGGATTTGTTTTAGAGGATGGGTTCCTCTTCAAGGGACTAAAGCTTTGCATTCCACGGACATCACTCTGTGATTTCTTGATTTGGGAATTACATGCAGGAGGACTAGCTGGTCATTTTGGGGTTCACAAAACCATTGCTCTAGTTGAGGGACAATTTTATTGGCCAAGTCTCAAGAGGGACGTAGGCAAAGTAGTGGGTCAATGTCACACATGTGCTTTGGCCAAACAGGTGAAACAAAACACTGGCCTATATACCCCACTCCCCATCCCCGACCGACCATGGCAAGACTTAAGCATGGACTTTGTGCTAGGACTACTAAGACTCAAAGAAAGCATGACTCCATCTATGTGGTAGTTGATAGATTTTCCAAAATGGCCCATTTCATCCCATGCTCCAAAACCTTCGATGCCTCCCATGTGGCCCGATTGTTCTTTGATGAGGTTGTTCGTCTCCATGGATTACCTAAGACCATAGTCTCCGATAGGGATGTCAAGTTCACTAGCTATTTTTAGAAGACTCGTTGGCACTTGATGGGTACCCTCCTCAAATTCTCCACAGCCTACCATCCTCAAACTGATGGCCAGACTGAAGTTGTCAATCGGAGCCTTGGGAACCTTCTTAGGTGTCTTGTTGAGGATCATCCCGGGAATTGGGATCTCATCTTACCACAGGCCGAATTTGCATATAACAACTCCATCAATAAGTCTTTAGGGATGAGTCCATTCGAAGCCGTGCATGGGTACAAACCAAGAAAACTTTCTGATCTCATTCCCCTTCCCCAGCATGCTAGAGTGTCCATTTCAGCCGAGTCTTTTGCATAACATATTAAAGAATTGCATGAAGAGATCTGCAAGCACATTAGCAAGAAGAATGAGACTTATAAAAGACTGGCCGACTCTTATCAGCGTCACCAAGAATTCCATGTGGGTGACTTTGTGATGGTAAGGACAGAGAGGCTCTCCCTGGGAGCCATCTCCAAATTGAGGCCACGTGAGGCTGGTCCCTTCCAGGTCCTGAGGCGCATTGGTGCTAATGCCTATGAGTTAGATCTCCCCGAGGAGTATAGGGTAAGTCCCACATTCAATGTAGCCGACCTAGTGCTATATAAGGGACCCACGGTGGTACCCAGTGAGGATATTGAGCCTATACCTTCCGTTGAGAGAGCACCCACCTGTGAGGAGAGACCACCAGCCAAGAGAGCCCAGCGTGAGCGCATTGAACGAATATTAGATGAACAAGTCACTACCACTCAGAGCAAGGTATACGAGCACTATCTCGTCAGGTGGAAGGATCGGCCTCCTTTGGAGGATTCGTGGGTGAGTCGGGAGGATCTCCAGCAGCTGGATCCCGACCTTCTCGAGCAGTATCACAGCCAGATGGACCCCTACTCGACAGAGTCGAGCTCTTCACAGCCCAGGGGATTTGATGGAGGCATCACCCGTGACTCCCTTTGGCTCGGGTCTTCCTCACACTCCGGCGTCATTATAGTTCGGGCCTCTCTCTATAAAGGCCCAATTATCCATTTTGTGCTTTCTATTTGAGTCATTTGATGTAATTTTCATTTTATTTGAGTCATGTCTCTAGGTCTTGTGCTTATTTCCCCAAGTTGAGTGTCATTAGGTTGATTAGTTAGATATTGGGCCCAATTCATTGGGCTAGGCCCAAGGGCGCCCCCTACCCCCTTGGTTATTTATCATTGAGTCAAATGTCGGGTCTTTTTGTAAAATGTGGGTTGCCTATATATAGGGCACCATTCCCCACATTTTGAACTAATGAATGAATGCAAATTTTCCCATGAGAGTTCAAATTAATTAGTTCTAGTAGAGAGAATCCAAGAGTGGGTGAGAAGCCCTAGGGGAGAGACTCCCCACCCCATTCCTCTCTCTCTTCTCTCTCTCTCTTTCTCTCTCAACACCAAGGGGTGGTGCGACCTCCCCCTCTCTCCTCCACCTCACCTGCCACCTCACCTCCCCATTCCCTTCCCTAGGTGCATTCAATGCTCCTCCACCACTTCCCACCATATCCACCCCTTCCCTAGGAGAATCCTTGGTCATTCCAACACCATATTGCCCATTCCAACAAAATCTTCTCTCTTCCCCACACAATCTCCCACCTCCCAAGGCCCATTTGAATTTGAATTCTCCCTCCAATCCCCAGCCCAAAGGTGCCCCAGCCCCTCTCCTATAGGGCTGGTCGCCCCTCCCCTTCCCTCCACTTCCATCCCATCTAGATCATCCTCCCTACTTCTCCACCTTCCCTCTCCACCCACCTTGTGTAACACCATTAGAACCCTGCACCCTCCCCCTCTTTCTCCACCTCCCTACTACCCCTAGCACCCCTCCATCCCTCCCACACACTTGCCTCCACCATTCCTCATCTCCCCTTCACCATATACCTACTTCTTCTTCTTCTTTCTTGATCATCGGAAGCTACATCAAAGGTGCAGTTTACAGTCCAGAAGTTGCAGGTGAACCAGAAGGTTGCAGCAGCCACCCTGACCACCTCCCCGTGAATCTGAACGCCCAAGAGGTACCCACGGAAGCGTCTGCCTATCTTCTTCGCAACGGCGGTGGTCTCATCATCGTCCGAGCACCGTACTGCCCGAGAGAGCAGTTCTCCCTCGACTACGCGAAGCTTCCCTGGCAGAGCACCTGAACTTGATGGGTAGCTCGACTGCGGCGATCCTAGTGAGAATCTGAGCGAGAGTTCTTCTTCAAAAATATTCTTCGACCAGTCTACTATGATAATCAAGAAGAGGAGCTCCGATTGGCACCTGGAAGCAAGAGTTCTCATTTTCTTCCTCCTGGCACGCCGTTCTGTCTCCTGTAAGTCTGCTCCGACCCTCTCTCCTTGTTGGAGATATTCCGGCCTACTCCTATGTTGTCTGGCATTCTCGTTACCCACGTTTCGAAGAGCGCTCATCAATGATTCCATCGGTACTGGCCGCACTCAAATTGTTGACGACATCATCTTCCTACTGTTGAGAATCTGAAGCACTCCGAATAGAAGACCTGCATCTCGGTTCAAGACTCTGCCCCGACCTGCACCGGCGATCAGAGAAATCAGAAAAATTCTGGCATCCTCTTGATCCAGCTACGAAGAATTCCCCATTGGTCCCGTCATCAACAAAATTCCGGAGCAAGTTCTTGTTGTGTTAGATGGATGCAGTCTATCTCCACTAAGTGTGGATCTATAGGGGGGTGAATAGATCAACTTGCCTAATTTAAAACTACTATAAGTTCTAAAGCGGAATTTAGGCAAATGTCTGTTAAGCTAAAAGAGGAATGCTAGACATGAGCATAAGCGATGAAATCAAATGAGCTAACCAAGAATCTCCATCACACATAGATCACACACAAGCACAAACACAATGCACCCACAATTTTAGGTGGTTCGGTCAGCGACCTACGTCCACCCCACACTCAACTGAGTATGGCTTCCTGCTGTGCAGCACAGCTTGCGTCCGCTGGGCTTTACAGCTTGGCCAAACAACCCGCTGATACACAGCTTCGCTGGGCACTACAGCTTGCCGACCAGAGGATCTGATCCTCTGCAACCGCTGGGGAAATACAGCTTAACCCGTCCGAGACCAAGTCTCGCCAGCTGAGGATTACAGCTTTACCTGTCCAGTGGAAACCTCCACTGCATCCGCTGATACACAGCTTGAAGAAAACGGTATAAAATAGAAACAAAAGACAAGATGAACAGCAATCAGAAAGCTGTAAACGTAAAGCACAATTTGGCTCTCAAAGAGCTGACTGGCCTGGATTTGATCCACGGTCCAGTGAAGACTGATCTTCAGACAATCTCTCTCACTCTCTTCTTCTTACGATTTCTGGTTCTCTCTCTTTTTCTCCTTCTTCTCTATTTCTTCTTCTTCTTCTCTGTATCTTCTTCTTCTCTCTTTTCTCTCCGTGGATCGAAGGCTCACTTCTTCTGAGTGTATAGACTTTCTTTTCTTTTCACTTCGATGTCTTCTCTTGTGAAAGAAGACTTGTTTATATAGTAGCAACAGCAGCAGGCGTGTGCCCTCCACGTTTCCCGCCTAAAGCGTTTGGACCACGTGGCAGCATCCATTGGAGTGACAGTGCACGTGTCCTCATCTGGGTACATTATCCTTCTAGGATCACGAGCCAGGTACCTTGGATCACGTGCCCTTCATTAGCTTCATCAGTCCGATGTATAGAGTTGTCAGTTCACGCTTCATGATATGCGATCTGACTTGCTGCGTCGACGCTGTCAATCAATGGCGTTGACGCAGTGAGGCATTCCAGTAACCATTTGCTTCGTCTCTTCAGCTGCTGCGTCGACGCTGCTCAATTGTGGCGTTGACGCAGTGGAGCATTTCAGTAAGCCATTCGCTTCGTCTCTGCTTCTTTAACTGCTGCGTCGACGCTGCTTGCTTGTGGCGTTGACGCAGTGGAATAGCTTGTGACGGTGAATGCTTCTTCAACTGCTGTGTCGACGCTGCTTGCTTGTGCCGTTGACGCAGTGGAAGATATCGTGAAGGCTTCGTCTTCTGATGCGTGGACGCTTTAAGCTCCCAGCATCGACCCTTTCCTGACTTGCCCATTTGTTGACTTCAACAAAGGAGGCCAATGTGTAGACTTGAAAACGCTGAGGCCAGTGTACAGGCTTGCCACTGACCAGTGTGCAGACTTCAATTAACAAGACGTTAAGGAAGACGGACAGTGTACAGACTTGCTTAAACAGTCTAATGTACAGACTTCATGAAATGTACAGACTTAGCCCAATGCCTGAGACGCTAACAAAGACGGATGACTCTGTACAGACTTTGAGCGATGTGAAGCGATGTACAGACTTTGAAGAAGTTGGCGAGTCAATGTACAGACTTAGTGAAGCGAAGCCAATGTACAGACCTAATGTGTAGCTGAAGCCTTGAACGTAGGAATAGTCTGGAGTGTATAGACTTCAAGCTTCAGAATCGAATGTTCAGACTTCGCCTAAGAGACGTAGGGAAAGGACCCCAGTGTATAGACTTTGCCTTGAGTGAAAGGTAAGTGAAGAATGTATAGACTTGAATGTGAAAGCTAAGTGAATGAGTGTATACATTTTACCAGATCAAGGGCAATTTGGATGTACAGACTATGAGGTTCAAAGCCAATGTTGCATTGACGCTGTACACCCTTAGCGAGTTGACGCTGTACACACATCCAATGAAGTGCGTTGACGCTGTAACATGATGCGTTGACGCTGTGCACACTTAACCAATGCAATTGATATGCAGTGTGTGGACTTATGCGTTGACGCTGTAACATGATGCGTTGACGCTGTGCACACTTAACCAATGCAATTGTATAGACTTGTGACAGTAAGAATTGCAGACAGCAGTGTATTAAGTGTAAAGAACACATGGTCAATCTGATAGAGCAATTTCATCAAATCAAAATCAGTTGCCAATCAATCAAAACAATGGTGTTGCCAATGAATTAAGGCAAGTGTCAACAACATCAACATAGAGGGGTCACAACAATCTCCCCCTTTTTGATGATGGCAACCCCATATGAAGTAAAGTAGCAACAACCTATCATAGATATATATGTTTGATGAAAGACATGATGTGTTATGCAGATTGACATGCAGATGCTATGAATGCATGCAACTCACTGCCTCAAACTCTCCCTTGGAATGAATTCAGAATTGAATTTAGACATAACAAAATTCTCCCCCTAGACAATCCCCATATGTATTCTCCCCCTAGACATCCTCTAGACTATATTCTCCCCCTTTGCCATCAACAAAGAGGAGGGAAAAATTAAATACTATTGAGGAATCAAGAGAAGAATTGACTGACATTCTGAACAGATAGTTCGTGAATAAGCATTCTAAAGCATAGAGTCTTCAGTCATATGAAATTAGAAACTGCTGTCAGAAAGAGTTCTAGTTTAAGGATGATAAAATTTGGAGTTCATGCACTACAAGCAATAGATAAGTTCACTGTGCATGATAAAACAATAAACCAGAATCACATTTGCATGAATGATGTAGTTTCATAATATCTTACTTTCATAGTCTCATAAAATTTTTTTGAGAGCAACCATTTCATGTATTGAAACTAAACAAATTGACATTCATGAACTTTTCTTTTGAAGGAGCAGCATTATCAATATTAGACCATTTAGAGCATTCAGGTACCATAAGTCTTTCTGCGTAAGGATATACGTTTATCAGACGCCAATACCCCTAGATACTCAACAAGATGGACCATTCTGCCTATGATCAAATGCAACAGAACTAAGTTACACCTTTTTGTGTGAGGGTACACGTTTATCAGACGCCAGTTACCCCCAGGTACTCAGTGAAACCAGCCTGCTATTTTGACCATTTTGTACAGAGATAGCTGATACACTTCATGACATGAGTGTTGTCCACTTATTTGATGGATCACTCAGTTTCTCAATGATTTACCAGTCATTGCTCTGCCAATATGTATATTCAATGATTTTCAATATTTTTCAATATCTTTTTTAGCTGTCATTTTTATGTTTCAGAATGACTTGTTTAAGAACAATACACATACTTAACCTCTCTAACATGATTTCAGATGAGTTTTCAGATTTCAGATATGATTAGCTTTCAGACATGAAATAAGAAAGAGGTTGAGAGTTTTATCAATTTTTCAACTTACTTATATACTGATTGTAATCTTTAAACTCCAACCATTATAAGATTTAAACCATTACATCAGTCTTTGAACAGTTCAATTTCTTATAAATGAAGAAGTCCACTTTCTACTGCTTAGAAATCAGAACTTACAAACAGATTGCCATAATGTCAGAGACAAGTTCAGATTAAAGGTTGAATGACTTCAAGAAAGTTGAAACCACTCTGAATTTCTAGCAATACTCCCCCTGTCTATATGCATGTAACATGGCAAGAATTAATTGAGAGAGAGCTTATGCATAGGTCATGAATGAATGATATGCAAAGACAAGCTCCCCCTGAATATATGCAATGCAGAACAGTTCTACATCCACATTCACATTCACATGATTTATCCAAGCAATCAAAAACAAGTCCACATCCGAGATTTTATTCACAGCAATTTAGCAATCATTCATCATACTGAAACTTACATAAGCCAAGTTCTCTTCAAAGAAACTTAAAATTTTCATTCCTAAGAGGCTTAGTAAAAATATCAGCAATTTGTTTTTCAATTTCTATGAAATTCATTTCAATCTCATTTTTATTTACAGCATCTCTAAGAAAATGATGTTTTATCTCTATATGCTTAGTCCTAGAATGGTGAACAAGATTTTTAGCAAGAAATATAGCACTAGTATTATCACATACAAGTGGAATGCATCCCAGATTTATCTGATAATCAGCCAGTTGGTGCTTAATCCAAAGTACTTGGGCTGCACAATTACATGCTGCAACATACTCAGCTTCAACTATGGATAATGCTACAGTGTGTTGCTTCTTTGATGCCCAAGACACTAGACAGCCACCAAGGAATTGACAGTAGCCACTGGTGCTTTTTGTATCTACTCGACACCCAGCATAGTCTGCATCAGTGTAGGCTAGAAGCTCTAACTCACACTTAGCAGGATACCAGAGACCTAGTTCTTGGGTGCCTAGTAAATACCTAAAAATCCTTTTCACAGCTTTAAAGTTATTTTCTTTAGGACTAGCCTGAAATCTAGAGCATAAACACACAACAAATTGTATATCAGGCCTAGATACTGTAAGATAGAGAAGAGATCCAATCATACCTCTGTATAGCCTTTGATCCACACGTTTACCTTTAGAATTTTTGATGTGACACAACCTCGGACCAAATGCAAGCAAGCACAATCGCATTCAAATGGGCCGAATTGGGCCGCCGCTCTCTCGTCGCTCACCCAAGCCCGGGGTAACTTGGCAATGCCAAGGTGAGGTTGAGGGGTTGGGCCCTTGCTGGTAGAGGGCCAGCAAGGCCAATATGTGATTCCCAATGGGATGTGGAACCCAATTCAATGGGGCCGACAAAGTGCCAAAGGCACCGGTTACAATTTCCCACGGTGATCACTCAAGTTTGTGGGGCTTGAGGATCGGGCTCTCACTCGCATAACCATCGGAATTAAGAACTAATATTGAATGACAAGCACTAATTGGAGAGAAGGTTTGAGCACTTACTCGACCGGTTTGAAGAAACCGGTCCCGGTCGGAGACGAGGGCGAGCGGGGAGGCGAGTGGATCCCCACACGCCGCGGCGGTGTCGCTTGACCTGCCCAAACAAGTTACACCACTACACCTCTCGCAGGAGGGGGATCTTGGGGTGGGGGTTAATGGGATTACATCAATACTACCTCCACGCAGGGAGGGGCCTTCAGCCGGCCAAGCGGGGTGGGGAAATTAATGCAAAGAACGACGACTAAGTGTGGATGCCGAATCTGTCGGTTGTCTGCGAACAGGGACAGGGGGTCAGTGTTGCTGCTGTAGATCCCACTCACGAATTTTTCTGATAGCAAGACCGGCGGCGAAACCTTCGTAACAGGGAGGGGGATGCCTCAGAATTTCTTCAATTTCTTCTAGAACCGTTTCTGGTCGGGGCAGGAGCTTGAACAGGGCCTCTGTTTCTCGGACTAACAGTAACTGGCTTCTAACAGCAGGATGCAGAGGGTACCCCGGCCGCTCCCATCGTCGGAATCAGGCACCGTCAGAGTCGTTGAAACCATGGATGAATATTCTTCGCAACAAAACTAACGGGGATGCTAACCGATGTCGGAGTCGACCTGTGGAACCAGAAGAGTGAAGAGGGGTCGATGCAGACAGTGGGAGGTAGAGCTGCGCAATCGTGGAAGAAAATTTGTAACTTCTGCTCCCAGATGCTGAATGGACTTCTGCTTTTTGATTCTGAAAGTAGACAGGCCGAGGTAGGACTTTGAAGAAGAACTTGAGAGCTGATTCTTCCGTGGTTTGTCGGGACAGAGCTTCTATTCCAGATCAGGTCTTCTGTTGGGGCAGATCTGCGCAGTCGGGGTAGATTGGACCTCCCGGGCCGCACCAAACTCGGATGGGGGTGAGATCACTTCTATTGCAAAGAAGACCCGGAGAAGCTTCCAGTGATGGCTCTTGGGTCTTCAAACTCATCCGGATGGCGTCGTGGTGGCCGCTGCAAGAGACTGGTTCTTCTGCAACCTGTGGACAGCAACCTGCAGCTGTTGTATTGGCTTCTAAAGAAGGAGATGGGGGAGGTGTATGTATGAAAGGGGTGATGGGGTGGAAGAAGTAGTGTGTATGGAGGGATGGGGAATGCTACTGGAGATAGGAAGGGGATGGGAGGGGGTAGTGGGGGCAGGTCCTCAGCTGGAGGTAGGGGAAGGTGGAGGCAATGGAGGTGAATGGAGGGAGATGGGAGGGGCGACCCTAGCTAGAAGGGAGAGGGGGGGGGCGGCCAAATCATGGAGGGAGTGGTGGATTCAAATTTGAAATGGTCTTGGGAGTGGGGGATTGTGTGGGAACTAGGGGAGATTGTGTGGGAAGGGGTGGGATTGTGTTGGAAAGTGGGAGATGCCTCCTTGGGACAATGGTGGTGGAGTAATGGCAACTTGGGGAAGTGGAGGGGTATTGAATGAGGTGGGTAGCTAGTGGAGGTGGTTGGGGAGGGGAGGAGAGAGAAGAAAATTCGAAATTGGGGTTGGAGGAGAGAGAAAGAGGGGCGAAATAGAGAGATTAAGAGGGGAATAGGTGGGGAATCTCTCCCCTAGGGTCTCTCACCCAAAAAACTAGAGGAATCACTCCAATTTGAACTCAAATGGCAATTTTAACTCATTCATTCATTCATTAAGTTCAGATGGGGGGAAATGGGGTCCTATATATAGGAAACCCACATTTCTACAAAAGACCCTGACAAAGGACTCATTGACAAATAACCGAAGGGGTAGGGGAGCTCATTGGGCCAAGCCCGAAGAAATGGGTCCAATTAGCACATTACACATTCTAATGACACTCAAACATAGGAAAATAAATGCTAGACCTAGGAACATGACTCAAATAAAATGCAAATTACATCAAATGACTAAAATAAAAATTACATAGGACTCAGAATTAAATGACTAGATCATGCCGGATGCAACCGGGGCGTGGAGACGAGCTGTGAACGTGGGCATGGTGGTGATGTCCCCATCATACTCCCGGGGTGCGGAGAACTCGACTCTGTCGAGTAAGTGTCCTTCCCTCCTTGGAGGGTGTAGAAGTGGTACTGTCCTCAAGTCTTCCGAACGAGACCGTTCCATCCACCGGCCGAGATAGCGCTCATATACCTTGCTCCGAGTGGTAGTGACTTGTTCATTCAATATTTGTTCAATTTGTTCACGCTGGGCTCTCTTGGCTGGTGGTTTATTAACATGGGTGGGTGCTCTCTCAAGGGACGAAGTAGGCTCAATCTCCTTACTAGGTACCACCGTGGGTCCCTTATATGGCACTAGGTCGGCAACATTGAATGTGGGACTTATTCCATACTCCTTAGGGAGATTTAACTCGTAGGTATTTGCACCTATGCGCCTCAAGACCTGGAAGGGACCAGCCCCACGTGGCCTCAGTTTAGAGTCAGCTCCCGGGGAGAGCCTCTTCATCCTTACCATCACAAAGTCACCCTCATGGAATTCTTGGTGACGCCGATGAGAGTCGGCCAGCCTTTTATAAGCCTCATTCTTCTTGCTAATGTGCTTGCAAAGGTTATCATACAATTTTGTGAGTGCTGACCTTCTAGTGGTTATGGGTGGACCTGGACAACCATATATAGACCATTCATGCCATGATGCCATATGGACCTTGATGAGCCTTGGTGGGCCGGGGCAACCATATGTGGACTTATCATGCAATGTTGTCATGTAGACTTTGGTGGGCTTAGGTGGACCGGGGCAACCATATGTGAATCTATCATGCAAAGTGGTGATGCATGTCGGGGGATCCGGACATCCGTAGATGCCTTTGATATGCTTAAGACCCATGATGAATGAAGGTGGACCACTACATCCAAATTTGGACCACTCATGCTTTCTACTTGACATGTGGGTGATATGAATGAATGGACCCAACATAGTGTTCATGCCAAGGGGTGTGGAAAGCCTAGACACATGCATACTTTTCCCAAAAGTGACTTCCATGTGTATAAGTGTGGGACAACCTTTGAATTCCCATTGGAACGGATCGAATGGATCTAAGAAGGTGGTCATCATGGGGTGGGGCACAACCTTATTACCTAGGGATATGTGGCCTGAGGTCATGGTTTCCAAGGTGTAACCCGGGTCTAAGATGGAGTGGATTGGGTCAAACATGGTGAGTTGGTGTAGGGAAAGGTGGGTGGTGGATAAAGTGTTTGGGTCACACGAGTCTCTTGACTCCCATTGGAATCGATCATATGGATCATGAAAGGGGTTACCTAGGGGGAGGAAATCCATGTCCTCAAGATCCTTAAAATGTGCTAAGTCATCCTTCTTCATGATAGTTGGGCCAATGTTCTTGGCAAGTGGGTCATCCATGAGTGGGGGGCTTGGCTTTCTACCCGAGATAAGAAGCTCTAAATCGAGGAGAAGGTTGGGCTCATGGGGTGTAGGGAGGAAGAGAAGGAGGTCGCTAGTGTAGCAACCAATGGTGCAAACCGAGGTGATAGACCCTATGCATAGGTGTAGGAGGCTAAGGCTCCTAGGTTGTTCGATCATAGGGGTCAACGTGCTAGTCATCTCTAATTGCCATGCTATGCCTTTGAGAAGGTCCTCTAAGGTTTCCACTTGATAGGATGTTTGGATTGTGGTGTGATAGGAGAAGAAGGGCACTATGGGAAGGTCTTTTTCTATGGGAGGAAAAACATGGGCCGAGATCTCTCTAATTGGGCTCTCCTTTAGCCAACTAACAATAGGTTCTTCTAAAATGAGCTTGGTCCCAACTAGTGAGGGTGATGTAAGGTGAGGGCCATCGTGTGATGTTTCTTCCTCAACTTGGACTTGGGTTTCCTCCAAGGTGGGGAGTGGGTTTGGAGTGTCCTCAACTATTGAATTGGGTATGAGTTCTTCTACCAAAAAGGTGAGAGGGTCTTTTGGGGTGATGAGGGTTGGTGTGTGGTACTCCCGGGGTGGAGGGTAAAGGGAAACTTGGTTTGGGATTGGTAGTGTGGAGTTTGGGAGTGGAAGTATTGGAGGCTTAGGTTGGGATATGATTGGAGTTGGAAGTGGAAGGTGGGTTGGGTGATGGGATTTGGGTTGGGTCGTGGTGGTCGACGTGATTCTAAGTGGAGGGATGGGAATGGGGTCCACTTGGGGTTGGATAGCGAGGTTTGCGGAAGGGGGTTTTGGTTGGAGTGTGGGGACCCTTAGGGGATTCGGTGGAGAGGTGGATGTTTGGTTTATTTGGGCCTGAAGGGAGAGGATTTCGTTGCGAAGTGAAGTTATGATGGTTGAGAAGTGATTTGTTGGGAGTGGTGGGGGAGGAGGCCTAAAGGTGGTATCAAGTTGGTCGGGTGGGGATGGGGGAGTGGTAGTGCACCTCGGGCTAGGGGTGTTTGAGTAGAGGGGATGAGAATATTTGGGGATGTAGATCTTCCTAAGTTCAACCTTCATATCATCCCATGAGGAAATGGGCCCTTGCCTCCTAACCCTCCTTAAGCCCACTATGTCTTCCCACTTACTTTTGGCTTGACCTCGAAGTCGTCCCTTGGCCTTTCGGACTCTCGCGGATCCATATACCCAAGTCTTTTCAAAGTACTTTTCTATGGTAGTCTCCCACCTAAGATAGTCACTAGAATGCGATCCGTCAAAGGTAATATCCCTATCTAGGATGAAGTCCATGGGTGGTGAGTAGGCTAAGTAGGTGGCCATCATGATCGGGGAAATCAATGCAAGGGTCGGATTGATGATGACTCCAATGCAAGCATGCCCTAGGACTTGACTTGATAGAGACAAGTCAATGACTTGCTCTGATACCAATTGATGTGACACAACCTCGGACCAAATGCAAGCAAGCACAATCGCATTCAAATGGGCCAAATTGGGCCGCCGCTCTCTCGTCGCTCACCCAAGCCCGGGGTAACTTGGCAATGCCAAGGTGAGGTTGAGGGGTTGGGCCCTTGCTGGTAGAGGGCCAGCAAGGCCAATATGTGATTCCCAATGGGATGTGGAACCCAATTCAATGGGGCCGACAAAGTGCCAAAGGCACCGGTTGCAATTTCCCACGGTGATCACTCAAGTTTGTGGGGCTTGAGGATCGGGCTCTCACTCGCATAACCAGCGGAATTAAGAACTAATATTGAATGACAAGCACTAATTGGAGAGAAGGTTTGAGCACTTACTCGACCGGTTTGAAGAAACCGGTCCCGATCGGAGACGAGGGCGAGCGGGGAGGCGAGTGGATCCCCACACGCCGCGGCGGTGTCGCTTGACCTGCCTAAACAAGTTACACCACTACACCTCTCGCATGAGGGGGATCTTGGGGTGGGGGTTAATGGGATTACATCAATACTACCTCCACGCAGGGAGGGGCCTTCAGCCGGCCAAGCGGGGTGGGGAAATTAATGCAAAGAACGACGACTAAGTGTAGATGCCGAATCTGCCGGTTGTCTGCGAACAGGGACAGGGGGTCAGTGTTGCTGCTGTAGATCCCACTCACGAATTTTGCTGATAGCAAGACCGGCGGCGAAAGCTTCGTAACAGGGAGCGGGATGCCTCAGAATTTCCTCAATTTCTTCTGGAACCGTTTCTGGTCGGGGCAGGAGCTTGAACAGAGCCTCTATTTCTTGGACTAACAGGAATTGGCTTCTAATAGCAGGATGCAGAGGGTACCCGGGCCGCTCCCGTCGTCGGAATCAGGCACCGTTAGAGTCGTTGAAACCGTGGATAAATCTTCTTCGCAGAAAAACTGACGGTGATGCTAAGCGATGTCGGAGTCGACCTGTGGAACCAGAAGAGTGAAGAGGGCTCGATGCAGACAGTGGAAAGCAGAGCCGCGCAATCGTGGAAGAAAATTTGTAACTTCTGCTCCCAGATGCTGAATGGACTTCTGCTTTTTGATTCTGAAAGTAGATAGGCCGAGGTAGGACTTTTAAGAAGAACTTGAGAGCTGATTCTTCCGTGGTTTGTCGGGACAGTGCTTCTATTCCAGATCAGGTCTTCTGTTGGGGCAGATCTGTGCAGTCGGGGTAGATTGAACCTCCCGGGCCGCACCAAACTCGGATGGGGGTGAGATAACTTCTATTGCAAATAAGACCCGGAGAAGCTTCCAGCGATGGCTCTTGTGTCTTCAAAATCATCCGGATGGCGTCGTGGTGGCCGCTGCAAGAGACTGGTTCTTCTGCAACCTGTGGACAGCAACCTGCAGCTCTTGTGTTGGCTTCTAAAGAAGGAGATGGGGGAGGTGTATGTATGAAAGGGGTGATGGGGTGGAAGAAGTAGTGTGTATGGAGGGATGGGGAATGCTACTGGAGATAGGAAGGGGATGGGAGGGGGCAGTGGGGGCAGGTCCTCAGCTGGAGGTAGGGGAAGGTGGAGGCAATGGAGGTGAATGGAGGGAGATGGGAGGGGCGACCCTAGCTAGAAGGGAGAGGGGGGGGGCGGCCAAATCATGGAGGGAATGGTGGATTCAAATTTGAAATGGTCTTGGGAGTGGGGGATTGTGTGGGAACTAGGGGAGATTGTGTGGGAAGGGGTGGGATTGTGTTGGAAAGTGGGAGATGCCTCCTTGGGATAATGGGAGTGGAGTAATGGCAACTTGGGGAAGTGGAGGGGTATTGAATGAGGTGGGTAGCTAGTGGAGGTGGTTGGGGAGGGGAGGAGAGAGAAGAAAATTCGAAATTGGGGTTGGAGGAGAGAGAAAGAGGGGTGAAATAGAGAGGTTAAGAGGGGAATAGGTGGGGAATCTCTCCCCTAGGGTCTCTCACCCAAAAAACTAGAGGAATCACTCCAATTTGAACTCAAATGGCAATTTTAACTCATTCATTCATTCATTAAGTTCAGATGGGGGGAAATGGGGTCCTATATATAGGAAACCCACATTTCTACAAAAGACCCTGACAAAGGACTCATTGACAAATAACCGAAGGGGTAGGGGAGCTCATTGGGCCAAGCCCGAAGAAATGGGCCCAATTAGCACATTACACATTCTAATGACACTCAAACATAGGAAAATAAATGCTAGACCTAGGAACATGACTCAAATAAAATGCAAATTACATCAAATGACTCAAATAAAAATTACATAGGACTCAGAATTAAATGACTAGATCATGCCGGATGCAACCGGGGCGTGGAGACGAGCTGTGAACGTGGGCATGGTGGTGATGTCCCCATCAATTTTCATCCAAACTAGTTGAGGTACCCATTGGAGTAGCTATTTCCTTGAGGTTGTCCATTTTGTACTTCTTCAGTAAGTTCTTTACATACTTGGACTGAGAGATGAAGGTGCCATCTTCTGTTTGTGTAATCTGCAGTCCAAGAAATAGTTTGAGCTCACCCATTGAGCTCATTTCAAATTCATCAGTCATTATTTGAGAGAATTCCTCACACAATTTGGGGTTAGTTGACCCAAACACAATGTCATCCACATAAATCTGAATGATAAGAATATCTGGATGGCTTACCTTGGTAAACAATGTTTGATCAACTATACCTCTTGTGAAGTTCTTGTCGGTGAGAAATTTGCTCAACATGTCATACCAAGCTCTAGGAGCTTGCTTTAAACCATAGAGAGCTTTATTGAACTTGTAAACATGATTAGGGAAATCTAAACATTCAAACCTAGGAGGCTGTCTCACATAGACATCCTCATTAATTTCCCCATTTAGAAAAGCAGATTTCACATCCATCTGCTGAAGGTTTATTCCTAGGGAACATGCATAAGACAATAATATTCTTATAGCTTCTAACCTAGCTACAGGGGCAAAAGACTCTTCAAAGTCTATTCCAAATTCCTGATTGTACCCCTGAGCTACAAGTCTGGCTTTATTTTTAGTAACATTCCCTGCTTCATCAGTTTTGTTCCTAAATACCCATTTAGTCCCTATGACTGTTTCATGACCAGGAGGTGGAACCAAAACCCACACCTTATTCCTGTCAAATTGATTGAGCTCCTCATGCATGGCATTAATCCAATGCACATCTTGGAGAGCATAGTCAATGGACTTGGGTTCTGTGTTTGATACAAAAGCATAAGCATTCAGTTCATGTTGAATTCTTAAGTGGCCTCGAGTCCTAGGAGGGTCATGCAGATTTCCAATAACATTATCTACAGGATGATCCTTGAGATATCTAATATTTGCAATTGGACTATCATGAACTTGATTTACCTCCCCCTGAACTGCAGGCTCCTCTTCATTAAGCTCTTTATGTTTTTCTTCGTCCTCGGATTTGTCTGCAGGATCTCCTTCCTTCAGGATTTCACCATCATTTTCATCCCTGCATTGACCAACATTAGAATTTGCCAAGGATTCATCAAAAACTATGTGTGGAGATTCTTCAACAGTTTTAGAGTTCAGATTGTACACTCTGTATGCTCGGGTGTTTTCAGAATAGCCAAGAAAAATTCCTGGTTCTCCTTTAGGTTCAAATTTATCAATGTCCTTTTTATCATTTATGTGAATGAAACATTTACAACCAAAAACCTTGAAGTGAGCAATAGAAGGTTTCTTACCTCTTAATATCTCATATGGTGTTTGCTGGGTAGAAGGTCTTACCATGGCTCTGTTAATTACATAACAGGTAGTGTTCACTGCTTCAGCCCAAAATTTCCTTGGTAGACCACCTTCGACAAGGAGTGTACGACCCATTTCCACTAGGGTTCTGTTTCTTCTCTCCACAACTCCATTCTGCTCAGGTGTCCTTGGTGAGGAATACCTGTGGTTGATTCCATTTGACCTGCAGAATTCATCAAATTGTGAGTTTTCAAACTCACCTCCATGATCAGATAAAATATTTTCAATTTTCTGATTTGTTTTAACATAGAACTCCTGAAATTCAGAGAAAGCATCACTCTTATTAGATAAGAAGTAAACCCAAGTATACCTAGAGAAGTCATCTACCAAGACAAACCCATACCTCCTTCCTGATAGGCTGACAGATCTAGTTGGCCCAAAAAGGTCCATATGTATCAGCTCATAGGGTTTGGAAGATAGATTTTCAGTTCTAGACTTAAATGACTTTCTAGTTATCTTTGATTGAGTGCATGCATCACAGATTTTATTTTCTTTCTTGAATGAGACTTCAGGAAGTCCTCTAACCATGCCATGCTTATTTAATTTGTGCAAAATAGTGTAGCTAGCATGACCTAACCTACGATGCCATAAAAATGCTATGTCTTCTCTATTGGCAGTAAGGCAAAGGTTAGAGTGTTGAATTTCATCTAAATTTATCATGTAGGTATTATTTATTCTTTTTCCAGAAAATTTTACAATATCAGAATCAGGTTCAAAAACCTTGCAGCATTGAGAATTAAATAAAACATTGTAACCTTTATCACATAACTGGCTGATGCTAAGTAGATTATAGGCTAACCCTTCAACCAGCATAACATCATCAATGCAACAGGTAGAACACTTACCTACTTTACCTGATCTGATAATCCTACCATTTGTGTTGCTTCCAAAGGTGACAAGGCCTTCTACTTTCTCAGTCAATATGCAAAATTTGGCCTTATCTCCTGTCATATGCCTGGAGCAGCCGCTATCCATGTACCACAAGTTGTTCTTGGCTGCCAGGCATACCTGCATACACAATTAGGTAGAGAAGTTTAGAACCCAAGACTGATTGGGCTCCAATGTAAATGAACTAGAAGCAAAGCAGGAAAGCAAGTGTTTCGGAATCCACATTTGTTTAAATGAATTTTGTTCAGTGGATCCTACAGATTTTCTTCTGTTGTTGTTCCTTTTCTTTTTATTGTTCTTTTTCTTATTGGCAGCAACATGATTATTGACAGAATTGTTATTTCTGTACCAGTGCCTTGGCCAGGGTGTGTTCACAATATTTTGGCCATAGTAGGTCCTGGGCTGGCTATTAAAATATTGGTTTCTAGATGTCCAGTAACCATACCCATTTACCCAATTTCCACTGTAAGGTCTTTGGTATTGAACACCCTGGTGTGCAAGACCTGTAAACCTACCCTGAGTTTTAGACCAATATGACCTATTTAAGTAGGTTGGCTGTACATTGTAGTGGGTCTGAGCTTTGGGTTGATAAAAATAATTGGGTTGTCTCCTAGCTGCACTTTGTCTCCCCTGTACTTTGGACCCTGCTGACCTATAAACATGTTTATATTGGGCCTTCTTCAGAGGTGGAGGTATTGGTGGAGACTTGGTTACCTTGACCTGTGGTTTACTGGACTGTGTAGGTTGACCCCTAACCTGAGTCTGAGCCCTAGGATTCTGCTTAGATGTGCTAGCTCTACTAGGCTCACTGAGTTTTGTTTACCCTTCTCCTCAGCACTGGTCTTTTTCAGATTAGCAGTTTTGTTCATTAAATTTGTTGATTTCATGCTAATTAGAGGTCCCTTTTCCTTTTGAGCAACAAATGAAATTGTTTTCATTCCGAAAGTTTTTGTTGCACTAGAATTAAATCCTAGGCCCTCTTTTCTGAAATTAACCTTTGACCCTAACAAAGCATTTAAGTTTTCTGTTCCTTGGGTCATTTTCTCAATGATTTTCATTTTATCCTCATTATCTTTAAGAAGTTCATCAATGGACTTTTTCAGTTCGTTGTTGACATTGAGGACATCTTCGTATTTTTCGGAGATAATTTTGACTTCACTTTCACATTTCTGAATCTTCAGCTTCCATTCATCAATTTCATTTTCAAGCCTTAGATTCTTTTCCTTAGAAGCTTTTAACTCATTTTTGATTTCATCTTCTTCAGAGCATTTGAGCTTCAATTCATCAATCTCAGATTCCAAACATGCAATTTTATCAGATAATGTTTTATCATTTTGCATGGAGTTGATTTTTCTTCTAAGATGCCTATTCTCTTTTCTAATATCATCAGCTCTATCAGCTATGTCATGATAAGCATCTACCCAATCAACAATTGTGAAGTTTTCAAATCTAGTGATTACCTCATCTGTGTCCTCCTCTCTATCTTCGGAGCTTGTTGCCATAAGGCAAATGGGCTGATCAGATTCGGCTTCACTATCTGAGCTGCTGCTGAAAGAGCCTTCATCTTCATCACTCCATGTGGTGATCATAGCTTTTCCCTTCTTGGTTTTCTTCTTTGACCTGTCCTTATGTTTATGATTGTCTGGACAGTCAATTTTCAGATGCCCTGGTTTCCTGCACTGATAACAGACATTAACTTCATTTTTCTTTGCAGGTTTAGATTTATACCTTTTATCCTTTCGGCCACCACTGTATTTCTTCTGGCCGAACCGCCCTGCCCCCTTTCTGAGAAATCGCCTAAACTCTCTAGTCATCATGGCTATCTCAGACCGAGTCACATCTTCTTCTTCATTTAGGCTCTCCTCTGATGATGAAGAGCTGCTGGAGCTGGATTTTGTTGATTTGCTGGAACAAGCGTTCAGCGCTATCGGCTTCTTCTTCCTCTCGGCTTCATCTGTCCTTGGCATGTTTATCTCATATGCCATTAGTGGTCCAATCAGCTCTTCAGATTTAGTATTACGCAGGTCCCTTGACTCCTCCATCACAGTTGCTTTGGTGTGCCAATTGGGGGTCAGGGAGCGCAGAATTTTCCTCACTACATCATACTCTGCCTGAGGTTTCCCAAAACCTCTGAGGCCATTGGTTATGACAGTCAGCTGAGCGTACATTTCGCTGATGGACTCGTTCTACTTCATCTTGAAGGCTTCATACTCAAATACAAGAAGATTGGCCTTCTGCTCTCTTACATGAGATGTACCTTCATGAATTACTTCCAGCGCATCCCATATCTCCTTAGCTGATTTGCAAGCAGACACCCGGGAGAATTCTATAGGATGCAGAGCGCACTGGATAGCATTAATAGCACTCCAATTCAGCGTGGACCTTCTGATCTCCTCCTTGGTCCATACATCTTCATTCGGGGACAGCTCATAAGGTCCCTTGCTGACAATCTTCCAAATCTCGTAATCCTTAGCCCTGAGGAACACTTGCATACGGTTCTTCCAGTATGCGTAGTTTGATCCATCAAAGAATGGGGGCTTCGTTGTTGAGTGACCTTCGGCAGTCATCCCTCGAGCATCCATCTCTGCCTATTCTCTTCGGGCGATGAGTCCCTACAGAACAGTTAGGCTCTGATACTAAGTGTTGTGTTAGATGGATGCAGTCTATCTCCACTAAGTGTGGATCTAGAGGGGGGTGAATAGATCAACTTGCCTAATTTAAAACTACTGTAAGTTCTAAAGAGGAATTTAGGCAAATGTCTGTTAAGCTAAAAGAGGAATGCTAGACATGAGCATAAGCGATGAAATCAAATGAGCTAACCAAGAATCTCCATCACACATAGATCACACACAAGCACAAACACACTGCACCCACAATTTTAGGTGGTTCGGTCAGCGACCTACGTCCACCCCACACTCAACTGAGTATGGCTTCCTGCTGCCCAGCACAGCTTGCGTCCGCTGGGCTTTACAGCTTGGCCAAACAACCTGCTGATACACAGCTTCATTGGGCACTACAGCTTGCCGACCAGAGGATCTGATCCTGTGCAACCGCTGGGGAAATACAGCTTAACCCGTCCGAGACCAAGTCTCGCCAGCTGAGGATTACAGCTTTACCTATCCAGTGGAAACCTCCACTGCATCCGCTGATACACATCTTGAAGAAAACGGTATAAAATGGAAACAAAAGACAAGATGAACATCAATCAAAAAGCTGTAAACGTAAAGCACAATTTGGCTCTCAAAGAGCTGACTGGCCTGGATTTGATCCACGGTCCAGTGAAGACTGATCTTCAGACAATCTCTCTCACTCTCTTCTTCTTACGATTTCTGGTTCTCTCTCTTTTTCTCCTTCTTCTCTATTTCTTCTTCTTCTTCTCTGTATCTTCTTCTTCTCTGTTTTCTCTCCGTGGATCGAAGGCTCACTTCTTCTGAGTGTATAGACTTTCTTTTCTTTTCACTTCGATGTCTTCTCTTGTGAAAGAAGACTTGTTTATATAGCAGCAACAGCAGCAGGCGTATGCCCTCCACGTTTCCCGCCTAAAGCGTTTGGACCACGTGGCAGCATCCATTGGAGTGACAGTGCACGTGTCCTCATCTGGGTACATTGTCCTTCTAGGATCACGAGCCAGGTACCTTGGATCACGTGCCCTTCATTAGCTTCATCAGTCTGATCTATAGAGTTGTCAGTTCACGCTTCATGATATGCGATCTGACTTGCTGCGTCGACGCTGTCAATCAATGGCGTTGACGCAGTGAGGCATTCCAGTAACCATTTGCTTCGTCTCTTCAGCTGCTGCGTCGACGCTGCTCAATTGTGGCGTTGACGCAGTGGAGCATTTCAGTAAGCCATTCGCTTCGTCTCTGCTTCTTTAACTGCTGCGTCGACGCTGCTTGCTTGTGGCGTTGACGCAGTGGAATAGCTTGTGACGGTGAATGCTTCTTCAACTGCTGCGTCGACGCTGCTTGCTTGTGCCGTTGACGTAGTGGAAGATATCGTGAAGGCTTCGTCTTCTGATGCGTGGACGCTTTAAGCTCCCAGCGTCGACCCTGTCCAGACTTGCCCATTTGTTGACTTCAACAAAGGAGGCCAATGTGTAGACTTGAAAACGCTGAGGCCAGTGTACAGGCTTGCCACCGACCAGTGTGCAGACTTCAATTAACAAGATGTTAAGGAAGACGGACAGTGTACAGACTTGCTTAAACAGTCTGATGTACAGACTTCATGAAATGTACAGACTTAGCCCAATGCCTGAGATGCTAACAAAGACGGATGACTCTGTACAGACTTTGAGCGATGTGAAGCGATGTACAGACTTTGAAGAAGTTGGCGAGTCAATGTACAGACTTAGTGAAGCGAAGCCAATGTACAGACCTAATGTGTAGCTGAAGCCTTGAACATAGGAATAGTCTGGAGTGTATAGACTTCAAGCTTCAGAATCGAATGTTCAGACTTCACCTAAGAGACGTAGGGAAAGGACCCCAGTGTATAGACTTTGCCTTGAGTGAAAGGTAAGTGAAGAATGTATAGACTTGAATGTGAAAGCTAAGTGAATGAGTGTATACATTTTACCAGATCAAGGGCAATTTGGATGTACAGACTTTGAGGTTCAAAGCCAACGTTGCGTTGACGCTGTACACACATCCAATGAAGTGCGTTGACGCTGTAACATGATGCGTTGACGCTGTGCACACTTAACCAATGCAATTGATATGCAGTGTGTAGACTTATACGTTGACGTTGTAACATGATGCGTTGACGCTGTACACACTCAACCAATGCAATTGTATAGACTTGTGACAGTAAGAATTGCAGACAACAGTGTATTAAGTGCAAAGAACACATGGTCAATCTGATAGAGCAATTTCATCAAATCAAAATCAGTTGCCAATCAATCAAAACAATGGTGTTGCCAATGAATTAAGGCAAGTGTCAACAACATCAACATAGAGGGGTCACAACAGTTCTGCGTCCACAACTCCGTCAGTTAGTCCCCTATCGTAGAGAGCAGGCAGAACTGATCTCGATCTCCTTTCGGCGTTCTTTTCCCCTTTTCTCCCCTCCCCGCATGGACGGCTGAAGGCCCCTCCCTGTGGGGAGGTAGTTTTGGATGTAATAACAAGTTGCCCCCACCCCAAGATCCCCCTCCTGCGAGAGGTGTAGTTTTGTAATTGTTTAAACAGGTCAAGCTGCCCCGACGCGGCGTGTGGGGATTCCCTCACCTCCCCGCTCACCCACGTCTCCGAGCGGGACCGGTTTCTTCAAACCGGTCGAGTAAGTGCTCCAAACTTTGCTCTAATTTGTGCTTTTTCTTTCAATCTTAGTTCACAGTTCCGCTGGTCGTGAATGAGAGCCCGATCCTTAAGCTCCCTTGCTATAAGAGATCGTCGTGGGAAATTGTGGAACCCGTGCCCTCGGCACGACATCGGCTCCCTTGAATTCGGCTGCCATTACCCTTGGGAGTCAACCTTGGCCTTGCTGGCCCTCTACCAGCAAGGGCCCAACCCTCTCAACCTCACCTTGGCATTGCCAAGTTACCGAGGGACTTGGGTGAGCATCGGGTGAGCGGTCGCCATTATCGGTCCGTTTGAATGCTAAAATGTGCTTGCTTGGTAAGTCCTAGGTGGTGTAACATTAGCTAGCCATCATGGCGGTCTAGGGCTAGACTGCCAGGCGAATTCCATGCTTGCGATGTCGGGTTCACGTTGTGTTGGTCTCCGATCGACCTGGTTGTGACCCAGTGGTTGACCTTCGGCCTCATGAGTGTCCTGGACACCCCGTGGGTTTCGTGTCCGTGTTTCTGGGGTGTATGGAGGTACCGTGTTACCTCGATTAGCATGCCTATAGGTGTGGTGGGTCTGGGTGACCCCATGTGTTCCGGGCTTTGTGTTACGCTTGATCGAGTCACTGTTTATCGGTGTGTGTGCGGTGGGGTCTCCCCCTCATGTCGTGAGTTTTCCCTGGAAGATGACTCCCGAGTGGGCCATGTGTTTGGCCTTGGACTGCCAGTCCAATTGCCCAGCCTAGAGCTGAATGTTTCCTGCTTTTCCCTGGGATGGGGAATCGGCGTGGCGGCTTATGAGCTGCCTTGGGAATGATGCATATGTGCTTTCCGCGTGGGCCATGTGTGTAGCCTTGGACTATGAGTCCAGTCGCCCAGCCTGGGGTGGAGGTCTCTTGAGTTCCCTTGTGAGGGGATGGTCTCGGTGGCTCGTGAGCTACCTCGATATTCGTGCTACCGTGGTTTTAGACCTAGGGCTTAGGCTAGATTAACGACATTGTGTCGTTGCGTATGACGGTCTTGACCCTGAGTCTTGTGACTCAAGGATCATTAGATTTAGTGAGTCTAGAGGACTGTCCAGAGTCTAGTGGCTCGGTGTCACTTGGTTCTTTCTCAACTTTTACGCAGGGTGCGTCCGTGGTTCTCAGAGTTTCTCTTCGGAGAGTGGTCACATCAGTGACTCCCCACTAGTCGTAGCCTTCCGACACGCGAGTGGTCCCACCAGGGAGTGGTGGCGAGGCTGACCCTAGAGATGGTTTTTAGACTGGTTACCGTAGGGCCCCATGTCTTGCAGCCAAACTTCGACTGAGTGGAAAACAAGTCCGAGGGCCAGACCAAGGATGCATGGTATGTGTGTGCACACGTGGTTGGGGGCAGTGGACCCGCGCTGACGAGCGCGACCCCAACTAGTCACTTGTTCTGTGGTTAGTAGTACGGTGTCTCAATTCTCACTGGGCCGGAGGGAGACACCTGAGGTGCGGTCTAAGACGTCAGTAGACGCATCCGGCCTTGCTTCTGGTGGGCAGGTACTCCTGTCACGTGAGACGTGACTCTCCTGTTATGGTTTAATTTCCCATCTACGAGACATGGTTTTCTGGACCATCCGGTGTTTACGAAGTAGGGGCCAGGGTGCCAGTGGCTTCACCGAGGTTTTGCCGTGCCAGTGTGGGACTGTGCGGTCCCGGTTGGTCGTGCCTGTGTGGGCAAACTCCAACGACAGGGTTGCCGTAAGTGTTTCCTCGGTAGGTCGGGTGTTAGAGTGGTCCGGTTCCTGATTGTGAGATCGGGGTTTGCCCTTCTTGTTGCCAGTAGGAGTAGCTATAGTGCCGAGTTTTGACCAGCCACCATTTTGATGTTTTTGCTGTAGTTGTAGCTGCTTTCCTTTCCGCTACCGCCGTTGTTCTCGGTTGGTGTTCCGCGGGATCCCTACTGAGCCAGTGACAGAAGGCTCACCCCTGCGTTTCAGGTGCGGCGGTTCTTCCTCGAGGTTCCAGGGTGCTGTTCGGAGGTTATTAGCTATCAGCTCGCCGGGCCGAGTGTTCACTTCGCATGTGGTACATTTTACTACTTTAGACTGTACTTTCTATTGGACTGGACTCTACTGTTGTAGTTGTTTATTTTTTCTATTAATTGTTGAATTGTCCTGCCTTATTTTCTATTTCTTTATACCTCCACACTCCTTTTTGCCCTTCCGAGCCCTCCCCGCTCGTGGGCGGCAGGCCAAGATTTGAAAGTTATCGGGCTCTCCCCGGTATCCGGATCTTGGGTCGTCATAGATGGTATCAGAGCAGTGGTTGTGGACGTAGATAGGAATTCGAGATATTGCAGTGATCAGAGTCCAAAAGGTCCAGTACAGTCGACAGCTGGCATAGGGTTTCATGCATGTTTTCTGCTTGGTTTCTCTCTTGAGAGCTTGAGTGCGCTGTGTGGCGTTGTGAAGGTGGTTGCTATTCGCTGCTTCCGTGCCGGCGTGGGGACTAAGGATCGAGGTCGAGAGCTTTCTCCCTCATCGGTTGTGGCCCCGGTTGTCCAGCGTTGGGCAGAGGTTGCCGGTAGGCACGGATTTGTAGTGCTACGTTCGAGGAATTTGCAGCGAGGTCAGGTGGCTGGCGAGGATTGGTTGTGGTTAAGTGGCCATGAGCGTGCTCTGAGGGAGCTGTTGTTGAGTCTGGCCACTCCAACTTGAGGTCTATCCAGCCCCTGAGGTGTTAAGATTGTGGTTTAAGGTGGCAGAGCGGGTGTTCTGATCGAGAGGTGCGCTCGGGTGAGCGAAGGATCTTCTCGGTGAGTTGCTGTTTCGTCAAGCCTGATGTCCTATGTTGAGTAGTGGATGGCGGATCTAGAGGGGAGGGGTGAATAGATCTGCCCCTCTTTTCACAATGCAACCCTCTTTATAGCTAGTTAAAAAGAATCACAGCGGAATATAACTAGCTAAACGAAGGACACAATGATTTGCTTAGCAAGATGAACAAGCAATGTAGAAATTAAACCAAAGCATTCATCTAACACAAAGCAATCACACAATCAAACCACAACACACGATATTTTAAGGTGGTTCGGACTGAATCTCCAGTCCTACGTCCACCCCTCACCAAATCCGGTGAGGCTCCACTAGTGCAACGCACTGAACTGTAAATCGGAAAGACCTCCGATTGCCTTCCTACTAACCACCGGTAGGGACGTCAACACCGCAGATCGGAGAACTTCCGATTACCTTCCTACTAACCACCGGTAGGGATGTCAACACCGTAGATCGGACAGCTTCCGATTGCCTTCCTACTAACCACTGGTAGGGACGATCTTCAGTTTCAAATGTTTGAATGAAATGGAAAGAGAACAAGTATGAAACACTCAAACAAGTTATAGAATATGCTCAAAGTAAAAAGATCTTGTCTGAGTTTGCTGGAGCTTGAATCTGATGCTTCAATGGTATCTTCTTCCTTGTGAAAAGATCTTGCTTGGATCACCTTGAGTTGATGAAGAAGATGAAGGATGCAGATTTGATCTCCCTTGAGAATGGGCTTCTTTGGATCACCTTGAGATGATGAAGAGGATGATGATTGCAGCTTTATCTTCACTTGGCTTGGGGTTGATCTCCTCTTGAAGTAGCTTGAATCACTTGAGGATTTGATGAAGAACTTCTTCCCGGAGTATTGTTCACAGCTATAGTACTCGAACTCCTCTCCCTTGAACACACCCTTGCAGCCTACTTTGATCTTCCCTCTTAGCCTTTCTTGCTTCTACTCTTCCTTGGAGGTTGCTGGATTGAGATATGAGCTTGAATCACCTTGAGTTGATGGAGAGAGTGTTTGATGTAGCTTTGATCTTTCTTTTGATCCTCTTGAGTTGATGAAGAGGTTTAAGGATGTAGCTTTGATCACCTTTGAGAATCTTGATTGCTTCTAGCTTCCTTGGACGTTGCTTGCTTCAGATCTATGCTTGAATCACCTTGGAATAGATGAAGAACTTCTGCATGGAGTACTGTTCACGGCTACAGTACCTCTTCTTCCAACCTCCTTCTCTAGCCTCTCTTGATCTCTCTTTGATTCCTCTTGAAGCAATAGGGTTTCTAGCCCTCTTGTATGTGTTTTATAGACTTTGAATGGTCCATAGACACCCCCCAGACCAGATCCACATTTTGTGGGTGATTAGGTGACTTTAGGATTAAACAAATACAAGGTGAATGGCTCTTCTCAAAGTGGAGAACAAAGTCAACTTTTGTTGGCTCGCGGCTGGCGGTCGACCTGTGGCTTCTGGCAGTCGACCGCTACTCAGAATCGCTGTAGACGGATGTTCCCTGGGATTTCTGGTCGACCGCTACTGGCTGGCGGTCGTCCGCCACTGAGAAGACTACAGACGGTGAGCTGCTAGCTGGGGCGGTCGACCGCCCCTGTGCTGGCGGTCGACCGCCAGCTGGGCAGAACCCGGGTTTTCTCGGTTCGCTCCGTTAACTACTTTAGCTCCGCCGCTTGAGTCCTTTAGCAGCCCGTTCTCATCTGTGGCATCAACCCATTCCCCGCGATCTGACCGCGCAGGTCGATCCGCGTGCGAGGGCACAACATTGAGCTTTCACATTTGCCATCTCCACTCCATTCCTTGGATTATCTTGTAGCATGCTATCAAGAAGTTGCACCGACCTTGAACCATCCATAAGGCAAGATATGCACTAACCATATGAGGAATATGCAATGACCTTATGTGTGATGCCATTCAGCTTGATTTCTGTGCTTGAAACATGCTAGATTTATGTGCCTCCAATATTTTCATATGCCTTGTTATCTGTGAATCAAGTTGCCTTGATTTGTGTGCCATTCTTGATCTTTTACACTGGGAGTATAATGACCACCAATATGTATTGTCATATGCCTTGATATCTGTGTGCTGGAAGTATGAGGACCTGAAATGTATGAATATTAACATTATCAAATGCAGCTATAGTTCATTAATGACTACAGAGGTAGACATCATCAAAACCATAAAATTAATCATGTTTCACATATGTTCAACATCCTAGTCGTGCTCTGTGGCGTCAGAAATGACGTGTCAGCCCCGATTATTCGTGGGAATTTTGAGGCAGGATTGGGCGGAGTTGTTGTAGTGAGTTCTTGCTCTTGTGCTCTTGTGTGCGAATGGATTGTGTTAGCCCTGGATTTGGTTCGAGATGTGAAGGTTCCGCGGTGAGTTTCGGGACTCGAGGATGAGCATCGGTGGTTGTCAATTTTGGCTCGTGTTGCGGCTCTTGGCGTGGTGTGTTGCAGTTCGAGGAATTACAGTGGTGGTGCATCGAGAGATGCTGTGATTGTGGTCTGACGTGACACTCGCCAAGTGTGTCGGAGGTGCTGACCTGATGGAAGCAATGGTTTTCATGGTGCTGGAAGGTTCTATTCCCAGTATGTGCAAGGTTCGAGGTCAGGTCGAGCGTGGAGTTTCCATCCGTTGGTCGGAGGTGTGGTTGGAGGAGATTGCATTTTGCCAAGGTTCGTCGTCTTGCATCCTGCGTTCGGATTGGTTGGCCTTTGCGTGCCATGGAGTCCGTGCGAGACGTGATCCGTGTTTTGGCAAGGTAGATGCATGTGAGAAGTCCAGCCCATTTCTCATGGTGTGAAAGGGTGCTGGCGCTGTTCCGGAAGGACGAGTGCTAGTTGGGCGGTGTTCACATTCTTGGCTGGTGCGGGAACTTTAATATGCGTGGCGGATCGGAGCCTGCGGAGTTGTAGAGGATTGCCAGATTTGGGAGTGAATATGTGCTTGGGTTTGAGGTAATAGAGCTTTCCTCACCCTATTTTCTGAAGTTGGCCAGCCGAGTTGTAGATTGTTGGCATGGCGAGTCCCGAGTTGCCGTGTTGGCTGTGCACATGGATCAGAGTGCACAGCAAAAGCTTGGTGGGCCCATAACCCACAAGTTCAGGATCGTAGCGTTGGGTGCTACGGGCGGATTTCCTGAGGTTGCGTTGAGCATCGAAGGATTGGTTCCTAGGTGTGAGATGTGTTGTTGCCATGGCGTTGCTCGAGGTATTGTGGTTCTTGGCACTAGCAAGATGGAGTGTTGGGGAAAAATGTTGGCAAGTGTGCCGCATGAGTACCGTATTCCTGTGATGGAAGCCATGTCAGGCGTCGGTGTTAGACCCGAATAGGGTTGTTGAGGATGTCGCCTGACGGAGGTCGAGGACGTGTTGGTCAGATTCGGTGGCTTGGTGCCCGACTTGTATCGGAGGTTGTGTCCTCATATGAGACCGTGTTTTCGAGAAGTGATCTCTGGTACATTATGGGTTCCTGTTGGTAGCTGCGAGTGACTGGTACGGCTAGTCTCACAATCGACCATGGTAAGATGCGTACTTTTGGAGACCGGTGTGCTTTGGTCGTGGTGTTGGCGACCTAGTTGCCGCAATATTGGATGACACTTTTCTCCCCTAGAGACGTGTGCCATGAATTGTCCCAGTGGTGTCTTGTGGCTCTGTGAAAAGGACAGAATCGGGATTGGCAGGTATCCACTTGGATTAATTGAGATAGGATTTGATGAGACACGACGGAAGAGTGGTGCTTGTGCGTGAATGTGCTTGATGGGACGTTGGCGTTGGAGTGGTTATCCCTGGTCTGGTGACCAGCATGGCAGGATTTTCCTGTAAGTCTAAGTCGAGTGAGGTGATGACCGAAGACTCCTGAGTCTTGTTTTTGGTTTCTTCATGCTCCCCCGAGAGGGTTGAGTTGGCACGATGATCGAGATCAGATGCGGTGTCCGATAGAAGTTCAGCTAGTGATGTGGTAATTGTCTGTGTGTGAGTCAGCGGATGGCCTGTTATGAGTTTGATCGTGCTTGTTGGGGCGACGAAGGTTTCTCGTTGACGTATATCTGGCGACCAGTGGATGGTCTTTCATAGACAGAAGATGCTGTTGGTGGTGCATCGTGAATGGTGAGAGCCATGTTTCAATGAGACCTTTGGTGGTCGTTTCCGTAATGTGCCTTTCCGGATGGGATCTGGGCTTTGTCAGAATTTATCTTCTGACAGAGTTGGCATAGTGAGATGTTTGGCTTTCAGCTTTCCAAGTGTGAGGTGACCCTTGCCGCTGAGCCGATGATCTGATGGCAGTTTGTTGAGATGGCTGTGTGAGCTGATGGAGGCTCTGTATTGGTTGTTCCGTTGAGAAGGGAGTGGACCAGTCAGCTGATTGTGAAGCTGATGTGTGTTTTGTCTGCCGACCATAGGATGGGCCGGTAGTTGTTTCTCGTAACAAGGACTGCGTCTCCTCGGTGAGAGAGAGGGTGGCAGTGGTGGCATGATTGGTTCTTGCGTTGTCTAAGGTGATGCCAGACTGTGTCCTTTGATTTACACCTACTCTGATGGCCGGTGTGTGCGGCGTGCGGAGTGAGGTGCCGTTCGTGATTGTAGTCTGGCTGTGTCCCTCAGGATCAGTGCTTCTGTGAGAATTGAGGTTTTCTGTACTGGGGCTCAGACAACGTTGTCAGTTGGTTAAGGCTTTCTTCCCCTGTGTTCCCTCATTTGTCCTTAATTTTGAGGATGAAATTTCTTTAAGGGGGGAGGGCTATAATGCCCCGGGTTTTTTGGATCTAGATCCGTGGGTTTCGGGCGTCTATTCGCAGATTCGGATTGAGTCCGATTGAGCTTCAGACTATTTTTATCGGATTATCGGACCCATTGGTGGTGTGCCCGTGAATTTCCTTGGGTCCGTGGTGTTGTGAGGAGCACACCAGTAATTTTCTAGAATTTTTGGAGCGCCTTTGCGGGTCCCGGGTGGCGTTTAGCGATTTTCAAGTGTTTTTGCCGGTCGGACCTTCAAAACCCCGTACAGGGTGAACCGTTATGTTCTCTGACTCCGGGATGTTACCACTACATTGTGCGTCTTCCGAGGATCAGGGAGGTGATTTTTCCCTATTTTTCATATTTTTGGTAATTTCTGGATTTTCTATATATATAACCTCCTTTTCTCTCATTTTCTAACTCTCTCCCTCTCTCTTCACTCACGCTCTCCCTTCTCACCCTCTCTTCTCCGACGGCTGACGGAGTGAGGCGGGGGCCCGGCGGGCCGACGCGGGCGAGGAGGACGGAGAGGATGGGTCGAGGATCGAGGCACGAGGGCGTGTGGAAGCTCGGTGGTGCGATCGTGAGCCGGCAAGGGTTTCGCAACGTTTTCTTCGTGGATCGACGTCCACGGTGCGTCGAATCTTCGGTGGAGGCAAGGAGATGTACCCCCAGCTCGTGCACTTCCTTTCCCGTGAGTTTTGTATGTCGTGGTGAGCCGAGAGGGCCTATTTGTGCATTTTGGGGAAAATCCATGTTTTTGGGGTGTGAGCTGGATCTCCCGGTTCGTGAGGTTTTTGACCAATCTAAGGGCATAGATGCATGCTAGGAGGCTTGGGGATGGATTCCCCTTTGTTTCCCCATCACCCGGGGGTGATTGCGGCGTGGATCGAGTTTTTGGGGCGTTTCCTACCGTTTCGTGTTTGGGACGCCTTAGCAGTCGTTCTAGAGACCGCTAGGGGTGCCAAGCAGGCCAAGGGTAGACCGCTAGGGGTCTCCTTGTGTCGGCTCAAGGCTGGCGGTCATGTGATAGACCGCTAGGGTCCTTGGCGGTCCAGGGTTACACTACTAAGACCGCTTGAGTTTCGTGTGTTCTGAGGGTTTAGCGGTCCAGATGTAGCCCGCTAGCCTGTGCCTCGCAGTACAAGGGTAGACCGCGAGGGGTCCGTGATTTTAGTGTCCGACGGTCTAGTGTTAGACCGCTAGCCTTGCTTTAGCCGCCTAAAGTTAGACCGCTAGCCATCGTGGCAGTCTAGGGCTACACTGCCAGGTGATTTCCGTGCTTGCGATGTCGAGTGCGCGTTGTGTTGGTCTCCGATCGACCTGGTTGTGACCCAGTGGTTGACCTTCGGCCTCGTGAGTGTCCCGGACACCCCGTGGGTTCCGTGTCCGTGTTTACCTCGATTAGCATGCCCATAGGTGTGGTGGGTCTGGGTGACCCCATGTGTTCTGGGCTTTGTGTTACGCTTGATCGAGTCACTATTTATCGTTGTGTGTGCGGTGGGGTCTCCCCCGCATGTCGTGAGTTTTCCATGGAAGATGACTCTCGAGTGGGCCATGTGTTTGGCCTTGGACTGCCAGTCCAGTTGCCCAGCCTAAAGCTGGAGGTTTCCCACTTTTCCCTGGGATGGGGAATCGGCGTGGTGGCTAGTGAGCTACCTTGGGAATTGTGCTTCTGTGCTTTCCGCGTGGGCCATGTGTGTAGCCTTGTACTATGAGTCCAGTCGCCCAGCCAGGGGCTGGAGGTCTCTTAAGTTCCCTTGAGAGGGGATGGTCTCGGCAGCTCTTGAGTTACCTCAGTATTCGTGCTACTATGATTTTAGACCTAGGGCTTAGGCTAGATTAACGGCATTGCGTCGTTGCAGACGATGGTCTTGATCCCGAGTCTTGTGACTCAAGGACCGTTGGATTTAGTGAGTCTAGAGGACTGTCCAGAGTCCAGTGGCTCTGTGCCACTTGGTTCTTCTCGACTTTCGCACAGGGTGAGTGCGTGGTTCTTAGAGTTTCTCTTCGGAGAGTGGTCATATCAGTGACTCCTCACTAGTCGTAGCCTTCCGACACGCGAGTGGTCCCACCAGGGAGTGGTGGCGATGCTAACCTGAGAGACGATTTTTAGACTGGTTACCGTAAGGCCCCACGTCTTACAGCCAGAGTCCGACTGAGGGGAAAACTAGTCAGAGGGCCAGACCAGGGACGCACGGTCTATGTGTCCACAAGTGGTTAGGGGCAGTGGACCCGCGCTGACGAGCGCGACCCCAACTAGTCACTTGTTCTATAGTTACTAGTACGGTGTCCCTGTTCCTACTGGGCCAGAGGGAGACACCTGAGGTGCGGTCTAAGACATCAGTGGACGCATCAGGCCTTGCTTCTGGTGGGCAGGTACTCCTGTCACGTGAGACGTGACTCTACTATTCTGGTTTCATTTCCCATCTACGAGACGTGGTTTTCTGGACCGTCCGGTGTTTAGAAAGTAGTGGCCAGGGTGCCAGTGGCTTCACCGAGGTTTCATCGTGCCAGTGTGGGACTGTGCGGTCCCGGTTGGTCGTGCCTGTGTGGGCAGACTCCAACGATAGGGTTGCCGTGAGTGTTTCCTCGGTAGGTCTGGTGTTAGAGTGGTCCGATTCCTGATTGTGAGATCGGGGTTTGCCCTTCTTGTTGCCTGTAGGAGTAGCTGTAGTGCCGAGTTTTGACCGGCCACCGTTTCATTGTTCCTGCTGTAGTTGTAGTTACTTTCCTTTCCACTACCGCCGTTGTTCTCGATTGGGGTTCCGCGGGATCCCTTCTGAGCCAGTGACAGGAGGCTCACCCCTGCGTTTCAGGTGCGGCGGTTCTTCCTCGAGGTTCGAGGGTGCTTTCTGGATGTTCTCACTTAGATAGCTTTCCCCCACTTCTTACGTAGATAGCTTCTTCTATCTCCCCATCTCTTGTTCTTTTCATTTATTGTAATTTGTTTTATCATTGTTGCTGTAATTTTCATGCACCTAATTCTAGTGGTGTTACTCCTCATTTTTATGTTGTACAATCTCTTCTTCCACCTCTCTAATCTCTCTTCCTAAATTCTTTGTCCTTCACCCTCTAAACTTCTTTTAAAGACGGTCAAGAGAAGCGGTTCCGATCCGGTCGAGTGTACGTGGTCGTTCCCGACGACTCGTAAATCAAAGGGTCGAGGAGACGACATCGTTATCATACCACGGCTGCACCAATTGTCTCAAATTCGTCTATTTTATTTCACATTTAATTTTGTTGAATTAGATAAGTTTATTTCATGTCCTTTAAATTATGAAAATCAAACACAAACATTCATCTATTTTTTGGTTTTAAAGAAAATCAAAGTTTTCAATCTTAACATTCCTCTCTGTGGATTCGACCTGTGCTCACCAGTGTATTATCGTTAATTTGGATTATATTGTGAGTTCGGTATTTATTTTTGATTGATTGCCACAGGTTTTAATGACGAACATTTCGGCGACATCACTCCACATATGCCTTCACCAAATCCCTCCATCACTAGCCATGCATCCTTGCCTATGCAACCCCCACAACCCTCTCCACAACCTTCCACTTCATCTCATACCCCTCGGCACCCGCCTTGCCCGAAGCGGGCTCCTCATTCTTTGTTGCTGGAGTCTTTCACGGACATCTTCAGGACTTTGATGGCCACTCGCACGTCACCGCTCCCTCCAGTTGTGCCTTGCCGACCCACGGTCGGGGATGTGCTTCAGTTTTGTGATTATCATTGCCAGCAGGGGCATGTGGTCGAGGATTGCCCCGAGTTCCGGGAGTTTGTTTACGACCTGGAGGACAAGAAGAGGATCGATTGGTCCGAGATTGATAAGGTCATTGTATATCATCACAGCAAGCAATAGCAGTAGCAAGAACCACTCAGGCAGCCGTCTCCGTCATTGCAAGACCAGGGGCACCCTGTGATTCTCCATCTAGCGCTACTCCCGCTACATTATCTACCCCGTCCTCACAGCCTCCACAAACCCAAGCCCTTGCTCAGGCTAGTGCTACCTCCCCTTCTCCCCCGCTTCTGCGACCACCGCTTCCACTCCCAACGCCACCCGACGCATCGTGTCGATACATCGATGATGGGCGTCACGGCCTTCCCTTTCACCTTCCCCTATGCCTTCATCACCGCCTCCATCTCCACAACCACCAGTGCCTTCATCACCATCTCCACCCTCTCTTCCATCTCCCTCGCCGCCTTTGCCTTTATTGTTGTATATATATCTATGTGTTTTTGATGATAACAAAACCAAGGACATATGGTTGCTCACAAGCTTGGAACTAATAACCTAAGTGTTTTTCATAAGCTTTCAAGGTCGGAACTCTTCATGTTTTTGCTTAAGATTTTAGCATTCCAAATTATTTTCTAAGAAATTGAATGAACTTGAAATAACTTTTAACCAATCGTTCAATTCATGCCTTGATCATATGGATACACTTTTCTAGGCTAAACTCTTCATTTTTCAGGTTTTTGATAGTTCGGTCGACCTCCAGCATCACAACAGTCGACCTTGAATAACAGAATGGAATTTTCTACAGGCTGTCTCAGTGGCGGTCGACCGCCCCTCAATCCCGATCGACCGGATTTCCCAAGGACCGACCTCCTGCAGGTTTTTCAGTGGCGGTCGACCGCCAGCCCCTGCAGGTCGACCGCCAGCCCCGAGCTACCCAATATTGTTGACTTTTTATCACTTCGAGGGAAGCCGTTCCACTTGGTATTGTTTAATCCCTAAGTACTCAAACCCTCCAGAAATTGTGGATCTGGTCTGGGGGAGCCCATGGACCATTCAAAGCCTATAAGACTTATACAAGAGGGTTAAGAAAACCCTAATGCTCAAGGTGGATCAAAGAGGCTATCAAAGAGGAAGACAAGGAAACTAGCACTGTAGACGTGAACAGTGATCTGAGAGGAGTTCTTCATCCTTCTTCATCCATTCAAGTGAAGATGACTCCCGAGTGGGCCATGTGTTTGGCCTTGGACTGCCAGTCTAGTTGCCCCGCCTAGAGCTGGAGGTTTCTCGCTTTTCCCTGGGATGGGGAATCGGCGTAGCGGCTTGTGAGCTACCTTGGGAATTATGCTTCTGTCCTTTCCACGTGGGCCATGTGTGTAGCCTTGGACTATGAGTCCAGTCACCCAGCCAGGGGCTGGAGGTCTCTTGAGTTCCCTTGAGAGGGGATGGTCTCGGCAGCTCTTGTGCTACCTCGATATTCGTGCTACCGTGATTTTAGACCTAGGGCTTAGGCTAGATTAACGGCATTGCGTCGTTGCAGACGATGGTCTTGACCCCGAGTCTTGTGACTCAAGGACCATTGGATTTAGAGAGTCTAGAGGATTGTCCAGAGTCCAGTGGCTCTACGCCACTTGGTTCTTCTCGACTTTCACGCAGGGTGCGTGCGTGGTTCTCAGAGTTTCTCTTCAGAGAGTGGTCACATCAGTGACTCCTCACTAGTCGTAGCCTTCCGTCACGCGAGTGGTCCCACCAGGGAGTGGTGGCGAGGCTGACCCGAGAGACGATTTTTAGACTGGTTACCGTAGGCCCCCACGTCTTGCAGCCAGAGTCCGACTGAGGGGAAAACCAGTCAGAGGGCCAGACCAGGGACGCACGGTCTATGTGTGCACAGGTGCTTAGGGGCAGTGGACCCGCGCTGACGAGCGCGACCCCAACTAGTCACTTTTTCTATAGTTACTAGTACGGTGTCCCAGTTCCTACTGTGCCAGAGGGAGACACCTGAGGTGCGGTCTACGACATCAGTGGACGCATCAGGCCTTGCTTCTGGTGGGCAGGTACTCCTGTCACGTGAGACGTGACTCTACTATTCTGGTTTAAATTCTCATCTACGAGACGTGGTTTTCTGGACCGTCTGGTGTTTACGAACTAGTGGCCAGGGTGCCTGTGGCTTCACCGAGGTTTTGCCGTGCCAGTGTGGGACTGTGCGGTCCCGGTTGGTCATGCCTGTATGGGCAGACTCCAACGATATGGTTGCCGTGAGTGTTTCCTCGGTAGGTCTGGTGTTAGAGTGGTCAGGTTCCTGATTGTGAGATCAGGGTTTGCCCTTCTTGTTGCCAGTAGGAGTAGCTGTAGTGCCGAGTTTTGACCGGCCACCGTTTCGTTGTTCCTGCTGTAGTTGTAGTTGCTTTCCTTTCCGCTACCTCCGTTGTTCTCGGTTGGGGTTCCGCGGGATCCCTACTGAGCCAGTGACAGGAGGCTCACCCCTGCATTTCAGGTGCGGCGGTTCTTCCTCGAGGTTCGAGGGTGCTGTTCGGATGTTCTCACTTAGATAGCTTTCCCCCACTTCTTACGTAGATAGCTTCTTCTATCTCCCATCTCTTGTTCCTTTCATTTATTGTAATTTGTTTTATCATTGTTGCTGTAATTTTCATGCACTTAATTCTAGTGGTGTTACTCTTCATTTTTATGTTGTACAATCTCTCCTTCCACCTCCCTAATCTCTCTTCCTAAATTCTTTATCCTTCACCCTTTAAACTTCTTCTAAAGACGGTCAAGAGAAGCGGTTCCGATCCGGTCGAGTGTACGTGGTCGTTCCCGACGACTCGTAAATCAAAGGCTCGAGGAGACGACATCGTTATCATACCACGGCTGCACCAATTGTCTCAAAATCATCTATTTTATTTCGCATTTAATTTTGTTGAATTAGATAAGTTTATTTCATGTCCTTTAAATTATGAAAATCAAACACAAACATTCATCTATTTTTTGGTTTAAAAGAAAATCAAAGTTTTCAATCTCAATATTCCTCTTTGTGGATTCAACCTGTGCTCACCAGTGTATTATCGTTAATTTTAATTATATTGTGAGTTCGGTATTTATTTTTGATTGATTGCCACATGTTTTAATGATGAACATTTCGACGACATCACTCCACATATGCCTTCACCAAATCCCTCCATCACTAGCCATGCATCCTTGCCTATGCAACCCCCACAACCCTCTCCACAACCTTCCACTTCATCTCATACCCCTCGGCATCCGCCTTGCCCGAAGTGGGCTCCTCATAATTCGTTGCCGGAGTCTTTCACGGACATCTTCACGACTTTGATGGCCACTCGCACGTCACCGCTCCCTCCAGTTGTGCCTTGCCGACCCACGGTCGGGGATGTGCTTCAGTTTTATGATTATCATTGCCAGTAGGGGCATGTGGTTGAGGATTGCCCCGAGTTCCGGGTGTTTGTTTACGACCTAGAGGACAAGAAGAGGATCGATTGGTCCCAGATTCATAAGGTCATTGTATATCATCACAGCAAGCAATAGCAGCAGCAAGCACCGCTCAGGCAGCCGTCTCCGTCATTGCAAGACCAGGGGCACCCCTGTGATTCTCCATCTAGCGCTACTCCCGCTCCATTATCTACCCCATCCTCACAACCTCCACAAACCCAAGCCCTTGCTCAGGCTAGTGCTACCTCCCCTTCTCCCCCGCTTCTGCGACCACTGCTTCCACTACCAACGCCACCTGACGCATCGTGTCGATACGTCGATGATGGGCGTCGCGGCCTTCCCTTTCACCTTCCCCTATGCCTTCATCACCGCCTCCATCTCCATAACCACCAGTGCCTTCATCACCATCTCCACCCTCTCTTCCATCTCCCTCGCCACCTTTGCCTTTATTATTGTATATATATCTCGGTGTTTTTGATGATAACAAAACCAAGGACATATGGTTGCTCACATGCTTGGAACTAATAACCTAAGTGTTTTTCATAAGCTTTCAAGGTCAGAACTGTTGGATATTATGTTTTGATGATGACAAACACTATGACTCTCATATGTTTGATGTCATATGTGTTGACTTATGTTTTGATGATGACATTATTTACGTGTGTTCTAATGATGATAAATTGATGTCTTATGTGTTTACTTCATTCAGAACTTGGTACATTGATTAACTGTGAGAATGGCATAGACTGTTCACTCATCTGTCTATGTGAGTCACCATGTCCACACATTTCTTCGTGTGCCCTTCGTAAAGTCTATACAATGCCATTTGTTCATGCAACTTAGCAAGTCTGTACAGCCTCTGTTCACAACACAAAGTCTGTACTTCGCATGCTCTCACAATCGCCAAGTATATTCACCGGGTTGCTCACTAAGTCTTAAAGTCTGTATAGGGTAGTTCATACTTCACTCTATCTGCCAAGTGTCTACATCAGTCAGCATTGCCTGATTTCATGAAGTCCATACATCCACATGCTAGCACACACTAAGTCTGTACAGCCCATTTACAAGGTCTCATGCATATTGAATGTAAAGTCTATACATCGTCCAGTGTATTGCTGTATGCCATGAAGTCTGTATAGAGTCTTTGTATCGTGTGCTTCGCATTTGGGAATCAAAGTATGTACATTGGCAGAGGAACTGCATCAAGTCTAGACACTACCTTTGGTTTTTAAAGTCGATACATTGCCTTTGTTTCAAAGTCTAGACATCGCTGTTTTGGCCTTCGAAGCGTTCAAGTCAGTACATCGGACACTTGTTCATGCATGTTTGCAAGTCTATTCACTGGCTCTGTTAAGTCTATACACTCCTCATCTTTACCTTTGTTCCAAGCCAAAGTCTGCATATTGGAAGAGTCTATACATTGGAAGTGTGTACATTGTTCAGCTGCCTTGATCAAGTCTGTACAGCGAGCAGCGTCCTTGTGTTTCAAGCCATTCCAAGTCTATACAACGCCCAAGTCTGTACAGCCATCAGTGAACCCTCCAAGCCTATACATCCAGTTGAACGCAAAGTCTACACATCACTCCACATCTTTTCCTACGCTTGGCCAAGTCTATACACTCATACATTTTCCTATGTTCTGTCCAAGTCTACACAACGCTTGCTTGACTTCTGTTTCAAGTCTATACATTCATTCATCTGAAGCTTCATCAAGTCTGTACAACGCTGCTTTGTCAAAGCCTGTACATCGCAGCTGTGTTGAAGTCTGTACAACCAATCTCATGCCAAAGTCTATACATCCACAGTGGATCTTTAAAGTCTGAACATCCGTTCACTACACTCAAGTCTATACATCCACAGTGGAACGCCAAGTCTGTACATTGGCCACTGCTCTCCAAAGTCTGCACAATGGTCTTCACACCTGAAGTCTGTACATCCACAGTTAAACCTGAAGTCTGGACACTGGTTCAAATCCTTCTAAGTTTATACACTGGACCTTGTTTTAACAAGTCCTAGTCTGTACACTCGCTGCACTGTTCAAGTCCATACACTGGCAGCTCTGCTTAAGTATATACATTCGTCTGAACTAAGTTCATTTTCCTCTATCTGTCTGCAGATGATTCAAGCCATCAAGACTTGGCACGTGATCCATAAAGTTGAAATGCTGACACGTGGAAACAGTAGTTCAAACCATCAAGAAAGAAGCTCCTGGATTATTCTGGTGCGTCAACGCAGTGAGCAAGTAGCGTAGACGCAGCGGTTCAAGAATCCCTTAGCAGCAGTTACAAAGGGAGAGCCAATGGGTTACTGGATTACTCTGGTGCGTCAACGCACTGATCAAGCAGCGTCGACGCAACAGTTAAGAAGGCTAGGCTGATTGTTCACTGGAACGTATCCATGCATCAACGCCATTGCTAGACAGCGTCAACGCAGCCATTGAGCCTGATAGGCATCTAGCTCGGAGACAGCTCAGAAGGGTTAACGCAGGATGATCATAGCGTCTATGCAGCATGCAAACCAGCTGAACTCTTAGTTGCTGGAACACCACTGCGTCAACGCTATGGGCTAGCAGCGTCCACGCAGCACGTCTGTCTGCCGAAGAATGTGATCACTGGATTACTGATGCGTCAACGCAGCAGGCTGATAGCGTCAACGCAGCTATGCATCCTTCATGAAGTTTGATGAATGGGCACGTGACCCGAAGCTGGCACTTGACACGTGATTCGAGGTGGATGCTGAGCACGTGATCCGATGGGAAAAAGAGGCAGGATGCTGACACGTGTTAGATAAGTGGACCAATCAGTGGTCACTAGGGCATTTTCTACTCAACCTTCGGAGGCTCTGTTTCTGATATAAAAGCACCCCATCATCCTCTCGAAAAGGGGTAACTCTCCACAGAAGAAGAGAAAGCTCTCCAGCGAAGAAATCTGAGAGTGTGAGAAAAAGAAGAAAAAGAGAGAGAAGAGAAGAGCAGAGAGTGAGAGATTAGGAGAGCAGAAGAGAAAGAAAGAGAGATAGAGAGTGAGCGAGGGAGCTCGAGAAGAAGAAGAGATAACCAGATCTGAAAGAGAAAGAGTGATCGAGATAGACAGACAGTGCAGCAGAGAGGCTGTGAGCAGAAGAAGAAGAGAGAAGAAGAAGAAAGAAGAAAGAAGAGACAGAGAGAGAGAGCCTGCGAAAGAGAAGAAAAAGAAGAGTGAGAAGAAGAGAGAGCTAGAGCAAAGGAAGCCTCAACTGAAGATCAGTTCCTGCTGGACCGTGGATCAAATCCAGGCCAGCCAGCTCCTGCGAGAGCCTTTGTGCATTTTATTCTTCCAGCTTTCTGTTGCTACGTTTTTTGTTTTTCCTTTTAAACCTTCAACAGTTGTTCTTCCGACTCTCTTGTGTGAGGTCGGGTTCCCTCCGGTTGGGAGGAAGAGAGGTCCGAGACCTCTAGTTTGCAGGTGGCTTGGAGTCACCTGTGCTTCCCTCTGGGGTTCAGAGGAAGAGAGACTTAGGTCTCTAGGTTTCCCTCCGGTTTGGAGGAAGGGAGGATTGATCCTCCGGTTCTAGTCTTGTGGTTTCAAGACTAGGTGTTCCCTCCTGATCTGGAGGAAGAGAGACTTGCGTCTCTGGTTTCCAAGTGACTAGGAGTCACTTGGGGTGTCCCTCCGGTTGGGAGGAAGAGGGGAGGTTGTTCCCCTGGTCAAGCTGTGTGGCAGCAATTTGTTGCAGACTGAGTCTGCAGTTTCTAGCCTAGCTAGTGGAAGCCTCACTCCGGTTTGGAGTGAGGGGTGGACGTAGGTCTTTGGACCGAACCACCTAAAAATCTTGGTGTTCTCTTGTGGTGTGCATTTCCTTATATCTTATTTTCTCTACTGCGATATTTAGATGTTTGCTTAGGAGCGTTTGAGAGCTAATAGATTTGTGTTGTCTCACTGAGTTGCTTCTAAGCATTTTCAGCACATTTCATAATCTGCTTTTAATTCCGCATACTTGAGCATTAGAGTTTTTTAATTGGGCGATTTTAGAGCAGGATACATTCACCCCCCCCTCTGTATCCAGGCCTTGCAACCTATCAATTGGTATCAGAGCGGTTCTCTGATTGATCAGATCCAACGATCTGCAGAGGATCCTGTTGTCCCTTTGTGCACTTCTGATTTTACTCTCTGCTACATAAATCTACTTGCCAATTTAATCCATGGGTTCTCCACCGGTTTACAATGGTTCTAACTTTAATTCATGGGTTAGCAGTCTACACAATTATGTGGAATTGATGGATCCGGATCTGTGGAAGTTAATTTCACATGGTCCTCATAGACTGCCAAAGGAAGAGTCCAAATGGACTAAAAGTGATGGATCAAGAAATGGAGAGAATCAGAAAGTTTTGAGATTAATGAAAGAAGCTACTGACAAGGCTCTACAGTCTTGTTTTTATGACTGCAGGTCCGCAAAGGACATTCTGGATCAGTTGAAGCTAGCTCAGAGGATGAATGAGGACAGCTGCCTGATGGCTGATAAGAGCGACCAAAGCACTGATCAAGATAAATTTGAAGATGCTGAAGAGGTAATCAATCCTTTCGATAATTTCACTTTAGATGATTGGGAGGATGCCTATGCTAATCTGTTAAACTCCCATGAAAAATTGAGGAAGAAGAATAAAAGTCTGATAAAGAAATTAACAAGTCTAGGGGATCCTATTTCTGGAACTGAAAATTTAGAAAATCCTGAAATTTTGAAAACTGAAAATGAGATACTCAGAAGACAAGTGTCGAAATTAGATGGAATTCAATCAGAACTTGATCATGTTGAATCTGAAAACACTAAACTCAGAAATCAATGTCAAGAATCTGAACAAAAACTAATCAGTCTTGAGAATGAAAATAAATTGATCAATGAAGAGTTCAAGGCTGTTAGTGTTGCAAACTTAAAATTTCAGGAAAACTTTGAAAACTGTACATCAAAATATCCAAGTTTTCTAACTGATGTTTTGTTTGATGATGATAAACTTGAGCAGGAGAACACTAGTCTAAAGGAGGAAATTGAAAAATTAAAACAGTTGAACTCCACCCTGTCAGAGAGATTGTTGACATTTGAAAAAGGAAAATATGTTGATGAAAATCAAAATGAGCTCAAATTGAAATCAGAAATTGATACCCTTAGAACTTTGAATGATGTGATGCATCAACAAATTCTGGTCTGTGAAGAAGATATAGTCAACTATGAACATCAGGTCTCCTCCCTTCAATCTGAAATAAATGATCTGAACAATACTTTGTCAAAATTTGTAAGTGGGCAGAAAAACCTAGACAAGCTACTAGGTGTAAAAATCAACAATAGGAAGGAAGGGCTGGGCTACAATAATAGTAACAAGAAAGAATTTCAGAGCAAGTTGATGACATCCTTTGTAAAGGCTTCAAATGTAGCCACCACTTCAAAAGATAAGCATCCCATTGTTCAGAAAACTGAAGAACAGAACAAAAATCAGAAAAAGATTGGAAAACCGAAAATAAATAAAAAGGGTTCATTAGGGCATGTTGATCAAAGTCCACACACACATTCACATGCATCTAAAAAGAAAATGTCATGCCATTATTGTCATAAATTTGGTCATCTGATTAATGAATGTAAATTGATGGAGAAGGATGATATGACTGCTAGGAACCTTCATGATAGAAATCCTTCATTTCAGAAAAAGAGAATTGAATGTTTTCACTGTGATAAATTAGGACACACAATTGCACAATGCTGGTTTGCAAATGATAAGAAAACATCTCATTCATATCATGGTAAATCTCCTGCAAGCCAACATGGTCCTAATAAGAACAAATTTGTTTTTAAAGATAAGCTCATTACATGCTTTGAGTGTGGAAAGACAGGCCACAGGGCCATTGAATGCTGGCTGAGGGCTGGTGGAAGAAATTCTAGTTCATGCTTTCACTGTGGCAAGATGGGCCACATTGCAGCCCAATGTTGGCATGCTCAGGGAAGGAAGTTTAACAATAAATCTGGTAAATTCCCTGTCAATAGAAATATTTCTGATAGAAATGAATTTGTGTTTGAAAAGAAAACACTTATATGTTTTGAATGTGGGAAGCCAGGCCATAGAGCTTCTGACTGTTGGCTGGCTTATGTTGGTAAACAGAATCTTAATTCTGTTAACAGAGAATTTCATGCATACGCACATAGAACTCATGCAAATCAGAATGTGCATAAAACAAATCAGAAATCTGCTGCCTCTTGCTATTATTGTGGTATATTAGGTCATTCAATTAATAATTGCCATCTGTTAAGATCTGATGACCTAAATGCTATAAGGTTGTTTAGAACACCTACCAAAGGTGTCACTATTAACCATGTAGGACCCAAGACTGTTTGGGTACCTGCCCATGCAAAATAGTCTGCTAACTTGCAGGTGTGCCTTGGAAGCTGAAGAATAAAAAGGGGGAAATAAACCAAGGCACCCAAGTTGATAAAACCCCATTCAGGTAAATTTCTCAAATCTGTTCAAATGAAAATTATGGTTGAGCTGAGAAGTCATAGCTTCATGCATACATGTTTTATTTTAATTGGTTTGACTATTGCATTGTCATGCATGACCACTTGGTATATAAATGGAAAGCTACTAAAGGGCAGAGGAAATCTGTCTAGAGGTTCTTACTATGTGTGAGATGGTCTTTTAGGCCAAGTTCTCCGCCAAGTACCAAGGGTCAAATTTGCATATCAGAGAATGTCTGCATTTTCATGTGAATATTTTACTTCATGCCCCTGCATACATGAAGTTAATTACATTGCATTTCTTTACATTGAAAATGTCAAAAAGATAGATTGAATGCATACATTTAGGGGGAGCATTATTCATACATCTGAAATCACTCAACTGTTTTTTAGATTTACTGCATAGCATGTTAAATCTGTTGTTGCATAGTCATTCATCATCTACATTGTCTACATGACATATAGGATGATTCAGTGTTTTTAGTTAAAGGGAAATGTCACTGCATATAGATAGGGGGAGCATGCTTAATCCATTCCTCACTAGCTATATGATTAATCTTGTCATATCTGAAGTGTCAGTGATTCCATCATGTAAAGTGGTATCAAATGATTTCTTGACTACTTCTGAAGTTGTTCAAAATCTGAATGCATACCTTATTGGTATCTGTTTGTCTCTCCTAAATCTGCTGAATGAGAGCTTTTTCTCTATTCAGTCAACTTTGAACCTCTTTGCTCAAGAGCAGCTCATTTGCTACAATTCTTCAGAATCATGCTGTTTAGTGAATATTCTCACTTGAATTACTTTGCTGAGATATGAAATAAACCTTCAGCCTGAATACTACTTCATAAAAGTTAAAATACCTTTAATGGGGAACCTTCCATTATACATGCTTAAGAACATTTGTTAACTGGAAGTGGTTTAAGTCTTATGTACTCTTGTTTGGTCACAAGAAACTTGAAAATATCTGTTTCAACCTCTTAATAAAATTTTAACTGTCTGCTTCATGTAAATTCATGTAAGACTTTCTGAAATCTGAAAAGTTGATATCCATGTCTACGTTGACTGAGATATATAGTGTATGTGGTTGTTCTTAAACATCTAATTTGTTCTGAATCTATTTTGAGTAAAAGTATGGACAGAGCAATGACTGTGGTTACTGAGAAACCTGTCCAAAGGATTGAGTCATGAAGTACCATGGTTAACTCTGTTTAAAGAGATGATTGGAAATTATTGTAAAAATATGGCAGAGCAATGGCATAGTTGTATTGAGTAACTAGGGATTCTGGCCTCTGATCAAGGTGTATCCTCATGCCAAAGATACTTTTAATGCTACCTCTGTTCTCTAAAATGGGAGAAGCAATACGGTTGTCACACTGAGTAACTGGGGATTCTGACCTCTGATCAAGGTGTCTCTCCACGTCAAAAGGTGCTGATAAACCAAAATTGTTCATTAAAGAAAGATATGAACAAGTGTAGATCAAATTTCTGAAAGAACAATTAAAATTCAGGTGCATTCACTTATGTTTCTGTTAAAGATGTCATGGAAAGCAAACTAAGTAAGATAGAAGTTGGTTGAACTAGAATCTTATATGAGCTTGTAGTCCCTTTTTTTATTAAGTGTTGGTTCAGATATGAGTACAATTTCTTTTGAAAAATTTCAGTTTACATCATTCTTAAACCATATCTGACAATCAAGGTTTCATAAGCTTTTATGATGGAGGAATCCAGAACTTAAGACTTTGATTTTATGAAGTTGGTATCTTGCTGAAAAGCTCATTATCTCAATTTTCACAAATCGTTGAATCTGCTCATCCTATTGCCCGTTATCACTGTGATTTGATTCAGACTGGTTGTCATATATGAGAGTTGCTGTCTTTGGATAACAAGAGTTCATCCTTGTAGATTTCTCTTGCATCATGGATCATAAGGGCAGAATTCTCTGGTCTGGTTAAGAGACTATATGCATAAGGGGACAATGTGCTAGATTGTCTGATTACGTTGTATGTCTGCATTAGCTCTATATCTTCTGCCATGTCAAAGGGGGAGTATTTGTTGCATATACATGACTGCATAAATTATTTGACTAAGGGGGAGAATTGATTTAAATGCTTCTGATATTATGTTGCACTCATCTGCTGAACTATATTGGGTGTCTCATATGACATCACTCGATTATCAAAGTATTGTTTTTCTTTTTGATGAAGTCAAAGGGGGAGAATACTTTGATGAGTCTAGTCTGAATATTCCATTTCCTTCATTCATAAGACTCATAGTATTGCCATCATCAAAAAGGGGGAGATTGTTGGATATTTTGTTTTGATGATGACAAACACTATGGCTCTCATATGTTTGATGTCATATGTGTTGACTTATGTTTTGATGATGACATTGTTTACGTGTGTTCTGATGATGATAAATTGATGTCTTATGTGTTTACTTCATTCAGAACTTGGTACATTGATTAACTGTGAGAATGGCATAGACTGTTCACTCATCTGTCTGCGTGAGTCACCATGTCCACACATTGCTTCGTGTGCCCTTCGTAAAGTCTATACAATGCCATTTGTTCATGCAACTTAGCAAGTCTGTACAGCCTATGTTCACAACACAAAGTCTGTACTTCGCATGCTCTCACAATCGCCAAGTCTATTCACCGGGTTGCTCACTAAGTCTTAAAGTCTATACAGGGTAGTTCATACTTCACTCTATCTGCCAAGTGTCTACATCAGTCAACATTGCCTGATTTCATGAAGTCCATACATCCACATGCTAGCACACACTAAGTCTGTACAGCCCATGTACAAGGTCTCATGCATATTAAATGTAAAGTCTATACATCGTCCAATGTATTGCTGCATGCCATGAAGTCTGTATAGAGTCTTTGTATCGTGTGCTTCGCATTTGGGAATCAAAGTATGTACATTGGCAGAGGAACTGCATCAAGTCTATACACTACCTTTGGTTTTTAAAGTCGATACATTGCCTTTGTTTCAAAGTCTAGACATCGCTGTTTTGGCCTTCGAAGCATTGAAGTCAGTACATCGGACACTTGTTCATGCATGTTTGCAAGTCTATTCACTGGCTCTGTTAAGTCTATACACTCCTCATCTTTACCTTTGTTCCAAGCCAAAGTCTGCATATTGGAAGAGTCTATACATTGGAAGTGTGTACATTGTTCAGTTGCCTTGATCAAGTCTGTACAGCGAGCAGCGTCCTTGTGTTTCAAGCCATTCCAAGTCTATACAACGCCCAAGTCTGTACAGCCATCAGTGAACCCTCCAAGCCTATACATCCAGTTGAACGTAAAGTCTACACATCACTCCACATCTTTTCCTACGCTTGGCCAAGTCTATACACTCATACATTTTCCTACGTTCTGGCCAAGTCTACACAACGTTTGCCTGACTTCTGTTTCAAGTCTATACATTCATTCATCTGAAGCTTCATCAAGTCTGTACAACGCTGCTTTGTCAAAGCCTGTACATCGCAGCTGTGTTGAAGTCTATACAACCAATCTCATGCCAAAGTCTATACATCCACAGTGGATCTTCAAAGTCTGAACATCCGTTCACTACACTCAAGTCTATACATCCACAGTGGAACGCCAAGTCTGTACATTGGCCACTGCTCTCCAAAGTCTGCACAATGGTCTTCACACCAGAAGTCTGTACATCCACAGTTAAACCTGAAGTCTGGACACTGGTTCAAATCCTTCTAAGTCTATACATTGGACCTTGTTTTAACAAGTCCTAGTCTGTACACTCGCTGCACTGTTCAAGTCCATACACTGGCAGCTCTGCTTAAGTATATACATTCGTCTGAACTAAGTTCATTTTCCTCTATCTATCTGCAGATGATTCAAGCCATCAAGACTTGGCATGTGATCCAAGAAGCTGAAATGCTGACACGTGGAAACAGCAGTTCAAACCATCAAGAAAGAAGCTCCTGGATTATTCTGGTGCGTCAACGTAGTGAGCAAGTAGCGTAGACGCAGCGGTTCAAGAATCCCTTAGCAGCAGTTACAAAGGGAGAGCCAATGGGTTACTGGATTACTCTGGTGAGTCAACGCACTCATCAAGCAGCGTCGACGCAACAGTTAAGAAGGCTAGGCTGATTGTTCACTGGAACGTATCCATGCGTCAACGCCATTGCTAGACAGCGTCAACGCAGCCATTGAGCCTGATAGGCATCTAGCTCGGAGACAGCTCAGAAGGGTTAACGCAGGATGATCATCGTGTCTACGCAGCATGCAAACCAGCTGAACTCTTAGTTGCTGGAACACCACTGCGTCAACGCTATGGGCTAGCAGCGTCCACGCAGCACGTCTGTCTGCCGAAGAACGTGATCATTGGATTACTGATGCGTCAACGCAGCAGGCTGATAGCGTCAACGCAGCTATGCATCCTTCGTGAAGTTTGATGAATGGGCACGTGACCCGAAGCTGGTACTTGACACGTGATTCGAGGTGGATGCTGAGCACGTGATCCGATGGGAAAAAGAGGCAGGATGCTGACACGTGTTAGATAAGTGGACCAATCAGTGGTCACTAGGGCATTTTCTACTCAACCTTCGGAGGCTCTGTTTCTGATATAAAAGCACCCCATCATCCTCTCGAAAAGGGGTAACTCTCCACAGAAGAAGAGAAAGCTCTCCAGCGAAGAAATCTGAGAGTGTGAGAAAAAGAAGAAAAAGAGAGAGAAGAGAAGAGCAGAGAGTGAGAGATTAGGAGAGCAGAAGAGAAAGAAAGAGAGATAGAGAGTGAGCGAGAGAGCTCGAGAAGAAGAAGAGATAACCAGATCTGAAAGAGAAAGAGTGATCGAGATAGACAGACAGTGCAGCAGAGAGGCTGTGAGCAGAAGAAGAAGAGAGAAGAAGAAGAAAGAAGAAAGAAGAGACAGAGAGAGAGAGCCTGCGAAAGAGAAGAAAAAGAAGAGTGAGAAGAAGAGAGAGCTAGAGCAAAGGAAGCTTCAACTGAAGATCAGTTCCTGCTGGACCGTGGATCAAATCCAGGCCAGCCAGCTCCTGCGAGAGCCTTTGTGCATTTTATTCTTCCAGCTTTCTGTTGCTGCGTTTTTGTTTTTCCTTTTAAACCTTCAACAGTTGTTCTTCCGACTCTCTTGTGTGAGGTCGGGTTCCCTCCGGTTGGGAGGAAGAGAGGTCCGAGACCTCTAGTTTGCAGGTGGCTTGGAGTCACCTGTGCTTCCCTCTGGGGTTCAGAGGAAGAGAGACTTAGGTCTCTAGGTTTCCCTCTGGTTTGGAGGAAGGGAGGATTGATCCTCCGGTTCTAGTCTTGTGGTTTCAAGACTAGGTGTTTCCTCCTGATCTGGAGGAAGAGAGACTTGCGTCTCTGGTTTCCAAGTGACTGGGAGTCACTTGGGGTGTCCCTCCGGTTGGGAGGAAGAGGGGAGGTTGTTCCCCTGGTCAAGCTGTGTGGCAGCAATTTGTTGCAGACTGAGTCTGCAGTTTCTAGCCTAGCTAGTGGAAGCCTCACTCCGATTTGGAGTGAGGGGTGGACGTAGGTCTTCGGACCGAACCACCTAAAAATCTTGGTGTTCTCTTGTGGTGTGCATTTCCTTATATCTTATTTTCTCTACTGCGATCTTTAGATGTTTGCTTAGGAGCGTGTGAGAGCTAATAGATTTGTGTTGTCTCACTGAGTTGCTTCTAAGCATTTTCAGCACATTTCATAATCTGCTTTTAATTCCGCATACTTGAGCATTAGAGTTTTTTAATTGGGTGATTTTAGAGCAGGATACATTCATCCCCCCCCCCTCTGTATCCAGGCCTTGCAACCTATCAGGAACTCTTCATGTTTTTGCTTAAGGTTTTAGCATTCCAAATTATTTTCTAAGAACTTGAATGAACTTGAAATAACTTTTAACCAATCGTTCAATTCATGCCTCGATCATATGGATACACTTTTTTGGGCTAAACTCTTCATTTTTCTGGTTTTTGACAGTCCGGTCGACCTCCATCATCACCCCGGTCGACCTGGAATAACAGAATGGAATTTTCTACAGGCTGTCTCAGTGGCGGTCGACCGCCCCTCAATCCCGGTCGACCAGATTTCCCAGGGACCAACCTCCTGCAGGTTTTTCAGTGGCGGTCGATCGCCGGCCCCTACAGGTCGACCGCCAGCCCCGAGCTGCCCAATATTGTTGACTTTTTATCACTTCGAGGGAAGCCCTTCCACTTGGTATTGTTTAATCCCTAAGCACTCAAACCCTCCAGAAATTGTGGATCTGGTCTGGGGGAGCCCATGGACCATTCAAAGCCTATAAAACTTATACAAGAGGGTTAAGAAAACCCTAATGCTCAAGGTGGATCAAAGAGGCTATCAAAGAGGAAGAGAAGGAAGCTAGCACTGTAGACGTGAACAGTGATCCGAGAGGAGTTCTTCATCCTTCTTCATCCATTGAAGTGAAGATCAATCTAAGAGATCAAGCTGCATCCAAAGCATTCTTCATCCACTAAGGTGGAGCAAATCAAGATTCTTCTCTTGTGTTCTAAATTCATATTTTCTCTTGAGCTTCATTTGTGGTTCTTGTAATCATTAAACTTTTCAGTGTGTGTGGATCTTCCTAGATCCGTGTGTGTGTGTTTGTGTGTTCAATCTGTTATAGTTGTGTGTGTGTTAAGGTGTTCTTGCACCTTCGCGGAAGCTCTCTTTCTCTGTGTGTGTGTGTGTGTGCGTCTGATCTTGTAACACTTTACAAGATAGTGTGTGGATCCTCATTGTCGGTGAGGGGTGGACATAGGTTGCTGTTGTGGCATCCGAACCACCTTAAAATTGCTGTCTCATTGTGGTTTGCTCCTTATCTCCTATCCCCTTTCTGCGCACCCTTGTGGATCCAGTTATTTTGAAACCATTAGATCTAGAATTTTTGTCCCCCCTTTCTCATAAATCCGTCGGTATATCAAAAGCTAGATTCGGACTGACAAGGTTACTCTCGCCAGAAAGATAACAGCTTGCGTGAGTGAATCTACAGATTTGTTGTCTACGCCTAGTACCAAGGGTTATTGCAGTGTTGTTTTTATAAATCTAGTTTTTCCTGATCTTGTTTTCCTGTCTCCTCACGTAATAATAAAATTGTTTTTATTTCGACAAAGATTTTTTTATCACCCAATTCACCCCCCCTCTTGGGTGCCATTTAATATCGGGACTTCAATTGGTATCAGAGCTAAGGCTCTTTCCTTCACAGATCCAACGATCTAGAGTAAGATCCGGTTAAATGGCAAATAAGGGTATGATACCCGAGGGTCACTCCATCAACCGTCCTCCCTTCTTTGACGGTTCAAACTACTCGTACTGGAAAAATAGAATGCATGTGTTTCTGAGGGCTCAAGAGTATGAAGTTTGGAGAGTTGTAGACAAGGGCCCTCATAAACTCGGGGCTGATGAAGAAAAATGGACACCCAAGGAAATTAAGAAATGCACTGCTAATTTCAATGCCATGAATATTATGCAATGTGTGATACACCCTAATGAATTCTCTCGTGTTTCTATGTGCAGCTCAGCCAAAGAAATGTGGGACAAGCTGCGACTCATATACGAGGGAAATTTAGAGGTCAAGGAAACCAAGGTAAATCTTCTAGTCACTGACTATGAGCTATTTAAGATGAAACCTGAAGAAACCATCTCCAAGATGTTTGCAAGGTTAACAGAGATCACAAATGATCTTAAAAGTCTCGAAAAGGAATACTCAAATTCTGACCTTGTGAGGAAGGTGTTAAGGTCCCTATCGTCGGCTTGGCACACAAAGGCCACAGTAATTGAAGACTCAAAGAACCTGTCAACTCTCACCTTGGACGAAGACATCAAGAAGACAGTTGATGAAGACATCAAGAAGAAGAAGGTCATTGGATTGAAAGCTCATCACTCCGATGACGAATTTCAAGAAGGTGAATCAAGTGACGGAAGTAATGAAGAGGAAGTATTGGCTATGATAACTCGCCAAGTGAGTAAATTTCTAAGGAAGAAGAGAAACTTTCAGGGAAACTTCAGAAAGGGGCAAAGAAGGCCCACGCAAACCAAAGGCAAATCAAGCAAGCCAAGTAGCATCATATGCTACGAATGCAAGAAGCCTAGACACATGAGAGGTGAATGTCTGGATCTGAAAAAGAAATTCAAGAAGGAGAACTTCAAGAAACCCAAAGCCATGGTCGCCACTTGGAGTGACGAAGAAGATGAACCATCTGATGAAGAAATCCAAGAACTCATTGAAAGCTTGTGCCTCATGGCACATGAAGATGAATCTACGGAGGTAAACTCTGACCCTGATTTCATCTCCAATGAACAATGGGAATCTGAATATGAAAAGCTGTACATGAAATACAAAAAATCAGATCTGAAAATAAAACTCTCAAAAAAAAACTTGATGACTCGTCACATGAAGACATCTTTGTCAAATTTGAGAAACTGGAACAAGAATGGTTTGAGGCTACGGAAGAAAAAGAAAATCTATTACAAACAATTTTAGACTGTGATAAAACCAAAGGGCAATTATCCTGCAAAGTAGTTGAAATGGAGAAAGCATGTGAGAAGATCAAAATTGATGAACAAATTCTGAAATCTACAAACTCAAAACTTGAAGAAAAGATTGTGACTCTGGAAAAAGAAGTGGTTGATCTCCAGTCTACATTGTCAATATTTGTTAAGGGCAAGCAAAATCTAGATAACTTGTTGGGAATCAAAATCAATTTTCAAAAGGAAGGTCTTGGATACACCCCCCAAAATAATAAATCGTTTGAGCATAAGATCACCACATCCCTTGTTCATGAGGAAGATAAAAACCATGCTTCATGTTCCAAAGCTAAACCAAAACATGTTCAACTCAAACCACGACAGTTTCAAAGAAAGTTTGCACCTGTTAATTGTTATCATTGTGGTAGATTTGGCCATGTTATTGTAAATTACTGGTTTAGACAAAACTCACCAAGAAATCATGCTTTTTGGACCAAGAAGAGATATACCAAAAATTGGACTATGATGTGACACGATCCCTCGGACCTAGATTCGCAAGCAAGCAATCGATCGGTGAACCCACTCTAGCGGACTCACCCATGTAGCGCACACTCGGATCCGTAGACGGACCGGCGATAGTGGAGAGGGTCCGAAGAGGGACCTCACCTTTTTGGGGATTTGACTAGCTTGGGATGAACCCCTAAGGGCCTGGGATTCCCAATTCCGTGGGCGGCCAGCACGCCAAGGGCGTGGGTTGTAGGGTCGCACTTTCAACTCACTCCGCGGTGGTCACACAATTCAATGGAGTTTGAGATCGGGCGCTCACCTCACCACCGACGGGCAACTAGAAACGATACTAAGACAAGCAAAAGTAAAACCAGCAGAGGAAGTGACCAGAAGCTCACCTGAACGGCGTGAGGACGCCAATCCCGATCGGAGACGAGGGCGAGCGGGGAAGCGTGGGCTACCCGCACGCCACGCCGATGACGCTTCGGCCGCTTACCTGCTAGTACAATCACTACGCCCTCACAGAGAGGGTGGACTAGGGGTGGGGATGATTAATTACAATCAAAACTACCTCCACGCTGGGAGGGGCGGTCAGCCGGCCAGGCAAGATCGGACGGAGAGCTAAAGGAGTCACCGAAAGAGGACTTCACCGATTCTGCCCGCTTCTGGAACTGCCTGATAGGTACTCGCTGTTGGCGCTGCCACGGGTTCTCCCAAACTTGGAATTCATCAAAACCAGCGCTCAATCTTCACTGACTGTTCCGGGAGGGCTGCTGAATTTTCTTGTGGGTTCGAGTCATCGTTGGCGGCCGGGGCAGGTGCTGGACCGGTGCTGCTCTGTTATGGCTCTAACTGGTCTCAGGATGCTACATCAGGTTGACAAACTTGCCACGAACTCTCCCGAGATCCAAATGATGCAGGACCAGAACGGACACGAGAATGAACAAGTCTTCTTCGATCCGCAACCAAGAAGAGCACCAGAGGAGGTCGGAGTCGAGAGAACCAGCCCGAAGAGTGGGGGGGTATCAGGACTGTCTCTGACTGGCCAGACTTGCGTACCTGAGGGAAAATAATTGGAACGGGGTACTCCGAACTCCAAACGAGGCTCCGCTTGTTTTGATGGATAGGGGACTGGTATAGGTTCGTCCCGGTTAAATGGTGCGCCAAGGGGAGCCGGGGTGTGGTTGCAGCAGCTTCTAAACTGAGGCTCTGGTCTCTGCTCAGGTGCCGGATGCGCAGTCGGGCAAGAACGGACGTCGCGGATGGATCCAACCTCGGAATGAGGCGGGATCACCTCGCCTATGAAGCCGACTGGAAGAGCTTTCCGGAAATATATGATACACCTCCAGAAGATGCGCAGTGAATATGTGGCTGCCTCTACAACTCGACCCTTGACTGCTGCCTACGAACTGAGATGAACCGGGAGGTGATAGGTGATGGGAAACGGGGTAGATGGGATAGGAGATGGGGTGGATGGGTGTGGGGGCGACCCCGGGCTATGTGGGGGTCTGGTAGAGGGTGATCCAAGGTGTGGGAGGGGCAGAATGGGGGCTGGAAGATGGTCTAGCAGGTGGAGGAAGGGGGAGCTGCGAATTTGGGTTGGGAAGGAGAGAGGGAAGGAGAGATCTCTCCCAAGGTTGGAATGTGACTTAATGGGGGTTGTTAATGGGGGTCTAGGGGATGGGAAGGGGTGTGTTGGGAGATGGAGAGGTGTGTTGGGGAAGGGAAGGGGTGGCTTGGGGAAAGGAATGGTTGCTTGGGGAAGAGGAAGGGTTGCTTGGGAGAATGGAGAGGTGCCTAGGAGAGGGGAATTCCACCTAGGGGTTGGAGGGGAATTGAATGAGTGTATGGGGAAGGGGGAGGGGTCTTAATGAGAGGTGAATGGGGAGGAGAGAGAGAGAATTTCGAAATTGGGGGTGGGGAGGAGTGAGAATGGAGTTCGCCCCCTTTAGAGAGAGAGAGAAGAGAGAGAAAGAGAGAGGGGAATCCACCCCTTAGAGAGAGAGAGAGATTCTCACAATTGTAGTGGAATTTTAAATTTTCTTTCAATCATTCATTAGTTCCAAATGGTGGGAGTGGGGTTCTATTTATAGGATTCCCACAATTTAACATAAGTCCCTGACTTTTGGACTACTAACACTAAACCAAGGGGAAGGGTGTGCCCCTGGGCCAAGCCCATATAATTGGGCCCATTAACCTATCAAACCAACATAATGACTCAAGACTTTGGTAAATAACTACCTAACCTAGGTATTGGACTCAAAGAAAAAGGAAAATTGCATGATAAGACTCAAATAAGCAAATAAAAAATACATCATATGACTCGAAATAAAGCGACGAACAAGATGAAGCACAGTTGGCGAGCATCGGGATCCTCGAACAAATGGGATTGCCGGAGATGTCCCCATCATACCCCCGGGGTGTGGAGAACTCGACTCCGTCGAGTATGGGTCCACCGGGGAAGTGGTCCTCTAAAGCAGCTCGGGGTGAACCTCAACCTCCAAACTCAACCCTACGTCTGCAACCAGGGGACGGTTCTTCATCCTCTCACGGTGGCTTAGGCACACCCTCTTGCTGGCGATGGTGCCCTGCTTGCCTAGTATTGCCTCTGTGTGCACACATCGGGCTCTTATGCTGATTTTTGGTGGCTTTCCGAGGTTATCACTCACAAGGGAAGATATAGGCTCAAGGTGCTCACTAGGATCCACCGCGGTGCCCATATAGGGTGCCGGATCCGCCACGTGGGAAATGGAGTGAATCCCAAAACCCATTAGTAAGTCCAACCCGTAAGCCGGGTTGCCAAAGCCACTCGGAACTTGGCAAGGTTCAAGTCCTCGTGCCCTCAAGTTGGAGGTGACACTAGGGTAGAGCCACTCCAATGTCACCATCGATAAGTTGCCTACTTGGAATTCCAAATGGCGCTCGTAAGCTTTTGCCCGCTCTTTGTGAACCTCACCGCTCGTTGCTAGATGCTTGCGTGAATGCGTATGCCATGCACTATGATGTGGTGTGGGTGTGAAAAGCTTGGTGTGTAAAGGTTGACCGGGACAACCATATGTTGACCAGTCATGCTTTGACGCCAAGAAGACTTTGATGGAATTGGGAGGACTAGGACATCCATAGGTGGACCTATCATGCAATGATGCCGTGTAGACTTTGGTCAACCTAGGTGGGCCAGGGCACCCGTAGGTGTACCTATCATGCAAAGTGGTGATAAATATCAGGGGACCCGGACATCCGTAGATGCCTTTGACATGTGTATGACCAATGTTAAATGAGGGAGGGCCGATACACCCGAATATGAACCAATCATGCATTCTACTTGACATGTGGGTGATATGAACGAGTGGACCTGACTTAAAAATCATATCAAGTGGTATTGTACGCCAAGACTTATGCACTTTTGTACCAAAGATGTCTCCTATGTGTCGGCTTTTGGACCTCCATTGGAATGGGTCAAAGGGATCTAGGAAGGTGGATATCATGAAGTGGGGCACTTCCTCGATCCCTAAGTGTGTATTACCCAAAGTCATGGCTCCCATGGTGTAATCAGAGTCTTGGGAGAGATGAGCTTGGTCCAACATGGTGGGTGAGGGTAGGAAGGAGTGGGTGATAAGTGATGTGGGTGGACCACATGGGTACTCGAGCTCCCAAAGGAAGGGGTCAAAGGGATCATGGAAGGGGCCACCTAGAGAGAGGAACTCTATGTCTTCAAGGTTTCAAATGGTGAGTCATCCTCCTATAAGGTAATTGGGCCAAGGTCTCTAGTGGGTTGGCCAATCAAATCAATTGGAACCTCAATGGGTGGGGAGTGGGTCAAGATGGGTTTCTCATTCTTGGGGAGAAATAGAAGAATCTCAATAGTGCAATGCCCACTTGTGCAAACGGAAGTGATGGAGTCAATGGTGGGGTGGGCAAAGTTAATGGTGCTAGGCTCTGAAGGTCCCATGGCAAGCAAGCCGGTCAAGTGGACTTGCCAATATAGGCAATCCACAAGGTCTCCCAAGTCTCCCGTGAAGTAGAAGGTTTGTAAAGTGACATGGGGAGACCGAGTGGGAACAATTTGGGATTGATATCCCAATGGTGGTGAGCTCAGGAGGGTGGGACTTTGCTTGAGCCATTGGAGTATGGACTCATCTATGGTGACGGTGTGCGGCTCATGAGGACCCGGACTAGGAGAGGTGGGTGGAAGTGGGGGGTCTAGGATGTTCTCTATGGTGGGAGGTGGATCCGGATTGGCATCCATCTCCACTTGGGTATGTGTGTGGGCCACAACTTCCAAGGATAATGGGGTAGGATAGTCTATGGTGGGTAGAGTGATAATGGTAAGTGTAGACACGCCAAAATTGACGCTATGTTGATCAAATCTCATGTCACTATGTTAACGCCCCAAAGTGAACTTCAATATTTCTATAATATAAAGTTTTTCTATTTTTGTGCATTTTTTGATTTATTCTTGCATTTTTGGTGATTCACGACTTGCAGAGGGGCGTGTTTTAAATAGCGACCTAATCTGGGGCGTGTTCTTGAAAAAGGACGACCACAGGTACGGGCGTCAATTCCTGGTGTTTTACGAGTCCCACCCCAATTGAAAATCAATGATTAACGTCCTTCCCTAGGGTGTGTTTTTGTTTAACGCCTTTGCTTCAGGCGTCTTTTCTCAATTTTCAAATAAAGAAGGTTTTTATTACCAAAATTTAATCCAGGAAGTGACGCCTTGATCCTGGTTGTGTTTTGAATTAACGTCCTGGAGCAGGTCGTCAATTCTTAATTGACGCCCTTTGGTAGGTCGTGTCTCACCCTTTCGTGTCCTGCTTAAACTCGCCTTTCCTGAAGGGTTCCCTGCCTTTCTTGGTCACCTTGCTCAATCTGGGAACTAGAGTCCTTGCCGTTAACGACCACTGCCTATTCTTATCTTCCCAAATCTGTGTTTATCTGTGTTTTCTACCCTATAAAAGAGTCCCTTAGTTGATCTCGCGCGAGGTTAGATAAGCAGAGCTGTGGTTGTCACAGAGGTTTACGGGTGCTAGTGATCAAGATTGAGAGATTGATTTCTCTTCTGCTTCCTCCTGCTGCTCCATCCGAAGCAAAGTTGCTTCCCTTTACTGTTTACAGGAACATCAGGGATCTTTTCTTCTCTCCATTATTGTATGTTCTTCTTATCATCGTATAGCCTCTTCCTTACATTAGTTTTATTGCATCTCTCCTCTCCCTAATTCTCTAGGGGTTTTAAAAACAAACGAAAGGTGCATATTTTATGCTCTTCTTTCATCATCATCTTTCATCTTTGGATTGATACTACACTCACGTGGCTGATCCCCTTTTCTTTTATTTGATTGTTCTTTGTTCAAAGGTAATCAAAGAGGAAAACCCCCTTCGTCGGCCGGCCGATAGAAGGTGGAGGAAGGAACCACGTCCATCCCGCATCCTATTATCACCAGGTATTCGTGATCATCTTTTCTCCTTATTAAGGTAACCCCTCTGGCGATCACTCTCCTTGGTAGCACCACGTGCTCTTTTACTCCCTTTTTCATTATTCTTCTTATTGCTTATGCTTATATATGATTATTATTTTTTGTCTTGAAAGTGGATTATTTTCCATGATTCACAAATTGGCGATCACGGTGGGACCTCCACTGTTTTTCTTTTGATTACCATCTCCTTTTGGCACCCACGCGTGCCCTTTCCTATTGGCACTCACGTGTGCCCTTTCCCCTTCGGCACCCACGCGTGCCCTTTCCCTTTGGTACCCACGATACCCCCTCCTTTGTGCCCCACGGGCACCCTATACTGTGCACACTACACACTCCCCGGGATCAGCCAGCCTGTGATTAATCTATTGATGTTTTTGAATTAACGCCTTTCACAAAGGCGCCTTTTTATTTAACGCCTTCATCCAGGGCGTCCTTTTTCTGTTTAACGTCTTCCATGAAGGCGTCTTTCATCATATCTACTACTTCTGTGAATTTGCGCCCTCCCCTCGGGCGTCTTTTTATTTGGTAGCGCCTCGCACACAGGCGCGTTTTTTCTTCGATCGTGCGCACCACTCACATTTGACGCCCTCTGTCAGAGGCGTCATTATCATATTTAGCACCCCACATCAAGGCGCGTTTTTGCATTGTCTGAGAGCCTCTCCCAGTGATTCACGACAGCTACCCTGTCATCTCCTTTGTTGGTAGCGACTGCCGCTACGTCGCCTTTTTCCTATGTGTTTACAGAGCTTTGCTGTTTCTGTCTATTCATGCTGGATTCATACTTACATTGATTATTTGATTATATTGTTGTGATTGGCTTATCTTATACTACATTTTGTGGCATTTGGTTGAGAGACCTCCTCTCTCTACACTAGGATTCCACACACCTTTCTTGGAATCGGGACAACCCTCCATTGAGCATTCCGTCTCTTTGGACCGGAAATCCCTTTCCCAAGACCTCCGTAAGTCCCCGCACCCGTGGACTCCCTCACGGACGCTGGGCCGGTTGTACCCTTGAAGTATCCGGAGTTTAGAAGAACCTATCGTTGGTGAGAAAAGAGAAAGAACCTAGTTGACACGGAGACTACACTTGGATCCAAACTAGGTTTCACTTTGCAAATAATAGTGAATTATCCTGCAATTTAATCCACTCTAATGTTAAACATAACACTAAAATCTTACGTTTATCTCAACTTGATTGCATAAACTTGGTTAGGTTGATTTGCTTAAGCTTGTTTCGACTGGGTGATTGATTGTGTTATAATTCCTTCATAAAGCTTTCTCTCTTTTTAAGCATGCAACTCCGTTCAGGTAAGATTATCAACATGGCAAGCTACGGATATTCCTATGATGATGTGGAGGAGAACATTTTTGGTCAATCATATGAGGTTCCCCAAGATTCTATCTATCATGAGGGGAATTACCCTCGTCCTCATTCTCATTATCCTCAAGTTCATGTGGTTGATACCACTACTCAAGAGGTTGTGCCCTCTTCTCAGGCTTTACCCTCCAACACTTCGGGGAACCCCTCCCCATCTTTCAATGTTACTGATTTGATTAATGCTCTATCTCAATTAGATGACTCCCAGCGGCAGGCAGTTCAGGCCGCTTTGAAAGGGAAGTCCGTTCCCTCTTCATCCTCCAATCCCCCTCCGGCTGGGAGTGGCCATCACATCACTAATGACCAAGCGGTCTTGCACAAACCCCCCTCTTGTCCACCAACGCCTGGTGCGGCCATGCCGGCCCAACAGGCAAGCTACTCAGTGGTTAGGCCTCAGTTTCTCCAACCTCCCCGAATTCTACGGACGCCTATACCGAATTCTTTCATTCAAAATCCGGCCCCGGTCGAGTCCGATACCAATGTTCTACTGTTCCAAAAGTTGGCCAGCATGGAAGAGCAACTTAAGAAAGTTACTGCAGCCAAGAATGCCCCGGAGATCTCTCTCCCTACACTGCCAGTTTTCCATCTGCCGCCTTCTGAGATGCCGAATTTTCGGCGATACAATGGAACTGGCAATCCTTTTGTTCATTTGAAGGATTTCATGTACGAGACCTCCTTTTGGCAAGATAATAAGGCCTCTTTGGCTTATTTGTTTAGAAGATCTTTAGAGGGGCCAGCCCTCGAGTGGTTTTATTCCTTGGAACCCGCAGATGCCAGCTATTTTGATGTGGTTCAAATGAAATTCTTGCAGAAGTATAGGGACCGGGTTGGACCCTCACTTTCAGTTACAGATTTGGTTGCAGAGAAAATGAAGCCCGAGGAGGACTTCATAATATTTGCTGATAGGTGGCGATCAATGGCCGAAAAGTTGAAAGATACGTTGTCTAAATCGGAACAGGTTAAGATGATTATATCCAATGCAACCCCTCAGTTCCGGCACATATTAGCCATGAACAGATTGGCAACCATGGAGGAGCTCTATGAAAGAGCTCGTTATATTCAAACCCAAATGAAGGATTCGCCCATCATGGGCATGTTTGAACCAAAGCCAAAGTTGTTCAAGAAAAAGACAAATGTCAACAATAGCGGGCCCACGACTGAGGGCACCGTCATCAATGAGCAGGTTGGCGCGGTCGGCAACCCCACACCTTTTTGCCAATCTAACCTACGACCCCCGCCACCTCCACAGCAAAGCACTCTCTTCAACTCGCCACCACAACACCAATTCGCACTTCAACCTTCCTTTGCTCTGCCACAAAATCAAGCGCCCCGCGCAGACCCTCCAGCTCCGCCACAATACCACCAAGTACCGCCACCCATTAACTATGGACCGCAACAACAACAGCAAAGGAGACCACTAGGCCCCAAAAGGGCCCACTATCCTCCACTGCCAGAAAGTCTCCCGGATATTTTCAATGCCTTAATGGCCGCCAACTTGCTCATGCTACCAAAGGAAAGGGCAGCGTGGCCCGCTAATGTTGACACGTCTTGCTACTGTGTCTTTCACCGCTCCCCTGGTCATAACATTAATCGCTGCTTCCACTTCAAGGATTACATTTATGATTTAAATGACCAGGGCGGCATTAATTGGGATGAGATGAGACAGTTTATCACCGCTATGAAAGAAAGAAAGCCTCCTCGGCAACAGCAGGCTCAGCAGCCACAACAACCAGCTCTACAGCCGCAACAGCAAGCTCCAGCACCTCAGCAGGATATGGGGATTGTCCACAACCCATTGCCAGAGCACCCGCCAAATCAGCACGTGAACCCTGTCACGTCTCTCCATGAGGTGGAGAGAGGACAGGGATGGCATGAAGAAAACGCCTCTGTCGGGGCATTTAATCATAATCCAAATCAACCTCCGCGCCTTTTGCGCACGCTTCCTTCTTCTTCTACTCCCCAATTGAGCCGAGCTCTTCTACGCCCCGTTAATCCACCTGCTCCCACAAATTCTCCATCCTTGCCAACCCGATCTCTCCTTACCCGCTTACCGCCTCCGCAGCCTACCACGCAGCAAACTCCGCCATCCATCACCAACCCTTCACCTTCGCCGTCTAGACCACTCCTTATCCGCCCATCACCAACATCCACCACCACTACTCCTTCACCGGCAAGGATCCCCCCACCATCACCTCCCCCATCTTTTATACCCAGATCTCTTCTCATTCCACCTATTAACTCTCCCTACACTCGGGCACCCCTCCTTACTCCTATGCCTCCTATGGGGGCTTCTTCATTGAACTCCTCACCAACACCCCCTACGGGGTCTCCTTCTTCAAACACCCCTCCACCACTTCTTAACGCCAATACACCCTCCTCTTCTTCCAACCCTCCTCCTTTACTTACCCCGACAGAGGCGCGGCAAAACATGGCACCGCTCCGCAGTGGACGGATGTTCCAGCGCATCTTTCCCCAAAGAGAGCAAGAGCCCGTGCAGGGGCCTAATGAACAAGAACAGGAGCAAGAGTCCGTACCCGGCACTCAGTATGATTTGTTAAAGCATCTTGACCGAACTCCAGCAAGAATTTCCATTTTATAACTGATCAAAAGGTCAACCACTCATCAGATGGCCCTGAAAGATTATCTGCAGAAAGTTATGGTCAATGAGGACATTCCGGTCGAGCAGATAACCACAGTATTAACGCCCGCTAGCAGTCAGCCGGTGATTACTTTTCAGGAGCATGAACTGGCACCACTCTCAGTAAGGAAATATGCTCTGTGCATCACGGTTGATATTAATAAGGTGGCGGTGAAATAATGTATGGTGGACACTGGGGCATCTATCAATGTATTGTCGCCAAGTACTTTGAAGATGTGCGGCATTCCTGAAAATCTGATTCGGCCATCTACCATAACAGTCACAGCATATGACAATACCAAGAAGCCTCCTCTAGGCATGATCACATTAAAAGTCAGTTTGGGTCCGGCCACAATCACGGTCGATTTTCATATTTTGGATATGGATCCAACATTTAATGGCATTCTGGGCCGCCCATATAATCAACAGCTCGACGCAGTGCCCTCCACAAATCATCAAAGCCTTAAGTTTCCACACAAGGGCCGCATCATCAAAGTTACCAGTATGCCGATTCTGCCAGAGGAAGATATACACTTGGCTTCATCAGTTCCTTCTATTTGGCCTGCCAACAAGCCGTTGCTATCAATACTAGACCTCCCTCACCCACGGCCAATGTCGCCCGAGACTGTCACGACAGTTGCTATGACACCCTTGCCTGCCAAGGGGAAGAAGACGAAAAGCATGATAAACACCCCTGGCTGGAAAATTCTAATGAAAATGGGGTATCAAAACGGCAAAGGTCTGGGTACCAGTTGTCAAGGCAGGACTAGGCCTATTAAGCCTCAGAAATTGAGTACACGAGGCGGCCTGGGATATAAAGGGCCGGGCAAAAATGAAGATGAACCATGGGCAGTTATGACATCCACCTTGAAGACAGATCGCCAGCCGCTTACTTGGACATTGAAGACACATTTTGTCACGGGTGGCGTTCAGAATCATGAGCAGACTACAATAATCACCTCCATTCTAGACTGTCAAGATGTTCATGCTAGACAGTTTGCTCGTCATATTGCTCCATTGGCCACATACAAAGCCCTGGAATCTTTAAGGCCTGATAAAAGAAGGAAGATGGATGATCCAGAGTGTGATTGGTACAGATGGTTCGATATGTATGATATTACTATTGCCTTGAGCCGTCTCTTTATGCCGACTGATCTGGAATGGCCGCCACTAATACATGAATTGATCGAAAAGTCGGCTGTGATTACAGACAAAAGGCAGCTGCTGAGTGATTATACGGACACTGGAGAGCCAGATGTTCCATATGAAGAAGGATTTACAATAGACAGGCTGTGGGACGGCCTCTTTTCCCTCACTTCCATGCATCCGTCTCTTCTAGCTTCTCTACATTCTCAATTGTTCTCTCGCGTGCCGAAACCGCCGCCAATTATGATTAGCTTTTCTCCAGATTCACTGCAGATTTCTCTCCCGATTCCTCCCTTGCTCCTCGAGCAATTCTCCAAACTCTCCATCACACCCCCGCACGGGTCATCTCTGATTCAATCTTTCTCCAAACTTTCAATCTCCACTCCTCCTACTATTCTCCCTTCATATTGCTTTCTTCTAGAAAAGGAAAATAAAAACGAAGATAAAGATAAAAATGAAAAAAAAATGCCAAAATTCCAACTCTTCAGCCCTCCATCTCCGTTGAGGAGACTTCTTATCTCTTTTCCGAGTGTGTCCCGACCCAGGGGCCACTCTTCCATGATCCATTGATAAATCTTTTCTCCCCCTCTGGTGAGGGGTCTCCTGCTGTATCACCTCCTGTATCCACTTTTTCACCTCCTTCCTTCAATCAAGCTAGTTGTTCCTCTTCCTCTAATAAAATTCATGGGGTAGATTTTCATAAGAAATTCAAGGGTAAGCAGATTCCCCGTAGGTTTCTGTTGGAGTTAGCCAGAAGATGCCAGGCTTGTTTAGCTTTTCCCAAATTCGTGGAGAATCCGATTATCCTGCCAGAGTTGGAATATGAGGATACTAATATTTCTTATGAGGGTTTTGGTGTCTATGAAATCATGAATGATGAAGACCCTATTGAAGAGGGGGATGAAATTTATGAAGAGTATGAGGACGAGGCTGATGCTTTTGCCAGTAGTATGAGAAGATTTGATGAACCATCAGCCTCAGTAGAAGAGCCTACCAAAGAAATAAATTTGGGTACCGAGGAAGACCCTAGGATTGTCCTCATCAGCAAGAATTTACCGCCCTCCGAAGAGGAGGCGCTTATTTTGGTGCTTCAAGAATACAAGGACACGTTTGCGTGGAGTTATGAGGATATGCCTGGATTAGACCCTGCGCTCGTTGAACATAGGGTTACACTTAAGCCAGGATCTGTCCCGATCAAACAACGGTTGAGACGTTTCCACCCTAACATGGCTCTAAAGATGAAAGAAGAGGTCGATAAGCTTCATAAGGCTAGATTTGTTAGAGTTGTCCTCTATCCTAACTGGGTGGCTAACATCGTCCCAGTCATGAAGAAAGATGGAAAGGTTCGGATTTGTATAGATTTCCGGGACCTCAACCGTGCGTGTCCTAAAGATGACTTCCCCCTCCCTCATATTGATGTTCTGATTGATAATACGGCAGGATTTGAGACTCTCTCCTTCATGGATGGTTTTTCGGGTTATAATCAGATTCGCCTGGCTGAAGAAGACCAAGAGAAAACATCATTCACTACACCATGGGGTACATACTGCTATGTGGTCATGCCTTTTGGACTCAAGAATGCTGGAGCCACCTATCAGAGGGCAATGATGGCAATTTTTCATGATATGATCCATATTTATATTGAGGTGTATGTGGATGACCTGGTAGTAAAATCAAGGACAAGGATTGAGCATCCTGGGGTTCTAGCTAAAGTCTTGCAAAGATCAAGAGAATATCAGTTGAAAATGAACCCCAAGAAGTGTGTATTTGGCGTTTCATCAGGGAAATTGCTTGGATTTATTGTTAGCAAAAGGGGAATTGAAGTTGATCCCAATAAGGCGAAGGCCATCAGAGACATGCCTCCTCCCAAGAATTTAAAGGAAGTTCGAGGATTAATCGGGAGATTGCAATTTATTCGCCGCTTCGTCTCCCAACATTCACAAAAATGTTGGCCGTTTTACGAGCTTACTAAGCCGGGGGTCAAGTTCAATTGGGATGATGTGGATGCACTTTTTGTTTAATAAAATCGTTGTTTATTTATTTATTGGCATTTATTAAGTGCGTGGGCGTGCCAGTCACAAAGTGACGATTTATTGTGCGCTCGATCTGACTAATCAGACGATTGTATGGTTCGTGTCGGGACTGGAACCCGCCGCGCCATAAAGGTCACGGCGCCATTTACATCCCCTCGGAGAGGGGAACACCCTTGATTAATCGCCGGGAAAAGGGGCCTCATGGCCAGAAAATTAGTTACGTGAAAAGTCTATTAGGAAGCATTGAAATCCCCGTGCGAGGGTGAGAAGAAAGCATTCGAGATTATGTCGGTCATTTGTTGACCATTTGATGTTCGGACAAGTGTCCGGTTTGAGAAACGAGTAATCATCATAGGAAAACCGGAGCATATGTATGTCGGGTACGACAAATTTATTGTTAACAGGAACTGGAAGCATTCGGTTAAATCCCGGTTAGAGCGGTCAGAAATCGGTGAGTTTATTGGCCCGGTGCAAGATCGAGTCAGGACCATTCCGGGGGTGCCTCCCGCGGTCCAAACGAGGCTTGCGTGGGCATCATTAATATTTCCGGTGCCGAGGGGCAGCGGGAAAGTGTCCCGGGACTATATTCTAAAACAAAGATGTGTACAGAGATAGCCGGCTATAGGCCTAGGATGTGGGTCAGGCGATGACCATGGTTGGGGCGAACCCGAGGTCCGAGCATGACTCACGACGGTCTTATTGATGTCCCTATGCGTAGGGTTCGAGGAGGACGAGAGCCGCCTCATTCCATTCGGGTTTTGTCGGTCACTCATGGACCATTTTGTGTTCGGACGAAGGTCCGTGTAGAAAATAAGACGGTGACGGGAGCAAATCCGTGCAAATGTCTGCCGTGAGTACGGCAAGTTTAATGCGAGCGCGGAATTAGATCCCGGTATATATATATATGTCGGTCACTAATGTACAATTCATCATTCGGACGGAAGTCCGTATTAATAGCTTCAAGGACAACGGTAAAACCGTACAGACGTCTGCCGTAGGTGCGGCAAGTTTAATGTGGGTGCGGGATCGGATCCCGATGAAGATGGGTCAAGCTGATGATCTATGGGCCCGAGGTGGTTGCGGACTATGGCCATGTCGGGGTTTCCGAGGACCACGTCTGATGCCACGAGGCGTCATTACTTTTCTCTTCACGCACAGTCTTGGAAAACGAAGGTTCCAAGGTATACGTGCGTGTCGGTCACGGTCGGACCATTCATTGTTTGGACGCGAGTCCCCGTTTGAAGCATCGAAGATGATGATAAAACCGTGCAAATGTCTGCCGTAGACATGACAAGTTTAATGTGGGGTTGCGGGATTAGATCCCGGGAGACTCAGGTCGAGTTAACGAACTATTGGCCCGAGATATGTTCGGATCACGACCATGTCGGAGGTTCTGAGGTCCACATCTGATACCACAAGGCATCATCGATTTTCTCTTTGCACCCAGCCCAGGGGTGTGAATTGTTAAGTGCGAAGCCCAAACTCACCAACGTGCGCCCTCGCACGCGGATCGACCTGCGCGGTCAGGTCGCGGGGTTCAAGTCTCTTCAAGCCCGAACAAAATTTGGATTATGGAAAGGGGAAACTTTTTATTAGTTTTATTCATTAGCTTCAAGTCTCTTCTCTCATTTGATTAATCATTTTCTCCCTTTCAGGCACGCCGGCTTAAGGGAAGCAAAGAGGGGAGCGCGCCGGTTAATGGAAGCCCAAAAGGGCACGCCGGAATAGGTGGTGCAAAGTTTGGGCGCGCCGGTTAATGGCCAATGGAGGAGGGTGCGCCGGAATAGGCCCAATGAGGGGGGGCGCGCCGGTTATATGGCAAGAAGGAAGAGGGCCAAGGGCGCGCCGGAATAGGCTGAAAAAGGGGGAGGAATAGTGTAGCACGCCGGTTAGTGGCAAGGAAAGATGAAAGGGGTTTTGAGTGTAAGGCTAAACCGGCGCGGGGGGGTACCGCGCCGGGTTAACCCACGCCGGATTAGGGCACGCCGGGTTAAGCTTCTATGAGGTTTCTTTCGTTCTTTTATGCTCTGTTTCTTATTTCTTTCACCTGTGGGTTGATTTATTGATTAGTTTGTTTATCGAACTGATAGATTAAGTTTGTGGAGAGGAAGTTTAAGTGTTTTAGTTGTTTGCTAGGGTGAATTAGCATGAAGATATGAATGTTTTATTAGAAGAGTTTGTTGCAGGAACTTGAAGGCTCAGTCGTGATCAAAGGCTTCAAGCATGTGATGTTCTGGCCCTCAGAGAATAGCTTGATTCATTTGTTCCTGGCGAAAAATGGGCAGCACCTCCCCCGGACTGAGGCTTGCCAGAGATAAATAGGGGAACACCAAACGGAGCAAAGCTCCGGGGTGAACCTCAAAACTCAGAGTAAGAACTCCGTTAACCCGTGAGTGCATGTGGAGACTCGAGGACAAGCCTTCAAGAGTTCCAGCAACTCAGGGTGATGATCTCATAGGTGGGACAGGTGTATGCCGTAAGAGGCCATGAATATTCATCCATCGACGAACTCCTTCGAAAGGCCATGCTACGGAGGAGCATGCTTCGAAGGGCCCTGGATGAGGAGGAGGAGGAAGGGGAAAGAAGAAGAAATACAAAAGATCGTGTTTGCCAATAAGGGGCCTTCTGTTTATTCATCCACCAAAGGGGGGAAAAATGGCTCAAGCCCAAGAAATTTCATCTCCACGGGAGAGAAATACATTATGGATGGATAAAAAAGGGGGAAGAGATACATGGACGGGGGGAACAGAGCACAAGCTCTTCCCCCCCCCCCCAGCTCACCTCTCGCTCTCAACCTCACTCTCTTCTTCTTCACCTCACGGGCATAGGGACGGGGGGCTTCTTCTCTTCGGGTGGCATTCTCTTCTTCTTCAGCCGGTCTCTCTTCCCTTCTCTCTTCTCTTCAATGGCCAGCCATGGGGGTTCTCTCTTCAATAGCCCATCCTCTTCTCTGTCCAACATGCAGAGTATATGTAGCCGGCTGCCCTTTCTTGGCTCGGACAGAAGGATCCCGCCAACTCATTCGTCTGTGGTGTCGTCCGTTGATTTGCACAGTACACTGGCATTTATCCGAGGAAGGGATGTTTGCTGCTGCTACTCCCCCATCGATGCTTGTCTTCACCGTCGATGCAGCTGCGTTGTCGAACGGAGGTGGAGACAGGGCTCCAGAGCATTGAATGCCCATGGAGACAGAGCTTCAGAGCATTGAATGCCCTCTAGGCACCAGGCTGATGCGAAAACAGGGTATCGGCTAGCGGACGGGATTGCATTTGAGTTAAACCGGGGCGGTGTTGTGCGCGCCGGATTAACAACACATAAAGGGGCATGCCGGACTAGCATCATGTAAAGGGGCGCGCCGGGTTACAACCAATATAGGGCGCGCCGGTTTAATGGCCACAGGAGGGGCGCGCCGGTTTAAGGCCCAAGCAAGGGCGCGCCGGTTTAAGTGCAGGCCGTGCCGGATTAGACTTTATCTCGGAGTCGCGGCTCTTCGAACGGACGCTTGTCCTCCCGTGTTGCTTTAGTGGTAATGCACCGCCGTTGGGGTGTTTAGTTCAGGGCCTCTGAATCCCGATTCTGAGCTTTGAGTGATCTCCGACGCGTGCCGGACATGTGTTCGAATTCTTGAGTTTCTTTTGATTCAGCCGTTGGGAATGCCGACTGGAGAGTGGGGGCCATCTCTTCAGCACGAGGGGCTTCTTTGTTGGGTGGCATAGCACCGGGCAGGTATTCATCCTTCTTGGAGGAAGCATAGGGTTTATTCAACCTTCCCGTCTTTGACTCACTCTTGAGTGCTGAGACGTGCATGCTATATGATCATCATCATTTTTTTGACGTCCACAGATGACAAGTGTCAGGAAACCTTTGACGGATTGAAGGATTATCTGGCCAATCCTCCTGTCCTGAGGCCGCCAATTCCAGGCAAACATCTTATCCTCTATGTTTCTGTCCTGGATGACTCCGTAGGTGCTGTCTTAGCTCAAGTGGATGAAGAAGGTAAGGAGAGGGCAGCATACTATTTGTCTAAACTTCTCAACCCTTGTGAGCAGAGGTACTCAACCATGGAGAAGACTTGCGCTGCTTTAGTCTGGGTAGTTCAGAAATTAAAACATTATTTCTTAGCTCACAAGGTTCACCTCATTGCTCGCATGAATCCGATTAAATTCCTTCTTGAAAAATCTGTTCTCACTGGTCGATTAGCACGCTGGCAAAGCTTCCTTTCACAGTTCGACATCACTTACATTCAACAGAAATCAATCAAAGGTTACGCCATTGCCGAACATCTTGCTCACCACCCTCTCCCTCGATTTGATCCTGTCAATTCAGAGTTTCCAGATGAAAAACTAATGTCCATTAATCAACCCCATGATCCTATGTGGACATTACATTTTGATGGAGCTCTAAATTCCCAAGGAAGAGGGATCGGCATGGTTCTTTTAACACCAGAAGGGGTCACCATCCCATTTGCTGCTCAGCTTACTTTCCCTGTCACAAACAATATAGCTGAGTATGAGGCCCTTTTGGTCGGCCTTCAAACCGTTCATAGATATGGTGTTACCCAATTACGAATTGTTGGTGATAGTCAGCTCATTCTGCGCCAAGTGCTTGTCAAGTGCCGCACTATCAATCCTAAGCTCAAGCCCTACCAGGAGCTTGCTTCAGCTTATGCCAAACTCTTCACCAAGTTAATCTTTGTTCATGTCCCTCGAAGCCAAAACATCCTAGCCGACGCTCTTGCCTCGTTGGCCTCTACTCTAGTCTTCCCTCCTGAGCGTGATTTTCATGTTCCTCTCATTCATCAGCGTGACACTCCAGCTATTAAGGATCATGCATTCCTCGATATTAGAGACAAGGTGCTCGAGAAGGTCAGGAGGAGTGAAGCTCTTAAAGGCAAAGAGGTCATGCTATTGGATTGGCAAGAAGAATTGGCGGATGAAGAGAAACCTTAGTATTATGAGATTGCCAGGTATTGCAATGATCAATCCTATCCCGAGGAGGCCACAACAGAAGAAAGGAAAGCAATCAGAAGAGTGGCTCAACGTTATGTTTTGGTTGGAGGTGTGCTCTATAGAAGAGGGCTCATAGGTGTGTTATTAAGATGCCTCGACGATGATGAATCTTGGAAGGTTGTGGAAGAGGCGCATTCAGGAGTGTGTGGTGGTCATGTGAATAGCCAGATGCTAGCTAAGAAGATCCTTAGGCTAGGTTTCTATTGGCCAACTCTAGAAGAGGATTGCTCCATCTATGTTCGAAGGTGTGTTAAGTGCCAACTGCATGCTGACAAAATTCATTCTCCTGCTTCTTCACTCCATCCTATGTCCTCCCCATGGCCTTTCTCCATGTGGGCTTTTGATATCATTGGACCTCTTGGTGATTCGAACCTCCTGACCAAGCAAAAGTCGTTCATCCTGACGGCAACGGAATACTTCACCAAGTGGGCAGAAGTGGAAGCATTCGTGGAGATCAACGCATCAACCGTCTGCAAGTTTGTAATGAAGAACACCATCGCAAGGTTCGGCATCCTGAGTACCATCGTCACCGACAATGGACCTCAATTCATCTCTCAAGAGCTCAAGGATCTCTGCAACAGGTATGACATTGCATTGCATCATTCTTCTCCCTATTATCCGCAGGGCAATGGCCAGGCAGAGGCCACTAATAAAACTTTGATCAAAATCGTTAAAAAGACGTGTGAGGCTAATAAATTTTTGGATTGGCCAGACAAGATAATTGAAGCTCTCTAGGCCTATCGCACTTCCATTCGTACCCCTACTGGGCAAACCCCTTTCGCCCTTACTTATGGAATGGAGGCGGTAGTCCCTTATGACATTCTCATTCCATCTCTGCGAGTACAATTGGACAAGGAACTCTCTATTGATGAGCGTCGTGATTCACTCCTTGTCCAGTTGGAACTCCTAGATGAGAAGCGTCTGGTCACCGCTGAGCATGCGCGCGTTTATCAAAACAGGCTATCACGTTTTTATCAAAAGAAAGTAATTGAGAGAAAATTCAAAGTCGGTGAGATGGTAATCAAGAGAATCTTCGTAAAGCCTGGTGGACCCAGCTCAAAACTCCAACCAAACTGGGAAGGACCATTCGTCATAAAAGATGTTTATCCTGGCAATGCTTATAAACTGATTAATGCTGAAGGGCAAGAGCTAACTCATCCTTGGAATGGTATGTACCTTAAGAAATACTATCCCTAATTCAAAATCCAAAAAAAAATAGAAATTTTCAAAATCCAACAAAATAAAATAAAAATTTTCAAAATCTATCAAAAAAAATAGAAATTTTCCAAAATCCAAAAAATAATAAGAAATTCTCCAAAAAGAATGAAATTTTCAAGATGGTTGCCATGATTGTAAGGACGCAAGGTCTGAAAGGTTAAAATTTCAGTATTCATTCATCAGTCTTGTTAACTCAAAATGGGGTCGACACCCACACACACTACACGCTTACCCTTGAACTCAAGCGGTGCAAAATCGATGGAAAGTCAAACCCTGACTAAAGGTGAAGACAATACCCATTCTTCTCCTCTTCGGCCCATAAGGGAGGAAGGAAGGTCTCGGGGTAGACCCGCCAAGCCTATCCGCCGCCCTAGTAGGTGGAAGTTAGGGCCCAAAAGGGAACAAAATGCCACTAAAGCCCAAGTACAATTAGGTTTGTTTTCATCAATGTAAATCAGTTCCAAAGTGAAAGTCAAATCATGAAAAGAAAAGCATGTCAAGAGGGCAAAGTCCCCGCAAGGAAAACCTTGGACGTATGCATGCAATATAAAAGAGGCAAAAGGCAATAAATTTCCCTATGCCAAAGACCGAACCCCAACAGGCATAGGGTAGGGGAGGTAGTTTTACCTTGAGCTTTTCAGAATCCCTTATGGGCTTCCTTATATTTTCTTCCATCTCTTTCTTTGTGGTAAGTCATAAACCAGTAGAATGGTCGAGACTGACCTAAGAGATTGCACCGTGCGAGAGCTTGTGTATAAGTTTAACCACTGGCACGTCGACCCCTTTTGATTAATCAAGAAAGGTCAATGAATCCTCGATGATGACTGTGTAGGATCGAGTTCCCTAGTAGCTTTGTCAACCTATGTTGAAAGAAGAACAATTAACGCCTCTGAGTAAGGCGCCTTTTTGAAATTAACGCCTGTGGAGAAGGTCGTCTTTTTTTTAAAATAACGCCCTTGTGTGGGCCATCTTTTTAACAAAATTCAAAACATTTTTTCAAATTCACGCCGTCACCCAAGGCGTCTTTTGTTTGAATAACGACCTAATCTAAGGCGCGTCTTTTGAAAAATAAAAGAAAAAAAATATAAAAATATAAAAATATATAAAAAGAAAAGAAAAGAAAAGAGGAAGTGGGGTTTATTCTTCATGAGCATGCTTGCATTATTGCATAGGGCATCTTGATTATGGTTTGCATACGTATGCTTGCGTGTTGCATCTCCCTTTATTGGTTATTTCATTTACCTTATTTGATTAAATGCTTGGCCCCTTGACCCGCTATCCAGGTCAAAAGTAAAGGCACCCCTTGATTATTGAGCAAGGGGCCAAATCAAACAGATGAATTAACATGTTTATTCAAGTGTGAACCACAGCTGCAGGTATAGGGCAGAGTAAGGTAAAACAAAGAACGTGGAAAAGAAGCAAAATACACAACCACAAGTACACAACTACACAAGTGCTCAGGTAACAAAAAAATGTCAATTTCATATATCTATACATCATGAATATCTGAGTACAGGTGTGAGGGTGGAGGAGTACAAGTAAGTCCCTCAGCTCTCGCCTCCACCCTCCTCTCTCCTACTCTCTACCTCATCCTCGCCGTCCCGAGGAGGCGCTGGTGGAGGGGGCATGGGCCCCCGTGAAGAAGATGGAACTCGAACCTGGCCCCCTACCTCGCTCCTCTCTCAAAGAGAAGAACCCGCCACAAAGGTGGAGCTGGTGATGGAGTACCCCGCAGCACGCGCTCGCTCACGCCCTCGCTGGAGACGCTCCTCAGACACTCGTAGCCGCTCCTGAAAAAGGGCCAGCTGCGTCCTCAGGTCCGCCAGCTCATGCTCACGTGCCGCCACCTGCTCCTGGTACCGGGCATAGTCCATCTGCTGTTGCTCGTGGTGCCGGTTACGGTCCGCCAGGTGATCCTCTCGCTCTCGAGCGCGCTCCCTCCGCTCCAGCTCAAGGGCAACCCGCAACTCTGCCACGTCCTGAGGCAGCTCCTCCCGTCGCCTCAGGGACCGCTCCAGCTCTGTACTCCGCTGCTCGCGGATCGCCAACTCTATGCCGGCCAGGGCAGCCTGGGTACGTGCCGCCTGTAACTGTCTGGTTTGCAAACAGGTAAACAAATCATCAGTTCCCTTGTGCAATAATTCATGAAATAAGCAATACATGACGGAAAGTAAATCACTCACCTGGGCAGTCATCGCCTGCTGTCCCTCGCAGACGCAAGTGAGAGCGGCGCGAAGCTCCTCAGTCTGAAAAGAAATGAATTTCATCAGTACACAATGCAATATATAATCAATAATTGAATGAGGTTTGAGTTCTAGAATTTACCCATGATGCGAGGTCGCGCTCTGCAACCTCGGCCCGTGTGACCGCTCCCGCTAGCTGCTCTACTAGTGCAGTCACCTCTGCACTGGGTCCCCTCGAGCTGGAGGCTTCCCCTGCATCTCTCGCTACGGCTCCCTACTGGGCACGCTGCATTCATTAAGATCGTTAGTGGCTAATCATCAATAATTCAACAAAAATTCATTTGCATATAGAAATAATTTAAACACTCACCAGGGTCTCAAGGTCGACCCGTGTGGCAGCTAGCTGGTCCTCCAGGCTGTGTAGGTGGGCCTGGGCATCCATCACCGCTATGTCCCGTGCATCCTGCATTCATTACATATTAGTCACATGATAGATACATAAGCATTTGCACTTAATTTAGAAATAATTGCATTCATACATACCCCTAAGACCCTCATCTGGGGTCGGCCGGCGTAAACCTCCCAGTAGCGCCGGAGGTACTCGGAGCTGTCGGTCGCCTGGGAAGTGACTCGGGTCCCGCCTCGCCGCCAGTCGGCATACTGGTCCTCGAACCGCACTCTCCAGTCGATCGCCTTCGTGTGCCCGCGTGTCTTCTTTCCGATCCCTCGCGGCTCCCCGACCTCTATCCACTCCTGGTGTAGGCCTAGGGTCCTCATCACCAGTCTAAGCCGTAACGGCTCGATCTCGCTCAAGCAGTGAACCCAAAGCTCATGCTCAAAATGAGGTCGCCCTGCTACGACCCACGGCTGGCCCTCGTCGGTCATCCCCTCGTAAGGCCTCCATCGCACCCGCATCCATGAACATGCATGTCATCTCATCATAATCATAATAAATTCAAATAAACATAAAAAAAATGCATCATTCATACCAGTGAGGGAGGGAAGTCTCGGAACTCTCTCCGTAGCACCCACAACTCGTAGCCGAGTGGGACGCCGAAAACGACCGGCAGCCAGCGCCGTGCTAGAGGGAAAGCACCCTAACCTCCTGGCCGCTGGTCGGTGCGCCCCATGGGCATGTACAGATGGCTCCAAACCTGTATCCATGCATTGCATTAGTGAGGCATTCACATGCATAAAAAAGAAGAAAAAAAAAGAAAAAAAAAGAAAAGGGAAAAAGAAATGCATACCTGAAGAAAAGGTGCGAAGCCACTGACAGTCGTCTCTCGTCCTGTACCCGTGGATAGGTCGGCTAGTAAGTGCGCCAGCAGCGCCGCTCCCCAGGCGTATCTGCCGACTCCCTCTAAATCCTCGAGGATCCCTAGGAATCGGCAGTTGATGACGTCGCCCTTCATGCCGAGCAATAGCCTCCCAAGCAGCAGCAGTAGGAACCTCCTCAAGTCTCGGTCTGCCCTCTCTCTGTCGGCTGGGTCCTGGCAATAAACTGCCCTAGCCCCATCGATCAACCTCTGTGAGAACTGCTCTAAGGACTCCCCTGACCTATGCCTAGCATCCCCTAAGCCCATCACTATAGTCAGGTCGGTGCGGAAGATAGTCCTACACTCGCTAGGTGTCTCGTAGACCATCTCTAACCCTAGTAGTCTCTCGGCCAGCTCGGTATAGTCTGGTAAGGTAATCCCGCTCACTGCCTCTCCGTCTACCCTAAGTCCCGTGATCCTAGCTACATCCTCCAGGGTTGGAACCATATGCCCCCAAGGCATCAGGAATGCCCGGCTAATCCTATCCCATCTCTCCCTCAGAACCTGGATAAGTGGTAGGTCGGGTCTGACTGGCTCTATGCTAAGGAAGGCCCCGAACCCCATGGCATCTACCCTGGCTCTCTGGAACTCGGGGAGGCCGTAATATGCTGCCCGGACCATGACCCAGGAGATCCGTGTCCTCATCAACCCCTGCATGCATAAAGAAAGAAATTTTGGCTTAATTAATCAATTATTTACTTTAAATGTTTGATGTAATTAACGACCATATCCTAGGTCGTTTTGAGGTTAATTTCTAAATTCCTAAAAGGTTTTTCAATTGACGCCCGTCCCAGGGTCATCATTTCATTAAGTAACGCCTATGAATGGGACGTTATTCTTAAATGTGTTTTGGGTTTTAATAATATATTCTGGAATTGTTTAAATGGACGACCATCCATGTGGTCGTTATCTGTTGAATTGACGCCCCGATGGGGGGCATTGTTTTCCAGGGTTTTGAAAATAAAATAAAAACATCATGCGATATAAATCATGGGAAAAATATATAATTGAACAAATGCACGGAATTAACAGCATGATTGATATAAAAAATGATAATTCAAATGGACGACATGCTGCAGGGCGTGTTTCGTGAGGATAATTATTTTTCAGAAAATAATTTGAATTGACGACACCAGGTATGGGCGTCTTTTCTTTAACTCACGACACCCATGAGGGCATCTCTTTTCTGAGTTTCGAGCTTTCTAAACCCGAGGGCTATGGAAAATACCGAAAAATGAAAATAAATTTGAAAAAAATGGAAAAGGGGGTCAGGGGGGGCTTACCTTCTGTCGTTTGGGTCCGGCCAGTTCTCCCCGGAGACCGGGCCGTGGCTGCCGTGGCCGCCGGAGTTGGCCACGGCGAGGCATGGCCTCCGTCGGTTGTCCCTCTTCTTCCCGTTCTTCTTCTCTTTCCCCCTCCCCGCCTTCGTCCTCTTCCTCTTCGCCATCATTTCCTCCCTCTTCGTCATCACCGTCGGCCTCGTCACTGTCGGGTTCCGTGTTCTCGCCGTGCTCCTCGGCCGCCGCCGGCGGAGCTCCCTCCACGACGGCGTTTTCTTCCTCCACGGCGTCTCCCTCCACGGCGTGCTCGCCTTCCAGGTCCACCACCTCTGGGGCCGAAACCCTCTGCCGCTTGAGTCCGCCGGCCATGGTTTGGGCTAGGGAGTAGAGAGGGGTGTAGAGAATGAGATAATTGAGAGAGAGTGGGGGAGGGTTTCGGTTAGGTTTGCAGTGGGAGAGAAGAGAGAAAGAGGGAAAGAGGACGAATGAAGAATAAGAAAGGAGGGAAAGTTAAGTCGAACGGTCAAAAAGAATTAACGACTTAAGGAAGGCCGTGTCTTATGGAATTAACGACTGAAACCAGGGCGTTTCTTGATAATTGATGACATTGCTTAAGGCGTTATTTTTGTTTGCATGGGGAATGATAACCGTCATCAGACGCATTCAATGGGAATTGATTGATGCGATGGGAGTGATGATTACTGTTTCTGAGTAGCGACTATTCTTGAGGCGTTATTTATATAAAACGTGGCTTTTCTGAAGGCGTTACTTTTGGAATTTCAACGAATATCTTTTGGGAATTTAAATCGAATTAACGCCTTGTCTAAAGACGTCATTCAGTTAACGCCCATATGTGAAGGCGTCAATTATGAGATATGGATTATTGAAGGCGACGTTGGCTGAGGCGTCAGTTATGGAATTAACGACATGGGTTGAGTCGTTATTTGCAGCAGAATCGCAGATTATTGAAAAATTTGATCAGAAACACTGTGTTATTGGCTCAATCAGAATATCATTATTGTTTATTGATGGAAAAGATTACATTGCATTCAATGAGCCACTTTGGGCCTCAAGCTTCTTAAAGCTATGACATAAGACTTCCACTGATCTCTGTCTTCTTCTAAGTTCTCCACAGGATGATGAGCCTTGTTGATTTTCCACAGAGCTTGGATAGTTGTGCACTCTTCTCCATCTTCGTTGCTGCCGAGATCCCGTGTCTTGATCGGAGGGAGATGAGATGGATCTTCAAGCATTTGCCGTGGAAGCCCAAGTTGAAGAAGGCACCGATGTGAGTTATACAGAACGAATTCTGAAGCGCCTATGAGTTGAAGGTCCGTGCCGAGAGAGAATCGTGCGCGGAGTTCTTGAGTCTTGAGTATTCCCGGGGCACAAGTGAAAAGGTTCTTTGGCATTACCTTGAGATGTCCTCTCCATTCCACTCTCTTTTTGATTTGAGGTATCCGGTTCATCACCCTATTGCTTATTCCTAATGAGCCGGTCATGTAAGAGAGTGGGCTTTTTGAGAAGATTCTAGAAGGTTGTTGGGCCTCCTCACATGGATCGAATTTGAAGTGGAGATCTACCCAACTTGAGAACGCCAGCATGCATTCATAGATGGGTCTTCCCATTGCCGCCGAGGTAAGCCCGCTATAGAGATAAGCTAGAATTGCCGGTCCCGCTCTCTCTCCTTACCATAGGCTCACTATTGCGCTTAATTGGGTTTCTTCCAAGAAGTCTTCCGTGGATGGAAATAGGATTGCTCCTGCCAAGCACACCATGAAAGCTTTTGCCACCCGCTCTATCTCTTCATCTTCTTTAGCTTGATCGGATCTCTTGTACACCCAAGAAGCAAGCTTTAAGAGATTGATTCCTTTGGAAGCTTTGATTTGGTTCACTAAGTTTGGGCTGGGAATTAAACTTGTTAGTAGCTCATGTGAAGAAATTCGTCTTGGCATGATGGCCATCTTTTCCTCTTCTCCTTGCTTCATCTTCTTTAGGCCCAAGAGCATCTCTAATTCTTCTAACAAGATTGAGGCTTCAAAAGTTGAGAATAGGAAGGTATGAGTGGAAGGGTGCCATATTTCAATTAGAGCTCCTATGGAAGCCCAATCAAGGTGAATCTGGTTATGGTGTTTGGCATGGGTGACTAGGCTTAAGAGGTGCCATCTTGCTAAGTAGACCCTCATGTCTGAAGAGAACTTGGAGAGAAGAAGAGGCAGCCACTTAATTTTTGTGAATCTTCTTGCACCCGGAACATTTGGATAATCCTGTAGGTAAAGAGAAAAGAATAGAGAGAAGGATGAGAATACAGAACAGAAGGACTATGAAGATATGAAAGAAAGAACAGAAGGAAACAATTCCACTTTACCTGGTTCATGGCAATCCGACTGCTTATATGCCCATTGATTTCGGTTAGTCTGAGAGTGGAACTCTTGGATCTTTTAATAGCTCTCTCCATCTTCGGTCTGCAAGTAGAGCTTGAGCGATCGCAGCACCCGTGAACAAACAGAGGAAGCAGAAGAAGCAGGAATTCGATGAATGTGCTTTGATCATAAGGAAGTTTCTTCCTTTTTATAGAAGTTTGGAGAGTTTAATGCCCGTTCGGAGTTGCAGGTTGATTACCATTAGGATTGGGCTTAGCTTTCGAGTCGGAGACGGAAGCGCGTTGTTAATTAACGTCCTCTCTTGGGGAGTCAATTGTTGAATTGACGACTTGACCGAGGTCGTATTTTATTTCACGTCTCCAGGAGGGTCGTCTTCTTCTCGAACTTTCACCTCAATTAGCGCCTTGATGAAGGGCGTGTTTTATCTTTAGACGCCCTGATGCCAGTCGTCTCTTATGAATTTGACGCCATGCACCGCAGTCGTTATTTTATTGGCTTGAAAGTTTGGTTCCACTATGCTTTGATGAACTTAAGTGCTATCTTTTAATTGGAGTTATTTTTTGGTTAAGCACTTATGGTCATATTTTGCTTTGCTTTGAGAGAACTAATGAGTTTTTTAAGTGCAGAAGATTGCAGGTTCGAGGAGCATGGGTCACTCGTGGAAGTAACATCATTCTATTTCTTGTGTTTCTTTCCTGTAAGCATTGTTACTATATGGTATTCTACGCTGTTATAGCATATCAAGGACCTTGTGGTTCTGATGAACCTAGAATTTGAGTTCCCCTTCATCAAAAACGGTGATAATTCCAGGAGAGCCTTGATCACACGGATAGGCCGTTGAGTCATTAAAGGTCTGGGATGATGGTTCCACTTTCTGAGTTGATGCACGGATAAACGAGCTTCGGCTTAGTGTCAGCTTAGAGATCTGGATTCATGACCAAATCTAGATGGCTTAGCAATATTATCCTTGATTATTTTTATTTTAGTTTATTTTTATCTTTTTCTTTTAGCCCAGCATGCATCATGTAGGACTTTGAGCTTCGTGCTGAAAATCTTCATATTATGGCAATAATGAAGGTCACTCGCTCTTGATTGAGTTGACATGAGATATTCCACTCTAAATTGAGTACTTTATTCTCTCTGAAGCTGCTCAGGCTAGTTCCTTAAAACTGTTCCTTTGTTGGGTCTTCATCTCCATTCCCTTTATTTTTATGCAAATCCACCTTGGTTGTAGCACGTCCACATTGGCTGGTAACCGCTCTCCAATGGTGTCTCCCTGTCGTGCCCACGCGCACATTTTATTTGCTTAGTTTAGTCTCCTTTATCCAGCAAATCGATGCTTTCTTGGAATCACCCGGAGTTTGTTTCACTCTGAATCTTGGAAAGATTTCCAATGCTTAGTGTCTGAGGCGTGTCACATCACACCTTGGCATCTACTTATCAGTTCGTTCCACTTCATTACACTTTTACCTTCATTCCGTCTCACTGCCTTCCAAAGTAGACGCCAAGGCGGGGCAGTTGTAGACACGCCAAAATTGACGCTATGTTGATCAAATCTCATGTCACTATGTTAACGTCCCAAAGTAAACTTCAATATTTCTATAATATAAAGTTTTTCTATTTTTGTGCATTTTTTGATTTATTCTTGCATTTTTGGTGATTCACGACTTGAAGAGGGGCGTGTTTTAAATAGCGACCTAATCTGGGGCGTGTTCTTGAAAAAGGATGACCACAGGTACGGGCGTCAATTCCTGGTGTTTTACGAGTCCCACCCCAATTGAAAATCAATGATTAACGTCCTTCCCTAGGGCGTGTTTTTGTTTAACGCCTTTGCTTCAGGCATCTTTTCTTAATTTTCAAATAAAGAAGGTTTTTATTACCAAAATTTAATCCAGGAAGTGACGCCTTGATCCTGGTCGTGTTTTGAATTAACACCCTGGAGCAGGTCGTCAATTCTTAATTGACGCCCTTTGGTAGGTCATGTCTCACCCTTTCGTGTCCTGCTTAAACTCGCCTTTCCTGAAGGGTTCCCTGCCTTTCTTGGTCACCTTGCTCGATCTGGGAACTAGAGTCCTTGCCGTTAACGACCACTGCCTATTCTTATCTTCCCAAATCTGTGTTTATCTGTGTTTTCTACCCTATAAAAGAGTCCCCTGGTTGATCTCGCGCGAGGTTAGAGAAGCAGAGCTGTGGTTGTCACAGAGGTTTACGGGTGCTAGTGATCAAGATTGAGAGATTGATTTCTCTTCTGCTTCCTCCTGCTGCTCCATCCAAAGCAAAGTTTCTTCCCTTTACTGTTTACAGAAACAGCAGGGATCTTTTCTTCTCTCCATTATTGTCTGTTCATCTTATCATCGTATAGCCTCTTCCTTGCATTAGTTTTATTGCATCTCTCATCTCCCTAATTCTCTAGGGGTTTTAAAAACAAACGAAAGGTGCATATTTTATGCTCTTCTTTCATCATCATCTTTCATCTTTGGATTGATACTACACTCACGTGGCTGATCCCCTTTTCTTTTATTTGATTGTTCTTTGTTCAAAGGTAATCAAAGAGGAAAACCCCCTTCGTCGGCCGGCCGATAGAAGGTGGAGGAAGGAACCACATCCATCCCGCATCCTATTATCACCAGGTATTCGCGATCATCTTTTCTCCTTATTGAGGTAACCCCTCTGGCGATCACTCTCCTTGGTAGCACCACGTGCTCTTTTACTCCCTTTTTCATTATTCTTCTTATATATGATTATTATTATTTGTCTTGAAAGTGGATTATTTTCCATGATTCACAGTAAGTGCATGGTACTCTCGGGGTGGTGAACATGGGTGGACTTGGGTTGGGCTTGGTCAGGGAAGTTCTTGGGTTGGAGTTGGGGTCGGGGGTGGAAGATCGGTTGGTTGAAGAGGTTTGGGTTGGGGTGCGTAGATCTTTCTAAGATCGGCCCTCATTTCATCCCAAGATTCAATGGGTGCTTCCCCTTTGGCTTCTCTCAAACCTACAATGTTTTCCCATTCATTCTTAGCTTGGCGCCAGAGCAAACTCTTGGCATAGTTGACTTGGATAGGCCCTGACAGAGTAAACCTCCCAAAGTGTCAGTCTATGGACTTCTCCCATTCTAGATATATGCTAGGGCGGGATCCATCAAACACAAAGGCATCTAATGGGCCTAAGAGTGGCGAATATGCCAAGTATGATGTAGTAATGATGGTGGACAAGGGTGATGCATGCAATGGCCCTAGGATAAGACTTAGTAGAGACAAGTCTAGAACTTGCTCTGATACCAAATTGATGTGACACAATCCCTCGGACCTAAATTCGCAAGCAAGCAATCGATCGGCGAACCCACTCTAGCGGACTCACCCGTGTAGCGCACACTCGGATCCGTAGACGGACCGGCGATAGTGGAGAGGGTCCAAGGAGGGACCTCACCTTTCTGGTTATTTGACTAGCTTGGGATGAACCCCTAAGGGCCTGGGATTCCCAATTCCGTGGGCGGCCAGCACGCCAAGGGCGTGGGTTGTAGGGTCGCACTTTCAACTCACTCCGCGGTGGTCACACAATTCAATGGAGTTTGAGATCGGGCACTCACCTCACCGCCGACGGGCAACTAGAAACGTTACTAAGATAAGAAAAAGTAAAACCAGCAGAGGAAGTGACCAGAATCTCACCTGATCGGCGTGAGGACGCCGATCCCGGCCTGAGACGAGGGCCAGCGGGGAAGCGTGGGCTACCCGCACGCCGCACCGATGATGCTTTGGCTGCTTACCTGCTAGTACAATCACTGCGCCCTCACAGAGGGGGTGGACTAGGGGTGGGGATGATTAATTACAATCAAAACTACCTCCACACAGGGAGGGGCGGTCAGCCGGCCAGGCAAGATCGGACGGAGAGCTAAAGGAGTCGTCAAAAGAGGACTTCGCCGATTCTGCCCACTTTTGGAACTGCCTGATAAGTACTCGCTGTTGGCGCTGCCACGGGTTCTCCCGAACTTGGAATTCATCGAAACCAGCGCTCAATCTTCACTGACTGATCCGGGAGGGCTGCTGAATTTTCTTGTGGGTTTGAGTTGTCGTTGCCGTCCGGGGCAGGTGCTGGACCAGTGCTGCTATGTTTTGGCTCTGACTAGTCCCAGGACACTGCAGCAGGTTGACAAACTCGCCACGAACTCCCCCAAGATCTGAATGATGCAGGACCAGAACGGACGCAAGCGTGAACAAGTCTTCTTCGATCCGCAACCAAGAAGAGCACCAGAGGAGGTCGGAGTTGAGAGAACCAGCCAGAAGAGTGGGGGGGTATCAGGACTGTCTCTGACTGGTCAGACCTGCATACCTGAGGGAAAATAATTGATGCGGGACGGAACTGACAAATGGACTAAACCTATGATGAAGACCAAGTGCGGCCAGCACTCACACGAGACAAGGCAAGCCGAGAGATCGACCTCCGTACTATTCCTCCGAAGAGAGGCGTCTCTCAACAAGAAACCCAAGTCCACGGTCGTCCCTATGAGGGAAGCGAGTGGATCAAAGCGGCAAAGGAGCCGACGCGCAACTATAGGAGTCTAGTCCGAGCTCGGTGCTCGACTAGGGCCACGGAATGGGATACTCTCACTCACGATCTCGCGGTGTTGAATGCTAGCTAGGATCCCTACACTCTCACGCGGCATACAAGATCACATACTAGTAAAGCAAAATGCCAAGGGGGGGGAGCGTCGCACGTACCTCCACGCCTAGGCGTGGGGAAGGAACCCCGGCCGAGACCGACAACCCCGATACACACAATGAAAGAATAGGTACAAGCCAGCAATGGTGCCCACTCCTCGCAGGGAGATAACAGGCTACAACAATTCCATTCGGGGCGGCCGATACACGGGCTGACGGGCGGCACTCGGTGAAGGGTTGGCCACGAGGAGGGTCCGAATGACGATCGGCAGAATCGCAGCAACGTGCGACTCGGTGGTAAACGTTCCCACGAATGCATCCGGAGTCTGATTGGGGCGCCGTCAGTGAGGGCGCATAGTTAGGTCGCAGGAGGAAGCCTCGGCCAAAAGGCGTGCTCAGATTCCGTCCGTGGAAGCCGTGGCCACACCTGCAAGTGGGGACAAGGAATCTGCTCCCAGAACTGCGCTGTCGAGCGGGGAAAATGGTAACTCACTGCTCCTGTAGGTGATCGAGGCTCCGCTTGTGGGAGGACGTCGGGGACACAGAGCAGCAGGTCTCGACCAAAGAGCTCGGTCAGATCTGGTCGTGGTTGGACGCTGTGAACTTTGGAAGTCGCCGGTTGTCCTGGCACCGGGTGGACTGGGCAGGCCCGCGCGACCTCACGGGAACGGACGCCACGAACAGCTCGGACGTCGGAACGAGACGAGGTTGGCGGCGTTGGAAAGAGGACGACGAGAGGTACAAACCTTGAAGAAATCAGCTCCAAACTCGGAGCTGTCCGTCCTGTGGGATTTTCGCAAGAAGGAGGGTGGATCTGGGCGCGCAGAGAGGGAGGCTCCTGCGCTAGCTCACGAGAAAACTCCCCACGGGTGGTGCCGACCTCGGATCGAGGCTAAACCAAAGCCCACGCGCTTCCGACTCGTAGAAGTATCCACCAAAAAAAGGAGGGGCTCGGATTCGACCCGCACCGGATGGGGAGGCCGCTGCAAGTCGGGGCCGAATCTGGAACACGCGAACTCGAACCGGAGACGAAGTAGAAGGGAGGAAGAACCTCGGCGTCGCACCGAGGGGATGGGGAGTCGCACCCCGGGGTTGCTCCCGTCGCAGGAGCAGAGGAGGAAGAGAGGGTCGCCCTCTCCAAGGGGTGGCTGCGCAAATGGCTGCTCAATCAAAATATTTCATTTATTAATTTCTAAAGAAAGTACATAAGACCTTATATATGGAGGGGGGGAATGCTAGGGTTTCAACCCTAGCAAGGGGGGAAAGGGGGGCGGCCAAAGGGGGGGAGGGGATCGAATGGGAAGGAAAAAAAGGGGGGGTGCGCAATCTACTTCCTAAAAAAAAGGTAGGGGGGCGGCTGCCTCCTCCTCCTCTTGGAGGAGATGAGAGGGGGCGCCCAAAACCCTAATGGGCCAAAAGGTTGGACCAAGAAGTGGCCCACTAGTCCTATTGCCCAACCAATGAGCCTAGCACACCCAATAAAGGTCTAATTGGCCCCAATTGGCCTACAAAGGTCCACAATAAAGAATAAACATGTCCACGCAGGGACTAAACCAAGGCCTGGTATGGCCATCATGTAAAAGAAGGTCCTCTAAACCATGCCGTAGTCGCCGAGCCAAAGAGATGCCGGCGTGCTCCGCGTGCTCCGTCGAGAAAGGCGGCGCGTGTCCTCACCAATTCTCCCCGGGTGGGAAGAGCTCGACCCCGTCGAGTAAGGGTCACGATCGCTCCAATAACGCTCCAGCAGGTCCGGGTCGATCAGCTCCAGCTCTCCACGTGTGATCCAGGTGTCGTCTGTCGCAGGGCGCCCTCTCCAGCGCACTAGGAAGCACTGGTAGGCTCCGCTCCTGGTCGTGGTCACCTGCTCATCCAGTATGCAATCTATATGCTCGCGTGTCTGTAATGGGGCTGGAGGAGGTGGACGCTCAGAAGGTGTAATGCTCTCAACAGGAGGGGTAGGCCCAAAAAGCTCACTGGGAATCACCGCGGGATCCCGATATGCCACCAGATCTGAAACATTGAACGTCGAACAGATCCCATAGTCGTCTGGCAGCTCAATCTCATACGCATTCGACCCAATTCGCTTCAAGACTCGAAAGGGTCCGGCACCGCGGTCTTGGAGTTTCTTCACGGCCCCCGAAGGGAACCGTTCAGGTCTAACCCTGATCATGACGTACTCTCCCACTTGGAACTCACGGGTGCGTCGATGCGCGTCAGCTAATTCCTTATAATGTGCGTTGCTGGCCTCTATATGACGACGTATATGCTCATGCAACTGCCTAATATGCTCTGCAAAGGACTCAGCTGACTCAGAGACACGGGCCTGGATGGGTAAGGGGACCAAATCTATCGGTTTCCTAGGTCTACGACCAGTAACAATCTCAAAAGGGCTCAGACCTGTAGACCTATTGACCGAGTCATTATAAGCAAACTCTGCTAAAGGCAGAACCAAGTCCCAGTCCCCGACACGATCACGCACTAGGCACCTAAGAAGATCCCCCAAACTCCTATTGACTACCTCTGTTTGACCATCGGTCTGGGGGTGGTAGGCGGTGGAGAATTTCAGCTGGGTGCCCATCATATGCCAAAGGGTTTTCCAAAAGTAGCTCGTGAAACGCACATCCCTATCAGACACTATGGTACGTGGAAGCCCAAATCGGGAGACACAATGAGTGAAGAACAGACGGGCAACTCTAGAGGCGTCAGATGTCTTGGAACAGGGAATAAACAAAGCCATCTTAGAGAACCTGTCTACCACCACGAAAATGGAATCATGACGACGCGAGGTACGGGGCAGACCTAACACAAAGTCCATGCTGATGTCCTGCCATGGACTGTCCGGCACGGGGAGGGGAGTATACAGGCCAGTATTCTGCTTCCTCTGCTTGGCCATAGCGCAAATGCGGCACTGGGCCACGATCCGGGCAACATCACGCTTCAGGCTAGGCCAATAGAAGCGATGCTCAACTGCCTCGACGGTCTTATTCCGGCCGAAGTGGCCAGCTAGACCGCCAGCATGCATCTCCCAAGCAAGAAAATCACGAACCGAGGTCCGCGGAACACATAAGCGACTCCCATGGAAAAGATAATCGTCATGCAACATGTAATCCGAATACTCTCGGGACGGGCCTGCCTGGAGGGTGGTGTAGATCGGACCGAAGTCTGGACAATCAGCGTACAACTCCCTCATCCTATCCATCCCCACCACCTCTACACTCATGGTGGTCAAAAGGTGAGCACGGCGGCTCAAAGCATCAGCTACCCGGTTCTCCACACCGGCCTTGTGCCTCAGCACAAAAGTATACTCCTGGAGGAACTCTACCCAACGACTATGACGAGAGTTGAGTTTCTTCTGGGCATGGAGATATCGGAGTGCCTCATGATCAGAAAATAGGATGAACTCCTGGTGTAGAAGATAGTGTCTCCAATGCCGCAGAGCCTGCACAACTGCGTAGAACTCCTTGTCGTATGTAGAATAACGCAGTCGGGCATCGCCCAACTTCTCGCTAAAAAAGGCAACGGGGTGAGCCTCCTGACTCAGAACTCCTCCAATACCAACCCCAGAGGCATCGCAAGAGACCTCAAACACCTTCGTGAAATCCGGTAGACGAAGGATAGGTGCCTGGGTCATGCGCTCCTTGAGGAGCGCAAATGCAGCCGAAGCGGCCCTGGTCCACTCAAACGCCCCTTTTCGAATGCAATCAGTGATGGGGGCGGTGATGGAACTGAAACCTCGAATGAATCGGCGATAGAAGGTCGCCAGCCCGTGAAAACTACGGACATCGTGCAGGGTGCGAGGTTCGGGCCACTCCACTATAGCCCTGACCTTCTCCGGGTCGGCGGAGACTCCATCACTAGATACAATGAACCCCAAGAAAGTGACCTGTGTAGTCATGAAAGCGCACTTCTTCGGGTTAGCATAAAGGCTCTCTCTCCTCAGAATAAGACAGACCTGCCTAAGGTGTTCTAGGTGGTCCTCCCGGGTGCGGCTATAAATGAGAATATCATCGAAATAGACAACCACGAAGACCCCAATCAATGGCCGTAGAACCTGGGTCATCAGCCGCATAAAGGTGCTGGGAGCATTGGTCAGCCCAAAGGGCATGACCAGCCACTCATAAAGACCATCCTTGGACTTAAAGGCCATCTTCCATTCATCACCAGGCCTGACTCTCACCTGGTGATAGCCACTCTTTAAATCTATCTTGGAAAACACAGTGGCTCCCGCCATCATATCCAACATATCATCCAAGCGGAGAATGGGAAATCTGTACTTCACCGTGATCTTATTGATTGCACGGCTGTCTACACACATCCTCCAAGTACCATCTTTCTTTGGGGCAAGTAATGCAGGAACGGCACAAGGGCTCATGCTCTCACGAATGTATCCCCTAGCCAGTAACTCCTCAATCTGACGCAGGAGCTCAGCATGATCAGCGGGGCTCATCCTAAAATGGGGTAAGTTGGGTAGAGATGACCCCGGGATCAAATCAATAGCGTGCTGTATATCCCGCATGGGGGGAAGACCCTCAGGCAAATCAGCAGGGAAAACATCAGAAAACTCCTGAAGGATAACAGCAACATCAGAAGGGAGCTCACCCTCTGCCTCACTAACCCTCTCCCGAACAACGACAGCGTAGATGGGGTCCCCTCTAATGAATTCGCGCTCCATCTCCCGGGGACTAATAAGCATCAGCCTCCTAGTCGGAGGATCAATCGGGGTGGGAGCAACAGGAGGGGGTGTCGTGGTCGGAGCCAAAGATGGGGTACTGGGCCCAGGAATATCAGTGCTGGGGGTACTAGGCCCAGTGGGACCCCGAACGGGAGGGCGTGTCGGCTGGGATGGATGAAGGGTGATCCTCTGGCCTTTGTGATCGAAGGTGCATGTGTTCGACCGGCCATGGAGGGTAGCATCTCTATCGAAAAGCCAGGGTCTCCCTAAGATAATGCTGCCTACCTCCATAGGCAACACGTCACACCAAATCTCCTCCTGGTAGGCGTGGAACTGCAAAGGCACCAGACATCGCTGCCTGACTGGAATAGAGGTGGTGTCTACCCATGACACACGATAAGGGGAGGGATGGTCCACGGGGGTTAACCCCAAGCGTTTCACTGTACCCGTGGAAATGGCATTAATGCAACTCCCACTATCAATAATCACCTTACAGACCTTCCCACCCAGCCTGCAAAAGGTGTGAAAAATGGTGGTGCGACGCCAGTCATCACTCACCAAAGGCTGGGTCAAGATGCACCTGACAACACCTAGCTGAACACCATCCTGGCACTGCGTGCCCTGGACACCTGACGACTCTCCCTCTAACAACTCATCAAAGAACTCCTCGGCGAGCTCTGGGTCTGCCTCATAACTGACAGGCTCGACCTCGGGTGCGGCCTCACCTGCTGAGGTATCTCCAAAGGCCACGGTCTGCTGCCGAGAAGGGCACAGAGCAGCATAATGACCGACCCCCCCGCATCGATAACAATCTCCACGAGGCCTAGAGCCCTGCGGTGCTCCACCAATCATCGGCCCCTTTCCCTTGTCATCACGACGGGCCGGGGGTTGTGGAAGCTGAGGTCGGGTAGGAATAGTGGGCTGCTGGGGCCGAGGGGGTGCAGGAGCTGGGGCCTGGGGGCGAGGTGGATAGTCCCTCTGGGGAGGTGGAGGCCAGGGCCTAGGAGCAAAATCCGGACGAGTGGGGTCCTGTGGTCGGGCCACGGGTCCCCTCGCATACTGTCCTGTGCTAGTGCGAGAGTCCGTCCCACGAGGGTATGTGGGAGCGGGGCGCTGATCGGGCACAAACTCAAACTCAAACAGCTCCATATCACGAGCGACCTGGTACGCCTCATCTAAGGTAGCCACGTGGCGGCGGAGTAACTCAATCTGGAGGTTCCGTCGCAGACCTCGACGGAAGCGGGCTATAGTCATGATGGCTTCCTCCGAGACTCCACATCGCAGGAGACAATCATCAAATTCGGCGATGTATTCTGCCACAGGCCAGTTCCCCTGACTAAGGGTCTGCCACCGATCAACTAACCGGTGGCGGTAGGAACGAGGGACGTACTTCTACCGGAGCTTCTCTTTCATATCTACCCACGTCTCAATCGGGGGTGTGCCCTGACGTCTCACTAGGCTCTCCACATTGGCCCAGTAGGTTTGGGCCCTTCCAATCAACTTCATCTTGGCATATCGGACTTTCCGATGTTCTGCCATGTCGACCCACTCAAAATAACGATCCATACTAGCAGCCCAATCACTAAAAACATCGGGGTCCAATGACCCATCAAAGGTAGGAGGGTCCACCCGCACGGATCTAAGGAGACGCTCATCTTCCTCATCCCTATAATACCGATGGCCTTGGCGATCACGGCCATAGCCCTCACTCTCATTATCGGACCCAAAATCATCTACCTCATGCACGTGGGGTCTCCTATTGCCTCCCCTAGGCTGGTCGGGTCGAGGAGCAGGGTCACGTTGGCCATGGGCCTGCTCGGGAACATCTACCAGTGGGGCTCTACCCTGGGGGCGATCAACCAGACCTTGGATGGTCCGGTTAGAGGCCTCAACCCAACCCTCCACATCTCCCAGCCGATCCTCCATGGCCTTCATCCGGCCCTCCATCCGATCGGCGTGGTCCCTAAAGTTGAGACTCAGGGTCTCGATCATCTCCCGCAGGGATAGGTCATCTGGGACGGGATTCCTAGGGTCAGCCATCTGGATAGGGCGATGGTAGGATGTACCACGCCGGGTGGGCATGCAAGACTCTAAGGGACAAGGATGACAGGGTACTAGACACGAACCTAGACAGAAAACTCCTAACGCAACAATGGACTCCAATGCAAGTAGTAGACCTATGGACTCAAATGAACTCCAGCAAATCTAATGACTCGACATGGCCTAGGACCTCAGTCTGTAGGGACAAACTGGACGACCATGCTCTGATACCAAATTTGATGCGGGACGGAACTGACAAATGGACTAAACCTATGATGAAGACCAAGTGCGGCCAGCACTCACACGAGACAAGGCAAGCCGAGAGATCGACCTCCGTACTATTCCTCCGAAGAGAGGCGTCTCTCAACAAGAAACCCAAGTCCACGGTCGTCCCTATGAGGGAAGCGAGTGGATCAAAGCGGCAAAGGAGCCGATGCGCAACTATAGGAGTCTAGTCCGAGCTCGGTGCTCGACTAGGGCCACGGAATGGGATACTCTCACTCACGATCTAGCGGTGTTGAATGCTAGCTAGGATCCCTACACTCTCACGCGGCATACAAGATCACATACTAGTAAAGCAAAATGCCAAGGGGGGGGAGCGTCGCACGTACCTCCACGCCTAGGCGTGGGGAAGGAACCCCGGCCGAGACCGACAACCCCGATACACACAATGAAAGAATAGGTACAAGCCAGCAATGGTGCCCACTCCTCACAGGGAGATAACAGGCTACAACAATTCCATTCGGGGCGGCCGATACACGGGCTGACGGGCGGCACTCGGTGAAGGGTTGGCCACGAGGAGGGTCCAAATGACGATCGGCAGAATCGCAGCAACGCGCGACTCGGTGGTAAACGTTCCCACGAATGGATCCGGAGTCTGATTGGGGCGCCGTCAGTGAGGGCGCGTAGTTAGGTCGCAGGAGGAAGCCTCGGCCAAAAGGAGTGCTCAGATTCCGTCCGTGGAAGCCGTGGCCGCACCTGCAAGTGGGGACAAGGAATCTGCTCCCAGAACTGCGCTGTCGAGCGGGGAAAATGGTAACTCGCTGCTCCGGTAGGCGATCGAGGCCCCGCTTGTGGGAGGACGTCGGGGACGCAGAGCAGCAGGTCTGGACAAAAGAGCTTGGTCAGATCTGGTCGTGGATGGACGCTGTGAACTTTGGAAGTCGCCGGTTGTCCTGGCACCGGGTGGACTGGGCAGGCCCGCGCGACCTCACGGGAACGGACGCCACGAACAGCTCGGACGTCAGAACGAGACGAGGTTGGCGGCGTTGGAAAGAGGACGACGAGAGGTACAAACCCTGAAGAAATCAGCTCCAAACTCGGAGTTGTCCGTCCTGTGGGATTTTCTCAAGAAGGAGGGTGGATCTGGGCGCGCAGAGAGGGAGGCTCCTGCGCTAGCTCACGAGAAAACTCGCCACGGGTGGTGCCGACCTCGGATCGAGGCGAAACCAAAGCCCACGCGCTGCCGACTCGTAGAAGTATGCACCAAAAAAAGGAGGGGCTCGGATTCGACGCGCACCGGATGGGGACGCTGCTGCAACTCGGGGCCGAATCTGGAACACGCGAACTCGAACCGGAGACGAAGTAGAAGGGAGGAAGAACCTCGGCGTCGCACCGAGGGGATGGGGAGTCGCACCCCGGGGTTGCTCCCGTCGCAGGAGCAGAGGAGGAAGAGAGGGTCGCCCTCTCCAAGGGGTGGCTGCGCAAATGGCTGCTCAATCAAAATATTTCATTTATTAATTTCTAAAGAAAGTACATAAGACCTTATATATGGAGGGGGGGAATGCTAGGGTTTCAACCCTAGCAAGGGGGGAAAGGGGGGCGGCCAAAGGGGGGGAGGGGATCGAATGGGAAGGAAAAAAAGGGGGGGTGTGCAATCTACTTCCTAAAAAAAAGGTAGGGGGGCGGCTGCCTCCTCCTCCTCTTGGAGGAGATGAGAGGGGGCGCCCAAAACCCTAATGGGCCAAAAGGTTGGACCAAGAAGTGGCCCACTAGTCCTATTGCCCAACCAATGAGCCTAGCACACCCAATAAAGGTCTAATTGGCCCCAATTGGCCTACAAAGGTCCACAATAAAGAATAAACATGTCCACGCAGGGACTAAACCAAGGCCTGGTATGGCCATCATGTAAAAGAAGGTCCTCTAAACCATGCCGTAGTCACCGAGCCAAAGAGATGCCGGCGTGCTCCGCGTGCTCTGTCGAGAAAGGCGGCGCGTGTCCTCACCAATAATTGAAACGGGGTACTCCTGACTCCAAACGAGGCTCCGCTTGTTTTGATGGATAGGGGACTGGTAGAGGTTCGTCCCGGTCAAATGGTGCGCCAAGGGCAGCCGGGGTGTGGTTGCAGCAGCTTCTGAACTGAGGCTCTGGTCTCTGCTCAGGTGCCGGATGCGCAGTCGGGCAAGAACGGACGTCGCGGATGGCTCCAACCTTGAGATGAGGCGTGATCACCTCGTCTGCGAAGCCGACTGGAAGAGCTTTCTGGAAATATATGATACACCTCCAGAAGATGCGCGGTGAAGATGTGGCTGCCTCTGCAACTCGACCCTTGACTGCTGCCTGCGAACTGAGATGAACCGGGAGGTGATAGGTGATGGGAAACGGGGTAGATGGGATAGGAGATGGGGTGGATGGGTGTGGGGGCGACCCCGGGCTGTGTGGGGGTCTGGTAGAGGGTGATCCAAGGTGTGGGAGGGGCAGAATGGGGGCTAGAAGATGGTCTAGCAGGTGGAGGAAGGGGGAGCTGCGAATTTGGGTTGGGAAGGACAGAGGGAAGTAGAGATCTCTCCCAAGGTTGGAATGTGACTTAATGGGGGTTGTTAATGGGGGTCTTGGGGATGGGAAGGGGTGTGTTGGGAGATGGAGAGGTGTGTTGGGGAAGGGAAGGGGTGGCTTGGGGAAAGGAATGGTTGCTTGGGGAAGAGGAAGGGTTGCTTGGGAGAATGGAGAGGTGCCTAGGAGAGGGGAATTCCACCTAGGGGTTGGAGGAGATTTGAATGAGTGTATGGGGAAGGGGGAGGGGTCTTAATGAGAGGTGAGTGGGGAGGAGAGAGAGAGAATTTTGAAATTTGGGGTGGGGAGGAGAGAGAATGGGGTTCGCCCCCTTTAGAGAGAGAGAGAAGAGAGAGAGAGAGAGGGGAATCCACCTCTTAGAGAGAGAGACAGAGATTCTCACAATTGTAGTGGAATTTCAAATTTTATTTCAATCATTCATTAGTTCCAAATGGTGGGAGTGGGGTCCTATTTATGGGATTCCCACAATTTAACATAAGTCCCTGACTTTTGGACTACTAACACTAAACCAAGGGGAAGGGGGTGCCCCTGGGCCTAGCCCATATAATTGGGCCCATTAACCTATCAAACCAACATAATGACTCAAGACTTTGGTAAATAACTACCTAACCTAGGTATTGGACTCAAATAAAAAGGAAAATTACATGATAAGACTCAAATAAGCAAATGAAAAATACATCATATGACTCGAAATAAAGCGGCGAACAAGATGAAGCACAGTTGGCAAGCATCGGGATCCTCGAACAAATGGGATTGCCAGAGATGTCCCCATCAGGCTAACTCCTAAGGACCCAAACTAGCTTGGGTACCAAAAACAATTACATGAGAATTTTTCTTCTTATAGATATGTCTTGAAGCCAGGGGGAGCAAATGGTACTTGGATAGCGGCTGTTCAAGGCATATGACAGGGGACAAGGAAGTGTTCTCTACACTGCAAGACAAGGATGGAGGTTCAGTTCTCTTTGGAGGTCAAGACAAAGGTAAAATCATTGGGATTGGCAACATTGGTAAGAATTCTAAAATTCTTATTGAAGATGTGCTTTTGGTGAAAGGTCTGAATCATAATTTACTAAGCATAAGCCAATTGCGCGATAAGGGTTTCAAAGTTGTTTTTGATGAAACTCACTGCATTGTCTTGAACAAAAACACAAATGAGATCAAATTTCTTGGAAAAGGGAATAACAATGTCTATACAGTTGATATTGATAATGTTTCATGCGATGATCTCTGCTTGGTTGCGAACAATCATGAAAATGCATGGTTATGGCACCGAAGATTAGGTCATGCTAGTTTTGGAGTAATCTCTAAGCTGTCTAGACATGACTTGGTGAATGGACTGCCAAAATTGAAATTTGAAAGTGATAGGATCTGTGAAGCTTGTACAAAAGATAAGCAAACACGAATTTCCTTCAAAAATAAAAACATTGTTTCATCTGCTAGGCCTTTGGAACTGTTGCATCTTGATCTTTTTGGCCCTACTAGAACATCTAGCCTAGGTGGAAAATCCTATGGCTTTGTGATTGTTGATGACTTTTCCAGATTCACATGGGTGTTATTTTTAGCTAACAAAAGAGATGCCCTGATGGAGTTTTAAGTGTTTTGCAGAAAAATCCAAAATGAAAAAGGTCACCTCATCACCACCATCTAGAGTGATCATGGTGGTGAATTTGAAAATCATGAATTCAGCATTTTCTATGAAGAGCAGGGGTACACACATAATTTTTCATCACCAAGGACGCCCCAGCAAAATGGAGTAGTGCAAAGGAAGAACAGAACATTAATAGACATGGGCCGGACCATGCTAAGTGAGAATTCCCTACCTAAGTATTTTTGGACTGAGGCGGTGAGTACATCTTGCTACATCATCAACAGGGCAATGGTAAGGCCCATTCTGATGAAAACTTCATATGAGCTCTACAAGGGTAAAAAACCAAACATCTCTTATCTTAAACTTTTTGGATGCCCTTGCTATATTTTGGACAATGGTAAGTCCAACCTGGGTAAGTTTGATGAAAAGAGTGATAAAGGAATCTTCTTAGGTTATGCACTCAATTCTAGAGCTTACCGTTTATTTAATAAAAGGACTTTATTTGTTGAAGAAAGTCCTCATGTCATCTTTGACGAATCCAAATCAAAACTGACAGACCAAACTTCTTCTACCTTGGATGCAGATGAAGATCTTAAGAACTCAATGAGTGTCAAGGCTAAGGATGAACCATTGAAAGCAACCCCGAGTAATAGTGAAAAAGATGAAGATCCTACACTCGAGACACTACAAGAACCACAAGTGCAGCATCCTGACCAACCTAGCTCTTCCACATTTTTAAAGGATCATCCAGCTGTGAACGTCATAGGCAATCTGGAGGATGGGGTAAGAACTAGGTCCTCTCTAAGGCTAGTAGAAGAGGAAGACTTGATGTCCTTGCTATCACAAGAAGAACCCAAGGACATTCTTGAAGCTCTTCAAAATGAATCATGGATTCAGGCTATGCATGAAGAGCTACACCAGTTTGAAAGAAACAAGGTGTGGACTCTCGTACCGCGTCCTAAGAACCATCCCACTATTGGAACCCGTTGGGTTTTCAGAAACAAGTTGAATGATGCAGGATTGGTTGTTAGGAATAAGGCCCGGCTCGTAGCCAAAGGATATAGCCAGGAGATGGGAATTGATTTTGATGAGTCTTTTGCACCTGTTGCCAGACTTGAAGCAGTCTGAATCTTATTGTCCTTTGCTTGCTCCTTGAACTTTAAATTATTTCAAATGGGTGTTAAATCTGCATTTCTCAACGGTTATATCAAGGAGGATGTGTTTGTAGAGCAGCCTCCAGGTTTTGAAGATTCCAAATATCCACGACATGTGTACAAGCTCCAAAAGGCCTTGTACGGACTAAAACAAGCACTAAGGTCATGGTATGAAAGGCTTACCACATTTCTGGTTGAAAATAGGTTCAAGAGAGGTAAGGTTTATGAAACACTTTTCACAAGAAAATCAGGTAAGGATATTTTAGTAGTTCATGTTTATGTGGATGACATTGTTTTTGGAGCTACTAACAATGCCTTATGCGATGAGTTTGCAAAGATTATGCAAGGAGAATTCAAGATGAGCTTAATGGGGGAGCTGACTTTCTTTTTTGGATTGCAGGTGAAGCAAACTTCTGAGGGCATTTTCATAAGTCAAGCAAAATACACAATATAATTGTTGAAGAAATACGGGATGGCAGAAGCAAAATCTATATCAACTCCCATGGCCACCACCACAAAGCTGGATAAGGATGAAAATGGTAAAACAGTAGATTCCACATTGTTTCGAGGTATGATCGGATCACTATTGTACCTTACAGTATGTCGCCCAGACATCCAATTCAGTGTATGCCTTTGTGCCCGTTTTCAGTCATGCCCCAAAGAATCTCATTTATCAGCTGTTAAACGCATCTTTAGATATCTCATTGGCTCAGTTGACTTTGGCATGTGGTTTCCTATCTGTAGTTCCTTTGATTTAATTGCTTATACCGATGCGGATTATGCTGGGTGCATTGTAGATCGTAAAAGTACATGTGGGTATTGTCAGTTTCTAGGCGGGTGCCTAGTCTCATGGGCCTCCAAGAAACAACATTCAGTAGCTCTCTCAACGGCCGAGGCTGAATATGTAACCGCCGGAAGTTGTGGAGCCCAAGTACTTTGGATCAAAAAATAACTGCTTGATTTAGATATTGAAATGTCATGTGTGCCAATTTTCTGTGATAATACTAGTGCAATCAATCTGTCTAAAAATCCTGTTCAACACTCCAGGACCAAGCATATAGATATTCGTCATCACTTCCTGAGGGATCATGTAGGAAAAGGGGTCTTTGAATTGAACTTCATTGACACACACAATCAGCTAGCCGATATTTTAACCAAACCCCTGAACCAGGATCAATTTAATAAGATAAGAAAAGAACTTGGGATGTGCAAGGGTGAGAGCATACATGCATAGGTTTTCATTTGAGGTATAGGGTTGCATTTGTAGAAAAATCATGTGCATCAAGGGTAGAAAACATGCATATTATTTCTTTTTTTTATATGTTTTTACTCACCTTGTATGCTTGGATGTAACTACTTATATTCAGCCCTTCTTGAATAATACTTCTATGGCCAAATATTCCTTAATTACAAACATCTGTGGACTAAGTGTTGCTGGTACTAAAGGTACTAACTAGGGCAAATCAGAACCTTTTCTCTTATATACATCTTCATCTCCATAAACCTCCCATGCCATGTTGGTGGCCCCACTCAGGCAGTCCGTTGCCTATCCCCCAAATAAAAGAAGAGAAAAACAAAAAAAGGGAAAGAAAAAGGAAAGAATCAAAAAAAAGAGGAAAAGGAAAAATTCAAAAATTGGGGATTTTGGTCCTGGCGGTCGACCGCCATGCCCGCGCCGGTCGACCGCCAGCGGCGGACCGGCCCGACTTAAGGGTCAACCGACCCCACTTATATGGGTCTCTTCTCTCTCTTTCTCTCTATCTTTCACTTCCATTCACTCTCCACCACCTTGCCCTAACCCTAGCACTCCCTATCTCCACCACCCAAGCCCCCACAACCCTCTCTTCCTCCACCCGCACATGACTCGGTTGTCCCGTCGTCTCTTCGGGACATCCTCCATACGATCGTTCGTGCATCTCTGGAGATCCATCTCTGCTTCCATACTGTGGAAAGGTCGATCCAAGGCCTAGCAGTGCCCTTGTGCTCCATCCACGTTCCCGGGGTTGTGATCTATTGTTCAAGGGTTTTTCGGTGAATCTTTCAAGGTCGGGATGCCGCTCAAATGGAGTTCTCGGCGTTCTGCCCAAGGGCAAGCTAGCAGTTCACGGCCTGAGGCCCCGGCTCGTCCACCTCAGCCAGCTCCTCCTCTGCCTCGAGCACCTTTACCTCCACGTCCCATTATCGACCCTCGCTTGATCGACTTCAACGAGGTGAATGAGCTCTTCCTGGATGTGTGCGCTCTTTTTGAGATTCAAGAAGGTTGGATGGATTTTGTTACCCGGTATAATAGATATTATCCTCGGTTGGTGCAGCAGTTCTACGGGTATTTAGTTGTGAGGAATGAACAGTTATATACCATGGTTGAAGGTGTGGAGCTTCATATCACTCCGGAGTTATTTCAGCAGGCCCTAGGAGTATCCGCCACGGGTGCAGATAGGGCATATGGTTTTGGTGAAGTTCCAGCAACATTTTTTGTTATGACCAACTGTGAGTATGTGCACGGTGTGAGCAATTTGATCAAGCTGAATGCCAATCATTTTCCTCCACTGCAACGTGTCCTGCACCACATGTTTACATCATTGATTTATCCCAAAGTGGGCGATCGGGATGAGGTTACAGAAGTTCAGAGATTCCTTTTCTATCATGTCATGAATGGAATTCAAATCAATATGGGTCAGCTCATGACAGATCTGATTAGCACCTGTCGTACCTACCTCCGGCGCTCTCTTCCATATGCTTCGCAGTTGACCGGTGTCTTCATTTATGCCGGGATTAATGTGGCAAATGAGCAGTTCATATATGTTAGGCAGGATGATGTATACAACAAGCATAAAATTTTCACAGATTTTGGCTACTACTTTGGTCCCGACGGCGAGCTTGTACGGAACATTCCAGTTTATGGGGAAGATGAAATTAGTGAGGAAGAAGAAGGACCAGCACAGTAGCAAGGCGAAGGGGATATCCCCCCTCCAGTTCCAGCTGAGGAGCAGCCTCCCCCACCATCTCCTTATCACTAGGATTTTGCGATGCCTCCTCCACCTCAGTTTCACCATGGGGAATCTTCCACTCAAGGGGCCAGACAGCGCCCTTCGGTGGACTACAAGGCTCCTGACGGGCGGCTTACTGGCTTGGAGACTCGTGTGGATACCCTTGGGGATCGTCTCTCTACCCTTGGGGACACCATAGGCACTGCATTTGACACCATATCCGGGCGCATGGATACCTTCTCTACTGCCTTGGACTCTCTCTCTACTTAGATGGCCACTCTCACCACCCACATAACTTCCTTCCGAGAGGATTTAGCTGAGTCTGGTCGATCCTTTAGCTTCATGCACCTCTCCCTTCTTGGCATGCGGCGCCAGGATGCTGCTCGTGATGAATCCATTGGTCATATTCTTGATCTTCTTCATACTCATGCACACCATCTTGGCGACATTCGTCGGCACCTTGGCCTTCCAACTACACCTCCCGCCGATCAGCCACCTCCTGAAGATGCCACATGAGGACTTGTTTTGCTTTCACCTCCAGCTTGTTCTCTTTTGGTCCAGTGTTGCTTGAGTCCCTCCTTCGTCTATCCTACCCCTTTTTGCTATTGATAAAGGGGGAGAAGTAGTACGGCGGGTAAGTAGTAGGGCAGGTTTATCTACTTATGTATGTCGTTGTGTGGTTGTGTTTGCTTGCTTGCATGTCACATGTGAGGGCTGTCATAGTGTTAGTCTTTTGCTTTGTCTTTGGTATTAGAGTCGTGCATTCACTCTCCCACTAATGTACCTTGTAATGAAATGATGAATTGAAAGTACTGGTGTTTGAACTCAGATGGTTGGCATTTGTGTCTCATTTCATATTCTTGCTGGCAAATAAGTGGTTGGGTGGTATATGCTACGTTGTGTTGAACGGACTAGCATGTTGACCTTTCTAGAACTATGTCCAAATTGAATTTCCTCAAAACTTGAACTTTGGTTTGAATGCCCTAGAGTTTTGTCATCATCAAAAAGGGGGACATTGTTGTATATATATCTCGGTGTTTTTGATGATAACAAAACTAAGGACATATGGTTGCTCACATGCTTGGAACTAATAACCTAAGTGTTTTTCATAAGCTTTCAAGGTCGGAACTCTTCATGTTTTTGCTTAAGGTTTTAGCATTACAAATTGTTTTCTAAGAACTTGAATGAACTTGAAATAACTTTTAACCAATCGTTCAATTCATGCCTCGATCATATAGATACACTTTTCTGGGCTAAACTCTTCATTTTTCAGGTTTTTGACAGTCCGGTCGACCTCCAGCATTACCCCGGTCGACCTAGAATAACAGAATAGAATTTTCTACAGGCTGTCTCAGTGGCGGTCGACCGCCCCTCAATCCCGGTCGACCGGATTTCCCAGGGACAGGCCTCCTGCAGGTTTTTCAGTGGCGGTCGACCGCCAGCCCCTGCAGGTCGACCGCCAGCCCCGAGCTACCCAATATTGTTGGCTTTTTGTCACTTCGAGGGAAGCCCTTCCACTTGGTATTGTTTAATCCATAAGCACTCAAACCCTCCAGAAATTGTGGATCTGGTCTGGGGGAGCCCATTGACCATTCAAAGCCTATAAAACTTATACAAGAGAGTTAAGAAAACCCTAATGCTCAAGGTGGATCAAAGAGGCTATCAAAGAGGAAGAGAAGGAAACTAGCACTGTTGACGTGAACAGTGATCCGAGAGGAGTTCTTCATCCTTCTTCATCCATTCAAGTGAAGATTAATCTAAGAGATCAAGCTGCATCCAAAGCATTCTTCATCCACTAAGGGGGAGCAAATCAAGATTCTTCTCTTGCGTTCTAAATTCATAGTTTCTCTTAAGCTTCATTTGTGGTTCTTGTAATCATTAAACTTTTCAATGTGTGTGGATCTTCCTAGATCTGTATGTGTGTGTTTGTGTGTTCAATCCGTTGTAGTTGTGTGTGTGCTAAGGTGTTCTTGCACCTTCGCGAAAGCTCTCTTTCCCTCTGTGTGTGTGTGTGTGTGCGTCTGATCTTGTAACACTGTACAAGATAGTGTGTGGATCTTCACTGTCGGTGAGGGGTGGACGTAGGTTGCTGTAGTGGCATCCGAACCACCTTAAAATTGTTGTCTCATTGTGGTTTGCTCCATATCTCCTATCCCCTTTCTGTGCACCCTTGTGGATCCAGTTATTTTTAAACCGTTAGATCTAAAATTTTTGTCCCCCCTTTCTCATAAATCCTTCGGGATATCAAAAGCTGGATTCGGACTGACAAGGTTACTCTCGCCAGAAAGATAACAGCTTGCGTGAGTGAATCTACGGATTTGTTGTCTACGCCTAGTACCAAGGGTTATTGCAGTGTTGTTTTGATAAATCTAGTTTTTCCTGGTCTTGTTTTCCTGTCTCCTCATGTAATAAATAAATTGTTTTTATTTCGGCAAAGATTTTTTTATCACCCAATTCACCCCCCCTCTTGGGTGCCATTTAATCTCGGGACTTCATTTACCTCCGCCTTCGCCCGCATTGCCTACACCACCACTTGACGTCATTACACCCATTGAAGCCTCCACGCCTTCCAAAGCTTTACCTCCCCCATCCAAACCTACTACTTCCACTTCTCCATCCACTTCCACCCCACGGAGCGGGTATGCGCTGCCTTTGGTGACCCTTGGGTCTGGCCCCCGGGGAGACGATGAGCCAAGTCAGGATGATTCGGTGCCGGTTCTACATTTCAAGATTCAAGATTTTATATGTCGGATGCCAATTCGTGTCTTGATCTCTGGCTATTTTGGGGATGATGAGCATGTACTTCCAATGACGGTTGCCAAGAAGGACTCCCTAGCATTTGTGCTAGTTCCTCCTCAAGCGTGACCGGTGGCAATCTCTTTGCTTGTTGGAGGACTTATTATTGATGCTATTATTTCTTCTCGCTCCATTGCTATTCAGATTGCTGGTCAGGAACGGTGCTCTACCCAAGTTGTGCTAACCCGTACGGCCGCCAAGCGGATCATGAATTCTATGTTCAAATGGCAATTCACTGTATCTTCACCATTTTCCAAGGATGTTCTACACATTCTATGTAATCTCCTTCGGTTTATTAGCAAGCTGGCAATGTCAACGACACGCATTGATCTCCCTCAGATTCATCTATCTCTTCTATCAAGGGAGCTATGCTTCGTATCTGATTGCCGAGTGGAGTTGCCAAATCTCATGCTCTTTGTGCCGAGGGACAAAACCCCATGGGTTTCTGATATTCATCACTCTGAAGGGTTACTTGTTCAAGAATGTCCAATAATTGTTAGCACCAGGTATCTAGGGGTAGCCACCCCGATAAAGTTGCATGTTCATAACCTGGCTAGGCCATCTACCAGATGGGCCCGGTATCTGAGAAGACAATGCAAGATAAGAAGCCCGAAGGTTCGAGTCCGCACCATGCGGGTCCATGACAAGGAAGTTTCAGCCAAGAAGAGGCGGCAGCGCAAGTTCAAGGGCCGCATGATGTGCACTCAGGGGATAACTTCTCATTCTTTTTCTCCTTCTACTCATTCATCATTCCTCTTGCTGAGCTCCCACCCTTGGGTGGTGTACCTTCCCTCTCCTAATCTTGGTTCTATGATTTTTTTCCTCTCTTCTCGGGTCCGCAAACCCTGATTCCTCTTCTTCCCATCCGGATCCTACGAATTTTTCCTCCTCTCACAATTCTAGGCCTCGACCTATGTCATCTTTTCATCCTGATTTCGGGACATCACCTGATTCTTCTTCCCCGGGGCTCCCGGGTGTTGCCTCTGATTCTTCTCCGACTTTGTCGGATGTCCATGATTATCCTTCTCTGACTCTATCGGATGACCATCATTATCCCTCTCTAGCCATGTCGGATGTCCATAACTCCTCTTCTCCGACCACGTCGGATGATCACCCTTCTTTCTCACCTTTGCAACAATCTAATCATTGTCTTTCCATTCTCTTTGTCTCACCCTTTCGAGGTTCTTACCCTTTTTCTTGCTATTTTTGAGGCTTTAGTCTGCCGTGATCTCAGCTGATCTCTGGTTATTCTGTATCTGGTTCCTTGTTATCAGTGTCTCTATGCCTTAACGCGGGAGTTCTTGTAGCAACCCTGATAAATAAAATAAATCAAAATAGATTAAAAGATTTAATAAATAAACGAAAGAGCTTGGAATAAAAATAATTAAACCCTGATGAAAATAACGCCTCAGATATAGGCGCTACTTTACAAGAAAATGCCCTTACATAAGGCGTGTTTTGAAGAAAGGACGCCCACACGTTAAGGCGTCAAATTTCAAACAACCAAAATAAATAAAAAGGGCAAGTTAGCGTAACATCCCTGGAGAGGGGGATTTCCGTAGCCCACCACAAAGGCAGCCCAACAAGACCCACACGGTCCAACTAGGCGAGCCCGCCCGAGTGATAGCCCGATGGGCCCACTCAGGGAAGAAAAGCCCAATAAATAAAGACTCGAGGAACCAACTCTCCCCGGCGGCCTTCTAGGCTCGGAGTGCCCGAGACAGCGGTCAGGTCCCAAGGAAGGTCCGGTCTAAAACCCCTCTCCTCACCCGAGAGAGACAGGCTCCAGCCGACCTATCTGACCCCACCTTCGCCGGGCCATCGCTCAGACCAGAGCTAGCCTCCCCGAAGCTCGGTAAGACCGTTTGATTAATCCGCAGGTACGGCCGTTCAGAGTCCTCCGCCGACGGGAGAGTCAGGGGTGCCGCCGGACTCCAAGGGGATAACGTCCCCACGATCCGGCCATAAAAGCCCCCGCTGAAGACGTAACTCCCGCCGGGAAGCCCTCAGCTCACCGGACTCTTAAAAGGTGACGCACTATTTAAGCAAGGGATACCCTCCGGAAGATGGTAAGATGAACTAGGCATTCACATACCCTAAGCTCCTGAGCACGATTCGCTTCACCCTTTGGTGGAGATGATTCTCGCGCATCAGCTCTCTCCTCCCCCCATTATCGCTTCCACCATCGCTCTACTGACTTAGCCATTGGAGGGTTTGCCCCAGGGAGATCCCCTGGGCCCTCTGACACATTTCCCTCTCTTGCAGATTCATCTTCTGGTGATGCACAGCCCGCTCAGGACCCAGCGCGAGATTCTGCCTCTTCATCTGGCGCCGTCTGTGGGAAACGCACGAAGAGTCAAGATGGTAAGAAAAAGCTCAGGGAGGAGATCCGCCGGCGGGGCAGGTAAGGCCGTGGCGGCGGCGGGAGGCGCCCCCTCTAGGGTCTCACAGAGCCCCCCCTCCAACGCCAGCGTCCCCACCAACGGGCCACCACCCCCCCGGCGGAGACAGGGGCACCCCTCGACGGTGGCGCCAACGCCTTCCAGGCCCTCAACGAGAAGATGGACGTCCTCGTGGAGCTCATGAGGGCCCAGGCGGCCCGGGAGGCGAGGTCCCGCGCCCCGTCAGGAAGTCCCCCTCGAAGGAGTGCAACGCAGCACACCGCCGGAGGCCGCTTCACCCTCCGCGGCCGACAGCTCCTCCGCAATGACGTCGGAGGACTCTCGCAAGCTCCGCCTGCGGAGCAAGAGGCTTCCTCCACGCCGAGGAGAGGGAAGCAGGGGGCGAGGCCGCCGCGCCCGGGCACCAGTGCTCCGGGAGATCGCCACGATGCCCCCCCCAGCCCCACGGCGCGGCCACAGTCGGAACTGTCTCTCCGGCTACGAGATTTTGAAAGACGGTTCGCAGAGCAAGAGCGCGCTCTCCGCGCCCTGCAGAAGACCTCTTTCCCGGAGGACGAGGAGAAATCCCCTTTCTCCGAATACATCTTGAAGGCAGAGGTCTCTCCTAGAGCCTCCATCCCAACCTTCAAGCTCTACGACGGCCAGGGCGACCCAGCCGACCACTACGATAGCTTCGACGCCCTGGTGACCCTGCATGGAACACCGGATCCCATCAAATGCCGAGCCTTCGCGGTCACCCTGGTCCAAGGCGCTCAGGCATGGTTCCGGGCCCTCGCCCCGGGGCCCATTCGAGACTTCAGGCAATTCGGGCGAATTTTCAAGGAGAGCTTCGCCGGTAGCGCCCCCCCAAGGTCAGTAGCGGGGCTCCTGGCTCTCAAACAGGCGCAATGGGAGAGGCTCCTGACTTACGTCCACCGATTTAAATCGGAAGCCCTTAGGATCCCCCGCCTGGATGTGGCCTCAGCCACAACCGCACTGACCGGGGGCACCCGGGACGAGAATCTCCACCGCGAGCTTGTCCTCCACCCTCCCTCGACCCTTGCCGAGCTAGTGACTCTGGCACTGCGGCACGCCGAGTGCGAAGAAGTACTCAGCGCCTGCCGAGACGCAACCGGCTCCGGTCGGGAGGGGGACAAAAAGCGGACCTCCGAGTAAAACCCTGGCTCGAGTAAGAAGCGCGATCGAGAAGGAGAGCGCAAGAGAAAGTACGAGCGGTATACCCCCTTGACCGCACCAGTCTACGAGATCTATGAAGACATCAAAGACTCGGGACTTCTTCGCCAGCCTGAGCCAATGAGGTCGAAGAACCGCAAGCGGGACAGGCATTGCCTGTTCCACGGCGACCACGGGCACCACACCGAAGATTGCCATCAGCTCCAGGACGAGATCGAGCGCCTCATCCGTCTGGGGCATCTAGCCCGGTTCACGACCAGGCACAAAGAAGACCGAGACGCCGCAGAGGAAATCGAAAACGCTCCCCGAGGGGTCCACATCAACGTCATCTCCGGAGGGGCGGCATCGGGCGGCGACACCAGCCGAGGAAGGAAACGTCATACCGAGCGGGCCAGCCAAGCCTTAGAGCCTCCCAGAGGTCCGCCGATGGAACCCCAGGTCATAGTCTTCTCCGACCAAGACCTGGAAGGGCTGAGCACCCCGCATGACGATGCCCTCGTTATCTCGGCCACGATAAATCACTGTAATGTAGACAGGATTTTGGTTGATAATGGGAGCGCCCCCGATGTATTATCTTATGACTGTTTTCTCAAGATGGGGGAAGACCCATCCAAGCTCCGCCCGATCCGAACACCCCTTAGCGGGTTTAATGGCCTGGCCACCTACCCCAAGGGAGCCCTAAGCCTGCCGGTCACTATCGGCACCCCACCCAAAACCGTTACGGTCATAGTGGACTTCATAGTGATTAAAGGTATGATAGCGTACAACGCCATTTTCGGCCGAGAATTTCTCAGCCGAATAAAGGTCGTACCATCTACCTATCACCAAAAAATGAAGTTTCCCACCAAAAACGGGTTGGGGGAAGTCCGAGGTAACGAGGCCACGGCTAGAAGGTGCTACAATATCTCGGTGGAAGCCTCAAGGCCGGACGGGAAGGATAAGGGCCCCAGGGGAGTCGAAGGAAAAGCCGTGACCACTGAGCCTGGTGGCGAATTATTAACGGTATTCCTGAACGATGACCCGGCCCTTGGAGTAAGGATCGGTGCCGACCTACCACCGAAGGAACAGCAGCAATACAAGGAGTTTCTTTCTGGGTACGTCCGGGTCTTCGCTTGGTCCGATGATCAACTCCCTGGTATACCAGAGGAAACTGTGATGCACAAGCTTAACCTCGATGCCACCGTGAGACCCGTACAGCAGCGAAGGAGGAAGCATGCACCCGAGAAACAGGTGATCATCAAGGCGCAGGTCACCAAGGGACAAGAGACTGGTCTTTTCAGACCGATCATGTACCCAACGTGGCTAGCCAACGTCGTCCTGGTGCCGAAGACCACCGGCAAGTGGCGAATGTGCGTAGACTTCACCGATCTGAACAAGGCCACCCCCAAGGACTGCTATCCGCTACCGAGCATCGACCAACTGGTTGAATCAACCTCGGGCAACGAGATACTCAGTTTCCTGGATGCCTATTCGGGTTATCATTAGATCCGAATGAACCCTGAAGATGTCGAGAGGACCGCCTTCATCACCGACTACGGCGTGTACTGCTACACCCGGATGCCCTTCGGATTGAAGAATGCTGGAGCCACATACCAGCGACTGGTCAACCATATGTTCGAGGGACAGTTAGGTCGGAACGTCGAGGCCTACATCGACGACATGCTCGTCAAGACCCCGAGGGCCCAAGACCACTTCACCGACCTCGCCGAGACTTTCGGCACCCTCTTGAAGTACTGCATGAAGCTCAACCCCGCCAAGTGTGCCTTTGGAGTAATATCCGGGAAGTTCCTGGGTTTCCTGGTCACTCAGCGAGGGATCGAAGCCAACCTCGATAAGGTCCAGGCCATCCTGGACATGCGCCCGCTCGCGTGTATTAAAGACGTCCAGCGTCTAACGGGGCGTGTCGTTGCTCTCAGTCGTTTCCTGTCCCGTGCGGCCAAACGATGCTTGCCCTTCTTCAAGCTGATGAGGGGGCCCAAGGTAGCATCTGCCACCTTTGCATGGGATGGGGAATGCCAGACCGTGTTCGCCGAGCTCAAAGAGTTCTTGGCTTCGCCCCCGGTGCTTTCCAAGCCCGTCCCGGGCGAGGTCTTGTTGCTCTATCTCTCGGCGACGCCGTCAACGGTCAGCTCGGTCCTAGTCAGAAATGACTCGGGAGTCGAGAGGCAGGTCTACTACACCAGCAGGGTGCTCAACGAGGCCGAGCGGAGGTACCCCGCAACCGAGAAACTCGTGCTAGCGTTGGTTACCTCCGCAAGCCGCCTCCGACCCTACTTCCAGGGGCATCCCATCACAGTGCTAACCGGCGAGCCACTGAAGAAGATTCTGGCCCACCCCGAAGCCTCGGGGTGACTTGTCAAATGGGCCATCATGCTCGGGGCATACGACATCTCGTATCGGCCACGATCAGCTATCAAAGGGCAAGCGCTCGCCGACTTCATCACCGAGAGCACCGTTCCGGTCGAGGACAGGCCTCCGACAGCAACCGGGCCAACCTGGGAGCTGTTCGTCGATGGATCATCCAACTCGGTCGGCAGCGGCGCAGGGATCCTCCTAAGGTCCCCTGAAGGAATAGAGTTGCAATACGCCCTAAAGTTCAACTTCTTGGCATCCAACAATGCTTCCGAGTACGAGGCCCTTATCTCGGGGGCCCGCATGGCCCGACGGTTGGGGGCTGAGCGAGTCAGGATCCACACCGACTCCCAGCTAGTTGCAAGCCAGGTTAGTGGCGAGTACGAAGCTCGGGAGGTACCTATGATCAAATACCTCCAGTTGGTCCGGAGCCTGGCCCAGCAGTTCGAGGAGTTCGAGGTAGTCCGAATAGCTCGGGAGCAAAACTCTCGGGCGGACGCCCTCTCCCGACTGGCCTCCTCCCTAGACCCGAAGGTACACGATCGGTCCTCCTAGAAGAGCTGGAGCGCCCGAGCATAGACTCGGAGCTCCTCGCCATTAACTCGGCCACTCCCGACGACTGGCGCTCCCCCTACCTATCCTGGCTACGAGACTCCCAGGAACCCTCCGACCCTCGAGAAGCCCACCGGATGAAGTACCAGGCTCGGCGCTTCGTCATCCTCGACAACGCTCTCTACCGAAGATCGTTCTCCGGGCCCCTTCTGAAGTGTCTCGGCCCCGACGAAGCCAGCCAAGCTATTGAAGAGATTCATCGAGGCCTGTGCGGAGCACATTCGGGAGGTCGGTCGTTGGCCAGAATCCTGGTAAGGCAAGGATACTGGTGGCCGACCCTACAGCGCGACTGCACGGCTTACGTACAACATTGCGACCGTTGCCAGCGGTTCGACCATTTGGTCCACCAGCCGGCCACGGAACTTGTCACCCTTACCGAGCCCTACCCTTTCGCTCGGTGGGGGATCGACATCCTTGGGCCATTCCCAATGGCTCAATCCCAGAAGAAGTTCATCATCGTCGCCATCGACTACTTCACCAAGTGGATCGAGGCTGAAGCAACAGCGAGGATCACCGAGACAGTCGTCTGGGGTTTCGTATGGAAATCGATCATTTATCGCTTCGGCGTCCCCCGAGTGATAGTGAGTGATAACGGGCGGCAATTCGACTCTCGATACTTCCGAGACAGATGTGCCGATCTAAATATCCGCAACCACTTCACCTCGGTCGCCCACCCTCAGGCCAACGGGCTGGTTGAAAATGCCAACAAGACCATCTTGAAGGGCATAAAAACCAGACTCGGCAAGGCTAAGGGTAGCTGGCTCGAGGAACTGCCTAGCGTACTATGGTCACACCGAACGACCCCCAGAACGGCAACCGGTGAGACCCCTTTTCAACTGGTATATGGCACCGAAGCCGTCGTTCCGTTAGAAATCGCCAATCCATCTCTCCGAGTGATCAGCTTTTTGCCCGAGGCAAACGAGCAGAAGCTGCTCGAGAACCTCGACCTGGCAGATGAACTCCGAGAGATCGCGAACGTCCGAGCTACGGAATACCAGCGCCGCCTCACTCGGTACTACAACGCCAAGGTCCGAGGCAGACAATTCCGACCAGGGGACTTCGTTCTCAGGAAGACCGAAACATCTCGACCACTGGAGGCGGCGGGCAAGCTATCCCCTAACTGGGAAGGCCCCTACCGAGTGATCGAGACGCTCGGGAAAGGTGCGTACAGGTTAGCCACAATGGAAGGGGAACCCATTCCCCGGACATGGAATGCAACCACACTACGCAGATTTTATTTCTGAATACTGTATCAACAAATCGGGTAAAATAAACCCCCTTATCTTTCACATTCATTCAAGATAACTGTTGGTACATCAGAAAGGCAACTGCCAATACATTACATAGTGAAAAGCAAAAATCCATCTAGCACCGCGGCAAACGGCCATCACCCGGCCGACCCGGTCTTGACCTTCTCGCATCCAGCCACTGACTCTGCCTCGCGTAGAAACTGGCTCGAACAAGAGATGGTCGACCCAGTTGGCTCGGGTGGACCGTGACAAAGGTGACAGAGGGACAGCAAGGAGAAGGCCACCTTTCACACAAGGAAGGCTACCTTCCAAGTTGGCAACAACCTGGAAAAAGCAACGCCGTGAAGGTCTCCTCTCCGCCAAACTACCAACTCTTTGGAGGCGAACAGAAAGCAAGCAGCCCCCGAAGAGTGAAAGAAATGAAGAACAAAAGAGAGAGAAAGAGGCTGCGGACAGGGGCGAGGAAGGGACTAGAGCCGCCTCCTCCCCTCCCACGGAGGGGAATGGCGGCCGGCATCCCTAACTCCCCCATCCGCCCTCCATCTCGGCGTCCGCCCGGAAGCCTCGCCGGAGCCAAGAGGAGGCAAACGGCGTGCCCCCGCACGTCGAAGCCCTCTCCAGATCCGCGCGGCGACCGTCGAACCCGTCTCATGCACGTGCGGCGACCGTGGGACCCGACCGATATTCCAGGACAGCTGGAACCGGCCGCTCCCCGTCGTCTGCAGCGTCACCTTCTGAAGGGTCCTCCATGCTCCGTCGCGGCGGCACTACGCAGAGCAAAGACGAGGGAATAAGAGCAGACCACCGGCGAGAGTCCTAAGTGTTAAGAGGGAAGGAGCACCCTTCGGTCCTTTTTATAGGCCAAGGGAGGCCACGCGCCTTAAATGACTCCCCCCTCGAAAACACGCTATAGGACCTCCCCTGAAAGATCACCTCAAATTCCTCGGTCCCCACCCTAGCGGGATTCGCGAAGCACCTCGACTTTCAAAGCATGATAATACGGAAGGACGCCTGCAAGAAGTCTCCCGAATCGACGTGCGAAAACGGCACAAAAAATATCGGCACTTTCCAACTGCCCCGATACGCCAACCAAATCACAGTAAAGATAGCGATCAAATAAACTAAGTCATTTATTGCCTCCCACAAAAACCTCTTATAAAAGGAAAGACAGACAAAAAGGGGAAGGGGTAAAATGAAGTTACATCAGGCCTCGGGCCCACTTTAAAGCTCGGGAACAGCAGTAGGGGACGCGTCACCCCCGGTACCCTCGGCGACGGCCGGCCCGGACACTGACCTCGCCTGTGCGAGAACTGTCCCGGTCGTGAGCCCTCCCGAGGCCTCCGGAGCTGGTGACCCCGCTGGAGGCGACTCCTCCGGTTCTTCCCCGGCCGAAGATGAGGAGCTGGAATCTGACTCGTCCGAGTCATAACTCTGGCCATAAGGAAAATCACCCCCGGCAAGGTGCTCATTGGCATAGTTCATCGCCCAACGATAGCCCTGCCTGAACCCCTTTCGAGCACCCCAACGGAGCGCTACCTCGTAGTAGGGTAGGGCAGCTGCAATCAGGTCGGCCGAGTAAGCTTCCGAGCCTTTATAGCGCTCGATCGCCTCCGCCTCGACCTGCCCATCCCGAACCCGCTCCGCCTCGGCCGCACGCTCTTCCGCCCTCGCCAGACGCTCCTCCAGCTCGGTCATCCTCCGCTCAGCTTCGATCATCCGACCCTCCGCCCGGGCTCGGTCCGCCTCGGCCTCAGCGCGAAGGCGCTCCGCGTCCTCCGCCCGATCCTGCAACTCGCCGCGCTCAAGCTCCCAGAGGCTAACCAGCTCGATGCGACGTTGACGCTCGTCTTCTTGACGTTTGCTCTTCCTCTCGAGCGATTCTTGGGCCCTTGTCAGCTGCTCGGCCAGCACCTCGGCTTCCCGTCGGCTCGACCGCGCCAACTCCCTGAATGCGAGGAACTCCCGCCGGAGCCCCTCGTGCTCCCCCTCGAGCCGAGCTAGTTTCCCCTGGCATCCACCAAGGGTCCAGGCGAGCTTCGACCGCTCCGCCTCCGTCCGGGCGTGCGCCTCTGCCATCACGGCCGCTGTCCGAGCTATGACCAGGCCGCCCTCCATCAGGATGTCAAGGACCCCGGCAGGAGTGCTACGCTTTTCTCCCCCCCTCGTCCTATCGGTGATCGACCGGTAGAGCCGGTACAGGTCACCCGAGACACCGAGCCTGACCAGAGGTTCCGGCAAAGGGGACTGCTCCACCCTGGGCACCCCGCCAGAAGGCCCTGTTGTGGCGGCGAAACCAACCGCCCCGCGCGCCACGGTCGGTTGGGGTTGCAACGCCTCCCCGGGCGAACCCCCACCCTCGACCGGCGTCGCGGGATCAACCACACCAGAAGCTGCCGGCACTTGGAGTTGCGACGCCCCCGCGGGCGAACCCCCATCTGCGCCGACCGAACCCTCGGTCCCAGCGCCGGCCATGCCGGCATCGGCCCCTTCTGTCCCTACAGAGGGGAGAGCCGACCCATCACCTCCCTCTGCGGGGCCCTTGGTCTACTCGGCCCCCTCTCGCTCGGCGGATGGGAGAGCCAGCCCGGAAGGGTCGGCCCCATCCTGCCCCCGAGGGGGGAGTGCCGCCGAGCCAGAATCACCCCCGACGGTGGTAGGAAGACAGGCTTTCCTGGCCCTCTTCCTGGCCTTCACGGCCTCCCGCAGTTTCCCCACCAGGGGATCCTTGCGCTTCAGACCAGTCGATCGAGAAGACCCCTCGGAGGCCGCCCCCTTGCCCTTATCTCGGGCATTGACGCGACCCACTGGGGCATCAGGCTCATCGGCTGCCGAGTCATCTCCCAGATCGATGACCTCGGCTGCCTCCTCCAAAGGCTCCCGCCTCACGTCTGCAGCAAGAAGAAGCCCCGGTGAGGAGGAGAAAAAAAGAGCTACCACCCCAGAAAAAGAGCCTCAAGAGCCGTACCTGACGACGTCAACCGCGAGAGAAGACACCGTTCGATGTTCTCCGGCGTCACCAGCTCCTCGGTCGATTGGCGATTCTCCAGCAGACGGGCAGCCTGCTGCTCCACGTGGGGAGGGAACTCCTCCTGGAGAGGGGGCAGATTCGGGTGAAAGTTGGGCGAGGTCCGGCATCCCCAGATCTCGTCCGTCGCCACCGCCTTCACCCAGAAGAATTGGGTCTTCCACCCCTTGTGCGAGGAGTCCTTCGCCGCAAGCGAGATGCAACTCCTGTTCCTCCGTGCCTGGATGAAGTAGAAGCCTTTCCCCGCCTGCGGGTGCGCTTTCAACTCAAAGAAGAAGTGGAAGAGGTCCAGAGAAGGGTAGATGTCGCGCTGGCGACACAGAATCCCGAAGGCCGAAAGAAGAAGATAGGAGTTGGCCACCAACTGAATAGGTGCCAATCGGAAAAAATTGAGAAGCTGCAGCACGTAAGGATCGAAAGGAAGCCAAAATTCGCTCTTCCAAGCCAGAAGGAAGGTGCAAATAAGCCCAGCACGATCATCCAAACTCGTCTCGTACGGAGTGGCGGCAACAAAGCTATAGCGGAGAGGTAGACAGAAACGGTGCTCTAACCTCCTCACCTCCGTCTCCCCCAACTCGCTACAGTTGGGGACGGGTTCCCGCCTCACCGGCACAGGCTCCGGGCTCCGGTCCGCCATCGAGTCGAGAGAAGATCCCTCGCACGAGCTTGAAGACTCCGGGGGAGAAGGAAGCTGCCGGATCGCCTCCGCGGTTATCCTCGCCAACTCTTCGAACGCCGTCGCAAGGCTCCGCGTCTCCGCTGTGCTCTCACGGCACATCAAGAAGCAAGGAAAGCCTAAAACCCTGGAAGCCTAGAACGATGAACAGCACCCCTTAAAAAACCCCTGAGGGTGGCGGCGCGCCTTTCCGTGCTCCGAGAAAAAGGGGGGCCCCTTCGCTTCCAATCCGTCAGGATCATCATTATGGGCCTCGGCGACCGCTATAAGCAGCTCCACAACGCCAACGGAATTCCACCCACCTGAGCCACGCCGGTCCAAAGCCTCGAAAAACTACTCATCCGAGCCTCTTTGGCTCGGGAGTAGGAGGGGGACAAGTGGAGAGGGGGATTTCCGTAGCCCACCACAAAGGCAGCCCAACAAGACCCACACGGTCCAACTAGGCGAGCCCGCCCGAGTGATAGCCCGCTGGGCCCACTCAGGGAAGAAAAGCCCAATAAATAAAGACTCGAGGAACCAACTCTCCCCGGCGGCCTTCTAGGCTCGGAGGGCCCGAGACAGCGGTCAGGTCCCAAGGAAGGTCCGGTCTAAAAGCCCTCTCCTCACCCGAGAGAGACAGGCTCCAGCCGACCTATCCGACCCCACCTTCGTCGGGCCATCGCTCAGACCAGAGCTAGCCTCCCCGAAGCTCGGTAAGACCGTTTGATTATTCCGCAGGTACGGCCGTTCAGAGTCCTCCGCCGACGGGAGAGTCAGGGGTGCCGCCGGACTCCAAGGGGATAACGTCCCCACGATCCGGCCATAAAACCCCCCGCTGAAGACGTAACTCCCGCCGGGAAGCCCTCAGCTCACCGGACTCTTAAAAGGCGACGCACTATTTAAGCAAGGGATACCCTCCAGAAGATGGTAAGATGAACTAGGCATTCACATACCCTAAGCTCCTGAGCACGATTCGCTTCACCCTTTGGTGGAGAGGATTCTCACGCATCAGCTCTCTCCTCCCCCCATTATCGCTTCCACCATCGCTCTACTGACTTAGCCATCGGAGGGTTTGCCCTAGGGAGATCCCCTGGGCCCTCTGACACGTTTCCCTCTCTTGCAGATTCATCTTCTGGTGATCCACAGCCTGCTCAGGACCCAGCGCGAGATTCCGCCTCTTCAGTCCCTTTCGTGGACGCGTTTCAACACATAACGACGCTTGACAAGGCGTCAATTTAAATTTGACGCCCTGACCTAGGTCGTTAATTCAGTTCGAGTTTCGTTCAACCCAGGAGTCTATCCAGGGTAAGTTGATAACTATGAGAAATAGTTCGAATGTAGTAATAACTCTAATATGGAAGTATTACTTCCAATCGAACACTAACCTTATTAGGATTTCCAATATCTTATAAATAACCTTCTGCTTGAACCGAGAACGCTATTTGGCGTTCGGAGTTTTCAAAGGTATGCGAAGAACAGTAGGTTCTTCTTCTTCCTTCTTCCTTATATTGTGTTCGATCAACGCATGAAGAACTAATGATTCTTCATACTCTTCTTTGATTACAGGTTGAAAGCTGCTGTCTTCCGAAGAACAAGTAAGTTCTTTCCCCTTGCTTTCGGTTACGTATAAGAAGATTTTAATATCTTCTTCTTAGTTCTTTTGTCTCTACAGGTTGTCTGTAGAAGTGAACCCGGTTGATTGAAGAATTGAGGGTTCTTCATCTACATCCTCTTAATTACCCTTGCTGCTGTTATTAGGATCGAAAGCTTCAAAAAGACTCTGTTTATAAAACAGAGTATCGTTCAGAACCTACATCTGTTCATCCGTCAGTTTATCATCATCAAGGTAGGTTTTCTCAAGCAACGTAGCCCAAACAAATTAGATTCATAGTAACATATCATGCATGTCATGTATATAAGTTTCCTGATAGTTTCTACACGTTTCTGTAATATTTTTGCAAGAGACGCCCGTGTCCAGGGCGCTACTTTAAAGAAACGACCTGAACTAGGTCGTCAATTTGAGATTTGACGCCCTGCCCTGTAGGCGTTAATTTCATGAAAATCACATGTAATTAATAATTGATCCACGTTAAAAATTCAATAGATATGAAATATCCAAATCTAATATATATTGCATGACTCGACCTGTGAATTCCTGCTAAATCATGTCTATTGGCTCTTGGAATTTTATTTCCTGAAATATTGTAAATTCATGAATTCACGACCCTGTATAGGTCGTCTCTCACTTGACTAACGCCCCTGTTCAGGACGTGAATTGAAAAGTAACGCCCCTGTCCAGGGCGTGCTTTGAGAAAATTCTGAAAATATATACTCTATAAAAATAGAAGGAAAGAATGGACGACCACTGATTACGTCGTCAAATTGTAAATAAACGCCCTTCACCAAGGCGTATTTTTGGTAAAATACTGGAATATTGAAATTTTACAAAAATGTAAAATAGATAAACGCCCTTACTGAAGGCGTTAATTACTTGAGTAGTGACTTTACTTAAGTCGTTATTTTCCTGTAAAAATGTTTTTACCTGTTTCTGATAACCGATGGTTTCAATATATCTATATATTTGTATATCGGCACTATATCTCCACTCCGTGAGTATAGTCCCACGTTTCATGATGTTTTATCGATCACCCTCAACTCTCATTGACATACAAGCTCTCCATTGGACATTCCGTTCCTTTCGACTAGCGAGTTAGTCATAGAGACCTCCGTAAGACTCCTCGTACCTTGGATTCCCTCAAGGTCGACTGAGCTGGTTGTACCCTAAAAACCCATTACACTATTGAATGCCATGTCACTCTAAAGAAATATGGTATACCGGCCCTTATGATATGCAAAGAGTATATCATGAGAATTCTTAATGGGATGATGATATCATGCCATTTGTTGATGTTCTTGTGGACCTCAATTCTATAATAAGAATGATGGTATCTTGCCTTTGATGTACTGTTCATGTGGACCTCAATTCTATATAAAGAATGTCCATACTTGTTTGTCATGGTACCCGAGTTAAGGGAACCTAATTCCACCTAGTTTCATCGTTCATCGTGATTGTACCGTTGTTATCGCCTATCTATGTCCAATGTCGTATTTTTGGACTCCATTCTCTCAAAGTTATCCTACGTGTCTACAAGCTTAAATTGTTGAAATTCCATATTGACTATATATATATATATATACAAGAGTGGATGTCAAATATACATGATAAATGCCTGCGCATATAGGGCCCGATCTGGTCTTGGGAGGAGCACCCGAAAGTACTTATGCCCATGGGAGTTGAATGATAAGGTATCTGGCATTATACCGAGTGCATGACTAGCTTGATTGGACATTCCACACAAATCTTGTACTTGACTCGTACTTGACATGACATGAATTGCGTGACCCGAGAAAGGGTAATTACTTGCTTGCTTGATACATGATAGCCAAAGTTCTTGACATGACTTGCTAAAAAGTACTTGCTTGAATATCTTGTCATCTTTTCTTGAAAGCTCGTGACTAGTTCATCTTGCTGTCTTATTGATAAATTCGCTCTCCATCTTGTCGTTTTATGCGAGCATGCATAACTATAGTGCATTCATGAAAGATATAAATACTTCAACCCCTTGCTAGTGCTTGAGATATAATTTCCTACTGAGCGTTCGCTCACTCCGTGTTTGTCCCTTACTTTTCAGGTAATTCCGATGACGAGGGAAGTCAATCGGATGGGAATGGTCAAGAGTGAAAGAGCTAGAGCTTTTCCAAGTGTCATCTAGTCTTTTTCCTATTTTTTTTGAGTCAACTATGTACTTTTCCTTTTTTTATTGAATAGAGTATTGGATTTGTAATAGTCTATCCATTATGAAATAAAGGATTGGGTTATCTTTACTATTGCGCATCTCTGTTTTGGTGTCGAATACACTACTACTCTGATTGACATGATTGATATAAACTCGTCGCGCACCTCCGGGTTTCTTCCACTCTCGGGGCGTGACCGTTTTTATGGTATCAGAGCCTAGGGTATTCAATTCCTAGGAAAACCCAAGTCTAAGGATAAGTTTTAACCTTCAACCAGTGAGATTGGGTAGAACCAAGGGTTAAAGTTAACATAGTATATGAGTCTTTAAATACAAGCACATATTAATCTAGTTATTGTAATTGTAGGATAATGGCTGCCAAACGTGCTCAATGGCGCAACATGCAGCGTACCCTTCAAGGCATGACTCAAGTGCTGCAACAAGTAACACAAGGAGGTGGACAACGAGCAGGAAGTCTCCACCAGACTTTCAAGAACATGAACCCACCCAAGTTCACGGGTTCTACTGATCCAGATGACGCTGAACACTGGATTAGGGAGATAGAATGTATATTCTGTGTTATGCAATGCACGGATCAGGATAAGGTTTTATTAGCTACTTTTCAGTTAGAAAGGGATGCTAGATGCTGGTGGGAATCAATAGAGGCTACTATAAATCAAGATCAGCTCGTGGGAAGAATTCGTTGAACACTTCAACGCGAAATATTTCTCGGACCGAGTTCAGGAAAAGAAGGCTGCAGAGTTTGCCGCATTAAAACAACGATCCTTGTCAGTGGCCGAGTATGAGGCCCAATTCTATAGATTATCTCGATATGGTAAGCATCTAGTTAGCACCGAGAAAATGAAAGCTAGGAGATTTCTTAATGGGCTCAGGTCCCAAGCTATTACTCAACTGGCGCCGATGGACATTCAAGTCTACTCGGAGATAGTACGCCGAGCTCAACTATTAGAAGATGCCACGAAACTGGCTGATAGGATTCGTGGTAAGGATAAGAAGGAACAAGTTATATGATCGGGTTCCTTTAAACCCAACTTCAAGAAGAGGCCTAGCAATGGAGGTATTTCCTCGCAAGATCAAAAGTTCAAGAAGACCAAGCCCTTCTCTATCACCACTACCTCTCCAAATACAGTGTGCAAACATTGTGATAAAGCAGGTCATAGAGCAGAAGAATGCTGGAGGAAACTAGGAGCATGTCTCCGTTGTGGGAGTCGTGAGCATCGGATTCCCGATTGCCCATTACTTAACGATCAAGCCGTTGACGGAAAGCGCCCAGTAACCAAGAATGCTCGTCTTCATGCAATCAACGAGACTGAGCAAGTAGAAGGAGGCGGCTTAGTGGAAGGTACATTGAAAGTTTGTTCCAGGAATGCATATGTCTTAATTGATACTGGTGCATCACATTCTATTGTTTCTAAGAAATTTGCTGACCCATTACCCCTAGAACCGGAATGGATAAAGTTAGTTTTGTCTACTCCTCTAGATGATGAGACTGATATTACACATCATTACCAAAACTATGAGGTATTGATTCATGGTCAAAATCTCCCTATTGATCTCATATGTTTAGATCTGAAAGAGTATGATGTTATACTAGGGGCGGATTGGTTATCCAAGTATCAGGCAACGGTTGATTGTCGCAATAGTAAGATTACATTCAAGGAATTTCCAGAACTAATATTTACTAGCCCCAAGAGTCGGAGCAAATCCCCTATTATTTCAGCTCTCCGAGCTAGCAAGCTCATCAGGAAAGGATGTGCATCTTTCCTCGCATTTGTCACAGTTAAAGAAGCTAAGGAGATTAAGCTAGAAGACATTCCAGTAGTACAAGAATTTTCGGACGTGTTTCCGGAAGATTTGCTGGGATTACCCCCGCAAAGAGAAGTGGCCTTCACCATTGACTTAGTCCTTGGTGCTGGTCCAATTTCAAAGGCACCTTATAGGATGTCACCTGCTGAACTCAAGGAGTTAAAGGAGCAATTGATGGAACTCATTAAGAAAGGATTCATTAGACCAAGTACTTCCCCGTGGGGAGCGCCTGTATTATTTGTAAAGAAGAAAGATGGATCCATGAGGTTATGCGTCGACTATCGACAATTGAATCATCTCACTATCAAGAACAAGTATCCACTGCCGAGAATCGATGAATTGTTTGATCAAATTTCAGGATCCATGTACTTTTCCAAAATTGATCTTAGGTCCGGATATCACCAACTAAGAATCAAGGACGTGGATATTCATAAAACCGCATTCAGAAGCAGGTATGGCCATTATGAATTTGTTGTTATGCCTTTCGGACTAACGAATGCCCCTGCTGTCTTTATGCAGTTAATGAATAGTATATTCAGGTCTTATTTGGATCAATTCGTGGTGGTCTTTATTGATGATATATTAATTTATTCTAAGACCAAGGAAGAGCATGAGGAACATTTGAGGATTGCATTACAAATATTAAGGACAAACCAATTATATGCAAAACTTAGCAAGTGTAAATTCTGGCTTGAAGAAGTGACTTTTCTCGGACATGTTATATCAAAGGATGGCTTGTCTGTAGACCCATCAAAGGTTGAAGCTGTAAGGAACTGGGAAAGACCGACCAATGCTAGCGAGATCCGAAGTTTCTTAGGTCTTGCCGGCTATTACAGGCGATTCATCAAGGATTTCTCTAAAATCGCCGTGCCACTTACGAGGTTAACTCGCAAGGAGATCCGTTATGAATGGGATGAGGAATGTGAAAGAAGCTTCCAAACTCTCAAGGATCATCTTACTACAGCTCCTATCTTAGCATTGCCAATTGAAGGAGAAAAGTTCGAGATATACACTGATGCTTCTGGCATTGGCCTCGGGTGTGTTCTAATGCAACAAGGGAAGGTTATAGCCTACTCTTCTCGTCAATTAAAGAAGCATGAAGAGAACTACCCCGTCCATGACTTAGAATTGGCCGCGGTAGTATTTGCACTCAAAATATGGAGACATTATCTTTATGGAGTACAGTTTACTGTATACTCCGATCACAAGAGTCTCAAATATCTTTTCTCATAGAAGGAGTTAAATATGAGGCAAAGACGATGGCTGGAATATCTCAAGGACTTCGACTTCAATATACAATATCATCCCGGAAAGGGTAATCATGTAGCAGATGCCCTTAGTCGAAAGCCGAGAGCACTGTTAGCCAATTATCTGATTCAAGAATGGAAATTGCTGGAACAATTCTCTGAACTCAAAATAAGCATGGACACGGACCCTAGATGTGTCACATTATCTCATGTAAGCATACAGTCAGATTTATTGTCTGAAATATAAGCACTTCAGAATGATGATCCTACATTAGTAGAAATCAAGGGCAGATTAGAAGGACAATCGGATTTCCAATTAACTTCTGATGGAAGATTAATGTTCAAGAATAGAACTTGTATACCGGACTGCCCAGAATTGAAGAAGAAGGTCTTAGATGAAGCTCATAGGTCAAGGTATACGATTCATCCTGGATCTACCAAGATGTACCAAGATGTGAAAAGAAATTTTTGGTGGCCCAACATGAAAAGAGAAATAGCGGACTACGTATCACGCTGTCTCACATGCCAACAAGTCAAGGCGGAACACCAAAAGCCTGCTGGAAAACTACATCCTCTAGATATCCCTAAATGGAAGTGGGAGGATATTGGTATGGATTTCATCATGGGTTTATCTAAATCAAAAAGAGGACATGATGGAATATGGGTTATCATTGACCGATTGACTAAATCAGCGCATTTCTTGCCAATCAAGAGTCGATGGTCAGTTGATGTCTTAGCTGCACTATACATCAAGGAAATAGTCAGATTACATGGTATTCATGTTTCAATCATGTCTGACAGAGATCCCCGTTTTACTTCTCATTTTTGGAAGGGACTACAACATTCGTTGGGGACGAGACTTAACTTTAGTACAACTTTTCATCCTCAAACGGATGGTCAGACCGAGAGAACCAATCAAGTAGTCGAAGATATCCTAAGAGTATGCATCATTGATTTTGGTGAAACTGGCATGATCACTTGCCTCTGGTCGAATTTGCATACAACAATAGCTACCAGGCAAGTATACAACTGGCACCTTTTGAAGCCTTATACGGAAGGAGTTGCCGATCACCCATATGCTGGAACGAAGTTGGAGAGAAACAACTGTTAGGTCCAGTCATGGTAAGGGATACAACTAAGATGATACAAGTAATCAGAGAAAGATTGCAAGTTGCTCAGTCTAGACAAAAGGCTTATGCTGACACAAGAAGAAGAGATCTTGAATTCCAAGTTAGAGATCATGTATTTCTCAAGATATCGCCTGGACGTGGAATACGAAGATTTGATGTTAAAGGCAAGCTTACACCAAGATACATCGTACCTTTTGAAATTCTAGAAAGAGTTGGCGAGGTTGCTTATCGCATCGCATTACCCCCTCAATTGTCAGATATTCATAATGTGTTCCACATATCTATGTTGAAGAAGTATGTACATGACCCATCACATATTATTGAGTATGGAGACCTAGTGATCCAGAAAGATTTCACATATGAGCAGAAGCCCATACGAATACTAGATCGAGAAGTACGAACCCTAAGGAATAAGGTTATTCCCATGCTAAAAGTACAATGGAATAAGAATTCAGAATAAGAAGCTACATGGGAGACCGAGAAATCTATGATGAAGCGATTTCTAGACTTATTTTAGAAGGTACATACTCTACACTCTCCATATGTAAATGTATGATATGGAATTTGGGGACCAAATTCTTTTTAAGTGGGGGAGGGTGTAGCAACCCTGATAAATAAAATAAATCAAAATAGATTAAAAGATTTAATAAAAGAACAAAAGAGCTTGGAATAAAAATAATAAAACCCTGTTGAAAATAACGCCTCAGATATAGGCGCTACTTTACAAGAAAACGCCCTTACATAAGGCGTGTTTTGAAGAAAGGACGCCCACACGTTAAGGCGTCAAATTTCAAACGACCAAAATAAATAAAAAGGGCAAGTTAGCGTAACGTCCCTTTCGTGGACGCGTTTCAACACGTAACGACGCTTGACAAGGCGTCAATTTAAATTCGACGCCCTGACCTAGGTCGTTAATTCAGTTCGAGTTTCGTTCAACCCAGGAGTCTATCCAGGGTAAGTTGATAACTATGAGAAAGAGTTCGAATGTAGTAATAACTCTAATATGGAAGTATTACTTCCAATCGAACACTAACCTTATTAGGATTTCCAATATCTTATAAATAACCTTCTGCTTGAACCGAGAACGCTATTTGGCATTCGGAGTTTTCAAAGGTATGCGAAGAACAGCAGGTTCTTCTTCTTCCTTCTTCCTTATATTGTGTTCGATCAACGCATGAAGAACTAATGATTCTTCATACTCTTCTCTGATTACAGGTTGAAAGCTGCTATCTTCCGAAGAACAAGTAAGTTCTTTCCCCTTGCTTTCGATTACGTATAAGAAGATTTTAATATCTTCTTCTTAGTTCTTCTGTCTCTACAGGTTGTCTGTAGAAGTGAACCCGGTTGATTGAAGAATTGAGGGTTCTTCATCTACATCCTCTTAATTACCCTTGCTGCTGCTATTAGGATCGAAAGCTTCAAAAAGACTCTGTTTATAAAACAGAGTATCGTTCAGAACCTACATCTGTTCATCCGTCAGTTTATCATCATCAAGGTAGGTTTTCTCAAGCAACGTAGCCCAAACAAATTAGATTCATAGTAACATATCATGCATGTCATGTATATAAGTTTCCTGATAGTTTCTACACGTTTCTGTAATATTTTTGCAAGAGACGCCCGTGTCCAGGGCGCTACTTTAAAGAAACGACCTGAACTAGGTCGTCAATTTGAGATTTGACGCCCTGCCCTGTAGGCGTTAATTTCATGAAAATCACATGTAATTAATAATTGATCCACGTTAAAAATTCAATAGATATGAAATATCCAAATCTAATATATATTGCATGACTCGACCTGTGAATTCCTGCTAAATCATGTCTATTGGCTCTTGGAATTTTATTTCCTGAAATATTGTAAATTCTTGAATTCACGACCCTGTATAGGTCGTCTCTCACTTGACTAACGCCCCTGTTCAGGACGTGAATTGAAAAGTAACGCCCCTATCCAGGGTGTGTTTTGAGAAAATTCTAAAAATATATACTCTGTAAAAATAGAAGGAATGAATGGACGACCACTGATTACGTCGTCAAATTGTAAATAAACGCCCTTCACCAAGGCGCGTTTTTGGTAAAATACTGGAATATTGAAATTTTTTAAAAATGTAAAATAGATAAACGCCCTTACTGAAGGCGTTAATTACTTGAGTAGTGACTTTACTTAAGTCGTTATTTTCCTGTAAAAATGTTTTTACCTGTTTCTAATAACCGATGGTTTCAGTATATCTATATATATATGTATATCGGCACTATATCTCCACTCCGTGAGTATAGTCCCACATTTCATGATGTTTTATCGATCACCCTCAACTCCCATTGACATACAAGCTCTCCATTGGACATTCCGTTCCTTTGGACTAGCGAGTTAGTCATAGAGACCTCCGTAAGACTCCTCGTACCTTGGATTCCCTCAAGGTCGACTGAGCTGGTTGTACCCTAAAAATCCATTACACTATTGAATGCCATGTCACTCTAAAGAAACATGGTATACCGGCCCTTATGATATGCAAAGAGTATATCATGAGAATTCTTAATGGGATGATGATATCATGCCATTTGTTGATGTTCTTGTGGACCTCAATTCTGTAATAAGAATGAGGGTATCTTGCCTTTGATGTACTGGTCATGTGGACCTCAATTCTATATAAAGAATGTCCATACTTGTTTGTCATGGTACCCGAGTTAAGGGAACCTAATTCCACCTAGTTTCATCGTTCATCGTGATTGTACCGTTGTTATCGCCTATCTATGTCCAATGTCGTATTTTTGGACTCCATTCTCTCAAAGTTATCCTACGTGTCTACAAGCTTAAATTGTTGAAATTCCATATTGGCTATATATATATATATACAAGAGTGGATGTCAAATATACATGATAAATGTCTGCGCATATAGGGCCCGATCTGGTCCTGGGAGGAGCACCTGAAAGTACTTGTGCCCATGGGAGTTGAATGATAAGGTATCTGGCATTATACCGAGTGCATGACTAGCTTGATTGGACATTCCACACAAATCTTGTACTTGACTCGTACTTGACATGACATGAATTGCGTGACCCGAGAAAGGGTAATTACTTGCTTGCTTGATACATGATAGCCAAAGTTCTTGACATGACTTCCTAAAAAGTACTTGCTTGAATATCTTGTCATCTTTTCTTGAAAGCTCGTGACTAGTTCATCTTGCTGTCTTATTGATAAATTCTCTCTCCATCTTGTCGTTTTATGCGAGCATGCATAACTATAGTGCATTCATGAAAGATATAAATACTTAAACCCCTTGCTAGCGCTTGAGATATAATTTCCTACTGAGCGTTCACTCACTCCGTGTTTGTCCCTTACTTTTCAGGTAATTCCGACGACGAGGGAAGTCAATCGGATGGGAATGGTCAAGAGTGAAAGAGCTAGAGCTTTTCCAAGTGTCATCTAGTCTTTTTCCTATTTTTTTGAGTCAACTATGTACTTTTCCTTTTTTTATTGAATAGAGTATTGGATTTGTAATAGTCTATCCATTATGAAATAAAGGATTGGGTTATCTTTACTATTGCGCATCTCTATTTTGGTGTCGAATACACTACTACTCTGATTGACATGATTGATATAAACTCGTCGCGCACCTCCGGGTTTCTTCCGCTCTCGGGGCGTGACAGTTCTTGCCCTCGTCTCTCTTCCTTTTTATCCTCCTTCGTCTAGTTTAATGTCTATCGCTCCTCCGTGTCGAGGAATCTTGCTATCCTCTCCATTTTGTCATGTCAAGCAAGGAACATAAAGCTCGATGGCCAAGATCACTTCAGGACGCTGATTTTCACTCCATGGATTTGCAAGGTATCTTTATTTTGTGCAAGAACATGTTATTATTTCTATCACTATTATTCCTGGGTATGGTTATAATGTTGTATCCTCAACATGTTTGAGTGGCATTAGAAAGTTTTCTTAGTTTGGTCACAAGAGTTCACTTCTGTAGCGTTCTTAGGCTGGTGATAGCTCCGTGCTGGGAGTCTAGTTTTTTTCCCTGATCGTTGAGGGTGACCTTTTCTATGGGTTTTCACACACTACACGGTGAGCCATAACTGATTTTCTTTTGAGCAACACCATTGCTACTTTGGCCATACTATGGGTATGCACAAAGGCCTTTTCTTTTCTCTACTCGGCCAAGTGCAGGGGCAAGAGATTGATGGATGAGATGACTAACCTAGGCGCTCCTTAATACAAGAGAGGTCTCAAATAGGGGCAGTCTTGACGTTGGAAAATGGAGTTTTATTGCAAAATCTAGCCAACAAAGGCTATAAATATGAAAATCAAATGAGAATGAGAATCAATGTTCAAAATTATGAATCGAAGGCATGGCAAGAGTGGCATTATAGTTCCTTGCGGGACGTCATGAGCCCGGTCGCATGTGTGCCTATAAATAAGAGTCTAAAAATCAATGAGACAAAGCCCCGACGCAACAGACTGTATCTTTGCTGGGTAGTGCCCTAGAAGGAATTCAAATCTTGATGTCTCCCAACCTGTATAAAGCTTATCGCCATTTTTCCTTCTGCTTCTCCCTCTTAGGCTGGGTTGTATCCTAGGTATGGCCTTAGTAGGGGCACCGTTCTTTAGAGGCAGTTGGTTGTGGTAAGCCACCCCCAAATACATGCCCTGCTTAAGGGAAGCCTTTAATGAGAGGCGTATGAACGACGATCTCTGGCCAGTAGTTCGAGCCCGTCTTTGGGTGCTGCAGGTAACTTTGTCAAAAATCTAAAAACTAATAAATCAATTATTGCAAAATCCAAAAAGAATCAGATATTATAAAAATCCAAAAAATCAAATATTACAAAAATCTAAAAAAATCAAATATGTCAAAAAATCAAAAAAAAAATCAAATATGTCAAAATCCTAAAAAATCAAATATTGTTGAAAATTCAAAAAATTAGAAAATTGCACAAATCTAAAAATATTTGTCTTTTGTCATGTGTTTTCTGTCTGTTTGTTTTGAGTACAGGTATAATTCATTTGTTAAGTGTGTAGGTTGTAGGTGTTTAAGTTTCTTTGCTCAATATCATTTGCTCTATCTGTCTCATGTTCATCTTCTTTTTGATCTATTCCTCTCTTCTTCAATATTATCTCTCGATCTGTTCTGATGCTTGGGTCCGTCTCAATTCTTAATTATTTGCTCACTTCATATCTCCATGAGAGGGCTTCGTCTCACGATTATGAACCTGGCGGTTCTGCTTCATCTGATCTTCGCCTTTGATTAAAGAGCATATTTTCCATGTCCTTTTGTCCCGTCGTGTTCTTGTCACACGTGTATACGTCCCTCCGTATCATCGTCTCACACGTGTTGTTATGTCCCTCCATGTCTGTCATGTTTTCATCCCACTATGTCGCCATGCCATGGTTGTTGTTGTCAACCCACACGTGTTGTCTGTATCTTTTGTCCCCCGTGGTTGTCGTCCCGTGTGTGCTATCGCACGTGTCCTTTGTCCCACCATGTCCTTGTCCCACCGCATGTGCTCTCCCACCGCGTATTCTGCCTTGTCCCACCATATTTTCAAATCCCACACATGCTTGTCGTCTGTTCTTGTGGTGTTTGTTATGTTGTTATGTTTTGTTCATCCTCATTATGTTATGTTTAGTTCATTTTCATTATGTGTGTTTGTCTTCGTTGGCATGTTCTTGTCTTATTATGTTTTCATCTTTGTCCACTTGTTGTTAATTATTGTGTTTGTCTTATGAAAACTCATAAAAATCTGAAAAGTCAAAATCCAAAAAAATGTCGCTGCGCTTGGCAGGTAAGTCAAGTATGACTCTCTATCCCTGCTCATTGTTACATTACTATATAGTATGTACATTATTATAGCCTCTTAAGGACCGGCTGGTTGCCCGTGTGTTCTGTGATCCGACGTTCCTCTTTACCAAAAATGATATGACAAAAGGGTATACGGTTAATCGTTGGATAAGCCACTCGATTGAGTCAGGTGGGGACGATGGACTCTGTCTTGCACGTCGTGGTTGCAAGAAGGATCTTGACCCTATCTTGGCTCAGTCTAGCAATAATATTATTGAGTGCTTTCTATTTTATTCTTTCTCTGCATCCGTTTTGATGATTTCTTTATTTTAGCGCAACATGCATCATGTCATTTTTTAGCATTCACGTCTCGTGATCCTCTCACGGTTTTCTCCTCAGCAATGGTTGATTGCACTTCAATTCATTTGGATAAGAGATCCTCATTCCACCCAGAATTTGATCATCGTCTCTGATCTTCCCGCTTGGTCTGGTTGGCCATCGTGATTCATGTCTTGATTTTATCTCAGTTTTATTTTTCGTTTCCAGTTTTCTTGTTGTGTTCTTCCGATCCCCTCATTGTCCATGGATTGTGTCCCTGAATAGGTTGGTCGTGTTTCTTTTTACTCTCTTAATTTAGTTCTCCAGACACGTCTCATCCGCGTCATCCATTCCCGGTGGTTAGTTCGGCATTTTCGAGAGAATTCATGTCGCTTGTTGGTTGTGACAGATGTCTTTTGCCTTGATGCCCACTTTTTAGTTCTCTCTACTTCATCTCTGCTTAATATCCATTTCACGTCGTGTCGCATTCGCTCCATCTCCTTTCCATTTCGCCTCCGCGTTACTTTCGCTTGCTCCCTTGCAAAGCAGACATCAAGGAGGGGCATCTGTTGACACCCATTTTCGGCCTACAAGTCATGTTATTTCTCTTATTCGCTTCCGTGATGCCCCAAATTACCCATTGTTATGGAACTTCCTTGATCTTGTTTTGAGCACATTTCCTGATCATTTCCCTAGCCCTCTGAGCTTGGAAATCATTTTTTACAAGCTCCAGATCATTCTCCATGGTATCCCCCAGTTCTGGGACCATTCTTATCATCACCGTCGGCCGGAGCGCATCGCCAGCAGGGCACCTTTTGGCGGCCATCTGGCTGACCGCCAAAGGCATTTGGCAGCCTCCACTGGACCGCCAAATGACTCTGTTTGGCGGCTAACTGGATGGCCGCCAGATGGTTTGGCGGCCTGAGTAAGACCGCCAAACGCCTATTTTCTCCGAAGTCACCGTCTTGATCAACGCAACTGTGGTATGCTTATCCCATGGCTTAGTTGTGGTCTTCCCTTGACCGTCATACCCTAGTTGCGATCTTGCGATAGATCGTTAATTCGATAGAGTCCACAACCTCCTGAACTTCGATTTCTTCGCCCGAGGACTCTCTGGGAGCTCTATCTTGCACCGATTTTGAGGGAGATAATCATCCACCTCGGTTTCCTTTGATTTAGGACTCTTACCCCCACTATTATTTAGATATTTATCAAACTACATCCCCAAAATTGGGTGTTTATCTCAGATTTAAACCCTAGGGTTTTCCTGCACCTATAAATAGATGCCCAGTTTGCAGGTCGCGAAGGGGGGCTCTTTCTTGGTTCGGGGCGAAGCCATGCTGCACCGTCGACTCGTCTCTTCGACCCCATCTTGTAGAGGGAAGCACAATCTTCATTTTCTGTGCTCAAGGGCTGTCTATCTCTCTCTCTACTCTTAGTTCTAGTCCACCTAATTCTATGTTTCATCACAATCTCTGCATTTTCTACACTTTTTGTATTTTTCTCCATATTGCATAGCATATTCCCGCTGTTATGCTACGTGATTTTTCCTTCTACTTGTTCTATTCTCATCACAATACACACACCTATCTTTTTCACCCTTCCACAGGGGTTAAAATTCTCCCCCCGGTGCGTTCTTCCCCCTTTTGTAGCCCTATTTTGTCATTGTGTGATTTGATACTACACTCATAGTTTCTAATGGGTTTTCTTTTGTTTGGTTGTCTTTGTTTTGCAGGAGAGCAATGATTGAATGTGAGGCCCTCTTCCTCTAGCCGACTTGAAGGAGAGGAGGTCTGATTCAACAAGTTCCTCGCGTTTCGTTTCTTAAGTGTGATCAAGTCTTCATCCTTTTCCAAGGTACATGGTGTCGTTGCATCTTATTCCTACCTTCTTTGGCGTTGTCATCCCTTGGTGGCGATCATAGTCAGTCCTTCTATCTCTTATCACTCCTTTTTTCATACTTTCATGCTTGTTCAAGCACATATGTTATTTGTTTAGTTTGGGGGGGGTAGATAAAACATCCATAATGCCCTTGCAGGTTTTCATACCGAGGGGTCACCCGATTTTCCCTGAGGTGCCCTTGCGGGTTTTCACCTCAGCTGGGTCGATTGTAATTTTTTTTCCCTCAATAGTCCTGTGGAGGGAGCTAACTGAGGCCGCCATGGTATCTCTATTTTTAACCCCATATCTTGTTGTTGTAGTTTATTTTTGGATATGGGCATTGTCATCTGTAGCATGCTATTGTTAGGGGATGTAACCTGAAGTTTATATTGTGTATAGTTTGTCGTCATTGTAGCCATGGTAGTGGCTTTGGCTGGTCACTGAGTAATCTCAAGTTTTGACTGGTGATCTCGGAACCGGTGTGTAGCAACCCTAACAAATTATAGGAATGGAAGTTCTTAAATTAAAAATTAAATCAAACAAATTAGCCAAGGCCCAGATCAGATACACAACACCACATACACAAATGGGCCTTACACTTAAACCCAAATGGGCCAAGGGAAAGAGCGCCCCTTGATAGGACGTCATTTTGATAAATAGAGCCCTCCTGTATGGGCGCCATTTTCATGAAGGGCGCCCCTGGCTTGGGTGCTATTTACCTAAGGATGAATATGGGAACCCAGAATGCTGTGTTTTGTTCGAACTGGGAAGTAGGAAGCTGTTCGGGAAGGATTGATACGAGGAAAACCTCTATTCTAATAGGAGCCTATGTCTAGGAAACTTAAATCCCAAAAGGATTCTTTACGTGGAAGATTAAGTTCCATTAGGATTCTAAACCACATATCTCTATGAATATCCTACTTCTTCAACGAGCCCCAACTACTGCTACTCATCTACGTCGACTTGTTGCCACTAGTACGTGAAGGAGAACTCTCTCCGGTGCGTGAAGAGGAACTTGCATGCTTCCTCTTCCTTCCGTCATCTACCTACGTGCTGCATCGCCGAGTAGGGAGAAAGAAGCCTTCTGCTGCTTATTCTTCTTTTGTCGTTGCTACTGCCTGTAACGAGAAAGAGCTCTATCACTTTCTGTGTCTTCTTCCACGGTGGTTGCAGATAAACATGCGAAGAAGCTTTATTATCTTCTTCCAGTTATTTCCGTGTAGTTGCTGCATCTTCATTGCCGTTGCTGTTCGAGTGCTGCTATCTGGTTGCTGTTGTTCTTATTATATCTCTTGAACTCCTCTGTCTATCGTCTCAACCGGCAATCAAGGTAGGTGTTCTCAAAGTACAATGCCTAATCTGGTAAATCCTAGATCATATGCATGCATATAGTTCAGTAGGTGATACCAGAAAACGGGTTTTGAATCATTTTTTGTTAGCTTCTGCATAAAATAGTGAAATAGCAACCCACTATTGGGCGCTATATGGTTTTAACGAATTTGCAGATAGTCATTGTTCCTTTGCTTAATTAATAAATATACCATGTTTAAAATTTAATAACTATGTAACCTGATGTCCAAATTAATGTGTGAGCATAGTTCTGGAATGTTGCTATTTTTCACTTTCTGTCCATATATCCACTCCTGCTAAATTTTATTTATTAAGAAAGTGACACTATTCATGACAAATTTGCATAAGAATGAAATAACGACTGCACCCCTGACTTCATTCAATATAGCGCCCCTGACCTAGGCGCTATATTCTGAATTGAAGACTTCTCCAAAGGGCGCTATATCCTCTGTCCAAGAATCCTCTAGATTTGTTATGCATATATAAATATGAAAATTCTAGATATAACGCCTCAACAAGTAGGCGCTATTTAATGAAATAAAGGCCCTACCCCCAGCGCCATTTTACTGAATCCTATTTTTTTCGAGTTTTCTCTTGACCCATACCGAGGGTCTATCTTTCAGGCACTATATCTCAGTCCATAGATGTAGTCCCTCGTTTTCACGATGTTTCATGCTTACCCACAAAATTCTCGATGATGATTGAACCCTTAGCGGGATATTCCTTCCTTCATACTGGTGATTTTATCATAGAGACCTCCGTAAGTCTACGCGAAGCCTTGGATTCCCTCAAGACGGCCGAGCAGGTTGTACCCTAAAAATCCATGACACCGTATTCTGTCACGTCACTCTAAAGAAACATGATGCATTAGCCCTCTTAGAGTGCTGCTCTGGCCTCTTTGAGAATTGTTCTATCTGTCAGTATTTGGCGCACTGACTTGGGCTCCATAATGGATTGACGACTTGTCTAGTGCCGTTATTCATCTGAATAGCGACCAGGGTATAGGCTCTATTTCATCCAGCTTGTTTCGTTCACAGAAAGTAAGCGACCATTCTTATGGGCGCTATTTTCTGAATTCGCAGTAGCCTGATGGGCGCTATTTACCAAGATTCATGATATGTCTTGATTTTCGTAGTGATTAACGAAGAGGCATACTTGTTCAAAGCTTTGTCCTTGCATTCCTTCATTGATGAAATCTATCTTATCATCCTACAATGTCCATTCCTTTGGAATTCTCTATTGGCTATAACTATAGTGGATGTCAAAAATACATGACTCAATGCTAGCGTATATAGGGCCCGATCTAGTTCTGGGGGGACCACCCAAAAGTACTTGTGCCCATGGGAGCTATATTGATCACGGTGTCGCATTGCACCAAAGCGCATGACTAGCTATATTGACATTCCCCAATCTCATACTTGACTTTACATGACTTGACTTGCGTGGCCCGGAACCGGTAATTACTTGCTTGATATTAAATAGCCAAGTTCACGTGACATGACTCGAAGAATGTACATGCTTGATACATTTCACATGCTTAGCTTGCAATCTTGCTAGTTCAATATCTCTTGTTATACTCTTTCTCTCTCTTGTCGTTTTATGCGTTTCATGCATAGCTATCCTTGCATTAATGTAACATGTAAATACTTGAAGAAATGCTTGTACTTGATATATAATTCCTACTCAGTGTTCACTCACCTAGTGTTTTTCCCTATTTTTCAGGTAACTCCGATGACGAAGCTCATTCCGATGGGCATGGACAAGGGTGAAGAGCGTAGAGCCAATCCAACTCTCCGTGTCGTTATCTAGTCGTGATTGTTTCCTATTTTCTTGAGTCAATCAATGTAATTTTTCTTTTTTATTGAGTCAGGAGTGTTCTTAGTTTCTCTATGGAAAGTTTGTAATATAAATACTTTGAAGTTTTATGATGAATAAAGGACTTGGTTATCTCTACTTTTGCACACTTTGTCTATGTGTCGAATACACTTATGCTCTGATTGACATGATTGATATAAACTTGTCACGCATACCGGATTCCTTCCACGCTCGTGATGTGACAATTTTTATGGTATCAGAGCCTAAGATATTCAATTCCTAGAAAACCCAAGTCCAAGGATAGGTTATGCCTTTTCCTGGTGAGATTGGGTAGAACCATGGGTTTAAGTCAACTTCGGAACTCAGATCCTTGCATTAACCTTATATATATATTAATGTAGTTACTTAAATTTCTTGTAGGACTATGGCCGCCGAACGTGCCCAGTGGCGTAATATGCAACGCACTATTCAAGGCATTACATAGGCGCTACAGCAAGTGGCGCAAGGTGGGGCCAATCGTAGAGCGGGTGATCTCCACCATAGTTTCAGAAATATGAACCCACCAAAGTTTATTAGCTCACCATACCCCGATGATGCCGAGCACTGACTCAGGGAAGTAGAAAGAATATTTCATGTTATGCATTGAACGGACGAAGAGAAGGTGTTACTAGCTACTTTCCAATTGGAAAGGGATGCCCGTTTATGGTGGGAGTCCGTTGAAGCTACATTAGAAGAAGAACCTATTACATGGGCGGAATTTACTGAACACTTCAATAACAAATATTTCTCCGATTGTATACAAGAGAAAAAGGCCACAGAATTTGCCACACTCAAACAACGAACTCTATCAGTGGCCGAGCATGAGGCTCAATTCTCTCGGTTATCAAGGTACGCGAAGCACTTAGTGAGTACTGAGAAGATGAAGGCGAGAAGATTCTTCAATGGGCTTCGACCTCAATATATCACCCAACTGGTGCCGAGGACATTCAAGTCTATTCAGATATGGTTCAAAGAGCCCAGTTACTAGAAGATGCCACAGAACTGTCCGACAAAATCCTTGGGAACGATAAGAAAGAGCCTATTACTAGTACCGGCAATTTCAAGCCCTCCTTTAATAAGAAGAGAACCAATGATGGCAGTACTTCTTCCCAAGAGAAGAAACCCAAGAAGAGCAGCAAACCCTTTTCCATTACTGCTGCACCTACCAAAGAGGTGTGTAAACATTGTGACAAGACCGGTCATAGGGCCGAGGAATGCTGGAGAAGACTCGGAGCTTGTCTCCGTTGTGGGAGCCGTGACCATTGGATTCCAGATTGTCCCTTGATTAATGAAAAAGCCAGAGATGAAAAGCACCCAATGAAGAAACAAGCACGTCTCCAAGCTCTTCAGCAGGCGGAATAAGATGAAGGCAGACTGGTGGAAGGTACCTTAAAGATCTGTTCCAAGTCTGCCCGTGTCTTGTTTGATACCGGTGCATCACATTCTTTTATTTTCAAGAAGTTTCCTGATCCTCTATCTATGGAACCCGAGTGGTTAGACTTAGTTATCTCCACTCCGATCGGAGAAGAATCCGATATTACACATTACTACCAGAATTGTAAAGTTGTGGTAAAAGGGAAAAATCTACCTGCTGACCTGATATGCCTAGATTTGAAAGGGTATGATGTCATACTAGGAGCCGATTGGCTATCCACCCATAATGCAGTTGTAGATTGCCGTAATGGCAAGGTTACTTTTAAGGAATTCCCGGAACATTTTTATAGTATCCCAAAGAGTCGAAACAAGTCACCTCTTATTTCGGCCCTCCGAGCTAGTAAGTTAATAAGGAGAGGGTGTGTATCTTTCCTTGCATTTGTCACCATAAAAGAGACTAAGGAGTCCAAGATAGAAGACATTCCAGTAGTTCGGAAGTTTCCTGACGTGTTCCCGGGGGATTTGCATGGATTACCCCCACAAAGAGAAGTGGCCTTCACCATCGACCTTGTCCCTTGTGCTGGTCCAGTTTCTAAGGCACCCTATAGGATGTCCCCTACCGAGGTCAACGAATTAAAGGAGCAATTGATGAAACTTTTGAAGAAATGATTTATCAGACCGAGCCCTTCCCCGTGGGGAGCGCCCGTATTATTTGTTAAGAAGAAGGGTGGATCAATGAGACTACGCATCAACTATCGACAGTTGAACCACGTCATGATCAAGAACAAGTATCCACTACCGAAGATCGATGAATTATTTGATCAGATATCTGGATCCAAGTATTTCTCAAAGATTGATCTCAGGTCGGGATACCACTAACTAAGAATCAAAGATGAGGACATTCATAAGACCGCGTTCAGGAGCAGGTATGGGCACTACGAATTTTTTGTTATGCCTTTTGCACTAATAAATGCCCCTGTAGCTTTTATACAGTTAATGAACAGTATATTCAGGCCTCATCTAAATCAATTTGTTGTAGTCTTCATTGATGACATATTGATTTATTCAAAGACCAAGGAGGAACATGAAGAGCATTTGAGGATTTCATTACAGATATTGAGGACAAATCAGTTATATGTAAAGCTCAGTAAATGTGAGTTCTGGCTCGAAGAAGTGTCCTTCTTAGGACATGTGATCTTAAAGGATGGGATATCAGTTGACCCGTCAAAAGTCGAGGCGGTGAAGAATTGGGAAAGGCCGACCAATGCTACTGAGGTCCGAAGCTTCTTAAGCCTAGCTGGCTATTACAGGCGATTCATCAATGATTTCTCCAAGATCGCCGTTCCTCTTACTAGGCTGACCCATAAGGAGAATGCTTATAAGTGGGACGAGGAATGCGAGAAGAGCTTTCAAGCTTTGAAGGATCATTTAACAACCGCTCTGGTATTGGCAGTACCAACTGAAGGGGAGAAATTTAAGGTATATACCGATGCATCTAGCTTTGACCTCGAATGTGTGTTAATGCAACAAGGGAGAGTCATTGCCTACTCATCCCGACAATTAAAGAAGCATGAAGAAAACTACCCGATCCATGACTTAGAGTTGGCTACGGTAGTATTTGCATTACAAATCTAGAGACATTACCTTTACAGAGAGAAATTCACCGTATACTCCGATCATAGGAGCCTTAAGTATCTCTTTTCTCTGAAAGAATTAAATATGAGACAAAGACGTTGGCTCGAATATCTCAAGGATTTCGACTGCACAATACAATATCATCCTGGAAAGGGTAATCCTGTAGCTGATGCCCTTCGTCGAAAGCCAAGAGCCTTATTAGCCAACTGTATAATTCAAGAGTGGAAATTGCTAGAGCAATTATCTAAACATAATATAAGTATGGAACAGGAGAAACAGTGTATTACTCTATCACACATGAGGATACAACTAGATCTACTCTCTAAGATAAAAGAACTTCAAGACAGCGACCTGGTGTTAGTAGAAATCAAGGGTAAGCTAGAAGAATGACCAGACTTCAAGGTAGCATCAGATGGAAGGTTATTATTCCGAGAAAGAACTTGTGTACCAGATTATCCAGAACTAAAGAAGAAGATATTAGAAGAAGCTCATAGGTCAAGGTACACGATTCACCCCGGATCTACCAAGATGTACCAAGACTTGAAACGGACTTTCTGGTGGAACAACATGAAAAGGGAGGTAGCGGACTTTGTGTCTCGTTGTCTCACATGCCAACAAGTCAAGGCGGAACACCAAAAGCCTGCTGGTATGCTACATTCTCTAGATATTCCCAAATGGAAGTGGGAGGATATCGGTATGGACTTTATAATGGGTCTGTCTAAATCTAAGGGAGGTCATGATGGAATATGGGTCATCATTAATCGATTGACCAAGTCAGCTCACTTTCTGCCAATCAAGAGCCGATGGTCAGTTGATGTCCTTGCTGCCTTGTATATCAAGGAAATAGTCAGACTAGATGGAGTTCATGTTTCAATCGTATCTGACCGAGATCCGCGTTTTACTTCTCACTTTTGGAAGGGTCTACAACATTCGTTAGGAACGAGACTCAGCTTAGGTACAGTCTTTCAGCCTCAGACGGCTGGTCTGACCGAAAGAACAAATCCCGGTCAGCTCATCAATGTTAGAAAGAGTGGCTATTTTATTCACCCCAAGGTCCATGAGTCTACTGCCATTCGGATCCACAATATTACAGGTTTTACAAGGCACACATTTCCTCATAAGTATCTTGGGTTTCCTCTGGTACTTGGTAGAAATAAAAAAGTCTACTTTGTCGGAATCATAAATTCCATCCAAAAAAGAATCTCTGGATGGAAATCCAGTCTACTATCCCAGGGTGCCAAGTTGATTCTGATTAAGCATGTCTTAACCTCTGTGCCTATTTATTCCCTTTCTTCTTCTCCTTTGCATTCAGGAACTCATCAAATCCTCGAGAGGTCTTTTTCAAACTTCTTTTGGGGTTCTTCACCTGATGGAAATAAAAGGCATTGGAGATCTTGGCAGGCCCATTACACAGGGAGGTCTTGGCATTATGTCTCTTAGGCAAATGGAAACTGCTCTAAGGGTTAAGATGCTATGGCATGCTATGCATTCTAATTCCCTGTGGGCCAACTACTTCAGAGCAATGTATATTGGTCAGAGCCACCTTCGAGATGTTCACTTCAAAAATATGAATGGCTTCACAAGAAGAAGCTAGATCAAGGCAAAAAATATCATTCTACAGCACAAAAAGGTTGTTGTTGGGGATGGCAATGGCACTAACTTCTGGTATGATAATTGGATTGGAGATCACAGTTTGATTGAATTTGTCCCTCCTAATATAAACATAAACACAAATATAACTGTCAAAGAGTTCATGTTGCATCCATCTAGTGAGGACTCTAACTTGCTGGAAAGGGTGGTCCCTCCTCCTATCAAAACTGCAATCCATAATGTAATTTTGATAGAAGATGTTGATCTGCAGGCTTGGAGTTTATCCTCTTCTGGTAAGTGCTCTGTTGCCTCCACATACCATGCTCTGTCCAACAGAAATTCCAGATAGACTGTTCTGCCTTGGGCTCGGCTGTGGTCACAATGGCTTCCTACTAAAATTTTAGTTCACTTATGGAAGATTATGCAAAACTATCTTCCTGTTGATGCTAATGTTCAGCGATTGGGGGTGCCCTTATGCTCTAGATGCTACTGCTGTCAGCTGCACCATGAGGAGGATTTGAATCACCTTTTACTGCATAGTGAACTTGCAGTCCACATTTGGTCCTACTTCAAAAATGTTGGGCTACTACTGGAAAGAAATTCAGTTAGGGCTTTCATTTTGCAAGCTGCCAACAGCATCCAACCCAAATCTGCCCATGGTTATCTTATGCTTGCTGTCATCGGCTATGGTCTCTGGGATATTTGGAAAGCCAGAAACTTGGCGAAATATGAAGGAAAAACTATATCCAAATTCAGTATTCTTCACCAACTTATCTGCCAAGTGGAACAAAACTGTATTGCTGCTAAACTAAAGGAACCGGACAATAGGAAAAGGAAGATATTGGAGACTTTGGGGATTGCCATACAGTAGTCAAGTAATCCTCAACTGAAGATCACTAGGTGGATATGTCCACATGAGCCTTTCCTTAAATTTAATTATGATGGTGCTTGCAAACTGAATGGAGTTTCTGGAGGTGGAGGGGTCATCTGAGATTGTAGAGGAAACATCATCCTGGCTTATTATCATTATTATGGACATACAAATAGTCTTATAGTAGAGGCCCGGGCTCTTCATGATGGCCTCAAGTATCTGCACACAGTCAATGATCAACCAGCCCATCTTGAATGTGACTCTCATATCCTTGTTCGGATCATTAAAAAGGTAATTCACTGCCCTTGGTCTATTCTTTTCTTTGTCAGAGATATCTGGAGATCCATTACCCAGCATGAGAAGATTGACCACATTTATAGAGAAGGGAATAAAGTCACGGACTCCTTGGTCTCTCTTGCTTGCAATTCCAAATGTAATATGTTTTTCTCTTATAATGAGCTACCCTCAATTATAAAGGGAGAGGCTCGATTAGACAAGCTGGGCTTGCCCAGCATTCGAATGATGTAAACTTTATCTTATTCCATTAGTAATAATACTTACCTCCTAGTGTTCGGATGGTGGAATGGCTCCTCTCTTTACCACTGGTAAAGGGTGCATTCTCCCATCAAACTCTAGGCAGGGTTTCCAAAAAAAAAAATTTATTAGAAGACATGCTTAGAGCTTGTATCATTGATTTTGGCGGAAGCTGGCATGATCACTTGCCTTTGGTCGAGTTTGCATATAATAATAGTTACCAGGTAAGTATGCAAATGGCACCTTATGAAGCCTTATACGGAAGAAGTTGCCGATCACCCTTATGTTGGGATGAAGTTGACGAGAAACAACTATTAGGCCCAGACATGGTGAGAGACACCACAGAAAAGATCCAACTAATTAGAGAAAGACTTCAAATGGCTCAGTCTAGAGAAAAGGCTTATGCCGATACAAGGAGGAGATACCTCGAGTTCCAAGTAGGAGACCACGTCTTTCTTAAAATTTCTCCAAGGCGAGAAATTAGAAGATTTGGTGTTAAGGGCAAGCTTACACCAAAATATATAGGTCCTTTTGAAGTATTGGAAAGTGTTGGAGAGGTTGCCTACTGCATCACCTTACCCCCTTAGTTGTTTGGAGTTCACAATGTGTTCCACATATCTATGTTAAAGAAGTATGTGCACGATCCACATCATAGATCATGGCGACCTGGTAATACAAAAGGATCTCACGTATGAACAAAAGCCATTGAAGATCCTTGATCGTGAGGTTCATACACTAAGGAACAAGACAATTCCCATGATCAAGGTTCAATGGAGCAAATGCTCAAAACAAGAAGCCACGTGGGAGACAGAAGAATCCAAGAAGAAGAGATTCCCAGACTTATTTGGGAATGGTATGTACTCTGCACAATCCACATCTATATATGATTGAATTTGGGGACCAAATTCTTTTAAGTGGGGAAGGGTGTAGTAACCCTGACAAATTATAGGAATGAAAGTTCATAAATAAAAAATTAAAACAAACAAATTTGCCAAGGCCCAGGTCATATACACAACACCACATACATAAATGGGCCTTGCACTTAAACAGAAATGGGCCAAGGGAAAGAGCGCCCCTTGATAGGGCGTCATTTTGAGAAATAGAGCCCTCCTGTATGGCTGCCATTTTCATGAAGGGCGCCCCTGGCTTGGGCGCTATTTACCTAAGGACGAATATGGGAACCCAGAATGATGTGTTTTGATCGAACAGAGAAGTAGAAAGCTGTTTGAGATGGTCTCGGTCGGGAAGGATTGATACGAGGAAAACTTCTATTCTAATAGGAGCCTATGTCAAGAAAACTTATATCCCAAAAGGATTCTTTACGTGGAAGATTAAGTTCCATTAGGATTCTAAACCACATATCTCTATAAATATCCTACTTCTTCGACGAGCCCCAACTACTGCTACTCATCTATGTCGACTTGTTGCCACGAGTACGTGAAGGAGAACTCTCTCCGGTGCGTGAAGAGGAACGTGCCAGCTTCCTCTTCCTTCTGTCATCTACCTATGTGCTACATCACCGAGTAGAAAGAAAGAAGCCTTCCGCTTCTTATTCTTCTTTTGTCATTGCTACTGCCTGTGACGAGAAAGAGCTCTGTCACTTTCTATGTCTTCTTCCACAGTGGTTGCAGATAAACGTGCGAAGAAGCTTTATTATCTTCTTCCCATTCCTGCCGTGTAGTTGTTGCATCTTCATTGCCGTTGCTGTTCGAGTGCTGCTATCTGGTTGCAGTTGTTCTTATTATATCTCTTGAACTCCTCTATCTATCGTCTCAACCAGCAATCAAGGTAGGTGTTCTTAAAGTACGATGCCTAATCTAGTAAGTCCTAGATCATATGCATGCATATAGTTCAGTAGGTGAAAGTAGAAAATGGGTTTTGAATCGAGTTTTGTTAGCTTCTGCATAAAAAAGTGCAATAGCGACCCGGTGTCGAGCGCTATATGGTTTTAACGACTATGCAGATAGTCATTGTTCCTTTGCTTAATTAATAAATACACCATGTTTAAAATGTAATAACTATGTAACCTGATCTCCAAATTAATGCATTAGCATAGTTCTGGAATCCTGCTATTTTTCTCTTCCTGTCCATATATTTACTCCTGTTAAATTTTATTTATTATGAAAGTGACACTATTCATCACAAATTTGCATAAGAATGAAATAACGACTACACCCCTGACTTCATTCAATATAGCACCCCTGACCTGGGTGCTATATTCTGAATTGAAGACTTCTCCAGAGGGCGCTATATCCTCTGTGCAAGAATCCTCCAGATTTGGTATGCATTTATAAATATGGAAATTCTAGATATAACGCCTCAACAAGCAGGCGCTATTTAATGAAATAAGGGCCCTACCCCAGGCACCATTTTATTGAATCCTATTTTTTCAAGTTTTCTCTTGACCCATACCGAGGGTCTATCTTTCAGGTACTATATCTCAGTCCGTAGATGTAGTCCCACGTTTTCACGATGTTTCACGCTAACCTACTAAATTCTCGGTGATGATTGAACCCTCCGCGGGATATTCCTTCCTTAGGATTGGTGATTTTATCATAGAGACCTCCGTAAGTCTACGCGAAGCCTTGGATTCCCTCAAGGCCGCCGAGCAGGTTGTACCATAAAAACTCATGACACAATGTTTTGTCACGTCACTCTAAAGAAATGTGATGCATTAGCCCTCTTACAGTGCTGCTCCGGCCTCTTTGAGAATTATTCTATCTGTCAGTATTTGGCGACACTGACTTGGGTGCCAAAATGGATTGGCGACTTGTCCAATGTCGTTATTCATCTGAATAGCGACCAGGGTATGGGCGCTATTTCATCCAGCTTGTTTCATTCACAAAAAGTAAGTGACCATTCTTATGGGCGCTATTTTCTGAATTCACAACAGCCTGATGGGCACTATTTACCCAGATTCATGATGTGTCTTGATTTCCGTAGTGATTAACGAAGAGTCATACTTGTTCAAAGTTCTATCCTTGAATTCCTTCATTAATGAAATCTACCATATCATCCTACAATATTCATTCCTTTGGAATTCTCGATTGGCTATAACTATAGTGGATGTCGAAAATACATGACTCAATGCTTGCACATATAGGGCCCGATCTGGTCCTCGGAGGAGCACCCGAAAGTACTTGTGCCCATGGGAGCTATATTGATTACGGTGTGGCATTGCACCGAAGTGCATGACTAGCTAGATTGACATTCCACAATCTCGTACTTGACTTGACATGACTTGACTTGCGTGACCCGGAATGGGTAATTACTTGCTTGATATTAAATAGCCAAGTTCACGTGACATGACTCGAAGAATGTACATGCTTGATACATTACACATGCTTAGCTTGCAATCTTGCTAGTTCGATATATCTTGTTATACTCTCTCTCTCTATCTCGTCCTTTTATGCGTTTCATGCATAGCTATACTTGCATTCTTGTAACATGTAAATACTTAAAGAAATGCTTGTACTTGAGATATAATTCCTACTGAGCGTTCACTCACCTAGTGTCTTCCCCTATTTTTCAGGTAACTCTGATGACGAAGCTCATTTGGATGGGGATGGACAAGAGTGAAGAGCGTAGAGCTAATCCAACTCTCCTTGTCGTTATCTAGTCGTGATTGTTTCCTACTTTCTTGAGTCAATCATTGTAATTTTTCTTTTTTATTGAGTCAGGAGTGTTCTTAGTTTCTCTATGGAAAGTTTGTAATAGAAATACTTTGAAGTTTTATGATGAATAAAGATCTTGGTTATCTCTACTTTTACGCACTCTATCTATGTGTCGAATACACTTATGCTCTGATTGGCATGATTGATATAAACTCGCCACACATACCGAGTTCCTTCCGCGCTCGGGGCGTGACACGGTGAGCCTTGGAGGCATATTGCTAGAGTCATGACTGGGTTTATGGTGGCTTAACAATGATGGGTTGATTACTGGGAGTTCTGGATTGATGGATCTTTATGATAGATGGATCTAAGGCCGGTGCGGTTTAGAGGCCAATCGAGGTGGTGTGTAGGCTGAGGTTTGTTGGAATGAATGGTTGGTATGGTGCATGAGTCACTGGTGTATATGGTCTGACCTTGGTGTGTGAGGTCGGCGGAAGTGTGAGCCAACCAGGGTAATATAAAACTAACTAGGGAGATTAGGGTTAGTGAATCAGAAATATGCATTGGTCAGGGATTGGTATGGTTTAACCGGAGAGGCCTATGATTTGTTGATAGGTGGATGGGTAGTTACCCTGACTGGTGGAGAGAGATTTTTTTTTTCTCATTACCGGCCCTACCACCCTTTCGGGTTTTCGCCAGGGCCGGCCCCTTTAGCTTTTTCCAATGTGCCCTTTCGGGTTTTCGCGTAGATGGGTTTCCCAATTTTTCCTGAGGTGCCCTCGCAGGTTTTTACCTCACCCGGATTGTTCGCCTTTTTTCCCCCAGTCGCCTCATTGCGAAGAGGACGACCTAGCCCGTCGAGGTATCTCTATTCTTAACCCCATTTTTTGTTTGTTTGTTTGTTTATTTTTGCTTAGTTGGGAGCCTAACGGCTGGATTGTTGCTGGTGCTGGGTGTCCTCGCTCTTGTAGTTGCGGGGACGAAGCTGGGAAACTAACCGCTACAAGTGTGTGATGGTGACGCTGGGAGGGCCTGGCTTGCCCTGTTGCTTCACTAGGGTGAAAGACTGGAGGAAGTGACTGGTCCCACCCTTCTGGGGGGGGGGGGGGCAAGCTTTGCTGGTGATGGCTGAGGCACGCACTTTAGTCTGGGTGGCGCACGAACTTGTGCTCTGGAGCATGGTACAACTTCATGTGTTTACCATTGAGGGATGGGAACGGCTTGTTGCCGTTGTGGTCTACAACTGTGTAGGCCCCACCCTCGTAGACATCATGAATGATGTGTGGACCTCACCAGTTAGGTTGTAATTTTCCACTGGAGCGCCCTGCCATGACTTCCTTTTCCTTAATCATGATGAGATCGCCTTATTTGAAGGCTTGTTGTTTGACGAGCTTATCATAGGCCTGAGCCATGCTGGCCTGATACACTTGTAGGTGTTGGTAGGCCTCGAGCCACTTGCCTTCTAGATTGGCGAGCACTTCTTGCCTTCTCTAGTATTCATCTTCATATGGGCCGGCAAAGTCGGTGTTGACCGCTACGCGGTAGGATGCTTACTGGATCTCGGTGGGAATGACGGCTTGTAATACCTCGATTTCTTTTAGAAATTAATTAGAAATTTATTAGAATAATCCCTTAATAAATAGAATAAGCTAGATTTCTACTATTTTATAAAAATTCATAAAAATTATATTCTTGTAGAGGATAACACGTTTAACAAACTTATCTTCTGTAGCCAACCCAAATAAAATTTATAAGTAGGCCGAATCAGTGGTTTAAGCCCAAATTGAACACTTAGTTAACCATGCCTTGAAATGTCACATTCGAGCCCAATACTCCATCAAATCAGCCCAAATTGGTGGCAAATGAAAGGCCAGGATAGGAGGATCATTTACCCTCTCTAAATCTCTCGAAACCCTAACCCTAAGAGATGCATTCGGTGGAGTTTGGATCGAGTCAACTTTTGCGGCGACGTTCACATTGACCCGACTTGCATGGACGAATACTCCGCGCATAGAAGCCTCCAGAAGGTGTGTGACCTATTAAAATGAAGCTCTCTAACCCTAGAATCATTTAGAACTAGCGGCGGATGCAGAGGAGTTGGACCAAGGGAGATCTCGAGCGATTAGTGGCTGCGTGTACCGACGTCCTTGGTTTTCTTTCTCCTTCCTTCTTCATCTGATTCAGGTAGGTGATATCAAGCCAAACCCTACAAATAATATATGGTTAGAAGCAGCATCGTGTTAGCTTTTCATTGATGTAGAAAGCTTTAAATTCTATCAAGTATCCTACGAAAATTTTCGATTTTAGTAGAAGCATGTCACATCTAGGGTTATAATTGTTCCTATTCGATTAAGTTGTGATTTCAGGCTGTAAACATAAAATTAATTCATGCATGTTGTATAGTTTTTCGTGCTCTTTCTTTTGGTAGTTAAAGCCCCAAATTCCATGCTTTATATCGTGCGAATTTAGTGTTTTAAATTTAACCCTAGAAACCTCATCAGAGTCGGGCACGGCGAAGGGGCAGCGACCTATTTGGACATGTGCGGCCACACGATAGACCACACATCCCAAACAGGTGGCCCTATGTTGACCGTTTTTATGTTTTTATATATGTTCGTATCCCTGGAACATGCGGCCTATCCCTAACCACATGTCGTTCCTGCGGCCAGCTCCAGACCGCACATCCCTCCATGCGGCACACTACCGACCGTCCATATCCAGCAGGTCTTCGGATCTGAGGGGACGTGTGCGGCCAGTCTGTGACTGTTCATTGGGATGTAAGGTCCAGAATCGACCGCACATCTGTAACAGAGCAGATTAAATTGTCATTACAGCATGTCATGTTAGTCGACTAATAGTTAAATGCATGTTATCAACACACCTAATAAATTGTAATTCATGACAGTAAATAATTCTTGCTGATCTATTAAATTGAGCTTTGAATAGGCGAAATCTCGCGCTGGTTCCTGAGCGGGTTGGTAATCACCAAGTTAGTGAACTGCAAGACAGGGAAACGGGTCAGAGGGCCCAGGGGGATTCCGTGGGGTGAAACCCTCCGACGCTCAAGTCAGTAGAGCAATGGTGGGAGCAGCGATAGGGAGGAGAAGGTGAAGGCGTGAGATCCCTCTCCACCAATGGGGTGAAGTGATATGTGCTCAGGAATTGGGGGTGGATCAATGCCCTTTTGGACTTACCTTTCACCGGAGGGTATCCCAGGTTTAAATAGTGCGCCGCCCTCTAGAGTCCTGCAAGCCGAGGGGTCTCTGGTGGTGGTTACGTCCTCATCGTGGGCTTTTATGGCCTCATCGTGGGGGCGTTATCCCCGCTGGGAAGCCGGAGCTCCTGGACTTCTTGGGGCCTGGCCCGCTGTGGACTCTAACGGCTGCAATGATAAACATTTGATCGATCGTACCGAGCTTAGAGGGGCCGGCCCTACTTGGGCAATAGGCCTAGCTCGGTGAGGAGATGGGTCGGACAGACCGGCTAGCGCTTCCCTCGTTCGGGCGGAGGGATAGCTCGTGCGCGGGTCTTCCTGTGACCTGACCGATGCTCAGGCTCTCCGAGCCTTGGGGCCGCCTAGGAGAGTTGTTTCCTCGAGCATTATTTTATTGGGCTTTTCCAAGTGGGCCCTATGGGCTGTCACTTGGACTAGCTTGCCTCGTCGGGCCCTGTTGGGTCTAGTTGGGTCTGCTCTTTGAGTGGGCTGCAGGAATCCCCCTCTCCACTTGTCCCCCTTCTACTCCCGAGCCAAGGGGGCTCGGTTGAGTAGTTTTTCGAGGTTTTGGACCGGCGTGGCTCGGGTGGGTGGAATCCTGTCGGCGTTATGAAGCCACGTGTAGTGGTCGCCAAGGCCCGTAGTAATAATGATCCTGACGGATTTAAAATGAAGGGCCCCCCTTTTTCTCAAAGGTTGGAACGGCGCGCCGCCTCCCGCGAGGGTTTATAGGCGTAGGGCGCTACTCGTCCCCCCAGCCTTTCTAGGGTTTTTGGCCTTTCCTCCACTTCTTTGCTTCTGGGGCTCCTTGATGCGCCGTGAAGATACTGCGGGGGAGCGAGTTCTTGCGGCGGCATTTGAGGAGCTGGCGCGTATAACCGCGGAGGCGATCCGGCAGCTTCCTTCTCCCCCGGAGTCTTCGGGCTCTCGTGAAGGTTCTTCTTCTAGCTCTATGGCGGATCTGCGCTCGAAAATCGAGCAGGTGAGGCGGGAGCCCGTCCCCAATCGCAGCGAGTTGGGGGAGGCTGATGTGAAGAAACTGGAGCATCGGTTTCGCCTGCATCTGTGATATAGCATTGTCGCCACTGCCCCATATGAGACGAGCTTGGATAGCCGCACGGGCCATATTTGTACTTTTCTCCTGGCGTGGAAGAGCGGATTCTGCCTCTCCTTCGAGCCCTTCATTCTGAAGCTTCTCAATTTTTTCGTGTTGGCGCCTGTTTAGCTGGTGGCCAACTCGTATCTTCTGCTATCTGCCTTTCGGATCCTCTGCCGCCTACAGGGGGTTCCCCCTTCCCTGGATCTTTTTCATTATTTCTTCGGGAGTTGTATTCTGCTGGCGGCGAAGGATTCTTCGCACAAAGGGTGGAAGAGGCAATTTTTCTGGGTGAAGACGGAAGCAATGGATGAATCCTGGAGGTGCCAGGTTATGCCCAACTTCCATCCGAATCTTCCCCCGCGGCAGGAGGAGTTCCCCACCGATGTGGAGGGATACGATGTTCGCTTGTTAACAAATCGCCGGTCGACTGAGGAGGTGGTGACGCTGGAGAACGTAGAGCAGTATCTGCTTACGCAGCTCAAGCCATCAGGTATCATCCTTCAGATCCTTCTGCGGGGTCGGAGGGTCACCTTTTCGCTTCTTAACCGAATCTTCTTCTTCATTGCAGACATCCAGCGGGAACCTTTGGAAGAGGTCACCGAGCTCATCAATTTTGGGGATGACTCGGCGGCTGATGAGCCTAACATTCCCGCGGGTCATTCCCAAGCCCGGGATAAGGGCAAGGGGGTGGCCTCCGAGGGATCTTCGCGGCCAAGCGGGGCGAAGCTCAAGGATCCCATGGAGGGAAAATTGCGGGAAGCCGCGAAGGCCAAGAAACCGGCCAAGAAGGCTGGCCTTCCTACCGCTGCCGGGGGCGACTCTGGCTCGGTTGCGCTCCCCTCTCGGGGGCAAGATGGGGCTGACCCTTCCGGGCCAGCTCCCCCACCTACCAGGCGAGAGGGGGCCGAGGAGACCAGGGGCCCCCCAGAGGGCAGAGATGGGTCGGTTCTCCCCTCCCCGGGGATGGAGGGGGTCGGTGCCGAAGTAGCCGACGTCGAGACCGGGAGACCGGTCGAGGTCGGCGATGTCTCGGGTGGCGAGGCACGGGCCGAGACAGATAGGGTTGGGGGTTCGCCTGCAAGGGCGTCGTAGCCCCAAGTGCTCGAAGTTCCCGGTGAGGTCGATCCCGTGGCGTCGGTCGAGGTTGGGGGTTCACCTAGGGAGGCGTCGCAACCCCAACCGACCACGGCGTGCGGGGCGATCGGCCCCGTTGCTCGAGCCGAACCTTCTGGCGGGGCATCCGGTGGGGAGCGGATCTCCATGCCGGAGGCCTTGGAAAGGCTCGGTGTTTCGGGCGACCTGTATCGGGTTTGCCGAGAGGTTGCCGCAAGGACGAGGGGGGAGACAAGCGCCACTCCCCCTCCGGAGTCCTCGACGTCCTCATGGAGGGCGGCCTAGTCATGGCTCGGTCGGCGGCCTTGATGGCGGAGACGTACGCTCGGACGGAGGCGGAGCGGTCTAGTCTCGCCTAAGCCCTCGGGGGGTGCGAGAGGAAACTGGCCTGCCTCAGCGAGGAGCATGAGGGGCTTCGATGGGAGTTCTCCGTGATCAGGGATTTGGCACGGGCGAGCCGGCTAGAAACCGAGGCGCTGACTGAGCAGTTGGCTAAGGCCCGAGAGTCGCTCGAGAGGAAGGGAAAACTCTTGGAAGAGGAGCGTCTACATCGCCTCGAGCTGTACGGTCGCTGGGAGCTCGAATGTGCCGAGCTACTGGACCAGGCGGAGGTAGCGGAGCGCCTTCATTCCGTGGCCGAGGTGGACCGAGCCCGGGCGGAGGGGCGGTCGAGCGAAGCCGAGCGAGGGATGGTCGAGGCAGAGGAACGCCTGGCAGGGGCAGAGGAGCGTGCGGCCGAGGTGGAGCGGGCTTGGGTCGAGCTCGTTGGAAGGACGGAGCAGATCGAGGCGGAGGTGATCGAGCGGTATAGGAGCTTGGACGCCTACTCAGCTGACCTGAAGAGAACCGCCCTACCATATTACGAGGTAGCGCTTCACCGGGGCGCCCGAAAGGGGTTTAAGCAGGGTTATCATCGGGCGGTGGACTACGCTGACGAGCAAGACTCAGGGATCGAGTTCCCTTTGGGCCAGAGCTATGACTCGGACGAGTCGGCTTCTAGCTCCTCTACGTCGGGCGGGGAAGATCCAGAGGGGTCTCCTCCGGCGGGGTCACCAACTCCGGACGTCTCGGGAGGGCTCGCGACCGAGACAGTTCCCGCACAGGCAAGGTCAGTGCCCGGGTCGACCGTCACCGAGGGTGCTGGGTGTGACGCGCCCACTTCCGTCGCTCCCGAGCTTCAAAGTGGGCCTGATGTATTTTACCTTATTTTGCCCCTGTCTCTTGTTTGTCTCTCTTTCCTCTTTTAGATAGTTTCCTCTTTATGAGATAATGAATGACTTACTTGTTTGATCGCCATCCTTGCCGTGATTTGGTTGGCGTATCTGAAGTAGTTGGAGAGTGCCGATATGTCCTGCGTGGTTCTCGCATGCTGATTTAGTAGGCTTCTGACGGGGCGTCTTTCCGTTCCCTCACGCTTTGAATGCTAGGCCGCTTCGTGAATCCCGCTGGGGAGGGAAACAAGGAGTGAGGAAAGACCGTTAGAGAAAATCCCAAGCGGTAAAGAGGAAAGGGCACCCTTCGGTCCTTCTTATAGGCCAAAGGAGGCTACACGCCTTAAATGACTCCCCCCTCGAAAACATGCCAAAGGATTTCTCCCCTGAACGGTCACCCAAATGAAGAGGCGAAATCTCGCACTGGTTCCTGAGCGGGCTGGTAATCACCAAGTTAGTGAACTGCAAGACAGGGAAACGGGTCAGAGGGCCCAGGGGGATTCCCTGGGGCGAAACCCTCCGACGCTCAAGTCAGTAGAGCAATGGTGGGAGCAGCGATAGGGAGGAGAAGGTGAAGGCGCGAGATCCCTCTCCACCAATGGGGTGAAGTGATCCGTGCTCAGGAATTGGGGGTGGATCAATGCCCTTTTGGACTTACCTTTCACCAAAGGGTATCCCAGGTTTAAATAGTGCGCCGCCCTCTGGAGTCCTGCAAGCCGAGGGGTCTCCGGTGGAGAATACGTCCTCGTCGTGGGCTTTTATGGCCTCATCGTGGGGGCGTTATCCTCGCGGGGAAGCCGGAGCTCCTGGACTTCTTGGCGCCTGGCCCGTGTAGACACGCCAAAATTGACGTTACTATGAGTACATCTCATATTGCCTTGTAATACCCAATTCTTCTTTCTATTTGAGGATCGATTTTGCTTATGTTCTTGAACTAAGAATTCAATTCCATTCCGAATTTGAGGATTGCTCCAAGTTGAGCACTGGATCTTGCTGGTCGATGTGACCCTTGCCTGGAATTTGCTTATCACCTTTTTTATCCAATCTCCGTCTTTTGATCCAACCGCACGATGGCGTCGATGGATCCGCCGGGCTCGCGTCTATTCCACTAACTGAGTGAAATTCGTAGTTGCTACGCGCTGCGGATACCTCTTTTGTACAAGAGGTTGGTCAGTTCCTTTTTCTTGTTCCGTGCCTATCATTCTAGGTAGGAGTCACTGGTGCCGGCTTGACCTTGTGGTTAACTCGGAGTTTTCTGAATCATTCCTATCATTTGTCGGTTGTAATGAGTGTCTTTTCTCCTTGATATCCACTTATCAGTCCGCTCTACTACTTTTTCATCTCACCGTCACTACTACTCTGTGTCATCTCCGTGTTATTTCCGTTTCACCTTCGTTTCGCTCCCCTGCAAAGTGGATATCAAGGAGGGGCATCTGTAGACACCCAATTTTAGCTGATAAATTGAGCATTTTCTTTGTTCTCCTAGTCGATGCCCCAATTGATCCTTAATTTGTTGATTGTCTGGGATTTCTTCCCCTTTCTTGGCCCAATGCTTCAATTCCATACCTTGGATCTCGTCTCGAGTCTGGCATTCCCGCGCTATTTGTTCTTATCGCTCTCTTGTTCATAGCACATTATCCTTTGATCAGTTGTTATTTCTTGACATTTGATCATTATGACATCAATTTTGGGTGTTACTCTCCTTCAACATTTGATTAAATGACTGCCCAATGGGTTTTTCTCCGTTTTTATACCATTTAATGGGCCTTTACTTGTTGCGCTATATCTCCATAGCGCGTTCTTCATTATCGCGCTATGGAAGTATAGCGCCTTATCAGATAGAGTCCCTCTCCAGGCCGGACTCCCTTATTTCGATTCGGAGGCTTTATTGGGTAAGTTGCTGACTGTGTTCCTTATCCAGGAAGGTTTCTAAACCTATCAGGAGTCTTTCCCCCTCATTAATCGGCAATATTACCTCGATTTGAGCCGTCGAGTCATCGGATTGAATCAAACTCCGACCTAGGGTTTGTGTTCGATCTTCTTCCTATAAATTCATCCCTTTGGCCGTCGTTTGAGGGGGACGCAACTCGAGTTATTGACGAGGAGGAGGAAATACTCCGTGTACAATCGATAAATCCTCGCTCCTCGCACGTTCAAGGGAGTATTTAGGGCTTTTCCTTGTGTTTTTCCTCTTTCATCTTTCTTTTCCCCTCCGGATTTTTAATCTTTTCATAGCATTGCATCCTGATTTCAAAACACTCCTTTTACAAAATACATGCATACACACACACCACACCTGTCTTTTACCCATTCATAGGGGTTTAAAAACCACCAAACCCCCCAGGTAATCGAGCCCCCTTTTACATGCTTTTGATTAAGGATAAGGGTAGATTATACTCAAATCTCGATCTAATGGGCTTTATATTTGTTGTTTATGATTGTCCACAGGCACTGGAAGATTGATACGTGGAGCCCTTGCACCTTGGCCGGCCTTGGAGCAAGGAAGGAACGAATCCAAATAAACCCCGCTACCTGTCTGATATCGCGCTATACTAAGTTAGCGCGACCTGAAGAAGGCGCTGGGACGATATAGCGCGTTAATCTTCAGGCCCCCGGCTCCCCTTTATGGATTTCTGAGGTATGTAACATGCCCCGTCCTAATCTCTTATTGTTTGGCATGTTTCTAGCTTCAGTGGCGATCACGGATCTTGATTACTGCATATGATTTCCCCCTTTTTGTATCATTAATTGAGTGCTATATCCTCATCTTGTTTTAAAACAAAATCGCCATCTTTTATCAATTTGGGGGTTAATCATAAATTGCACATCTACAAATTGGCGATCACGGTGGGACACTTTGTGCTACCACGTGCATTCTTCTTGTTGCCTGCTTATCAGTATATCAGTGTGTGTGTTTATTGGATTTTGAGCCCTTCCCACTGTCGAGTATTGCGCTATGTGTCCATAGCGCCTTCTGTAGATCGCGTTGTGGACATATAGCGCGATAATCACCAGAGGATATATTCACCTACATCCTCTGTCGGGGTTCTGATTGCCATCTTCTCTGGTTGCATCATTGTATACTTCCTGTTGTATATTCACTCCTTTCATCTATTTTCCTTTTATTGTGCTAGTTTAGATTTTTCTTCCATAGCGTTGCATTCATCCTTGCATTTGGTTTGAGAGACCTCCTCTCTCTACATTAGGATTCCACACACCCCCTTGGTGAAGGAAGGACCCTCCATTGAGCATTCCGTCTCTTTGGATTGGAAGTTCCTAAACCAAGCCTCCATAAGTCCCCGCACCCGTGGATTCCCTCACGGACGCCGGGCAGGTTGTACCCTTTCGAAGTCCCGAATTAGTTGGCCTATACGTGGTGAGAGAGTGTTCCTAGTTGGCACTGGAGTTAAATCTCATTTTGAAACTAGGTTCCTCCCCTTGTGTGAATCATATCAATTTGCATAAAATCATTAATTCACCAAGGTTCAAACATCAAAAATCAAGGTAACCATCACAACTTGTGTGTTTCTTTGCAAATTGTTTGCACATTAAACTGCTTGAATGGCTTACTTTGATAGACAAAATAACATGTTCAATTCAATTAATGTTCATGAGGATGCACAATCTAGCACATCTTATAATCTTCAATTTCAACATGTTCATCAAAATTCTCACCATTCTTTCAAAGGGCCACGTCCTCATTCTTATGGTCATGCCCGACCCACGGGCAATGTCCATTCTCATGGTCCACCTACTCAATTTCAGGCCACTATTCCCTCGGGACCGTCTCCTCCCAATGACGAGAAGGTCTCTCGAATCATCCATGCATTAGATCATCTTACCCCTCAACAGATCCAAGCCCTTAAGGCTGCCGTTGAGGGTACATCTCATGCATCTCCCCCTCTTTCCAATTCTATACGGGTGGCCCATCACCCACCTCCTTCCAATTCTATTCGGGTGACCCATCACCCATCTCCCTCCAATTCTACACGGGTGGCCCATGACCCATCTCCTTCTTCTATTCCTATTCGGGTAGCCCATTACCCATCTCCTCCTATTCACACTCCTCCTCGGGTGGTCCGACACCCGCCTCCTTCTATTCCTCCTCCCTCACGGCCCCAAGGCCCATTTACTCCTTGCAACCCGGCCCGTTCGGGTTCTTTTACGGGTCATCCCGTCAACTCCCCTCCACGGCCTTTTTATGCGGCCCCTCCTCCTTCAAGGCCCTGCCAACCCTCGGTTGTTCAAGTCACACCCCTCCAGCAAACTCTCCTCGATAAGATTATTTCGATGGAGGAACAAATAAAGAGGGTCACGGCTCCTCCTACTCCAGTCAATCCTCTCCATGCCGCTTTGGATGAGATTACAAAGATGGAGAGAGAATGGAAGGATAGGATGGACGACTACGGCGTTGATATTCCAAGCGAGCAAGAACTGGCAATTGAAGAATACGAGTCGGTATATGATGATGAAGCTCCGCAGGCACCCCTTTTGAGTTTCCTTAATTTCCCGCTCCCCCCACTATCATTTGATGAACCCCCTGCTCAGGACGAAGCCACCGTCCCCGATCCAACCCCCATTTATGAGACTAACTGGTGTTACGATGATGGGTCGATACTTCAATCACCCACACCGGCACATTTTGAGTCCCCCTTTTCCATTAACCCTCCACCAACTACACCCACTATACCATCAACCTTCACACCATTAGCCACCGCTGAGCCTTCCATTATAAAACCTCCACCTATTAAGTCATTAACCTCCACATCGGCCTACGCCAAGCCTACCACTGAACCTCCTCCAATTGACCTACCATTACCATCGCCTCAACCCACATTGCCTATTCCTCCACCATATAGCCTTACGCCTTTACCCATGGTTAGTCCTGAGCAGGATCCACCACTTTTCGCACCCGAGCCAATCCCGACTGCTTCCGAGCAAGGGGAGAAACTCGACGTGTTTGAACCTCCGCCCCTATTCACCCATTTGCCAACACCTTCCATTATAACTCCACCATCCACGGAGCCTTCCGCCTTCGCCTCACCTCCCTTTGTTACTCGGAAGGGGCGTGCTTCTGCAGCTACTTACGCCAAGGATAAGCAAGAGCCGGGCAAGAAGCCTTTGGCCACGACTGTGCCATTCAAGATGCAAGAATTCATTTACCGGATGCCAATCCGGGTTATTGTGCCAAGCATGGTCGAAGAAGCCAAGTCATCGCCGTTGCTCAATAGATGCCAAGCGTTGACGCCGTTTGAAGGCCGGGCATGGCACCCTTTGTTCAAACCTTCGAATTCCGAATTCATTTACAAGGGGCGAATGCCCATTTTATTCAACATTCCGTATTCATCACCATCAATGGGCATGGTGATGCTTCATGTTCCAACCCTACGACTCCCTCACATTATTGATCTTCGCTTTCCAAGGGGGTTGTCATTTATTGAAGCTTCCTTTATTGGGCCGATTGGTCGTACATGTTCACTGTCGTGGAGGGGCAATTGTCTTAAGGGGCCGTCCCCTATATCTTCCACTCTTGTTCATTCGACTTCATCCATATCCATTTCAATCACTTTTCCTTCATGGGCCACTCCCAGGGGAAAGAGGAGGACCTCTCCTTCTCACCCTTCACCTTCTTCTTGTTTTCCGTCTTCTGTCATGCATTCATTCTATTCACTGCATTCATTACATCCATCATTTTACATACATTTGCACCTCCTGCTTCCCGGGTTTCCAAACCTGTATCTTCCCCGCCTTCCGGTACCTCCGGATATTCCGCATTTCCCATCTTATTCATCTTCATCCTTTTGTCCACTCTCCTTGGGGCATCGCGTCCCCTTTCCTGCTACTTCCCTGGAACCTCCAGGAGTCTTATTCCTCCTCTTTGGGCATCTCGCCCTTTCTGATTCTATTCCTCCGGAACCTCCGGACTCTCCCCTCGGGCATCGCGCCCCTTTCCACCTTCCTCCTCCGGAACCCCCAGATTCTCCACCTGATTGTCTCCGTCTTTTCCTAGGGCATCACGCCCCTTTCTATATGCTTCCTCCGGAACCTCCGGATTCTTCCCTTGTCCTTTCAGGGCATCGCGCCCCTTTCCCGGTTATTCCTCCGGAACCTCCGTATTCTCCATCTGGTTCTCTCTATCTTTCCCCCGGGCACGACGCCCCCTTCCATCTTCTCCCTCTTGATTTCATTCCTCCGGAACCTCCGGACTTATCTCTCGGGCATCGCGGCCCTTTCCATTTTCTCCCTACATTTCCTCCGGACCCTCCATCTTTCCTTCGACTCATCTTTCTGATTTTCCAGGACATCACATCTTTCATTTTTTTCTTTCTTTTCCATCATCTTTTTCTCTATTTCTTCCCAGGGCATCGCATCCCTTCTTTCAATATTCCTCCGGAGCCTCCGGATTCCTCCTATCATGATTCTCCTCCTCTGCCTCCGGACCCTTCGGATCCACCTCTTTCCATCTACCAATTTCTTCTTCTGATTCCTCCTAATTCTGGGTCTGACCCAACTTCTTCCACATCCACTGCTTTGGGCATTTGCCCTTTCTCCCATTGTTTTAGAGGCTTTAGTCCTCACTCCACCTCCTAATTTTCCGCTTCTTTTGTAAGCTGTTCCTTGTAATCAGGGTCTCCGCGCCTTAATAAGGGAGTTCTAGCCCTTATCTCTTTTCCTTTTCCCCTTATTCGTCTGAGTCTGGTTTGAGCACCACTCATTCTCGTTAAGCCACTCCGAAAATCCTTTGCTTCCAATCCTTTTGACTGCCAAAGAGGACAAATCCCATGATGATCAACCTCGCCTCTGACAGCTGCTTCTATAAAGGTTGCAAGGTAACATTTTGGCGTAAGTAAGCATTTTTATAATATCATCTCCCCATTTCTTCACGCATGATTTTCAAAAGAAAGTGCTTCTTAACAAGATTAAGAGTGGTGTTTTAAACCTTTATCTTAGGCTTTTGCTTAATTAAATCATTATAAAAAAAAAAGATTCTTTAGACTGGCTATGCAGCATCTTTGGTTATAAAAACTCCACACTGGGAATTCAACATTCTCTCCCTGCTTGTTTAAGAGTAACCCTTAGCTGGGCACCTCACACACTTCACGGCGTCCTTAGCCGGCTCCTTTGGTTAAAACACCGTCCCTACTTTGGCCATGCCATGAGTATATCTAAAAGTCTTTTCTCTTCTTCACTCGACCGAATGCAGGGGCAAGAGACTGACGGATAAGATGACCCAACCTCGGTAATCCCCAATACGAGAGGAGTCTCAAATAGGGGCAGTCTTGACCCAAAATCAATATGAATTATGAAAATCAAGTCAGAATTTCAATAAATTCAAAATTATGAATTATGGCATGTCAAGAGTGGCAAAGTCCCCGCAAGGAAAACCCTGGTCGTATGCATGTCAAGGGTCTAAAATCAAAGGCACAAAGCCCCGGCGCAACAGACTACCTCTTTGAAGGGAACACCTTGGAAGGAATTCAAGTCCCGACGTCTCCCATCCTGCGTAAAGCTTATCTCCAATTAGTCTTCCCTTCTCCCTCCAAGACCGAATGTTTCTCGGGTATGGCCTTGGTAGGGGCACCGTTAATCAAAGGCGGTCGATTATAGGATGCCACTTTCAATGCACGCCCAGCTTTGGGCAGTTTTAAGTAAAAGGGGAAGGAACGAGGACCCCCAATTAATGGTTTAAACACCCTTTGATGCTGCATTAGCTATGTCTAAACTAAAATTAAAAAAATTGAATATTGTAAAAAATCAAACAAATCAGATATTTCTACCAAAAATTCATAAAAAATTGAATATCTTTTACAAAACTTCACAAAAATTTGCATATTGATCAAAATTCATAAAAATTTGAATATCTTTTTCAAAACTCATAAAAATTTGCATATTTCAAAAAAAATAATAAATAAATAAAAAAAATGCATTATATTTTCTGATGGTGCTTTTGCAGGAACAATTTTGCAAGGACCAAGAGCACGGGATAAGTCCTATCTCCACTCATTGCTATCAAACTATTGATTCCTCCCGATATTCTCATGACATGCCACCCTGGGCATTTTTGGTTATCACTTCCTTATATCATTTTAGTTATATCTCCTGATTATCATTCTGATTATTCATCTCCAAATCTTTCAATCAACTCCTGCTAATTTCTCTAGATCAATTCTGCCGATGGGCATTATCAGATCTTAATCATTCAACTCCAAAACTTGATTAGCCAGATTGGCATCCTCATGACAAAATAACAAACAATGATGCTTTGCAATATCATGATTCAACTCATAATGGTTACTATGTTGTGACATGCTATTGATTCATGCTATGCTTAAATACCTTATTCATTGTTTGTTATCTTTTATATCTTGGCTGATGAATTTTTGAGCGCAGGATAAGAAGCTCTTGATCCCGCCGACTGGGCATCATCATCAAAGTCCCACGGTGCTTGCAGCTCATTTCTCAGTTCCCATGCTTATTGCTATCACCATCTCCCTGTATGCATTCTACTATATGTTACATATGTTACTAGATTATATCAAGGACCTTGTGGCTTTGGTAAATCTGGGATTTGAGTTCCCCTTCATAAAAAACAATGATGATTCCAGAGGAGTCTTAGTCACACGGATAGGCCGTTGAGCCGTCCAAGATTGGGGACGATGGTTCCCTTTTGCGAATTGGTGCGTGGATAAACAGGCTTCGGCTTAGTATCAGCTCGCGAAATCGATTTCTTGACCCAGTCTTGGCAGTTTAACAATATTATCCTTGATTATTCTATATTTTTCGTTTGATTTAATTTTCCCTTTAAACCCAGCATGCATTCATGTAGGAATTTGAAACAATTGTTGAAAAATCATTCTGATAAGCTGTTTTTGAGGGTCAAATTGATCTTGATCTTCAATGTGAGATATTCCATGCCGAATTGAGTCCTCAGTTTGTTTTGTCGCTGTTTTGGGTTGTTTTCCGGAAGCTCCTTGTTTGGATTTCTATCATCTTATTTTAATCCTTTTCCCTTTGATCCACCTTGGCTACAGCACGTCCACTGGCTGGTAACCGCTCCCCAATGGTGAAACCTACAGGTTTGTGACCTGGGGTACTTCCACCGCGCTGGAAGTTGATCATTTATTTTATCTCCTTCGTGCACCGCGTGCACACCTCCCCGTTTTATCCAAACATCGTTGATTTCATTGAATTTCCCGAGATTGCTTCATCTCGTGCTTCTGATTTCAATTCTCATCAAGTGATGTCGATTGCGTGTCTCATCACACCTTGGCATCTACTTTTCAGTTTGCTCTGCTCCCTTGCAAAGCAGACGCGAAGGCGGGGCAGCTGTAGACACGCCAAAATTGACGTTACTATGAGTACATCTCATATTGCCTTGTAATGCCCAATTCTTCTTCCTATTTGAGGATCGATTTTGCTTATGTTCTTGAACTAAGAATTCAATTCCATTCCGAATTTGAGGATTGCTCCAAGTTGAGCACTGGATCTTGCTGGTCGATGTGACCCTTGCCTGGAATTTGCTTATCACCTTTTTTATCCAATCTCCGTCTTTTGATCCAACCGTACGATGGCGTCGATGGATCCGCCGGGCTCGCGTCTATTCCACTAACTGAGTGAAATTCGTAGTTGCTACGCGCTGCGGATACCTCTTTTGTACAAGAGGTTGGTCAGTTCCTTTTTCTTGTTCCGTGCCTATCATTCTAGGTAGGAGTCACTGGTGCCGGCTTGACCTTGTGGTTAACTCGGAGTTTTCTGGATCATTCCTATCATTTGTCGGTTGTAATGAGTGTCTTTTCTCCTTGATATCCACTTATCAGTCCGCTCTACTACTTTTTCATCTCACCGTCACTACTACTCTGTGTCATCTCCGTGTTATTTCCATTTCACCTTCGTTTCGCTCCCCTGCAAAGCGGATATCAAGGAGGGGCATCTGTAGACACCCAATTTTAGCCGATAAATTGAGCATTTTCTTTGTTCTCCTAGTCGATGCCCCAATTGATCCTTAATTGGTTGATTGTCTGGGATTTCTTCCCCTTTCTTGGCCCAATGCTTCAATTCCATACCTTGGATCTCGTCTCGAGTCTGGCATTCCCGCGCTATTTGTTCTTATCGCTCTCTTGTTCATAGCACATTATCCTTTGATCAGTTGTTATTTCTTGACATTTGATCATTATGACATCAATTTTGGGTGTTACTCTCCTTCAACATTTGATTAAATGACTGCCCAATGGGTTTTTCTCCGTTTTTATACCATTTAATGGGCCTTTACTTGTTGCGCTATATCTCCATAGCGCGTTCTTCATTATCGCGCTATGGAAGTATAGCGCCTTATCAGATAGAGTCCCTCTCAGGCCGGACTCCCTTATTTCGATTCGGAGGCCTTATTGGGTAAGTTGCTGACTGTGTTCCTTATCCAGGAAGGTTTCTAAACCTATCAGGAGTCTTTCCCCCTCATTAATCGGCAATATTACCTCGATTTGAGCCGCCGAGTCATCGGATTGAATCAAACTCCGACCTAGGGTTTGTGTTCGATCTTCTTCCTATAAATTCATCCCTTTGGCCGTCGTTTGAGGGGGACACAACTCGAGTTGTTGACGAGGAGGAGGAAATACTCCGTGTACAATCGATAAATCCTCGCTCCTCGCACGTTCAAGGGAGTATTTAGGGCTTTTCCTTGTGTTTTTCCTCTTTCATCTTTCTTTTCCCCTCCGGATTTTTAATCTTTTCATAGCATTGCATCCTGATTTCAAAACACTCCTTTTACAAAATACATGCATACACACACACCACACCTGTCTTTTACCCATTCATAGGGGTTTAAAAACCACCAAACCCCCCAGGTAATCGAGCCCCCTTTTACATGCTTTTGATTACGGATAAGGGCAGATTATACTCAAATCTCGATCTAATGGGCTTTATATTTGTTGTTTATGATTGTCCACAGGCACTGGAAGATTGATACGTGGAGCCCTTGCACCTTGGCCGGCCTTGGAGCAAGGAAGGAACGAATCCAAATAAACCCCGCTACCTGTCTGATATCGCGCTATACTAAGTTAGCGCGACCTGAAGAAGGCGCTGGGATGATATAGCGCGTTAATCTTCAGGCCCCCGGCTCCCCTTTATGGATTTCTGAGGTATGTAACATGCCCCGTCCTAATCTCTTATTGTTTGGCATGTTTCTAGCTTCAGTGGCGATCACGGATCTTGATTACTGCATATGATTTCCCCCTTTTTGTATCATTAATTGAGTGCTATATCCTCATCTTGTTTTAAAACAAAATCGCCATCTTTTATCAATTTGGGGGTTAATCATAAATTGCACATCTACAGCCCGCTGTGGACTCTAACGGCTGCAATGATAAACATTTTATCGGTCGTACCGAGCTTAGAGGGGCCGGCCCTACTTGGGCAATAGGCCTAGCTCGGTGAGGAGATGGGTCGGACAGACCGGCTAGCGCTTCCCTCCTTCGGGCGGAGGGATAGCTCGTGTGCGGGTTTTCCTGTGACCTGACCGATGCTCGGGCTCTCCGAGCCTTGGGGCCGCCTAGGAGAGTTGTTTCCTCGAGCATTGTTTTATTGGGCTTTTCCAAGTGGGCCCTTTGGGCTGTCACTTGGATGAGCTTGCCTCGTCGGGCCCTGTTGGGTCTAGTTGGGTCTGCTCTTTGAGTGGGCTGCAGGAATCCCCCTCTCCAAGCTTGATCTTGATTCATCTTTCCAATGAATGTCAAATTTAATTTATGAATCCTTTATAATTGAATGGCTATTAGGTTTATACTTGTAATAACCTAAATGTTGAACCAATGTATCCCCTAGTTTTGATTTAGACTCAATCGAACCGATGTTACTTGAGTTAATCCGAATTGGATTAACAGAGACTTGCGCGGCTATTTATAGACCACATATACCCATGAACGGGCCAATATCGACCGTTCATACATGGCTTATGCCAACTTGTCTTGGTCAATTATCCTTGATCTATCTTCGGCCAAATCTTGTTTTGATCAGTCCAGTAGACCCTAGGCCGACCAATAGACAGTGGGCTGGACTCTAGTTCAGTTCCACCCTGCCTATGGTAACCCGGGAGCCAACTTGGGCTAAATTCTAACTCTTGGTTAAGCCCTGTGTTGTGTGGCCAGTAATGGACCGTACTTCTTACAGGCGGCCCTGAGTGGACCGTTCAACTACTGAGCGGCTCTGTCAGGACCACACATCCCGGCCTCGATTCTGTAACTTTCTGGCCTTGTATGGCCCAATCCTAACCGTTCATATAGAAGGGCGGCCCGTCAACAACCGTTCAACCTTGGCCTCTTGAAGGCTAAACCCAGCCCATTTCCTGTTAGTGCGGCCCAGTGTCGACCGCACAAGCCTTGAGCGACCCTGTAGTGACCGCATGTCTTCCAGAGACTAGTTGTACCCATGTTTTATGGTTTTGAATCCAAGAACATGATCGTTCTTGATAATTTGAACTCCTGGATAGAAATTCTAGACAGTATCTCTTCAACTTAGCCTTGGGATGCTCTGAGGTAAGTTTATACTTGATTATAATTGGCCATTTAACTTGATTATAGTCTAGACAACTTAGGATCTTCGATCCAATAAATCAATGCCAACGCACCATAGGGGCCTGATCTGATCCTGGGGAGAGTGCCCGAAAAGTACTTGTGCCCATGGGAGTTTTTAATGACAGGGTGAGGCATTGCACCGAGTGCATGACTAGCGTGATGTATATGACAATGATCTTTTATCTTACTTGAATCGTGTTTGACTTGGTTACATTCTTGCTTGTTGGCCAATTTCCTGTAAATTCATGTTATATATATTGTTCATAAACTTGCAATACTTGTAATCTTATCATTCTTGTCATATTGTTATTCCATTCTATTCTTTAGCACTTTCTGTTATTACGTTGTTTCATTCGATCGTCATATCTTGTCTTTCCGTTCATATACATGTAATTAATTGGTTAATCACTTATACTTTCCTGTTGTTACCTACTGAGTGTTCGCTCATATAGTTGTTTCCCCCTTTCCAGGCAGCTCAGGTGAAGATTCACAGATGGATGGGAATGGGCGAGAGTGATAGCTTGGAGTGTATCAGCTAGTAGATATGTTGAGTTGGTTTAGTGGTTTACATCTAGATATGTCTTAGAACTGGTGTTAGTTATTGTATCGGAGTCGAGTAGAGATTATGTTTGTTTATGTTTAAGTCAGTTTGTAAGACGTTGATGGTTATTATAATAGAATTGGAGTTATTTCTGTTCATGGTAATATGTTAATTCTTAGCTTAGCATGTTATCTTTACTAGCATTTTCTACTGCCGGTCCCGATATTCCGCGTCAGGGCATGACAGTTTGGTGGTATCATAGCCTAGGCTTTCTAATATCCCTAGGTTCTCTAAGTTCTAGGATCTTAAGTTATATTGTAGGACCTATAACCTTGTTATAAGTCTAAGGACCCAACCTGGTGAGATTTGGGTAGAAGACTGGGGTTGAGTTAATAATCTCATTGCACGATTATCCATTCTTGATTGAACCTAATATAACCTATTCCACGTGTAGGCTTTTGCAATGGCAGGAGAACGCGCAGAATGGAGGAACTTGTAGCGCACGGTTCAAGGACTTACTCAAGTTTTGCAACTAGTGGCTCAAGGAGGAGATGTAAATCATGGCACTGGCGACCTTTATCGGAACTTTCGTGGGATGAATCCCCCGCGATTTGGTGGCTCGACTGACCCTAATGAAGCCGAGCACTGGCTTGAAGAGATAGGGAGGATTTTTGAAGTGATGCAATGCAGCGATCAGGAATGTGTCCTCTTATCGACCATTCAACTTGAACGTGATGCGAGGACATGGTGGGACGCAGTGAAGGCTACCCTTGGTGATAGACAAGTCACATGAAAGGAGTTCAAGGAATTCTTCAATGGTAAATATTTTTCTGATCGAGTACAAGAGAAGAAGGCGGCTGAGTTTGCTACTTTGAAGCAATGAAATCTATCTGTAGCCGAATATGAAGCTCAATTCTCTTGGCTATCTCGTTATGCTACTCATTTGATATCTACTAAGAAGATGAAGGCTAAGCGCATTCTTAATGGACTGAAGCTGCAGTATATCAACTAGTTGACACCGATGGAAATTCCAACTTATTTCGAGATGGTGAGAAAGGCTCAAGTGTTGGAAGATACTTTAGAAATGACGGAGAGAATCCGTGGGAAGAGTGTTAAGATTGAACAACACCATACTGGTTCTGGGAGTATCAAGCCTGGTCATGGCAAGAAGAGGCCCATTAGCGGGTCTAGTTCGTGGAAGGGCAAGATGCCGAAGATTGAAGACAAGAAACATGGCCCTATTGTTCCATTCAAGGGCGTATGCAAGTATTATAACCGCCCAGGTCAAAAGATGGAGGAGTGCTGGCGCAAGTTGGGTACCTATTTACGTTGTGGTAGTAGGGACCACCGTATTCCCGAGTGCCCTCTATTATCTGAGCAAGCTATCCCGGTGAAACCGCAAGGAATTAGGAAGTAGCAAGGCAAGCTCCAGGCTCTACAAGAAGATGAGACAAGACTCGCCGGGGAAGGTGGACTTGTCGAAGGTACTCCTATTATACATGATAAATCAGCTTTTGTTCTTTTTGATACTGGTGCCACTCATTCTTTTATTTCTTGAAGATTTACGAAGTCTTTAGCTGTGAAGCCAGTTTTGATTAATTCTCTGTTAGAGATTTCAACTCCTATTGGTTCCAGTTCAAGAATTAAGTATTTCTATCCCTCTAGTAAGGTCTTGATCAATGAACAAAACCTGCCAGCTGATTTAGTTTGCATGGGTATGAAGGATTATGACGTAATCCTAGGAGCAGATTGGCTAACTAAGTATGAGGCCAATGTTCAGTACAGATCTAGTTCTGTGTCTTTCACTAGACACCCTGGACTTTCTTTTATAGGAATTAGACACCATAAGTCTGTTCCGCTTATTTCGGCACTTCAAGCTGATAAGCTGATGAGAAGAGGATGTAAGGCTTTTCTACCCTTTGTTTTTGTGACCCCTGAGCATAAGACTGAGATTGAGGACTTTTCTGTCGTCCGATATTTTCCAGATGTCTTTTCTGAGGAACTACCAGGACTTCCTCCTGAGAGGGAAGTTATCTTTTCTATTGATCTAATTCCTGGTGTGACCCCTATTTCCAAAGCTTCTTATCGTATGTCTCCTGCGGAGCTAAGGGAACTAAAGTAGCAGTTGATGGAATTGCTTGAGAAAGGGTTCATTCGACCAAGTACTTCCCCTTGGGGAGCCCCTGTATTATTCGTCCGGAAGAAGGATGGTTCGATGAGGTTGTGCATCGATTATCGGTAATTGAACCTGTTGACTATCAAGAACAAATATCCATTGCCAAGGATTGATGAGTTATTTGATCAGATAGCGGGAGCTCAGTATTTTTCTAAGATCGACCTTTGATCCGGATATCATCAGTTACGAATTAAGGAGGAGGATATCTATAAAATAGCCTTCCGCAGTAGGTATGGGCATTTCAAATTTGTAGTAATGCCTTTTGGGCTAACGAATGCACCTGCAACTTTCATGTAGTTGATGAACGATGTGTTTCGGTCCTATCTTGATCAATGGGTCATGGTGTTCATTGATGACATCTTAATTTATTCTAAGAGTGAGGAGGAGCATGCTGAACATTTGAGGATGGCATTGCAACTATTGAGAGATCATCAGTTATATGCCAAGTTTAGTAAGTGTGATTTCTGGCTGCAAGAGGTGTCCTTTCTAGGACATATCATCACAAAAGAAGGTATTTCTGTTGATCATTCGAAGGTAGAGACAGTAAAGAATTGGGCTAAGCCTACTAATGTGACCGAAGTGAGAAGTTTTCTACGCCTAGCAGGTTACTACCGAAGGTTTATTCAAGATTTCTCCAAGATTGCGGTACCTCTGACAAGATTAACCCGCAAGGAGATCAAATTTGATTGGTCAGAAGATTACGAGCGAAGCTTTCAAACTTTGAAGGAATGTTTGACTACTGCACCTGTTTTGGCTTTACCTTCTGGTGAATGAGGTTTTGTTGTATACACTGATGCTTCAGGTATTGGCTTAGGGTGTGTACTCATGCAGCACGGGAAAGTGATAGCCTATTCTTCTAGGCAGTTGAGGAAGCATGAGGATAATTATCATGTTCATGATTTGGAGCTAGCAGCAGTGGTGTTCGCCTTGAAGTTATGGAGGCACTACTTGTATGGTGAAGCATTCACGGTGTTTTCAGATCATAAGAGTTTGAAATACTTGTTTTTTCAGAAGGAACTCAATATGAGGCAGCGAAGATGGCTGGAGTATTTGAAGGATTTTGATTTCTCCATTGAGTATCATCCTGGAAAAGGTAATGTTGTGGCAGATGCCTTAAGCCGCAAGCCTATAGCCAAGTTGTCAAGCCTCATGTTACAAGATTGGAAATTGTTGGAGCAGTTAGCTAGTTTGGATCTTAATGTTAACAAGGATCGGGTTATGATTTCTCATATTCAACTGAAGCCCGAATTACTGATGGAAATCAAATCTATACAAGATGATGACCCAGAGTTGGTAGAGATCAAGGGAAGCTTGGGTAACATACCTAACTTCATGATGGCTGATGGTGGAAGATTGTTATTTCAAGGAAGAACTTGTGTACCTGATGTAGCTGAGATAAAGAGTAAGATCCTCGAGGAAGCTCATAGATCCATATACACCATTCATCCTGGAGGTACTAAAATGTTCAAGGATTTGAAGAGATCTTTTTGGTGGCCGAATATGAAAAGGGAAGTGGCGGACTTCATGAGTAGATGCTTGGTTTGTCAGCAAGTCAAGGCGGAGCATTTCAGACCAGCAGGGAAATTGAAACCCCTTGATATACCCCAATGGAAGTAGGAGAGCATTGGCATGGATTTAATTATGGGTCTACCTAGGACTCGTAGTGGATTTGATGCAATATGGGTGATTGTCGACAGATTGACAAAATCGGCTCATTTCTTATCCATTAAGTCTAAATGGACAGTTGATGTTTTGGCTGCTTTGTATATGAAGGAAGTGGTAAGACTACATGGTATACCAGTCAGCATTATGTCTGATAGAGACCCCAGGTTCACTTCTCATTTTTGGCAAGGATTGCAAGAGTCCTTGGGAACTCATCTGAATTTCAGTACTACTTTCCATCCACAAATAGACGGACAGACTGAAAAGACCAACCAGATAGTGGAAGATATGCTTAGAGCCTGCATGATTGACTTTGGAGGTAGTTGGAGTGATCATTTGGCATTGGTTGAATTCGCCTATAACAACAGTTACCAGTCTAGCATTCGGATGGCTCCATGTAAAGCTTTGTATGGTAGAAGCTGTCGATCCCCGTTATGTTGGGATGAGGTTGGTGAGAAGCAATGGCTTGGACCAGATCTCATTTCTGAATCATCCAAAAACATCCGTATTATCAGAGATCGACTGTAAGTAGCACGATAAAGACAGAAGAGTTATGCCAACACCAAGAGGAGAGCATTAGAATTTCAAGTTGGTGAGCATGTGTTTCTAAAGGTCTCTCCTATGAGAGGAATTCGAAGGTTTGGTATTCAGGGTAAACTGAGTCCAAGATACATTGGTCCATTTGAGATTCTGGAAAGAGTGGGGGAAGTTGCTTACTGTTTGGCACTACCACCTCAGTTATCTGCAGTACACAATGTTTTCCATGTGTCTATGTTACAGAAATATGTGTATCATCCCACTCACATTATTCAGCACATGGACTTTGAATTGAAGGAAGATCTGACTTATGAAGAAAGATCGATCAAGATTTTGGATCGGAAGCAACAGCAACTCAGGAATCGTTCCATACCGATGATTAAAGTACAGTGGAGTCGGCGTGGGACTGAAGAAGCTACTTGGGAGTCAGAAGATACTATGCGGAGATAGTACCCCGACTTATTCAAGGTGAGCTGTCTCACTCCCTCTTTTTATTAAGTGCATTGAATTTGGAGGACCAAATTCTTTAAGTGGGGGAGGGTGTAATACCCCGATTTCTTTTAGAAATTAATTAGAAATTTATTAGAATAATCCCTTAATAAATAGAATAAGCTAGACTTCGACTATTTTATAAAAATCCATAAAAGATATATTCTTGTAGAGGATAACACGTTTAACAAACTTCTCTTCTGTGGCCAACCCAACTAAAATCTGTAAGTAGTCCAAATTAGTGGTTTAAGCCCAAATTGAACACTTAGTTAACCATACCTTGAAACGTCAAATTCGAGCCCAATACTCCATCAAATGAGCCCAAATCGGTGGTAAATGAAAGGTCATGATGGGAGGATCATTTATCCTCTCTTAATCTCTCGAAACCCTAACCCTAGGAGATGCATTCGACGGAGTTTGGATCGAGTCAACTTTTACGGCGGCGTTCACATTGACCCGACTTGCGTGGACGAATACTCCGTGCATAGAAGCCTCCAAAAGGTGTGTGACCTATTAAAATAAATCTCTCTAACCCTAGAATCATTTAGAACCAGCGGTGGCTGCAGAGGAGTTGGACCGAGGGAGATCTCAAGCGATTCGTGGCTGCGTGTACCGGCGTCCTTGGTTTTCTTTCTCCTTCCTACTTCATCCGATTCAGGTAGGTGATAGTAAGCCAAACCGTACAAATAATATATGGTTAGAAGCAGCATCGTGTTAACTTTCCATTGATGTAGAAAGCCCTAAATTCTATCATGTATCCTGCGAAAATTTTAGGTTTTAGGAGAAGCATGTCACATCTAGGGTTATAATTCTTCCTTTTCGATTAAGTAGTGATTTCAGGCTGTAAACATAAAATTGATTCATGCATCTTGTATAGTTTTTCATGCTCTTTCTTTTGGTAGTAAAAGCCCCAAATTTCATGCTTTATATTGTGCAAATTTAGTGTTTTAAATTTAACCCTAGAAACCTCTCCGGAGTCGGGCACGACGAAGGGGCAGCGACCTGTTTGGACATGTGAAGCCACATGATAGACCGCACATCCCAGACAGGAGGCCCTATGTTGACCGTTTATATGTTTTTATATCTGTTCGTGTCCCTGGAACGTGCGGCCTATCCCTAACCGCATGTCGTTCCTGCGGCCAGCTCTAGACCGCACATCCCTCCATGCGGCACACTATCGACCATCCATATGTAGCAGGTCTTTGGATCTGAGGGGACGTGTGCGGCCAGTCTATGATCGTTCATTGGGATGTAAGGTCTAGAACCGACCGCACATCTGTAACAGAGCAGATTAAATTGTCATTACAGCATGTTATGATAGTAGACTAATAGTTAATTGCATGTTAGCAACACACCTAATAAACTGTAATTCATGATAGTAAATAATTCTTGCTTATCTATTTAAATTGAGCTTGATCTTGATTCATCTTTCCAATGAATGTCAAATTTAATTCGTGAATCCTTTATAATTGAAGGGCTATTAGGTTTATACTTGTTATAACCTAAATCTTGAACCAGTGTATCCCCTAGTTTTTATTTAGACTCAATCGAACCGCTGTTACTTGAGTTAATCCGAATTGGATTAACAGAGACTTGCGCGGCTATTTAAGGACTGCATATACCCATGAACGGGCCAACATCGACCGTTCATACCTGGCTTATGCCAACTTGTCTTGGCCGATTATCCTTGATCTATCTTCAGCCAAATCTTATTTTGATCAGTCCAGTAGACCCTAGGCCGACCAGTAGACAGTGGGCTGGACTCTGGTTCAGTTCCACCGAGCCTATGGTAGCCCGGGATCCCACTTGGGCTAAATTCTAACTCTTGGTTAGGCCCTGTGTTGTGCGGCCAGTAATGGACCGTACTTCTTACAGGCGGCCCTGAGTGGACCGTTCAACTAATGAGCGGCTCTATCAGGACCACACATCCCGGCCTTGATTCTGTAACTTTCTGGCCTTGTACGGCCCAATCCTAACCGTTCATATAGAAGGGCGGCCCGTCAGCAGCCGTTCAACCTTCACCTCCCGAGGGCTAAACCCAGCCCAGTTCCTGTTACTGTGGCCCAGTGTCGACCGCACAAGCCTTGAGCGGCCCTGTAGTGACCGCATGTCTTCCAGAGACTAGTTTCCCCCGTGTTTTATGGTTTTGAATCCAAGAACATGATGGTTCTTGATAATTTGAACTCCTGGACAGAAATTCTGGACATTATCTCTTCAACTTAGCCTTGGGATGTTCCGAGGTAAGTTTATACTTGATTATAATTGGCCATTTAACTTGATTAAAGTCTAGACAACTTGACATCTTGGATCCAATAAATCAATGCCAACGCACCATCGGGGCCCGGTCTGGTCCTGGGGAGAGCGCCCGAAAAGTACTTGTGCCCATGAGAGTTTGTAATGACAGGGTGAGGCATTGCACCGAGTGCATGACTAGCGTGATGTCTATGACAATGATCTTTTATCTTACTTGAATCGTGTTTGACTTGGTTACATTCTTGCTTGTTGGCCAATTTCTTGTAAATTCATGTTATATATATTGTTCATAAACTTGCAATTCTTGTAATCTTATCATTCTTGTCATATTGTTACTCCATTCTATTCTTTAGCACTTTCTGTTATTACGTTGTTTCATTCGATCGTTATATCTTTTCTTTCTATTCATATACATGTAATTAATTGGTTAATCACTTATACTTGTCTATTGTTACCTACTGAGCATTCGCTCATATAGTTGTTTCCCCTTTTCCAGGTAGCTCAGGTGAAGATTCACAGATGGATGGGAATGGGCGGGAGTGATAGCTTGGAGTGTATCAGCTAGTAGATATGTTGAGTTGGTTTAGTGGTTTACATCTAGCTATGTCTTAGAACTGGTGTCAGTTATTGTATCGGAGTCGAGTAGAGATTATGTTTGTTTATGTTTAAGACGGTTTGTAAGACGTTGATGGTTATTATAATAGAAATGGAGTTATTTCTGTTCATGGTATTATGTTAATTCTTAGCTTAGCATGTTATCTTTACTAGCGTTTCCTACTGCCGGTCCCGATATTCCGCGTCGGGGTGTGACACGGCTTCTACCCCGTAAACGTGGGAGAATGGTGAGCATCCCGTAGGGGACTTATAAATTGTTCAATATGTCCATAGCGCCTCGAACACCTTCTCACCCTAATTGATCTCCGGTGACTAACAATTTTAGCCAGAAGCTTGCAGAGAGTTTTGTTGGAGGCCTCTTCCAGGCCGTTGGCTTGAGGGTTGTAGACCGAAGAGGTTCTCTAGTCGATGTGGAACTTGGCCGCTAGCTAGTATATGGCTCTATTCTTGAATGGTGTGCCATTATCGGACACTCTGCGACTGAGAGTACCAAACCGATAAATGATGTTGTGTCGGACAAAACTGGCTACCACCTCGACGGTAACCTCCCGCAGGGGGAGGGCCTCTGCCCATCGAGAGAAATAGTCAGTGGTAACTAGAATGTACTTACGGCTGATGGAAGATGGCGAGAAAGGTCCCGCGATGTCCATACCCCACTCCGCGAATGGCCATGTGGAGGTCGTGGGCCGTAACGGGTTTGGAGGTCTTCTGGGCACCGGGCCAAAGGCTTGGCATTGGTGACACATACGGGCATACTGGGTGCACTTAGCGCACATGGTTGGCCAATAGAAGCATTTAAGCTTGATGTTATTCTTCATTCTGTCCCCAGCCTGGTGAGCGCCGCATAAACCCTGAATGGACTTCATGCATGATGGCTCGAGCCTCTGCTAGGGAGACACATCTCAAAAGAACCGACTTGTCCTTTTCATGGACAAGTCTATACAAAGAGACGTCGATTAACTCATATGACGTTGCCTGGTGGAGTAGCTGGACCCTTTGGGCTCGGTCAGGAGGGAGCCAACCTCAATTGTATCTGAGGATAGGCTCATGCCAATCTTCTTCTTTTGGGGGAGTGTCCTAGTTGAGGCTATGGACCTCGTAGACAGTGAGGCCGGACATACCTTCGAGCGTAGTCACCATTAGCCTTCTGTGCTTGACAGTAATGTCGACTTCACCCTCGAGCGGAAGCTTAATGGTCACAGCCAATTTCGCCTGGGCATCTGCCTGAGCATTGTTGCTTTTAGGAACATAATCTATTTTGAAGAAATAGAATTTTTGGATTAGTCTGGTGACGGCGGCGTGGTATGGCACCAACTCCTGCTTCCGCACGTCGTAAATGCCGAGGACTTGCAGAACTATTAGCTGGGAGTCCCCGTAGGCTTTAAGGCACTTGATGCCCATGTCGAGAGCCATCTGAAGCCCGATGATTAGAGCTTCATACTCAGCGTCATTGTTAGTTAAGGATTTCATGAGGGCACACGAGTTGTACGAAACTACGCCCTGAGTAGTCAAGAAAATAATGCTGGCACCTGCCATGATGGCTGGATTTTGATTATTTCAGGTAATCCCGCGGGAAGTGCCATCGAAGTAGAGCTCCCAATAGGGTAGAGTGACTGTGAGGCCGTCTTGCTGCTCGTAATGCAAGACATCTCCGGTTTGTTTATCTGGTGTTGGCGATTGGGAAGCAAAGGACTCCTCACCAGGGAGTTTCGTGTTGAGAGGCGAGTCATCCGGTACTGGATGGGCTGCCAAGAATTCAGCCATGCCCTATCCCTTGATTGCTTTCCTAGGGACATAAGTAATATCGTACTCCATTAATAGCAAAGCCCATTATCCCAGTCGGTGTGAGAGGACGGGCTGCATGAGGAGATACTTGAGTGGGTTATGCTTGGATATGAGCTCAACCTGATGGGACAGGAGCTAGTGCCGCAGCTTCTTGGCGGCAAACACCAGTGCTAAGCAAACTTTCTCCATGGGGGAGTAGTGGTACGCAGCACCAATCAATTTATGGCTGAGGTAGTAGAGTGGCTGCTCTTTACCTTCCTCATTGATTTGCGCCAATAGGGCTCCTAGCGAAGCATCCATGGCAGCAATGCCCTTGACTGGTGCCCCCAGGACTGGGGGAGTGAGGAGGTACTCTTTGATTTGCTCGAAAGCCATCTAGCATTCTGGGTCCCATACAAATGGGGCGTCTTTCTTCATAAGCTTGCTGAAAGGTGCACATCGACCGGAGAGATTGGAGATGAACCTACGTATGTAGGCCAGCATCCCTTGGAAGGACCTAAGCTCGGTAAGGCTCTTGGGCGGTGGAAGCTCCCGGATCGCTTTGATCTTGCTGGGGTCCACCTCAATTCCTTGGTATCTGATGAAGAAGCCGAGAAACTTGCCGTTGGATATGTCGAAGGTGCATTTCATGGGGTTCATCTTGAGCCCATATTTCCAGAGTCGGTTGAAGACCCAACATAGATCATGTAGATGGTTTTCCAGCCTCTTGGTCTTGACGACGAGGTCGTCGACATAACACTCGATGGTGTTGTGCAACATCTCGTTGAATATTTTGGTCATGGCCCTCTGGTAGGTAGCGCTGACATTCTTTAAACCGAAGGGCATACGCTTGTAGTTCAAAATCCCTTTGGGGGACCGGAAAGCTGTGTGATTCTTATCTTTGGGGGACATCCAGATCTGGTTGTAACCGGATGACCCGTCCATGAAAGAAAAGGCTTCATGTCTGGTGGTCATATTGAACATGGTTTTCGTGATTGGAACTGGGAAGTCATCCTTTGGATAGGATTTATTGAGGTCCCAAAAGTCGACGCAAATACGGAGTTGACTACTTTTCTTCTTTACTGGGACAATATTGGCGAGCCAGATCAGATAGATACACGGCTCGATGTAGTCGACCTCCGCCATTTTATTGACTTCGGCCGAAGCTTAAAGTTCCAGCTCATCGCGCATGTGCCGTTGTGGCTGTTTGACTGGAGTTGTCGAGGGAGAAATGGCTAGCTCATGCTCCACTATGGAGGGATCTAGCCCTAGCATCTCTTTGTACGTCCATGCGAAGCAGTCTTTGTATTCGAGCAGGAGTTGCTTGTAGTCCCGCTTTTCTGCTTTGCTGAGGAGGGCGCTGACGAATGTTGGCTGGTGGTCTTGATCTTCACCTAGGTTGATTTCAACGAGTTCATCAACGGTTGCTTGGCCACCGTCCTTCTGCTTGGGAGGAGCGGGTTGGAAGTCGATGAAGTCTTCATCATCAGTGTTAGCTTCATGTACCTCTTGATTTTCGAAGCCACTAGTTGACGCTGATGGAGTCGGGGAAGTATTGTTACTCAGCTTCGACAAGGATTGTTCTGAACCACTAGCGCCTTGTCGACAATTACCGGCTGGTACCGCTGAAGCTTCCTTGGGGTGGCATGCTAAAGCTGACGACCCTTCATGGCCAGTGCTCTGGACACCTTCCTCATTGGGAAGGTTTGTCAAGCTAGATTCTTTGATAGGTTGGGGGACACAGGGGGCCTCTTCAGCCCTAACGTCTTCGCAGGAGGGCAGTGAAGACTCATCAAATGCTTGAACTGGCGTGCTGGCCCCAGCGGGGAGCGAGATTAGGATCTCCTCTTCCTCGTCCTCGGAGCTGTCAAATTTTGTATCGACATTAGCTTGGTTGCCCACCAACTATGTCAAGCCTACGATGTTGACCGCGTAGTAGACATGGAAGTCCGGGTCTTGGTTGTAGCAAAGTCCCCTAGTATCTTTGTGGGAGAAAGGGGGTTGCCCCCGGACCTGGGAAGGGGTCCACAACTGGCAGAAGTATCTTCGCTATGCGGAGCCTTACCATTGGGGAATGTGTTGCTTTAGGCACATCTCCCAAATATGCTATGGTAGGTCATCCATTAGTTAGACTGCTTCAGGGGTATCATCAACTCGTTTAGACCAACCGAAGTCATCTTCTGGTGGGGCTTGAGGAGTCATATCTCCCTTGTAGAAGACAATGCGCTTATCCCTATTAGCCTTTTTCTTGTTTCCGAGCTGTCGTTTGTAAGTAATCACAAACGTTGTGAGTGGCTCAACCTTGTGCTCCTCTGATGCACATGAGGGCTATATGAAATCTGGTGGCAAGCATATGCTCTTGTCGATGGCCCAGCTAATAAGATTAGCCTCGAACTCAATTTTATGCCTCCCAGGGCGATCTGGAGTCAACTTGGAGCTGGGGCGTAGTCGATGAAGCTTGGCCTTTTTCTTCATCAACAGAGAAGAAATCATCATCATCTTCCTCTGAGAGCCAGCCATTGCTTTTGATCATGGGGTATGGACTGATTCCCCTGAAATAAAGCGTGGCATCGGCAAGATTGCATTCTACTGGAGTAAATGGTGACAGGTTTGCAAAGACCGTGTACTGTTCTCTATCCTTCACGTATTTGATGCACTGATGGAGAGTTGACGTGATGACCTGATTTTCATGCAACCAGGGTCTGCCGAGTAGTACCTTGTAAGAAGTGTTGGCGTCAGTGATGTTGAATGTCACCTTGGAGGCAAAATCATCGAGCACCAAATCCACATCTACCCGGCCGAGGACGTCCTCGGTGTCTTGGTTGAAGCTAGATATCTTGACCGCATGAACCTTCTGAAGGTATGGGGTCAAATACAAAGTCTTGAAGGTTTTTAGCGGCATGATGTTGATAGCAGCACCTGCGTCCACCAGGATCCGGTTCTCCTCATGCCCATTGATTTTCCCCCTCATGTAGAGAGGGTGGTTGTGACACGGAGGAGAGAGCAACATGTTTTTTTCTGTAAAGGAGATGGTGGCTGTGAAGGCTTCATATGCCAGCACTTTCATCTCCAAGGCATGTGCTTCATAGACTTCTGGTTCTTGGAGTATTTTGATAATAACTTCTCTTAGCCCTTTACTCTAAGCAATGGCTTCCTATATTGTAATGTTGGTGGGAAACCGCTTCATCTGGTGGAGGACCTTTCGGTCGGCTCGGGCACGAGCATCCTCCAATGACGGTAGTATGTTGGGTGGAACCTTATGTGAGCCATCGTGCTATTCTTGTCGGGGAGTTGCACTACCTTGCCTTTGCCACTGGGATCGGACTAAGTCTGATCACCTGTGGGCACTTGGAACAGGGGTGCCAAGGATGGCTCCTCTTGGGAGTGACAGGCGAGCCGGGTTGTCCTTGCCGGATTAACCCTCTCGATCTTCGGAAGTGACCAAGACTGGAGCAGGGATTGGAGCGTTGGTGATGATCTCCTACGAGCTGGAGGGATCGAAGATGCTAGGGTGATGGGGACATCGAGGCAAGACCGTACGCATTTTGTTTGCATTTATGTCTTTTCATATTTTTATGTGTACCCTTGTGTTATATGGGTACGCAATTGTAGGTCTTAGTGGGTTTATATGTAAAACTCCAGTAGGACCAAGCAAGGGGGCCCTCAGCCCTTTCCCATTGGTCCATGTCACTCATGTGGGGCTGGTCAACTATCCTAGGTGGCCATCTAGAAGAGTTGAATGTCAAAATGCCACATGGGTAGACAAGTGGTTACATTGGTCCAAGGCAGGTCACCTACCTTCACCTACCCATTCAACCCTTACATATGGTCAAGGGGGCGCCCCATTCCACTAGGCATATTTTAATATTTTTTGTGTGTTTATCACACTTAATCCCAGCCCTTCAATCCCCATCCCTAGATCCAAGGGTGCACAATTGATTTGGTTGGAATCATATATAAGCTTGTATTTTTATGAGAAAAGCAATGAAAAATCAGAATTTTTGTGAATGCTAGAAGGCTTCTTTTGCCCCCTTCCTCTCTCCTCCTGGTTTCCTCTTCTCAAACCCCCATTCTAGAGTGTATCAATCTTCCATCTCCCCCTCTCAACTTCTGATCATCACCGGTACCGCCGCCGTTCGTGCCGCCTTCGAGCCGCCGCGAAACCGTTCTCGGTGTTCTGTCCTGCTGGATAGAGGTCTCTTCCCGAATTTCCTGCTATCCACCACGGCTTCTTCGTTGTTTACAATTTTTATGGTGTGTTTTTCCCTTGTATCCAAAGCTCCACCTAAATTTTCACGCCCTAATTCTATTTTTTAGTATTTTTCCATTTTTGTGCATCTTTCATTCCTAGTTCTATTTTGTCTCTATCTATAGTGACAGTATCCCTGTGTTTCCCACCTCCGGCCATCTTTTTGATTTGTCCAAACCCTCCCAATTTTACTGGGAGTTCTGTCCATCACCCCCTACATCCACAAATTTTCTTAATTTTTTATCAGCCTTCTATCTATTTTTAGAAATTCATGTTCTTCCTCAGCTACAGTGTTGTCAGCCAGTTTCCAGATCCGACCCACTGCTAGTGCAAAACTCATAGAAATTCGTAGCCTTCCCCAAATCTAGATCCAAAAATATTCCTGGTTTCGTAACTTTATTTCCCACAACTTTTCTGAAGAAAACAACCCCAGATTCAGACGTCTACCTCACGGTCAAAGGTAATCCACAGGAAAGTTCTCTGCAGACCTGAGATTTCAGGAACTGTACAACAGCAACCTTCAAAATTCACCAATCAGAAGTACATGCCTGATTATTTTTTCGTAATCACCTTGGGTTGAATCCCTTCGAAGCATCTTTCCAACGGCTCCAGTTTCGTCGTATTCCGACGTCGGGGCTGATCGCAGCGTCCGTTCTCGCCGGAGCGCGCGCCGGAAAATAGAACCGGCAGGTCCGTGGCCGGTTATTAAAAAAGGTGCCGATTTCTTTGGAATACGACCAAAGTGTCTCCACTACTCCGGCCGGCGAACCAGCATGCCGCCAGCCCGTGGAACGCTTCCCTAAGTGTCTCCACTACAGCGCTGTCACCGGGTCCCACTCGACCCCTCTGGACAGCACGTGGGCCCCACCGTCACTAGTTCGGGTGCTGCCGAAGAGACGCGAGAAGCCGCCCGTCAACCCGAATTCGGTCCTCCCGGGCCCGTTTGTGTAGCCCTTTACCTCCCTGCGTGGAGTGGGCAGTAATTCATTTACTGTAATATGGTGTATTAATTATCCCGGGAGTACGAGTTTCGGCCGAGTCCGTCTTCCTCACGCCGAGCGCGTGGAGGTATCGTTTTCGCTCCCCTCTCGGTATTTTACTTACTTCATATATATTTGTTTATGCCGCTGCTAGAGAGCATGTGTCACGCCCCGAACAAGGCGGAAATATCGGGACGTACAGTTAGGGACACGTTGGCAAGAGAGAGAACTAATCTAAAATAATACATAAGTGCTACAAGATGGAAATACTAAATGATCATTAACAAACGACAACTGATACAATAACCTCAAGTTCAACTCAATACAACTGGAATAATCAACCACTAAAACTCAATAACATGACTGAGACTAAAAGCTCACCAAAACACAACTAAAGAAAGATAACACACTACTAACACACTAGAACTGATACACTCAAGACATCACTCCTGCCCTTCCCCATCGGTAAGCGCGTCACCTGAAAAGCCTGGAAAGGGGGGAAAACACAACTATGAGCTGACGCTCAGTAGGAAATAACAGACAGGTATAAGTGATTAACAGTTTAATTACATTTTAAAATGTCATGCTACAAATGATAAAAATAATAAAAAGATAACGGTGATATCACGAAACAGAATTCAAAGATCTTGCAAGGTCAAGAAATATAATGAATAGAATAGTAAGACAAGAATTTACTACAGGAGCTAACGATAAAAAGTTGGCCATATCAAGACAATTCAAGTCATGTCAAGCACGTATGTAATTTCATTTCCACGTCCAAGTAATAAGCAAGTAAAGTAACCACAAGTAGAGTATAGAACAGTGAAGAGTGGAAAGTGAAAAGTAGTAGAAAGTAATGTAGGGAGTAGTGGAGAGAGTAGTGGACAGTCCTAGATTTAACACATGTCAAGTACTGGTGCCAAATGCCACACCTAGTCATTCACCTCCCCGGGAGTACACGTAGTGTTCGGGCGCTCTTCCCAGGACCAGACCGAGCCCTTAATTATTTGCCAGGCATTGATTTCTTTGGATCAAAGATCCCACGAATCTAGACTTCCACAGTTTATGGCCAGAATTCCAAGGTTTAAACTAAGTAGCAATAACAACTTCAAGTAGGAAAGAGATTCATTTCCAGAATTTCAAGGTAAGTATAATCATCAAGGAGATCGAAACCAAGTCACAACAAGAGTTAATCGTGCTGCGCTACTGTAAACCAGCAGCAATCAAACAAGCTAATCAACATATTAATCCTAATCACCAAGTTAAGATATCATGATTAACCATTATCATTTGCATTAAGACAACTGCCAAGAAGCTGATTCAAGATGATAAGGCAAAGAACAACTCCCACAAGAGTGAAACAGAATGCATTAACAGAGATTTAGTTACACCATTAACCACTAATTATGTGGGTTTCTATTTAATCTTGTATGCATTGAAATGAAGATGATAAACGGTGTGTTTTTACACTAAGTTTGCATGTATGGACCAATGTTAATTGAAACTAAAAAGGGTACATGAATAGGTCATTAGTTCCTCAAAAATGTAGTTTTCAATGTGATTAGGTTGAATGGATTGATTCCCCAATGATCCGGATTGATCCCCGGGTCAAAAACATCATTAATAGGGTCATACAGGGCATGGGTCGACCCATTGGGTCGACCCCTGGCATTCCAGGAGCCTTCCTGGGTGTGGGTCGACCCATTGGGTCGACCCCTCAAAAAAAAAGCTTCATGGGTCGACCCATTCGGTCGACCCCCTTCACTGCGTGCATGGGTCGTCCCCTACACTTCCAGAAGCGACTGGGTGATTCCGTAAACCATGAAAACTCAATGATTTGGGGTCTAAATGAGTTGGGATTTTAACCAAATGCTCTAGGGTTCTTAATATACATACTAAGGTCATAAAACAAGAGATTGAAACAAGAAATTTGCTGAAAACTCAATCGAATCACAACCTATTTATGATGAATACCTGAAGAACCTAGTTCTTGACATGCGTCTACTAAAACGTAGATTTCTCCCAATATACACAACGGAATTTAGGACTTTTTATATCAAAAGAAAGCTAACTTAATGATGAATCCAACCATATACTATAATCCATATGTGGATCAAGTTATCTAATCCAAAAATAGCCCGAAAATCAAGCTTCTACTTGAAGAACATAATATACATCAAATTCTAGACATGCTCTTACTAAAAATCAAAATTCTCCAAGTATGCTCAATGAAATTTGGGGCTTCCTACGTTAAATGAAAGTTAACAACATGCTAATTACATCATGTAAGTTAATTAGAGTTTGGTTCTTAGATCCTACCTCAAATCGGAGAGAGAAAACTCAAACCCTAGGATGAAGAACACTTGGACAGCACCTCACAAAAAGCTCGAGTATTTCTCCACGGACACCTAATGAAAATTGGGGCTTTTGCCACCAATGGATAGAGCTCGATGAGAGGAACAATTTGCTATACTCATTATCAAGATTTGGTTGAGAATTCCTATCTCAATCGATGGATCAAAGAAGGATGAAGGAAAGCCAACGGCCTGCTGACCCACCTCCACAAATCGAGTTAGATCTCTCCAGATCTGAAACTTCAGCGAACCCCACAGTAGCCAAATGAAAGAAGACTCGTAGGGCTTCATTTTGATAGCTCATAGAGCTTCTGGAGCCTTCGGAATTGGGAGTATTCGCTGCTGCAAGCTACGTGTTTAGAAACGGTGCCGAAATCCTTGACTTGACCAAACTATGTCGGCAGCACGTTTTGGGGCTAGGTTTACCTCAAATTGATTGAGGGTAAATGTTCCTTACATTGTGGCCTTCCATTTGCCCTTGATTTCAGATCATTTGGTCGAGTATTGAGGTCGAATTTCGTGTTTTAAACTAAGGGTTAGGTATGGGTCAAAAGTGTGCACTTTTGGGTTTAAACTCTAAATAGATCTTACCACGGATTTACAATGGCCTAATGCCAGAAGAAAAAGTTGTTATCTACATCGACCTAAATCTATTTACTATTTTTACATATTTTTCTAAGGTAGTCGGATTATTACTTATACTATTCCGTAAATAGTTAAATGTTAAGTTCGGAAAATTAAGTTCACTAATTCGGCATAATAAATGATTTTCTTAGGCTTAAATGTATAAGACAAAGTTGCTAAACAAAATTAATTCTACAAGATGTGATTTTTGGGGATTTTTAGAAAATAGTAGAAAAATGACTTATTCTATTAATTAATTAATTAATCTAATTAATTGGATAATTCTCATTAATTCGAATAACTTCAAATAAATTCCAAATAATTACAAATAACTTTCTAAATAAATTTCTAAAGAATTTGGGGTCTTACAGCATGTGTAGGGATATCTAGCTCGCTTTATCTATTCATTACCGCTGCTGCGAGAGAGTGCGAGACCGTCCCGTGACCCGATACGGGCACACGAGAGAGCCGATCACCCTAGCTCATTGCCGATTTCTCAATCGCGCACGTCCGACGCTTCCCTCGTTAAGGGACAGTCACGAGCTTGTCGTGTCCATGGTCTCATCCCGAATCATGGGGCCCTTCCAAATTTCTATCCCCAGAATGGGAGCAAGTTCTTCGCCTCGAAAGAGGATGATTTGCTCCGGATCGAAAGTGAACGGATGGAGAGGCAACTCGGGGATTCCCCCGCGACCTCTACCGCGTCCTCAGCCACGACCTCTATCGCGGCCTATGCTTTCTGGAGTCAGTTGTAAGCCTAGCGAGGTAGTAGTCCTCTATCTAGTTCGAGAGGCTACTAGCTCACCTCGTCGAGAAGTGTTAATGTTGTCCAGGGGTGGAATACCCACCATATTGCAAGTGCAACCGCAGAGCATTTCTTTCAACTGCTCTGTGGTGATCTCCTTATCTTTGTATAACAAGTAGAGTTCTTCTGGGATGAGGAGCATGTCGTCGTTCTTGATCTTCTGGATCATTCCCTGAATCCAGCTTCTAAGGCAAGCTCGCTTCTGCATTTCTTCTCACGGGATGTAGCTATCAAGTGGGAGAGCACCAGTGGGACGAGGAGGAACGTATTCCTCCAGGTCGTCGATAAGCCACTGGAGCCTCTGGAGAGGCGTCAGCTCGGTAGGCTATTGAAAGGTGACTGCATGCTCGGCTTGCTTCTTGAGCTATCTTTTGAGGTTCTTCCTCCTATTCCTCTCCTATCTTTTGGTGATAACCGCCTCCAGGGGAGTAGGAGGGAGAGGTGTTGGAGCCAGAGTTGATAAATCCCCATGAGGATATCTCTGAGCTGATGTCCTGGCAGGGTGAGGTCGAGGGCTTGTTTTTGCCCGAATTTCAATGCATGCACCTTCCGTTTGTTGTATTTGGAAGGTGGCATTGATCACCTGCTCGATGACCTCAGGTGGTAGCTCCTGGTATGTCAGAATGCTGGGGCTCGCGTCCTAGGACGTATTCGTGGTTTGATGCCTTACCCACAGTAGCGAAGAAGGTAGCTTTTGATACGTTGGTGTACTGGGGCTGGCTTCTGAAGACGTATGCGTGGTTTGATGCCTTACCCACGGTGGCAAAGGAGGTCACTTTTGATAAGCTGGTGTATTGGGTCCGGCGTCCGAAGACATATGCGCGGTTTGATGCCTTACCCGCTGTGGCGAAGTCCTCTGCTGAGATGTGGACTGGGGGACTCGCTTGGAGTCTTGCTCCTTAGCTTTGCCTTTGTTATCTGGTTTGGAGCAGTGTCTGGTGACAACTAGAGGTATAACAGGGTGTCGCCGCCCCTGGCGGGCACCCCGACATTGGGTATTGACCAAGCCTTGCCGTAAACGACCAGGCTTGCTGGCCAAAGTCGCTGAAGACTCCGAAGATGTATCCTTCATGATCTAGATTGGGCTGCGGGGTATATGAATAAGACCCGAAGGCTCGCCGGATAGGGTGACATGGCGTTTCCGTGCCACAGCTTCGCCCTACTTTTGGTTCCCCTTCTTATCTCATGGTATAGAATGACGTAGAGTAGGAGGGGAGCGAGAGGAACTTGGGGCACCCATCATCATCTCGCTCACCAGGACGTCCTCTCGGTCGAGAAGAACCTGGAGCATTCTGGCGGTATCCTTCTTGGAGAAAGGAGGAGACTCCAGCTCTTGCCAAGGCCGCCATTGTGAGGCCGAAGTGGCAGGAACTGGCCGACTGGTACTCGGTATCTGGGCATCTGGAGGAGCTGAGGTGGTAGGAGAATGGATGATGTTGACCGAGAAATTACTCGGCTCAGTCTCTTGACTGGTGTCATGCCTTCTATGGCTTCGGAGTCACTCAAGAGATTCTCGATTATCATTTCGAAACTTGAGCCACTCTGGGACGTGTTGATAAGGTAATTCGTGCCCATTTGCTTGAGGAGGATCTAGGTGGTCTGGTGTGTTTCTGGAAATGCTCTGGGTTTCTTCAATGGCTTCTCGGAGCCTTAGAGTCACCATGGAGTTCCCCTCAGAATCAATCTACTCCCACTGGATCTGTTCTTGGATCAATTGCTAGACTTCCTCGTAGGATTCGATTGCGTGGCAGATTCTGGCGTGAAAAGGGCAGTACTGGGGATGACTAAAGTCCCATTGAGTGTAATCTACCGATGGCTCACGGGTCGTGATTTGCCCCCTCTCGATAAGGACATCGACGAGCCGCCTGGTCCTTTCTTTTGAAAAGGAGAGAGGTATGCGGTCATGCCAGGGTCTCCACCCTAGATACCACAGTGAGTGCTCTCCTTGGCTGGTGCTGGGCTCCTCTGCTTCACCATCAGAGAGAGAGAATGTAGGCATCATGTGAATTACACTAGCTGTGTAGTGAATCACATGTGCTGTCTTAGCAGGTCTGGACCATGCATGTGGCTACGGGGGATCAAGGAGATCACTCTTCATTTTAATGAGGCCGTCTCGGATCAGCTTCGCCTGAGTCTTGAAGACATAGAAATCTTCAAGTGGATGGCCTAACATGCGATGATATGGGCAATAGCTAGGGCCATCAGTTTTCTGGGCCTTATCGGGCTTATGAACTTCTGGATGCTCGATGATCTTCTGAGCCCTGCAGAGGTTGAAGAGCATCTTCGTATGTTCCTTCTTGAAGGAGAAGGGTGTCTTCATATGCTCTGAAAAGGAAGGAGTGGCTGGCTTCCCTGCTGGCTTCTTGTCGGAGCCGCTTGGCTCGCCCTCCTTGCTGGATTTGGCGGTGGGGGTGAATTCAATGATGTTCACCTCCTTACCGGGTTGGCGTTCTCGTGCCTGTTTACCCTTTGCTGAAATATAGCTTGGGTTATCGGCGAAGAACATCTCCATTTCAGCGACTGCCAAGTTGAACTAGTTGAACCCTTTAATATTGCTGTCGAGAAGCTTTTCACTGACCTCGGCTGTCAAGCCTTTGCGGCATATGGTGATGGCGTCCTCTTGGACCGACGGGTTGATACACCTCATGATGAGGTCTTGCCATCTCTTGATGAAGTAAAGGGCACCCTCGCCCTTCTTCTATCGAAGAGAGCAGAGCTCTGCCAGGGAGATCTTGTGCTCGGCCATCTGGAAACGGTCGAGGAATTTCTTCTGGAGATATGCCCAGTCCACTACTGAATTGGGCTTCAGGCGGGAATACCATTGAAAGGATGTTTCCATAAGTGAAGTGGCGAAGTAGCGGAAGTGGTATGACTCATCCATCACTAGCTCGCCCATGGCCGTGATATAATAGGCCAAGTGCTCGTGTGGAGACCCTTGCCCGTCGAACTTTTGCAACTTCGGGGGCTTGGCATACTCCAGGGGAAGCTTTTTTCGCTGGTGATGCAGTGGGTAGGGTACACTGTAGAGGTCTATAGTTGCGACCCCTTCCCCATACTGGGTGAGCTTCGTGTTGACGATTCGCTCGATCATATGCCATTGCGCCACAAGACTTTCTGGCACCGGCATGTGTTTCGCACATCTTTCTCTTCTCCTTTCGTTTTTCCTTTTCGTTCGCGTATCGATCAACCAATTAACTAACTTGTAGTCAACTGACTGATTGACGACGCGGGCGTGCTAGTCACATGCGTGACGATTCTATTGTGCGCTCATTCTGACCCATGTCGGGCGAATGTGAGGTTCGGTCGGGACCAGCAGTCCGCCATACCATAAAGGCTATGGCGTTAATTACATCCCCCACGAGGAGGGAACACCTTTGATTAATTGCCGAGATAGCGGGCTGTCGAAGCCGGATTAAAAAGAGCTACATGATGATCATGACGAAGACATGCAGGATGCATATGTTTATGGAATTATGGATCCTCGGTACATGGCGGAGGACGTGGGTCCGAAGACCGCCGTCGCGCATAGCAAAGACTTCCGACCAGACATAATCCGGCTTTTCCGTCGACGCCATTTGATATACCCGAGGATGTATGCATGGATGCACATATGACGTTCATGACTATATTAAGCATGATAATGGAATTGTGAAAGTGAATGATGGTCAGCCACGTTTATTACTCCTCATCGAGAGGAGGGAAGGCAACATAAGTGTGACAGCGAAAGCAAAGTGCTAACAGACGTGGTAATGAAGATATGATGACAATATAATTCGGGCTCGCTTGGTCCCTCCCTTATTCAATTTATTATCCATTATGATTTATTAACGCCAACCCCGAGGGACGAGGTCCACTCGGGGGGCTAGTGAGTGATTAAAGCAACAAGAGGCTTCAAAACCGGCGTGACCCTGCAATAGGTAGCTTATACGGCGTGAAGAAACGTAGGTATAGATGTTAATACGGCGCGGTGAAACGTAGGTATAGATGTTAATACGGCGCGGTGATCATGCGCGTTGAAATGGCGCGCAAGGGCTTGGGGGCGCGTCGGCTTAAGGCGCGCCGGAAAGTCGCAAAAGAAAAAAAATGGAAATGAGTCTAACGGTAATCCGGCGCGGGGGGGGTACCGCGGCGGATTAGGGCGCGCCGGCTAAGGCCGCGCCGTTCAACCCACTCTTTCTATGAATTTTGCAAATTATTGAGTTTGTTAAGTTTTGGGTGAGGATTCTGAAGTTATTTGGGGCCAATTGCTTATTGAATTGAAGTCCAGAACCCCGAAGGATGGTGTGATTAAGCCAGTGCGAGGTTCCTACTCGAGCACCGGGATAATTAGGTCCAGAACGAGCGTTCATTGTAGATTACTCAACCTTAATCTATCCAAAATTGGACAGCACCTCCCCTGAACCTGAAGGATTGCAGGGGAGAAGCGGGGTCATGCTCACTAATGGAGCAAGCCCCTAAACCGCCGATCTGCACAGTGACAGCCAGCAAAATCCCATCAGATAGGATACCCCGAGGACTAGCCTACAAGGGGCACCAATACTCCGTGGGTGAGAATAGATGGACAGGGCCATTGATGACGGGAATAACCCACAGATCATGGCACAACCGCTGAAGGGACCAACTGTTAAGAGAATGGGGCTCCGAGGGCTAGCCTACGAGGAGCGTACATCCCTTAACCTCGATTGGGTCTTAGATTATCGGGGCTGAGCTCGTTGAGTTAGGACCCCCCTGTTGTTGTCTGCTGTGGGCTTGGGAAGCATCTACCACCGAGAGGTAGAGTCCTTAGTTGCCCAGCAATTCCGTGAAGCCACGGCGGAATGTCCCCCTCCCCGGGTAGTTAAAACAGTATGTGAAAATCCCGGACTAGTTCGAACGACTGTGATTAGGAGGAGTAAAGGCCCGGGTGAAACGGGTCAGCCGTAGAAGCATAGACTCGAACAGGTAGGACGCAGCATTCAAGGAGATGCATCCAGCCATCCCGACGATGACTCCCACCTTGCGAAAAGTCAATAGCACAAAGAGAGGAACTGATGGGGGGGAGACTTTCGATACAGCAGCAGGAAGAGGCATGCGCATAAGCACAGCTCTATCCATGAAGGGGGACACAGAGGTCCATAAATCAAAGCCGAACACGATCGATTAGAAGGGCCCGGGGAGGGGTCGTTTCTGTAGCCCTCGGTGCTTTGGGGCATGGTCGATACTTCGAGGAAAACGGAATCAAAAGACATGCACGAAAGAACTCAGAACCACATCGGCGTAGATAGAGAAGAGGGTAGAAGTTCTGGGCATTCATTCGACCTCGCGGTCCAGACATTCATAGGCATATTGCCATCCTAGAAATGGGAATGGCATCTTATTTATACATTAAGAATCCAGGCGCCAGCATCATTGCTTGGTCGCCGTTCATCGTTCACAGGGGAATACGCAGTCGCGGAGAAGAAATCACAGAGGAGGGGAGGGGTCGGCTCATATCATTGCCATCCCTCCCCTCTCTGCTTACAAGTGGTGGACGGAAACCCGCAAGAGAGAAGAACCTACGGAAGATCGAGGAAGACAGGCACTGGCGCCCACCTGCTTCAAAAGAAAACAGAGTATCGGCCCCCAGCTTCTTCTCCGGCTCCGGAAGGCTTCAATCAGAACAGGGGAAGGCGGCCGCCGAAGAACACTAGGATAGAACTCTCTTCCCTCGGAAAGTTCTCTCCCCCCTCTTCCCTTTTTTTTGTGCTCTCTGCCCTTTTCTTTCTTCCTTATAGGCCTTCTCCCTCGTGTCCTCTTTTTCTTCTTCGAACCTCGCCCCTATATATAGTAGGTTGGAGGCTCTTCATCCGGCGTGAGCTTTTGGCGCCCCGGGGAAGTCTTCATCAACTTATCGCGCCGGTTTAAGGTGCCATTCGATAGGGTAACTGGCGCCACGGGGAAAGTGCTGAAGGCAGGGGCGCGCCGGGGATAAGGACAGGAGATAAGGGGCGCGCCGGGATAAAGGTATTGGGTAAGGGGCGCGCCAGTTTAAGGCGCGCCGGGCTAATGTCCCTTGTACGCTTTTAAGCCGGTCGATGGACTCGGGGCCATCGTGAACATGTACTCTGCCACTGCCCACTAAGACTTCGACGATATGATCTGTCGAAGCTCCTAGATTGGCGTACGGCCATTCTCGAGGTTCTGGATAGCTTTATCTCGATCGTACGGGCTTTCTACCGGCACTGCCCTCGGCTCTATGCTCCATGCTGTTGGTCCGGCCTGGCTCATACTCAGAGCTTTCTGGGAGGTTAGATAGCCGGGAGATATTTACGCCTGAGCCGGGCGATCATTCGGCCACTAGTGGGCCCATCTTGACGGGAAGCCGTGCCCATGCCGGATGATCGGGATCTTCCGCCGTCAGAGCTTTCGGTTCTCCGTTTTGGGAAGCCGGGGGGACTCCTTTATCCTCGGGAGAGCCTTTCATGAGGTGGGTAGCCATCGGGTAGACCGTCGACCTTGGTCGGACAACGGGTGTAGTGGATGCAGCATGACAAAGTCGATGCCGATTCATTGGGCAGGCTTGGTCGCACCGCCGGTTGGTTGTTGGATTCGTCTCGGCTCTCCTGAGGTGAAGTCCCCGTATCTATATGGAGCGACTCGAGGCTCTGGCAGCTTTGAAAAGTATTGAATATGTTGATATTTATCAGCTTCCGTGCTTCGGTGGACCGGGTCATTCATCTTTACGGCTTGGTCGCTGATGATCATATTTTATGTGCCAACAAATGCCCCCCAGACGTGGGTGTTGCGAGCAAGGCACGAGTGCAGCAAGGCCGACGGATGAATTTCATCCGGACTGTCCCCTTCCTTGATTGGCGGGTGCCTGGGATGGCCCTTAATTCGGCACGGGCGTTGACCCGGCACTGTTTGGACGTTAATACGGCGCGCCCTTACCCTTTGTGGTCTTAATCCGGCACGGTCTCGAGTGATTCGGCCATGAAGCCGGTGCGGCCTTGGCACCTTGGGGGTAGTTGGTCCGGCGCGCCTTTTTCCGGCGCGCATTCTCTTAAGGGGTTTTTAACCCGGCGCGCTAAATAGCGCGCCAGTTTTAACAAGGGGGACTCCCCCTATTTATCTCCTTCTTCCTCATTTTTTCCTTCATCGCCTCCTCATTTGACGTTTTTCTTTCTCTCTCTTCTCCTTCTTCTCCCCTTCTGGCACCGAGAGCGGCGATTTTTCCTTCGGGTGAGTGGAGATGCTGTCCCTTTGGGTCTCGAAACCCATTCTTTGGACCCCGGGAGGCTTCTAGCAGGGCTTGCCCTCGGAGCTATTCCCCCGGGTGTTCCTCTGGCCTCGGTGTAATGCCGATGGCTGTCTTTTAGGGACCGTTCCTCAGTGGACGCGTTCCCGCTTTTCTTCGACAATTCCCCGTGCTGGGGAGACTCTGCCGAAATTTTGTCAGAAGTTTGCCTTTGATTAACCGTTTCCTGATGTTGTTTTTGTTTGATATGCTCTTTTTGCAGCTGTTATGGCATCCAACTCTTCCTCTCGTGCCGTGGTGACATGGGAGAATGTTAATTCTCTCGACTGGGGTCACGGTCAGGTGGCCATAGTTGCGGAGTCCTCGGATTCGGAGACGGACACCGTAGACACCGGTCGTCTCCTTATCCTCGGGGGCGACTCCTTTCATTATAATAGAGAGGACGTGATCAGGAAGGATCATCCCAAGGACAAACACCTGATGTCCCTTCTTCGGCGTTTCAACCTTCAGGGGAAGCGGGACGTGTTTGCCGTGCGGAAAGTCGAGCAGGCTCTACTGGTGGAGAGAGACAGCTTGGCCGAATGCGTAACGCGGGGAAGACCCATCTATCTCCCTGGGGAGGTCAGGAAGTGGAGCGTTGTGCTGGGGCTACAAGACCTGGCTCCGTCAGACGGACTGTTGACCAGAGCTCCTGAATTTGTGCCTGCTCGGTGGAATGACTCCACGGGCAGGGTAGATCGGGAGAAGCCGATCTTTGCCTTATTCCTTGCCCCGTTGAGGTGGGGATATAGAGATGAGTCATTTTTGCTGGATTGCTTGGTGATTCGCTTCAAGCACCAGATCTCCGTGGGATGGTTTGCTGAGTTGAAAGTCACAGATGCCCACGCATTCAGGCCCGGAGCAGTGGAATTCACAGACCATGTGCTGCATCACTATGCTCCTCTTTTGACCAGAGCTGGTGTTTATCACAGCGTATATGCTTCAAGGTATCGGTATCCGATTTCCCGAGGCTTGTGCTGCGGCATGATCGAGGTGTTTTGCCCCGAATACAACACCTTCTATACTTCAGAGGGGGAGACCTCTTTAGACTTGTGGAGTCTATCCCAGCTCAGCGGCCTGCCCATTGATGGAGAGCCGTATGAGGAAGTTTGTTGGCCCGACTGGTTGAAGGACCAGACCGACGGTGACGGTCGGTATATGGCGGGCTACGCCTATCGATATCTAATGAAGGCGTATCGCACCCTCTTTCATTCGTCGCACGACACGAGAGAAGCTCGAAAGCCGGGCGAGAAACGAAGAGTGCGGATAGGCGCTTGGCTTCAGTATTTCTTCCAGGGGAAGACCAAGTATGAAGATTTTCCTCCGATAGCACCGGTGGCCCAGAAGCGGAAGAAGAGGGTACGACGCCAGGCCGCTTCGTCATCTTCTTCGAGAGGAGGGCAGGGGGAAAACCCAAACCCTACTGGCGTTGATGCAGTGACTCAATGTGCTGCATATTTGGTTTATTGGCTTTGTTCCTTTGCTCTCCCTCAAGGTGACGAGAGCGTGATCAGGGCGGAAGCCATATATCCGGCCTGTCTTATGGCTTGGGGTACCAAGCTGTCTCTTTGCCCAGTGGCCCTGTGCCTCATTTACAAGATGTTGGGAGATTTGCACAAAATGCGCCTCCCCAGAAGCCTTCGGACGGTTGGTCCGTTACATTTCTTTAATGCTTGGGTCTGCACCCTGTTCCCGGAGGCAGCTCCTCGGGCATTACAAGCGGTTCCTCTAGTCCCGCACATGATAGAGTTTGCAAGTGCCGAGCCATCATTGCTAATGGAGCAACTTTATGCTATTCGGGGTAAATTGAGCCGTCTTCCCGTGGATTCGCCCGGGGTTCTTCATTTCTGGAGCTTAGCTGCTCACTCGAGCCCATTGACGAATAGGACGGGACAGTGCAAACTCTTTGAAACTGAGGAGTACATCCATCCGATTTCCCAGGCCAATTGTACCAGGCCTATTCTGGAGCCGGAGTTGGTTGATTGGGCACTGGCCATAAGGCCTAGTGTCCTCGTCTTTCGCAAGAGTGGCATTCTGTGGTTGGAGCCGTATTACCCATTCCGTTTCAGTCGGAACTTCGGCTATGACCAGCAGATTCCACATTCCTATTCGCAATTTGCACTGCCCAACAGGCACAGGGCCGGGCAAACGTCCAATGACGACGCCCGGATATGGTGGGACTTTTTCCATCGTCGCGAAGACGTTTCTTTTCGGGTGCCCGCCCCCGCACGGTTCCCTCGCGTCACACCTGAATACATCAAGTGGTGGAACGCGCGGACGGGATTTTACAGGACCTCCCGGAGAGAGTGCTGGGCCGTGGCGGAGCACAGGTTCTTAGCTTCCCAACCGGAGCCAGTTATTGATATTGATGCTTCTTATTTGAAGAAGTTGAAATCTTGGACTAATACGGATGTGAAGGCCTATCTAGAGGCCCGCAAGCTCGTAAAAAGCCGCAGGACGAAAGTTGAGTTGAAGTTGCCCCCGATCAACAAGGATGACTATGTGAAGACCCTTCGGGGTTTATGCCGGGTGAGCAGTGAGAGGGTGATTCTCCAGCAACTCCCTTTGCCGGTAGAAGAGCCCATCGCGGCCGTGGCAGACTGGCATCCCGTGGTAGACAGGTTGTATCCCTACCGGGCTTTCATTCGCAAAGAGGACAGGCGGGCTGATTTGTATGCCAACACCCCTTGGCTGTTTGCGCTCCTTCGGTCTCACAGCCTCTCGGTGGGTAGCCCCGGCGAAGCCATACTGGACCATCCTCTTCAAATCTCCTTCAAATACGCAGACAGGTGGGGGCTGGACCATCTGAGTCTGTATTACCTGCTATCCTCCCGTGGCCATGAGGACCTGGCACTGTTGGCTGAGCCGAGCGAGAAGATTGGGGATCTATGCTGGCTTATTCGCGAGGCGGCTTTGAGGGACAAGACGCCCTCGCTGTTTTATTGGCCTCTCCTCCCCTTTTATACGGGACCGGCAAGTACGTTCCATCTCTTCCTTCAGGCCCTTCGGCCAGCCTCTTCTTTTTATTGTGGTTGTGTCATTCTCACCCTTGTGCGTATGCAGTCCGACCGACTTCGGAGGAGACTCGGCACTTCAGGGAATTGATCATAAAGGCCCAAAAGCTGACATATTTTGAAGTTCCTGAGCCGGCGCCGACCACGACGCCATTGCCTCCTGGGGATTCGAGGAAGAGGACCAGGTCCCAACTGCGAGAGGCCGTCGGGAAGGTGAAAGCGGCGGTGACCCGGGTGACACGGGCACGCCGGAAGAAAGCTGCGGAGCAGACATCGACAATCGACCTTTCTCCCGTTGTATCTTTCGAAGAATTTGAGGCTTCTCGCGCACAAGGGCCAGAGGCTGGAGGTAGGCTCTTCTTTTCTTCAAAGTGCATTAGCTTGTCTTGACTGCTTGGGGCGGCCCATGCTGACAGTCACTGATACAGCTGCTGGGGTCGTCGGTCCCGAGGCGACGGTGGATGTAGAGGCTGGGGACGGGGCAGAGGAAATCCTTGTTGTTCCCATAGAAAGGGATCTGCCCTCCCCCACACCCCAGCGGGAGATGGAAGGTAATCCACAGTTTAGTTGCGATAGCAACGTAAATCTTTGTATCTTCAGTCGTCCTGACCCTGTTTTGCTGTGAATTTGAAGTCGATATACAACCATCATTGCTTCCGGGCTCGGAGAGCGTAGAGGAGGTGATCCCCTCGGGGCAGGGAGAACCCGCCCCTGAGGTATCATTTATTGCTGCCCCTGGTGCGGAGAGCACTGGGGGAGTTCATGCCGAGGGTGATGCTCCAGCTGGCGAGGCTCCTGCTTCGTCGGTGGAGCATCCCAAGAGAGCAGAGGGATCCTCTTCCTCTGAGCATGTAGACTATGGTGGCGGCTCCAGTGACGAGGAGTCACCGCTGCTTGATTTTGAGACCGACGATGCTGGGGCGTCCTCGGCCTACGAGAGTGACTATTTGACTTTCAGCCCGGCCCGGTTATCATGGGGCGGTCCTGTGCCGTCATTATCGCTTACGAGTGAGGGAGTTGGCGCTGGGGAAGCAGCTCTTAAAGAGTTGAGCTTAGTCCCGGCCGAGGTAAGGACCTATCCAGGGTCAATACTTGCCATGCTTCTTTCCTCCTCCTTTTGGCCAGGCTTTTAAGTGTATATATCTCTGATGCAGACTGAGGTGGCACTACCGACTATGACGGTGCAAATACCACTCCCGGCCCTGGGAACAGGGCAGGCGACTTTCCCGTCCGTCCTGCGGCCCATCGCATTGCGGTACCCAAAGGATCATGCAGCAGCAATGGTTCCAGTTGGTCCCGGAGCGCTCGTGGAGGTTGATAGTTCGGCGATAGCCGGAGATTCTCCGCCAAGGGAGGCTGCACAGCAGTCAGCTTTGGAGAAGGGTGGCTTTGCTGAGATAGAAGCCGGTGAGATTATTGAGGGACGGACGTCCCCGAACCTTGGGGTTCTTGTTGGACTTCCATCCCAGGGGACCGGTAAGGAGATTGTTGTTGTTGAGGCTCCAGCCACCGCATCTGCCGGTGCGGTTGTTCCCGGTGGTAGTGGGCTATAGCTTATGCCGTCGTCATCTTCCGAGACGGCTGATGATATATGGGCTGCCGTAGATAGCAGAGTAGAGTTCGAACTGCCCGAGACGTCGCCACTTGGTCTTCAATCCTCGAGTGATGTCGTGTGGCAGTTCCTGGGGACCCTCCAGCAGGCCGTAACAGCCAGTAGGGATTTAACTTATGTTCAGCTGAGGGGGTTGATAGAGCATCTGTCCCGCTCGCTGCTGGCCCTTGGCTGTCCCATGGACGACTGGACTCCACGGGTGATCCTGCTCCTGAAGTATGTGAACCGGAGGGAGTTCTTGGGCCGGGAGGCAGCTGACCAGTTGGTGGCCATATCAATGGAGCGGGCTGAAAACAAGACGGCCCTCATTTCCCTGCAAGAGACCGCGGTGAGGGCGAGAGACGAAGCCAACGCCTCTCTTCAATGCCGAAACTCCCTGACGGCCCGGATGACGGCATTGCGGGCCGAACTTTCCAGGATAGAGGCTGAACTTGAAGAAGTAGATCGCCTGGGGGTCCAAAAGGTTGAGGATGCTGAGATGGCCAAAGGACAAGCTGCTTCCCTGGAGGCGAAGCTATCCGAGCTGGAGGCCACAGAGTTCAGATTGCAAGAACTGATCCGTCATCCGTCCTTCGGTATTCCTGTGCTGGAGGACATCTTCCGACGCCCTTTGCCGTAGTCTCTTTTCTTTATGTGCTCACTTTTAATGCACCTTATGTATCCCAGGGCATGGTCCATGTAATCATGCGCCTTCACTTCATAGTAATGAAAAATCTCCATCCTAATTTTGAATGAAGACTCCATCTTGTCATTGTGTTGTTTCCCTCCTTTTTTTTTGGTTTGCCCGTCGATTCTAGTTCGAGTGTATGAGTCATTAGGGCAGGAGAGCGCTCACGCCTTCAGGGAAGGGGTGAGGTGTTCACTCCACCGCGCCACGACTTTTCTCAAGACTAGAAATGGCTTATGCTGGTCGAGAGTTTGGGGAACTTAGGGGGGCATAATGAAACTGGCGGATAAACGGTCATGCCGAGAGCGGCAAGAACCGAGAACGGGTAGCGACCGGTTTTGCCGATGATGACAAGGGTCGAAAGGGTAGACGGTCTTGCCGATGGTGACAAAAAATGGGTAGGTAGTGACCGATCTTGTCGATGGTGACAAGGGTCGAAAGGGTAGACGGTCTTACCGATGGTGACAAAAACCGGGTAGGTAGTGACCGATCTTGCCGATGGTGACAAGGGTCGAAAGGGTAGACGGTCTTGCCGATGGTGACAAAAAACCGGATAGGTAGTGACCGATCTTGCCGATGATGACAAGGGTCGAAAGGGTAGACGGTCTTGCCGATGGTGACAAAAGCCAGATAGGTAGTGACCGATCTTGCCGATGGTGACAAGGGTCGAAAGGTAGACGGTATTGCCGATGGTGACAAAAACCGGATAGGTAGTGACCGATCTTGCCGATGGTGACAAGGGTCAAAAGGGTAGACGGTATTGCCGATGGTGACAAAAACCGGATAGGTAGTGACCGATCTTGCCGATGGTGACAAGGGTCAAAAGGGTAGACAGTATTGCCGATGGTGACAAAAACCGGATAGGTAGTGACCGATCTTGTCGATGGTGATAAGGGTCGAAAGGGTAGACGGTCCTGCCGATGGTGAAAAAAACCGGTTAGGTAATGACCGATCTTGCCGATGGTGACAAGGGTCGAAAGGGGTAGACGGTCTTGCCGATGGTGACAAAAACCAGATAGGTAATGACCGATCTTGCCGATGGTGACAAGGGTCGAAAGGGGTAGACGGTCTTGCCGATGGTGACAAAAACCGGATAGGTAGTGACCGATCTTGCCGATGGTGACAAGGGTCGAAAGGGTAGACGGTCTTGCCGATGGTGACAAAAATCGGATAGGTAGTGACCGATCTTGCCGATGGTGACAAGGGTCGAAAGGGGTAGACGGTCTTGCCGATGGTGACAAAAACCGGATAGGTAGTGACCGATCTTGCCGATGGTGACAAGGGTCGAAAGGGTAGACGGTATTGTCGATGGTGACAAAAACCAGATAGGTAGTGACCGATCTTGCCGATGGTGACAAGGGTCGAAAGGGTAGACGGTATTGTCGATGGTGACAAAAACCGGATGGGGTAGCGACCGATCTTACCGATGGTGACAAGGGCCGAAAGGGATAGACACTGGACATGTATAAGTGGGATATCGGATGAAGACCCTCGCCCTTACCTCGGAAATGGCCTTTGGACGACGGATGGTTCATCACTATTCATCATTCATTTTTATTCACATTACTGACCTAAGCGCCCTTTCGGGTTTTCGCCGAAGTCAGCCCCCTCTTGCTTTTGCCCGCGCGCCCTCTCGGGTTTTCACGCGGCGGGGTACCCGATTTTGCCTGCGACGCCCTTTCGGGTTTTCGCCACAGCTGGGTTATAGCCATTTTTGCACTTGACCTGATATAGGAGCAAGTCTGGTGGTGTATCTCTATTTTTAACCCCATTTTTTCTTTTCTTCTTTTTTTTTGTTTTTGAATTCGAGATTCAGAAGAACTGGACCGCGGGAACGCTGATCGTCCTTGTCGGTGAGGACAAGGGTTGGTCTTAGGTTTATCTCGTCGACACTGGTTAAATGTCGAAGCAAAGGATATGGTCTATTAGCAAGGATATAAGATTCGAGTTAGGGGTAAAGCTTGACCGATCTCGCCGATGATGACGAGGGTCAAACACATGTTTATTGACCAGCATAGGTTATCGTCGAAACAAAGGTGGGTTCATTAGCCAGGACAGAAGGTCCAAGCTTAGGGGTAAGGATTGATCGATCTCGCCGATGATGACGACGGTCGACCATGGGTTTATTCATCATCATGGGTCACATGCCGAAGCAAAGATGGGATTATCAACAGGGACGTAAGGTCCAAGTGAAGGGTAGAGATCGCCGCTCTCGTCGAGGATGACGAGGGTCGAGGAGGGTTTGTTCATCGACATATGTCACTGCCGAAACAAGGATGGGGTTGTCAACAGGGACGTAAGGTCCAAGTTGGGGGTAGAGATTGACCGATCTCGTCGAGAATGACGAGGGTCAAAAGGGGTTTGTTCATCGACATGGGTCACATGCCGAAGCAAAGATGAGGTTATTAACAAGGACGTAAGGTCCAAGTTATGGACAGAGATCAACCGATCTCGTCGATGATGACGAGGGTCGAAAGGGTTTCTTAAAGTATTCCCGGTGGGACTTTGATGATTGTCCCTTTCGGAGTTTATAGGGTGGAGAACAGGAGAGGCATTTGGAAATTACCACTTTACCGACTCAGGCGCCCTTTCGGGTTTTCGCCGAAGCCAGCCCCCTCTTGCTTTTGCCTGCGCGCCCTTTCGGGTTTTCACGCGGCGGGGTACCCAATTTTACCTGCGACGCCCTTTCGGGTTTTTGCCACAGCCGGGCTATAGCCATTTTTGCACTTGTCCCGATGTGGGAGCAAGTCTGGCGGGGTATCTCTATTTTTAACCCCATTTTTGTTATATATATATTTTTTGACTTCTTTTTTTATTTTATTCGGAATGCGAGTCGAGAAAGGGTAGCTTGATCAGGGCGGAATGCCACTAACCAAGGAGAGATAGCTTGATTAGGGTGGGAAAACCGCCTAATCCAGGGAAAGTAGCTCGATTAGGGCGGAATGCCGCTAACCAAGGAAAGGTGGTTCGATTAGGGCGGAATGCCACTAACCAAGGAAAAGTAGCTTGATTAGGGCGGAGTGCCACTAACCAAGGAAAAGTAGCTCGATTAAGACGGAGTGCCACTAACCAAGGAGAAGGTAGCTCGATTAGGGCGGAATGTCGCTAACCAAGGGGAAGGGTAGCTCGGTCAGGGCGGAATGCCACTAACCAAGTAAAAGTAGCTTGATTAGGGCGGAGTGCCACTAACCAAGGAAAAGTAGCTCGATTAAGGCGGAGTGCCACTAACCAAAGAAATAGCTTGATTAGGGCGGAGTGCCATTAACCAAGGAAAAGTAGCTTGATTAGGGCGGAGTGCCACTAACCAAGGAAAAGTAGCTCGATTAAGGCGGAGTGCCACAAACCAAGGAGAAGGTAGCTTGATTAGGGCGGAATGTCGCTAACCAAGGGGAAGGGTAGCTCGGTCAGGGCGGAATGCCACTAACCAAGTAAAAGTAGCTTGATTAGGGCGGAGTGCCACTAACCAAGGAAAAGTAGCACGATTAAGGGGGAGTGCCACTAACCAAGGAAGTAGCTTGATTAGGGCGGAGTGCCATTAACCAAGGAAAAGTAGCTTGATTAGGGCGGAGTGCCATTAATCAAGGAAAAGTAGCTTGATTAGGGCGGAGTGCCACTAACCAAGGAAAAGTAGCTCGATTAAGGCGGAGTGCCACTAACCAAGGAGAAGGTAGTTTGATTAGGGCGGGATGCCGCTAACCATGGGAAGTAGCTCGATTAGGACGGAATGCCGCTAACCAAGGAAAAGTAGTTCGATTAGGGCGGAATGCCGCTAACCAAGGAAAAGTAGTTCGATCAGGGCGGAATGCCGCTAACGAAGGAAAGGTAGTTCGATTAGGGCGGGATGCCGCTAACCAAGGGAAGTAGCTCGATTAGGACGGAATGCCGCTAACCGAGAAAAAGTAGTTCGATTAGGGCGGAATGCCGCTAACCGAGGAAAAGTAGTTCGATTAGGGCGGAATGCCGCTAACCAAGGGGAAGGGTAGCTCGCTTAGGGCGGAATGCCACTAGCCAAGGAAAGGGTAACTTGGTTAGGGCGGAGTGCCACTAGCCAAGAAAAGGGTAGCTTGGTTAGGGCGGAGTGCCACTAGCCAAGGAAAAGGGTAGCTTGGTTAGGGCAGAGTGCCGCTAGCCAAGAAAAGGGTAGCTTGGTTAGGGCGGAGTGCCACTAGCCAAGGAAAAGGGTAGCTTGGTTAGGGCGGAGTGCCACTAGCCAAGAAAAGGGTAGCTTGGTTAGGGCGGAGTGCCACTAGCCAAGGAAAGGGTATGTTCCGGCCGATCACTCGGGGTGTGTTGGCTGCGCCGCATGATAAAGCTTAATGTGTTTTCCATTGAGGGGAGAGAATTGGATGGCTCCTTTGTGGTCTATAAGGACGTAGGCACCCCCTTCATACACTCGGCGGACGATATACGGTCCGACCCAGTTTTCGACCAGCTTCCCTTTGGGGTTAGAGGGCATCACTTCTCTTCTTTTGACCATCACCAGGTCTCCTTTCTTGAACTCTCGACCCTTGACTAACTTGTCAAAAGCACGGGCCATGCGAGCTTGGTAGAGTTGGATGTTTTGTTGTGCCTGGAGGCATTTTCCTTCGAGCTCAGCGAGCTCTTCCAATCTTCTTTCTGCGTTGGTCTGCTCACCACTGACTAATCCGTGCTGGATGGCAACTCGCAATGAAGGAACTTCGAGTTCAATCGGCACTACAGCTTCTGACCCATAGATAAGGGAGAAGGGTGAACAGCCGGTTGGGGTCTTGTAGACAGTACAATAGGCCCAAAGCGCTTCGTACATCCTTTCTTCCCAATCTTTTTTGTTAGACTTGACAGTCTTCGCCAATAGTGTGCACAAGGTTTTGTTAAAAGCCTCTGCTAGTCCGTTGGCTTGAGGGCTGTAGGGGGATGACGTCCTCCAGTCAATTTTGTATTTGTCAGCTAGCCGATAAACCTTCTGATTTCTGAAATGGCTGCCGTTATCAGAGATGATTCGGCTGGGGATCCCGAACCGGAATATTACATTCTGCCGGAAGAACCTTGCAACTAGTTCTCCAGTCACATCTCTTAGTGCTACTGCCTCCGCCCATCTGGAGAAGTAATATGTAGCTGCTAAGATGTATCTGCATCCTGATGAAGATGCTGGTAGTGGCCCCACCACGTCCGTGCCCCACTGAGCAAACGGCCAACTTGGTAGGGTGGGATGTAGTGGCACTGGGGGTCTCCTCGCCACATTAGCATGTTCTTGACATTTCTGACAAGCCTTGGCAAACTTGCAGCAATCATTAAATATAGTGGGCCAATAATAACTCAATTTCTTTATCTCTATTTTCATTTTCGGACCGGCCTTGTGTGCCCCAGCTGATCCCGCATGAACTTCTTGCATCACCTGTCCCGCTTCTGCTGAAGACAAGCAACGGAGTAGGACTTTCCTTCGGGAATCTGCCATAATTCGGAACAAGGTCCCGCTTCTCATTTCATAAGAATCCTTGATCCTCATGAGCTTCATTCTTTGTTCCTTTTCTTTTGGAAGTTGCTGGTGTTGAAACCAGCGTAGGAGATGCTCTCGCCAGTCGGGCTGCTGGACCCCTTCGATGACTGTTACCTCCATCTCATGTTCGTCGGCAAGGACCTCTGTTACGCTGGGGACCTGTCGGCGGTTGATTACTGTTATATTCAGGCTTGTGTCTGGCGGGACCGCCAATGAACTGGCCAGCTTAGCGAGGGCGTCTGCCTGAGCATTCTGGCCTCGATTGATGTGATTGATGCTGATGAAGTAAAATTTTGACATCAGTCGAGTTGCCAACTGGTGATAGGGGAGGAGCTCTTGCTTTCGCACCTCGAACTCTCCTTCCAGCTATTTTATAACTAGCATGGAGTCTCCGAACGCTTCCAGCATCTGAATTCCCATGGACAGAGTGATCTGCAACCCGATTATCAGGGCTTCATATTCTGCTTCATTGTTTGTGCATTGTTTGTTTATGGAGCAGGATGTATGCACCACTTCTCCTTCTGGGGACTTCAAGACTATGCCCGCCCCTGCTCTGACCCTGGATGATCCGGTGGCAGAGGTGTCAATTCTGGAAGCGCCATCAAAATATAGCTGCCATAAGGAAGGCTGTACTTGGGCGGCTTCTAGGGTTTCATCTTCGGGAAGTTTCGGTTCCCACGGGCTTTCTCCGGGTATCGGATGTTCAGTAAAGAAATCTGCAATAGCTTGACCTTTGATGGCTTTGCGCGGTACGTAAGAGACATCAAACTCCATAAGGATTACCGCCCATTTGCCCAGGCGGCCTTTGAGTGCTGGCTGGGACATGATATATTTTAGGGGATCCTCCTTGGACACCAAGTTGATTTCATGCGACAACATATAATGCCGGAGCTTTTTGACTGCGAAGACTAGTGCCAGATAGATCTTCTCAATATAAGTATATTTTTCTTCGGTTCTGACCAGTCTTCTACTGAGATAATAGAGGGCCTGCTCTTTTCCTTCTTCATTATTCTGGGCTAGCATTGCCCCCAGAGAATTGTGTGTAGCTGCTATATACAGTATCAATGGTCGTCCTTTCACCGGTGCGCCCAATACTGGAGGAGTCTTCAGATAATCTTTTAGCTTGTCAAAGGCTGTCTGGCAATCTTCATCCAATAAAAGGGAACATCTTTCATCATCAACTTGTGGAAAGGCTGGCATCGCCCTGACAAATTGGAAATGAAATGCCGGATGTAAGCCAAGCGGCCTTGTAGTGACCTCAGCTCGGAGATGTTCCTTGGTGGAGGTAACTCCTGAATCGCCTTGATCTTTGCGGGGTCTATCTCGATCCCCCGATATCGGACGACAAAGCCCAAGAATTTTCCGCTCGACACTCCGAACGCACATTTCATAGGATTCATCTTTAGCTCATGCTGCCTTAGCCTCTGAAAAACAATCCGGAGGTCTTGCAGGTGATCTTCTTTTCTTCTGGTTTTGACCACCAGGTCATCTTTGTAACATTCGACCTTGTGGTAGAGCAACTCATCAAAGATTTTGGTCATTGCGCGCTAATAGGTTGTGCCAGCATTCTTCAGTCCGAATGGCATTCTCTTGTAATGATAAATGCCTTTGGGAGTTCGGAAAGCGGTATGGACCCGGTCGTGCTCCGCAATCCAAATCTGATTGTAGCCGGACGACCCATCCATGAATGACAGGGCTTCATGGCCGGTTGTAGCATCGATCATGACCTCGGTTATTGGCACCGGGAAGTCATCTTTAGGGCAGGCTTTGTTTAGATCTCGAAAGTCGACACAAATCCAGATCTATCCATTCTTCTTTTTTACGGGGACGATATTCGCCAGCCATGTGGTGTACTGATTTTCTTCAACAAATCCCACATCAATGAGCTTGTCAACTTCAGCACAGATTCGGGTGATGAGCTCTGGCCTCATATGCCGCGGTGGTTGCTTCACCGGCTCGGCTTTAGGGTTGATTGCCAGCTCATGTTGTGAGACAGCAGGGCTTAGACCTGGCATCTCTTTATAAGTCCAGGCGAAGCAATCCCGGTATTCTAGTAGTAGTTGAATGTACAGCTCCCGTTCTTCCGGGGATAGTTGGGCACTGAGGAAGGTAGGCCTAGGGTCCCCCTCATCTCCCAAGTTGACTTCTATTAGTTCATCGACTGTGGCCTGGCCTCCGTCTTCTATTTCCGGAGGTGCCGGCTGGAGGTCGACGAAGTCTGGAATACCATCTTGAGGGTCGAGTACTTCGACTTCCTCGTCAGACACCGCCAGAGCTTCATGGGGTCTCTTGATCTCTTGTGCTAGCGATTGTGTGGATGGATCTATTGATACTTCCGTTGCCGTTGCAGCTCCTGAGGGTGAGGGAGCAGCTTCAGTGCTTGTAGATGAGGTTGCAGCCATGACAGGCCAGTAGTTGTTTGCCGCCGGACTCGGACAGCATATTGGATTTGTAGCAGAAGTTGAGGGAGTCTCGCCTTCTGGGACAGTTGTATCTTCCACAGAAGTGGCTTTTTCTTTTCTGGTAGCCGGCTCCCCTTGATTGGAGTAAACCGAGGCTCTGTTGACTGGCAGAAAGGGTGTTGAAGTCGTCATTAGCATGACCCCTGCGGAGGGAGAGACTTCTGCTTCTTGAGCATCTTCGGCTTCACTGCTGCTAGCCGTATCAAATTCGGCTTGAAAGGCCGCTCCTTCAGGACGGACCTGCTCCCAGCATCGGCAGGAGATCAAGGTCTCCATTTGTTGATTCCCGGATAGAGCCAATTCAGCATGTTCGGCTTCCGCCGGGTATTCATCAAAGGTTGCCCCCAGAGGGCTATCTTCAGTTGGATAGAAGGTGGAGATGGTGTCCACCTCGTACCGCCCACTGTAATAGTACTCTTCCAGGGTGAAGCCCAGACCCGGATGTTGAGAGACACGTCTCATTTCTTTGTCTAGATTTACAGGATACCACATCTTCTGGAAAGCTTCCTTGCGTTTTTGAGGTTGATCGGGAGGGATGTGTTGCTTTTGAAACATCCTGGCCGTTCGATCAGTGGTAAATGCCAGGCCCTGAACAGGAACCCGCGGGTCGGCTAGATCCTCAGGGAGGCTGCAGTCTGCGTCTTCCTGAGTGGGATGCTCCTCTGCCGTATAGAACAAGCTGCTGGGCCCATCTTCTTGTGCCACCTCCCAGGCTTTGAAAGGTTCGACAGTGGGACCATCGAGGCAGGAGACTGGCTTGGTGAGGCCGGCCGGGACTCCGATGCGGTCGTGCTGTCGATCAACATGCGCTTCCTTAGCTTTGGGGTATAATGCTGGGGGTGTCACCCTGCCAACATTTCCAGAAGCCGTAATGTGGGAAACCACCTTCGGCTTGACATATCCGCGCGGCGGTGGTGGATACCAACCGTCACCCGATCTTCTTTGATGCCCCTACGGGGGCTTCAGTTTCAGAAACCTTCCGGGGAGACCCCGTATACAGATTGGCGTCCGCCAAGTGACATTCAAACACCTCGAACGGGTGGATGTCAGCAAATATCCTTTCCTCCTTCCCCTGGAGGCTGTATTTGATGCACTGGTGGAGCGTGGAGGGCACCACCATATTTTCGTGCAGCCATGGGCGGCCGAGCAGTGCTTTGTAGGAGGTGCGAGAATCATTGACGTGAAACTGCACCGTTGTAGTGAAATCTGCCAGGGTCAGTGTGAACTCTGCCACCCCCATAGATACTTCACATTTTTGGTTGAAGCCAGCGATACGCATATCCCCGACTTTCTCGAGATGTACATTGAAGTGGTACCTCTCGTATATTCTATATGGCAAGATGTTGACTGCTGCACCAGGGTCAACCAGAATCCGGTTCAGCTCTCTTCCATTCAGATGTGCTTTCATATATAGAGGCCTGTTGTGACTGGCAGTAGGCAGTAGCATGTCTTCTGGAGAGAAGGTCATACTAGCTTCTGGTATAGCCTCAGCTATGCAGGTTTCAAACTGAGCAGGCGTCTGCAGAGCAGTAATGATTGCCTGTCGAGTTTGTTCACTCAAAGAGAGAATTTCCCAGATCGTAAAACGAGCAGGGAGCTTCTTGAGCAGCTTCATTATTCGGCTTCCAGCCCAGACATTGGAGAGCTTCATCTCCTCAACCCACCTGGGCTTAGGAGGGTTTTGATTTGTGGGTCCAGACGGACCTGCTTCATCTTCCTCGGACTCGACACCCTCTTGACTGGCACCGGCTGTCGGGTCTTCTTTATTAGCTGTTGTAGGGCAAGCCCCATCTGCATTTGCATCCTCAGTAGATTGCACTGGCCGAGGGTGATTGACCCCGAGTGTAGGGTTAGCCTCCTGACAAGGCTGCTTTCCCTTTGACATCTTCATAAATTCAAGGAATGAAGGGGCTGTCTTGCCCCCAGTCTTGCTGTATAGACCTGACGGAGGAGGGATTTGTACTCCCTTAACCTCCGGCGGAGGTGTCTTGTAGGGTTGCTCCCCTCTGAACATAATGTTGTGATTGGGCGGCGGCTGGCGCCCCCATTTCTGGCCTGACCGAGTGGCGTGTGCAGCAGTTGCGGCCTCGGCCTTGCCTCCCCCAGCATGGGGTGTGAAGAAAATTTTTTCTTCTTCCTCTTCTCCGGGTAGGTTGAAGAGTGCTGACAGGGTATTGCAGGAGACGACCTGTGTTTTATGGGCCCCAGCGGCCTTTCTCTTCTTTTTCTTTTGCTTTTTCTTCTTTTTGATTTCTGCAGGTGCTTGCCCCCAGAATAGGTTGCTCTCTTGAGGTGGTGCTGCTTCAGCTTCCTCCCCTTGCTTGAGTGAGAGTTGCTCCAGCTCTTGCCATGGGACGTGGTCCCGTACCAGCAGAGGTTTCAGTTCGGGCTGTACATATTCCTCTAGCCCTTCAATTAAGTGTTGCAGTCGAAGGACCCCAGGATTGGTTTCCTTGATTACTGGCAGCGGAGTTTGTCTCCTCCTGTTGGGTGTATATATTCTGACAGCTGTAGGTGAAGTGACCCATACGGGCGCTACCACTGGCGGAGCGGGCCGAGGTGTAACGCCACGGATATGTGCCCCCTCTTTTGGGCGGAGTGCCCCCTTCTTCGTGTGCTTCATAGGGATTTGCTGCCACCCCTGCTGTTCCTTCACGGGCTCCAGGAAATGGATTTCGTAGGTGCTTCGTGTGCTTGCTTCAGAGATCTCCTCGGGTAGTGCCTGATAGATGGAGACCATGTTGACTGCCGCTCTTCGGGGAGGAGCTTCATGTGGCTGAGGAGGGTCTACTTTGTACTCTCCCAGCTCTATCTCATTCTTCTTCACCATCCCTTCGATGACGTCTTTGAAAACATAACAGTCTTCGATTGAATGTCCCAGCATTTGGTGATAGGGGCAGAATCTTGGACAGTCTTTTCTCTTCAGGTCCTCTGGTCTTCTCGGCTCAGGCAGAGTGACCATACTGTATTCTGTTACCCAGTCAAACAGGATCCGGGTCTTATCCTTAGGAAAGGAATAAGCCTTCTTCATTTTGTCCCTCAACGAAGGACCTTCTTTGTCATCTGGAGCTTTCGCAGGCTGCGGGGGAGCCGCTTTCTTGCCTTTCTCCTTCTGTTGTTCGAATGCCTTGATATCAAGCGCATTCGCTTCTTTAGGTATGGGGCGCCGCTCCGCAGCCTTGCCTTTCTGGGCTATGCTGGCAGTTGACGTCGGGACAGGCTTGGCTAGAAAAGCTTCCACCTCAGCCACGACATTATTCAGCCGGTCGAACGACCGTATTTCCATACCAATCATCTTTTCCAGGACCTCCCTCCTGAGATTTTGCTTACATATTTGCACAGCGTCCTCCTGGTGCGGGGGTCGCTTGCATCTCATTCCGAGGTTCCTCCACCTCTTGATGTAGTCAAGGGCGGTCTCATCTGCCCTTTGTTTTGTCAAATAGAGTTTGGCCACTGTGACCTCCCTCTCTGTGACATGGAATCGTTCTCTGAACTTCCTCTGCATATCTGACCAATCATTGATTGACCCGGCCGAGAGGCTGGAGTACCATTCAAATGCGAGCCCCGTCAGCGAGGACCCGAAGAATTTCAGCAAATATGACTCGTCGGTGGACAGATCACCCATAATGGTCATATAATATGCAAATATGTTCTTTTGGGGAACCTTTCCCGTTGAATTTGTCAAATTTGGGCGGCTTGTTGACTCCCGGGGGAAGTCGCTTAGCCGCATGGTGTTGCGGGTAGGGCACCCGATAGGCATCGAATGCGACGTAGTCGCCTTCGCTCTTCTCTGCGAGCTTCAGCTCGATCATCCTCTCCACCATCATCCGGTTCACGACCGTGGGGTCGACTGGCTCCGGATAGAAGTGTGCTGGCTGCAGGTACGGGGTGACCAGGGTGGTCGCCTGTGGAGGATGCAGCAGCGGGGGTGTTGGGTGCACCTGAGGAAGCACCGGAGGTAGCAGCGGCTGAGGTTGTGGTGGCCGCTGTTGTGATGTCGTCATAGTTGGCTCTGACGGCTGGGGTAGTGTATAAAGTGGTGGGGGGTCGTCTCGACGAGCCGCTCCCCGGGATGATTCACCTTGGACTTCGGGTGGTTTAGAGGCCGATGAGTGTTCAGTTTTCTCCATCAGCTATTTCTTCAGGGAATCTATTTCCCGTTGATATCTTTGCAGCAACATCAAGACTGATGGATCTATAGTGGTGGGGACACCTTCTGTTGTTTCCCCGGACGTACCCTCGGGCAGGATGTCGAGGAGTACGTCATCTTCTTCTTCCGTCGTTACCACATTAGCGGTCAAGACGGGGGCTTTGTCATCCCAGTGGAGGTATAACTGGGGCTGTTTCTCTTTCATCCTTGTCAGAAGCCCTCTTGCTGCTTCTGTCCTACGGGTAGCTGGTCCCGACCGTACGGCCAACTGAGCCAGTTCTTGGGGGTCTTCAGGAAGCTCCCCATATCGGCTGGATACACCAGCCATGTTGCAAGTGAAAACCTGCATCCTCCTTCTTTGTCGATGGACCCTCCGCCTTGCTTGTTGCGGAAAGGTCAGCCTCTCGAACACAGAAATTCTTCTTCTTTCTTCCCGCTCGGGGAAGGCTTCATCGGCTTTGATCTCAGAGCCGTCATTGTGTCCATTGTCATCGACCGACGACATCCTCATTATATCCTCCATTTCTTCTTCATCTGCCGTTGATGGGCAGTAATTGTCTTCAGTGGCGACTGTCTGCATCAGCCGCTGCTGTCCGAGCGAGGTGTTACCCAATCCTAGGAAATAGCTTCTGACCAGGCAGGCCATTTCTTCTCGACCCCGTTCTTGATGTAGCACGGGGGAAAGTGGTCGACCTCCAGCAGGAGGAATGTAGGCTAGTCGAGCTCTGTCGGCTGGTTGTTGGAACCTTCGCCTCGTGGCAGGGACGTTGGCTTGACGGGCCACAGCCCAGAAACTTCTGTGACGCGGAGGATCCGCAACCACCTCTTCTTCATTCATCGGGGGCAAGCCCCTTTCTCTTCTCGCTCCTGCCTCGTTGTTCATAGGACGACGACGGGTGGGCGTTGCATGGTAGGCAGGTTGGGTCCGCTTAGGAACCCACACCTGTTTGAATTTCCTCGGCCTGAGCGCCGGGTTTTCTTGGCCATGGTGGCCGACTTCTTCTCTTTCTACCCTCCTTCCAGTGAGAGCTTGATAGTTGTTGTAGACAAGGAAGTTTGGGATGACGCGATCTGGGGTCACCCGTGCCGTGCGCCCGTTGAGGAAGACACGCATGCCTCCCACCAGCATTGATTTTCCGGACTGAGAGACAGTTTCGGTGATCACGGCAGTATTTTTGCGAGCCTGGCGACGCTGACGTCCTCCAGGGGGCTTGTTGATATGAGTGGGATGCATCCCACGTACAAGGTGGTGCACCAGGCAGCTAGCGGCCGGGGCCGGATCCTTGAGCGAACCATTGCAGCAGGGAGCCTTCAGAGGTTCCATTTCCTTCACGGTTTCCTTGACGGGTTCCGTGGCTTCGACCTCCAGCAAGTCGACAAAGGCCAACCCCAAGAAGTTGGGGAAGCCCACAGCAGGAGGAAAGCTACCAAATTCCATGGGCACTGCCAGGTACCCTTGCGCGTGTCCGTCGACGCCAGCTATTCCATGAGTCGTCATTGTTTGCACTGAAATATCAAACAAGGCGATAATCAGTAGTCTTTGAGAGGGCTTCGAAGCCCGAATATCTCGGCAAAGAGATGAAAGGTGACACTGGTCCCACCGGGCGTGCCAGACTTGTTTCGCACATCTTTCTCTTCTCCTTTCGTTTTGCCTTTTCGTTTGCGTATCGATCAACCAATTAACTAACTTGTAGTCAACTGACTGATTGATGACGCGGGCGTGCCAGTCACATGCGTGACGATTCTATTGTGCGCTCATTCTGACCCATGTCGGGCGAATGTGAGATTCGGTCGGGACCAGCAGTCCGCCATACCATAAAGGCTATGGCGTTAATTACATCGCCCACGAGGAGGGAACACCTTTGATTAATTGCCGAGATAGCGGGCTGTCGAAGCCGGATTAAAAAGAGCTACATGATGATCATGACGAAGACATGCAGGATGCATATGTTTATGGAATTATGGATCCTCGGTACATGGCGGAGGACGTGGGTCCGAAGACCGCCGTCGCGCATAGCGAAGACTTCCGACCAGACATATCCCGGCTTTTCCGTTGACGCCATTTGATATACCCGAGGATGTATGCATGGATGCACATATGACGTTCATGACTATATTAAGCATGATAATGGAATTGTGAAAGTGAATGATGGTCAGCCACGTTTATTACTCCTCATCGAGAGGAGGGAAGGCAACATAAGTGTGACAGCGAAAGCAAAGTGCTAACAGACGTGGTAATGAAGATATGATGACAATATAATTCGGGCTCGCTTGGTCCCTCCCTTATTCAATTTATTATCCATTATGATTTATTAACGCCAACCCCGAGGGACGAGGTCCACTCGGGGGGCTAGTGAGCGATTAAAGCAACAAGAGGCTTCAAAACCGGCGTGACCCTACAATAGGTAGCTTATACGGCGCGAAGAAACGTAGGTATAGATGTTAATACAGCGCGGTGAAACGTAGGTATAGATATTAATACGGCGCGGTGATCATGCGCGTTGAAACGGCGCGCAAGGGCTTGGGGGCGCGCCGGCTTAGGGCGCGCCGGAAAGTCGCAAAGGAAAAAAAATGGAAATGAGTCTAACGTTAATCCGGCGCGGGGGGGTACCGCGCCGGATTAGGGCGCGCCGGCTAAGGCCGCGCCGTTCAACCCACTCTTTCTATGAATTTTGCAAATTATTGAGTTTGTTAAGTTTTGGGTGAGGATTCTGAAGTTATTTGGGGCCAATTGCTTATTGAATTGAAGTCCAGAACCCCGAATGACGGTGTGATTAAGCCAGTGCGAGGTTCCTACTCGAGCACCGGGATAATTAGGTCCAGAACGAGCGTTCATTATAGATTACTCAACCTTAATCTGTCCAAAATTGGACAGCACCTCCCCTGAACCTGAAGGATTGCAGGGGAGAAGCGGGGTCATGCTCACTAATGGAGCAAGCCCCTAAACCGCCGGTCTGCACAGTGACAGTTAGCAAAATCCCATCAGATAGGATACCCCGAGGACTAGCCTACAATGGGGCACCAATACTCCGTGGGTGAGAATAGATGGACGGGGCCATTGATGACGGGAATAACCCACAGATCATGGCACAACCGCTGAAGGGACCAACTGTTAAGAGAATGGGGCTCCGAGGGCTAGCCTACGAGGAGCGTACATCCCTTAACCTCGATTGGGTCTTAGATTATCGGGGCTGAGCTCGTTGAGTTAGGACCCCCCTGTTGTTGTCTGCTGTGGGCTTGGGAAGCATCTACCACCGAGAGGTAGAGTCCTTAGTTGCCCAGCAATTCCGTGAAGCCACGGGGGAATGTCCCCCTCCCCGGGTAGTTAAAACAGTATGTGAAAATCCCGGACTAGTTCGAACGACTGTGATTAGGAGGAGTAAAGGCCCGGGTGAAACGGGTCAGCCGTAGAAGCATAGACTCGAACAGGTAGGACGCATCATTCAAGGGGATGCATCCAGCCATCCCGACGATGACTCCCACCTTGCGAAAAGTCAATAGCACAAAGAGAGGAACTGATGGGGGGGGGGGGGAGACTTTCGATACAGCAGCAGGAAGAGGCATGCGCATAAGCACAGCTCTGTCCATGAAGGGGGACCCAGAGGTCCATAAAATCAAAGCCGAACACGATCGATTAGAAGGGCCCGGGGAGGGGTCGTTTCTGTAGCCCTCGGTGCTTTGGGGCATGGTCGATACTTCGAGGAAACCGGAATCAAAAGACATGCACGAAAGAACTCAGAACCACATCGGCGTAGATAGAGAAGAGGGTAGAAGTTCTGGGCATTCATTCGACCTCGCGGTCCAGACATTCATAGGCATATTGCCATCCTAGAAATGGGAATGGCATCTTATTTATACATTAAGAATCCCGGCGCCAGCATCATTGCTTGGTCGCCGTTCATCGTTCATGGGGGAATACGCAGTCGCGGAGAAGAAATCACAGAGGAGGGGAGGGGTCGGCTCATATCATTGCCATCCCTCCCCTCTCTGCTTACAAGTGGTGGACGGAAACCCGCGAGAGAGAAGAACCTATGGAAGATCGAGGAAGACAGGCACTGGCGCCCACCTGCTTCAAAAGAAAACAGAGTATCGGCCCCCAGCTTCTTCTCCGGCTCCGGAAGGCTTCAATCAGAACAGGGGAAGGCGGCCGCCGAAGAACACTAGGATAGAACTCTTTTCCCTAGGAAAGTTCTCTCCCCCCTCTTCCCTTTTTTTTGTGCTCTCTGCCCTTTTCTTTCTTCCTTACAGGCCTTCTCCCTCGTGTCCTCTTTTTCTTCTTCGAACCTCGCCCCTATATATAGCAGGTTGGAGGCTCTTCATCCGGCGTGAGCTTTTGGCGCGCCGGGGAAGTCTTCATCAACTTATCGCGCCGGTTTAAGGTGCCATTCGATAGGGTAACTGGCGCGCCGGGGAAAGGGCTGAAGGTAGGGGCGCGCCGGGGATAAGGACAGGAGATAAGGGGCGCGCCGGGATAAAGGTATTGGGTAAGGGGCGCGCCGGTTTAAGGCGAGCCGGGCTAATGTCCCTTGTACGCTTTTAAGCCGGTCGATGGACTCGGGGCCATCGTGAACATGTACTCTGCCACTGCCCACTAAGACTTCGATGATATGATCTGTCGAAGCTCCTAGATTGGCGTACGGCCATTCTCGAGGTTCTGGATAGCTTTATCTCGATCGTACGGGCTTTCTACCGGCACGGCCCTCGGCTCTATGCTCCACGCTGTTGGTCCGGCCTGGCTCGTACTCAGAGCTTTCTAGGAGGTTAGATAGCCGGGAAATATTTACGCCTGAGCCGGGCGATCATTCGGCCACTAGTGGGCCCATCTTGACGGGAAGCCGTGCCCATGCCGGATGATCGGGATCTTCCACCGTCAGAGCTTTCGGTTCTCCGTTTCGGGAAGTCGGGGGGACTCCTTTATCCTCGGGAGAGCCTTTCATGAGGTGGGTAGCCACCGGGTAGACCGTCGACCTTGGTCGGACAACGGGTGTAGTGGATGCAGCATGACAAAGTCGATGCCGATTCATTGGGCAGGCTTGGTCGCACCGCCGGTTGGTTGTTGGATTCGTCTCGGCTCTCCTGAGGTGAAGTCCCCGTATCTATATGGAGCGACTCGAGGCTCTGGCAGCTTTGAAAAGTATTCAATATGTTGATATTTATCGACTTCCGTGCTTCAGTGGACCGGGTCATTCGTCTTTACGGCTTGGTCGCCGACGATCATATTTTAGGTGCCAACAGCGTGTTGGATGCTCGTGGATGTGCTTCCACTTGAGGCATGCCAGACCCTGCTGCTGTCGGGGTTCAGGCGATAGCTGCTGAGGCGTTGGCACCATTGTTCCCCACTGGTAGCACCAGTGCTTCGGTAAACGGCCTAGCAAGTTGTTGAGGATAAAGGTCTCACTCCTGAAGAAGAACTTGTAGGCGGGCCTTCAAGTGTTGATTCTCTTTGATGAGAGTCTCGAGAGTCACCTCTTGTGCCTGATTTGCCGGAGGATCATTGTTGACTAGATCCGTGTTGATAGGAGCGCCACAATCCTCAACTGGGACCTCTTTGGCACGTTCCGATGCTTGTAGTCCAACAGAAGTGCCGATGTGACCTGACGGCGCCGGGGGTTGAGTTTGAGGGCGAGGCCTCCTGAGCTCGGCTAGAGGCTGGTTTAGATAATCTGACTGAGTGTCGGGCAGGTGTCCGGTGGCATAACATGCGAACACCTGAACCGCATCGTTGATGAACTAAACCATCCACTTCTTCTGGGAATGCTTCTCAGAGCGGACTGGTGCCCCCAGTATATCGAAGGCTGAGGTCCGTTGAGGTGGTTCTTCCATCATGAGGTCGAGATCGGCCCAAGGAGAGCCTGAGGCTGGGTGCTGGCGGGGCCCGGCGCGAGCCCTTCTTTGTTTACACCTATTCATGCTAGAGAGGCTGAGCGGCTGAGTGTCGTAGGACTGTGCCGATGTAAACTCGGCTACATCTAGCTCGACGACGCACCCCGATGTTCGAAGGGGGTTCTTAGTAAGTGCCCTCTGAACAGCTTGAGCCTCCTCCGGGATAACCTAGATTTTTCTCAGGCTAGGTTGTTGACCTTGTTGATATTTATTTGTCTATCTTCTATCTTTCTTTTGAGGTTTGAAGAGTGATATGGTAAGATAACAAACAAACAATCAAAGACCTACTCAAACCTATGAACATGTGATCATGAACCTAGGCAATCATAGCTAGCTCTAGCATGGGTATGCTATCTCAATCAAACTACGCTAAGGAAAAGGAAAACACACGCCGGGGCGTGGAGCAAGGAATAAATGAAAACACACCGTGAAGGTGGAACAAGCAAGGAAAATAGAAAGATATGATGAAGAAGACAGCTAATGCCCAATACCAAGGAAAGATGTGATCGCCACCAAAGTAAAAACAAGTCAAAAAACCTGAATATACCTTGGAAATAGGTGGATGAAACACCCGCCCATGGGAGAGAAAACCAGAGAAAGCCTATAGATCAACTTAGAAGTAACGGCCAGAACCCCGTGCGTCGCTTGGAAGTGACGGCCACACGATAGACCGCCGGAAGAAAGTGACGCGCCTGCACAAGGCCGTCAGATAACCTACAGTAACAAAGCTTGAATTCTTTTAACTCCAACTCTTCCAGCCAGCTAGAAGACTTGGGCCTCGTGTCAATGAACCTGTAAACCTGCCAAAGATGTAGAAAGACCAAACACAATAACCTCAATTAGTCCTTTTCACAAGCATAGCATCAATTCTCAAAGGACTTAACATCATCAAAAGGAGAGTGGATTACCGGGGAGTTTTTTTGGTTTTTTAACCCCTCTGGGTGTTTTAAAAGTTTGGGAAGATGTTTATATGCTTAGAGGACAGTGAAAAACGTGGAGAAAGAGGAGGGATAATGCTTTGATTGAGGAAAAACCAGGGAAGAACTCAAGCATGCAATGATGAACTTGAAAGACCAAAACCAAAGTACTCCCTTGATTATGAGATGGATGGACGTGGGAAGCAGTTCCTCTTGGATGAAGATGGCTCCTGAGTTTGGCAGCACTTCGTCGTGAATTCCAATCTTTCTCTCCCCGGGTCATGAAGTCAAGGGCTCTATTTATAGACCCTCAAACTCTCAGGTCGAGCAGAGGATAATTCAACAAGATAAGGGATAACTCATTAGTAAATCCTCGAAGATAATATCCCCAAGAGTCCATAGAATCGAACGGAAGGTCCTGAGGATCAGATTTGAAAGAGATATCGTCAATCAAAACCCTTATCTCGACCACGGAGTAGCAGAGAAAAGGCCTGAGCTGCCAGGACTCTCTGAAGGAAGCAACGGCTGCACGACAGACCGCCACTTGGAAGCAACGCATCAAGGACCTTCCGTTACTATCAACCTTATCCCTAAAAGATAAGATCAACGGGAAGAAGACCCAACAAGTTGGACTCTTCAAGGAAGCAACGGCCAAGGCATAGGGCATCAGAATGAAACAACGGCTGCTCGACAGACCGTTATTACCAATGTGTAAGCCAAAGGATAAGCACTGAAAACGAGGCCTTAAGCCTTAGGACTCTTCAAAGAGTAACGGTCCAGGCCCCATGCGTTATAATGAAACAACGCGCCTGGTTCGGACCGTTATTACCATTGAGTTTCAAGAATAGCAATAAAGGGTTGCTAAGCTGTTGCCAACGAAACGCTACCAGAAGCCAATTCTTAATCCAGGAATTAAGACCCAAGAAACAGGCCTCAACTGATCAAGAGACTCAATGAAGAGTGAACAACTCGGAGCATCATATAGAATGAAATAAGGAGATGACCCGACTTATTGGGTATAAAACGGGTGTCAACAGTTGCCCCTCCTTAACGTCCTCTTTGCAGGGGAGCGAGCGGAGGTGAAACGAAAGTGAAAGTGGAACATGAAAATGAAGCGGAAATGAAGCGGAGTGTATCAAAAAGAGGGCGTTAAGGTAAACGACACCCGTTCTTTACTGACAAGCGATAGGAATTTTCTGGAAAACTTCGAATTGATCACAAGGAAATAGCCAGCCAAAGGGATGCGAGTCTGGAGGAACTAATTAACTAAGGAAAGGAAACACGGCTAGCCGCCGGAGGCAACGGAAACGAAAGAGACTAAACTCCAGACAGGAATCTTCAGCGAACCAGATCAAGCGAGCAGATCGAAGGAAACCTTCTAATTCAGAGTGGAATGATTCTCCTCATCCAGAATCAAGAACACAGCTGTTCACCATCATCGAGATCTTGAACAAATGAAGCTTCACGAATGCTCAAAGAATGCGTATGATGCATGCTGGGCTAAAGGAAAACAAAATCTTCAAAACAAATGCGAAGAAAGATAAAATACTAAAATACTCGAGAATAATATTGCTAGATCGGAGAAATCAGCGTCAGGACACCATCTGCAACCACAGCGTGCAAGATAGAACCATCGTCCCCAAATTTTCCAATTTAACGGCCTATCCAACGATTAAACATGTGAACTTAGATCATCATCATTTTTGTTTAAGGGGAACATCAGATCCCAGGACACATGAATGACCAGCTGGTTCTTGAGGTAATATATCATAAGTAACATATAGTAATGCATTAAGGGAGTGAGGGAACGAGATACAATACCCGACTTACCTGCCTAACGGACGATAAAGCATGGCTTCACTCACAATTCCTTCATGAAAGATAGGTTAGCCAACAATAAATATGATCATAAATCAAGGCATAACCATTGTACGTGCAAGGAACATCAATAAGGAACATTAATACATAACATGGGATCATTTTGATATCAATTAGACTTTTTAGTTCATCAAGGAACTTGCAAGCATATAACGGTCTAATGAAAGGGCGTCAGACCAAGCAACGGATGACCCCTGGTCCGTCATAAATCAGGCGGTTCACATTCTTGAATAAAATAGTCCAACACATGTAACGGTCACCTCAAGGCGCGTCAGAAGGATGTAACGGTCCGTCGATTGACCGTCACATTTTCTGAGTTTTCAAAAAAACAACCGAATGGTCACTGCCCGTTCACTCCAAGCCCAACGCCCCAAAAAAAACAACACCGAGAGAGATCCGGCGACTCCAACCCCCACCACCGCAATGGCCGGCGACGAGGCACCCCAGTCGCCACCACAGAAGAGGGGAAGAGGGAAGAAGATGGCCATGCGGCGGTTCCACCGCCGGCTCGAACGGGAAGTGATCCCGCCGGCCATGGAAGAAGAACCGGCGAGGAGAAGCCCAATAGAAGAAGAAGAAGTCCCCACGACCGAGGAGGACCAAGGAGAAGCCTCATTGGGCGTAGAGGAGCCCAAGGAACCAGAGAAGAAGAAGAAGAGAGGCATGGACCGTGAGGTAGGCCCCCTTGCCTTAATTCCAAATTTTGATTTTTTTGTGTTTTTATTTATGAATGCATGTGGGGAATGGGGGTAGAAATGGGTCTACGAACCCACTAGGAACAATTGTAGGCCATTTGGCCATAATGGGAGACCACGGGGATGCAAGGGAAAAAATTCCCAAATGCAGACAATGTGACGGTCCTGCCAGCGACCGTCACTCGTCTGACGCACCATGCCGAGTCCGTCAGAGTCAAACGACGCCCTACCCCAGGGCCGTCACTCATGCCAGGGACTTAAGCTTTTTTTTTTTAGAGTTTTCAATTTTTCAAATTTTTGTTTTGTTTTCAAGTATGAATGTTTATACAATGATTATATGATGCAAGTTGGACTAATTAATGATTTAACATGCAATGCAGGGGAAGAGACGATCGCGGATCTCCTGGCTACAGATCCGGGCAGTGTACCAGGCATTGCCCGACTACCAGAGAGAGAGATTAGCCGGCATGGGATTCGCCGAGGTGCTCAGCATCGAGGTGATCCGGATGGACACGCCGCTACTGTACGCCTTGCACGAGAGATGGGACCCGATCAGCAAAGCTTTCATCTTCCCGTGGGACCACATGATCCCCATGCTAGAAGACATAGCGAGGATTACAGGACTGAGAGTCCACGGATCCGCAGTGACTGGGTGGACATACGGCGACTACCGAGAGATGGCGCAGCAGCTGCTCGGGCTAGATTTGATCAGACCGGGACAGTCCTCCTCTCAGCTTTCGAGATCAGTGCTGCAGGAGAGCTACCTGAGGAGCATCTGGGCAGAGTGATAGACCAGGTGCGCCCTCGCGTGGTGGCAGAGGCTGGACCAGAGGGAGATAGAGTGCTCAGACGATTCCTGATGCTGCTATTCGGGAAGCTACTCTTCGCGACTCGAGCAGATGTCGTCAGCTGCAGACTGCTGCCGATGATAGAGGATTTGGGCAGAGTCAGGAGGTACGCCTGGGGAGCGGCAGTGCTCGCATTCTTGTTCGAGTCCCTCAGCACCACGGACCGGCAGACAATGCTGGGCGGCTTCTCGCCTTTCCTACAGGTAAATGCACTTTATATGCTTTCTATTATGCCATGAATATTTATGCCATGATTTATGCAATGCCATGCGACTGACTTGATTTCTAAATGCAGATCTGGAGCTATATGTACCTCCCGGGCATCGGGAGAGGCGCATTACTCCATCCCGGCCGTATACCGATCGCGAGGCGATGGTCGGTGGCGAGGGACACAGGGTCGATCATTAGACTGACCCGGACGATCCAGGACAACTTAGACTCCTTCCCACATACGTCGGTGAGTCGAGAACTCAAAATGATTTCTATATGCTTCTATATGCTTCTAAATGCTTTCTAAATGCTTTTGCCTTTAATGCTTCTATATGCTAATGCTGATGAATGGACTAAACATGCTTTCAGGTGAGATGGACCCCATACCGCGACGAGGGTTATACGGGACAGCCATGGGTGGAGGCGGCTTTATCGTACCGGGGGCGAGACATATGGTTGCATTGCATCCATATCATCGAGCCTCTGCACTACAGGCAGATCCTGCGGACCCGGGGACTACATCAGCCCGAGGTGACCTTTCCACGCCACAGTGATGACCACCCCGGCAAGTCAGCAAGGGGCATCCGCGGCAATGTGGATTGGTGTGCCCGGAAGGCGAAGTATGTCCACGACTGGAATAGGCGGGGCCGAGCGGTGAAGGAACGAGACGAGAGCGACGAGGCATATCTGAAGGCCTTTGCTCGACTCTACGGCGACCGGGTGTACCGAGGTACCCGACGACCGGTATGCAATTCTAAATCTAAAAGCCCCTTTCTACATGCAAAATGCAAGGTGACAGATGCTGACTCATGTTTTCTAAAATTGATGTGGCATAGCCCAAGGATGACTAAGCATGTAATGAACCACCTAGGACCTAGGCCCGCAAGCATACAAGCACTCAATGATTCTCACAATAACATCTTACTCACACGGCACACGCGATCATCCGGCGGGGCCGGGGGATGATGGCAAGGGTCCGAGGCGGGACCCAATGAGTCAAATGGACTTAGTTGGCTTAGGCTGACCCGGAAGAGTCCAAGATTCCCAACTTAGTGGGCGTCTGGCCCGCAGGGCGGGGTTTTTGGTGGCACTCTCTCTCGGCCCGCGGTGGGCACCAACAAATGAGCATACAAGTATGGGCCCTCTTCTCACCGTCCGACGAGCAATCAAAGCAATACTAAACTTGAAGAAGTAAGGCTATCAAGGTTAGTATCAGAGGCGCACCTGATCGGTGTGAAGACACCGATCCCGCTCGGAGACGTGGGCACGCCGGGAGGCGAGGGTATACACCCGATCGCCACGGCGATGTAGCTTGACCTGAAAGTGCAAAGAGTACAACACTACACCTCTCGCAGGAGGGGTGATCTTGGGGTGGGGATTAAGCTTATTACATTCAAAACTACCTCCATGCAGGGAGGGGCCTTCAGCCGGCCAAGCGGGGTGGGGAATTAAGCAAAGGAAACCCGACTTGCCGAACTCCGCCGAGTCTGCCAATCTGCAGGTTTGCTGGACAGTGGGGCGGTGATGATGCTGCCAAAAATTCCACAGAGCTCAGATCTTGATCATACTTGCGCCAAAAGCTTGCCAACGGACCAAGGATGCTCTGTGAATGTTTTCTGAGCTTGGTAAGGTCTTTGCTGGCCGGGGCAGAGTCTGGAACCGGACTGATTGGTTCTGCCTCTGTCTAGTGCAGAACAATGTGGCTGATTGCAGAGGGTGTCACGATCTCCACCAAGCTCTGATTGAGACGAGACCTGAACCGTTGGAACCGTGGTCGAGTCTTCTTTATATCGGCACCAACGGCGTGGTCGGCAGATGTCGGAGAAGACCGGGACAATCAGATGAGTAGAGGGGTGTCGGTTCTGGATCCTGTAAACTGACCTGACACACTTGGAGTAGAAAATTCGTAACTTTAGGTGCCGATGTCCAAATGTAGCTCTGCTTCTTGAGGATAAAAGAGGACTTGAGATGAAAGATTTTTTCTAAAGAACACTTGATCTGGATCCCAAAGGGTTCATCGTGGTCGAGCTTCCACTCTCGCTCTGGTTCCCTGCCTGAGAGGTCCTGCGCAGTCGAGGGAGAATCACTCCTACCAGCCTGCGACCTGCTACCTGGAACTGCAACCTTTCAAGAATCAAGGGAGTGGAAGGGGGTTAGCAAAGCTTGTGAATGATGGCTGAAGGTTTAGGGAGAGGGGGAGGACGTGGCTAGGGCTCCAGGAGGGTCTGGAGTGGCAGGGATAGATGGAGAGGGGCGCTGGAGCAGCTAGAGGTGGAGATGGGGGGGTGGGGGTGCACTAGAGAGAGGGTGAGTGTGAGAGGAGGATGGGGGCGAACTTGGCTATGGGAGGGAAGGGGAGGTCGACCTGGAGCTGGTATGGGGGTGGAGAGATGGGAGGGAGATTCAAAAATGGCCTTGGGAGGGACCCCTTCAGCCTTGGGAAGATGGAGAGGTGCCTAGGGAAGTGATTGGGGTAGGTGGTGGTTGGGAAGTAGGGCTTAGATTGGTGGAGGGTTGTTGGGACTAGATGAAGAGTAAAGGAGGGTTGTGGGAAGTTGTGGGGTATTAATGGAGGTAGGTGGGGGTTGGAAGTGGTTGGGAGGAGGGAGGAGAGAGGAGAGGTTCGCCCCTTTCCTTGGGGAGAGAGAAGGAGAGATAGAGAGAGAGATAATGAGAGAGTAAGAGAAGAGAAAGAGATGTGGAAATATTGCTAGTCAAGTAGATTCATCAAAAGTTGTTACAATGAGAGGGAGGGGAGGCCTATTTATAGGCTCCATACTTTCATATGACCATAATGACCCTGACAAGCTAACTAATGACCAAAGCAGTCCAAGGGAGGGGTGTCCCTGGGCCTCGCCCACTAGTTGGGCCCAATAGCTTAACAAACCAACATAATGACACATGTCTTTGGTAGATAACCTACTAACCTAGGTACATGACTCAAATAATAGGAAAATTACATGGTTTAAGACTCAAATAAAATATAAAAATTACATGACTAGACTCACAAACACATGATGAACATAATGGCATAAGTCGACGACGATTCGAGCCTCAAAAAAGTGGAGGGGCAAGGGATGCCCCCATCATACCCCCGGGGTGGGGAGAACTCGACCCCGTCGAGTATGGGTCCGCCTGGTGATAGTACTATCTCCAGAATGTCGAGGTCAAGTCGCAACATGTCCTCCCGACTCGCCCAAGTATCCTTAATCGGGCGACGATTCTTCCACCTAACCAGGTAGCGCTGATACACCCTGTGCCTAGTAATGATACTCTGCTCATTCAGTATTGCCTCTACCTGCTCTTGTCGGTCTCTCAAGCTATGAAGTGGAGTCCCACCGGGAGTGTCTCTCTCAAGGGGGGGTAAAGGCTCGAGCTCCTCACTGGTTCCACCGTGGGGCCCTTGTAGGGTACCAGGTCCGCCATATTGAAAGTAGGGTGTACCCCAAAACCCTCAGGTAGGTCTAGCTCATAAGTATTACTGTCAAGTCGTCTCAGAACTCGAAAGGGTCCCGAACCCCGTGCCCTCAACTTGCAGGCAGGTCCCGAAAGGAGCCTCTCCGTCCTCACCATCACCGAGTCTCCCACTTGGAACTCGCAGTGGCACCGATGAGCATCTGCCCGCCTTTTGTAAGCCTCATTGCTCTTTCCTATATGCTTGCGAGAATGCGTATGCCATGCACTATGATGCGATGTTGGTGTGAAAAGTATGGTGTGCAAAGGTGGACCTGGGCAGCCAAATGTAGACCGATCACATTTTGATGTCATGAAGACTGTGACAGACTTAGGAGGGCCGGGACATCCATAGATGAACCTTTTATGTATGGGTGTGACAAATGTAGGGGGACCCGGACATCCATGTATGCTCCTCTCATGCTTAATACTCATGATGAATGAAGGTGGGCCAATACATCAAATACGGTCCACTTATGCTTCCTACTTGACATGTGGGTGATGTGAATGAATGTATCCGATTTATGAATCATGCCAAGTGGTGTGGTAAGCCTAGACACATGCATGTTTATCCCAAAGGTGACTTCCATGTGCATATATGTAGGATGACTTTTGAACTTCCATGTGAATGGGTCGAAGGGATCTAAGAAGGTGGGCATTATGGAGAGGAGCTCTTCCTTGTCTCGTAGGCATATGTTGTTTATGGTGATGGTTCCCTTTGTGGGGCCTGAGTCTTGGAAGAGTTGGTCTTGGTCAAACATGGTTGGTTGGGGTAGAGAAAGGTGGGTTGTGGGTAAGGTGGGCGGGTCACATGGGTAACTAGGCTCCCATTGGAAGGGATCAAAGGGGTCATGGATTGGGCTTTCTAGAGGAAGGAACTCCATGCCCACAAGGTCCATACAAGGTGGGTCATCCTCTTCTAATGAAGTAATTTGGTCGAAGCTCTTGGGAGGTAGATCAACCATGAGGGAAGAGCTTGGCTTTCTACCTGAGATAAGAAGCTCCAATTTGAGGAGATGGTCGGGCTCATCGGGTGTGGGGAGGAATAATAGAAGGTCACTAGTGTAGCAACCAATGGTGCACATTGAGGTGATAGACCCAACACATAGGTGTAGGAGGTCAAGGCTCCTAGGTTATTCGGTCATGGGGGTCAACATGCTAGTCAACTCTAATTGCCATGCTAAGCCCTTGAGAAGGTCCCCTAGTGTCTCCACTTGATAAGATGATTGGATGGTGGTGCAATAGGAGTTGAAGGGCACTATGGGGAGGTGTCGCTCCAAGGAAGGGTAGGCCATGATCGGGTGAGCTGGGCTCTCTTTTAACCATCTAGCCAAGGACCCACTTATGATGAGTTCACTCCCTACTAGAAGAGAGGGCATAGAGTGAAGATCGTGATGCAAGGCTTTGTCCTCATCTTGGGCATGTGTTTCTTTCAAGGTGGGAGTTGGATCCGGGGTGTTCACCACTATGGGACTGGGTGTCAGGATTATGGGTTCTTCTTCCAAGGAGGTGGGTAGGTACTTTGTGGGTGGGGTGATGATGATTGGCGCATGGTGCATCCGGGGTGGTGAACGAGGTCGGATTTGGGTTGGGGTTGGAAGTGGAAGTAGTGGTGGCCTAGGTTGGGGTAAGATTGGGGTTGGAAGAGGAAGGTGGGGTGGGTGTGGAGGCGTGATTTGATTGGTTTTGGGAGGTGTATCCCTTTTAGGGGGCGATAGAGGGGTAGTGGTGGGGGCCAAGGGGATTTGTGGGGTAAGGGTTTGGTGATGGATTTTGGATTGGGGGGTGGTGGCCATCATGGGCTTCAGTGGAGGGGTGGACACGGAGCGCACATGGGCTGGTGGAGCTATGGTTGTGGTGAGGACTTGGAGGTAGGGTGTAGATGTAGTGGTGGGAGAGGTGGGAAGTGGTGGGGATTGGGTGATTGGGGTCTTGGGTTGGCCAAGGGGAAATGAAGGAGTTGAAATGCTCTTTGGGCTTTGGTGTTCGGAATGGGAGGGGAAATATATATCTAGCCCTAAGTTGTTCCTTCATGTCTCCCCATGTTGTGAGGGGAGCTTCCCTTCTAATTATCCTTAAGCCGTCAATTTTCAACCCATGAGTGTGGGCCTGTTTGGTAAGTTGTAATTTGGCAAATCGGACTTTCTCATCCTCGGACATGGGATACCAAGTGAAGTAATGATCCATGGAAGCCTCCCATTCTAAATACTCATTATGATGAGTCCCATCAAAGGTGAGAGGTGAGGGAGGAGCCCTACTATCATTCAACCTTGGGGCGGGCCAATTTTCTTCTAGTTGATCAAGTCATCTAGATAGGTTATCAAGCTTGCCATTGGCATGGGTCAAGGTTTTCATGAGGTAGCTGACGTGGCCAGGGAAGTCATGGGTGTTAGTGGTAGGTATCCCTTGGGGTTTTGGATTCATGGTGGTATTTAGAAGAGGATGGATTGACTTGATAATGGACTCCACTACGAGTGGTCATGCAAAGTTGGGTGGGCTATGCAAGGGTGTGCGGATGCACCTATGAAAGACTTAGTGTGACCCAAGACTAGACTCGTAAGGACAAGCCTATGACCGCTCTGATACCACTTGATGTGGCACAGCCCAAGGATGACTAAGCATGTAATGAACCACCTAGGACCTAGGCCCGCAAGCATACAAGCACTCAATGATTCTCACAATAACGTCTTACTCACACGGCACACGCGATCACCCGGCGGGGCCGGGGGATGATGGCAAGGGTCCGAGGCGGGACCCAATGAGTCAAATGGACATAGTTGGCTTAGGCTGACCCCGAAGAGTTCAGGATTCCCAACTTAGTGGGCGGCTGGCCCGCCGGGCGGGGTTTTTGGTGGCACTCTCTCTCGGCCCGCGGTGGGCACCAACAAATGAGCATACAAGTACGGGCCCTCTTCTCACCGTCCGACGAGCAATCAAAGCAATACTAAACTTGCAGAAGTAAGGCTATCAAGGTTAGTATCAGAGGCTCACCTGATCGGTGTGAAGACACCGATCACGCTCGAAGACGTGGGCGCGCCGGGAGGCGAGGGTATACACCCGATCGCCGCAGCGATGTAGCTTGACCTGAAAGTGCAAAGAGTACAACACTACGCCTCTCGCAGGAGGGGTGATCTTGGGGTGGGGATTAAGCTAATTACATTCAAAACTACCTCCACGCAGGGAGGGGCCTTCAGCCGGCCAAGCGGGGTGGGGAATTAAGCAAAGGAAACCCGACTTGCCGAACTCCGCCGATTCTGCCAATCTGCAGGTTCGCTGGATAGTGGGGCGGTGATGATGCTGCCAAAAATTCCACAGAGCTCAGATATTGATCAGACTTGCGCCAAAATCTTGCCAACGGACCAAGGATGATCTCTGAATTTTTTCTGAGCTTGGTAAGGTCTTTGCTGGCCAGGGCAGAGTCTGGAACCGGACTGATTGGTTCTGCCTCTGTCTAGTGCAGAACATTATGGCTGATTGCAGAGGGTGCCACAATCTCCACCAAGCTCTGATTGAGACGAGACCTGAACCGTTGGAACCGTGGTCGAGTCTTCTTTCTATCGGCACAAAAGGCGTGGTTGGAAGATGTCGGAGAAGACCGGGACAATTAGATGAGTAGAGGAGTGTCAGTTCTAGCTCCTGTAAACTGACCTGACACACTTGGAGTAGAAAATTCGTAACTCTAGATGCCGATGTCCAAATGCAGCTCTTCTTCTTGAGGATGAAAGAGGACTTGAGAGGGAATATTTTTTCTGAAAAACACTTGATCTGGATCCCAAAGGGTTCGTCGTGGTCGAGCTTCCACTCTCGCTCTGGTTCCCTGCCTGAGAGGTCCTGCGCAGTCGAAGGAGAATCGCTCCTACCAGCAGCGCGGAACTCGGATGTCGACGAAACAACCTCGCCTTGAAAGCTCTCTGGACGAACTTTCCAGATATGTAGGCCTTGACACCTGGAGGATCAGGGAGAGGCTGGAGATCAGGCGACTTTCAGGACCAGCACCTGTAGCCTGCGACCTGCTACCTGGAATTGCAACCTTTCGAGAATCAAGGGAGTGGAAGGGGGTTAGCAAAGCTTGTGAATGATGGCTGAAGGTTTAGGGAGAGGGGGAAGACATGGCTAGGGCTCCAGGAGGGTCTTTAGTGGCAGGGATAGATGGAGAGGGGGGCTGGAGCAGCTAGAGGTGGAGATGGGGGGGTGGGGGTGCACTAGAGAGAGGGTGAGTGTGAGAGGAGGATGGGGGCGAACTTGGCTATGGGAGGGAAGGGGAGGTCGACCTGGAGCTGGTATGGGGGTGGAGAGATGGGAGGGAGATTCAAAAATGGCCTTGGGAGGGACCCCTTCAGCCTTGGGAAGATGGAGAGGTGCCTAGGGAAGTGATTGGGGTAGGTGGTGGTTGGGAAGTAGGGCTTAGATTGGTGGAGGGTTGTTGGGACTAGATGAAGAGTAAAGGAGGGTTGTGGGAAGTTGTGGGGTATTAATGGAGGTAGGTGGGGGTTGGAAGTGGTTGGGAGGAGGGAGGAGAGAGGAGAGGTTCGCCCCTTTCCTTGGGGAGAGAGAAGGAGAGATAGAGAGAGAGATAATGAGAGAGTAAGAGAAGAGAAAGAGATGTGGAAATATTGCTAGTCAAATAGATTCATCAAAAGTTGTTATAATGAGAGAGAGGGGAGGCCTATTTATAGGCTCCATACTTTCATATGACCATAATGACCCTGACAAGCTAACTAATGACCAAAGCAGTCCAAGGGAGGGGTGTCCCTGGGCCTAGCCCACTAGTTGGGCCCAATAGCTTAACAAACCAACATAATGACACATGACTTTGGTAGATAACCTACTAACCTAGGTACATGACTCAAATAATAGGAAAATTACATGGTTTAAGACTCAAATAAAATATAAAAATTACATGACTAGACTCACAAACACATGATGAACATAATGGCATAAGTCGACGACGATTCGAGCCTCAAAAAAGTGGAGGGGCAAGGGATGCCCCCATCAAAAATGCAGCTAGATCCTGAGGGACGGATAGCCGAGCTGGAGGGATTACTCCATTCCACCATCCCGCAGCGGGACGGGTACCGGACCGCTCTGGAGCTCCTGGTGAGACCTAAAATGCTTTATGATTATGCTTAATGGAATATCATGATGCAAATGCTGATTAACCATGACTTTTAACCATGATTTCTAAATGCAGCGGGCCGAGGGAGCCCAACGAGCTGGACCGGACGCCCCATCGTCTTCCTCACAGCCTGCGGGAGGCAGGGTTGAGCAGGAGGCCTATTTTGCTCGAGCAGTTGCCCGGGCCGAGGAGGCGGAGGCCACCCTCGCGGAGCGGGTAAGATGCTAAAATGCTCATGCTTATGTTCATGCCTAAAAAATGCCTTATGATTAATGATATGATGTAAAATGCAACCTACAGGTGAGGGAGCTAGCAGCAGCAGTGGTCGAGGTCAGTCAGGCGAGGGCAGAGGCAGAGAGAAGCCGGGCTGAGACCGATCGAGCCCGAGCGGAGACAGAGCTTGTACGGGCAGAGCTGGCTCGGCTGAGAGCGGAGACCCCGCGACGCTCAGATGATGCAGAGATGGAGCGACTACGGACAGAGTTAGCGCGAGCACAGGCTGAGGTAGAGCAGCTCCGTATCGGGATAGCGGACCTGGATCGCTATCGGACCGAGGCCCGGGAGACGTGGCGTCAGATCTTCACACTAAAGATCGAGCTGCGGACGCTGGAGCGGACGGTCCGGATGATGGGCCGGGGACCAGAGCGGAGTGCCTCCCAGAGTGGGGCACGGAGGAGTGCTGCTCTGAGCGGCTCGGTAGGGGATTTTCTTGTCAGCTCCTCCGGCCAATGGAGGAATGAGAGGGCGGAGCGGGGACTGCAGGAGGAGAGTGCCTCCATAGCGCCGCCACCTGCGAGGAGACCCGAGGATGGAGAGGATGAGGGTGGTCCGGCGGATAAGCCGACCGAATGATTTTTATGTTTTCTTATCACTTGTATGTAACTTTAAAAAAGGAATGAGATCATTTTTTTGGATTTTCCATTTGTTTAGTGAATGAAAGGATGTGTGTTTGATTGTGCAGGGACGGATGAAATGAATGAATGGATGAATGAGTCATGGGCAGGAATGTGTGCATGAGTTATTTGTGGGAATGTATGTGTGTGAAAAATGCAGAGAGAATGAGGTGTACAATGTGAGAGACCGCCAGGTCTAGGCAAGGGCAGAAGGAATAGCCAGAATTCAGCAGCAGAGAAAGTAATGGTCTAGGCTCAAACCGTCATAATCAAACGACGCGCCGGTGAAAGGCCGTTACTCATAACAGGGGCCCATCCTGGTAGTAGGGCTTCAGGAGAAATGACGGCCAACGGCAGGTGCGTCAAAGACAAATAACGGCCAAAGACTAGACCGTTGATCATGGCAGAACGATGGTTGTCAGGACAACTAGCAGAAAATGTGACGGCCTGAGGGAGACGCGTCAGAGTGAAGCAACTGCCATAACCAGGGCCGTCAGGAAGTGCTTAGCCTAGAAGATAAAGGACTGAGTGGATGAGAATATAACGGCTCAAGATTCGCGCGTTATAAGAAACGACGGTCAGGCCTTAGACCGTTAATCTTCACAGAACATGATCGGGGAATTAAACCCACAGGAAAAATGCGACGGCCTAAGGTTGGCGCGTTGGAGTGAAATAACGGCCGTACGATAGACCGTTAGATTCTGGGTTGTATTCCGAGACGGATTGAGCCGTGAGAACTTAAACCTGAGGTTTAGCCACCTAATCCCTTACCAGAACTTATCTAGATTGAAGATAAAGCCTTCCAACTCAAGTCTTATCCTTTTAAAGCTAAAATTAAACCTTTAAAACTTGGATACTCAACCAAAATCGTATCTTTGCTGCAAACCTCTGCTTTAGGGTTGAAGGACCTCTCCTAAGGGCAGAAATCAAGATGAAGAGAAGCTTCGAGGTGATGGCCATGGAGGAGAAGGTCTACAACGGACCTAAAGCTGCTAGAAAAGAACATGGAGAGCTCCAACGGTTGACATCAATTCTCAAGCACTTAAGCTCCAATGTTCAAAGGGTGGTAAGTCCCTCAACAACACATCCAAGTTCAGAAAATTATGCACTTCAATCCGTTTTATGACTTCCTCTTCTCCTTCTTTCTTCAAGCCTCTTCCTGGCCCAAGATGATATTCCAACCTGAAGTGGGTGGCTCCCATGGTAAAGGCACTCCCCATAGAGGTCACATCAATCCTTAAAGCATGGCACCTTCAACCACTCTTGGTTTTAGGCAAAAATTTCCAGAAATTGTCCTTAGATTGGCCAAGCCTTTCAGCACTCGTGGAACTATGGCATCCACAAACTCATACCTTTATCTTCCCTTCCTTCGAAGCAACCGTCCTATTAGAAGAGGTAGAGACCTACCTAGCCCTTCCTAAGACTAAGGCGGGGGATGAAGACCGAGTTTGCTATACAATAGAGCCTATTGGCCCGTCCTTGATCTTGAGTGACTTCATTCATAATCCAAAGGACATGAGAACCATGATGAGCCCACACCACATTCACTTGATACGCTTGGCACAATGAATAGTGTCTCATTGTAAAAATAAGTGGGAGAGACATGAAGCAATAGCCAAGGCGGTGGCGGTTTCTTGTGCGAGGTTGATGGGGGACGGGGACCGACACGGACTAAGACTCTCAAGGACTCTAACTGAGGCAAGCAGTAGCACGCTCAAGGGTCGCCAAGTGGCTGACCACCGTGATACCCCACAGAGTGAAGGACGTCTCTCAACAGAAACTCCGACCTCGGCCGTCCCAAGGAGGGAAGCGCACGTGTCTAGGCGTAAAGTCGACTTCCAAAGACAAGGGGTGTCGAGTCCTAGCTCGATGCTCTAAGGGTGCTAAAGGATGGGTGCTCTCACTCGCGATCCGCGGTGATGGTAACAAAGTAGCTAGGCGCCTACTCTCTCTCACGCGGCATAATCAAAAGCATACTAAAAGAGCAAGCACAAGAGAGGAGTCGGAACGCGTACCTCCACGCCTAGGCGTGGGGAAGGAACCCCGGCCGTGGGCCAACAACCCCGATACACTGAAGACCAATAAAATACAACCCAATAGCGGCCCACTCCTCGCAGGGAGGTAAAAGGCTACAAGCGACGCATTCGGGGCTGCCGGGCACGGGCTGACGGGCCGCACTCGGTGACGGGCACAATGCTGCAGAATCGGCGTCGCGCGCGCCTGGACGGAGACGGGTCCCACGGGCTGATGCGACGTCCGATCGAGGCGCCGTCAGAGAGGACGCGTCTCTGACTGCTGGAGGAACGCTCCGGCCCAAGGAGGCACGCTGGATCCACCGGTGGTGGCCGTGGTCGCTGCTGAAAGTCGGGTCAGGTTCTGTGGTCGCAGAACTGCGCACGCCGACGAAAAAATCAGGAAGTCGGACTTCTGGTGCCCGAACAGGTCCCGGCCGGTTGGAGGTGAAAGCCAACTGGCAGAGGTCGCCCTCGGCCAAACGGCGCTGGCAGACGATGCCGGTACGAGTCGCAGGAGCCGCTGGAAGTTGGTGTTAGTTCGCTGGCCGGACTGTGCAGACAGACCTGAGTGGTCCCACGAGAATCGACGCCACGCTCGGCACCGATGTCGGAACGAGGCGAGATCGGTGGCGTTGGACAGAGGACGAGGAGAGGTACGTCCGGTGAAGATCCCGCGTCCAAACTCGCAGACTTCCGCCCTGTGCGAATTTTGAAAGAGGGCGGACAGAATCTGGGCGCACAGGGAGAGGGGTCCTGCGCGCTCTCACAAGGAAAATCACTACGGGTGGTGCCGATCTCCGAATGAGGCGAAACCACCTCGCACGCGTCGGCGACTCGTAGAAGAATCCCAAAAAAATGGGCTGGACGCAGAATGGCACCACGAACAGCAGATGTCGTCGCAGCTCTTGGAGACAAAATCTGGACGCACTCAAACTCGGATCTGAGAAGAGATAGAAGAGAGGGGAACCTCGGCGTCGCACCGAGGGGATGGGGAGTCACACCCCAAGCTTGCTCCCGTCGCAGGAGCAAGGAGGACAGAGGAGGAAGTCGCATCCACCTTCAAGAGCACAAGCTATTTTCTTCTATTCCATTCAATTAATTCTCACAAAAGGAAATTACATGCCTTATATATCGGGGGAGGGGAATTAGGGTTTCACCCAGCCAAGGGAGGAGGGGTGCGACCAGGACCTTCCCCATTCAAGGGGGGGGCGGCCAAGCCTCCTCCAATCAAGGAGGGATCAAGGGGAGGGGGGCGCCCAAAGAAGAAAGGTGGGGGAGGTGGAATGGGAAAGGGGGTTGCCCAAAAAGGAAAGAAGAGGAGGCAAGGTGGGGAAGGTGGCGCAGCCACCTTGGATGGGGAAGGGGGAATGCGCCCCAAACCCTAACCCTAATCCAAACACTATGGGCCAAGGCCAAGCCCAATAGTAAAAGAAAAAAAAGGACCCATTATCCCTACACATAGTCTGATAGCAATAAAACTAGATAACATGTCCACGCAGGGACTAATCCAAGGCCCACATGGCCTGAGCAAGCAGAGAAGATAGCTAGAAGATGCCGCCATCGCCGAGCCACAAGGAAGTAGCGGTGTGCCGGGTGCTCCGTCGAGGATAGCGCCGTGTGTCCTCACCAATTCTCCCCGGGTGGGAAGAACTCGACCCCGTCGAGTAGGGGTCACGGTCGCTGAGGTACCGCTCCAGCAAGTCCGGATCGATCCGCTCCAGCTCTCCACGTGTAATCCAGGTGTTGTCCGACTCGGGGCGCCCTCTCCAACGCACTAGGAAGCGTTGGTAGGCTCCGCTCCTGGTAGTAGTCACCTGCTCATCCAGTATGCAATCTATATGCTCGCGTGTATGTAATGGGGCTGGAGGAGGTGGACTCTCAGTTGGTGTATCACTCACAACAGGAGGGTCAGGCCCAAATAACTCGCTGGGTATCACCGCGGGATCCTTATAAGCTACCAGATCAGAGACATTGAACGTCGAACTGATCCCGTAGTCGTCTGGAAGCTCGATCTCATACGCGTTCGACCCAATACGCCTCAACACTCTGAATGGTCCTGCACCGCGGTCTTGGAGTTTCTTTACGGCTCCCGAAGGAAACCGTTCCGGTCTAACCCGGACCATGACGTACTCTCCCTCGCGGAACTCACGTGTGCGTCTGTGCGCGTCAGCTAACTCCTTGTAACGTGCGTTGCAAGCCTCAATATGACGACGGACATGATCATGCAACTGTCTAATATGCTCAGCAAAAGACTCAGCTGACTCAGAGACTCGGGACTGAATGGGGGAGGGAATCAAATCAATCGGTTTCCTAGGCCTACGACCAGTGACAATCTCAAATGGACTCAACCCTGTAGACCTATTGACCGAATCATTATAAGCAAACTCCGCTAAAGGTAAGACAAGATCCCAATCTCCAACTCTATCACGCACTAAACATCTCAGAAGATCCCCTAGACTTCTATTGACTACCTCTGTCTGACCGTCAGTCTGGGGGTGGTACGCGGTGGAGAACTTCAACTGGGTGCCCATCATCCGCCAAAGGGTTTTCCAAAAGTAGCTCGTAAAACGCACATCCCTATCAGAAACAATGGTACGCGGCAACCCAAACCTGGACACACAGTGGGTGAAGAATAACCTAGCAACTCCAGAGGCATCCGATGTCTTGGAACAAGGAATAAACAAGGCCATCTTGGAGAAGCGGTCAACCACAACAAAAATAGAATCATGCCGCCGTGCAGTACGGGGCAAACCAAGCACAAAGTCCATGCTGATATCCTGCCAAGGACTATCAGGGACAGGCAGAGGGGTATAAAGGCCAGTGTTCTGTTTCCTCTGTTTCGCTAAGGCACAAATACGACACTGGGCAACTATGCGGGCCACATCCCTCTTCAAACTGGGCCAGTAGAAACGGTGCTCGACAGCCTCTATGGTCTTGTTTCGGCCGAAGTGGCCGGCAAGACCTCCTGCATGAAGCTCCCACGTAAGAAAATCACGAACTGAAGTCCGTGGGATGCACAACCTATTTCCTCTAAATAAGTGACCATCCTGAAGGACAAACTCGCTAAACTCACGGGACGGTCCTGACTGAAGGGCAGAATAGATGGGACCGAAGTCCGGGCAATCAATGTAGGCCTCCTTCAACTTCTCTAAACCAACCACCTGAACATTCATGGTGGATATCAACATCACCCGCCGACTAAGAGCGTCGGCCACCTTGTTCTCAGCACCTGCCTTGTGCTTGAGAACGAATGTAAACTCCTGCAAATATTCCACCCATCTACTATGTCGGGCATTCAGCTTCTTTTGGGTGTGGAGAAATTTCAATGCCTCATGGTCAGAAAAGAGCACAAACTCCTGATGGAGGAGATAGTGCCTCCAATAGCGCAAGGCCTGAACAACTGCGTAGAATTCCTTGTCATAAGTAGAGTAACGCAGTTTGGCATCATTGAGTTTCTCACTAAAAAAGGCTATAGGGTGGGACTCCTGGCTAAGCACTCCCCCTATACCTAAACCTGAGGCATCACATGTGACCTCAAACACTTTAGAAAAGTCTGGAAGTGTAAGAACGGGTGCCTGGGTCATGCGATCCTTGATAAGCTGGAAGGCTGTGGCCGCAGCCTTCGTCCAGGTAAACTCGCCCTTACGGATGCAATCCGTGATCGGGGCGGTGATAGAACTGAACCCCCTAATGAAACGGCGATAGAAAGTCGCCAGACCATGAAAGCTCCTAACATCGTGGAGTGTGCGGGGCTCGGGCCACTCCACTATGGCACGGATCTTCTCCGGATCAGCGGAGACTCCGTCACGGGACATAATGAACCCTAAGAAAGAAACCTGGTCAGTCATGAAGCTACACTTCTTAGGGTTGGCAAACAAGCTCTCCCGTCTCAGAACAACACACACCTGCCTAATGTGATCTAGGTGTAACTCCCTAGTGCGGCTATAAATCAAGATGTCGTCGAAGTAGACGACCAAAAACACTCCAATCATAGGACGCAACACCTGCGTCATCAGCCGCATGAAGGTGCTAGGGGCGTTAGTCAGCCCGAAGGGCATGACCAACCACTCGTAAAGACCATCCTTGGTCTTAAAAGCAGTCTTCCACTCATCACCGGGTCTGACCCTCACCTGGTGATAGCCACTCCTAAGATCGATCTTCGAAAAAATCGTGGCTCCCGACATCATATCAAGCAAGTCATCTAGCCGGGGAATGGGAAACCTATACTTAACCGTGATCTTATTGATCGCACGGCTATCGATGCACATACGCCATGTGCCATCCTTCTTCGGTGCTAGCAGGGCGGGAACAGCACAGGGGCTCTTGCTATCCCTAAGGGAACCCCTACTCATCAACTCATCAACCTGCCTCTGTAGCTCAGCGTGGTCCGCGGGACTCATCCGATAATGTGGAAGATTGGGCAAGGACGAGCCCGGGACAAGATCAATCTCGTGCTGGATGTCACGCAAAGGTGGAAGGCCTTCGGGAAGGTCCTCCGGAAAGATATCAGCAAACTCTCGCAACATCTCAGCTAACTGAGGGTCTGTCACTCCCTCGAGACTGGGGACCACCTCACCTGTCTCCCTGACAACCACGGCTAAAAGAGGGACACCACTAGTGACCTCTCTCTCCATCTCTCGGGGACTGATGATCATCAACCTTCTCGTAGGAGGAACATCTATGGTGAGGGTAGGAGAGGGGGTGGAAATAGGCACCGGAGGTGGTGGTGGCGGAGGCTTGACCTTCCCCTGGCGAGGGGTGGTCGTGGCACTCGGACCGGCTGGTCCCCTAACAGTAGGGTCCCTAGGTGGGGCTGGGTGGAGGGTGATCCTGTGGCCGTTGTGATCAAATGTGCAAGTGTTTGCACGGCCCTGTAGGGTGGCATCCATGTCAAACAACCACGGCCTCCCTAAAATGATGTTACCTACCTCCATAGGGAGAACATCGCACCAAACTTCATCCTGATAGGTCTAGAACTGAAGGGACACTAGGCAACGGAGCCTAACAGGAATGGAGGTAGAATCGACCCAAGAAACCCTATAGGGAGCAGGGTGGTCAACTGGGGTCAACCCAAGGCGGGTAACAGTGCCAGTAGATATGGCGTTAATGCAACTCCCGCTATCAATGACAATCTTGCAAGCTTTACCCCCAAGCCTGCAGAAGGTGTGAAAAATGGTGGTGCGACGCCAGTCATCACTCACCTGGGGCTGGGCTAGGATGCACCTAACTACCCCTAACTGTGGGTCACCCTGAAAATGGCTACCCTGGGCACCATCCTGCTCTCCCTCGAGCAGATCATCGAAGAACTCCTCAACCAAGTCTGGTCTACCTCATAACTAACAGGTATGGGCTCAGTGGGGGACTCAGTGGAAGTGGGGTCTGCCACGACGAGGGCCTTCCTCTCACGAGTGGGGCATCTATCAGCATAGTGGCCAAGTCCGCCACACCGGTAACAAGTACGAGCGCCCGCACTGGATGAGGCTCCAGCGGTCATAGGACTCTTGCCCTTGTCATCATGACGGGGCGCGGGGAGTAAAGGCTGTGAACGAGCAGGATGTGGGGGAGGCGGAAGTGTAGGGCGAGTGGGGGGGTAGGGTGCCTGCTGGCGAGGTGGAGGGAGCGGATCCCTAGGAAGGGGTGGACGAGGCCTGGGACCAGTGGGGTCCTGGCGAGGAGGCTCTGCGGGCCGAGCCGCCGGGTATCGACCATACTGTGTGGAAGTGGAGCGAGGGTCAAGACCCCGCTGACTAGGCATCCCCGGACGAAAGGTGGGGCCAAACTCCAACTCAAATTGCTCTAACTCTAGGGCAACCTGGTAAGCTAGCTCTAAAGTGCCTACCTGGCGACGGTAGAGCTCATACTGATATTCGGGCCTCAAGCCACGGCGAAAACGGGAAACAGGCATGCCCTTCTCTTCATCAACTCCACATCGCAAATAATACTCGTCAAATTCGGCGATGTACTCGGTCACGGACCGATCGCCCTGACTAAGGGTCTGCCATTGGTCAATGAGCCTCTGGCGGTAAGAAGGAGGGACATACTTCTCGCGGAGCTTACGCCGCATATCAAACCAGGTCTCTATGGGTGGGTCCTGCCTCTGTAACATCAGACTCTCGACATTCCTCCAGTAGGTCTGGGCTTTCCCCATGAGCTTCATCTTGGCAAATCGGACTTGCCGCAGCTCAGACATCTCAACCCATTCGAAATACCTATCCATGCTATTCTCCCAGTCTATGTAGGCTTTTGGGTCAAGAGACCCCTCGAAAGTGGGTGGATCGGCACGGACGGTCCTAAGGGCCCTATCATCCTCATCCTGGTGTGGTCGACGACCACGGTACTGGCGTCCATTCCCCTCAAAATCCATCTCGGACCCATAGTCATCAAAGTCGGGGGCTCGGGGACGTCGCTCCTGAGCCCGAGGGGCTTGAGCGGCAGCAACAAGAGGAGCTTGGTTGGCTCTAGGAGAGTCCTGGCGGTGCACCTCATCTACCCTCCCTATCCGGCCAACAAGACCCTGGAGGGCCAAATCGGACACGGTGGCACGATCCTCAATGACCTTCAGACGATCATCTAGACGCTCAGTCAACTCCTTGATGGACTGGTCGGACCTGTCCATACGGGTCGTAAGTTGGGCAATCAGATCCTCAAGAGATGGGCGTCCCTGAGGTGGGTGTTGGTCACCCATGGCGTCCGGGCGATGGTAGTCCGTACCACCCCGAGTGGGCATGCAAAGGAGGCTAACACCCTAAGACCTAGAGGGACACGAATGCAATGAGATGCAAGACTCAAACAAGACACGACCAAAACCTAAACACAACCCTAAGACCCAACCTGTAAGGACAAGTTGGTAACCATGCTCTGATACCAAAATTTGATGGGGGACGGGGACCGACACGGACTAAGACTCTCAAGGACTCTAACTGAGGCAAGCAGTAGCACGCTCAAGGGTCGCCAAGTGGCTGACCACCGTGATACCCCACAGAGTGAAGGACGTCTCTCAACAGAAACTCCGACCTCGGCCGTCCCAAGGAGGGAAGCGCACGTGTCTAGGCGTAAAGTCGACTTCCAAAGACAAGGGGTGTCGAGTCCTAGCTCGATGCTCTAAGGGTGCTAAAGGATGGGTGCTCTCACTCGCGATCCGCGGTGATGGTAACAAAGTAGCTAGGCGCCTACTCTCTCTCACGCGGCATAATCAAAAGCATACTAAAAGAGCAAGCACAAGAGAGGAGTCGGAACGCGTACCTCCACGCCTAGGCGTGGGGAAGGAACCCCGGCCGTGGGCCAACAACCCCGATACACTGAAGACCAATAAAATACAACCCAATAGCGGCCCACTCCTCGCAGGGAGGTAAAAGGCTACAAGCGACGCATTCGGGGCTGCCGGGCACGGGCTGACGGGCCGCACTCGGTGACGGGCACAATGCTGCAGAATCGGCGTCGCGCGCGCCTGGACGGAGACGGGTCCCACGGGCTGATGCGACGTCCGATCGAGGCGCCGTCAGAGAGGACGCGTCTCTGACTGCTGGAGGAACGCTCCGGCCCAAGGAGGCACGCTGGATCCACCGGTGGTGGCCGTGGTCGCTGCTGAAAGTCGGGTCAGGTTCTGTGGTCGCAGAACTGCGCACGCCGACGAAAAAATCAGGAAGTCGGACTTCTGGTGCCCGAACAGGTCCCGGCCGGTTGGAGGTGAAAGCCAACTGGCAGAGGTCGCCCTCGGCCAAACGGCGCTGGCAGACGATGCCGGTACGAGTCGCAGGAGCCGCTGGAAGTTGGTGTTAGTTCGCTGGCCGGACTGTGCAGACAGACCTGAGTGGTCCCACGAGAATCGACGCCACGCTCGGCACCGATGTCGGAACGAGGCGAGATCGGTGGCGTTGGACAGAGGACGAGGAGAGGTACGTCCGGTGAAGATCCCGCGTCCAAACTCGCAGACTTCCGCCCTGTGCGAATTTTGAAAGAGGGCGGACAGAATCTGGGCGCACAGGGAGAGGGGTCCTGCGCGCTCTCACAAGGAAAATCACTACGGGTGGTGCCGATCTCCGAATGAGGCGAAACCACCTCGCACGCGTCGGCGACTCGTAGAAGAATCCCACAAAAATGGGCTGGACGCAGAATGGCACCACGAACAGCAGATGTCGTCGCAGCTCTTGGAGACAAAATCTGGACGCACTCGAACTCGGATCTGAGAAGAGATAGAAGAGAGGGGAACCTCGGCGTCGCACCGAGGGGATGGGGAGTCACACCCCAAGCTTGCTCCCGTCGCAGGAGCAAGGAGGACAGAGGAGGAAGTCGCATCCACCTTCAAGAGCACAAGCTATTTTCTTCTATTCCATTCAATTAATTCTCACAAAAGGAAATTACATGCCTTATATATCGGGGGAGGGGAATTAGGGTTTCACCCAGCCAAGGGAGGAGGGGTGCGACCAGGACCTTCCCCATTCAAGGGGGGGGCGGCCAAGCCTCCTCCAATCAAGGAGGGATCAAGGGGAGGGGGGCGCCCAAAGAAGAAAGGTGGGGGAGGTGGAATGGGAAAGGGGGTTGCCCAAAAAGGAAAGAAGAGGAGGCAAGGTGGGGAAGGTGGCGCAGCCACCTTGGATGGGGAAGGGGGAATGCGCCCCAAACCCTAACCCTAATCCAAACACTATGGGCCAAGGCCAAGCCCAATAGTAAAAGAAAAAAAAGGACCCATTATCCCTACACATAGTCTGATAGCAATAAAACTAGATAACATGTCCACGCAGGGACTAATCCAAGGCCCACATGGCCTGAGCAAGCAGAGAAGATAGCTAGAAGATGCCGCCATCGCCGAGCCACAAGGAAGTAGCGGTGTGCCGGGTGCTCCGTCGAGGATAGCGCCGTGTGTCCTCACCAGAGGTCTTCCTTTTTACCATGACCGACCACCTCTTAGACATCCAAAATCTTGGTATTATTAGCGGGCTGTGGCGGGGAATGTCTATCTCTCAAGCGGTGCTCTCATACCTCTATGAAGGACTAAGCTCGGCTTGCATAGGAGGTCCTTTGTTTGGTTCCATGATACTCCTTGAGTGCTGGACAGGAGTGAGAGTCAAATTCCTTCCCAAGGAAGACATAACTTCTGCAAGCCGGATCTTCGGGAGCCACCCTCTCTTCTTCATTGCAGGGGCATTTGGATATTCTTCTCAGGTTGAATGCAGGACGGCGGATAAGAAAACTCGGGATGAATGGCGCCTCTTTTTCAACACTTTGCCAATGGATAAGTTCATCATGCGACCAAGAATCCTTTGAAGCACTCTTCTCAAAATACCGCGACGTCAAGGCCTGGACCTCCAGCTAGTGGGGAATACTACCATGGCGATCTACAACCCGCACCGATGCCATCTTCAGATCGGACTACCTCGAACCAGCGTTTCTGCACTATCACACTACCCTCCCCTTCTACCTAGGAAGATGGGGACCGAGGAAGATGAACGAGCAGTCCGGAATGCGCTGATCATGTGGGAGATCAGCAAGGTGCGCCCGTGGCAAGCAGAAGTTGAAGAGAACGACGAAGCACGCCGAGATTATGTGAAAGAGCTGAGAGGAATCCGCCCTCTTACGGATAAGAAATTGAATATATCTTGATTTTCTTTTTGTTCATGAGAGATGTTATGTGTACTTGATCATCAGAGCTTGGTTTATCATGAATTATATTTCATTAAGCTTGCTTGAATGAGATGAAATTGCCTCAGTTGAATGGGCTTGAGTTTTATGTTTTGAATGGCTTGGAATGATGTGGACAGGCAGAGCCTCTGGAGATAGCAACGGATATGCAATGGGCCGCCACAAGGAAATAACGGTCTTACGACAGGCCGTCAGAACGAGAGTAACAATAGAACCCTGTCTCTGAAGGATATGACGGATAGGCCTTGGGCCGTTATGAGCAAGTAACGGTATTCTCCAGACCGTTATAGTGATGATTAGTGAAAGAAAGAAGGCCCATGCCTGCGTGAAAATAACGGTCGAAGATGGGGCCGTTATGTGACTGTAACGGTCCGATGTTGGCGCGTTACATACCTTGAACTTGCATAGCTGTGAACTTTTTGCATTGAATCTTGCCCCTGCATTCTGCACACACACTTTAAACATGAATCAAGTTAGATCTGTTCTTAGACTCAACCCCTTGCCTTGAAGCAAGTTAGATAATGACCGTTCCTTGATATTCGGTCAAGGGGTGGAGCCTTTATTAAATAGGTGAAAACATAATGAAAATGCAATGCATGCTATGCACATGATGGTATTTTTGGGAGTTTGGGGAAATATTTAATGTTCTTGGATTTTTAGAGATATCTGTTTTGTTTTGGATTTTTGAAAATATTTGTTGTTTTTGGATTTTGAAATATTTGATGTTTCTGGATTTTGAAAATATTTGATTTTGTTTGGATTTTGAAAATATTTGTTGTTTTTGGATTTTGAAAATATTTGATGTTTTTAGATTTTGAAAATATTTGATGTTTTTGGATTTTGAAAATATTTGATGTTTTTGGATTTTGAAAAACCAGTGCCTCTCTAGCAACGCGAACCCTTCCTTGTTTTTAGATTGAGTCCCGAGATTGGCGTGTAATAGTGTGACAACCCCTGGCCAAGACCTAATCATCATGACGGTGTTTCTACCAATGCCATACTCAGGGTACTAATCTTAGTCCTAAAAGAAAAAAAGATCATGGGGGAAGCTTAGGCCAGATATGAGAGTTTTTAGGACTTGATTTTCTCACCGCACAACCCCATTAGAGATCTGGTCTGTTGCGCCGGGGCTTTTCCGTCCGTCATCGAACCTTTGTCCACCCTAGGCATGCATGCGACCGGGCTCATAACGTCCCGCGGGGAACTGTACTGCCACTCTTGTCATGCCTAGCTTTCTTTTCTCCTTGGAGTTTTTCGGAAATTCAGAATCTGTAGACCTTTGAGATAACGCTTCTAACTTTGTCGTAAAGAGCACTCCTTTTCTTTTCTTTTCCTTTCTTGCTTGTGGCGTCAGGTCATAACGGACTTGCCCCTGTTTGAGACCTCCTCTCGTTAGGGTGTTTGGATTGGTCGTCGCCTCCTTATTCACTCCTTGCCCTTGGATTCAGCCGAAGAATAAAGCGGACAGGGACTTCGACTTTTCCCTAAAGCATGGCCAAGGAGAAACAGTGTCTTTTAAACAAGGAGCCCAACCAGGGATGTCGTGTGGTGTGTGATTGCCTTGCTCGGGACCTCTTCTTTTGAAGATAGGAAGGAAGATCTTGCTGCCGGGAAAGCACGTGGTTTAGACTCTAAGGAAAGAAACGCTTAAGATACAACCCATTCCACGGGTGAGGGAGCTCCTCACCTTCCGCATTTATTAAACGATAAGCATTCCCTGGATAAGCTTCTTTTATTACAAACGGCCCTTCCCAGTTAGGTTGCAATTTAGACCTAGGACCTGCAGACCGAATGAATTTGCGTTTCAAAACAATATCACCCGTCATAAACTTATGTTCAATCACCTTCTTTTGAAAATAACGCGAAACCCTCTTTTGATAAACAGAAACGTGATCGGCCGCATTCATCCTCTTCTCATCTAAGAGTTCCAACTGGACCAGCAACGCCTCTCGACGTTCATCGAGATTAAGTTCCTTATCGAGCTGCACTCTAAGGGAAGGGATTAAGATCTCATATGGGAGCATCGCCTCCATCCCATAGGTCAGGGAATAGGGAGTTTGCCCCGTAGGGGTACGGACGGAGGTGCGGTAAGCCCACAGAGCTTCCACCAATCTTTCAGGCCAATCAGAAAATTTATGTGCTTCGCATGTTTTCTTGATGATTTTAAGAATGCTTTTATTAGTGGCCTCGGCTTGACCGTTGCCTTGAGGGTAATATGGAGATGAATGATGTAGTGCAATATTGAACTTCTTACATAGGTCCTTAAGCTCTTGGGAGACGAACTGGGGTCCGTTGTCGGTGATGATGCTGCTTGGCACTCCGAACCACGAGATGATATTCTTCATGATAAAGCGGCACACCGTTGTAGCTTTGATTTCTGCGTACGCCTCAGCTTCGGCCCATTTGGTGAAGTACTCAGTAGCGGTGAGGATGAAGGATTTTTGCTTGATCTGAGAATTAGGATCACCGAGCGGGCCGACGACGTCAAAAGCCCACATAGAGAAAGGCCAGGGAGCAGTCATAGGATGGAGAGACGAAGCTGGAGAGTGAATTTTATCAGCATGGAGTTGGCATTTAAGACACCTCCGGACATAGAGGGAGCAATCTTCCTCTAGAGTGGGCCAATAGTAGCCCTGCCTAAGGATCTTCTTCGCTAGAGCCTGGCCATTGACATGACCTCCACACTCACTAGAATGGGCCGCTTCAGCCACTTTCTAAGCTTCTACATCATCCAAGCATCTCATGAGCATTCCATTAGTAGCGCGCATATACAGTTCTCCTGCAATGATAGTGTACCTTGCGGCGGCTCTTCTTATTGCTTTACGCTGCTCGGCCTTTGCCCCTTCTGGGAATGACCCTTCTTTGCAAAACAATTCGATTTCATGATACCAAGGCAATTCTTCTTCGTCCAGGATCTCCTCTAGCTCTGTTAATGAAACTTTTTTGAGATCTTCCATCTCAGCTCTTGCCTCTACAGATTTCCTGAGGTTGATGAACCAAGGATCTTGAAGAGAAGGTGCATCCAATCTCTAGACGACGATGGTCTCAGTACTACGACTGAGAGGGAAAGATAAGGAGGAAGCAAGAGATGCCAAAGCGTCAGCTAGAATGTTCAGAGAACGGGGAGTATGGATATAGATCAGCTTACGGAATCGCTTAGCAATGAGCGTGACCAAATCTTGATAAGGTTTGAGCTTGGGGTCACGAGTACGGTAAGTGGACAGAACTTGCCGTAGAACGAGCTGAGAGTCTCCTATGATGTTTAAATAGCGCGCGCCTAGGAGATAGGCGTGCTTCAAGCCGGCCAGGAGAGCCTCATACTCAGCGATGTTGTTGGTAACAGGAAATCGAAGTTGATAAGCGAAGGGGATGGTTACTCCCTCTGGAGTAAGCAAGAGAGCACCGATCCCTTGGCCTTGGGAGTTGAGTGCACCATCGAAGTGCAGAGACCAAAAGGGATGATTAGAAAGGACAGAGAGATGCTCATCAGGGAAATCATCCTGAATAGAATCGGTGTGAGGAATAGGGAGATGTGCAAGATGCTCAACAATGGCATATCCTTTGACTGCCTTCTGAACAACAAAGGTGATGTCGAACTGAGAGAGGAAGCTCTGCCAGCGAGCTAACCTACTAGAAAGGATGGGTTTTTCTAAGAGATAACGGACCGGGTCCATTCTAGAGATCAACCTAACTGGGTGGGCGAGAAAGTAATGTTTAAGCTTCTGAGCTACCCACACTAAGGTGGCACAAGTCTTCTCCATAGCGGTGTACTTGGATTCAGCTGGATTAAACAGTCGAGAGAGGTAGTACGCAGCCCGCTCTTTTCCTTCATCATCTACTTGTGCTAAGACCGCCCCTAGGGAGTCCTCAATAACCGAGATGTATAGGATTAGGGGTTTCCCAGGGACAGGAGGTTGCAAAACTGGGGGATTGGACAGATACTCTTTGAGGTCCTCATAGGCCTTCTGACAATCTTGATTCCATTCGAACTTGACACCCGCCTTAAGCAACTCATAAAACGGACGACACCTCTGAGAATGCTGAGATATAAATCTTCTAATGAATTGTAGTCTACCAATCAATCCTTGAAGTTCCGTAATGTTCTTTGGCGGAGGCATGTCCATGACGGCCTGTGCTTTATTAGGATCAATCTGGATCCCCCGTTTGCTCACTATGAACCCTAACAACTTCCCTGAGGAGACTCCGAATACACACTTCTTCGGATTCATCTTAAGCTTGTACTCCCTGGCCCTCTGCAGCACCTTAGCCAGGATAGAGGGGTGTTCTTCTTTTGTTCTTGACTTCACCAAGATGTCATCCACGTAAGCTTCCATATATATGTGCATCATGTCGTGGAAAATGGCCATCATCGCCCTTTGATAGGTGGCACCTGCATTTTTCAAACCAAATGGCATAACTACTTAACAATACGTGCCCCAGGGCGTGGTGAAGGAAGTTTTCTCTTGGTCTTCCAGAGCGAGACGGATCTGATTATAGCCCGAGTACCCATCCATAAATGACAGAGCTTCATACCCAGCAGTGTTATCCAGTAGGACGTCTATATGAGGTAGCGGGAAATCATCTTTGGGACATGCTTTATTCAGATCCCTGAAATCAATGCATATGCGCACTTTTCCATCCTTCTTGAGAACAGGGACTATGTTCGCCACCCACTGAGGATATAAAACCACTCTGACGAACCTGGCCTTATATAGTTTGTCGACCTCTTCTTTAATCCTCAAGGCCATGTGGGGGTGAAATCTTCTTGACCGTTGTTTCACAGGTGTTGCCTCTGGTTTAAGCACGAGTCGATGTTCCACCAAGGAGGGGTCAAGACCTGGCATGTCCTCATAAGACCAGGCGAAAGAATCACTATACTCCCTTAATACCTTAATTAGATCTTCTTCTACCTGTGAAGGGAGATCAGCAGAAATAATGATGGGCCTTGGGTCTTCTTCCGTTCCCAAGTTGATTTCCTTTGTAGGTTCATCCACTGCCGTCGACGGCTGGTCGAATCTCTTTAGTCCTTTTGCATATAAGTCGGCAGTGTTATCTATATCGCTGTCTTCATCTATGGGTTCCTTCTCATCCAAGACCTTATAGACGCCTAATCCGTCATCGCTCCATACCCCTTCTATTTCCTCTTCATCCTCAATCACGATTACTGTAGCGATGAATTCCGGACACTTCAAAAGAGCATGACACCGCTGAGCTAGATCTTGCAAGAACCTATCAGAAACAGATCGGGAAGGATGCGCAAGCGAGCGCGGTTCAGAATGGGAGGGGTTGGACGACCCAGAACAAGACCCTACTTCTCTAGACCTAACGGACTCTACTCCTCTAGACTCGATGGACCCTAACCCTAACCTAGGGGAGAAAAGGCCTAGTGGAAGGGGAGGAGCAGGGGACTCGTGCCTTTGGGAGGAGGAGGATGGAGACAGAATAGCGTAATCTTCCACTGAAATCTCCGTTTCAAATTTGACATTTTTTTTTTGGAGATCAGCGGAGACTACACAGCAAGATGGAGGAGGTGGAGCTGCATAGGGAACAGCTCGGGGAAGATGCAATCAAAGAAGGGATAAGAAGAAGAGAACCACATCTCGTGGAGTTGAGCGTTGGGAGGAGGAGGAGTAAACAGAGTGGATAGATCAATGCGTGGACATTTCCCGCAAGCACAAGGAATGAATAGAATCTCCGGTGGATCAGTGAAAGATGAATTTATCATGATAGGAGGAAGGCGGGGTATGAACTCCCTTTGTTGAAAGATAGATTGGAAGCGTGAGAGAGACCAAGAACAGACAGCTGGAGAGCTCTCCTCCTTCTATAGATCAGCAATAAGCTGCTTCTTCGGCCTCCACTGCATAAGCCGAACTTCTTGTTGCTTCTTCTGACATTCTTCCTCATAAAAGAGCCCCTGCAAGGCCTGACTGTAGTCGAACATGTCATCATCTGACCCTCTTGGCAAGGGAGGCGGACTGGCAATTGGACAAACTGTATTCCTTTCTTGCTGAACCGGCTTTGGAGCTAATGTGCCAGGCAGGAGAGGCCCTTTGACAAAATGCTGACGATAATCCCAGGTGAGCGGCCCAGAATCACCCATCATAGATAATGCTGTCTCTTTGTAGCCGAGACCTCTCCTACCCATTTTTCTTCCCTTCGGTATAGGCTTAGTCATCCCTTGCAGTTGCGCACCGAGGCCTCTCCCCGGTTGATAGCCCAGTTTCAATATAATGTTCCACCCCTTTGAATCTCGAATCTGCAGCTTCACTTTGACATTAACTGGAGTAGCGACTGGCTTAGCGGATGTGTAAGCCCAAGGAAAGTTTAAATCCAATACTGACAGAACGGGCCGGCTGCTTGGCCAAAGTGTGGGAAGAACCTGCTCTGAAATAGCCTTTACTGACTGTACTGTGGATAAGCTCTTAACTTTGACGACCCTCCCTTGGAAGGGGAATTTAATGCACTGATGTGCGGTGGAGGGCACGGCGCCGAGTGTGTCAATCCAGGGATGACCCAAGATAGCTTTGAACATAGGGTCGATATCAAGAACATAGAATTCCACGGCCATAGTAAGGGGCCCGAGCTCTGCCTGAATGGTGACTACCCCGTGACATGCTCGCCTTGAGTTGTCATATGCCGCTATAGTAGTGGGGGTAGGCCGTAGTAACTCTTCAGATATGTTGCATGCTCGGAGGGTGCTGAGTGGGCAAACATTAATTGAGGCCCCTGTGTCAACCAGCGCTGCTTCAATGTCGACTTTGTTTAGGGTAATTGTTATGCATAGCGGCATTTGCCGAGCCCCCGGAGGTGCAAGCTCGGTTTCAGAGAATGTGATTGCTGGCCCTTTGGAGATAGTTGCCAGTGCCGTTGGTAGGCTATCAACTGCCATGTCTTCGCTAACCATTACCTTCTGTAGGAAATCCCTCAGTGCATCCTGATGAAGGGTAGACCTTTTAATCAGCTCCAGCACAGATATTTTGGCGGGCACTCGATCCAGATGATGCAGCAAGTCATATTGAGTACCCGGTAAAGGTCCAGTTTCTTCTTGCTCGGCCATCGACTGATAGGACTGGGGATTAGAAGTAGTAACGTAATTCCGATGGAACATCTTCCCGCTCCTTAAAGCACAGTTTGCCGCGGCGTCTGAAGATAGTATGATGGGCCCTGCGGGATGAATGAATGGAACAGGTGGTGCGGGGGAGGCGGTTTGGTGGAGCGTAGGGTTGGTGAGGTTAATGGGCGGTGCGCGGATGGTGGGTGAAGGATGGGTGGAAGGCAGGGTGGTGATGAATGTTGATGCGGGTTGAGGGAAGGCTAGCTGATGGGTAAGAATGGGTGAGGGATTGGATGGTGGTGTGATGACGGTGATGGGAGTGGGTGATGGAGGGTACGATGGAATGGAGAGTGGTAGAGGATTTGCTGGAGCGGGTGTGAATGGGAGGACGAGTTGAGAGGGCGTCGGCTGTGCAGGGATGATGAAGGGAGGATTGCGGTGGTTATGGTGGAGGGCCATGACCTGCGGTGTGGCGCCATCATCATCGAAAGACCATCGGGCGTTGGGGGCCGGTGGCTGGACCATGTTTACTTGCGCTGGTGCTGGCGGCTGCTACTGAGGAGCGGGTGGATGATTCGGCATCGGGTTCTGATGGATGCCCAGGTCTTGTACTTGCTGTGGTTGCTGCTGTTGTGGTGGTTACTGCGGCTGCGGTGCTTGATGCTGCTGCACTTGCTGCCCCTGCGGCTGCCTTCTCTTTTCTTTAATCTCAACAATGGCCCTATGCATTTCGGCCCAGTCGATTCTCTGCCCTTCATGAAGGTCATATACCAGATCTCGGAACTGAAAACATCCTTCTATGGTATGGCCCGGCTGCCGGTGGAACATACAATACTTAGTCTGATCGACTGCCGGGTTCCAAACAGGCCGTTCCAGAGGAAGTTGGATTGCACTTACTGACATGAGAGCCGAGAAGATATCTGTAAGCGTCTCTGGCAATGGAGGATACTGGGCTCTCCTGGGAGCTGGGCGCTTGCTATTTGGATTATTGTTGTTGTAGCCGTTGGGTGGAGAGACGTTATGGTATTGTGGTGGTGGTGATGGTTGTTGTGGTGTGGCGATGGTGTTTTGTGGAATGGTGAAGGCGGGGGGAGGGTTTTGTGTAGTGGCTTGGAAGTTTTGCGGAGCGGCGTTTTGTGAATTGCGGGGGTTTTGGTTGTAGCGGAAAGGTGTGGCCTGATATGGAAAAGCAACGACTTGTACTTGCTCATTTGTTTGGACTCCCTCAGTAACCGGCAGTTGTGGTTTCTTGTGGTACTTGGGCTTTTGGTTTTCGAAGAGGGAATGGATAGGGGAGTCCTTGAATTGAGTCTGGATGAAGCGCGCCCGGCTATAGAGTTGATGCATGTTGGCTATGTCATTCATTGCCAGGATGTTGCGGAAGGTCGGGGTGGCATTGGAAATCACCAGTTTGACCTTCTCTTCCTCCGGAATGTGGCCCGGTACTCTGGCGGCCATTTGTCTCCACCTGTCTGCATAGGTGGCGAACTCTTCATCCGACTTCATCTTCTCGGCCACTAGATCTGTAAATGAATATTCAGGGCCGACCCTGTCTTGGAACCGCTGGATGAATTTGTCTTTTACTACCTTGAAACTCTCGGCCTCTTCCAGTGGTAGAGAATAGAACCATTCTAGAGCAACACTGTCCAAAGATCGGCGGAATAAGTACGCCATGAGGCGATCATCATATTGGAACTGCGCCGATTCATAAAGAAAATCCCTCACATGGATGAAGGGATTGCTGTTCCCATCGTACTTGCGATAGTTGGGGAGCTCTGATTGCGGAGGGAACCGGATGTTCTGGAAGCTCGGAATAGGAATATCGGCCAAGGATTGTGGACCAACCCTTTTCTGGAGAAAGTCGAGTTGTTGCTGCATGGTGGCCCACTTGTCAAGCAAGTCCTGCTCTCGGGAAGGAGCAGGGGTAGTGAAGAATGCTGATTGTATTTGAGGGGCAGATGGAATGGCTATAACAACAGGCGGGAGCCCGTAAGAAGGAGTGGAAGGATAGACAGTGGAAATAGGCGGCCCGTAAGAAGGATATTGGGCCTGAGATAGACCCGGATTAGAATGATTTTGGGCCACTCCTTGCTGAGGGCGTAAGAAATCGGAAGGGTTCATAAGGAGCTACGGAACTACCGAACCAGAGTTGTGATGATCCAACTGGGCAAAGGAAGGGATGGGTGACTTCCCTTTATCGAAAGATTGATGGGCTGAATTAGAAGACTGGCCCATCTCCATGCCAGCGAAAGTGATGGTCCGGGGTTGGACCGGAGTTAGATCATTCGGAGTGGGCTGAACGGACGGCCCAATAATGGAAGGATTAGATTGACCTTGGATAGTGGCAGAGGGAGAAGTATTGGACCCTCGCATAGCTTGATATAAAACTTGGAGTTGGGTCGGATCCAATTGGGCCATCATATGAAGGACGGAGCCCGCGGAAGGAGTAGAGAGAGAAGGGGTAACTTGACTACCTTCCATGGAAGTGGAGGATGGGAGAGGGGCAGTCCCCTCTCTAGAGGAAAATGTGATAACCCTAGGGGGGTTTTCAAGGAGCCCTTGAGGAAGAGAGTCCTCTTGGGAGCGAGGAGGATTGAAGGATGCCATGGTAGACTCGAAGAGGGGATTAGAATAGAACGTGAAGAAGGAACTGACTCGAGAAGATGATTCAGACGGACGAAAATAACTCCACATGCAACGGACAACCTTGACAATGCGAAAACAACCAACACAAAAAAAACACTCAATAAGCAACCAAACTTAGGTGATTCTAACAAGATGTAAGTGATAAAAGATGAAGACACTCAAAGATCAACCAAGTTGTTTAAGATGATGCAACAAGGTTCTTACGATTTCTCCTTTGGAACTTTAGGGAATTGATTGATATGTGCTCTCAACAATGGGTTCCTAGTAGGAGATGGATATGGGACTTGGTTTGACTCTAAGTGTAACCACTCCTTCACTTATGCAACCCTAGACACGGGGTGGGAAAGGTACAACCAGCCTGGCGTCCGTGTGGGAATCCACGGCTCGCGGGGACTTACGGAGGTCCCTACTTTGATTTCCTAGTCGGCCCCAAGGAATATGGAGATGAGAGGTCCTCACAACAAGGTAGGAAAATGCAATCTAATGTATGAAAAGATGAATGACCCTATGTGCACCGGAGTGCATGCAAAGTCTAGCCTAGAATCTAACAATCAATGGTGCACACAATGATATGGAGATATGAGCAAAGCAAGAAGGAGGTCAAGTATCACCCAAGCAATAAATCACAGCAAAACTGCGGAAATAAATGCACCTCGGATGTGTACCTGCCAGGAGAATAACGGTCGAAGGACCCTGCGTCAGAGCACAATAACGGTCGAAGGCCAGACCGCCAGATAATATATAACGCAGGGGGATGAGACCATCAGATGAGCCAGGGAACCAAAACCAGACAGAAGTAACCGGAAAGCCTGTGGAAGCTCACACAGCAGAACCAAAGCGGCGGTCTAATTCCCCTGCGTCAGAGGACTGTGACGCGGGGACACCGGGCCGTCATAGAACTCAGAAAACCAGAATGAGCAGTAAACAAAGGGGAAACAAAAGGCAACTCAACAAGCAGATGATGGCAGGTTTAAACAAGAATCAAAAGCACGATTGGCACAAGCTGTCCCACCGTGATCACCAAAAAATTATCTGTTGATATTTATTTGTCTATCTTCTATCTTTCTTTTGAGGTTTGAAGAGTGATATGGTAAGATAACAAACAAACAATCAAAGACCTACTCAAACCTATGAACATGTGATCATGAACCTAGGCAATCATAGCTAGCTCTAGCATGGGCATGCTATCTCAATCAAACTACGCTAAGGAAAAGGAAAACACACGCCGGGGCGTGGAGCAAGGAATAAATGAAAACACACCGTGAAGGTGGAACAAGCAAGGAAAATAGAAAGATATGATGAAGAAGACAGCTAATGCCCAATACCAAGGAAAGATGTGATCGCCACCAAATTAAAAACAAGTCAAAAAACCTGAATATACCTTGGAAATAGGTGGATGAAACACCCGCCCACGGGAGAGAAAACCAGAGAAAGTCTGCAGATCAACTTAGAAGTAACGGCCAGAACCCCGTGCGTCGCTTGGAAGTGACGGCCACACGATAGACCGCCGGAAGAAAGTGACGCGCCTGCACAAGGCCGTCAGATAACCTGCAGTAACAAAGCTTGAATTCTTTTAACTCCAACTCTTCCAGCCGGCTAGAAGACCTGGGCCTCATGTCAATGAACCTGTAAACCTGCCAAAGATGTAGAAAGACCAAACACAATAACCTCAATTAGTCCTTTTCACAAGCATAGCATCAATTCTCAAAGGACTTAACATCATCAAAAGGAGAGTGGATTACCGGGGAGTTTTTTGGTTTTTTAACCCCTCTGGGTGTTTTAAAAGTTTGGAAAGATGTTTATATGCTTAGAGGACAGTGAAAAACATGGAGAAAGAGGAGGGATAATGCTTTGATTGAGGAAAAACTAGGGAAGAACTCAAGCATGCAATGATGAACTCGAAAGACCAAAACCAAAGTACTCCCTTGATTATGAGATGGATGGACGTGGAAGCAGTTCCTCTTGGATGAAGATGGCTCCTGAGTTTGGCAGCACTTCATCGTGAATTCCAATCTTTCTCTCCCCGGGTCATGAAGTCAAGGGCTCTATTTATAGACCCTCAAACTCTCAGGTCGAGCAGAGGATAATTCAACAAGATAAGGGATAACTCTTTAGTAAATCCTCAAAGATAATATCACCAAGAGTCCATAGAATCGAACGGAAGGTCCTGAGGATCAGATTTGAAAGAGATATCGTCAATCAAAACCCTTATCTCGACCACGGAGTAGCAGAGAAAAGGCCTGAACTGCCAGGACTCTCTGAAGGAAGCAACGGCTGCACGACAGACCGCCACTTGGAAGCAACGCATCAAGGACCTTCCGTTACTATCAACCTTATCCCTAAAAGATAAGATCAACGGGAAGAAGACCCAACAAGTTGGACTCTTCAAGGAAGCAATGGCCAAGGCATAGGGCGTCAGAATGAAACAACGGCTGCTCGACAGACCGTTATTACCAATGTGTAAGCCAAAGGATAAGCACTGAAAATGAGGCCTTAAGCCTTAGGACTCCTCAAAGAGTAATGGTCCAGGCCCCATGCGTTATAATGAAATAACGCGCCTGGTTCGGACCGTTATTACCATTGAGTTTCAAGAATAGCAATAAAGGGTTGCTAAGCTGTTGCCAACGAAACGCTACCAGAAGCCAATTCTTAATCCAGGAATTAAGACCCAAGAAACAGGCCTCAACTGATCAAGAGACTCAATAAAGAGTGAACAACTCGGAGCATCATATAGAATGAAATAAGGAGATGACCTGACTTATTGGGTATAAAACGGGTGTCAACAGACCTCCCTCATCATGATTCTTTAGGTGGGATTTCGGAGTCTGGGTACGAGACTGGTGCAGATGCCATCGGTTTGTTGTTGAGGCACATGTTTCTGTTAGTTCCGCTTTATCCTCTCGAGTTCATTATAGGAGGCTAAAGCGGTTCGTGGTTTGGATCGTAGGCACAGCCTGATCCCGGGGTACAATGGGTTTGCCCCCATTGAGACAAATCCTCAAGTCACCGACAAGGAGGGTCTTACCAGAATTGCTAGCTACGGGGGAAAGCCGCTTGCCTCTGCGGCCGCTACTGTGGTTCGTCTGGGGAGCCAAGGAAGACCCTGCTTCAACGTGGTAGACAGAGAAGACCTGATCTACCATTGCCGGTAGCATAGAGTTGTTAGAAAAAAGTGCTGGGATCGGCCTTCGGGGCATGGGGACCATAACGAGAGCCGATGGCTGAGCGACCGGTGTATAGGCTTCTGCCAGGGCCGATAGAAGGGTTTTCGGGGCTAGAGATTGCACCAAAAATTGAGGTTGCAGAGAATGTTGGGGTGCCGAAAACGTGAGGTTGTGAACCTGTGTTGAGCGTCGACGTTGCTGACGTTTCGGGCCAATGGCCCATGCTGGGTGCAGAGGTTGCTATATCCCAACGAAGAAAGCATGTGATGAGAGTTGGCATTACTAGATTGTAAGGGTAGGGACCCCGTTGTAGAGCTAGGAGGCCAGGGGCCCATGGCGGAGAGTCCGCATCGGGCATCGGCCTTGATAAGACCCGAGGTTGTATGCTCGAGCCGGGTTCTGGAGAGCCCCGAACTCTAGGTTGGGAACCTATATTGAGTATTGGCTCGATCGAAGCTCGGGCCAAAAAGCCCGAGTAAAGTGCTGGGGAGCCTTGAACCCGGGGTAAGGAACCCGTGTTAGGAGCAGGCTCGGCTGGAGCTCCGGATTGGAAGCCTGAGTAAGGAGCTGACGGGCCGGGGACCCGGAGCAAGAAGCCCGCGTCGGGCGCCGACCTGGCATGGACTCGGGGTTAGAAACCCGAGTGAAATGCTAAGGAGCCGAGGACCCGGGGCAAGAAGCCAGTGTCGGGTGCTGTATTGGCTGGGACTCGGGGTTGAAGACCCGAGTGAAGTGCTGGAGTAGAAGCCGATTTCTGGGGTGTAGAGCCGAAGTTGGAGATCGGTCGGTGCTGGGCCCGAGAGCTGATGCTTGTCCGGGCAAGGGACGATCTGGGGCCCCTACGGGGTCGGTAGTGGAGGCCTCGAGTCTGACACTCGGACGGGCCACTGATGTTGGGTGCCGAGAGGCTGATTTAGAAGGGGGGGTTGAATAGATCTGCCCCCCTTTTTAAACTTCTCAAACGAAATAGATATGAAGCTAACGCACGGAATAGATAGAATTATATGTACTCGATCCTAGACAGCACCTAGCGTTGTAAAGATACGCAGAGAGATATGAAAACACACACCACACCAAGAAGAGAAAGATTTTTAAGGTGGTTTGATCCTCAATCTAGAGGCCTACGTCCACCTCTCACTTAACAAAGTGAGGCTTCCACTAGTGCCATGCACTTAATGTTGGGAAACAACCCAACTACACTCCACTGATCCATAGCTTAACAAGAGAACACCTTCTCTTAACACCCCTGACTCACAGCTTGCACTTCTACGATAGTTCTTGCCAAACAAATAAACGAAAAGAAAGAAAGTGTAAAAACACTCTAAAACATAGAACACGTTTAGAGAAATTCTCTCCCAAAGTAGCAGATGTGATCTGTGTTATCAGTTAATGCCGTTGCACTCCAATTCAGAACTTAGCGCTTGAAACTTCAAGTTCCAGCAAGAATTCTCTTTGACGTTGCTTGAGTGTGGCTCTACCTTCTTCTCGTAGACACACGAAAGTCACTCTGGTTCTTCTGATTGCACGACCTTTTCTTTCTTCTATCTCTCTTCTATTTCTTCTACTTTCTCTGTGATTTTGCTCTTCGTTATATAAGCACTCTTTCTTCGGAGGGTATGGAGATCCACGAAGATTGCTTTGACAAAAAAAGGACTCTTTGATAAATTCATGATCAAACTCTATCACCTGTAAATATAACAGTTTTATCTCTTCAGACGCTTATCTAGGTTGATCCTACCACAGTCGTAAATCAATAGAACTCGAGATAAATCTCATTTCTTGATCTTAGATGAGGTTAATCAGTGTCATTTGATGATTAGGAAAGCTTCAGATCTGTGTTGGTAGAGTTAGGAATCCCATACACGGTTAAATCATTCGAACGAACTTGAGTTTCCTCAAGTTTCAATGCCACAAGCTATTTGTTACTGTTAGAGAGTTATTTGTCACTGCTAATGGATATTTTTCACTCATAACGAGCTATTTGTCACCCTTATTACTCGCTAGCCGTCGCCTTTGATTAGCTTCTTAGCTCACGTGACTGGAGTCGACAATTCTAGCAACTTGCGTCACTCTCCTTCTACACTTTGCAAGCGTTTCCTTCTGTTGTCCTTTTTTCACTGTTAAGAAGGCATTTGTCAGCCTTACCGTCTATTTGTCACCACTGATGACCTATTTGTCACCACTATCCGGTGTTAGCCGTCGCGCTTGACTTTGTCTTCTTTATTTTGTTGGCTGAAGTAGAATCATCTCTTATTCTTCAAAACTAGTTCTTCTTCTGTCTTATGATTTGCATTGACCTGGAACACTCTGGACTTGAGGTATTTTGGGCATTGACTTTGACATTGCCTTGTCTTCATGGCTTGACTTTGAAACAAACTTGAATTAATACTTATAGCCTTGAACGAGTTATTTGTCAGCCTTGAGGAGTTATTTGTCTGCCTTAGCTAGCTATTTTTCTACCTTAGCCACAGCGGGGCAACCTTGATAGCTTCAACTCAATTTGCATATGGAGTCAACTCCATAAGCTTTATAAGCCTGAGCAAAGCTTCTAATAGGCTGAAGTACTCATTTAGCTCCTGAAAGACATAGACTGTTAGATGAAATATACAACTTTAATTCCAATAAGAAGAGACTTAATCACAATGGTTCATAGTCAGTCAACATCAAAACTAGGGACACAACATTCTCTCCCTTTTTGATGCTGACTACTATGACTCATTGGCTTTAAGTAGCATCAAGTCTTTCATCAACAAGTGGTTTTCACAATTGCAATTATCTAACAGTAAAACTTTATTTCCTTCAAGGCTTAAGCACCAGAGCCAAACAAAACAAAATGCTTGCAGATGCAAATGTAGATGCAACTACATACACACACTCATGACTCTCTCTTCTCACACATAATGACATATGACATGACTCATCTCTCTATCATGACTCTCTCTTCTCTCCTCCCCCTTTGACATCATCAAAAATACTACTCGGGGAGGATTAACCAACATAATAATTCAAGGAGTTTAAAATGAAAAGGCTCACTTTCCAAGCAAAGACTTTTATAAAAAGAAAGTTTCCCAAAAGAATTCCGTGGCACAGAATTCATCATTGTAATCCAAGAAGTGAGGCAAAGCTGAAAAAGATTGAATGTTGCATATGGAATAGACTTAAAACAGCTCTTCAAGTGTATATGTAGCCCAATTCCTTCAACTTTACTACACAATTTCAAAAGGCACTTCTAAGAAAAATTTTAAGAAGCAGTGAGATTAATCAATTTTAAGACCAAAAATTTTTTGTAGGACACCCTTTTTCCTTTCTCCTTTTTTTGTGTTAAAAAAGTGGAACAGTCAGATGTAGTATGCCTTTTTACTCGAGGAGACATATTTCTTCAATACCAGAATCCCTAGTTACTCAGCATAATTGATCATCCTCTTTCTACAGAGATAACTGCCTACTTCTTGACATACATACTCTACCACTTCCTTGGTGAAGGAATGTAGTTTCTCAACAAGTGTAGTTATTGCTCTACCCTTATTGATTTTTTCTTTTCAATTTGCTAGCGGAGTTAGGTAGAATACTTCATGACATAGTCTTCATTGCTTCAAGGCAGTGGAGTCTGGTTTCTCAGCAGTCATAGCCATTGCTTTGCAAAGATTTTCATAACATAGGGTGTTTTTATTTCATTAATCAGATGCAGTAGCATTGTTTAAAATCACTACTGTAATTAATAATTTTACTCAGAATAGCCTCTTTACTCTCACTTTCAGATTGTTATAAAGGAGCATAAGCATAACTCATCGAGTTGTTTTAAGTCTGTTCCATAAGAAAAACTCTTCCTTTTCAAGATGCTTAATCCCAGAGTTGAATGATTATATTCATTAAACCATGAATTTTCATAACGGACCTTTCAAGAAAACATATAGTCTTTTAGATAGAAAATGAGTATTTTAAGTCCCCTTGAATCAATGCAGATTGGTTAGTCTTAGGAGAGGATAACAATGAAGTTTGGTGTGACTAATGATCACTAAGGGTAGTTCTAACAGGAGATAGACACCTTCACAAACTCCCCCTCAGTCTATACATGACTTATTATGAGACACCATGACAAATGCATTATTTACTTTAACATGGTGTATAGACTTACATGCTGGGATGACTAATGGTACCTGACGGAGTTGTGCACTCACACATAGTGCTTGCTTCTAGACAGATAACGTCTGTCCTTCCACAAGTCACCATTTTATATACCATTCAGTTAAATGCAAGGAACACATGAATAGGATGATACTATATGTAAGCTATGCATAGACCAGTGAACTGACAATCACAATAAAAGAAATGCAGATTATTTCACTCAGATTTTTCATGTAGCCTCAACAGTCCAAGCTCTCTTCTAAGTGGAGAGAATCTTTCATTGTAGAGAGGCTTGGTGAAAATGTCAGCAAGCTATTTTTCAGTTTCAATGAAGTGAAATTCAAAGCTCTTTTTAGTGACTTCATCTTTTAGAAAATGATGCGTAATTTGAATATGCTTTAGTCCTAGAGTGTTGAATGGGATTTTTGGTCAAACAGATAACACTAGTGTTATCACATAAAATGGGGACATATCCAAGATCCACTTGGTAGTCTTGGAGTTGATATTTGATCCACAACACCTGGGTGCCACAGCTCCCTGCAGCAACATATTTTACCTCTACAGTAGAGAGAGCAACCGAGTGTTGATTCTTAGATGCCCAAGATATCAAACACCCACCTAAAAATTGGCAATAGCCACTGGTGCTCTTTCTGTGCAATTTGCATCCAGCATAGTCTTCATCAGAATAAGAGACAAGATTGAACTCACAAGATGCAGGGAACCATAGTCCCACATCATGGGTACTAGCAAGATATCTGAAGATACGCTTTACTGCACTCATATGTGACTCTTGAGGACTAGCTTGAAATTTAGCACATAGGCACACACTGAATTATATGTCTGGTCTAGATGAAGTAAGGTAAAGCAAGGATCCTATCATACCTCGAAAGGTCTTTGAATCTACCATTTTACCTTTCTCGTCTGCATCTAAGCTTGCATTTGTGCCAATTGGAGTTGCTATTATTTTCACATTCTCCATCTTGTACTTTTTTAGTAGCTCCTTAATGTACTTAGTCTGGCTTATGAAGCAGCCATCTGGAGTCTGATTAACCTGCAATCGAAGAAAGAACTACAGTTCACCCATTAGACTCATCTCAAACTCATTTGTCATCAATTTAGCAAATTATCTACACATGTCAGATTTTGTGGAACCAAATACAACATCATCAACATAGACTTGTGCAATGAGAATGTCATCTTGCTCCACTTTTGAAAACAAGGTTTGGTCAACCTTACCTCTTGTGAACCATTTACTTGTGTGGAAGCTGCTTAACGTGTCATACCACGCATGAGGACTCTGCTTTAATCCATAAAGAGCCTTATCTAGCTTAAAAACAAGGTCAGGGAGTTCTGAAGATTCAAAACTAGGATGTTGTTCAACATACAATCCCTCCTTGATTAGTCCATTAAGGAGCGCACTCTTTCCATCCATTTGATGAAGTTTTATACCATGGGAACTTGCAAATACAAATAGAATCCTGATGGCCTCTAGCCTAGCAACAGGGGCAAAAGACTCTTCAAAGTCAATGCCAAATTCTTGATTGTACCCCTTGGCTACTAGTCTAGCTTTATTTCTCACAACTTTACCTTCTTCACTTAGTTTGTTTCTGAAAACCCACCTTGTACCAATGATAGATTAGGTCGTGGGTCTTGGAACTAAATTATATACCTTGCTCCATTCAAATTGATTTAAATCTTCATGCATGGCATTTATCCAATTCTCATCTTTTAGAGCTTCATCAATGTTTTTAGGTTCAATCTGGGAAACAAAGGCTAGCTTAACTACATCTTCAGAAATTCTTAACTGAGACCTTGTTCTAGGGGGATCATGCATGCTGCTAATTATGTTATCTAATGGATGATCTTTGAGAACTCTGATGTTTGAAGCATCGTTACCTTCATTTCCAGAGATGTTCCTTTGATTACTTGACTCACCTATGTCACTGGTCGGCTCGTCTTCCTCATTTTGTTGTTCTTGCTCCTCCTTTGGATCAAGAAATTCCTCATCCTCTTGTTTCCTACAAGGCATTGTTTTGTCATTTTCAGAGTTTGTTTCATCAAAAGAAATATGTGGAGACTCTTCCACAGTTTGGTCTTTAATGTTAAAGACTCTATATGTCCTGGAGTGGTCAGAATAACCAAGAAAGATACCTGTATCACTCTTGGGTTCAAATTTATCCAAGTTCATTTTGTCATTATTATGAATGAAACATTTTACTCCAAAGACCTTGAAATGAGCAAGGGATGGTTTCTTACCTTTTACAACTCATATGGAGTTTGGTTACTAGAAGGTCTTACCATGGCACGGTTTATAATGTAACATGTTGTATTATCAGCTTCAGCCCAGAATTTTCTAGACAGGTGACTTTCAATTAGCATGGTTCTTTCCATTTCAACCAATGTCCTGTTCCTTCTTTCAACCACTCCATTTTGCTCAGGGGTTCTTGGAGCTGAGAACCAATGGTTTATCCCTTGATTGCTGCAAAAATCATCAAAGTCAGAATTTTTAAACTCTCCACCATGATTTGATAAGATAGTGCAGAGTTGGAACTTACCATCCTGCTTTATTCTTTTGAAGAAAGCCTGAAACTCCATAAATACATCACTTTTATGAGATAGAAAGAATATACAAGTGAATCTAGAAAAATCATCCACCAAAACAAAACCATATCTTTTCCCACTTAGACTAGCAGTCCGAGTAGGCCCAAATAGGTGCATATGAACCAGTTCTAGTGGTTTCGTTGATTGATTTTCTATTCTGCTCAGAATTAGGCTCCATGATTATGCATGTTTGTGAGTTAAAAATTACCTTATGCTCTTTGTCACACAACTGGCTAATGCTCAAGAGATTGTATTCTAGGCGTTCAACAAGAATAACATTCTCAATTGAGTTGTAGGGATGCTTACCTATTTTACATGTTCAAAGTATATTCCCTTTGTTATTTCCTCCAAAAGTGACATGTCTAGCCTCTTTTTCAACCAACAGGCAGAATTTGGCTCCATCCTCAATCATGTGCCTTGAGCAGCCACTGTCTAGATACCACCTGTTGTGTACGACTGCAAGGCATTCCTGCACAAAATAGATCAAACCAAAAATTTTGGAACCCAGGTGCATTTGGCTCCCAGCCTACCTTTCAATTCTGTTAAACAACATATCAGTTCTTTAGGTAACCAGAATTGGGTTCTGTGTGTGGGTTTGTTATTTTCCTTAAAGTTATTTTTCAGATTACCCACTTTGTTGGTTGCAGGATATCTTGCCTTCATGGGATTTGTCGGGGTAGGAGCCCATTGTCTTGTTGGCTGTTTTGGATTCCACTATTGGTACCAAGAAGGATTCTGATGATTGATCATTCTAGGAAGATGGGGCTGAGCTTTCCTAGCATAGGATTGAACAGGGTAGGTCTGTTGAGCGAACTGAAAGGACCTACTAGGATACCTGTAGCCTTCCCACCATGGCTGTCTAGTCCATGCAGGGTTTCTTTTTGGTGGTCTGTGGGTTGACATACTGGGAGGTTTGTGTTGGTCTTTAACAGGAGAGTAGTCAACTTTCTCTTTGCCCTTGGCTCTTTGATTTTCTAGACTTTTAGGATTTCATTGTTGTTGGATGGTGTCAGGTGGATTTTTAGTTGAGTTAGATTGAGAGGTTGAAGTCTTGGAAGATGAGTTAGTGACAAATGTGATTGATTTTAGACCAATTTCCTTCTTCTTAGTTGGTTGAAACCCTAGACCTTCTTTGTTGAAATTCATTTTAGTTCCTAGAAGGGCATCTAGGTTATCTCTGCCACTGACAAATTTTTCTAAGGAGGTCTATTTATCTTCATTTTCTTTCCTCAAATTTTCAAGTTCTTTTTGTAATTCTTCATTGACTCCTTTTATAGCTTCATACTTTTCACATGCCAAGTTGCACTCATCTTCATACTTCTGCATTCTTGTTTTTAGTTCATCAATTGTGTTTTTCAAGAATCCATTTTCTTTCATCACAATTTTTGAATCCAATTTTTTGTTTTCTAACTCATCCACCATTTTTCTTAGATCTAAATTTTCTATTTTGAGGGAAGCATTTTTTTTTCTTTCGGAGAGGCGTCATGCACAAAGTGGTTTATCTTTTTCTTTAGTGCTTTATTTTCTTTTCTGAAATCATCACATTTATCTAGCAATTCTGAATATGCTTCCTCCCAATCACTCATAGTAAAGTGTTTAAATGGAGAGGTTATCTCATCACCCTCATGACTTTCATCTGCCATGAGACAGATCTTGCCATCACTTTCTTCAGCAGATGTTTCTACCTCTTCCTCTTCTTCTTCATCACTCCAAGTGCTAATCATGGCTTTGGATCTTTTTCCCTTCCAATTGGAGTTTGTTTTCTTAATTGCTTCTGGACATTCAGACTTGACATGTCCAGGCTTCCTGCAATTGTAACACACAATTTTGTCAGACTTTTTAATAGGATTTGATTTAAACTTAGAAGTTCTACTTACCTATGGCCCTTACCTTCTCTTCTTAGGAACTTTCTGAATTTTCTAGTAAGCATGGCAAACTCACCAGTCTCATCTTCTGTGCTAGAGGACTCACTATCATTTTAGGATTCTAGATCACCAGGGCTTGCCTTCAATGCTACTGGCTTCTTCTTCTTGACTCCTTCTTCCTTCCTTTTGAGATTTAACTCATATGTCATTAGAGACCCTATGAGTTCATCAATTGTCATGGTGGACAGATGGCGCGAGTCTTCAATAACTGTTGCTTTTGTATGCCATACTTGTGTCAGAGACCTTAAGATTTTTCTCACCAGTTCCTGTTCAGAATAAGTCTTTCCCAAGCTTTTTAAACTGTTGGTCAATTAAGTCAGTCTGGCATACATCTCTAAAATTGATTCATCACTTTTCATTTTAAATATTTCATATTCAGAGATAAGCATATTTGCTTTGGTCTCCCTTACCTCAGAGGTACCTTCATAAATTACCTCTAGTCTTTTCAACATATCCTTAGCAGTAGCACATAAGGAGACTCTAGAGAATTTCGTCGGATGGAGAGAACAATGCATGATGTTCATAGATCCCCTGTCACACCTCGAGAGCGGAAGATACTCGGATACGTGACACGTCTATATAGATCGTGTCATTAGAGCGATAAAAATTTTGACATACATAATTACGGAGTGCGCAAAAGACTAATAAAATCTAATAATCCCAATAGTCCAAGTGATGATTATTTGATTAACCAAAGGAATTAAAGATAGTCCATGACAAATTTCAAATTTAAAAGCCAAACACTAGACTACATGCCTTAACACGGTCTAGATAACTAAACTGACATATTGGAAATACAAGGTAGGACTCGAGTAAATTCAAAAAACGCGACAAGCTAATGATAGGCGAATGGCGTTCTAGCACTCTTCACTCGGTCTCAAACCCATTCTTGTGGACGCCGTTATCCGAATCACCAGAAAATGTTAGGAAGCAACTAGATGAGCGAATCGCTCAGTAGGAATTACATCTCAAGTTCGAGCAGTCTTTAAGTGATTTACAGTTTACAATTACCAGCATGGCTATGCATGATGTACAAGTAATAAAAAATAAATCAGGTATACGGGTAATCTATTCATGAGGAACAATGAGAGATCAAGAACTGTATAAAGAAGCCATCGCGTGAATGCAAGTATTTGACAAGCAGTATATCAAGGACTTTGTAGATGTAGATTCCATATTCGAGCAAGCAAGGATTATACAAGTAAGTAAGAGTCATGTTCAAGCAAGTAAAAGTTCATGTTCAAGCAAGTAATATCAAGTACGTGTCAATTGGCTATTTCATTCAAGCGAGTAATTGCCCTTTCGGGCCACGCGAGTCAACTCAAGCAAGTAGAGAGAGAGTAAGTGTGGAATGTCTCAAGTCAAGCAAAGTAAGTACTCTCGCCCTTCTACGGGCCTCGAGTCAAGTATTGCCCATTCTGGGCCACGCAAGTCAAGTCAAGCAAGTAGTCGGTGCAATGCCAAATACCGTGGTCAATTAAACTTCCGTGGGCACAAGTACCTTCGGGTGCTCCTCCCAGGACTAGACCGGGCCCTATATGCACAGCATTCATGTATTACTTTTGACATCCACTCTCATTTTATAGCCAACATAGAGTTTCAAGGGTTACTTTAGTAGGATTTACAAGGTAGATTTTTATGGAATGGAATTTAAGGACTCATAATATGTAGAAAAATGACTTAGGGTTGCGTCGGTATAAACCACGATAAAAATGAGGAAAAATGTTAATATATATATGCGTTTTCCTAAATAACAAAAACTCTGGATAGCTCTATAGTAAGGTTAAACAAAAGTTAAAACATCCCATAAGGGCCATTGTACAAATAAGCCACTCTTTACGTAATAGAGTTTACTATTTAAAAATACTCTTCAATTACTACTCAGAATACTATTCATTACTATTTATTTACTATTCATTTACTATTGAAAAATACTATTCACCCCAAATATCGCCCTTCACTAAGTCGCCATTTTCATGAATCATGACTTCTTAAACATTCGTGACTTCTAAGTTAGTATATAAATCAGTTAGTATATTAATCAGTTAGTATATTAGTCATTTAGTATATTAATCATTTAATATATTAATCATTTAGTATATTAATCATCCATGCTAAAAACTTAATAAATGTGAATCATGATACCTAATCTAATGCATGAGCATACCGCTAGATTCCTTATATTTTTCTCTACCTATCTACGTGTCTATCTCAAAAAAATTCTTTTATTTGGAAAAGTGACACTATTCATGAAAATAGTGACTCTTTCAATAGCGGCTCTTTACAGAGTCTTCAATTAAATGACGATACACTGGAGTGTCGCTATTTATATAATTGGCGCCCTGGCTTCGGGCGCCATTTATATTTGGGTGATTTTCACCGGGCAAGTACATTCTGTTACTCAAAACACTATTCATACCATAAAAATTTCTCAGAAATAGAAAGCAAGGATATGAACATGTAGAGAAAATTCTCGAGAGTTCAGAATCATGCTCATGCAAAATTGTTGGGTATCACTATTCAATAAATTGGGGTGATTTACACCGGGCAGGTACATTTCGTGACTCAAAACACTATTCAAACACTATCCATTTTTAATACTTTCAATAAATTAGGAATTAAGTACATGGTTAAATAGAGAAAAATATGAGGGTTCCAGAACCATGTTCATGCATGAGTTTTGTGATTAGGTTAAAAAGTTATAATTGTCTGAACATGGTGGCTGGGCAATATGAGTCACGGTTTACTATTCGAACACTATTCATTTTTAATTCTTTCAGTAAATCAGGAATCGAGGGCATAGACAGGTACAGAAAAATCTCAGGATCACAGATCTATATTCATGCAAAATTTTCATGGTTTAGTTTAATAGTTTTGGATTTTTGAATGTGTTGAATTACTAATTACTGGAAATTCCAGAAAATGGAATTGACGACATTGCACATGGTCTGCAATTAATTGACGACCATGTACCAAGTCTTCATTTCTGAAATTGGTGCCCTGATCAGGGGCGCCATTTACAGGTAGGTTATGCACTATTCATCAGGATGAAAGTGCTCTGAATCAGGAAGTAAGAGTACGTACATGTAGGGAAAAATGTTAGGATTCCAGAAATATGTTCATGTACAAATTTCATGCTTTAGTTCAATAGTTATGGATTTTTGAATGAGTTGAATTATCAATTACTGGAAATTGCGGAAATGGAAATAACGACACTGTAAGGTGTCTTCATTTAATTGACGACCCCTCAAGGGGTCTTCAATTTGGTAATTGGCGCCCTGGTCTAGGGCGCCATTTACTTGAGAGCTGGGACTCTCGGGTTTTTAAAACATGTAATTATTTTATGTACAGAGGTTATATACTAAGGTTTAAAACATGGTTATTAAGATTACAAAACTAGTGTAACAAAATATGTTCAAAAACTCATGAAATCATGCTAACAGACTATCTTCAAACTCATAAAGATCATGGTAACAGTATGTATAAAATCACATGCGATAGGTGTAACAGGCTATTAGAATATGTATAACATGGTATATACATGGTTATTTCTTGATCACTGTAAAGCCAGGTAATATATATATATATATATATATATATATATATATATAGCATGAATGATGAGTTAATCTAACTCTAAGCATGCATAAGTTAACCTATTTCGCTACTAGTTAGGCAAGGACATGAGAACACCTACCTTTTGACGTGTGATTATGAGGTAAAGATGATAGGATGAAGCCACACGTTCCCCGCCGCCGTAAAGCTTCAGTAGCAGGACGTAGACTTCACGTTTTTTGAGAAATGAAGGGCAATATTCCCTTCTGCAAGCAGCACTGAAAGATGGCAGTAGCCTCTGACAGTGCTACGGAGGGGATTAGTTATAGAGAATCGCAAAGCATTGGTTTATTGTTTTGCGGGTCCGGCTGAGTAGGGATGGTGCTTTGCCAGCTAAATTGGGTTGTTCGTGTCTCAACCTTCTAGAAACATAGATTAAAATGACGCCTCTGTAAGTGGTCGTCCATTAATCTAGGTGGTACTATTCATATAAATGACGTCTCTACATGAGGGCGTCAACTGTTAGACAAAACTGCCACTCTCACGTGTTGGCCTTCATGGTGTTCACATATATATTAATATCATAATGGGATGGGGCCCTAAGGGAAATGGCGCCTCCTTGCATGGTCTTCAATTTGGCAATTGGCACCCTAGTCAGGGGCGCCACTTCTCTTGGTGGTGGACAAGGACACCCACTTACGTACTACCCTTGTGCATAAAGTTGGATTGCACATTTATATGCTAGTCCTCCTATGATTTGGTTCTTTCTATAATACCTTTCATGTAAGATTCTTTAGGAAAGAGTTCATTACGTACTATGCATAAAGTGGGTTGTACATTTACATACTATCCCTCATAAGGTTTTGGTTCTTTTTCATAAGGCCTTCATGATTCTTATTGTCATAAAGTAAGGTTGGCTTGTATATTTACATTATAATCCTCATAAGGTTGGATTCTTTATGTAAGGCCTTCATGTATGATTTCTTTTAGGAAGAAGTTTTAAATTTATTCGATGATTTCTATCGGGGGTGCTACAACCTCCCCCACTTAAAAGAATTTGCTCCCCAAATTCAACTGTACCATGCAGAAATAGAAAGGGTGCAGAGTACTTACAATTAGAAATACTCTGGAAATCTCCTCTTCATAGACTCTTCGGTCTCCCATGTAGCTTCTTGTTCTAAGCATCGATTCCATTGGATTTTCACCATAGGGATCGTCTTGTTCCTTAGAACTCGAACTTCTCGTTCGAAGATCTTCATTGGCTTCTGCTCGTAGGTAAGGTCCTTCTGTACCACTAAATCAGTGTGGTCAATGACATGGAAATGATCGTGCACGTATTTCTTTAGCATAAAGACATGAAATACGTTTTGCACTTCTGATAGTTACGGAGGTAGGGTGATGCGATAAGCCACCTCGCCTACTCTTTCCAGCACTTCGAATGGACCAATAAACATTGGTGTTAGTTTACCATTAACACCGAATCTTTTAATACCTCGACCGGAAGATACCTTGAGAAAAACATGATCTCCGACTTGAAATTTTAAAATCTCCTCTTCTGTTGTCGGCATAAGATTTCTGCCAGGACTGTGCTATCTTTAGCCTTTCCCGAATGAGGCGTATATTCTCGATAGAATCTCTTACCATATCTGGGCTTAGAATTTTTTTTTCACCAACTTCATCCCAGCATATTGGAGATCGATAACTCCTACCATGCAATACCTCAAAAGGTGCCATTTGAATACTGGCTTGATAGCTGTTGTTATATGCAAATTCGGCTAGGGGCATCAGCTACAGAATTACCCTTACCAGGGATGGTATTGTATAGTGAAGTCAAAATCTTTGAGATATTCGAGCCAATGCCTTTGCTGCATGTTGAGCTCCTAAACACTTGAGACTTTTAAGATCGGGGTACCCTACGAATTATTCTCCGTAGACGTAGTGTCTCCAGATCTTTTAAGGCAAATACCACGGCGGCTAGTTCTAAATCATGCACCGGGTAGTTCCCTTCATGTTTCTTGAGCTATCGGGACCAGCACCAGGGACAAGGTCAATTGTGAACGACACTTCCCTTTATGGAGTTAAGCCGATTAACATCATGAAAATCTTGAATTACATAGGTGTCTTCAAATTTCATCTTCTCGCCTTTAGTGGCAGTTACAAAGGCTAGGAAAGCCACACAACCTTTTCTTTTGCTAGTTCGGAGAGTTGAGATAAGATGGGTTCTATTCCGAGGGCTAATATAAATCAGCTCGGGAAAATCCACCAAAGTTATCTTGCCATCCAGTCGGCGAACCATTTATATCTAGGCTTATCAGGTTGACAGGAGGTTGTCCCCTTTAATCATACCTTGCAGTTCGGGTAACAATGAGTGATATCAGACTTAGTCTCGAGGGGTGTAGATATGGCTAAGTCTAACCATTCGAGCTCCTTGGGAAATAAAGCAGTAAACATCTTTGAAACAAATGAATAAGTTGCTCGGATATCAAATAAAACTTTAGCGGTTTTAGGACAAACAATTAGTGTACCTTCCATGCTTCCCCCTTCTGTTGGTTCTGTTTTCTTAGAGAGCTTGTAGACGGTCTTGATTCTTCATCGAATGCTTCTCTTCATTAGTGGCTTGCTCCTTCGTCAATGGACAGTCTAGGATTCGATGCTCTTAGCTCCCACATCAGAGCCAGGCTCCTAACTTCCTCTAGCATTCCTTCGTCCTGTGGCCAGTTTTGTTGCAGTATTTACAAACTTCCTTAGAAGACGTAGTAGTAGAGAATGGCTTGTTACTTCTCTGAAATGTCTTTCCCTTGGAGGGTTCTCCTCCATTGTAGGACCGCTTCTTGTTGAACGGTGATTTGAAATTCCCCGGGCTTGCGACAGGTTCCTTCTTGTCCCTTCCTCGAATCTTGTTAGCCAGTTCAGTGGCACTCTCGAGCAATTGGGCACGCCTAACCATCTCCGAATAGACTTGAATGTCCATCGGTGCGAGGTGTGTAATATAGTGGGGCCGAAGCCCATTGAGGAACCTTTTAGCCTTCATCCTTTCTGTACACACCAAGTGAGGTGCATACATGGATAATCTTGCGAACTGGGCCTCATACTTGGCCATAGTTAGGGTCCGCTGCTTTAGTGCGGCAAATTCTGTGGCCTCCATTTCCTGAATGTGGTTGAAAATGTATTTGCTGTTAAAATGTTCGACAAAGTCATCCAATGAGGCATGGTTATCCGGCAATGTTACTTTTATGGATTCCCACAAATCTCGAGCGTCTCGCTCAAGTTGAAAAGTGGCCAATAAGACCTTTTCTTTATCCGTACACTGTATTGCATGGAAAATTCCCTCAATTTCCTTTAGCCAGTTCTCGGCATCCTCGGGGTTAGTCGAACCCGTGAACCTTGGTGAGTTCAAATAACAAAAATCCCTATGAAGGTCACCGGCTCCACGGTGAGCTTCGCCTTGCGCTACTTGCTGTAGCACCTGCATAGGACCTTGCACGGTGTACTGCATCTCGCGCCATTGTGCTTTCTCAGTAGCCATGATCCTACAAAAGGGTTTAAGTGTAATAAATATCATGTTTTATTAGGAGGTCAAAAATCATTATAGAACTTAACCCATAGCTCTATCCATCTCACCGGGTAAGGTACAACCATCCTTAGACTCGGGTTATACCTCGGAAACTAAAATCCTAGGTTTCGATCATGACTTCTAATTCTCTTGACTTCTTATTCGCTAGGAAAATGAAATCCTAGGCTCTGAGAGCAAGAAGACTGTCACGCCTCGAGCGCGGAAGATACTCGGATACGTGACGCGTCTATATAGATCGTGTCATTAGAGCGATAAAATTTTTGACATACATAATTACGGAGTGCGCAAAAGACTAATAAAATCTAATAATTCCAATAGTCCAAGTGATGATTATTTGATTAACCAAAGGAATTAAAGATAGTCCATGACAAATTCCAAATTTAAAAGCCAAATACTAGACTACATGCCTTAACAAGGTCTAGACAACTAAACTGACATATTGGAAATACAAGGTAGGACTCAAGTAAATTCAAAAGACGCGATTAGCTAATGATAGGCGAATGGCGTTCTAGCACTCTTCACTCGGTCTCAAACCCATTCTTGTGGATGTCGCTATCCGAATCACCTGAAAATGTTAGGACGCAACTAGATGAGTGAATCGCTCAGTAGGAATTACATCTCAACTTTGAGCAATCTTCAAGTGATTTACAGTTTACAATTACCAGCATGGCTATGCATGATGTACAAGTAATAAAAAAAAATCAGGTATACAGGTAATCTATGCGTGAGAAACAATGAGAGATCAAGAACTGTATAAAGAAGGCATTGCGTGAATGCAAGTATTTGACAAGCAGTATATCAACGACTTTGTAGATGTAGATTCCACTTTCGGGCAAGTAAGGATTATACAAGTAAGTAAGAGTCATGTTCAAGTAAGTAAAAGTTCATGTTCAAGCAAGTAATATCAAGTACGTGTCAATTGGCTATTTCATTCAAGCGAGTAATTGCCCTTTCGGGCCACCCGAGTCAAGTCAAGCAAGTCGAGAGATAGAGTAAGTGTGGAATGTTTCAAGTCAAGCAAGTAAGTACTCTCGCCCTTCTACAGGCCTCGAGTCAAGTATTTCACATTCTGAGCCACGCAAGTCAAGTCAAGCAAGTAGTCGGTGCAATGCCAAACACCGTGGTCAATTAAACTCCCATGGGCACAAGTACCTTCGGGTGCTCCTCCCAGGACCAGACCGGGCCCTATATGCACAGCATTCATGTATTGCTTTTCACATCCACTCTCATTTTATAGGTAATATAGAGTTTCAAGGGTTGCTTTAGTAGGATTTACAAGGTAGATTTTTATGGAATGGAATTCAAGGACTCATAATATGCAAGAAAATGACTTAGGGTTGCGTCGGTACAAACCATAATAAAAATGAGGGAAAATGTTAATATATATATATACTTTTTCCTGAAGTCCCACGATCAATGACACCCAAGAGGGGGGTGAATTGGGTGTTTATAAATTTTAAAGAAACTTTTGGCTTTTTACAAAATATGTGATAAACATTAATTAGCAATTTGAAAACTATTTAACTAATTCTCTCAATCTCTCCGTTCCCACACGACCATATAACGAAAACAATCAAACCACACAAATAACACACAATGCACAGTGGTTTTTAAGGTGGTTCGGATGCAACGACGGCAATCCTACGTCCACCCCTCACCAAACCCGGTGAGGCTTCACTCGGGGATAAATCCCCAAACGGAGACGACGCTCCAACCATACACGCAGGACGACACCTGCCCACACACACACACGGAGACGAGGTCTCCAACACGATCTAACAAGCGGATCAACAAAGCACATATACGCTGCGACAAGTGCAACACTCCACACACACAAACACTAAGATCTAGATAAAACCACACACACACGCAGATCTAAGAAGACCTACACACACGAATCAAATACAACACACACACACACACGACCACGGATCCAACAACGATCCACACACACACAAGTTTTCGCAGTTTATGAGGAACACAAATATAACACCCAAAACACAAAGGCAATGAGGCACAGTTTAGAAAACTCTTGATTTAGCTTCCTTTTGAACGTATGCTACTGATCTTTGAACGTGGCTTCAATCTTCACTTGAGCAGAGCTTGAAAGACCTCATATGGATCTTGAGAAATAATATTCTTTCACCTTTTAGCCGCCTTTTCTCGAATCGGTGCTTGCTTCCTTCTTCTTCTTTCCCCCTTGGGCAATCTTCCTTTGAATCCTTGCTTGCTTGCTTCTTCACTTCCTTGGAGGTTGCTAGCTTCAGCTTTGGCTTGAAACACCTTGGAGATGGATGAAGAACTTACAAAATGGAGTATGTTTGCAAGAGTTCCCACAGCCTTCTTCTTGCCTTGATAGCCTTCTTCTTGATCTCTCTTTGTTGGTTGCTTGCTTCTTAACTTGAATGGGGGTATATTTGCTTCAGATTTACCTACAATGTGTTGAGGAAGGATGAAGAACTTCAGCTCCAAGCACTGTTCACAGAGGTGCTACAGTACTCGTGAATCTCCTCTTCTAACCTCCCTTGATCTCTCTTGATCCCCTTGAAGCCTTAGGGTTTCTAACCCTCTTGTATGTGTTTTATAGCATTTGAATGGTCTATAGAAACCCCCCAGACCAGATCCACATTTTGTGGGTGATTGGGTGACTTTAGGATTAAAGAAATCCATGGAGAATGGCTCTTCTCGAAGTGGAAAACAAAGTCAACATATGTTGGCTCGGGGCTGGCGGTCGACTTGTGGAAGCTGGCGGTCGACCGCTACTGAGAAACCTGTAGAAATTTGATCCCTGGAATTTTAGGTCGACCTGCGGCGGTCGACCTCCAGTTCTGCAGTATGAGACTTTTCGCATTTGGCGATTCTGGTTGACCGGAATGACCTAGTCCTGCAAAGTTGAAGTGTTAGTCCAATGAAATACATCTAAATAACTATGACTTTGAGTAGATGTTTATTTCATGCATTTGGGGGTTGGATTTCACTTGGTTTATGCATTAGAAATATCAAGACCATTTGAGCATGTTACCATGATTGGACTGAGGAACTAATACATTTGAAGAGTGAACTTGTAAGTTATCAATCCAAGTGATCATTATGAGCCTCAAATATCATGAATGAAGTTTAGAAATGAGAGGTATATAGAATACCCATGGTGAGATTGATGGCTCTGACAAGGTAAGAATCTTACCAATGGTTCTTGACAATAAATGACATATACAACCTATGTTGAACTGTAGAAAAGCAAGGTACTTATCCACACGTACGATTTATCCTGCGACTGCCATGAGTTTGATCCTACAAGTAAGATAGTCAGGGTTAATACCATACTTGTTCACATTGAAGAGGTTAAGAAACCTCTTGCCTCTTGTAAAACCAACATATGCAAACCAAGCATCAAGACCATAGTTATCATCACTTAATCACACATTAAGTTTAGTTATCATCAAATCATAACTTAACAATCACAACAATCATCAAAACCATAATTCAACAATCTCCCCCTTTTTGATGATGACAAACTTATTGATGATGATAAACTTAATGATTACTTATTAATGATGATACAACATAGTGGATACAACAGAATGGCACATGTATTCGTCTCCCCCTGTCATACACAATCATCAATTGTTCTCCCTCTTTGACATAATCAAAAGGCGGGATAATGCAAATCTCTCTCCCCTTGTGACACGATCAACAATATCAACAACTTTGGAAGAAGCCAAGCCAGGAAGAACAAGCTTATCTCCCTTTGAAACAGCAATAGCCCATCTTATCAAATCAGAAGAAGCAAGGGTAAATCATGGACGAACAAGTGAATATGATTCCAATCAGAGAAAACCAATTGGTGATTATTCTGACAAATCAATATGATACCATCCAAAGTAAATATAGTCAAGCATGTATTGATACCAATTGAAGTTGGTGATTGGTAGGTTGGATATGAACCAATGGAGAAAGATGTTCACAAGATGAGATGTTCAACAGGATATCATGCAAAATCTAGATCCCATGTCAGATTTTATCAACATGCAAGAGCAGGAGGACATAACAAGAGAATTTATTTTGATTTTCAAGTTATCTGATTTTTATATTTTTGTAAATGCATAAAAGCTCAACGCAAACATGTGACACTATGAATGCATGCAATGCAACTGAATAGATATGATGAAAATATGAATGTAGTCATCTGAAACTCAATGCAAGCATACAATGGAATGAAAAACAACTAGGCCAATTTTTGAACTCAAAAATCATTTTTGGAATGTGATGGATTTTCAGATTTTGACATTTTCTGTTATAATGCATGAAGATATATACATGCAAATGATGTCATATGAAATGTACAATCAAACAAATATATATATATACATGCAACACAGCTCCCCCAGACTTGTTTAAGAGAGGATAGGTATAAGAAGGGTCCATGAGAGTCATGACAATCGGAATGCACATGTGTAGCACATGGGAGATTGTGCAATCAGATAGGAGAGTCATGCAATTGCTAAAGCAGTCAATCAATTTTTTGAATACATAATGAATCAAATTTTCATATGTATAAGTGAGTAACATGAAAAAAAAATAGTTGCAATATGGATATTCAGATTTTCAGATTAACACAAGGAGACATTGTACAGACTGCACTTCAATTTTGAAAACAGCGTATTGGAGGCTACGCTCTACCACAATGAGTTTTCACCAACATTTTTCAACTCAACCAATATCACATGATAGTCAGAATTTTTCAAGAGTGGTCAGGTTCAAATAATTCCTTTTTATGTGAGTAGACGCATGGAGCTCATGCCAGAATCTACGATTACTCAAAATACTGAACCATTTCACCTCATTTGAACAGAGATACTAGTCAACACTTTTCAGATATGAACCACATCACGTCTCAGGTGACATGTGCCCAGTTTACTCAGTGAGACCGAGCATTGCTCTATCTTTCATTTACATTTCAGATTTTTCAACAAAGATAGGTAGGTAGCTTTTTCCTCAACTGTCTCTTCAACATACATGCAGCAAGTTTAACATCTCGAGAGTGTTGAAAAGAAATTCATATATCCTTATCTTTAACACTCATTTTCACATTTTGTGCATGAAGTGTGCGAATTTGATTCAGCATATATAACGAAAATATCATGAATACATAACAGTGTAACTCCCCCTAAATAGATGCACTTATGAAATATGAACTCCCCCAGAGTGTACGACATGAAACACTCCAATAATGACTCAAATGCAGTAATATTTATCAAGGAGATATACAGCCATAGAAATGCCAAAGGATGGGGGTGAATAGCATATAGTATCAAGCAAGCATTTAGAGGGAATGTATGCAATATGCACTATGACATGCATGCGAGCAATGTGATGTCAATTTGATACTAATGGAATGGACAATTTGATACCAATTGAATGGATGCCAACTGAATGAACTAAGTGCGACTAATGCTTGAGTTCCAATGCAATACAACGTATGAGCATATAAGAATGTGATGCAATGTGCAAAGTGATTCTGACTTTTGATTTTCATTTGAATGAGTGCAGCTAATGCATGAGTACTGATGCAATGCAACCTTTGATCATATAGTAGTGGAATGGAAATGCAATATGCCAAGACAACATGCAATGTGGTGCAAAAATTCTTATATCAAATGAATGAGCTAACTGCAGTTAATGCATGAACTCTAATGCATGCAACCTATGCCTGTAAGAGAGTGTGAGGAAATATGCAATTGCAGCAAGGGAGGGCTTTGATTTACACACCATGAGACAAGTTCCACATTAGAGCATTCACATTTTATCAATGTGTCAGCAAGCTTTTGCATGACATGACTTTTATGAGATAAGGGTGCTTAAAAGATCAAAATTAAGCAATGCAACCCAATTTTTAAAATTTTTCAAAAATAGATTTTTAAAGGTCATTCACAAGTATTGAAATGAGAATTTATCCAAGAGTCAAATGTATGAATCATTTAATCACAGACATGTTTTCAATTTACATCGTTCAGCTCAAGAATTCATTCACACATCAACCATTCACAAGCCAGTCACAATCGTCAAGATCTGGTACGAGGCGGAGATTTTAGTCCGAAGACCCAGCTCACGCATAGGGAATGCTTCCAAGTGGACATGATCCACTCTTCCACAGACGTCATTTGATATACCAGATATGTAATTCAATTCAAGTATGATCATGCAATTCATATTGAGAATATACAGTATGCAACCACTTCATACACATCTTTCAAGATTTTCAATTTGATTCAGTCAATTAGGCACATTCATCGTAACATTCTAGTAAATGACAATTCAAGTTTTTAGAATCAATACATGTCACTTGAGAGTGTCACCAAGTGACAAAGACGGCCTTAGTTCAGGAGACAAGATTGGAAGCCTTCAATCACTAAAATCACCAACCTCACGAAGGTTGATATTTCAGCTTTTTCTTTCTTACCTTTGTCTTGAGAATCCATTTTCTTCCAAGCCTTCCACCTGCAATCCAAAAGAAGAATAAAATTTAATTTACTCATTGAGTGTATTTTAAAATCTTCTTGCATAATCCCTGCAAAATGTTCACAAAAGGTATTATTAGTAGCTCAGAAATGATATCATCCACATATGCTTAAACCACTAAAATGTCTTTTACCTGATTTATCTTGTGAGAGGTGTTTGATCAACCTTACCTATTGAACATGTTCTCAATCAAAAGATGCGGGCTTTTCATACCATGCCTTGGGTACTTGCTTTAGCACGTACAAGGACTTTCACCACCTTATATTTGAGTCGATCCTGGAGGTTGTTCTACATAAAGTATCCCATCTTCTTGTAGCAACTTGAGAGGGTTCTCATCATTTTCATCCTTGCAAGGTATTCCTTTCGTTTACTCAAACTTGGCCATGACTAGCCCATCATCATTTAGATTTGGGAGTATAATCTGCATCCAAGGACAAGAGGACTTGAGTTGTCAATTTTGATTCAAATTTATTGACAATGGTATGATAAATTATTTTAACAACCAACATCCCCTAGACAGCTCTAGATGCAATGTATGACTCATGTGTGAACCTAAACATTAAGTTCATATGACGAATGTGATTGCTCCCCCTTAGTGTGTGCATGAATGCAAGATGTTCATTAAGGTCCTAATACCATGTGCATCCTGTAACTAATTGACTCATAGTACTAGGCAGAGAACTTAGATCCGAAGATCACCTCACACGTAGTGAAAGTTTTCAGACAGGCTTAACCTACCCTTCCACATGTCACCATTTGATATACTATGTAATCATGGATGGCGAAGGTAGGAGGATTGCAATGCATTATGGCATGAATACACAATGTTCAATATTTGCAAGACATCACGTGAAGGTCTATGCATACTTAGTGTATGTGGTGAAATCATGCTTTGATGAATCTTCAAGCTCTTCTTTACACGAAGATGCTATATGACAATTGATATGCGCACAAATATACAAACAACTATGAATGAAATACATGTACAGACATATGCAAGATTACATGACTATATGACACAAAGTAAGTTAAAACATGACACAATCACTACAGAAAGTAGGAAGGATATCACCTGATATTCAAATTTAGTTTTTGATTTTTCTTCGAACCTGACTTATGCCACTTGACTCGTGTGCCTTACCTTCTTGACGAAAATAGATTTCATATTTTACATTCACATGGCACACCTGCAAAATAGATTTCTCATTTGGCATTCTTAGGTACCCAAACAATCTTGGGTCCTTGTGGGTTAACAGCAACATGGGCATGTGATTTCAAATTTTTGACAACATTCAAATCATCATTTTTCTTTAGAAAATAATCATGCTTAACATTCCCAGATTTGCCAAAGTGATGGTAGAAGGCACGTGGCATCATATTCTTTCTTATCATGGGTTCTATTGATTTGTGTGTGTGAGCATGATGTGTTGAGTAGTTCTTTCTCTTCAATAATAACCAGCAATGTGAAGTTGTATGACCTCTTTTACCACAGTGATTGTAATGCATGGAAGATTTTGTGGTGAAAGTTCTCTTTGTATTTTTCAAAACAGCTTGGTTTCTACATGCTCTCAAGTCATCATTCTTCGTATTGAAACAATCATGCATCAGGTGTCCAATTTTTCCACAGTAAAGATAAGACATGTTTCTTTTGTTGGATGCATGGGATTTCGCATGAAAGTTTTTAGCATGCACATTTTGAACATTCACATTGTTTTTTAGATTGGCTTGAGTTCTTGGCACAATGGGTTGCTGGGAGTTAGATTTAAAGGTGCTGGGTGTACAGGTGCTATGAACAAATGAAGTGTATAACTTACTTTCAAATTTTTTCTTGTTCACAAGATTAAACCCCAATCCTTCTCTTTGAAAGTTCACTTTCAACCCCAATAATTTGTCCAAATTTCCTTGACCATCCACAAATCTAGACAATGAAGCATTCAAGTCCGAGATTTCTTTTTCAAGTGATGAAATATGCAGTTCATAGAAAATAATCTTATTTTCACACGAATTGATTTATTCATGTAAAGTAGCATTGATGGTTTTATGACTGTAACACCCTCAAATATAGCTAAGTTGTACTCTATATCACCGAGGCGCCTTTTGAAGTATCGGCTCAGTTCTTGAAAAGAATTCCGAAGTTAAGCGTGCTTAATGGGGAGTAGTACTGGGATGGGTGACCTGCCCGGGAAGTCCCCCATTCTGGAGCCGATCACTGTTATAGGTCACCCATCCCAGTACTACTCCCCATTAAGCACGCTTAACTTCGGAGTTCTTTTCAAGAACTGAGCCGATACTTCAAAAGGCGCCTCGGTGATATAGAGTACAACTTAGCTATATTTGAGGGTGTTACAATCTACCCCTCTTATATAGGCGACGTCCTCGTCGCTGGGCACATATAGCACGCAATCATGCAATCAAGCCCCCAGGCAGGTAGGACTCTAGAGGTGGCCCCTACAGGCTCAAGAGGTGGCTCCCACTATGTAGCACTTTGCTCCATTACGGACTCAAGAGGTGGCTCCCATAGCGTAGCACTTTGCCCTGCATGGCACTTAGCTCCCACACTTCCGGCTGGGGTATGGCTCTGATACCATTCTGTCACGCCCCGTACTCTATACCGTCGAGGTATTGTCCGCTTTGGCCGGCCGGCCTCACGGTTTTATCCCTTTCTAACAGTGATCGGCTCCAGAATGGAGGACTTCTCGGGCAGGTCACCCATCCCAGTACTGCTCCCCATTAAGCACGCTTAACTTCGGAGTTCTTTACAAGAACTGAGCCGATACTAATGAGGAGTAGTACTGGGATGGGTGACCTGCTCGGGAAGTCCCCCATTCTGGAGCCGATCACTGTTAAAAGGGGATAAAACCGTGAGGTCGGTAGGCCAAAGGGGACAATACCTCGACGGTATAGAGTACGGGACGTGACAATGACTTTCAATTTCTTACAACAAAGCATGCACTTTTTCAGATTCATCAATATTCACAGATTTTCCTTTTTCAAAAATAAGCAATCTTTCAGAAATGGTCCTATTCAATTCCTTCAGTTTCTCATTTTCTTTTTCATGTTTCTTATCATGAATAAATTCAGTCTGAAAATTATCCACTGAACTTATTCTCTCTCTCAGCTCTTTATTTTCATTTCTTAAGGAAGAGATTTGATCTTTATGGAATTCAAGATCGAAAACAGAAGACTCAATCATTTCCTCTAAATGTGAGCATTTTTTACAAGAGAAATTATAATTATTTTGTTTGACATTCTTTTTCAATTTTTTGTTTTCGAATTTTACCTTCTTGTATTTATCAGCAAGATCATCATATGCAATCAACAAATCTTCATAGCTAAATTCATCTTCATTATCAGAATCAGAATTTACCTTTGAGCTTGATCTACTTGGCTGATCACTCCCTTGTTCACTTGTGCCTGCCACATGACATTGGTCTCCATGCTCTTCTCGGATTTTAGTTAATCCATCCAAGATGTCCTTCGCAGATCTACAATAGAAGATAAACGGGAAATAATTAGAATCAACTGCAGCAGTTAGCAACTTTAACACCAAACAATTTTGATCATGTTTCAGCTTTTGATTTTCAGTCCAGACATTTTTATCCTTAGGCAACTCATAAGGACCATATGAAACAAGCTTCCATAGCTTAGGGTCATATAAGTTGACAAGACTGCACATTCTACCTAACCACAAATCGAAATTGCAACTATCAAATACCGGTGGAGAATTCAAAGTATTCATAATGGTAGTCATTGATCTGGATCACTCTAGATCGTTAGATCTATAAACAATCGAGCCTTAGCTCTGATACCAATTGAAGTCCCGCGATCAATGACACCCAAGAGGGGGGCGAATTGAGTGTTTACAAATTTTAAAAAACCTTTTGACTTTTTACAAAATATGTGATGAACATTAATTAGCAATTTGAAAATTGTTTAACTAATTCTCTCAATCTCTCCGTTCCCACACGACCATATAACGAAAATAATCAAACCACACAAATAACACACAATGCACAACTATTTTTAAGGTGGTTCGGATGTAACGACGGCAATCCTACGTCCACCCCTCACCAAACCCGGTGATGCTTCACTCGGGGATAAATCCCCAAACGGAGACAACGCACCAACCACACACGTAGGATGACACTTGCCCACACACACGGGGACGCACCCCAACACACACACACACGGAGATGAGGTCTCCAACACGATCTAACAAGCGGATCAACAAAGCACACACACGCTGTGACAAGTACTGCACTCCACACACATAAACACTAAGATCTAGATAAAACCACACACACACGTAGATCCAAGAAGACCTACGCACACACGAATCAAATACAACACACACACACACGACCACGGATCCAACAACGATCCACACACACAAGTTTTCGCAGTTTATGAGGAACACAAATATAACACCCAAAACACAAAGGCAATGAGGGACAGTTTAGAAAACTCTTGATTTGGCTTCCCTTTGAACGTATGCTGCTAATCTTTGAACGTGGCTTCAATCTTCACTTGAGCAGAGCTTGAAAGACTTCATATGGATCTTAAGAAACAATATGCGTTCACCTTTTAGCAGCCGTTTCTCGAATTGGTGCTTGCTTGCTTCTTCTTCTTTCCCCCTTGGGCAATCTTCCTTTGAATCCTTGCTTGCTTGCTTCTTCACTTCCTTGGAGGTTGCTAGCTTCAGCATTGGCTTTAAACACCTTGGAGATGGATGAAGAACTTACAAAATGGAGTATGTTTGCAAGAGTTCCCGCAGCCTTCTTCTTGCCTTGATAGCCTTCTTCTTGATCTCTCTTTGTTGGTTGCTTGCTTCTTCACTTGAATGGGGGTAGATTGGCTTCAGATTTACCTTCAATGTGTTGAGGAAGGATGAAGAACTTCAGCTCGAAGCACTATTCACGGAGGTGCTACAGTACCCATGAATCTCCTCTTCTAGCCTCCCTTGATCTCTCTTGATCCCCTTGAAGCCTTAGGGTTTCTAACCCTCTTGTATGTGTTTTATAGCATTTGAATGGTCTATAGAAACCCCCCAGACCAGATCCACATTTTGTGGGTGATTGGGTGACTTTAGGATTAAAGAAATCCATGGAGAATGGCTCTTCTCGAAGTGGAAAATAAAGTCAACATATGTTGGCTCGGGACTGGCGGTCGACCTGTGGAAGCTGGCGGTCGACCGCTACTGAGAAACCTGTAGAAATTTGATCCCTGGAATTTTAGGTCGGCCTGGGGCGGTCGACCACTGTTGCCGGTCGACCTGCGGCGGTCGACCTCCAGTTCTGTAGTATGAGACTTTTCACATTTGGCGATTCTGGTTGACCGGAATGACCTAGTCCTGCAAAGTTGAAGTGTTAGCCCAATGAAATACATCCAAATAATAATGACTTTGAGTAGATGTTTATTTCACACATTTGGGGGTTGGATTTCACTTGGTTTATGCATTAGAAACATCAAGACCATTTGAGCATGTTACCATGATTAGAATGAGGAACTAATGCATTTGAAGAGTGAACTTTTAAGTTATCAATCCAAGTTGTCATTGTGAGCCTCAAATATCATGAATGAAGTTTAGAAATGAGAGGTATATAGAATACCCATGGTGAGATTGATGACTATGACAAGGTAAGAATCTTACCAATGGTTCTTGACAATAAATGACATATACAACCTGCGTTGAACTGTAGAAAAGCAAGGTACTTATCCACACGTATTATTTACCAGGCGACTGCCATGAGTTTGATCCTGCAAGCAAGATAGTGAGGGTTAATACCATGCTTGTTCACATTGAAGAGGTTACGAAACCTCTTGCCTCTTGTAAAACCAATATATGCAAACCAAGCATCAAGACCATAGTTATCATCAATTAATCATACATTAAGTTTAGTTATCATCAAACCATAACTTAACAATGACAACAATCATCAAAACCATAACTCAACATTTCCTAAATAACAAAATCTCTAGATAACTCTATAGTAAGGTTAAACAAAAGTCAAAACATCCCATAAGGGCCATTATAGAAATATGCCACTCTTTACGTAATAGAGTTTACTATTTAAAAATACTATTCAATTACTATTCAGATTACTATTCACTACTAGTCACTTGCTATTCATTTACTATTGAAAAATACTATTCACCCCAAATAGTGGCCTTCACTAAGTCACCATTTTCGTGAATCACGACCGCTTAAATAGTCGTGACTTCTAAGTTAGTATATAAATCAGTGAGTATATTAATCAGTTAGTATATGAGTCATTTAATATATTAATCATTTAGTATATTAATCATCCATGCTAAAAATTTAATAAATGTGAATCATGATACCTAATCTAATGCATGAGCATACCGCTAGATTCTTTATATTTTTCTCTACATATCTACGTGTCTATCTCAAAAAAATTCTTTTATTTGGAAAAGTGACACTATTCATTGAAATAGTGACTCTTTAAATAGCGACACTTTACAGAGTCTTCAATTAAATGACGACACACTGGAGTGTCGCTATTCATATAATTGGCGCCCTGGCTTGGGGCGCCATTTATATTTGGGTGATTTTCACCGGACAGATACATTCTATGACTCAAAATACTATTCATACCGTAAAAATTTCTCAGAAATAGAAAGCAAGGATATGAAGAGGTAGAGAAAATTCTTCGGAGTTCAGAATCATGCTCACGTAAAATTTTTGGGTTTCACTATTCAATAAATTGGGGTGATTTACACCGGGCAGGTACATTCCGTGACTCAAAATACTATTCAAACACTATCCATTTTTAATACTTTCAGAAAATCAGGAATTATGTACATGGTTAAATAGAGAAAAATATGAGGGTTCCAGAACCATGTTCATGCAGGAGTTTCGTAATTCGGTTAAAAAGTTATAATTGTTTGAACATAGTGGCTGGTCAATATGAGTCACGGTTTACTATTCAAACACTATTCATTTTAATTCTTTTAGTAAATCTGGAATCGAGGACATGGACAGGTACAGAAAAATCTCAGGATCATAGAACTATATTCATGCAAAATTTTCATGGTTTAGTTTAATAGTTATGGTTTTTTGAATGTGTTGAATTACTAATTACTGAAAATTCTAGAAAATAGAATTGACGACATTGCACATGGTCTTCAATTAATTGACGACCATGTACCAAGTCTTCATTTCTGAAATTGGCACCCTGGTCAGGGGTGCCATTTACAGGTGGGTTATGTACTATTCATCAGGATAAAAGTGCTCCGAATTAGGAAGTGAGAGTACGTGCAGGTAGGGGAAAATGTCAGGATTCCAGAAACATGTTCATTTACAAATTTCATACTTTAGTTCGATAGTTATGGATTTTTGAATGAGTTGAATTATCAATTACTGAAAATTGTAGAAATAGAAATGACGACAGTGTGAGGTGTCTTCATTTAATTGACGACTCCTCAAGGGGTCTTCAATTTGGTAATTGGCGCCCTAGTCTGGGGCGCCATTTACCTGAGAGCTGGGACTCTTGGGTTTTTAAAACATGTAATTATTTTGTGTACATATGTTATATACTAAGGTTTAAAACATGGTTATTAAGACTGCAAAACTAGTGTAATAAAATATGTTCAAAAACTCATGAAATCATGCTAACAGACTATCTTCAAACTCATAAAGATCATGGTAACAGTATGTATAAAATCATATGCGACAGGTGTAACAGGCTATTAGAACATGTATAACATGGTATATACATGGTTATTTCTTGATCACGGTAAAGCCATGTAATATATATATATATAGCTTGGATGATGAGTTAATCTAACTCTAAGCATGAATAAGTTAACCTATTTCGCTACTAGTTAGGCAATGACTTGAGAACACCTACCTTTTGACGTATGATTATGAGGTAAAGATGATAGGATGAAGCCACACGTTCCCCGCCGCCGTAAAGCTTCAGCAGCAGGACGTAGACTTCATGTTTTCCGAGGAACGAACAGCAATATTCCCTTCTGCAAGTAGCATTGAAAAATGGCAGTAGCCTCTGACAGTGCTACGGAGGGGATTAGTTATAGAGAATTACAAAGCATTGGTTTATTATTTTACGCGTCCGGCTGAGTAGGCATGGTGCTTTGCCAGCTAAATTGGGTTGTTCGTGTCTCAACCTTCTAGAAACATAGATTTAAATGACGCCTCTGTAAGTGGTCGTCCATTAATCTAGGTGGTACTATTCATATAAATGACGTCTCTGCATGAGGGCGTCAACTGTTAGACAAAACTGCCACTCTCACGTGTTGGCCTTCATGGTGTTCACATATATATTAATATCATAATGGGATGGGGCCCTAAGGGAAATGGCGCCTCCTTACATGGTCTTCAATTTGGCAATTGGCGCCCTGGTCAGGGGTGCCAATTCTCTTGGTGGTGGACAAGGACACCCACTTACGTGCTACCCATGTGCATAAAGTTGGATTGCACATTTATATGCTAGTCCTCCTATGGTTTGGTTATTTCTATAATACCTTTCATGTAAGATTCTTTAGGAAAGAGTTCATTACGTACTATGAATAAAGTGGGTTGTACATTTACATACTAGCCCTCATAAGGTTTTGGTTCTTTTTCATAAGGCGTTCATGATTCTTATTGTCATAAAGTAAGGTTGGCTTGTATATTTACATTATAATCCTCATGAGGTTGGATTCTTTATGTAAGGCCTTCATGTATGATTTCTTTTAGGTAGAAGTTTTAAATTTACTCGATGATTTCTATCGGGGGTGCTACATCTCCAGTTGAGGTTGGACTTTCGTATCTGCTCTGTAGTCCATTTCTCTTCATCAACTGGTAGCTCATATGGTCCACGGCTCCCCACCTTCCAAGTCTCATGATCTTGGGCTCTCAAGATGACCTGCATACGAGTTTTCCAATATGCATAGTTAGTGCCATCAAAAAATGGGGGATGGTTCACTGAATGTCCCTCCGCCATATAATCTTTACCCTCCATTGCACCTAGTCTCTCTGGGTTGTTTAAACCACACAAAGGAGAACCAAGCTCTGATACCACATGTTGGGTGCCGAGAGGTTGGTCTAGAAGGGGGGGTTGAATAGATCTGCCCCGTTTTTAAACTTCTAAAATGATATATATATGAAGCTAACGCATGGAATAGATAGAATTATATGTACCCGATCCTAGACAGCACCTAGCATTTCAAAGATACATAGAGAAATATGAAAACTCACACCACACTAAGAAGAAAATAATTTTTAAGGTGGTTCGGTCCTCAATCCAGAGGCCTACGTCCACCCCTCACTCAACCAAGTGAGGCTTCCACTAGTGCCAAGCACTTAACGTTGGGAAACAACCTAACTACACTCCGCTGATTCACAGCTTAACAAGAGAACACCTTCTCTTAAGACCGCTGACTCACAGCTTGCATTTCTACAATAGTTCTTGGTGAACCAAATAAACGAAAAGAAAGAAAGTGTAAACACTCTGAAACATAGAACGAGTTTAGAGAAATTCTCTCCTAAAGTAGCAGATGTGATTTGTGTTATCAGTTGATGCCGTTGCACTCCAATTCAGAACTCAGCGCTTGAAACTTCAAGTTCCATGAAGAATTCCCTTTGACATTGCTTGAGTGTGGCTCTGCCTTCTTATCGTAGACACATGAAAGTCACTCTGGTTCTTCTGGTTGCATGGCCTTTTCTTTCTTCTATCTCCCTTCTCTATCTTCTACTTTCTCTGTGATTTTACTCTTCATTATATAAGCACTCATTCTTCGGAGGGTATGAAGATCCATGAAGATTGCTTTGACAAAAAAAGGACTCTTTGACAGATTCCAGATCAAACTCTGTCACCTGTAAATATAGCAGTTTTATCTCTTTAGACGCTTATCTCGGTTGATCCCACCACCGTCGTAAATCAATAGAACTTGAGATAAATCTCATTCTTTGATCTTAGATGAGGTTAATCAGTGTTGTTTGATGATTAGGAAAGCTTTAGATCCGTGTTAGTAGAGTTAGGAATCCCATACATGGTTAAATCCTTCGAACGAACTTGAGTTTCCTCAAGTTTCACAGCCACGAGCTATTTGCTACTGCTAGAGAGTTATTTGTCACTGCTAATGGCTATTTATCACTTATAATGAGTTTTTTGTCACCCTTTTCGCTCGCTAGCCGTCTCCTTTGATTAGCTTCTTAGCTCACGTGACTGGAGTCGACTCTTCTTGCAACTTGTGTCGACTCTCCTTCTACACTTTTCAAGCGTTTCCTTCGGTTGTCCATTTTTCACCATTAAGAAGGCATTTGTCAACCTTACCATCTATTTGTCACCACTGATGACCTATTTGACACCACTATGCGGTGTTAGCCGTCGCGCTTGACTTTCTCTTCTTTGTTTTGTTGGCTGAAGTAGAATCGTCTCTTCTTCTTCAAAACTTGTTCTTCTTCTGTCTTATGCTTTGCATTGACATGGAACACGCTGGACTTGGGGTATTTTGGGCATTGACTTTGACATTGCCTTCTCTTCATGGCTTGACTTCCAAATAGACTTGAATAAATACTTATAGCCTGGAACGAGTTATTTGTCAGGCTTGAGGAGTTATTTGCTTGCCTTAGCTAGCTATTTGTCTGCCTTAGCCACAACGGGGCAACCTTGATAGCTTCAACTGCATTTGCATATGGAGTCAACTCCAGAAGCTTTATAAGCCTGAATCAAAGCTTCTGATAGGATTAAGTAATCATTTATCTCCTGAAAGACATAGATTGTTAGATGAATTATAAAAATTTAATTCCAATAAAAAGAGACTTAATCATAATGATTCATTGTCAATCAACATCAAAACTAGGGACACAACAACCAATGCTGGAAAAGAGGATAGCACGTCGACCGCACGAGCAGGAATAGGAACTGGAATCAGCTACAGAACAGCCACAGGGACCACACCCAGGAAGTAGGGCGATCCGATGACGGGGGTGAAGTCGCCGAAAGTAATCAACGTCGCCAAGTAGCCCATCCGCGCATGGGTGGCGATGACGATGGGGCCATAGGTCACGGCCGCCATAGCGGCTGGACTACTAGTTGCTGGAGAGAGCGACGATCAAAGATGACCGCCGGACGCGGTCCGGCTGTCGGAACGTGAGTTGGAAGCTACAGGGATGTGTCACTCCTCTACCTCTGCTACAAGGATAGGAAAAGGGCACAATAGCTTCAGGGCTAACACAAGCTTCTCTTCAGGAGAAAGAAGAAAGGGGGAGACGTCCCACCTGGCGTGCCAACTTTTGTTTCACCGCCGTTCGACGCGACGGGCGAAGTAAGTCGGTGACATCGGTGAGAGGGGGAATAAAGTGATAATGAAAAATAAGGGAGTTAATGTTATATCATGGATATTTTACTTCGTACCTGTATGCCTCTCATGGAAGTACCGTACACTCACCTTTTACGAAAAGTCGAGAGGGGTCAACTTGCACGAGAGGTTTTCGGGAGTTAGGGTGACCGGATAGGGTACGGGCGTGCCAGTCGATTGCTCGACAATCACCTATGGAACCAAAAGTTGACTGGGGGAAGCGTCACTAGAACGCGGCACGTGGGCACAGGGTGGTGCGGACACACGCCGCAATACGCGCCGGTGGATGAGGACACGCCGGGGCCCGGTTAGCTCACGGAGGATGTGGATGCATCGGCCAAGCCATCATCCTTATTTCACATTTTTTTAGGCCATGTTGGGCCCTATTGTAGTCCATGTTGGACAATTGTTTTATTATATGGCAAATGGGCTAGGCTAGGTAATGGGCTAGAGTTAATGGGTTTTGGGCCTTAATTGGGCCAAAAGGGGTTCAATGTGAACAAGTCCAAGGGCTAGGTGTGCTAGGTATGAAAGGGGTTAATGGGAAGATGCCTTGGAGGCTAGTGGAAGGGGGCGCCCCCTTCCTTGGTCCAAGGGTAGGCAGCCACCTACCAAATGTTGACTCCCCTCCCTTAGTTTTCAAAAATTAGGTGGCTCCTTGTCCCCCCTTAGTCCCCCCCTCTACCCTTGGTCAAGGGGGCGCACCCCCTCTCCCTCCCCTCTCTCCCACGTAATTCCCAGCCCCCCTCCCCTTGCCATTCTCTATATAATGATGTGTATAGTGTCATGAGAAAAGTTGATGAAGAATTAATGAAAAGCTTATTTCATTTTTGCCAAGAGCAAGCCTTGGGCGCCCCCTCTCTCCCCTCTCCCCTTGCAGCTGGATTGCTATGTTCTTAGGGTGGATTCCCTAGAAAACTTGGTGGATTCCAAGTGATATATCATCTTTGAGTGTGAAGCTTCGCTGCCGCCGCCGTTCGAGCCACCATCGCACCGCCATCGCCAACCCGTCAGAGTTCTGTCCACCCCTGGACAACAGTCGGGTGTCGGAATTCTTCCTCCCAATCCCCAGATCAGATCGATCTGAGATTTTAAGGGTGAGTTCCCCACGTTCACCCCAGCCTCCACAAAAAAATTTACATTTTTCCTCATTTGTTTACCTTCCTTTACCGTTTATTTCCCCCGATCTACAGATTCTGTCTCTGTGCAGATCTGTGTTCCAGTAAGCTACCTCTTCTCCCCTTTCACCCCCTTTCCGATTTCAGATTGAGCTGAAATTTGAATTGGGAGTTCTACCCACCAAATTCTTCGTCCCCCATTTTTTTTGTGATTTTAGAAATTTTATTTCCCATCCAAAAAAACCACTATATTTTCCTAAATCTGTTCTATCCTGTGCAGTCTAGATCCGACCCACCCTTGTTAGAAAATCCATTTCCCATATCAAACCACCTCCAAAAATTACACAAAAATCACCCCTGTGTTCCTTACCTTGCCATCTACCATCCATAAAAATTTCAGATCCAAACTCCACCGTTTGATGTCCGGTCAAACCGAGTTCTCAGGCAGATCCACTTTATGCCCTGTCTGATTTGGTTCTGTGATCCAGTCTTTTGTAAATTCAGCCACGGAGCATATAGAGAGATTAGAATTCTTATGACAACATGGGGTTGTAGATCTCTGAGATAGCTTTCCAACGGCGCTAGTCTCACATCATTTTGAGCTCAGGTCTGATCGCACAAGCTGTTCTCACCGGGTCACGCAGTGCTGTGACAGCAAAACAGGTTCATGGGCAGCAAGCAACATAATTCCCAGTCGGGCTGTCTCGCCTTCCACAAGGTGAACCAGTGCGTCCCCCTCCTCGGGATCATCCCTCCAAGAGTCTCCACCGTAGCGGTACCACTCCTGGCCCGATCGGCCCTTCGACCTGGATGTGGGCCCCACATTCGTTGGCACGCGTTACCGCCAGAGATATCCAAATCGCTGCCCGTCAACCCGAGCCCGCTACTCCCGGGTCCCACATTATAGCCCTTTACCTCCCTACATGGAGTGGACAGTAATATTCATTACTGTAATTTATTTATTTACTATTCCGGGAGTACGAAGTTCGGCCGGGGTCATCTTCCCCATGCCCGGTTGCCTGGATGTATCGTGTCCGATCCTCTCTTCGCATTTTGCTTATTTCATATGTATTCTATTACTGCTGCATGAGTGATAGGTTAATCTAGCCCGATATTTTTATCACCGCTGCGAGAGAGAGTGAAACCCGTCCCGTGACCCGATCTGGGCACGAAAGAGAGTTGACTACCCGACTCATTATCGATTTTTCAACCGTGCAGATCCCGCGTTTCCCTCGAATAGCGACGTCCACGAGCTGGAGTCCCAGGTTCGCTGTCCCGTCCCACATCAAATTGGTATCAGATCCAGGTTTAGTCTAGGGTAGTCTTTGATTAAAAATAAAAAAAAGATATTTAAGTCTAGAGAGAGTCTAAGTCGGTCCAAGGTTGCATTTGTATTCCTTCATTCGGTATATCAAAAGGTGCCTCCGAAGCGATAGGTTACGCCTATTGGGACGGTAGCACACTTGCGTGAGTGCGATCTTCGGATCAAACCTCTGCCACGTATCGAATATTGGAGTTTAGGTCCTTCACTTCGCCTAGGTCGGTGCACTCCACCCCGTGTCCTTTGCATGCCCACGCATAGGGGTACCCAGTACTCACCACTACCACCACCTATGGTAGATCCTCGAGTCCCTAGTCCCGATGCGTCATCGGTGGTCGACATGTTTCGAGCTATTATGGAAAAAATGGAAGATTTGAGTGCTCGAGTTGATAAGATGGAAGGGTTGAGTACGCGGGAAGATGGCCTAGGCACATGCTTGGAAGAGAGGATGAAGGCCTTAGACGATAGGGCCAAAGAGTCGGACCAGTCTGTTTACGATCTGGTAGGGAGAATAGCCGTCCTAGAGAGACCCCCAGTTGAGGCGCACCCCGTGCCGACGAATGGTCAACAGGAGCCGGTTCAGCCACCTACTGCTCCTAGGGTTCAAGGGATAGATGAGAGGAGGCGTCGAGTCCCCGAGGTGGTTGATTATGAGTCCGAGAATGAAAATGGGGGATATGGTCATGACCATCGTGTTCAACGACAGAACCGTGATTTAGAGGAGGATGAGCGGACCCTCAGGACCATTCGTGCGGACCCTCCCACTTTTGATGGGTCCTTAGACCCGAAGGTCTATCTAGATTGGGAGTCCGGCATGGATCAGTATTTCGATTGGTTCGATATGACGGACCGTCGAAGAGTCCGATTCGCTACCATGAAGCTAATAGGATAGGCTCAGACCTATTGGAAGAACGTAGAGAGCCTATTGTTTCATCGGCAGGAGCCCCAGGTTGAGACATGGGGTGAGCTGAAGGTCAAGCTTCGGCAAAAGTACCTTCCTGCCATATACCGTCAGCAACTCATCGATAGGTGGCAGAGTCTTAGTCAGGGAGATCGGTCTGTCTTCGAGTACATCACTGAATTTGATGAGTATTTTTTACAATGTGGCGTCTCGAAGGAGAGCACCATGCCCATTTCCCGCTTCCGTCGTGGTTTGCGGCCCCACTATCAATATGAGCTTTTTCACCGCAATGTGACCAAGTTGGAAGACGCATATCAGGTTTCTCTCGAGTTTGAGCGGTTTGAGGGAGAGTTCGAGTCTACCCAATGGTTGGGCCTCGTCCCTCTTCGTAGTGCCGAGCCCCATAGCTCCTTAGGCCCATATCTGAGGGCCCCCATGGCTCGACCTCTGGAGCTCGCTCGTCAGGAGCAATTCACTCCAAGGCCTCGTCCTCCCCCGCCAAGGGATCTACCTCCACCCCAACCACCGGCAACCATTGCCCGCCCCTCGGCGCCCATTGCCCGTCCTCCGGCACCCACACCTCCCCCTTTATTGCCTACACCCCCAGTCCGTCGGGAAGATAAGGGTAAGGGACCACTTATTGGGGAGGCTAGTGGGTCACGATAGCAGTGTTATCACTACCATGGGTTTGGTCACATCACTAGTTAATGTCCCACCCGTACCTCACTAGTCATTGGGGACCCGAGAGTCGGAGAAGCCTCAGACACTGGGCTTGTACCTGTCAGCTATGAAGCCGAGCAGGATTTGGCTGATGAGTTCTTTCGTGAGGAGGGTGATGTCCAGGGGGATCCCTTGGACCCCCAAGATGCCCAATAGCCAGTGTACTAGTTACACTTGTGGGTGACCTGGGTCACCACTGCATTATGTATGAGTCTAGGGTCGCGTGTGAGTCTGTGTTTCGCTGTTTGTTCAGTTTGTCAGGAGTCTATACATACATTTGTCGAGTGCATAGTGAGTCTGCTTGCGTCGAGTTGAGTCAGTCTCATATCCACTCACGATGTCAGTCCCTTTCGAGTGCGAGGCAAGTCGGATCTCATGCGTACATTGTGGACTTGCCTAACGAATAGGGGATCAGCTCTACCTTTCTATGTCTTCGATCTAGTCACATAAAGGGACCCTGGGGATATTCCTAGTGAGTCATTGAGCAGTCTCCTTCCTTTAAGAGTGACCCCACCCTAGAGTGTCCAACACCAGCCTCTTTCCCACAGCAGCATGTGCATATCGAATATATACGGGATGAGCAGGTGATGATTACTTGGAGTGGAGCATACTCCGCGCTACCTGGTCGGTGACAGATCCGCCAGAGGCACACGAGCAGCCGCACCCCTTACTCGACGGGGTCGAGTTCCTCCCACCCAGGGAGAATTGGTGTGGACACACACCGCAATACATGCCAGTGGATGAGGACACGCCGAGGCCCGATTAGCTTGCCGAGGATGTGGACGCATCGTCCAAACCATCATCCTTATTTCACATTTTTTTAGGCCATGTTGGGCCCTATTGTAGTCCATGTTGGACAATTGTCTTATTATATGGCAAATGGGCTAGGCTAGGTAATGGGCTAGAGTTAATGGGTTTTGGGCCTTAATTGGGCCAAAAGGGGTTCAATGTGAACAAGTCCATGGGCTAGGTGTGCTAGGTATGAAAGGGGTTAATGGAAAGATGCCTTGGTGGCTAGTGGAAGGGGGCACCCCCCTTCCTTGGTCCAAGGGTAGGCAGCCACCTACCAAATGTTGACTCCCCTCCCTTAGTTTTCAAAAATTAGGTGGCTCCTTGTCCCCCCCTCTCTCTTTGGCCAAGGTGGCGCACCCCCTCTCCCTCCCCTCTCTGCCACGTAATTCCCAGCCCCCCTCCTCTTGCCATTCCCTATATAATGATGTGTATAGTGTTATGAGAGAAGTTAATGAAGAATTAATGAAAAGCTTATTGCATTTTTGCCAAGAGCAAGCCTTGGGCGCCCCCTCTCTCTCCTCTCCCCTTGCAGCTGGATTGCTGTGCTCTTAGGGTGGATTCCCTAGAAAACTTGGTGGATTCCAAGTGGTATATCATCTCCGAGTGTGAAGCTCCGCTGCCGCCGCCGTTCGAGCCGCCATCGCACCGCCACCGCCAACCCGCCGGAGTTCTGTCCACCCCTGGACAACAGCCTGGTGTCGGAAATCTTCCTCCCAATCCCCAGATCATATCGATCTGAGATTTTAAGGGTGAGTTCCCCACATTCCCCCCAGCCTCCACAAAAAAATTCACATTTTCCCTCTTTTGTTTACCTTCCTTTACCGTTTATTTCCCCCGATCTACAGATTCTGTCTCTGTGTAGATCTATGTTCTAGCAAGCTACCTCTTTGCCCCTTTCACCCCCTTTCCGATTTCAGATTGAGCTGAAATTTGAACTGGGAGTTTTGCCCACCAAATCCTTTGTCCCCCATTTTTTTTTGTGATTTCAGGAATTTTATTTCCCATCCAAAAAATGACTACATTTTCCTAAATCTATTCTATCCTGTGCAGTCCAGATCCGACCCACCCTCGTTAGAAAATCCATTTCTCATATCAAACGACCTCCAAAAATTACACAAAAATTACCCCAGTGTTCCTTACCTTGCCATCTACGATCCATAAAAATTTTAGCTCCAAACTCCACCGTTTGATCTCCGGTCAAATCGAGTTCCCAGGCAGATCCACTTTTTGTCCTGTATGATCTAGTTATGTGAGCCAGTCTGTTGTAAATTCAGCCACTGAGCATACAGAGAGATTAAAATTCATGTGACAAAATGGGGTTGTAGATCTCTAAGAGTGCTTTCCAACGGCGCTAGTCTCACGTCGTTCTGAGCTAAGGTATGATCGCACAAGCTGTTCTCACCGGGTCGCGCAGTGTTGTGATAGCAAAATAGGTTCGTGGGCAGCAAGCAACATCGTTCCCAGTCAGGCCGTCTCACCTTCCACAAGGTAAACCAGTGCATCCCCCTCCTCGGGATCGTCCCTCTAGGAGTCCCCACCGCAGCGGTACCACTCCCGGCCCGATCGACCCTCCGACTAGGATGTGGGCCCCACATTCGTTGGCGCGCAGTACCCCGGAGCTGTCCAAATCGTTGCCCGTCAACCCGAGCCCGCTACTCCTGTGTCCCACATTGTAGCCCTTTACCTCCCTGCGTGGAGTGGGTAGTAATATTCATTGCTGTAATTTAATTATTTAGTATTCCGGGAGTACGAAGTTTGGCCGGGGTCATCTTCCCCTTGCCCGGTAGCGTGGAGGTATCGTGTCCGCTCCTCTCTTCGCATTTTGCTTATTTCGTATGTATTCTATTGCCGCTGCATGAGTGATAGGTTAATCTAGCCCGATATTTTTATCACCGCTGTGAGAGAGAGCGAAACTCATCCCGTGATTTGATCCAGGCACGAAAGAGAGTTGACTACCCGACTCATTGCTGGTTTCTCAACCGCACAGATCCCGCATTTCCCTCGCATAGGGACGTCCGCGAGCTACACTCCCAGGTCCGCTGTCCCGTCCCGCAACACAGGGTATTGGGCGACACGTGGAGTGAAAGGAGGTTCCAGGGGTGCGAGTGTGCAGATGATTGTGGGGATTCATGTACGAGATGTCTTTCCCACCGACCGCAAGTAGTCTGTGTTTATTTACATTGGATTGAATTTGAACACCTTTCTTCTGTGTTGAAGAAGAGCCAAGATATATCTGAAGCCAGGGACAGGGGACCAGGTACACCCTGTAGTTGTAGGGTAACAATGTGATTGACTGGAGGGGTTGGTAAACTGAGGTCAGGGAGGACAGACGCAAGCTAGCAAGTGCGGGTGAGGAGCTGGGACCCAGATATGGGTATGCATATTCAACTGGTTTCATGCTTTATGGGTGCCACATGGGCTTTACAAGTAGGCCGAAAGGGCGGAGGTACATCTGGTGCAAGCCGCGGGACAAATCCGAAGTGTGGGTCGGTCCCTAGGTCATTGGAGGATAAAGCGGATTATCCGCATTTTACAGGCGGCTCACCCCAAGGAGCTAGGGACGCATCCGAGTCACTGAGGGAGGGCCAGATTAGATGGCAGGGGCGGACACTGGCTAGCGCTTGAGGGATGCCGAACGTGGCTCGAGGTGAGTAGTCGAGTACGGGTCCTGGAAGGTGAGTGTCTTCATGTCAGGGAGGGTCGGTCCGGGAATGTTACTTCCGGGCCAGGGTCCGGCTAACTCGGCTCAGCGATCGGGACCATCGGTGGCCGGCTTGGGGCGAGCGGCGGGCAGGTGGTCTGATGGCAGGAGCAAATTTGGCATTATGGCCTATGCATTGTTATCATAATGCTCCATACGCGGGCGGACCTGATGTGCGGGTGTGTTCACCATTATCATAACGCCTCATGCGCGGGGGGATGGACTTGAGTAAGACGGCTAGACGCCATGTGAGGGGAGTATGTGTGACATGCCCTTGGCGTATACGAGCCTGAGTGCTTGCGCTTGTATGTCTTGGTGTATGCTATGTTGTCCTCTTTTTTTGTGCTTGTAAGGGGGGAAATTTATAGGGAAGTTGAAAGGACAAGGGGGGGTTTACGCGGGCCAGCTCAAGCAGGGCGAGATGGTCTTCGTAAACATCCGTAAAATTTTTTTTTATTATTTTGTTAAAGTGGGGGAGGGAGGTTTATGCGGACCAGTCCCGGGGGATGGACTGGTCCACGTAAACCCCCCCCCCCCCTTCAGGGTTTACGTGGGGTGAAAAATCATTTTTTTCCTCTCTTTTTTTATGCTTTACTAGAGGCAGGCCTGAGTTTACACGGACCAGCCTAGGGGGGCGGGCTAGTCTGCGTAAACCACACCTGGGGGGTTTACGTGAGCTAGCTGGTGGGTTTTTTCCCCTTCTCTCTCTCTTTTTTTTGTTTTCAACGCAGGTGGTCCCGGGTTTACGCGGCCCAGCCTGGGGGGGGGGGTGGGACGGGCTGGTCCATGTAAACCACCCCCCCTGGCTGGGGGGTTTTTTCTTTCTCTATAAAAACCCATTTTTACTCCTTATGGGCCCACTTTGACTCTGTGTGAACGCAAGAGGATGAAGGGTACAAGGCTTGGACTGGTTGGTTGGCCGCGTGCGTGAGTAGAGGGAGGAAGTTGACCCACGTGATCTCTAGGCTCCATCTTCACAAGTTTCTCCATGTTGGTACGCTGATTGACCTTGCACGGAGCTGGGACTGGAACAAATTCACACTGGGGCTGACTGGGTTGGGTGGAGGGGCCGCCCCCGTGGGAGTTCTCCCCCACCAGGGCTCTGCCGCGCCTGGGGTGACTCCTCCCCTGGCGAGCCGTGGTCGCAGGGGGCGGTTCGGGTGACCTCCTGTTGTTCTTCTGAGTTGTCCTTTGAAAGACCAAGTGTTTCAGGGTGCTAGGATTGGCACGTGGGCAATTGCTCGGTGTTATTGCTGTCGCTCGCAAGGTGTTCGGGAAAATTCCCCACACACCCCAGGTCGTCGAACGTCTTGCGTAATTGGCTGGCGGGCCCTAGTTTTGGCCCCGGGCTGAGGGTGAGGGCTCGTAGGAGTCGAGAAAAGATGTTTCGGCCATGTGAGCATGGCCTTGTTGGGTCGAGCCGCGTTGTGTGGTGGGTTGATAGGGTAGTCCCAGGTTGCCCGGGTATTGGGAGTACACAACTCAACGGCTTGTGTCTGAGGGTCGGCGGTAGCCCTAACTTGTTGGAAGGTTGATGTGGGATAGGGCTAGGGCGTTTGAGCCATGGGTTATCCCCCTGCTTGCTGTAGAATGGCTGGAATATGCGTGCCTGCGAGGTGTTTGGGGAAATTCTTGATACGCGAGCACGGGTCATATGGGTGTTGTAAGGGCTCTCGGGGCCCGTCGTTGCCTGGAAAAAGTCTTCCTTGGACTTTGGAAGGCTAGAGGGATGCATTTTTAGTGAGAACCCCAACCTCGTTGCTGGGTGCCAGGTGTCGTGGCTTGTGGTCAGGGTGCCCTTCGGTTGGCCCGGGCTGCTCGGTTGAAGGCGGGTAAACCCGCAAGCTGAGTGATCATAGGTGGCCCCAATCAATTTGTTGGGTCCCAAGGTGCAAGGAATAGGATCTAGAAGGGGGGTTGAATAGATCCCTTTACAAAACAATGTTCAATTTAAATCTTATCAGATTTCACACAGCGGAAAGCTTACGATCGATGATGTGTGAAATGATCAATCATGAACCAATGATGAAAATAGTTTAAACAAATGAGATATGCAAACTAAAATAAATCCCTATGAATGGGGTAAAATATATGGAGACAATCACACAATCCTAACCACAATGCACATAGGTTTTAAGGTGGTTCGGGACCACGACGGGCACCCTACGTCCACCCCTCACTGAAACCCGGTGAGGCTTCACTACTGGAACACCAGCACGGGGATAACACCCAAAGACGAAGCAATGCTCCAACCACACGTAGGACAAGCTTGCACACACGGAGACACGCTCCAATACACACACGTAGGTTTGACCCTGCACAACCACGGGGATAAACCCGAATCGTCCTGGGTCTGAAACCCAGTGACACACGCACACTTAAACACTGCTCAGCTCTGAGCCTGTGCAAACCTTGCATAGCAATACATACACAAGGATATATCGTTCAAAGGTGCAAAAATAAACAACAGATAAGCTTGACAACAATTGACAGAAAATAGCTTCAATGAAAAACTTCCTAAACCCAAAAACCGATGCTCAAATTCCTTATAGCAGCCGGCGAGATTCTTCTTCCATGTCTCTACTTCTCTCTTCACTCGTTCTTCAGTGGATGAGGCTTTTTCTTCACAGTTCCTGCTAGCCCAGTAGGTTCACCTTCGTCGTCTATCTTCTCTTGCAAGCACCGATGGCCCTTTGTATATCTAGATCTGCAGCTTCATCTACAGGTCCCTTTCTCTTCTTCTTTGCACCCTCTCCTCTCCCTTCTCTTCTGTCTTGCAACGCAGGTAGCAACAACAGCACCTTCTTCATGTTCTTTTTTCTGGCAACGAAGGCATCAACAATAGCTCCTTCTTCTTCTTCTTCTTCTAGTAACAAAACGGACAACAATGGCTCCCTCTTCTTCTTCTTCTTTGGATGAACTCCTCCTGCTTCGAACGTATCTTCTTTTTATTTTTCTCTGTTCGTCATTCTTCACTGATGGAGAACCATTAGCATTTATGTGGGATTCAGATCGCAGAGAGAACGGCCACTGATTGGCCCTTTGTAGATGAGGTACGAGGCCCTCCTATTGGACAGTGAATGAAAACCAGGCAGTACTGTCCACATAGGAGTCTTCTTCCCCAAGAAAAGAGGTGAACCGTACAGAAGCTTCCTCTTCTTGCATATGATTGGTCCAGAAGAATAAGTTAGTTTAACTTTTCATAAATTCCTTTGTAACCTTGGACCATCGAACCAACATCCTCTGTAATGATTGGGGCCTGGAGTTATGTGCCCAATCCATACCACGTGATAGAATCAAACCGCCCAAACTCGAGAACAAAACCAGTTCTGGGTTCGCCAAAAGAAGTGTCGACTCTTAGAGTCGACACTATTTTTACCATGTTCTGTCTGCACTGCAAACAACAGCCATGTAGGAAAGTGTCGACTGGTAGAGTCGACACTTGCTTCTTCTTCAGCCTGAACCTTCTGAAAAATGGTGTGCCTTCCATGCCTTGGATCACGTGCCCATCACTGCTCACCTGAGATCACGTGCCACTTGCCAGCTGCACCAATGATTGGCTAAACCTACGTGACTGCCTTGAGTTCGCACAGTTTCACTTAAGTGGCGCTGCTGCCAACCAAGTATTTATTCAGGCATTACATCAAACACCTTACCATCAGCCTTATAGTCATATGCTTCGACTTCAGTTTGATTCATAAGTTGTTCAGCTGCACCTACCTCACATAGTAATATGCTCAGACCTTTAAACAATGCACAGACCTTTTCTTGTAGTGGAATGGAGTTCATTGACTTTGGAACCAAATGTGCATGGACCTTGTGGTCATAAGTGCACAGACCTTGATTTGTTAAAAGTAGACATGAATAGACTTCATGCTGCACACTCAGGCAACTAGCATCAACCTTGCTTGCACTGCTACATTACCATGCACCGACCCTCTTTATATGCTCAAACCTAAGCTTCATATTTGCTTGGACTTGTATAGTGACTAGTGTCGAACATCATGGATGACGGACCAAAGGTGCACCGACCTTGTTTTGAGTTGATAGCTTGAGGTATCATCGACCTTTGCCTAGTCAGTAAGCATTGCACCGACGTGAGCTCTGTGCTGGCCAAAGTTGCACCGACCTTGGTCTGTGCTAAGTAAATGTTCACCGACCTGTATGTAGCATTGGCGATATCTGCATCGACTTGGTTCTGTGTTGCTAGGATGTGCATTGACCTTGATTCTTCATTAACTGAGGTAGCATTGACCTTGGACGCTTGAAAGCAACACTAGCATCGACCTCTGTTGCTGAAGTGCGAGACTAGCATCGACCTTAAGTTCTTCTTCAACTAAGGTAACATCGACCTTAGTGCTTGTGCTAGCGTCAATGTGCCTCGACCTTAGTTGTTGGCAGAAGGCGATGTGCATCGACCTTACCTCCTAGCATTGACCTTAGTCTATGCAATTTGGGATGTGCACCGACCTGGGTCTGTGCAAGCTGGAATGTGCACGGACCTTGATCTCTTCCAGCTTAACTGATTTTTCCAAGTCTTGACTTAACCTTTGACCTTTTCTCAGTGGGCTTTGACTTGTTGACAATGCATTGACTTCTCTAACCACGTTGACCATTTTCTGTTGATTTTTTGTTTACTGTGCATTGACTTCTCCTTTCCTCAATGACTTAACCTGTAGTGTGCAACTTGAACACCTCTACAACATAAGCAGAAGTATGAGAGCAATATGCATGATTCTTTATCTACAAAGCACAATGATTGATCAAGTTAAAGAGTATACATGACTTATAGTTTTGTCATCATCAAAATACAGGGACACAATAATCTCTCCCTTTTTGATAATGGCAAAACTATGAGTCATTACAGGTCATTTCAATAACTTTTAATTAAATAACTAACTGGCTCCAATCAATGAATCATCAAAGACCTCTATGCATCATGCATGACTCCATTCTTATGACCTCTCATTGACCTTAATGACTTACAAACTATTCTCCCCCTTTGACAACATCAAAAAGAAATAGTTTGAGAGAAAAAGTGAAGCAAGAGGGCTTGGAAGGTAGGATCATCAATAAGTGAGGCCAGAGGGCAACCCGACAAAAATGAGATGCATGTAGGCCAATGTAGCAGATAGGAAAGAAGGAATTCTCAGTCAGATACTAATTTCATAAAATAGAATAGATTCATGTTCAAACTCTTCCATTATAAAGGTGTTATGATAAGATCCTTATTTAAATGCATGGTTCAAATCTAATAAATTGAGAGTTTAGTAATGAAAGTCCTTAAAAAAAGAGAACTGTGTTCTTTTTTAATAGAGGTGAACCAATTTTTCGTAATAGAGCCCTTTCAACCTCCTATTATCTTACTTTAATAAACCAATGGCATCTATAGGAGTTACTTGAAACAGTATTGAAGTTAAACACAAAAATAGTTCTGTTCAAATCTTCAGGGTTTCAGCAGAACTAAGAGACCTTCGGTCACAAATTCAGATTTTTCTTGTTGGCTCAGAATAATTTTTAGGAGCAATCAAGTGTAGTTAAGACCTTTTGACTTAAGGGTACACGTTGATCAGACGCCAATACCCCTAGTTACTCAGTAAGACTAACTGTCTTGTCTCAGATTGAACAGAGATAGCAAGGACACCTCATGCCTAGGTCCACTCCATTTCTTTGATGAAGGGCTTAGTTTCTCAGTGTAGCCTTGTCATTGCTCTGCCATGAGCATTGAAAAATAATTTCATCATGCTGCCCTATAGTGTTTTCATATTGTTCTATGTTTAGCAGCAGTACTATATCCAAGTAACACAACCAAAGACAGCCATAAATCTAGATTTTTAGATTCAAGAAGATTTTACAAGACACAACAATGTGAAACCTGGTTAAAGCCTATTAAACTGAATACATATTCTTTTCAAGGCGTTTATCTTTAAACTCAGGGAAATCATTAAAATCAAACCAGCAAATTATTTAGGGGTATCATAAACCTGTATAATAGAAGATTCCAAAACAAGGATGTTCAGATTTTTGATCATGGTACACAGACTGGAATCCTTCTAAATTTTGAGTTTTCTTGAAGTGCCTCCCTATAGAAAACAAAACAAAACAAGAAATAATCAAAAATATCAACCAAACTCAGTAAGACATGTCCAGTCTGTTCCTGCCCACCACAGGCCAAACAAGAACCAGATTAGGCATAAATTAAACAGCAACTACAATTTCCACTTTAATGAGAAAAAGAATAGCTGGTTTAAAGACAAGCGGAACAATAAAAGAGAGTCTAACTCCCAATCAAACATGGGTGTCCACCAGGCCAAATTCAACAAATTCAGAAATCAAAATACAAGACCACAACTTGATCCATATCTTATAAAACCTATCTGCCTTACATGCAATAGACCTAGACACACAAGTCCTCATTGCTTTCATAATCAAAAGAAACAAACTGTTAAGCAAATCTGGATTCCCAAATCTTTGTTACATGTTTTCAATAATGTTTGTGGACCCAGAGTTGCTTGGGTTCCAAAACTCTCTGCTTGATCTGCTCTATATAGGAATGCCTAGCAGCCGAGTACAATCTGTGGTATTTGGACAGTGGTTGCTCCAGGCATATGACAAAAGATAAAAGAAATTTCATCCGACTGATCAAGAGAGACGGAGGACAGGTAAGGTTTGGAGGAAAAGATAAACATAAGACTATTTGCACAGGAACCATTGGTAAGAATTCTTTCAATCTTATTGAGAATGTAATGCTAGTAGAAGGCCTTGAGCATAATTTGCTTAGCATGAGTCAACTCTGTGACAAAGGCCACAAGGCGTTGTTTGATGCCAATTAGTGTAAGATTTTTGAACAAAATTCTAATTCTGTAAAGTTTGTTGGTCATAAGATAAATAATGTCTACATGGTAGACCTTGACACTTCTTTTTCTAAAAATCTCTGTCTGTCTGCTAGTCAGCCCAATGATGCATGGCTGTGGCATAGAAGATTAGGGCATGTTAGCTAGTGTTCTGCATAAATTGGCAAAGTAGGATATGGTAAGAGGATTGCCTAACTTATCTTTCAAAAGGAACACTAAAATTTGTCAAGCATGCTCCCTAGGAAAGCAAACCATAAAATCCTTCAAATCTAGAAATGAGTCACTATCATCCATGCCACTTGAATTCCTGCATATGGATCTGTTTGGGCCAACTAGAACTGCTAGCCTCAATGGAAAGAGGTTTGTTTATGTTTTAGTTGATGATTTTACTCACTTTACTTGGATCTTCTTCTTAGCTCACAAAAATGATGCCTTTGTAAAATTTCAGACTTTCTTCAGAAAAGTAAAGCAGGAAGGCAAGTTCGGAATCTCTAATATTTTATTTGACCATGGAGGAGTGTTTGAAACATCTTCATTTAGCGAATTCTGCAATCAAAAAGGTCCGATTCATAGATTCTCCTCTCCCAGGACCCTAGAACAAAATGGCATTGTAGAAAGGAGTAACCAGACAATTGTGGAGATTGCCCAAACAATGATGGTTGAAAGTCAACTGACAAGGAAGTTCTGGGCAGAGGCAGCAAACACTGCATGTTATATCATAAACAGGGCCATGGTAAGGCCAAAGAAAAAGAAAATCCCTTATGAGATGCTAAAAGTTAAGAAACCCAACTTGGCCTATTTCAAAGAATTTGGGTCAAAATTGTATATTCATAACAATGATAAATCTGACCTTGACAAATTTGAGGTCAAGAGTGACATTGGAATATTTTTAGGATATTTAAAAACATCTAGAGCATATAGGGTTTTCAATATAAAAAATCAAACTATTGAAGAAACTCCACATGTAGTGTTTGCTGAAATATCGGATAAATCTGACAACAATACTGATGATAGGGAAAGAAAAGATGATGATGGTGAATTCCTGGAGTGCAAGTAGGAGCCTAGGCAAAATTGCCAACCGTAAGCTGAAGAACAAGAAAGAAATTAGTCGACAAGAAATGAAAATCAGTCGACCTTACCCGCTGAGTCATCTGTCAACTTCAGAACCTTAAAGCACCATCCTGTTCAGAATATAATTGGAAATCTCCATGACCCACCTAGAACCAGATCCTATCATAGAGATGTAAATAATGAGGACCTCATTGCATTGGTATCTCAAAACGAACCCAAAAACATTGAAGAATCCTTAATGGATGAAGACTAGATTAATGCCATGCATGAGGAACCTAGTCAGTTTGAGAGAAATGAGGTGTGGAATCTAGTTCCCAGACCCACAGATCAATCTATAATTGGGACTAGATGGATCTTTAGGAAAAAATTAAATGAAGATGGGGTCATAACTAGAAATAAAGCTACATTGGTAGCTAAAAGGTACAATCAGGATCTAGGGATTGACTTAGAAGAATCTTATGCTCTTGTAGCCAAATTTTAAGCCATCAGAATTTTATTAGCCTTTGCATGCTCACTAGGGATAAAACTTCAACAGATGGATGTTAAAAGTGCATTTCTGAATAACTTTATAAAATAAGAAGTGTATGTAGAACAGCACCCTAGTTTCGAGCATCGTGATTTATCTAACCATGTCTACAAGTTGAATAAGGCACTATATGGATTGAAGCAGGCTCCCAGAGCATGGTATGGCAGACTCAGTGCCCACCTGACAAGCAGGGGCTACAGCAGTGGTAAATTCAACCAAACTCTCTCTTTACCAAGGTTTTAAATGGTCATATCATTGTAGTGCTGATATATGTAGATGACATAGTATTTGGCTCTACTGATCCCATTCTGTGTAAACAATTTGCTAAATTAATGACAAAGAAATTTGAAATGAGTCTCATGGGGGAACTCCAATTCTTTCTTGGACTACAAGCCACAAAGACTATGGATGGATTCTTTATAAACTAGTCCAAGTACACAATGGAAATTCTGCAACACATATCCACACCCATGGGAACAAGTGCATCCCTAGATGCAGATGAGAAAGGTAAACATGTAGATCCCAAGACATACTGAGGTATGATCGGATCTCTTTTATATCTCACTGCCTCCAAACCGGACATTCAATTCAGTGTGTGCATGTATGCAACATTTCAAGCTAATCCTAAAGAATCTCATTTGATTGCTATAAAAAGAATCTTGAGATATGTTACTAACACACATGATTTAGGGCTATGGTATCCAGTATCATGCTGTTTTGATCAAACATCATATACTGATGTTGATTATTATGGGTGTAAGCTTGACAGAAAAAGTACTAGTGGCTATTGCCAATATTTGGGTGGGTGTCTAGTTTCTTGGGCTTCCAAGAAACAGCACTCGGTGGCCCTATCCATTGCAGAGGCATAATATGTTGCTGTAGGGAACTGTGAGACCCAAGTGCTGTGGATAACGCACCAACTCCAAGACTATGGTGTAGATCTTGGATGCACACCCATATTATGTGATAACACAAGTGCCATCAATTTAACAAAGAACCCCATCCAGCATTCAAGAACAAAGCACATAGAAATAAGACATCACTTCCTTAGAGATGAGGTTAGTAAGAAAAAGTTTGAATTGCAATGCATTGAAACTGAAAAGCAAATTGTAGATATTTTTACAAAACCTCTGAATAATGAAAGATTTTCAACTCTGAGGAGAGAATTACGTCTGTGTAGACATCCCACGTCTTGATCTTATCAAGTTCTGGTCTGGTAAGTCCTAAAAGTCACAAGCTGATTCTTGTTAGGGAGAGTTCATTATGCATATCCGTCTTTGTCTATTTTTCTTAGGGTGACTGTGTGTAATTAACCCACTGGTATATAAAATTATGACTTGTGGAAGGATAGATCAAGTCCATCTGAAAACATTCTTTATGCGTCAGAACGTACGACGCCAGGTACCAAGGGTGTAATACCTTGGATTCTTATCGAATCTTCCAGATCCTTATCGGAGTGCTTTCAGATCGCTTTTGTGGGTCCTATGTTGAGTTTTACAATCCACATGGGTTTTTCTCCCGTACAAGTTACGGAACCCTGTGGTGAGTTTATTTCTCACTTCATCGACTTGAGGGCGCTACAGCTGCGATGTACTCATTGAGAGGATCGCTTCGACTATTTTTCCATAATTTTCTGAATTAGTGGATTTTCGGCACAAAAATCAGATTTTTAGAAATTAGGAAAATTCCTAATTTCTTTCCTTTTTATTTTCCTTTCCTCTCTCCTCCCTCTCATTTCTCACCTCATGTTATCTCTCTCGTTCTCTCTCCTCTCTACTCCTCTCTCCGCGAGGCACGCACCATTGGCGAGCTGGGCGAGGCAGGAACGTGATGGAGTGATCGTGGAATGCGATGGAGTGACGGATGGAGGATACGTTGGCGCGATCCCTCGGTGGATTCAAAGCCGGCGTGGTTTGATCGTCGTGATTGTTTCGGCACGGTTTAGTTACTTCGGCGCATAAAATCTTTGGTGGAGGTAGGGAGATGGAAGCCGTACTCATGTTCTACATTTCCTCGTAGTTTCACGCCGAACGGGGCGAGAAAGAGTGGGTTTCATTCAAGTTCAGGAAAATCATGCTTTTGGGGTGTTCGTTGTGTTCGCTGGAAAACGATGACGGTTTTCAGATTAGTTGGTTCCTTTGGAACCTCCAACATGTTAGCATTCCATTCCTGTAAGTTTCATCGCTATCGGTGGTCATTTGGGGCCAGTAGAAGCCCGAGAACCCATGTGACTCCATTAGGGTCGATTCGTTTGAAGTGCCCGATTCGTGTCGTTTTGGCGTCGATTTGACCCCTTCCGGTCTGTGGAAGGCTTGTATCATCGTTAGGATTGTTTCCCCTTCGTTTTAGAGCGAACGGGGTGTTGAAAGGCTGAGATCCGGTCAATCCCCTATTTTACTCGCCGTGACGCTTAAATGGTTTTATAGAAATCGTTCTACCTTGTAAGCGGTTCAAGGGTGACCGTTTCATGTTGGTTGGTTTAGAGTTAAACGGCTTCGCGATAGACCGTGTTATTGTGTAAGCAGCCCTTGGAGGACCGCTATTCCCTAAATAACGGCCCAATAGAGACCGTGTTTCCCCGTGTTGCCTTAGGTATGTCGGTTCGCTAGCTGAACGGCCATGCGACTGACCGTGTTCAAGGTTTAAGCGGCCTTGGCTCAACCATTTTTATCGTTTGGACTTGGTCAACGTTTTAAGTCAGTTTGGCCAAGCGGTCTAACGATAGACCGCTCGTATGGTTTGAACGGCCCATGTCTAGACCGTTCTATTGGTTTGACCAGTTTAGCTATTTGGGGTTGACTATGTGAAGCGGTTAGGTCATGACCGCTTGGCTCATCTCTGCGGCCATGAGGAGACCGTTCTATGATATAAACGGCCTTAGGCAGACCGCTTACCCCTACGCTTTTATAATTTCATTTCTGGAGTCTTCTGCGTTGAACAGCCATGTCCCTGACCGTTCATCTCAATGAGACGGCCCCTCTATAGGCCGTTCTATTCTATGGAACGGCATGTCTTTAGATCATTTTTGGTATTGAGCACCTCTGGTATGACCGTGTATTGCCTGTGTGCTTGGAGTGAAGGTAGCGGCCCTTTGGCTGACCGTTTGACCCATAGAACGGTCAGGCGAGTGACCGTTTACTTCTTAGAATACTATTTTTTGTTATTTTTCTGATGGTTTGGCCTCCATTTGTCTTGGCTTGACCTTATGGGTTGCCCATGGTTCCGTGGATATCCTCGATGTCCTATGTGGGCTATGACCATGTTAGAAGGTAGCCAGGAGTGCTTGTACATCGAGTCATGTTCCGTGATGCTTTGGAGTCATCCTTGGTTTCTGGTCAACCCGGTGTGATCCAGTGGTTGACACGTGACCTCGTTAGTGTCTCATCTGATCGAGACATGGTTCTGGATGTCTAGAGATATTATCTTACCTCGGTCTACGTGTCTAGATGCGTTGAGGCTCTTGGTGAACCCTCAAATCTCCGTGTGTCGTCTTATGCAGATTCGTGGATCCGATGATCCATTGTCGTTTCTTGTGGCTTAGGACAAGGGTGATTGGTGGCTTGTTAACGCTTGTTGCGACGATCTTGACCCGAGTCTTGTGACTCAAGGATCATTGTGTCAGTAGGTCTAGTTGTCCTATCCTAAGTCTGTGGTAGTTGGTATACCGCCATGTGTCTGGGTGCTTCGTAGTACGTGCGATAGTGCATTCTTAGCCTATCTGTACTTCAGCACTCATGTTTCAGAGTCTTAGTGTCTAGTGAGCCTCCACTAGTCGTAGCCCGACTACCTCGAGACTACCTCGAGTGTCGGTCCACCTGGGAGTGGTAGTGGGGTAGTTCCCGAGATACGGTTTGTAGGCTAGTTTCCGTGGGATCCCTTGCCTTGCAGTAGCATCCTGCTGGGGGAGAAAACTAGCTAGAGGCCTGGCTCAAGGCATTGAGCTTGTGTGTGCACACGTGGTCAGGGGCGTTTTGGACGATTGCCGATGGCTGTGACCCTGACTAGTCACTCGTTACTGTAGTTCCTGGTTCAGTTCGGTGAGTATCTCAGTCTCCGTCGTTCTCGACATCCGTAGCGAGATACCTGTGGTGCAGTGTAAGATGTTAGTAGATGCATCTAGCTATTCTTCTAGTGAGGAGGTGCTTCCGTCACATGGCACATGACTCTCATGTTTCTCAGAGTCTGTTTTCCCCTTCCGATTTAGTCTGTTCTTGGCTTCGTCCAAGTTCAACTTCCCCTTCCGAGTTGGTCTGTGCTCGGCCTTGGCCCAGAATAGCTTTGTGTTGTGTGCACGACGATCTAGTCATGTATGCGTTAGTGTTTGTTGTCTGTCTAGGTCTTTTTAGGACTTTTGCATGGTTTCGTGGGCTTTAGCCTTTGGGCTAATGGTTGGCTGACGGATTGGTAACTCCTGACTTTGTGAGATCAGGGTTCGCCCTTCTATCGCTGTTTGGAGTAGCTTAGGGAGCCGTGCTTTACTCGGTAGCCATGTTCTCATTCTTTACGGCTTTGCTTTTCCCTTTTCTTTTAGCCGTTCTACTCCTGCTCTCCCAGCTTTCTTTTACAGCTTTCTACTAGTAGTTTTTTCTGCTTCCATTCATGCTTTACTACTACTACTGTTTTAGTTATTGTTCCGTGTTACTGCGTTATTTTTCAGTGGGGATCCGCGTGACCCCTACTGAGCCAGTGACATGAGGCTCACCCCTGCTTTTCAGGTGTGGTCGTCTCTACTTCCTTCGCAGTTCCTGGGGTGGCGTGCTCGTAGTTGCTAGCGGTACCTACGTCGGGCTTCCCCCGACCTCAGTGTATGTTTTCTTTTTGTTGGACTATACTTGTCTTTCCATTGGACTGGACTCTGGTATAATTGTTAATCTTAACTATTAATTAAACAGTAATTTTATTTATGCTATTTTAGCAAACCGATCTAATGAAATTTAATTGCTTACTGTTATATCTGCAATTTCAATGTACTACACAACAATCCTTTTATCCCTTTCGGAGCTTTACAGCTCTTGGGAGGTTTCACGGGTTCCAAGTGGTATCGGGTGTACTCGGTAGTCCTACCGGGTATATCCGATATCCGGAGTCCGGGTCGTCACAAAGGGTCCCTACATACAGTGGTCAAGAGTCCATAAGTTGGGTAAATAAGGGGGAGTCAGTGGAGCTTGCCTGCTGTGAGACAAGTCCTATGAAAAGTATGTTGAATATGTTATTCTGTTGGTCAGAGGTCATCTACGTCAACAGACCCCAACATGCGTGTCGACACACTCAGAGATGGTAAGTCGACAAGCCTTCTCTCAAGTCGACTGATCTTGCTTTATATCCCTGCAATACTCTAGATTTCAATCAACCTGAAGTTGAATTGAGTCGACTTGTCTTTTTAGCTGTGATCATCCACTATGAAAATCCTTGACCATCTACTACTATTTGGATTCCATATCTCAACCCATCAAAAGTCTGCTCAACAGTTTGTTTCATTCCCACATAAAATTCCTTGTATGATGTGCTTGAATTCAGGGAGAGATTCACATCTAATAATTGATCTACAAAAAAAAAGAGATCTCCATTGACTGGCACTTCTGAAATAAAGAACTTCCTGCATTTGGCATCATGGTTGATCAAATAAATGGAGGCTTTAAGGTTAATAACCCCATGAGGTCTGAAACAAGGAAATTTAAGGAAGGTCTCCTCAGGCTTACTCTTGCTAAAGCATCAAGTGTGTTGAATCATGATATTCATTTAGTCTGATTACGAGAATTCAGTAACAGCTTTGGTTGATGAAGTTCACATTAAGTATTGTCTTCAAACAACCATGCTATCTAAGTCTATCTAAGGCACTCAATGCAGAGTAATGGTAGAGACTTGCTGAGTAACCAGGCACCCATCACCTGAGACGTGAGGTGGTTCGCGTCAAAAGGTAATGTCTTAACTAACTCTTATTTGTTTTCAATAAAATAAAAGAAAATAAAATAAAATTACACATATACAGAGCAATGACTTCAGTCTGCTGAGAAACTGTAACCTTTCACCAATGAAGTGATAAGGGTTAAGGCATGAGATGGCAAGCTATCTCTGGTCTTAATGAGGCAGAATGGTTAACTAAGTTAATTATGCATTTTTACATGATTTTTCTACAAATGGGACTTGAGACATTCTGTTTTAAATAAGAGAATTGCAGTCATAAAAATTATTTTTCCAAATTTAGTTTTCAATGAACTAAATTGGGAGGACAAATGTTAAAGTATATCTTTCAATGATTGATGGGCCTTTGTATATTTTTTTATATATCTTCTCAGCCTTGTGAACAGGAGCCCCCTCCTCTCTTGCGTAATAGCAACTAGGCCATCGGTGTTCCCCTTCATGCGTGAGCATCCCCGTGGCTACTCTCTTCCAGGCGACAAGCGCTCACCAGTAATGGCAACTATAGGCACGCCCCCCCCCCCCTCATGCACATCAAGATCACATGGGGAGTGAGCAAGATCGCCTAGGGAGACAACGAGATCCACCGACGAGCGTGGCAACTCTACTCACGTATGCACGGTAGACTGGCATAGGAAACCAGTGAACAGTGGCAGCAGCTCCAGCGGGTGGCAACGTGAAGCCCAGAGCCGCATAGGCCCCACCTTGTGTGCACGTCTTGGAGAGCCCTCTGGCATGCAAACTGCAGCAGATGCGGCATATGGCAGGGTAGCATGCGGTAGCAGGTGGCGGGAGAGCCTCCTCATGCATGCAGGGCAGTTGTAGCAGCATCATCATGGCAGCAGACATGGGCACTCGGGATCCTACAAAACTGCATGACACTCACCTCTTCGGGATGAACTTCCTTCCTGAGAGGGAGAAGAGAAGTCATTGGTGAAAGGTTACAGTTTCTCAGCAGACTGAAGTCATTGCCTTAACCCTTAAAGTATATTTTTCATTGATTGGGGGGGCTTTGTATAATTTTTTATATATATTCTCAACCTTGTGAACATGAGCCCCCTCCTCTCTTGCGTAATAGCAACAAGGCCAGCGGCATTCCCCTTCATGCGTGTGCATCCCTGTGGCTACTCTCTTCTAGGCGGCAGGCGCTCACAGGCAGTGCAAACTATAGGCACACCCCCCTCATGCGCAGCAAGATCACCTGGTGATTGAGCAAGATCGCCCGGGGAGACAGCGAGATCCACCGGCGAGCGCGGCAACTCCTCTCACGTATGCATGGCAGACTAGCATGGGAAACCGATGAACAGTGGCAGCAACTCCAACAGGTGGCAACGTGAAGCCCAGAGCCGCATAGGCCCCCACTTGTGTGCACGTCTTGGAGAGCCCCTTGGCATGCAAACTGCACCAGGTGCGGCATATGGCAGGGCAGCATGCAGCAGCAGGCGGTCGGCGAGCCTCCTCACGCATGCAGGGCAGTGGTAGCAATATCATCATGGCAACGGACGTAGGCACTCAGGCTCCTACTAAACTGCATGACACTCACCTCTCTAGGATGAACTTCATTCCTCCCCCCCTCTTCTCTGATCTCTTCCACTTCCCCTCTTCCCCTTCTTCCCTCCTCTTCTTCTCTTCTCCCTCTCATCCTTCTTCTTCTCCTCTAGCCTTCTTCTCTCCTTCGCACTGCCTCCCCTCCCCTCCGTTTCCTCTCTCTCCATCTCCCCTATCATTGCCGCGGTGCCCCCTCCTGTATACAAACGTAGCACCGCCGGACCCTTCTTCATCTCACTACTCGCTCTATCTTCCTCTCCTTCCCCACTCCGGTATCATCTTCTCCTCATCCATCCCCCTTCTCCTCTCTCTCTTCTTATCTCTCTTTCTCCCTCCTTCTATCTTCTGCACATAGCATCGCCGGTCTGTTCTCACCGCCCCCCCTCCTTCCTTCACACCTCTTCACTCTCCCTCCGTCTCTCACCTCTCTGCACTCACTCCTTTCCTCTCCCTCTCCCTACTAAACCCTGGCAGCGACCTCCCTCTGCTGCTCCCGTCCACCACCGCACTACCTCTCGCTCCCTGTTCTCATTTTCTCTGCTATAACCATAGCCGGCCTTCCATCCCTACAGCTCACCGTCGCGTCCCCCTCAAGCCATCTCTCTCGCACTATTTCCTGCTCCCCTCTCACTCCATTCCCTCTCTCTTTCTCTCTCTAACCCTCCGCAATCGACTCCTCCTCTCTTCTGCACTGTCTGCACACACCCCTCACACCGTGACATCTCTCCCTCTCTCCTCTTTACTCTCCCTTTCCCTTTCTTGTTGGGTTCGGTGCTATGTATTCAGAGTGGGGGTGAATGATTATATCCCTTTAAAAACGTTCACCCAAATAGAATTTCGCTCAAACAAGATTTCACTCACTCAGAAAAGATTAAAACACTCTAAGAAAACTGATCAACTCTTCTGCTCAACCAGAAACCAAATACTTAGAGCGCCCCTATGCAATCATCTAGCTGAAGCAAACAGATAGAAACATCAAACCACTGCATAAGGGGTTTTTAGGTGGTTCGGTCCAGCAGACCTACATCCACCCCACACTCAACCCGAGTGTAGCTTCCTGCTGACTCACAGCTTGAACAGCTGGGCATCACAGCTTGCCATACATCAGCTGGGCCTCACAGCTTGCCATCCGCTGAGCATCACAGCTTGCTTCCGCTGGGCAATACAGCTTAGCCATCGCTGACTCACAGCTTGAACCCGCTGGGGATTACAGCTTAACCCGTCCAGTGGAATCCTCCACTGCAAAAGCTGAGCCTCACAGCTTGCTCCGCTGACAAACAGCTTGAAGAAATGTATAAAGGAAAATGAAAGATAGAACAAGACAGCAACCGAAAGCTGAAATAATAAAGCATAAAATATAGCTCTCGATGAGCACTTCTGGCTTGGATTTGATCCAAAAAGCCAGACAACCCAATCTCTCTCACTCTCTCAGCTCGAGCTCTCTATTTCTCTCTTTCTCTTCTTTCTCATCTTTCTCTTCTTCTTCTCTGCTCTCTGTCTCTCTTTCTTTTCTTCAATCTTTTCTTCTTCTCTTCTGCTGGATCGAAGTCTCTGCACTCTGCTCTTCTGCTTCTGCTCTCAAGGCTTCGATCAGCCTTCTCTTGATGAAGAAGACTTGTATATATATAGCAGCAGCAGCAGCTAGGGCGCGTGTGGCTTCCACAGTTCCCGCCCAGAACTTTTGGCCACGTGTCAGCATCCTGGTATCTCGTCCATCCTTGGATCACGAGCCAGGCACCTCGGATCACGTGCCCTTCTTTAGACTTCACGAACGGTGCCTGTCACATAGACGAACAGCTTATCAGTTTAAGTATATGCATTGCAGTGTATAGACTTCACTGTATAGACTTGTGAAGGCGAAGCTAAAGCAGTGTATATACTTCACAATGTATAGACTTCAGAACAGATGCATACAATACACTTAACAATGTATGGACTTGGCCTATGCAGACTCGTCTGATGTATAGACTTTGCGAATGTCTAGACTTGCATATGTGAACGACACAGTGTATAGACTTCAGAACATATGCACGATGTAGACTCGTCCAATGTATATACTAAGCTGAACAAGACACACAATGTATAGAATTGCAGCCATGAACAAATCCAATGCACTCTGATGTGTAGACTTCATCTTAAAGCCAATGTATAGACTTGATGAGCGTTCAGCAATGTGCAGACTTTGCCAAAGACACTTGACGATGTACATACTTGAACAAGGTAAAGGCAGTCAAGTGTATAGACTTCAAAGTGGAACGACGGTAAAGTCAACAGTGTATAGAGTTCAAGGGAAACGACGGTAAAGCTACCGATGTATAGACTTGAAGAGAAACATAGGTGAAGCTTCCAATGTACAGACTTGGAAGAACACTGTTGAATATGTAGACTTGATCAAGAGTCCAATGTGCAGACTTGCCATCGACCAAAGTATAGACTTGGTGGTCGTGAGACGGTGGCCAAGACACTATACGGACGGATGTATAGACTTCGCCTAAACACTGTCCGATGTACAGGCTTTAGTCTGAAGCGTTGTATGGACTTGCAAGAGACGCACAAAGAGACACTGCCTGAGACTATCAACTGTACATACTTTCTATATGAAATGTTTCATAAGATACATCAAGAGACGGTCAACGAGACGCTGACTCTGTACAGACTTCAACTTAAAGATGCACGATGTACAGACTTTCCAATGTCTAGACTTATGAACAGTGCGTGCATCTACAGTGCAAATGTATAGCCTTTATGTAAGAAGGCAACTGCTGTACATACTTTGCAAGCATAACAATGGGCGTTGTATAGACTTACACTAGCACAGGTGAAGACTTCATGAGAGTGCAGCAGCCAGTGTATAGACTTGCAGAATAGTGATGCAATGTGCAGACTATGCAATGTTCAGACTTCATCTTAAAGCCAAGAGAAACTCTGTACAGACTTCCAATGAATGGACTTTAACCCAAGGATGCACAATGTATAGAGTTCGCCTTTGAAACAGATGTACAGACTTTGAGGTAGAAGCCACGGCTGTACAGACTTCAGAAGAACAATGCATGAGCAAGCCTAACGGATGTACAAACTTTACTTCAATGAATAGACTTGAAAGTTCAACGTAGGATGCATAGTGCAATGTATGGACTTTGCATAAGACGCTGCATGAGACGGTAGGCTGTACAGACTTAGCCTAAGAAAATGCATGAGACAGACGATGTATAGACTTGCGTTACTGTAGCAATGTATAGACTTACTATATGCATGAGATGCAAGTTGAGACGGTGTGTGCACTGTAACGAATGTATAGACTTTCCACCGACCAATGTGTAGACTTTGCAAGCCTAAGACGCTGAATGAGACGGTGGCTGAGACGGACGCTGTACACACTTTAAGTCCAATGTATAGACAATGCCTTAGACTCTAAATGAGATGCTAAGAAGATGCATTGTATGGACTTTGAGAAATGCTTCAAGTGGATGGCTGTACAGACTTCATGAATGTGCAGACTTGACAACGAGATGCACAATGTATAGACTATGCACATGCATGAAGAGCCCTGATGATGTATGGACTTGCTAATGCAATCTAGGGCGATGTGCAGACTTTGTCCACGAACTGTGCACATGCATGAACGATGTAAAGACTCTGAAATGCTTTACCCTGCATTGTATAGACTTGCTAGTCATCAAACTACATGCAGACAGAAAAGTAACGCACAGAGCAGAAATCAAGCACAACCAATATATCAGTCATACACATGCATTCTCCACAAAACAAGTTATGTTGCTATCATCAAAACACAATCTGATAAAGCACTCACTGTGTTGCTATCATCAAAACAAAACAGCATTGCTATCATCAAATCAACATAGCACATGCTTGTGCCTAAGAGGCACAACATTCTCCCCCTTTTTGATGATGGCAACACAATGTGACAGTGAGTCACACACAAAATTTTCTCCCCCTTTGACATAATCAAAAAGAGAAAAACAATATAAACAAGAGTGCAACATTGCAGTATGCATGCAATAAACTCCCCCTGAAGGTATGACTCCCCCTGAATTATTTCTCCCCCTAAATAATTGCTCCCCCTTTGAGAAGGAATATGGACAGATATACAAAGGTAGAGAAGGTAGGAGGGTCACTAGACAACAGTTGAATCATTAGTTCAGAGAATAAGCCTGATTATAAATAATGGTTAAAGTATAAGAATCATGAACATACAATTTTCAAAAATTCAGGTTTAACAGTGATAAATCTAGAGTAAAACACCTGACCCCTAAAAAAGAGTTTTAGATTCCATTTATAGCAATGAATCTAGGGCACATAGTATTAATAGATAAGTCTGAAATAATACCCTTTTGTGTTTAAACATGGAAGTTCAAGAAAGGTAACTTGAATATGTATTGAGAAAAATAATTTTCACTCAATGACTTTTGATTTCAAAGGGTTACAGCAGTTTGATTTTCATTTTGGAATTTTAGAAACTGAGCTAAGTGAATAGACCAGTGACATTTATGCTTTTGACATTAGGTGTACACCATGATTAGAGGCAGGTACCCCCAGTTACTAGGCATAAACTACTAGATCTATTTCAGATCAAGACCTACAAGGAACAGTTTTCCCTTTGACATTAAGGGCACACCTTGATCAGAGGCCAGTACCCCTAGTTACTTGGTGAAAACTCTCCCTATAGATATGACCCTATGAACAGAGATAGTCTAAATCACTTCATGACATACGAATTCTCCTGCTTCTTTGGAGGAGTTCATAGTTTCTCAGTGCAATCGGCCATTGCTCTATCACAATGTTCAGTTCTTTACTTGAAGATCTTATTTGCTGCTGCCCTTATTTCTTTTAGAGTGATTGTTTAAAAAATCATTACATACTCTTATTCACATGTTCTAGACATTTCCAGTTCAACACATTTAGGCATTACAAAAAAAACTTTTTCTATTTTAGCCATGAGACAAATATTAAGAGCTATAAAAGTTTTCTTTTATCTCAAATTCTGAAGTGCAGACATTTAACTCTCCAATTTATAAAGGTTAAACATTTAATTCCTTTCAATTTGTAAGAGAAATTCTTATAAAAGAATAATTGCAATAATCACAACTCAATGTACTAACCCAGATACAGAACTGTTGTTCTGTGAAAATGATAGGGAAAAGATAGTAATTGGCAATATGGTCCAATGGCATCTGATGTCAAAAGATATGAATCAATTGAATGGGGACAATGAGGAGTAAATAGGATTCAAGAATTGAACTAAACTCACAGCTCCCCCTGACACCATGATGCAAGGATTATGCTATGCAGCACACTGTTCTATATGCAAACTATGCAACAATGAAACATGAGACAAGTATGCAATCATTTTAATTTTATGCGCCCAAGTCATTTCTTTTTAGATTTTCAAAATTTGATTATATGCAGGACACTGCTCTACATGAAGACAGGACCCATGGTACTAGGCAGAGAACTCGGTCTCAAAGACCATCTCACACATGGTAGAAACCTCCGGACAGATTTCCCTGCCTTTTAGTAACATACCATTTGATATACCAGGGTTATGCAAGACAATGCAACATAAAGCAGTCCTACATGCATTGAACAGCATCATTGACAGTCATGCAAATGATGTATGCAGACATAAGACACATGCATTGATTGTGTACACTAAATGAACCATTCACAATCACTAAGTTATGCATTTAACAGCAAGCATGCAATGCATTAACACAAAACACATGCATTGACACAAAGTCTATATAGTGCATCAACTGAATACACTAAAGAAGCATTCAAATTCAGTTCAACATATAGCAAGAGAAGAGCATCAGATATGCAGAATTGAATTCAATAGCTGAGTCTGGAATGCAGATTGATCACCTAGATATGAAAAGATCATCATAAATCAAGCAGACAGTTCAACAATTTCAGTTAATGAATTTAAAGCAAAGTTCAGAACTGACCTGAAATATAGAATCCTGGGGTTTTCTGTTGAGTGCCTTGGATCATAAACCCCTTTTATTTCTCCCACCAAGGCACACCTGCAAGATAAAATCAAGTTGATCCTGCAGGAACCCAAGAGATCTTGGGTCCTGAATTACCCCTATCAGGTGTTCTAAATAATTTCTTAGCAATATTGTCATCAAATTCCATTAGAGAGCAATCAGACATAGAATGTCCAAAATTTCCACAATAATGACATGAACCAACAGATTTTCTGGTCCTATGATGCATATCTATAGCAACATGGGACCTATGAAACTTAGCATGAAATGTTCTGTTGTTTACATGGACATTTTATTTCTTACCAGCAGCATTGGGAGCAGGATGTTTTACAGATTTAAAATTAAATGTACTTCTTTGAGCATGCCAACAGTCCTTGACTGTGTGGCCATGCCTCCCACATTCGAAGCACCTTGTGTGCTTACCTTTGGAACCAATATTATTTCTATCAAAAGCATCTTTGTTAACATAAAAATTAACAAATTCAGAATTGAATCTCTTTCTCGGATTCTGCTAACAATGAGCTGCAATGTGGCCCATCTTGCCACAATGAAAACACTCTATTTTCCTTCTTTGAAAAACATGATTTCTAGCAGGAATTTTCTGTGCAGTAGTAGCAGCTAGGTCATCTAATTCAAACATCTTACACTCATGCATCATATGACCTATCTTATTACAATAGAAACACTGCACATTCTTTTCCTTTTTAAACTGAATTTTATAAGAAGATTTTTCACAACAATTTTCCTTTTTCTTTTGTTCAGCCCTGTGCTTATTGTTCTGAGATTTCTTAGATGAAATACATTTTGAGGTACTAGCACATTCTGAACTTTTCACATTGGAGCCAAGCAATTTATTCAAATTGTTTTTACCTTTGACAAATTTAGACAGAGTGTTTTTCAGATTTTCAATTTCAGAATTCAATGAAGCAGTACTCACTTCATACTTGGATAGCTCAGATTCACATGCAATTAGCTGCTGTTGCAAAGTATCATTCAGGTTCTTCAGAGTTTCATTTTCTTGTTGAACCATTATTTCAATGTTGTTCTCATTTTCCTTTACAACTGATTTTCCTTTTTCAATTGACAGCCATCTCTCAGAGAAGACAGTATTAAGAACCATTAGCCTTTTATTTTGATCTTTCAAGTAGACATTTTCTTCTTTTAGAGATTTGATTTGTTCTTTTTGAGAACTGTCATCAGAATCAAAATCATTAATCATGTCTTCGAGAATGGCACAAGCTTTGCAAGGATTATTTTCACCGATGAGTTTGTTTCTAATACTCTCATTTTCAGATTTCAACCTGTTCAACTCATCTTTTTCTTCAATCATTTCAGATTTCAAATTATTCATTTCTTTTCTTAAATTTTTATTTTCAGATTTTAATTTCTTGGACACTTTAAACAGATTTTCATACATCACTATCAATTCATCAAAAGAAACTCCATCATATCCGGAGCTTACCTGAGATGAGGTTTCCTCATCATCACTTCCCCGGTTGGCCATTAAGCATATGGACTTTTCTCCTTCTTCATCACTGTCCGAAGTGTTCCCTTTGAATTTCGAGAATTTTGGACAGTCAGTCTTCACATGGCCAGCCTTCCTGCATTTGTAGCAGACGTTAGTATCAACAATCTTGGCAGGGTTAGATCTGTACCTTATTTGCTTTCGGCCATCACCAGACTTTCCTTCTCTTTTTCTCATAAATTTCCTGAATTCACTGGTCAGCATTTCAATGTGGTCTCCATCAATTTCAGACCCCGAGAAGCTGCTTTTCTCACTAAATGATCCACTGTGGTTGGATCTGTTTGCTTTGCTGAAGCCAGCCTTCAGCACGATTGGTTCCATTACAAATAATCTGAAAGCACAGAGAAACTGAAGCACCTAGACCAAATGAGCAAGGCAAGGCACTAAGTCGGAGAACCAAAATAATGAACACAAAAAGTACACTATGAAATGCACCAAACAGAAATGCACTAAACCAGATGATCAAAGTAAAGCAGTAAGATAGTGAAACAAATCAACGAGCAGAAGAAGCCCACTCTGATGTGCACCAAAAGCTAGCAGGAACTGCTGCAGATTGTTAGATCCTATGCACAGCAACCCACTCTGATACCAAGTGTTGGGTTCAATGCTATGTATTCAGAGGGGGGTGAATGAATATATCCCTTTAAAAACCTTCACCCAAATAGAATTTCGCTCAAACAAGATTTCGCTCACTCAGAAAAGATTAAAACACTCTAAGAAAACTGATCAACTCTTCTGCTCAACCAGAAACCAAATACTTAGAGCGCCCCTATGCAATCATCTAGCGGAAGCAAACAGATAGAAACATCAAACCACTGCACAAGGGGTTTTTAGGTGGTTCGGTCCAGCAGACCTACATCCACCCCACACTCAACCCGAGTGTGGCTTCCTGCTGACTCACAGCTTGAACAGCTGGGCATCACAGCTTGCCATACATCAGCTGGGCCTCACAGCTGGCCATCCGCTGAGCATCACAGCTTGCTTCCGCTGGGCAATACAGCTTAGCCATCGCTGACTCACAGCTTGAACCCGCTGGGGATTACAGCTTAACCCGTCTAGTGGAATCCTCCACTACAAACGCTGAGCCTCACAGCTTGCTCCGCTGACAAACAGCTTGAAGAAATGTATAAAGGAAAATGAAAGATAGAACAAGACAGCAACGGAAAGCTGAAATAATAAAGCACAAAATATAGCTCTCGATGAGCACTTCTGGCTTGGATTTGATCCAAAAAGCCAGACAACCCAATCTCTCTCACTCTCTCAGCTCGAGCTCTCTATTTCTCTCTTTCTCTTCTTTCTCCTCTTTCTCTTTTTCTTCTCTGCTCTCTGTCTCTCTTTCTTTTCTTCACTCTTTTCTTCTTCTCTTCTGCTGGATCGAAGTCTCTGCACTCTGCTCTTCTGCTTCTGCTCTCAAGGCTTCGATCAGCCTTCTCTTGATGAAGAAGACTTGTATTTATATAGCAGCAGCAGCAGCTAGGGCGCGTGTGGCTTCCACAGTTCCCGCCCAGAACTTTTGGCCACGTGTCAGCATCCTGATATCTCGTCCATCCTTGGATCATGAGCCAGGCACCTCGGATCACGTGCCCTTCTTTAGACTTCATGAAGGGTGCCTGTCACATAGACGAATAGCTTATCAGTTTAAGTATATGCATTGCAGTGTATAGACTTCGCTGTATAGACTTGTGAAGGCGAAGCTAAAGCAGTGTATATACTTCACAATGTATAGACTTCAGAACAGATGCATGCAATACACTCAACAATGTATGGACTTGGCCTATGCAGACTTGTCTGATGTATAGACTTTGCGAATGTCTAGACTTGCATATGTGAACGACACAGTGTATAGACTTCAGAACATATGCACGATACAAACTCGTCCAATGTATATACTTAGCTGAACAAGACACACAATGTATAGACTTGCAGCCATGAACAAATGCAATGCACTCTGATGTGTAGACTTCATCTTAAAGTCAATGTATAGACTTGCTGAGTGTTCAGCAATGTGCAGACTTTTACAAAGACACTTGACGATGTACAGACTTGAACAAGGTAAAGGCAGTCAAGTGTATAGACTTCAAAGTGGAATGACGGTAAAGTCAGCAGTGTATAGACTTCAAGGGAAACGACGGTAAAGCTACCGATGTATAGACTTGAAGGGAAACATAGGTGAAGCTTCCTATGTACAGACTTGGAAGAACACTGTTGAATATGTAGACTTGATCAAGAGTCCAATGTGCAGACTTGCCACCGACCAAAGTATAGACTTGGTGTTCGTGAGACGGTGGCCAAGACACTGTACGGACGGATGTATAGACTTCGCCTAAACACTGTCCGACGTACAGGCTTTAGTCTGAAGCGTTGTATGGACTTGCAAGAGACGCACAAAGAGACACTGCCTGAGACGATCAACTGTACATACTTGCTATATGAAATGTTTCGTAAGACACATCAAGAGACGGTCAATGAGACGCTGACTCTGTACATACTTCAACTTAAAGATGCACGATGTACAGACTTTCCAATGTCTAGACTTATGAACAGTGCGTGCATCTACAGTGCAAATGTATAGCCTTTATGTAAGAAGGCAACCGCTGTACATACTTTGCAAGCATAACACTGGGCGTTGTTTAGACTTACACTAGCACAGGTGAAGACTTCATGAGAGTGCAGCAGCCAGTGTATAGACTTGCAGAATAGTGATGCAATGTGCAGACTATGCAATGTTCATACTTCATCTTAAAGCCAAGAGAAACTCTGTACAAACTTCCAATGAATGGACTTTAACCCAAGGATGCACAATGTATAGAGTTCGCCTTTGAAACAGATGTACAGACTTTGAGGCAGAAGCCACGGCTGTACAGACTTCAGAAGAACAATGCATGAGCAAGCCTAACGGATGTACAAACTTTACTTCAATGAATAGACTTGGAAGTTCAACGTAGGATGCATAGTGCAATGTATGGACTTTGCATAAGACGCTGCATGAGACGATAGGCTGTACAGACTTAGCCTAAGAAAATGCATGAGACGGACGATGTATAGACTTGCGTTACTGTAGCAATGTATAGACTTACTATATGCATGAGACGCAAGTTGAGACGGTGTGTGCACTGTAACGAATGTATAGACTTTCCACCGACCAATGTGTAGACTTTGCAAGCCTAAGACGCTGAATGAGACGGTGGCTGAGACGGACGCTGTACACACTTTAAGTCCAGTGTATAGACAATGCCTTAGACTCTAAATGAGATGCTAAGAAGATGCATTGTATGGACTTTGAGAAATGCTTCAAGTGGATGGCTGTACAGACTTCATGAATGTGCAGACTTGACAACGAGATGCACAATGTATAGACTATGCACATGCATGAAGAGCCCTGATGATGTATGGACTTGCTAATGCAATCTAGGGCGATGTGCAGACTTTGTCCACGAACTGTGCACATGCATGAACGATGTAAAGACTCTGAAATGCTTTACCCTGCATTGTATAGACTTGCTAGTCATCAAACTACATGCAGACAGAAAAGCAACGCACAGAGCAGAAATCAAGCACAACCAATATATCAGTCATACACATGCATTCTCCACAAAACAAGTTATGTTGCTATCGTCAAAACACAATCTCATAAAGCACTCACTGTGTTGCTATCATCAAAACAAAACAGCATTGCTATCATCAAATCAACATAGCACATGCTTGTGCCTAAGAGGCACAACATTTCTCTCTTCACACCGCAGACACTTCCTCACAGCACTCTCCTCTCTCCCGTTCTCTTCTCCTCTGCACACACAGCACCGCCCTCACCTGCGTCGACCCCCCCCATGGCTCTCATCTTCCCACACACTCTCTACACACACACATGAACACACGCCGCTCTGTCGCCTCCTTTATACCTCTTCCTCTCATCCTCTTCACCACACTCACACGCACACACACAACCGTAGCGTCCTCCCTACTCCCCCTCTCTTTCCCCCGTGTTCATCTCTCCCTCTCTGCACTGCCTCTCTCCCTCTCCCGCTCTTTCTTGCCACCACGAACACACACCAGCCACAGACCTCCTCCATCTTTTACCTTCTCACACACCCAGCTCTCACCGATCTCCCCCTCAGTCTATCACCCTCTGCACACACCCGAACACCCGCACACACTTCTCACCCCCTCTCAGCCTTTCTCTGTCTTTCTGTCTGCTACACCGCATCTCCCCCTCCTCTGATACCCCCTCTCTCTCACTCTTTCTTGCTCCTCTGCACCTCCGGCCGCATATGCCTGCACCACATAATTTCTTTCCATTTTATTTTATTTTTATTTCATTTTGTTATCCCTCTCTCCCTCCATCTATTTCTCTTTCTATCTTCTATCCCCCTAACTCTCTCTAAAGAAGCCCTCCCTCGCGGTGACGTACTCTCCAAGATTGGGTGTCACTCAAAGGCTCAAGAAGTGTGGATGTCGACATCTTCGTCTCACCGGCTACATCCCCTCCCTAGTTCTTTAATTTTCACTTTTAGTTAGATTTTATTTCGAGCTTGTACTTGTTATTTTCTTGAGCATCTACCCATTGTAATCTTTCACCTTGGGGCATTAAGACATAGTTAGTGTGTTTACCTCTCTAAATCTTTTGGTCTCTCTATCTCTCTCTTTCCTTTTTCTTTCCTTTACCCCTCAATGTTTCTTTAAATAGATTTTCCTCTTGCACAATTTTAATTATTTCATATAAAAATGGGATTTGCAACTTCAAAATATTAGTCTCCTCGTGGGATCGACCCGTATTCATCACTATACTTAAAACCTTAATTTTATGTGAGTACAAAATTTTTGAAATTGAGTGTGCGGGTTTTTAACGATGAGCTTCACGTTCGATCAATTTTTGGCACCATTGCCGGGGAGGCATATGATTTTTGAGTTGAAAATTTAGTTTCTCGTATATATATTTGTACTAATCTTTCTTGTTTTTCTTGTTTTGTATAAAAAAAGAAAAAAATCAAACCTGGAAATCTAAAAAAAATTCTGTCAGAAAAACCTATCATAGAAACCTGGAGTGTAGGTATAAAAAGTAGATTTCAGAAATTCTAGAGAACATAACTGTCGCAGAAGGTCTAAGAAATGTTGCAGAAGGTCTAAGAATAAAATAAAAAAAGAGAGCAAAAAATCAGGAACATTCAGAGGTAAGTTCTGTTTCCTTTCCTTAATCTTTGAATTGAGTCAAAAAAAAAAGAACGAGAGATTGTGCATCAAGTAAGTCTTCAAATTTATCCTTCTCATTTTATCTTTTATTACATTTTTATGGTTAGATAGGAGCCACAAAAAAAATACACTTGAACTTAATAAAATCTTCATCTCAAGATTAGAAACCACACCATCCATATTTTCGGTCATGCATCATTTAGGATAGACATTTTTTTCTTGTTGTTTAATTTTTGTTAATTATATTTTTAAGATCGCGAGGGACAAGGTATGTTCTACTTATCTCATCTTGAGCACGCATTATTGCATAAGAACCCCTTGTTTTGAAATTGTGGTGAGTGTTTCATTCTAAAAATATTTTAAGGGCAACACCCATAAGCAAGATACGATAGGGATTTCATCACCCTTCCTTAGTCCACAAATCACATTCCCCTTGTATCTTTGCATATCCTAAGCCTTAAATAAAATTTAGTAGACATTGGCCCTAGGTTCACACTGTGGTTCTTATGTTATTTGGGTTTACCCTCTTGTGGAAACCAGTGCCTAAGGCAAGACAGTCAGATGACAAACGCCTTAAGTGGACTAGTGATTCTCTAATTAGGTCCTTGCGAAAGTAGGGGGAGCCTCCCACTACCCCACCCATTACCTAGTCGGTGGAAATATTGAGGGTGAACTTAAGTTGTACTTTAGCTATTTTGTGAAACCTCATTTGTAGATCTAGGTCACATCTAGGTCATTAGGTAATTTGTGTGTTAACTAGTTTTTGTTTGCATAAAAAAAATAAAAACAAATAGGAAAAAAAATTCCTCCTCTTCTCTCTCTTCGTCCTAGTTAGTGTTAGCCAAAAAAAAATCATCTCTATGGATCGGGTTTTTAATCAGACTAATTGCTTGACCCAAAATCAATTCATTCAAATGGACCCAAGCTCCTTTACACCACCTACCTTTAAAGATGATCACACATGGGCTCGGCCGACCCATTATGTAGGTGAGTACCCAGCCCAATTTCTATCTTTCATCCAATCTTACCCGACCTTCAATGAAAGCCCATATCCTTAGTCGGCCCAACAAGAGAGTTACACCCATGGCAGCCCAAAATCCTTATCTTCCCCAAAGTCAAGACCAATTTGCTCAATCTTATTTAGGGGACCCTATGCCATACCTCCCTCAAGAACAAGCTTCAACATATCAAAACCTCCCTACACCTTCTTGCACTTCTATCTTTGAGTGGGGAGATCAAAACAATTTCTCTTGGGAAAATCCTCAATATCAAGCTCCATGCCCTCCCAAGCCAAATTTCCAAACCCAACTTGATCAAGTGATATATGGAGAGCATGGCACATACTTCCCATCATCTCATTATCCACAAGAAGACTATCCTTATCATTATGATCCTCAACATATCCATTCTACCCCTCCATACAATGGTCCCAACAATGAAGACAGATTCAACCAATCGATTCAAATCATCTTGACTAAGCAACAAAGCATTGGCTCCCTCCAAACGAAATTGGACCAACTCACAAGAGTCACATATGAATTGGCAATTGACCAACGGCCTAACCCCCTTGTTGCAAACCTTGAAGATCAATTCTCTCAACTTACCCAACACACTTATTCTTGCCAACTACCCATGGTTCCTCTGCCGAATGAAATTCTTGACCTAGGTAATGAGGGAATTGTTGAAAAATTTGGGGTGACTAGTAAGATGGCTTTTTTGATTAAGGAGTCCACACCCATCAATGACGAGAGCCACAATGAGTTCGTTGAAATCAAGTTGTGGGGTGCATTAAATGATGTGTAAAATTGTGCCATTCAAAATTATGAAATTGAGAATATCAATGGCCCAATTGAGGAAGAATGTTGAAGAGAGGATTGTCTAGCTGAAAATGATGATGAGAAAGTAATGGAATGTGACAGTCCTTCAATTTTACACCAACCTCCTCAACACGTGAATGATGATGATGATGATCTTATTGTTAGTTTGTGAAGACTTGGTGCAATGGTGCTGACAAGGATTCAGAGGGGGGTGAATGAATCCCCTTCAAAAATTCTGGCTAATTTAAAAGTTTAAGCTACAATCAGTAAGCTATGCGGAATTAAAGACTGATTAGGTTAACTAAATGTCAACTATAATGAAACACACGATCAATCAGATGATAGCTGACTATGGGCTATGATGAGGCACACTATCAAATAGTTGGTCAGCGTATGCAATGAACTACTCAGCAACTTCTAAGCTGTTTGCAGAAATAGACTAAGCACACTATGAGTTTTAGAGGCGCTCAGGCAGAACTACCAATTGGAGAGCACCTAGGGATTCATCTAACAAAAAATAGATAAGCAATCAAACCACAGTAAATAAGAAATTTTTAGGTGGTTCGGTCCTCCATAGCTACATCCACCCCACACTCAAACCTGAGTGTGGATAACTACTGCCTAACAGCTTGAATCCGCTGGGCCTCACAGCTTGCCAACCGCTGTGCAACACAGCTTGCGTCCGCTGGGCCTCACAGCTTGCCGACCGCTGATACACAACTTAGAACAAGAGTTTAAAAGAAAATAAGAAATGAAAACAACAACACCGGAAAGTTGAAAATTAAACTCAACAATGTAGCTCACTCTGGAGCAATGTGGCATGGATCTGATCCAGAGGCCACAGACAATTCTTGTCGGGTATCCTTCGATCAAGATCCCTCTTCTTTACTCTTGCTGCTTCACCTTCCCTTCTCTAACTCTCAATCCTTTCACGATACTCTGTTTGTCTTCTTTTCTCTCTCAAATCCCTATTTCTTTCTTTGACCAAGCTAGATCTCTCTTCACACTACTCCACTGCTCCCTGATTCTCTTATTTTGTTTTTCTAGCCTCTCTCTAGATATTCTCTGGCCGCCTCTGGTCTCTTCTCTCTTTCTTCTTCTCTTCTGCTCTTTCAGAATGCTTCTATTCTCTCTCTCTCTTCGAGCTTCCTTGCTCTATCTACCTTCTCTTTTTGTCTCTCTGTATGTTCTTTGTCATATCACTGATCTAAAAGATCCGGTTCCCTTTCATAGCCTGTGCGAGAAGAGGGCGCGTGGAAAGCACGTTTCCCGCCCAGGGAGATGAGCGCTTCGCTGGAGATCCACATGTAAAGATCTGAAGGGGCACAGTTCCACGTGGCTGAATCCCCTTTCGAACCTTACCTTGGATCACGTGCTATTAACCTGGTACTTTGACTTCCTTGTGAGTCAAGTTCGTAGGTTGTCAGTATAGCCATCATATGTTCGACCATATAACTGACCTGGCAAATAGACGATAGTATTAGCTTTTAATCCAAGGGGAATGTTGCTAGAATCGACTCTATGTATGCAACATAGTAATGTGCACTGACGTTACATGCTGAACAACTAAGTGTGTACCGACCCTAAGTAAGCAGACCATCTAAGTGTGCATCGACCTTCTATGAAGGAGTAGGAATATACTCAGACCTATATGTTGTCCGATCAGAATATGCACAGACCTAATATGCATAGAAAGACAAAGATGCACTTACTTTGTATATCACAGTAGAAAGATGCACTGACCTTTATAGACGTAAGGCAAACAATGCACTGATTTCTTACATGCATAAGACAATGCATGCACCAACTTTGATTATGCACGATACAAATGTGCACTAACCTGAGTCTATGCATATATCAATATGCATCGACTTTATTCTGCCGTATAACGGATGTGCACTGACCTTGCTTAGCACAAGACAAAAACCTACACTGACTTTGTATGTTCACAGCAAAACCTGCACCGACTTATATGTATTTCTATAGAAACATGCACTGACTATATGCAAGTAAAATGCAAAAGCTGCACTGATCGTATGTGTGTTTCTACAGAAACATGCACTGACTATATGCAAGCACAATGCAGACGTGCACCGACCCTATCGAAAACCAAGGCCAATATGAACCGACCTTAGATACGCATGACACGGTCTGCAATGACCTTATACGTCCTTCTACGAAAACATGCACCGATCTTGTATGGAGTCATACAAGATGTGCACCGACCTTAATGCAATATCCTAACCATGCATCGACCTATATGAGCAAGCTACAGGAATGTGCATCGACCTGTGCTCTGTGCAGTTGTACACCAACTGTTTGACCAAATGATGTGCACGTAGGCTGTTCAATGAGATGACATGCATACAGACTTTATGCAGATGCATTGACTTTATGAACAGAGTGTTGACTTTATGTTGACCTGTGATGCGTTGACTTATATGAACAGTTGTACGAGAGTATATGCAGACCTTATGCATGCAGCATATGTAATGATATTAATAATGCATTAATCATGCATAGACAAACACATATGGCACAAGACACATGTGTGCAGCAGTTATTCCATGTAACTCATATCTGCAGCAATACAAACACTTATGACATCATACATATGAGTCATCGTTTGTTATCATCAAAACACAAGATTCCAACAATCTCCCCCCTTTTGATGATGGCAACACTATGAGTCATATGAATCATGTAAACCAGACAATGAGACTATGACATCATTCAATCAAAACGCAGATATGAATGAGACCCAAAACTTATGCTAACACAGATATGTATTACTCTTCCATTCTCCCCAAACACAATGACAATTCATCAATTCATTCTACCCATATGGCAGCCAAAACATTCTCAGCCTATGAACCAGCCAAGCCGAAACAGCCAAGCCTACAGATGACTCAAATCATTCTCCCCCTTTGACTTCATCAAAAAGAGGATAGATAGAATGCATAGACAGGATGAATAGAAAGTAGCCAGAAGAACATAGAGATGCGATCCTGCTCTGTATGACAGAATGAAACAGTGAAAGGAATAGATCAGGAATGAACCAAAGTGAAGATATCAGAATTGGAACCCATTCTCCCCTTTAAAAGATGAATGCAATTCATGTAGAACCCGATGCTTACATGATGCAGATGGGACATAGATCAATCAACCTTAATCTTCACCTTGACTTAATCAGATAAGGCCACAAACTATCCTCCTCCTTTGAAAAGTAATAAATGCAGTCTAAACAAGACATGTCCTCTCCTTTATCCCAAAAAAAGATACGGTGAGGCATATGTCAGGAGAAAATTCAGAAGGAATGTCATGAGAGAAGGTTGACAGAAGGTGGCAGCTACACGCAGGTTCTTACAAAGATTGTTCAAATAGAGGTCAAGAAGCAGCAAACACATATTCTCCCCCTATGGAAAGTGAATGCAGGACCTGATGCCTAAAGATGTGGCAAATACCAACAAAGCACATTCTCCCCCTTGGACAAAATAGATGAAACTACAGATAATTCTCCCCCTTCGAGAAACAATGAATGCGGTCTAGACAAGATCTTGTTCTTCCCTTTAAATCAATGCAATACAGCCATGTCACAGAGGAAACAAAGCTTTCAACAGGAAGGACATATGAGGAATGTGTCTAGAGAGAATACAGGAGGGAAATTAAGGTAATGTGTAGAGATCAATCAAAACACAGATTTTTCAGAAATAATTAAATAAGTTATCAAGAAATGGTAGTGATAGAGAGCAGTAATTTGAACAGATGTATCAGTGAATTTTCAAAGAATCTGAGATGAAGAATTTTTTAGTATGATACCAACTTCATAAATTAATATTTAGATTTCAGAGTCTTCTATTATAAGAGCTTATGAATTGGCTTTGATTGAAAAGTCTGGTTTAAGAATGATGTAACCAGAGTTCTTCAATAAGATTCAATACTCATATCTGAGATAATTCTTTAATAAAAATGAACCACTTGCTCATATAACATTCTAGTTCAACCTTCTTTCATCTTAATCAGTTTAATTTCAATGACTCCTTTAAGAGTAACACAAGGTAGTATTGTGATTAAACATTCATGTTTATATCTAAATTTGACTGTTCTTATAGAATTTTCTGATGCATATATTTTTTACATTTTTCTTATAGAGCATCAATTTATTTTTCAATGAGCAATTTTGGTTAATCAACACCTTTTTACATGAGTCACAACACATCTTAGGTGAAATGACCTAGTTACTCAGTATGATAACTGTATTGCTTCTCAATTAAGAGAACAGAGTTAACATTAGAAGTATCTGTTTACGTGAGGAGACACGTTGGTTAGAGGCAGGAATCTCCAGTTACTCAATACAACCAAGCCATTGCTCTGTCAGATTTTCATACAATTTTCAACCAATTTTCAGCAGAGTTAACTATGGTACTTCATGACACAGCCCTTTGGATAGGTTTCTCGGTAATCATAGTCATTGCTTTGTCCATAATTTTCTTTGTGATAATTTCAGACAGATTAAATGTTTAAGAATAATACTTACATTATGTATCTCAACCAAAGTAGACCATGGTTTTAACTTTTCAGATTTCAGGAAGGTCTTGCATGAATTTACATGAGACTGCCAATTAAGGTTTATTAAAAGACTGATTCAGATAGTTTCAAGTCCTTCAAATTCAAACTTAGGAATACATTAGACTCAAACAAATTCAAATCAACAAACATTCTTAAGCTTGTATAATAGAAGATTCTTCATTAGAGATGATTTCTGATTTATGAAAGTGAGCGCAAACTGATGTTTCTTCAAGTCTCAGTTCAATCAACATTTTGAGAGTAACATTCAACAGCAAAGATATTAACAAGCATGCATAGAAAGTGAGAGAATTGGAACTCATGCTTGTAGCAGATGTGATCAATATGCATCAGACGGATTTTCAAGAAGATCAGTTAAAGAACAGTGAATTTACAATGATGCAGCAAGAAGTTTGCACTTGAGCAATGTAGTTCAGAATTGATTGAATTCAAATGAAGCTCTCCTTCAGTAGATTGAGGAGTAGCAGACAGAAATTTCAGATTCAAGAAAGGTATGAATTCAGATGACGAATAATTCAGAAGTAGTCAACAGAAATCATTTGATGATGTGAATCACTAACACCCAGATATAGCAAGATGAGTTGAAAATGTGTACTCAATGACAATTCAGGCAGTGATAGACTGATGAATTAAAATGCTCCCCCTATCTATATGCAGCGAGTCACTTCTTTTTGGAATTTTCTAAAAATAATTGACATGCAATGAAGGCTAAACATATGATTTTATGATTCGTGCTCCTGATCATTCAGACTGCCCTATATGCAATGTGACCCATGGTAATAGGCAGAGGACTTGGTCTAAAGGACCACCTCACACATAGTAAGAACCTCTAGACAGATTTCATCTGCCCTTTAGTTGCTTACCACTTGATATACCATAATGGTCATGCATGATAATGCAGTACCAAAACAGTCCTATATGCATCAGATTATCAATGGTTGTATGTCAAACACGTGTAAGCAGACAATTGACATATGCAATTCACATATATGCACAAATATGCAGACTATGCTCATGAGTTTCCAACCTCCTCTATGAGCACAATCAAGTGACAAGACATTAATGCATCCAGATGAGGAATGAATTCACCATGTCTTCATTGAATATGTGCACACATAGCTCAATATATGAAGAAGCTCAGATTATGCAGTGCAAATGACAAAGCAGTTAAGAGCATGAGATTTTATTTAACAACTTAAGCATGAAATGTAGCATGATGAGTCTATAAGATGGTGCAAACCGGATTCAGAGGGGGGGTGAATGAATCTCCCCTTTAAAATTTTGCCCAATTAAAATAGTACTGGACAATGATGCGGAATTAAAAACGTACAGATGCCTTGAACGACTCAGATGCTCTTCTTAGAATAGCGAATGAAGATCAGATAAACTGAATTTCTGATCTACTCTGAATAAGCTAAAGAGATGACTCAGTTCATCTAATCAACTTTACTCTCTCAAGACCGAAATCAAATGCACGGTGTGCAAACCAATCTCTCACCAGATATAAGATCCGACTATCATGAACGAGCCTAAGCATACATCTAGCGGAATAGAATAGACAATCAAACCACGATGGACAAGGGATTTTTTAGGTGGTTCAGTCTGTTGCCCGCAGACCTACGTCCACCCCACACTCAACCCGAGTGTGGATTCCTGCTGACTTACAACTTGAACGGCTGGGCATCACAGCTTGCCTACATCAACTGGGCCTCACAGCTTGCCATCCACTGAGCATCATAGCTTGCTATCTCGCTGAGCATCACAACTTGCTGTCCAAGGTAACCACCTTGCCTACTGAGCATCACAGCTTGCTCTGATGACTCACAACTTGAAGTTCAAAGATAAAAAAAAAGAACAAAGGAAAATATGAAGCAAAACCACAGCAACGGAACGCTGGAGATGAAACACAGAATGTAGCTCTCGCAGGAGCAAGTCTGGCTTGGATCTGATCCAAATGCCAGGAAGACAGATCTTCAACGATGGCTTCACACTCACGAACTCCTCACTCTCATATTCTTTCTCTATATAGCTCTGATCACACACTGGCTCTCTCATCCTTTCTTCTCATTCTTCTTCTGCTTCTCAGACTCTGACTCACTCTTCTCTTCTCTCTTTCTTTTTCCCTTCAGCTCTGCTCTTCTTCTTCTGCTTCGTTGTCTGGTTCCCGTCTGATCGTAGAGGAAAGGTTTTATGTATCTTCAGCCTTGGGGTCTCACAGCTCATGCTTCGGGCGTGTGAAGGGAACACTCCTGCCAAGAGGATTCTGGAATTCCTTAGCCGCGTGTCAGAATATAGATATTGGCTTTTCACGTGGCAGAATGTCCAGGCTTGGCTGCTCCTTGGATCATGTGCCCCTTTGTTAAGTTGGACTTCGAGCCACGTGACTTATCCCCTTGAATCGCTTAAGTTCCTGTCAGATGAATAAAAGACATTTCGTCAAACACATTGTACACATAAGTAAAAAACTAATGTGCATTGACTTTTACATGCAAGGTAGAAAGCATGTACAGACCCCGACATTGAAATGCACAGACTTGATATGAGTGCAGAGCTAAGAGATGCATAGACTACGTGTGTCCATAAGCAATGAATGCACCGACTTGGTGTGTGAAAAATACAGACACTGCACTGACATAAAATGCCAAGTCCTATCTTGCACAGACTTTAAGCGCGCAAGAGATAAGGGTTTCACAGACTCTCGATGCTGTGCACCAGTGACTTGCACTCACTTAGTTATGCACATGCGAGACTTGCACAGACTTAGAATGCAGCTTACTTCAATCATGCACAAACATCAGACCCATAAACCTCTTATGCACGGACTTACCAAAGAAGTGTGCACAGACTTTCAATGCTGTGCACCAGTGACTTGTACTGACTTAGTTATGCACATGCGAGACTTGCACAGACTTGATGTGCCAAGTGCTCAACATGCACAGACTTAGTCGCGTGCAACAACGAAGGTTGCACCGACTCAACTAGTGCACAGACAGACATTGTAACAAGTTGGTCGCATGCAGCAACGAAGGTTGCACCGACTTGATGTATGCATGCACAGACCTTATTCAGTTGAAATGCAGCAGATGCACGGACTCAATATAGAATGAACTAAGTGTTGCACCGACTTTTATTCCACGTGCAAGACAGGACATGTATCGACTCACAATATGCATCATGCAAACATGCACTAACTTAATATAGTCTATACATAGACATGCACTGACTTAATATGGTCTAAGCAATGAAATGCACAGACCTCTACACGCGACATGTATGTTTATGCACAGAGTTAAACAATGAATGCACTGACCTTCACTGACCAATCCACGAGCAAATGTGCACGGTCCCTCAATGCATGAATAAAAGTGTCGACTCATGGTGTCAACTCTTACCATATGCATATGAACAGTGAATATGCATGGACCCTCTACATATGAAAAGGAAAATATGTGCCTGCCTGCAACCTATATGATGAAATGCAAAGCGTGCATGCACCTCTGATGAAGTTCTATGCAGCATAACATATAGAAACCAGATTCATAAGCAATGTCATATGTTATCATCATTCAATCTTTCATACAAACACATGATGACTTATAGTGTTTGCTATCATCAAAATCACAGGGACACAACAATCTCCCCCTTTTTGATGATGGCAACACTATGAGTCATAAGACAACATGCTAACTCCAAACTATTCTCCCCCTTTGACTTCATCAAAAAGGAAATAATAGTTTGAGAGAATCAGTAGATTGAGATCCAAAACATGCAAGACTCCAAATTAAGTGAAGCTGATATACAGAGGGACTCAAGTGGAAGTGGGGATAGGAAGATGACAAACGACCAGTCTAATCTCCCCCATTTGACAGAACAGAGGAGTTGGAGTGAAAATTGTCATTAGACATTCAGATATAAATTTGATACTAACTGATGTGGAACGATATATCAACAAAAACATAGGATCAGTCATAGAAAATTTCAACAACAATTAGAACTTGAGCATGGAATGATCAAGAACTGTGAGCAGAAAGTTGAGAACATTAATGACTAGATTGCCAATGAATAGATGATGTGGAAGGATTTTCAATAGGATGCTAAATTCATAAATCTTAATAACCGAATTTTAGACTCTTCTATTATAAGAGATTATGAATGATTCTAAATAGACCCGCATGATTTAAGCATGATGTATACATAGTTTTTTAATGAAATTCAATACTCATATCTGAAATCATGTTTTAATAAAAACGAGCCAATTGCACATACGCTATTCTTGTTTAACCTCCTTCTATCTTACTCATTCAAATTCAATGACTCCTTTGAGAGTTACACAAGATAGTATTTTTTTTCCAAAGCATCAAGTGGATCAAGAGGAGAGCGCACCCCTTTCCAAAGGAAAAAATTGTTCTCACTCCACCGTCTCACCACAAGATGAAATTTTATTGATTATGAGAGAAATGAAGTACATGAGGGCCACGCCCCTGAATTACAAGAAATGAAATCAGTAAAATGTGACACTAGCTATATTCGCCGAATACGGATGTTCGGAAGACTAGAAGCATCCGCCTTAGCATAGCCTCTGGCCACTAAAGGCAGCTCCCGAGTAGAAAAGAACTCTGAGTTATGGCCCATGTCAGTAGCAACCTTAGCTAATGAATCTACTAGCTGATTAGCTTCGCGATAGATGTGGACAATAGGACATTGAAATGCAGTGTAAAGTCCAAGTAGTTGTCTCCACCATGGAAGCAAAGACCACAGAGAGTTTCTTTTGCCTCTGCGCAGCTCAACCAAAGTCATCGAATCAGTGTATATAACAGAGAGGGGAATTTTGTGGAAACGGGACAGCCTGAGGCCATCGAGCAAGGCTCTCCCTTCTGCCACCATACTAGATCCATGGCCATAGTAGTATGAAAAACCCTGCAACAATTTTCCTTGACGGTCCCTAAAGCAACCTCCTCCTCCTGAGCTCCCAGGGTTCCCTTTATTGGAACCGTCCACAATAACAGAGTAAGGAACAGACGGAGCCTTCCAGCTGACAGGAAGGAATTGAAGGACCTTGTGATTAACAGAGAAACCCATAGCATGAATTTTATGAAGAAAAGAAGAACTGCAGCCCCGATTGAATGTAATCTGTCTAAGGATCTGCATTACATCCTCATGAATAGACAAGGCCATCCGGAGGAGATTAACTTTACTACCCTCATATCTGTTTAGGCATCTCTGCTTCCAAATACCCCAGATAATCAACATTCCAAGTAGCAGATTAATGAAACCTTGGGGACTAAAAATGACTGAATCATTTAGAATGAATCGGAACCGGCAGATAATGGAGGTGACTCCCATATGAGAGGGATCCATAAGTGAACCAAATTTGTTCCACAGGAAAGAAGCCAAATCACTATTAATGAATAAGTGATCTAAGTCTTCAGAAAAAGAGGAGACTGAACAGCAGTTGCAGCAAGAGGTTAAATGGATACCACATTTTTTATTTCTATCATCAACAGGGACATCATGATTCAACATCTTCCAATAGAACAGAGAGGCTCTGGGGGGAAATTTTTGGTACCACAGCTTAGTTATCTGAGCATCTGGAACAAATATGAGTGTATCTAAACTTGTCTTTGATTTCACTAATTTTCCATATTTTTCTTTTGATCAGCACTTTATTTTTCCTGAGCAATCTTGGTTGATCAACATCTTTTTATATCAGTCACAACACGTCTTAGGTGAAGTGACCCAGTTACTCCGTGTGATAACTGCATTGCTTCTCATTAACGAGAACAGAGTTAGCAATTGAAGTGTCTTTTTACTTCAGGAGACACCTTGATTAGAGGCAGGGTTTGCCGACCCGCCCGACCCGACCGACCTGGTCTCGGCGCGGGACGGGTCGGGTCGGGCGGGTCGCATAGTGACCCGATCCGCCCCTTTTGCTCTCGAGTCTCGATGCGATTTTTTGCGAATTTTTTTTAAAATTTTTAATAAATTGATTTTGAAAGATTAAATGTTATATATATTTAAAAATATTAGAATGTAGAGTTTATTTATGATAATAGATCCATGCTACATTATACATAATAAATTATATAAAAATTACATATTACACTGCTTAATTAAACATCCTATTATATATAATACATAAAAATTTATTTCAATTACTAAATATGTAAAAGGAAATAGTGATATAATAATGGCATTCATTCATGAAGTATAAAATATAAAACTCACTAATCCTCGTCCATGTGTGAAGCCCGAATCCCAAAACTCACTCATCCTCCTCATCTGTGTAACCCGAATCTCAAAACTCACTAATCCTCATCATCAGTGAAGTCCGAATCCCAAAACTCATCATCAGATACATGAGACTGATCACCTGTATAATCTAACTCTATCCTAGTGGGTGGAGGTACATGTGGGTGGGACTGAAAATATGTAACCATCTACACAAATGATGGGTCATGTGCTGCGGTGGAGGGTACATGAAAATCTGTAAAAAAAAGTCCTCACTACATCTATAGCTTCAATTCTATCATGTGCGACTGGTGCTGGTGCTGGTGCTGGTGCTGGTGCTGCTCGAACTCTGGACGTGGAGGAAGATCCTGCTCCGCCCTGTGCTCGTGGTGGAGGTACCCGGGACGTAGAAGAAGATGTCCTCGGTGTGCTACGAGAACCGTATCTATCCTGTAACTGTGTCCGAAAGGAATGTCGAACATCTCCTGGAACTCGGTCGCATGCACGAACATCGCGTCCCACTCCCGCAAGGTGCTCCGCAAACCTGTGTATGCCGGTGACGCGATGTTCGCAGTATCTACAGTGCACATGTCCATCACCCTCAACAGAGTATCCATGCTCCCACGCAGGGTGACGCCGTCCGTCCATGATGACCTGCAAATGATGTAAAAGTTTACATTAGTGATTTCAATGACAAGTACAGAACTCTATATATGAAGAAATCTGCAATTAATTATTAGTTAGTTATAAATGTAACCAAATGATACATACTAATAAAGACTATGGACCTAAACTGGGCCAGTGCCCATCTCCAAACAATCTGACATTAAATGTGGTCCGTAGATAGGACAGATAGTCTTCATAGAGCATTGAACCTGAATAGTTCTCCCAGTACATGCGTACGTAGTATTCATACTCCTGCGAACCTTGTGCGTACACGACCTCTACTGACGTAGCTGTGGCATAAGGATATGGATACGATGGGAAAAATAAACTACTGTTATCTGAGTCGCCATGATACATCGACTGCTGCGGCCATGACCGTCCATACGAGCTTCCAGATCCCTGGGAGTCATGTGTGCTCATCCTCTCAAAATCAGACAACATGCCTTGATAGCTTGTACTGTCTGCAACCGAACTTCCATAGTAGAGATCCCAATGATTAGCTGCCCGTCTCGTCCCTGCGGGTGGAGCACAGTGGTCCTCATCTTGCGTGGCATGTGTGAAGTGCTGCTCCTCTGTCCATGCGCCATGTTGACGGCCCCCACGACCTCTACTATGACCACTGCTGTACTCTCTACCACCAGCACTAGTATTCTTACGAGGACTCCGTTGGTCACCTTGAGAACCACCACCTTCATGGGATGAAGACCCTGTGGGTGTACTATCAGCATCGGAGTCATGACTCCCACTAATGCGGGGCTCAACAGAGGGCTCGGGAGTGTCGTCATCTACATTGGGATCTAATGTCTCCATGTCTGCAATATCTATCGGATTTAATGGTGGTCCCTTGTCCTTCTTGCTGGTGAATAATGTGGTCCATGATGATTTTTTCTTCTGTGGAGTAGGGGGCAGCATACATGCTGCATGTTGTGTCCCTCTAGATGCCTGAGAAGCAGAAGCCTGCTTAGATAATTTTTCAAGTAGTATTCTATTGTGTAAGTCTGTACGTATACCTGAGAAGACTGATTGGGTGCCTTAGCCTTAGATGTTGAGCGTCGGGGCGCAGCAGACTGAGATGGTTGTTTCGATGCTACCGAAGACTACACAATTGAAAGAAGAATATATTCAATTACCAATGAATTATATATTAACAAATGTAGAAATGGTAATATAATTTCACCTCTCTAAATGAGGAACTTCCCCTAGCCTCTCTTGAAGTGGATAACCTTCTTGGTTCCGCAGATATTGAATGCCGCGGTGCAGCAACTCGGGACCACTGTTCTCCCGCAATGTTGTCATTTGTCGGACCGACCTGTAATATATTTCTTACATCATCATACATCAATCTATGACCACGCTATCTAATGAAATTTGCGATTCGATTTTCATGTATTAATTCACCTGAGGTGGCGCTTGACGCTCAAAAATTGGAGGTTGTATCAATCGCTCCCATGTTGTATCATCGTATGCATACGATGTGTCTCCACCACCAATGACGAGGTCTTCATCTAAATTAACTTCATCATCACGTCCCGTTGCTGACTCGTCACCACCCAAATGCACATGGGTGTCATCTCCCTCCCCCACTGCCTCTTGTACAGCCGATGCGAGAAAAGTATTAGGCCGTGGTGTCTCGTCAGGTTCTTCAGCCTCCTCGTCCAATTCTGCCTCACCACGCTCTGTTGTGGCTCTTGCAACCCATGCTACCATAGGGTCATCATCGTCTCGCAAGTACACAGCATCCGTTGGGTCGTAATCTCCCTCTCCTCTCCTTGTATCCATTTGTACATGCCGGACCTTTAGCCTCATGTTGTAATGAACATACACCATTTTGTCTAGCCTGCGGTGTGTTAGCCTATTCCTCAGCTTAGTATGCAAGAAGGAGAACGTCGACCAATTCCGCTCACACCCACTCGACGAGGATGTTTGCGATAGAACTCTCATTGCGATCTTCCTTAATACGGGTGCACTTGTGCCGTAATTTAGCCACCACTCAGCTGCGTTTAAGACAGATCACGTACAATATAATAATTAGATGTAAAAAATTACTTCTCGAGATATAGAAGGTACATTGTGAAGACACATTACCTGGGTCGAGTCTATCACGACTGGCCATGGCATTAGGTGTCGCAAATGAACCAATTCCCTCTCTAAATGTTTTCATCTGCATTATCAAAAAATATGAAGTATATATTTCATTTAATATTGTCAATGTTAAAATATCCAATTATACCTCATTCAACGCATCAGCAGCATCTGTTGGGGTGAAAGACAATCGGTCTACCACAATGTTGACCGATTCTATCAACGTATCGTCATAAGCAAGGGCCCGAGCATATTGGAAGGCCGGATGTAGATAGTACGCTGCAATCGTAAGACAATGAATTACATATTAGTATCAACTGAAAATCACAGCTCATTGATTGGACGAGCATGTAAGTGTTTACCTGCCATGTGAAGATCGCGGCTCATTTGTCTGTCCCATCTGTCCTCCACAATCTCTAGAATGGTGGGTCCATATTTTTTGGACGTTGTAAGGATCTTCCGCTTGGCTGCTTCTATTTTGCTGTACACCAACCCCATGGTTGGTACTCTATCCCCATCCACGCATCGTAGAACCTCATACAGTGGCTCTATCAATGACACTAATACCTTCACTCTATCCCAAAAATTCGAGGTGTTGACAATCCCCTCGACCTCCGCCCCTTCACGTGAAGCAGCAAAAGAGGAACTCAGCCAGGTCTCACCTCTAAACATTTGCTTCAACCCATCTGTGTGCTTCAATAGGCTCTGCAATGCGATGTAGTTGGTGGCAAATCGTGTGATGCCAGGCCTCAACAGTTCGTCGCCACAGTGCTCCCTCATCCATGCCAATACAAGTGTGTGGTTGTAGATATATTTCGTGATTTTTTGTGCCACCTCGACCACAGATTTTACCATACGAAGCTGCCCAATCTCCTTCAGCATCAGATCTACACAATGTGCTGCACAAGGGGTCCAGAAAATGTGCCGTTTTTTCTTCATTAGCTCCTCCCCAGCCTTCTTATAGTTCGACCCATTATCAGTCACCACTTGTACAATGTACTCCTCCCCAATCTCAGTCACCACTTGCTCCATCAATGACAAAATATATTGGTGACTGTGAATTTGACCAGACGCATCCACTGATTTGTGAAAGAATACCTGTCTGTCACAATAAACAAGGAAGTTGATCAGGCTAGATTTTGTGGTACCTGACCATCCATCACACATCAGTGTGACTCCGTACTTTGTCCATTTCTGCTTGAATGAGTCAATGTAACTCTTGATCTCAGCAACTTGTTCATCAAGGTATACGCCAGCCAATTCTCTCGCTGTAGGTGGCTGCACGTGTAGCCCAAGGACCTGTGCTTCCTGAAACATTGGCTTGTAGTAAGGGCTATTGGCTGCATTGAAAGGCAGACCCGCGTGGTGCCACCATTTTGCAACAGCTTGACCAAGTTTCCATTTAGGTCCCTTCTGGCCATACGCATCGTCCATCCTCGTTTGCTTACCATGCTCTCGAGATAGTGCACCGGGCTCCACATCTTCAATGTTGATCGATTGTGTCCTTTTTCTTTGTGTCCCCGAGTCACCAGTCAATAAACTCCTTATGCCTTGTGATTGTCGAGTCGTAGATGAACCACCACTCCCTGATGCTCCGGTCCTCGCCGCCTAGCGACTATGGACTACAGTCTCCTCGGGATGTCTTGACTCTACCCTGCTCTGACGTACTGCCTCACGAAACTCGGCTTCGTATGGATCGTTCACAGTGACATACACATCAGGCTGCTCAGTACGTGCTTATTCGTCTTCGTCACTGGGTGTCCATGCACATTCCTCCTCGTTGCTGCCACTTGGGCGCCCGCTCACTGCTGCTTGATCCCTTTTCTTCTTTTTTTCCTTTTCTTGCATCTCAGCTCTCTTCTCCCGCAGGTGCCTAGCCATTGCAAGTTTCACATCTCTAGGCACATGGGTACACCCAGCAACCTCAGAGTATCCTGCCCCGGCTCCTCCTGCCAAATGCTTCTTCAACCGAGACACCCCTCCTCCCCGGTGTTCTATTTTACAATAGTTACAACGCCAACACCTACGGTTGCCATCCAACAAAACTCCGTGTGACCACCCAATATCATTTGTTCGTTCCTTAGGAGGCATAGAGTGCTATCTCCTAAAATTAAGAAATACAAACTGTGAAAATATATTATTTCCCATCTACAACTAACAATGAACATAATTTCATTATTTGCGTACCATGCAAGACTAAATTCAATATTTAATACATCTTAATATAATTTAGTTCAAAATAATATCATTATTCCTATAACATACATATGAGGTTAATATTTATAATTAATACATATACATTAACTTTAAAATTATTTATCACTAATTAGATATTTAAAATTACATCTCTAATTAAATTACATGACACATATAAATTATAAACATCTCTAAATAATTTACATTATACATATAAATTAACTTTACAATTATTTAGAAAATATTCAACACTAAATTTATATTTACATTAAAAATATGTCCATATACATTACATATTTACATTATGCAATTAAATTAACTAATATACATTATGCATTTAAAAATATTTTACATCTACAACTAATAATGATATTAATATCATTAATTCTACAACATGCAAGACTAAATTTAAAATTTAATACATCTTAATTAAATCTAATATTTAAACATGAATTAAATAACACATCAAAAAATAAATTTATTTCTACAACATGAATTAAAATATTTTTATATTATTTTTACAACATGAATTATACAAAACATAAAAAAATTTAGAGATACAACATGAATTAAACAAAAATTATATTATTTATACAACATGAAATAAATAATACAACAATAATAAATTTAAATAGTCTAACTAATTTTATTATTATTATTCTTAAACTAAAAAATATCAATTGATTTAATTTAATTATTAAACTAAATTTTTTTTATTCTCTCTCCCCACCCCACCGCCACCCTCACCGTCTCCCTCCCCCACCCCCACCGCTGCTCCTGGCCGCCCCACCGCCCAGCGCCACCACCCCCGCCCCCACCGTCCCCCTCCCCCACCCCCCCTGGCCGGCCCTGCTCCACCCCCATCGTCCCCCACCACCGCCCCTACCCCAACCCCACCATCCCCCACCGCCCCACCCTCACCTGCAACGTCCCCCGACGCCCCTGCCCCGCCGTCCACCGCCGTCCCTCCCACCGGATCTGACCGGTGGGAGCACGACGGGGCCGGTGGGGGACGGTCCCCCCCCATCCACCACCTCCTCTGCCGGCCCTCCCACGCGCAGCCCCACCGCCGCCCGCCCCCCTGTGGCCGCTCTATTATTTAAAAAAAAAATTCAAAGATGACTTACCTCCGACAGCCGTCCATCGCCGCTCGCCGTTAGCCCTTCGCCGCTCGCCGCCGTCCATCGGTGTTCGCCGCTCACCGCCGTCCGGGACCTCCACCGCCGAGTTAGGCACGCCTTGAAGACGCCCCCCACCGGTCCATTAAATGGACAGACCGGAACGAGCGGGCCGTCCCGCACGTACCAACCCGTCCCGTCCACGGACCGGTCTGGTACGTGGCGGGACGGACGGGTCGGTGCGGGCCAGTCCGACCCGGCCACGACCCACGCCCCGCCCGACCCGTTGGGCGCCTGGGACGGGGCGGGTCGTGCGGGTCGGGCCGACCCGGCCCGATCCGGCAACCATGATTAGAGGTCAGAATCCCCAGTTACTCAACACAACCATGCCATTGCTCTACCAGATTTTCAATCATTTTTAACAGCAGAGGTAACTATGGCACTTCATGACATGGGTTTACTCCATTTCTTTGATAGATGACCCAGTTTCTCGGTGACCAAAGTCATTGCTCTGACTAAGATTTCTTTCAAGTATTTTCAAATTCTTCAAATATTTCTCAGTACACTGAAATGTTTAAGAATAATACCTACTACATGTATCTTAACCAAAGGAAGCCATGGTTTTTAAAATTTCAGATTTCAGAAGGTTTTGCATGAAATTACATAAGACAATTGGTTAAGATTTATTAAAATAATGATTCAGATATTTTCATGTCTTTTACATCCAAACTTAATGAATACATTAGACTTAAATCAATTTGATTCATCAGACATTCTTAAACGAGTATAATAGAAGATTCTTCTTTTCGGAAGATGTTAGATTTATGATTAGGGTACACAAATTGAAATCTTTCCAAGTTCAGATAGATCAACACAATCAGTATCATCCAATCAGTAGAAACAATAAGAAATTTTGTTTAGTGAGCAGCGAAAGACATTATCAAGCATGCATAGAAAGTGAAAGAATTGGAACACATGCTTATGCACCATACAGAATTTCAGGAAGCAGTGAGTTTACAAGGATGCAGTAAGAGATATGCACTTGAGTAATTCAGTTCAGAAACCAATAGCTGAGTCTAGAGTTCAGTCGGACCAGCTTGATAATAGTGATAGGGATGAGTTCAAGTAAGGCTCTCCTTGAACAAATTATAGGGTAACAAACTGAATTTTTCAGCTTTAAAGCAAGTAAGAGTTCAGATGATGATGATGATAAATCAGAAACTAGTCAACAGAGGACATTTGATTAGATGAATCACTAGAATGACAGATCTGGCGAGATAAATCAGATAGTTGGATAAGAAAAGTTTAGGAAATGACAAAACTAAAGATTTTAGAATGCCCCCCTTGTCTATATGCAGTGAGTCACTTCTTTTTGGAGTTTTCAAAATAGATGCAATGCAATTAACTATATGCATGCATATGCAGTGGCTTTCCTAAAATCATTACATGATCATGAGTGGCATGAACATCATGCAGTGATAGCCAGACTCCCCCTGATTATATGCAACAGAATTCGGAATTCTAAATGCCACAAATGCATGACCATTTATGCATCTAGATTTATCAAGGAAGTCAGCAATAGAAACAATCACCAGGAGTGAGTGAAGTTTTCAGATATGCATCGGAGATGCCCAAGGATGAGAACAATTCAAATAGAATTATGAATTGATAGAAGATGTTCTCAGAAGAATCGACTTCAGGTGTCGACATCATTCAGAAACAGAATAGAGGCTTATTCTGATTTAACTTTAAACATAGAACACCCCCTCTCAACATGTATGCAATAAGATGATTACGAATGATGCTGATGATGTGAATGATCACTCAATGACTCCAATGACTCCCCCTGACTAAGGGCAGTCAATCAACTCTTTTTTGTATATTCAGAAAATGATTTATATGCATAAGTATGCAAGAATGAGAAACTATGGAATTTAATTTATTTCATCTATATGAGTGATGCCATATCTCAATCTATGTGTATGCAGATGAAAATTTATGCAACAGAATATGTGTAAGATATGCATCATGACATTTACAGACACTTTAAAAGTGCATTTGACAAATGCAAGCATCAATCAGTTCAGATTTTCAGAAAGTTTCAATTAGAGCAATGCAAGTGTCACACGAAAATGCAAACATGTATTCTCAGATGACAACTTTATCAAGACATGTACTATAGAGACATAGTTAAGGAGAATTCAGATAGCTAACCTGAAAGATTGTGAGAATGGGGTTTACCATCTTCTGGTGCCTTGGCTTATTTACCCCCTCTTATTCCTCCAGCCCCAAGGCAAACCTGTAAAAACTTATCCTCATTTTGCATGTTGAGGTACCCAAGAATTCTTGGGTCCTCTATGGTGAATAACACCTCTCCTAGATGCATTCCATGAAACAACAGACTTTTTGTTCTCATTATACACATTAGCATGAGCATGAAAATTTTTGTTGTTTACATGAACATTTTGTCTGTTATTATTATCCGCCAGCCAACATTCAGCAACTCTGTGACCTGGCCTTCCATAATTAAAACACCCAATGAATTTTCCTTTAACAATAGATTTGTTTCTACCAAGAATATTTTGATTTGCAGGGAAATTTATAAGTTTAGAGTTAAATCTTTTCTCTTGGGCATGCCAACAGTCCTTGACTATGTGGCCATCCTTTCCACAGTGAAAGCACCCATCATACTTACTTCTAGACCCAAATTCATATTTATCAAAAACATGTTTATTAACAGGGAAATTAACCCATTCAGGATTAACTTTCTTTACCTGTGCATGCCAACATTGAGCAGTAATGTGGCCCAATTTTCCACAATTAAAACAATGACTTTTCTTATTCAGATATGCATGATTTTCAACATGAAATTTCTTAGCATTCAGATCATCCTATTTCTTTAGTCTACAATCATGCATAAGATGACCAATTCTATGACAGTAAAAACATTGAATCCTTTTATTCTGAACTGAAGAGGATTTGTTAACCTGAGAATTCTTAGCATGAATTCTATAAAGTTTCAGATCATCGTTCTTCGTCACAAAACAATCAGCTATCTCATGACCAAATTTCCCACAGTAGAAGCAATTAACATACTTAGTGTGAGATTTATTATTAACCTGAACTTTCTCAGTATGTTGATTGTTCCTTTTATTTTTCAGATATTTTTTATTCTTAGTCGCAGTAGACTGTTTTGGGGATTGTCTTGAAGTTCCTTCTACTTCAGAGCTTCGAATAAAAGTGGTATATAGCTGGTTCCTCTTGGCTTGCTTAATTTCAGAAATGTTGCATGTTCCTTTTCTTTGACCACTTACATTATCTTTCAGAGACATTTTCATTTTCCCTTTATCCTTCACAGATTCAGACATGGAATTTTTTAGATCGTGGATTTCAGACTTTAGAGAAATAATGTCAACCTCATAACAAGCGATGTCAGATTCTCAGCTGATAACTTGTTGACGTAAAGCATCATTCAGACTTGTGAGTGTATTAATTTCCTGTCTCAATCTTTGCTCGGTGTCAATTTCAACACACTTTCCCTTTTCAAGAGTTAAACATTTCTCTAACATGACAGTATTTAGTACCATCAATTTTTTATTTTGTTTCTTCAAGATTTTCATTTCTTCGATCATTTTTTCTTTTTCTATTATTAGTTCTTCATTCTGAACTCTCTCATTTAGTAAGATTTGATCATCATTAATTGAGCTTAGTTTTTCTTCCAGTTCAGAGATCTTATCTGTGAGTTTCTGATTTTTATTTTCTAAAAAAGAAATTTGTTCCTTACTCATATTAACATCGGCTAAGCATATATCATGAGATTTTCTCAGTTTTTGACAGTTTTCACAAGGAGCATTCGAATTAATCTGATCACATTTCTTTTTCAACTTTCTATTTTCAGATTTTAATTTTCTACATCTATCAGTAAGTTCTTCATTCATATTCCATAAATCATGAAGCGAATTTTCTTCGGATCCAGAGCTTACCTTGGATGACGTTTCTTCATCATTATCTCTCCGGTTGGCCATCAGACAAATTCGTTCTTGCTCCTGATGAATGGTAGTTTTTTTATCCATGATCTCCTTTCCAGAATGACATCCTGCAATACATGGAAACATTTCAGTGTTAACTGCATCTCTCAGAATATTGAGAACTCTAGTATTCTCGCTATGCTTAATTCTATCCTCTTTAGACCATCTAGTCTCATTCTGAGATAATTTGTGTGGGCCTTTTGATACAAGATTCCATAGATTTGGATCAATGGAATTCATGTGAACACATAGGCCGCCTAACCAATTACTGAAGTTAGAACCATTAAAAGCCAAAAGACGAGCCATTAAGACAAATAGCAAACAGGCTCAACGCACAAAGTAATCGATAAGTAATGCACCAAAAGTAAGGTAGCAGGATCTTCTGTAGATCGTTGGATGTGATGATCCAGAACCCGCTCGGATACCAATTGATGAGTCTATAAGATGGTGCAAACCGGATTTAGAGGGGGGTGAATGAATCTCCACTTTAAAATTTTAGCCAATTAAAACAGTACTGGACAATGATGCGAATTAAAAACGTACAGATGCCTTGAACGACTCAGATGCTCTTCTTAGAATAGCGAATGAAGATCAAGTAAACTGAATTTATGATCTGCTCTGAATAAGCTAAAGAGATGACTCAGTTCATCTAATCAACTTTACTCTCTCAAGATCGAAATCAAATGCACGGTGTGCAAACCAATCTCTCACCAGATATAAGATCCGACTATCATGAACGAGCCTAAGCATACATCTAGCAGAACAGAATAGACAATCAAACAACGATAGACAAGGGATTTTTTAGGTGGTTCAGTGTGCTGCCCGCAGACCTACGTCCACCCCACACTCAACCCGAGTGCGGATTCCTATTGACTCACAGCTTGAACGGCTGGGCATCACAGCTTGCCTACATCAGCAGGGCCTCACAGCTTTCCATCTGCTGAGCATTACAACTTGCTATCCCGCTGAGCATCACAGCTTGCTATCCAAGGTAACCACCTTGCCTACTGAGCATCACTGTTTGCTCTGCTGACTCATAGCTTGATGTTCAAAGATAAAGGAAAAGAACAAAGGAAAATATGAAGCAAAACCACAGCAACGGAACGCTGGAGATGAAACACAGAATATAGCTCTCGCAGGAGCAAGTCTGGTTTGGATCTGATCCAAATGCTAGGAACACAGATCTTCAACGATGGCTTCACACTCATGAACTCTTCACTATCATTTTCTTTCTCTATATAGCTCTGATCACACACTGGCTCTCTCTTCCTTTCTTCTCATTCTTCTACTGCTTCTCAGACTCTGGCTCACTCTTCTCTTCTCTCTTTCTTTTTCCCTTCTGCTCTGCTCTTCTTCTTCAACTTCATTGTCTGGTTCTCGTCTGATCGTAGAGGAAAGGTTTTATGTATCTTCAACCTTGGGGTCTCACAGCTCATGCTTCGGGCATGTAAAGGGAACACTCCTGCCAAGAGGATTCTGGAATTCCTTAGCCACGTGTCAGAATATGGAGATTGGCTTTTCACGTGGCAGAATGTCTAGGATTGGCTGCTCCTTGGATCATGTGCCCCTTTGTTAAGTTGGACTTCGAGCCACGTGACTTATCCCCTTGAATCGCTTAAGTTCCTGTCAGATGAATAAAAGACATTTCGTCAAACACATTGTACACATAAGTAAAAAACTAATGTGCATTGACATTTACATGCAAGGTAGAAAGCATGTACAGACCCCGACATTGAAATGCACAGACTTGATATGAGTGCAGAGCTAAGAGATGCACAGACTACATGTGTGCATGAGCAATGAATGCACCGACTTGGTGTGTGAAAAATACAGGCACTGCACTGACATAAAATGCCAAGTCCTATCTTGCACAGACTTTAAGCGCGCAAGAGATAAGGGTTGCACAGACTCTCGATGCTGTGCACCAGTGACTTGCACTGACTTAGTTATGCACATGCCAGACTTGCACAGACTTAGAATGCAGCTTACTTCAATCATGCACAAACATCAGACCCATAAACCTCTTATGCACGGACTTACCAAAGAAGTGTGCACAGACTTTCAATGCTGTGCACCAGTGACTTGTACTGACTTAGTTATGCACATGCGAGACTTGCACAGACTTGATGTGCCAAGGGCTCAACATGCACAGACTTAGTCGCGTGCAACAACGAAGGTTGCACCGACTCAACTAGTGCACAGACAGACATTGTAACAAGTTGGTCGCATGCAGCAACGAAGGCTGCACCGACTTGATGTATGCATGCACAGACCTTATTCAGTTGAAATGCAGCAGATGCACGGACTCAATATAGAATGAACTAAGTGTTGCACCAACTTTTATTCCACGTGCAAGACAGGACATGTATCGACTCACAATATGCATCATGCAAACATGCACTGAGTTAATATAGTCTAGACATAGACATGCACTGACTTAATATGGTCTAAGCAATGAAATGCAAAGACCTCTACACGCGACATGTATGTTTATGCACATAATTAAACAATGAATGCACTGACCTTCACTGACCAATCCAAGAGCAAATGTGCACGGTCCCTCAATGCATGAATAAAAGTGTTGACTCATGGTGTCAACTCTTATCATATGCATATGATTAGTGAATATGCATGGACCCTCTACATATGCAAAGGAAAATATGTGTGTGCCTGCAACATGTATGATGAAATGCAAATCATGCATGCACCTCTGATGAAGTTCTATGCAACATAACATACAGAAACCAGATTCATAAGCAATGTCATATGTTATCATCATTCAATCTTTCATACAAACATATGATGCCTTATAGTGTTTGCTATCATCAAAACCACAGGGACACAACACAGCAAACAATAGTTCTGAAGAATTCAAATAATTAAATAAGCCTGAAGAATGCAAAAATGTTACTTGAAAAGTGCAGAAATGGGGTTTTCATACTATGGTGCCTTGGATTATTTACCCCTTCTTATTCCTCAGTCACAAGGCACACCTACAAAGCAGTTCCTTATTTTGCACCAGCAGGTACCCAAGAATTCTTGGGTCCTCCATGGTCAGTAGGACCTCTAAATAGTGCTCTCCACAGTTTTTGAGCATAAGAGTCATCAAATTTCATCATAAAACAGTTAGACATAGAATGTCCAAATTGACCACAGTAATAACAAGAATTCTGACTATTTTTCATGTTCACATGAGAATTGAATTTACGTGCATGAACATGATTGCTTCTATTTTTCACATGCAAGTTTAATCTTGTATGATTAGCCAGCCAACAGTCAGCAGCCCTGTGGCCTGGCTTTCCACAATTAAAACATGTAATGAAGTTTTCTTTAAAAACTGATTTATTCCAAAAAACACTTTGATTTACAGGGAATTTAACACATTCAGATTTAAAATTCATTTCCTGAACATGCCAACAGTTCTTGACTGTATGGCCATGTTTTCCACTGAGAGCAAGAGGAAGAATTTCTTCTATGAGAACCTAACCAGTATTCAGTAGCCTTGTGACCAGGCTTGTTACAATTGAAACATGTGATATGCTGGTTTATTGAAACAGATTTGTTCTTATTAACACCACGATGGTTTGCAGGAAATTTAGCATGATATGACTGTGAGTTTTTCTTATCATTTGTAAACCAGCATCATGCAGCAACATGTCCTACCTTACCACAATTAAGGCATGTGATACTCCTTTTCTTAGTGGTAAGAAGTTTCTATTAACATTCAGATCATCCTTTTTTAGCATAGAACAATCATCCATGAAGTGACCATGCTTACCACAATAATGACAAAAACTATTAGATTTCCTTGTAGCATGGTTTCTATCAGATGAGTTTTTAGCATGCATTTTTCCAAAGTTCTGATTCTCCATTTTATGTGCATTCATGTGTGTGTTCATTTTATTTACAGCATGCACATTCTCAACATGAGGTTGAATCAGCTTTTTCTGTAAACTACCATTCTTTCTGCCCTTTTTAGTTTGTTTATGATTTGTCTTAACAGTAGCTTGCTTGGGATTCTTTTTAGCCGTGAATTCAAAAATAGATGGATTTTTCATTGTCAGGTTTTTATTTTCTATTTGAATTTTTGAAGGTGCCATTTTTTTCAGGAAATCATTAGTAGTGCTAGCTCCTTCTGAACTTCGCACAAAGGTTGTATACAGTTGATTCCTCATAACCCTTTTAATCATAGAATCACAGCCTATCCCTTCTCTTTGTTTAGTTACTTCATCATTCAAGGGAGTTTTTAACTTCTCTTTTTCATTGAGAGTTTTTGACAGAGAGTTTTTCAAGTCACAAATTTTATTTTCTAGAGAAGCAAGATGGATCTCATAACTGGCAATCTCTTCTTCACTGCACTTAACGTATTCACTTAGCACTTTGTTTGCAGTTTTATATTTCTCAATTTCTTGTTCCAGATTACTCAGTTTTTTAGATTCTTCATTACAAACAGTTTTTCCTTTTTCCAAGGAAAGAAGTCTTTCAGACATGATACTGTTAAGCTCCTTCAATTTCTCAATTTTCTCCATTAGCTTCTCATTTTAGACGAGTTCATTTATTAGAACCTGATCATTTAAGTTAATCCCTTTTTTCAGATCAATTTTTGCCTCATCCAGATTCTTTTGCAGTTCAGCATTAACAACTTTAATGGCCTCAAGTTTTTCAGACATTAAATTATTTTCTTCCTGAAATCTTTTCAATTCTTCTTCATTATCTTCAACCTGCCTTTTGTGAATTTCATTTTTAGACTTTAGTTTATTCAACTCCAAGTTAGCATGATCAAGATCTTTCAGTAATTTTTCATTCTTAATAGATTTTTTGATAGATGTTTGGTGATTATCAGATGAACTCAGTTTTTCTTCTAGTTCAGAAATTTTATACTAAAATTCTTCATTTTCATTTTTCAACAGATAGATCTATTCTTTATGCTTGTGAACATCTGCCAAACACACATCATAAGACTGTCTCAGCTTTGGACAGTTTTCACATAAACATTCAGAATTATTTTGATCAATCTTTTTCTTCAATTTTTTATTCTCAGATTTCATTTTTCTAGATTTCTCTAGCAGTTCTTCATACATCACTACCAGTTCATCAAACGAGATATCTTCTGATCTGGAGCTTACTTGAGACGCTGTCTCTTCACTATGATCTCTCCGGTTGGCCATCAGACAAATTCGTTCTTGCTCCTGATGAATGGTAGTTATCTTATCCATAATCTCCTTTCCAGAATCACATCCTACAATACAAGGAAATATTTCAGTGTCAACTTCATCTCTCAGAATATTAAAAACTATAGTGTTCTCGTTGTCCTTTATTCTATACTCTTTAAACCATCTGGTCTCATTCTGAGGCAATTTATGTGGGCCTTTTGATACAAGATTCCATAGATTTGGATCAATGGAATTCATGTAGACACATAGGTCTCCCAGCCATGTGCTAAAGTTGGAACCATCAAACATCATAGGAGATGCCATTGAAAAACAACTGAATGTATTCAGATAGAAAATGCACCAAACTAGAACAGTAAAGCACGAAACCAAATAAGCAAGATCCTCTACAGATCGTTGGATCTGGAAGTCAGAGATCCGCTCTGATACCTTTTGTTAGTCTGTGAAGACTTGGTGTAATGGTGCTGAGAAGGATTCAGAGGGGGGGTGAATGAATCCCCTTCAAAAATTCTGGCCAATTTAAAAGTTTAAGCTACAATCAGTAAGCTATGCGGAATTAAAGACTGATTAGCTTAACTGAATGTCAACTATAATGAAACACACGATCAATCAGATAATAGCTGACTATGGGCTATGATGAGGCACACTGTCAAACAAATGGTCAATGTATGCAATGAACTACTTAGCAACTTCTAAGCTGTTTGCAGAAATAGACTAAGCACACTATGAGTTTTATAACCACTCAGGCAGAACAACCAATTGGAGCGCATCTAGGCATTCATCTAACGAAAAATAGATAAGCAATCAAACCACAGTAGATAGGAAATTTTAGGTGGTTCGGTCCTCCAGACCTACATCCTCCCCACACTCAAACCCGAGTGTGGATAACTGCTGCCTAACATCTTGAATCCGCTGGGCCTCACAGTTTGCCAACCGCTGCGCAACACAGTTTGCGTCCACTGGGCCTCACAGCTTGCCGACCGCTGATACACAGCTTAGAACAAGAGTTTAATTGAAAATATGAAATGAAAACTACAGCACCGAAAAGCTAGAAATTAAACTCAACAATGTAGCTCACTCAAGAGCAATGTGGCATGGATCTGATCCAGAGGCCACAAGATATTTCTTGTCGGGTATCCTTCGATCAAGATCCCTCTTCTTTACTCTTGCTGCTTCACCTTTCCTTCTCTAACTCTCAATCCTTTCACGATACTCTGTTTGTCTTCTTTTCTCTCTCAAATCCCTATTTCTTCATTTGACCAAGCTGCCTCTCTCTTCACACTACTCCCTGATTCTCTTCTTTTCTTTTTCTAGCCTCTCTCTGGATATTCTCTGGCCGCCTCTGGTATCTTCTCTCTTTCTTCTTCTCTTCTGCTCTCTCAGACTGCTTCTATTCTCTCTCTCTTCGAGCTTCCCTGCTCTATTTGCCTTCTCTTTTTTTTTCTCTATATGTTCTCTGTCATATCACCGATCTGAAAGATCTGGTTCCCTTTTATAGCCTGTGCGAGAAGAGGGCGCGTGGAAAGCACGTTTCCCGCCTAGGGAATCTTGAGACGAGCGCTTCGCTGGAGATCCACGTGTAAAGATTTGAAGGCGCACAGTTCCACGTGGCTGATTCTTCTTTCGAACCTTGCCTTGGATCACGTGCTATTAACCTGGTACTTTTACTTCCTCATGAGTCAAGTTCGCAGGTTGTCAGTATACCCATCATAGGTTCGACCATATAACTGACCTGGCAAATAGATGACAATATTAGTTTTTAATCCAAGGGGAATGCTGCTAGCATTGACTCTATGTATGCAACACAGTAATGTGCACTGATGTTACATGCTGAACAACTAAGTGTGTACCGACTCTAAGCAAGCAGACCATCTAAGTGTGCATCGACCTTCTATGAAGGAGCTGGAATATACTCAGACCTATATGATGTCCGATCAGAATATGCACAGGCATAACATGCATAGAAAGACAAAGATGCAGTGACTTTGTATATCACAGTTGAAAGATGCACTGACCTCTATAGACGTAAGGCAAACAATGCACTGATTTCTTACATGCGTAAGACAATGCATGCACCAACTTTGATTATGCACGATATAAATATGCACTGACCTGAGTCTATGCATATATCAATATGCATCGACTTTATTCTGCCTCATAACGGATGTGCACTGACCTTGCTTAGCAAAAGATAAAAACCTACACTGACTTTGTATGCTTACAGCAAAACCTGCACCGACTTATATGTGTTTCTACAGAAACATGCACCAACTATATGCAAGTAAAATGCAAAAGTTGCACTGATCGTATGTGTGTTTCTACATAAACATGCACCGACTATATGCAAGCACAATGCAGACGTACACCGACCCTATCGAAGACCAAGGCCGATATGCACCGACCTTAGATACGCATGACACAGTCTGCACTAATCTTATACCTCCTTCTATGTAAACATGCACTGATCTTGTATGGAGTCATACAAGATGTACAGCGACCTTAATGCAATATCCTAACCATGCATCGACCTATATGAGCAAGCTACAGGAACGTGCATCGACTTGTGCTCTGTGTAGTTATACACCAACTGTTCAACCAAATGATGTGCACGCAGGCTATTCAATGAGATGACATGCGCACAGACTTTATGTAGATGCATTGACTTTATGTGCACAATGTTGACTTTCTGTTGACCTGTGATGCGTTGACTTATATGAACAGTTGTACGAGAGTATATGCAGACCTTATGCATGCAGCATATGTAATGATATTAATAATGCATTAATCATGCATAGACAAACACATATGACACAAGACACATGTGTGCAGCAGTTATTCCATGTAACTCATATATGCAGCAATACATACACTTATGACATCATACATATGAGTCATATCGTTTGTCATCATCAAAACACAAGATTTCGACACTTATGCCTGTCATTTTGGCTCAAGATGTCAATAATGGAAGTGAGGGGGAGTGCGCTAGCAATACCATGATGAAGGAAGGGAAGGAATTAAGGGGTGGATTGAAAGTTAATGATGATCATATTGATATCATCACCCCATTCTATGAATGTTTTGAGGTTGAGAATATCACTGAGAAGAATAGTGGCCCAAACAACTCAATTGAGGATAGACATGAAGAGGATGATTGCTTTGTGGTTAATAATCTTGTTGAGTTAATGAAGACGAATTCTGAATATCCTCCTCCTCTTGAAGAACATGAAGAAGGGGCCTTGTTGGAAAAGTTTACATTTAATCTACCCACCCCACCATTGAAAAATTTGATTGATAATCTTCATTTGAGTGATGAATGTGATGAAAGGGCCTTATTAGAGAATTTCATATTTGATCTGACCATTGAGCCCTATCCCATAAGGTTTGAATCATTGGATGAATTAGATTATGGGCTCACACTTCCTTCCAATTTGACTCCCCTGAAAGTTGAGCCTCTCCAATATGACATTCTAAGACCTGAGGGAGATATGCCAACTACATTCACCTTTGATTTGACTTTCCATCAGGAAGATAAGTTGATTAGTGCTCTTAATGCTCATGAGGCTATCATTGAGGGGAATGTGGCTAATAATGTCGATCTTATTCATGAGCCACCTATGTCTGACCAAGTCACTGTGGAGGAACTAGTCACTAAAGGGGTAGTCAGGTAGGTAGATACAAGACAAGGGGACCAATGGATAGATACTGGGCAGAGTTTCCACCCCGATCTTGATAGATTATTGGCCATTGATTGTTACATGACTTCTAAAGAAGAGAATTGGCTCACACATATTGTTAATGCTAAAATCAATAATGTTCTAGACCAACATATTTTTGGCCCACATGCAAACAGATATCATCTTGTCCTCCAATGGCATAAGGGCTGGAATTTGAAGGAAGACGAGATCACATGGTGGCTAATCATGAAATCAACTAGTTGGTTATTGGGCCTCATTATGTTCGGCTGAATACGTTAAATTGAGCGCTTGTTGGGAGGCAACCCAACGTTTCCTCTTTTATGTTTCAATAAGTCAATTCCATTTTTTGTTTGTAGGGTCAACTGTAGGACCAGGAGGATGTCCGGCTAGAGCCACGTCTGAATGTCCCAGGTTGTACCTTTCCTTTCCAAGCATTCTTATGAGCACATTGTTCTTTTTTTTACATGCTTCATATCATCAGAGATGATGTCATTCAAGTTGGGGGGTAAGGGTAATCATTGAAAAAATCTCATGTAACCTACTGCATCATTTTGTTAAAAAAAAAGTCTCAACCGAGTTTTCTTGATTCATGCTTTCATAAAAGAGACTCGGGAATGGAGAAGACCGTGGAGAAGGATGATGGAATGATTTTTTGTGTGTCTAGTCATGGGAACTAATTTAGAATCTCCTAAGGTCTCTTAGCATTAAAAAAATCACTAGCACAATAATGAAACAGGAAGGACAAGTGTTCTGTCATTTGGTATGGTGTCCAATACTCTGCCCTCCCTAGTGAAGAGTTAGATCTGGAAAACGAAAAAGAAAAATAAACCATGGAAAATGCTCCTGATCTTAGTAACCATGTCTGCTTCTCCTAAGGCAAGAGTTGAGGTTCGCGTCAAATAGTGAAGGGTTGTGCATCATCATGTGTTTAAAAAGAGAGAGAGAGAGAGAGAAAAACCCTGAAAAATGCCCTTGATCTTAGTAACCAGGCCTACTTCTCCTAAAGCAAGAGTTGAAGTTCGCGTCAAATAGTGAAGGGTTATGTAGCACCATATGTTAAAAAAAATTAAAGGCTACTGTGATCAAAGCTCTGATCTGGGAGGTAGAGTTGAAGGACACCTAGCTAAAATGACAATATGGAGGATACAATTGTCCAAACTGTGCATTTAGAATTCACGAGCACAAGTGCTATGAGACCTTGGGAGTATTCTAAGAGAATTATGAGTATCATGTTATAATCCTATGGCTAGTATGCTTTAATAATTCCAAAGTCTTAATCCTAAGTCGATTCCGTGAAAGAGGATCTTGACATGAGGCATGAAACTTTTAAACTCTTGTTGGTCCGTATCTCTTAACTTGTTTGCATTGCTAAGGGACTAGCAATGAGTAAGTTGGGGGGTGTGACAAGTGTTCAATTGTCTATTCTTATTCATACCGCACACATCATTTTTGGGCTTTAATGAAGTTAATTATGCATTTTTACATGATTTTTCTACAAATGGGACTTGAGACATTCTATTTTAAATAAGAGAATTGCAATCATAAGAATTATTTTTCCAAATTTAGTTTTGAATGAACTAAATGGGAGGACAAATGTTCATGTATATTTTTCATTGATTGGGGGGCCTTTGTATAATTTTTTATATATATTCTCAACCTTGTGAACATGAGCCCCCTCCTCTCTTGCGTAATAGCAACAAGGCCAGCGGCATTCCCCTTCATGCGTGTGCATCCCCGTGGCTACTCTCTTCCAAGTGGCAGGCGCTCATAGGCAGTGGCAACTATAGGCACGCCCCCCCCCCTCATGCGCAGCAAGATCACTTGGGGAGTGAGCAAGATCGCCCGGGGAGACAGCGAGATCCACCGACGAGCGCGGCAATTCCTCTCACGTATGCATCACAGACTAGCATGGGAAACCGGCGAATAGTGGCAGCAGCTCCAACGGGTGGCAACTGTAGATCTAATTAAAAATCCACTAAGAAAATATAGACATAAAAGAATTAAGCATGCACGTAGTGCTAATAAAGAGAGTGATTGCCAGAGGGGTTACCTCAAAATATCAAAGGAGTGATCGCATGTACCTTGTATTGAGCGGGTGAGATTGGGGGTTCTTCTTTCCTCCTTCTATCGGCCGGCCGATGAAGGGGGTTTATAGCTTGATTACCCTTGCATAAACACACAAAATAAAGATATGGATTAGCCAAAGATGTGTAGTATCAATGCTCTAGAAGTATAGAAATCAATCAATTTAAGCATGGACACACACCTTTTGTCTTTTGGTTTTAAAACCCCTAAGAGGAGTAACAAGGTTGGGTATAATAAATGCAATGGTATGCAAAGCAAGATACTCGATATACTGAGAACATTTCTCGCAGAGAGCTAGAAAGGAAGAGTGCATGTGATGATGATATGATGACAACTAAAATAACAAAGAGAAGATGCCCTCTCTGCTGTGTGTGCAGCAGTAAAGGGAGAGGAAGAGCTTCAGCGATTGTAGAATGATGAAGAATTGCTACTGGTGGAGGGAGAACACCGCCTGGAGAAGAATCACTCGTGGAGGAATGCCCTTGGAAGGAGTTCCTGCAAACGAAAGGAAGAAACTCTCTCTTTCTATAAAAAAAAACTCTCTCAGTTGTTAGCTCTTGTTAACTTTCTTTTTTGGTTCTTCTCCTCTTCTCTCTTCTCTTCTTCTGTGTTCTCTCTCGCGCGTGAGGGATTCAAGGGGGTATTTATAGGGCCAAAAATCCTTGTCTTAATGGGATTAAAACAAGGCAATGAATCCTCAATAAGGAACCCTCTTCCCAATCAAACACAAGGTGCAAAATGGGGAAAGGGTTACTACTGGAAAGAAGCAGGCGAAAGGGAGACGGAAGTGAAAATGACGACCTAGCTAGGGGCGTCAATTGAAATGACGACATTCACACAGTCGTCAATTCTTGAATTTAATTATAGAAATAAAGGACTTTTCTTATTTAAAATTGTTAAATGACGCATGTTTGAACGGGCGTTAAATAATCAACGCCCCTCAATAGGACGTCAATTACCTTGAGTTTTATTTTCATTAGATTTTATAAAATCTAGGAATCGACGACCGTTTGGACAGTCGTTTATTTAAGAAAAGCGCCCCTAATTAGGTCGTCAATTAAATGACGCCCTCCACACAGGCGTTAATTTCAATTATTTAAAGGAAAAAGCCAAGAAATCACAATTAAATATGGAGAAATTAGAAAAACTTCATATTTAAGCCAATATTGAAGTACACTTTCGGGCGTCACATGGTGACATGAGATTTACTCAACGTAGCATCGATTTTGGCGTGTCTACAGCTGCCCCGCCTTGGCGTCTGCTTTACAAGGGAATGAAATGAAGTGAAGTGAAAGTGTAACGAGCGGAATGAAGTGAGAACGAACTGATAAGTAGATGCCAAGGTGTGATGGGACACGCCTCCGACACTAAGCGTTGAAAATCTTTCCAAGATTCTAAATGAAACAGCTTTGGATGATTACAAGAAAGCAATGATTAGCTGGATGAAGGGACTAATCTTAAAGAACCAAATGTGCGCGACGGCACGGAAGGAAAAGCACCATTGGAGAGCGATTACCAGCCAATGTGGACGTGCTACAACCAAGGTGGATTTGCAAAAAATAAAATGAATTGAGATAAAGACCCAGCAAATGAATACTTTTCAAGGAACCAGCCTGAGCGACTTCAAGGAGAATAAAGTACTTTATTTGGAGTGGAATATCTCATGTCAACTCCATTAAGAGCGGGTGGCCCTCATTATTGGCGTAATATGAGGATTTTCATCATTAGAGTTCAAAGTCCTACATGATGCATGCTGGGCTGAAAGAAAAATTAAAACAAACTAAAATAGAAGATAATCAAGGATAATATTACTAAACCATCGAGATTTGATCAGGAATCCAGATCTCTAAGCTGACACTAAGCCGAAGCCCGTTTATCCACGCATCAACTCAGAAAGTGGAACCGTCGTCCCAAACCTTAGATGACCCAACGGCCTATCCGTGTAATTAAGACTCCCCTGGAATTATCACTATTTTTGATGGAGGGGAACTCAAATTCTAGGTTCATCAGAACTACAAGGTCCTTGATATGCTATAATAGCATAGATATCATATAGTAACAATGCGTACAGGAGAGATACAAGGATGGAATGGTGTTACCAGCTGAAGAAATCCAATCGTTTCAAGACCTGCATAACCTGCGCTTTTCTATGCTAAAAAATTATTAGCTCAGTAAAGAATCATCAGCTTAATAAAGATCATAAGCTCAATAAGCTCAAAGTATGATCATAAGTACATGACATAATAAACTTCATCAAGATATAATAGCACTTAAGTTCATCAACAATCATCATGTTGTAAAGCGATTCAAAAGTGTAAGCTCAGCAAAAGACGACCCTATGCAGTTGCATCAAAACAATAAATGACGACGGTCATTGGGGCGTTAATTAAAAGTACCATTACACTTGGAATCGGACTGAAACTGACGCCCTCAAGAGAGGCGCTGGATAAATGATGACACTGAGAATGACGCCAATCAAATAAATGACGCCAAGCTATATGTTGTCAATTAACTATCTTACTGGCGCTCCGTTCCCTGCTCGGAATCAAACCTCCATCGACTGATTCGAACCCGAACTCAAACTGTGATGTTCTAAATGGCTAGCCAAAGATCCGAATCATTATAAAAGGCGATGAGTCCTCTGCTACACTCATCGACTGACTGATCATTGCATCAGCCAGACACTCAATTAGAACTCAAAAGTAGTAAACATGGAACCACAGGTATTCTTCAAACCGAAAGAGAGGATGGACAAGATGATGGTGATGCAGAGGCATTCTAAGAAGCCTAGGATGGGATTTCCTAGGATCTCTGAAGTTGCAAGCAACATAAGCGGGAGGATAGCCAAAGGCCAAGTAAGTTATTTTTAATTTAAAGCTTCTATTTTATTCTTCCTCTTCTCTTTTCAAAAACTCTAATTGCATTCTCTTCTCTTCTTCTCTTCCTTTTATGTTTTTTCAGGACTACCCAAATGTACCGGGTCCAAGAAGGTTCTTAAGAGTTAAGTGGCTCCCCTTACTCTCTCTAAACTCTCTTTAGACATGAGGTCTTATCTTAGTAGATGGCACCTACTAGGCCTTATAACCCATGCTACCCATTATGATAAAATCCACCTAGATTGGGGCTCCATAGGAGCATTAATAGAATTATGGCATCCAAACACTCATACCTTCCTCTTTCCCACTTTTGAAGCCACCATTCTCTTAGAGGAAGTAGAGATGCTCTTTGGATTAAGAAAGATGAAGCAAGGAGAAGAGTCAAAGATGGCTAGTATGACCAAACCAATAAATGCCCATGACATGCTTACTAGCCTCATACCAAACCCAAATCTAGTGAATCAAATCAAAGCCAACAAAGGAATCAATCTTTTGAAATTAGCTTCATGGGTATACAAGAACATGGACAAAGCCCAAGAGGAGGAAGACTTGTTGGGGAGAGTAACATTATGCATGGTTGGAGCTCTCCTCTTTCCTTCAATAGAAGACCACTTAGAAGAATGCCACTTAAGCACCATAGCTAGCATATGGGAAGGCAAAAGAATAGGACCGGTGGTACTAGCCAACCTATATAATGGACTCACATCGACTTCCTTGGGGTGACCTCTCTATGGGTCAATGCTACTCCTTTCTTGTTGGGTGGACTTCCACCTAAAATTTGACCCATGCCAAGAAACTCAATTGGCCTCAAAAATCTTCTCAAAAAGCCCTCTTCGATATATGACGGATTCTCTAGGCCTATGTGAGAGAGTGACTAATCGGGTGCCAAAGCTCAAGAAAAGAATTGAATGGAGGAACTACTTCAAGACAATGCCCAAGAGCGGCTTCACTTGCACACCGGGGTTTCTCAAGACCCAAGATCTTTGCTCAAGACTCTCCTCCGACATAGAGCTTCGATTGATCGTCGGGAATGACTTCGTCCTCTACAATGCTCATCGGTGCCTCCCGCAGCTTGGATTACCTCGGCACACTTTTGAAGAACCTTCTCATCTTACACCACTTAAGAGGAGGGAACTAGGCTCAAGTGGAGATCAAGAAGAAGTCAAAACAATCATGGCTCAATGGAAGGTTGGACTTCTCCATAGGTCCAAAACATATGTTGAAGAAGAAGAGAACAAATGCAAATCTTATGTAATAGCACTTAGGAAAATAAGGCCCACGGTGGCTTAGTGAATGTAACAATGATTCTTTATCAAATGAAATAAAAGGATTTTTCCTTTAATTGAGCCAAAATAATATGTCATATATGATCTTGTCTTCCAATTCAATGATTCTGTCTGATAAAATGAAGCCTCGGGCTCTCTGTTCTGAGACGCGCCCCTAATAATGGCGTCAATTCCTCAACCCGCGCCTTAGCACATGTCGTCCATTTCATTTAATCAATTTTCTAAAAATAGATAAAACCATAATTGACGCTTATCCAAATAGGCGTTTATTAATTCGCACCTCAAGGAAAGACGTTAATCGCTTTAAATTCCTTAAAATATTTTCAAAATAATTCCTCAATTTCATAGAAATAATGCCTTCATTCATGTCATTCCTTAAAGAATGGACGCCTGCTCACTAAGTCGTCAATTATAAATAGTGATCATGACGATCAATCACATCAATCAATGTCCCATTAATGCACCTGACGACGGTTACAAGTTCCCATGCAAATATAAATGACGCCTAGTCTCGGGTCGTCAAATCATGAAACCACGCCTCACCTCAGACCGTCAATTAATATAACGATGACCTCCCTCAGGGCGTCAATTCTTTTCGACCGTTAAACCCCTTTTCCCTCCTTCTTCTCCTTCCTTCGTCTCCTTTTTTGCTTTTCTTTCTCAAACCCTAACCGAGCCCCCCCCCTTTCTATCTCCGTCTCTCCTCCATCTCCCTCTCTATTCTCTCTACTCTCTCTCTACTTTGAACCAATGGCAGGAGGCGCTCACAAGCGGTAGAGGATCACCACCCCGGAGGTGGTGGACTTGGGCGATGAGCACGCCGTGGAGGAAGCTCCTCTCGCGGCGGCCGAGGGTGCTCCAGCGGCAGAGCATGGCGAAGAAGAAGAAGTGGCCAACGAGGAAGAAAGAGGAGATGATGGAGAAGAAGAAGATGACGACGATGGCAAGGATGAAGAAGACAACGAGGAAGATGATGATGGTGAAGACGAAGAAGAAGAAGGAGAAGGAGGAGATGAAGAAGGTGAGCCACCGGCGGCGGCGGTGGTCCCTCGACCCGGCCAACCACAGCGGCCACGGCAACCCCGACAGCCACTCCGCGGAGGTCTTCTAACGCCCGAACGAAGCAAGGTAGGTGCCCTACCCTCCAAGCCTTCATTTTTTTAATTTTGGTTTTATTTTTATTTCCATCAATTTCCATAGCCCTCGGTGAAGGGAAAACCAGTGACACACAGTCAAATGACGCCCTAGTGGGTGCCGTCAATTGAAACAATGACCCTCCCTGGGTCGTCCATTAAAATTGTTTTTATTTTCTGAAAATGATTAATTCCTGAAACCACGCCCTACAGCATGTCGTCAATTAAAAATTAATCATGTTTATTCATTATTTGTTGTTAATTTCCATGCCATTTCTTTTATTTTTGATATATATTTTTATTTTATTTTTATTTCGTGTACTAGTAGATTAAAACCCACAGAAAACAACGCCTCCCCACTGGGGCGTCATGTAGCACCCCGTATAAAAAAAATATTTATTAATAATATTTTCCTATATATATATATATATATATTAGATAAACTCTAGAGGAAGCTTAAATAAGAAGTTGGAACACGAAGTTATCATATGTAAAGATTATTCACTTAACAAGAGGCTTCCTAGTGTAGTTGGTTAAGTAACTTGCTTTTCAACCTAATGACTAGGGTTCAAGTCCTAGCATTCACCATTTACCTTTTGTGCCAATTAATTACACGTTATAGGCTAGCAACGTACAGACTTGGAAAATAGGCTAGCAATGTATAGACTTTGAGCTGTAATGTATAGACTTCGAGTTACCAAAACGTAAGTAAAGATAGGAATGTATAGACTTTGAGCTGTAATGTATAGGCTTGGAGTTGTGCCAATGTATAGACTTTGCAGCAATGTATAGACTTGAGTGACCAAAACGTAGGTAAAGATAGGAATGTATAGACTTGAGCTGCAATGTATAGACTTGGAGTTACAGCAATGTATAGACTTTGAGAGGATGTACAGACTTTGTGATGGAAGCCAATGTATAGACTTTGAGAGGATGTACAGACTTGTGAAGCCAATGTATAGACTTTGAGAGGATGTACAAACTTTGTGATGGAAGCCAATGTATAGACTTTGAGGGGATGTACAGACTTTGTGAAGCCAATGTATAGACTTTGAGGAAGCCAATGTATAGACTTTGAGGATGTACAGACTTTGAGGAAGCCAATGTATATAGACTTTGAGTTGAAGAACCAGCGAACGTAGGTAAAGATAGGAATGTATAGACTTTGAATGCATGGAGAACGGGCTATACAGACTTGGTCCGAGAGTGTACAGACTTTGAGTTGATGAATGTCATAAAATGACGCCCCTTACAAGGGCGTCAATTGTAAAATGGACGACCGTATTGATAGGCGTCCATTTATAAATTGAAGACGAGCATTAAGACGTCATTTGTTCTTTAAACATATGGCCATAGATCGTACATAAGAAGATTCCTTAAACCACTAAAAGAATTGACGCCCCTCACTAGGGCGTCAATTGTAAAATTGAAGACCGTATTCCTCGACGTCAATTTCCAAATGGAAGACATAGAGGAAGGCGTCGATTTGAATAGAATAAAATCACGTGCGTGGGGTAGCCATGTCTAACAAATGACGCCCTCTTTAAGGTCGTCATTATCATTAATAATTGCATAATAATGCTACCCAACTAAATGACGCCCTCTTTAAGGTCGTCATTATCATTAATAATTGCATAATAATGGACGCCCCTTCTACCAGGCGTCATTTTCACACAAGTTTCTAGAATGTCCAGACACGAACAACTCTTTCGAGCTGGCAGGGACAAAGCCCACTCAGCATGACCCCTAAGACATTATCTAATGTCTTATGCTTTCCTATATCTATTAGCATCTGTAGCACTGTCAGAAGGCTACTGCTGTGCTGCAGAAGCTTTTCTTCCCCTACTGCAGGTCTGCACTCGATCTCACACTTCACAGGTAGGTGTTCTCAAATCCTTGCCTAACTAGTAGTTAAATAGGTTAATTGATGCATGTTTATAGTTAGATCAACTAGTCAACCATGTTATATATATGCACATATAAACTGCTTTACCATGACCAAGAATAATACCATGTTATATATCTGTTAATAGCTTGTTACATACTGTTATCATGATTTTTTTTTGAGTTTGAACTTAATTTATCAGCATGATTTCTTAATCTTTTTAACGTATTTTTATCACATTAGTTTTCAGTCTTAATAATCTTATTTTAAATCCCCTGTTAACGACATAACACCCAGCACAATTGAAATTGACGTCCCTGACATGGGTGCCAATTAGCAAATTGAAGCCTTCGTCGAAGTCTTCAATTAAATGAAGACATGCAACATGTCGTCAATTTGATTTCTGGAATTTTGAATAATTAATAATTCAACACATTCAAAAATCCATAACTATTGAACTAAAGCACGAAATTTTAAAATGAACGCATTTCTGGAATCCTGACATTTTTCTCAACATATTCGTGTCATTAATTCATGATTTAGAAAAAAAATTTATACCGGTGAATAGTACATGAATAGTGTATGAATAGTGAAATATTTTTATAAATGACGCCCCTGACCAGGGCGTCAATTATCAAATTGAAGACTGTCAAAACAGTCGTCAATTAAATGGACGCCATGACCAATGTCGTCAATTTAATTTCTTGATTTTGAGTAATTAATAATTCAATATATTTAAAAATTCATACCAATTAAACTAAAGCACTAAAATTTTGCATGATCATGTTTCTGGAATCCTGACATTTTTCTCGACATATTGGTATAATTACTTATTGATTTAGAATATATTTTTTTCACTGATGAATAGTACGTGAATAGTGAACCACGGTAAATGATGCCCCTGATCAGGGCGTCCATTACTAAATTGACGACTGTGAAAACAGTCGTCAATTTGCAAATTGAAAAAAAGGAAGAATATTTTATTTTTTTTACTGGTGAATAGTACGTGAATAGTGAAGCAGGGTAAATGACGCCCCTACCCAGGGCGTCAATTACCAAAATGAAGACTATGCAAACAGTCGTCAATTATAAATTGAAGACATGACCCATGTCGTCAATTTGATTTCTAAAATTTAAGTAATTATGAAATTTAGAATATTTTTATACGTATAAAATGTGAATGAATAGTTACCATTATATGTAAATGACGCCCCTGACCAGGGCGTCAATTACAAAAGTGACGACTGTCAAAACAATCGTCCATTATATAACGACCTGACCAATGTCGTCAATTCATTTTCATGAAATTTTTAGAAACCAGTAAATCAAAACATTCAAAAACCTATAACTAATAAATCGTACCATGAAAATTTTGACTGAACATATTTCTGTGGCCTTGAGATTTTTCTATACATGTCCATGTCCTCGATTCTTGATTTACTAGAAGAATTAAAAATGAATAGTGTTTAAATAGTAAACTGTGACTCATAATGTAGAGCCACCATATTCAGACAATTATAATTTTTTTAACCTAATCAAGAAACTCCTGCATGAATATGGTTATAGAACCCTCATATTTTTCTCTATTTAACCATCTACTAAATTCCTGATTTATTGAAAGTATTAAAAATGAATAGTGTTTGAATAGTATTTTGAGTCACAGAATGTACCTTCCCGGCGTAAATCACCCCAATTTATTAAATATCAAAACCCAACAATTTCGCATGAGCATGATTCTGAACTCCTGAGAATGTCCTCTACCTGTCCATATCCTTACCTTCTATTTTTGAGAAAATTTTACGGTATGAATAGTGTATAAAAGTCACTATTTCAATGAATAGTATCACTTTTCCAAATAAAAGAATTTTTTTGATATAGACACGTAGATAGGTAGAGAAAAATATAAGAAATCTAACGGTATGCTCGTGCATCAGATTAGGTATCATGATTTATAATTATTAAATTTTTCACATGGAGGATTAATATACTAAATGATTAATCTATACATAAACTTGGGAATGACGACTGTTTCACAAAACTGACGACCTAATCCACGGCGTCATTTGGAGGTGAATAGTAATTTTAATGAAACAGTAATGAATAGTAATGAATAGTAACCTAAATAGTAATTGAATATCATTCTTAAATAGTAAATTGGCATAATTGCATTATGGCCCTTATAGGATGTTATAACCGTTGTTTAACCTTACTATAGAGTTATCTAGAATTTTGTTTAGGAAAAAGTATATAAATTGATACTTTTTCCTTCATTTCTATCGTGATTTATACCGACGCAACCTTAAGTCATTTTCTTACATATTATGAGTCCTTGAATTCCATTCCATAAAAATCTACCTTGTATATCCTACTAAGGCAACCCTTGAAACTCTATATTGGCTATAAAATGAGAGTGGATGTCAAAAGTAATACATGAAATGCTGTGCATATAGGGCCCGGTCTGGTCTTGGGAGGAGCACCCGAAGGTACTTGTGCCCATGAGAGTTTATTGACCACGGTGTTTAGCATTGCATCAGAGTACTTGCTTGACTTGAGACACTCCACCCTACTCTCTCTCTTTACTCACTTGACTTGACTTGCGTGGCCCGGAACGGGCAATACTTGACTTGTGGCCCGAGAAAGGGTGAAATACTTGCTTGATTGAAATAGCCAATTCTACTGATACGTACTTAACTTTACTTGCTTGAATTAAATTTTTACTTGCTCGTACCTGAGATATACTTGTACATGAGTACATACTTGCACTTGAATTCGTAATCGTACATGAATCCCTGCTAGACCCGAAGTGGCATTTACATCTATAATTCTTGAAATACTACCTGCCAAATACTTGAAATCTTGATATACTCTCTGTATACAGCTCTTGATCTCTTATTGTTCATCATGTATAGATATACCCGCATACTCGATTCTTTTATACGTACGTCATGCATAGCCATATTGATAATACATGTAAAATTGTAATTCACGTAAAGATTGCTCGAATTTGAGATGTAATTCCTACTGAGCGATTCGCTCATCCAGTTGCTTCCTAACATTTTCAGGTGATTCGGATAGCGACAAGAATGGGTTTGAGGCCGAGTGAAGAGTGCTAGAACGCCATCCATTTATCATTAGCTAGTCGAGTCTTTGAATTTATTTGAGTCTACCTTATATTCCCAGTTATGTCAGTTAGTGGTATAAACTTTGTGTTAAGTCGTGTAGCCTAATGTTTGGCTTTCTAAATTTGAAAATTTGTCATGGAATGTCTTTATTTCCTTTGATTAATCAAATAAACATCACTTGGACTATTAGAATTTCTTAGATTTATAGTCATTTACGCACTCTGAAATTTTGTATGTTAAAATTCTTATCGCTCTAATGAAACGATCTATATAGACGTGTCATGCATCCGAGTATCTTCCGCGCTCGGGACGTGATAGTCTTCGTGGTATCAGAGCCTAGGTTTTCAAACCTAGGGAACTAAAAGAAATAAAAAGTTAGAAATTGAAATCAAAAAAAAAACTTGAGTCCAAGGATAGGTAAAACCCAAGTTCAAGGATAGATATACCTTACCCGGTGAGATGGATAGAGCCATGGGTTAAGTTCTACAATGACTTTTGACCTTACAAGTAAACCTGATCTTTATCATACTTAACTCTTTTGAAGGATCATGGCTGCGGGAAGAGCACAATGGCGCGAGATGCAGCGCACCGTGCAAGGCCTCACACAGGCACTACAGCAAGTGGCCCAAGGTGGAGCAAACCGTGGAGTGGGAGATCTCCACCGAAGTTTCCGTAACATGAACCCACCGAGGTTCACGGGTTTGTCCGACCCCGAGGATGCCAAGAATTGGCTAAAGGAGATGGAACGAATCTTCCGTGTGATGCAATGCACGGACGAAGAGAAGGTTTTACTGGCCGTATTCCAACTAGAGCGGGACGCTCGATGCTGGTGGGAATCCATAGAAGCAACACTGCTAGAATACCATGTCACATGGGATGAATTCACGGAGCATTTCAACAACAAGTACTTCTCCGATCATATCCAGGAAAAGAAGGCCACAGAATTTGCCGTTCTAAAACAACGGGGCTTGAAAATGGCCGAGTATGAGGCCCAGTTTTCCAGATTATCTAGGTATGCACCCCACTTGGTGTGTACGGAAAAGATGAAGGCGAGAAGATTCCTCAACGGGCTTCGGCCCCATTATATCACACAACTTACCCCGATGGACATCCAAGTTTATTCGGAGATGGTTCGGCGTGCTCAACTGCTAGAAGATGCCACCGAATTGTCTGAGAGAATTCGAGGAAGAGATAAGAAGGAACCCGTCACAAGCCCGGGAAAATTCAAACAATCCTTCAACAAGAAGCGGTTCTTCATGGGAGGGGAGCCCTCCAAGGTAAAGAAATTCCAGAAGAATGATAGGCCTTTCTCCACCACCACACCATCAAAGGAAATTTGCAAGTATTGTGATAAAGCTGGCCATAAGACCGAGGAATGCTGGAGGAAGTTAGGAGCTTGTCTTCGATGCGAGAGCCGAGAGCATCGGATTCCAGACTGCCCACTGATGAAGGAGCAGGACATCAAAGACGAGAAGCGTCCGGTAAAGAAACAAGGCCGTCTGCAAGCTCTCCGAGAGACGGAACCCACTGAAGGTGGAATTGTGGAAGGTACTCTCACTATTTGTTCTAAAACCGCTCAAGTTCTATTTGATACCTGAGCAACTCATTCATTCGTTTCCAACCAATTTGCTGCTTCATTTTCTAAGAAACATGAGCTGTTAGATTTGGTAATATCTACACCTCTTGGAAACGAGTCTGATATCACTTACCACTATCCAAATTGTGAAGTGATGATTAAGGGAAGCAATTTGTCTGCTGACCTGATATGCCTAGATATGAAGGGTTATGATGTCATGCTAGGTGCCGACTGGTTATCCACACACCAAGCAACGGTAGATTGCCGGCATGGCAAGGTAACCTTCGTGGATTTTCCAGAACTAGTTTACAATAGCCCTCGGAATAAATCATTTCTTATATCAGCACTCCGAGCTAGTAAACCTATGAATAAGGGATGTATGGCTTTCATAGCTTTCGTGACTGCCACGAAAGCCGAGGAGATTAAACTTGAAGACATCCATGTAATTCGGGATTTTCCCGACGTCTTTCCAGAAGAATTGCCCAGCTTACCCTTGGAAAGGGAAGTGTCGTTTACAATCGACCTTGTCCCCGGTGCTGGTCCTGTTTCTAGGGCACCATATAAAATGTCCCCTGCTGAGCTAAAGGAACTAAAAGAGCAGCTAATGGAGTTATTGAACAAGGGTTTCATTAGGCCGAGTACTTCCCCATGGGGAGTACCCGTGCTATTCGTCAAAAAAAAGGATGGATCGATGAGATTATGCATAGATTATCGGCAGCTAAATCACCTTACAATCAAGAACAAGTATCCACTGCCAAGGATTGATGAGTTGTTCGATCAACTATCTGGAGCTTTATATTTCTCCAAGATTGATCTTCGTTCTGGTTACCACCAATTGAAGATCAAAGAAGAAGACATTCATAAAACTGCATTCCGAAGCAGGCATGGGCATTACGAATTTACTGTTATGCCTTTCGGACTAACAAATGCCCCCGCAGCTTTTATGCAGTTAATGAACAACATATTCAGGCCCTATTTAGACCAATTTATTGTGGTCTTTATTGATGATATCCTGATCTATTCAAAGACCGAAGAGGATCATGAAGAACACCTAAAGAAGGCATTGCAGATATTAAGGGAAAACAAGCTATATGCCAAATTCAGCAAATGCGAGTTCTGGCTCGAGGAAGTATCATTCTTCGGCCATATCATTTCGAAGAACGGAATTGCTGTTGACCCATCAAAGGTCGAAGCTGTGAAGAACTGGGAACGACCCACAAATGCAACTGAGATTCGAAGCTTCTTATGTCTAGCTGGTTACTACCGGCATTTTATCAAGGACTTCTCCAAGATTGCCGTTCCTCTGACCAGGTTAACCCGCAAGGAAGTGCCTTATGAGTGGAAGTAAGACTGTGAAAAGAGTTTCCAAACTTTGAAGGATCTCTTGACCACTGCTCCAGTCTTATCATTACCAATGGAAGGAGAAAAATTGGAGGTATATACCGATGCTTCTGGTATTGGCCTCGGATGTGTATTGATGCAGAATCGGAGAGTCATTGCTTACTCTTCCCGACAATTGAAGAAACATGAAGAGAACTACCCGGTTCATGACATAGAACTGGCCGTAGTAGTATTCGCTTTAAAGATCTGGAGGCACTATCTCTACGGAGAATAATTGTAGCGACCCGGATTCCGGATACCCGGTGCACCCAGTATAAATATCGAATACACGTGATACCACGTGGGACCCGCGAGGCCTCCCAAGCGCGGGAAAGCGCCGAAGGGAAAAAGGAGTGTGTGGAATACATTGAAGCCAGCAGATATAACAGTAAGTAATTAAATTTCATTAATAATTCAAATTTCACAATTATACACCAGAGTCCAGCCCAAAGGAAAGACAACAAGTCTATCACAGTACAGTCCGACAGAAACGAAACGTACACAGAAGTCGGGGGAAGCCCGATGCAGGTACAGCTGGCAGCTACAGCGAACACGCTCCACCAAGGACAGCAGAGGCAAACGGCAAAACCCACGTGAAAAGCAGGGGTGAGTCTCAAAACAAAAACTCAGTAGGGGTTACACGGATCCCCACTGGAAAACGCACAGAGCAACAGAAGCAACTACGGAAACAGCAAGTGCAGCAAAGCAGGAAAGGCTACACTAAAAAGCTGTAAACAGACAGGGTACAGCAGGAGTAGGGAACAGGCTAAGAGCAAGGGGAGCTCAACAACAAAGAAGAGCTAGGCCGTAAAACACGGGACAACGGCCACCGAGGAGAACTCGGCACCCTAAGCTACTCCAAGCAGCAACAGACGGTCAACCCCAAACTCACACAGTAGGGTAACCCAGTCCGTCAGCCAAAAGAGAGGCGAAGGCAAACGCCGATGTCGAAAACACAGACAAAACACGACAGGAGACGTCGTGCACGTAGCCCCACGCATGATGAGAATGTCATGCCAACGACAGAACACAGACCTCGTACGGCCACGCGAGGGCAACTCGCAAAGGTCACAGTGCACAAGAAAATGCGAGAGTCACAGCACCGAGTGACAGGAGCACCCTCCTCCCGGAAGAACAACCAGAAGCGTCCACTGACGACTTACACTGCGCCACAAGTGTCGTGTCCATTCAAGAACAAGACACACCAAGAACCAGGTCCGAGGAACAACAGTTCCAAGGAAACATGGTACCACAGCACAGGACTGCAGCACCAACTGCGAGTGACTAGTCAGGGCCACGCCCGTCGGTGCAAGTCCCCAGTCCCTGACCACGTGTGCACACACCGACCTCTACCTAGGTCAGGCCTCTAGCTAGTATTCCCCTCGGTAGGACGCTACCGTTGGCCGGGGCCTACGGAACTAGCTTAAAAACCGTACGTACCAAACGCAACAGGAAAACCCCTCCACCACTCTCGGTGGGTTGGCAAAAACCTAGGGCTACAACTAGTGGAGGCTCACAAGGCACATACTCCGAAACACAAGTGCTAAAGCACAGACAGTCTAAGAAAAGCCCTGTCTCATGCACCACAAAGCACCAAGGCAGCTAGACAACCGCCAACAGACTGAGGATCAGGCAACTAGACCTACCACGCAACGATCCATGAGTCAAAACGACTCAACAGTAAGATCGTCACAAACAGCGGAACAAGCCGCCAATCGGTCTAATCCTAAGCTAGCAAAACAACGCTCCGCAGAAAATGACACACGGAGACCTGAGGGAAACACCAAAAACCCTCAGATACGCTTGGACACGCAAAATGAGGTAGAACAACACCTCGAGACATCCAGAAGTAGTGTCTCGAGTCGGGCACAACCACCGAGACACACAAGGTCGCCTGTCAACCCCTGGATCACCCCAGGTTGACCGGAACCAGACCGAACACAAGCAAAGGTCACACGTCAACCACTGGGTCGCACCGGGTTGACCTGAACCCAACACAATGCTTGAACAGTAGGAAAGAGAGTCCCACCTCAAGCAAAAAGACTCCTGGTCGCCTCATAACGTAGTCTTAGCCCTCATAGGACCACAAGGACAAACCAAGATAAGCAGAAACCGAAATCATGGAAATCGGAGCACCATGGATGTAACGCACCACCCCTAGACCACTACCAGCATGTGACGGTCTAGACCACGACCGTTACACACCAAACGACGGTCGGACGACAGCCGTCACTCACACCGCCCTAACTAAGCTATTAACACACGAAGAAAGTAACGGCCGGCACCGAGTGCGTTACATCAATGTGACGCACGGGCCTAAGCGCGTTACAAACCAACGACGCATGGGAGCCAACGCGTTATTCACAACGTGCACAGCCACCCACAACCAAAGCGAAGTAATGCGCAACGCTAGGTGCGTTACAGCCAAACGACGCGGCTAGGGAGACGCGTCAGAGCCAAATGACGCGCGAAGGTAGGCGCGTTATTCTCAACGTACACAGCCACCCTCAACCCAGCACAAAACAACAAATGACGGCCGGAGCCAGGCGCGTTATAACACAACGACGCATGGGGGCACATCCGTTATATCCAACGGGCACAGCCACCCTAGCTCGGCCAAACAGAATGTAATGGCCAGGGGCAGGCGCGTTACACTCAAACAACGCACGGGGGCACGACCGCTGGAGGCACCGCCTCAACAGGTCAAACGTCGGTCAAACAGCAAGTAACGGCCAGCACCAGGCACGTCACATCCACCTAACGCGCTGGGTCAAGCGCGTTAGATCCACCGACTCAACCCCAATACAAAGCACGACAAGCGAAGCAACGCGCAGACCTGGGCGCGTTACAAGGAAGCGACGCGCCAGCCTAGGGCTGTCACATTCCCAGAAGACGAAAAAGCTTAAAAATGCCTAAACAAATGGCGGTCTATCGTAGGGCCGTCAGAGCCAAATAACGGCCACTGAAACGACCGCTACTTCCCATACGGCGGGAAAACAGAGGAACGGCCAAACCGGCCCGTTCCACACCCCATTCACGCCGAAACGCAGGGGATACAAACCCAAACGACCAAAAATAACATCAGGGGACTTCAAACCCCACATGCAAGCTCAAAAACGCAAGATCCGGGCGATTTAGACAAATCGACCCTAAGTGGGTCACCGAGGTTCCCGGGCTTCTACCGGCCTCGAATGAACACCAAACCACACGAAATCAACGTGGATGGGATCCTAACATCCCAGCGGTCAGTTAGAAACTAACTACGCCGCAAATGGTCACCGTTTACCGGCCGACCCTAAAAACCACAAAAATCACGGTTTAGGCAAAACAACCCCAAACTCGACCGTTTCCTTGCCGGACACCGTGCAATGGCAGGGAAAACGAAGAGGACGAAGTAAGGATCAGTCACCCTACCTCCACCGAAGAAACCGTGCCCCGAAGGGACTAAACCACACCGAAATCCACTCGCGAACTGATTTCACCGGCTTTGAATCCACCGAACGGGATCGCGCCAGAATCGATCTGATCCTTGCTCCATCGCGCACCCAGCCAGCTCAATCACGTCCCCAACACGTGCCTCTAGGTCCTCCGTCTGCAGCCGGAGCCAAGGAGGCGAACGGGAGAGAAAACGGGAGAGAGAGAGGCGACGGCGGCGAATGAGAAGGAAGAGAGAGGAAAAGAAAAGAAATAGAAAAGAAATTAGGAAATTTTCCTAATTTCCGAAAATTCCGAAAATGCGCCGAAAATGCACAAATTCAGAAAAATACGCAAAAATAGCCAAAACGACCGGCTCAAAGAGTACATCGTCGCTGTAGCATCCACGAGTTCGAGAATTGACAAACAAACTCACCGTAGGGTTCCGTAACTAGTACGTGTGAAAAACCCACACGGCTCGTCAAACTCAACTCGGAAGCCACAAAAGCGAACCGAAACTCAACGAAACCAATCCAAACCAGATCCGAAAGATCCAACGAAGATCCAACAAGACCTGCAAAGGATCCAGCAAAGATCCACCAAGGATCCAGGGCATTACATCCTCCCCTCCTTTAAGAAATTTCGCCATCGAAATTAAGGACTAACAAAGGAGAAGCAAGGGAGAACAACACAACCATGAAGAACAACACAAATCTTGAAAAACACTGCTCAGAGGAACACCGTCAGACCACAATTACAGGTACACACTCTAGCTCCCAAGACAGCAAGTCAACAGCACGAGTATGGCACCAAAGTGAACACATCTGACACCTCCGAAGCAAGGGCAACGTCGTTTACGTCTCACAGGACAGGAGACACGACTGCCACAACAATCGAGAATCAATACCGAAAAACACAACGACAGCATGGCGAGCGGCAGCTTATACAAGGAGACACAGTCCTCACAGCTGACAGCTCGACCACAACATCGGCTCCAGTGCCAAAGGTATCAGGGAACACCTGGCACACAGGACACCAACGACAACAACAACACCACTGGACCAGAAACACAATCAAGTCAGCACTCACTCAGATATTTCATCTGATCAAGTCGCAAGCTAACTCTACCCAAGAAAGGGAGTACAGCAAGCCAACTGACAAGACAATGGTCCAAGGTAGAGACACAAAATCATAAAGAAACAGCGCTCACAAAAACAACACAACGGCAACACCTGCAGGATTCCGGCTCCGCACAACATACAGAACCAAGGAACACATATGCGAGAAGGGTCACAACAAGGCACAGAAACAGCTGAGCACACGACCACAAGAGATAGGTCACGCATCAGACTGCTCACCAAGAGAAGACCCACAACAATGAGAAACAACAATACTCTCGGGGAACGCATCTCAAGGACTACGAACACGCCTCGAGAGCACAACACCCAAGAAGGAAATATAGAGCAAAGGGTACTCAATCAGCAAGGGATGCCGACAAATTCCCCAACACTCGCAAACGCCAATGCCAACACCAGAAAACCACAAACAATGGCACGGCAACATACAAAGTCAAGGCACGAGAAGCCAAGACGAAGACACATCGAGAAGGAACAAAAACCTCTCGACGAGTGGGTAGCCAACCCACACACTTCCGCTGCACCCTCAATAATGCGCACAGGCAACAGAACAACACCGGTAATCGCACCTCAGCACATACCAGGTGCCATCGCGATTAGCAAAGATCGCAATACAGCACGCCACGAGCGCCGATCCAGCAAACAACCGATCACAAGGAGCCTAAGTGCAACAAGAGAAGAGCACCAGCTTCAGCACAAAGCACAAGGGAAGCATCAATCTCAGCTTACCTTCACATCCTGACACAATAAATGAGCCCTCACAACACATCGGCCATCAGACACAGCACGACAAATACGGTACACAACAGCTCTTAACACCATCATGGAGTCCACAGCCAAGCAACCGTAAAGCAGAGAGCAGTTCAGGCTCAAAACAATGCTGTCTACACTTGTGCAGACACAGGACAAAAACATCACTAAGACAGCAACCCCAAGGCAACATTCGAAAGGATTCCACCAGAAGGGACGAGAAGCAAGAAGCTCAACCACAAAAGCTCGCCAGGAAGGGAAAAACCTAGGCTCGCCCGAGCAACTTCTCTAACAAGGAATATAATCGAACACTTCAACAGAAGTAAAACACATCAGGAGCTACACAGACTCAAGCCGGGACAACCAAAGCAACGTGAGAACGTGCATGGCCATCACACCAACGCTAGAAGTCATAAGCCACCTGAGCAAAACACAGAAACATCTCGAACAATGCACTGCAGGTTCATGCCAACCGACAAACACTGCCAAGTGCAACACGATCGAGACCAACACCAAAACCGAACAAAGCACCTCGTCACACCCAGATGAGAGCAAAACCATCTCGTACAGTGCCAACAAAGCACGCACAAGACCACACATAGAAACCACCGCGATAAACATCGCAACACCTACGCCAGCAAGAGACTGTACTGGACCTTAAGGACTTTGGTAACTGTATATCTGGATTTCCATGTATTTCACACGACAATGATCTGATAGCTCAGAAAAGAACTCCGAACATCTCAGAACACTGCTCTGATACCAACTGTAGCAACCCGGATTCCGGATACCCGGTGCACCCGGTATAAATACCGAATACACGTGATACCACGTGGGACCCGCGAGGCCTCCTAAGCGCGGGAAAGCGCCGAAGGGAAAAAGGAGTGTGTGGAATACATTGAAGCCAGCAGATATAACAGTAAGCAATTAAATTTCATTAATAATTCAAATTTCACAATTATACACCAGAGTCCAGCCCAAAGGAAAGACAACAATCACAGTACAGTCCGACAGAAATGAAACGTACACAGAAGTCGGGGGAAGCCCGACGCAGGTACAGCTAGTAGCTACAGCGAACACGCTCCACCAAGGACAGTAGAGGCAGACGGTGAAACCCACCTGAAAAGTAGGGGTGAGTCTCAAAACAGAAACTCAGTAGGGGTCACGCGGATCCCCACTGGAAAACGCACAGAGCAACGGAAGCAACTACGAAAACAGCAAGTGCAGCAAAGCAGGAAAGGCTACACTAAAAAGTTGTAAACAGACAGGGTACAGCAGGAGTAGGGAACATGCTAAGAGCAAGGGGAGCTCAACAACAAAGAAGAGCGAGGCCGTAAAACACGGGACAACGGCCACCGAGGAGAACTCGGCACCCTAAGCTACTCCAAGCGGCAACAGACGGTCAACCCCAAACTCACACAGTAGGGTAACCCAGTCCGTCAGCCAAAAGAAAGGCGAAGGCAGACGCCGACGCCGAAAACACAGACAAAACACGACAGGAGACGTCGTGCACGCAGCCCCACGCATGACGAGAATGTCATGCCAACGATAGAACACTGACCTCGAGTACGGCCACGAGAGGGCAACTCGCAAAGGTCACAGTGCACAAGAAAACGCGAGAGTCACAGCACCGAGTGACAGGAGCACCCTCCTCCCGGAAGAACAGCCAGAAGCGTCCACTGACGACTTACACTACGCCACAAGTGTCGTGTCCATTCAAGAACAAGACACACCAAGAACAAGGTCCGAGGAACAATAGTTCCAAGGAAACATGGTACCACAGCATAGGACTGCAGCACCAACTGCGAGTGACTAGTCAGGGCCATGCCCGTCGGCACAAGTCCCCAGTCCCTGACCACGTGTGCACACACCGACCTCTACCTAGGTCAGGCCTCTAGCTAGTATTCCCCTCGGTAGGACGCTACCGTTGGCCGGGGCCTACGGAACTAGCTTAAAAACCGTACGTACCAAACGCAACAGGAAAACCCCTCCACCACTCCCGGTGGGTCGGCAAAAGCCTAGGGCTACAACTAGTGGAGGCTCACAAGGCACAGACTCCGAAACACAAGTGCTAAAGCACAGACAGTCTAAGAAAAGCCCTGCCTCATGCACCACAAAGCACCAAGGCAGCTAGACAACCGCCAACAGACTCAGGATCAGGCAACTAGACCTACCACGCAACGATCCTTGAGTCAAAACGACTCAACGGCAAGATCGTCACAAACAGCGGAACAAGCCGCCAATCGATCTAATCCTAAGCTAGCAAAACAATGCTCTGCAGAAAACGACACACGGAGACCTGAGGGAAACACCAAAAACCCTCAGATACGCCTGGACATGCAAAACAAGGTAGAACAACACCTCGAGGCATCTAGAAGCAGTGTCTCGAGCCGGGCACAACCACCGAGACACACAAGATCACCTGTCAACCCCTGGATCACCCCGGGTTGACCGGAACCAGACCGAACACAAGCAAAGGTCACACGTCAACCACTGGGTCGCACCGGGTTGACCTGAACCCAACACAATGCTTCAACAGTAGGAAAGAGAGTCCCACCTCAAGCAAAAAGACTCCTGGTCGCCTCATAACGTAGTCTTAGCCCTCATAGGATGTCGGGAGACATCCACGGGACAACGGGTAGACCACAAGGACAAACCAAGATAAGCAGAAATTAAAATCACGGAAATCGGAGCACCATGGATGTAACGCACCAGCCCTAGACCGCTACCATCATGTGACGGTCTAGACCACGGCCGTTACACACCAAACGACGGTTGGACGACAGCCGTCACTCACACCGCCCTAACTAAGCTATTAACACACGAAGAAAGTAACGGCCGGCACCGAGCGCGTTACATCAATGTGACGCACGGGCCTAAGCGCGTTACAAACCAACGACGCATGGGAGCCAATGCGTTATTCACATCGTGCACAGCCACCCACAACCAAAGCGAAGTAACGCGTAACGCTAGGTGTGTTACAGCCAAACGACGCGGCTAGGGAGACGCGTTAGAGCCAAACGACGCGCGGGGGCAGGCGCGTTATTCTCAACGTACACAGCTACCCTCAACCCAGCACAAAACAACAAACGACGGCCGGAGCCAGGCGCGTTATAACACAACGACGCATGGGGGCACATCCGTTATATCCAACGGGCACAGCCACCCAAGCTCGGCCAAACAGAATGTAACGGCCAGGGGCAGGCGCGTTACACTCAAACAATGCACGGGGGCACGACCGCTTGAGGCACTGCCTCAATAGGTCAAACGTCGGTCAAACAGCAAGTAACTGCCAGCACCAGGCATGTCACATCCACCTAACGCGCTGGGTCAAGCGCGTTACATCCACCGACTCAACCCCAATACAAAGCACGACAAGCGAAGCAACGCGCAGACCTGGGCGCGTTACAAGGAAGCGACGTGCTAGCCTAGGGCCGTTACATTCCCAGAAGCCAAAAAAGCTCAAAAATGCCTAAACAAATGGCGGTCTATCGTAGGGCCGTCAGAGCCAAATAACGGCCACTGAAACGACCGCTACTTCCCATACGGCGGGAAAACAGAGGAACGGCCAAACCGGCCCGTTCCACACCCCATTCACGCCGAAACGTAGGGGATACAAACCCAAACGACTAAAAACAACATCAGGGGACTTCAAACCCCACATGCAACCTCAAAAACGCAAGATCCGGGCGATTTAGACAAATCGACCCTAAGTGGGTCACCGAGGTTCCCGGGCTTCTACCGGCCTCGAATGAACACCAAACCACACGAAATCAACGTGGATGGGATCCTAACATCCCAGCGGTCAGTTAGAAACTAACTACGCCGCAAATGGTCGCCGTTTACCGGCCGACCCTTAAAACCATGAAAATCACAGTTTAGGCAAAACAAGCCCAAACTCGACCGTTTCCTTGCCGGACGCCGTGCAATGGCAGGGAAAATGAAGAGGACGAAGTAAGGATCAGTCACCCTACCTCCACTGAAGAAACGGTGCCCCGAAGGTACTAAACCATGCTGAAATCCACTCACGAACGTATTTCACCGGCTTTGAATCCAACGAACGGGATCGCGCCAGAATCGATCCGATCCTTGCTCCATCGCGCACCCAGCCAGCTCAATCACGTCCCCAACACGTGCCTCTAGGTCCTCCGTCTGCAGCCGGAGCCAAGGAGGCGAACGGGAGAGAGAGAGGTGACGGCGGCGAATGAGAAGGAAGAGAGAGGAAAAGAAAAGAAATAGAAAAGAAATTAGGAAATTTTCCTAATTTCCAAAAATTCTGAAAATGCGCCGAAAATGCACAAATTTAGAAAAATACGTAAAAATAGCCAAAACGACCGGCTCGAAGAGTACATCGTCGTTGTAGCATCCACGAGTTCGAGAATTGACAAACAAACTCACCGTAGGGTTCCGTAACTAGTACGTGCGAAAAACCCACACGGCTCGTCAAACTCAACTCGGAAGCCACAAAAGCGAACCGAAACTCAACGAAACCAATCCAAAACAGATCCGAAAGATCCAACGAAGATCCAACAAGACCTGCAAAGGATCCAGCAAAGATCCACCAAGGATCCAGGGCATTATAATAATTCACTGTGTACTCCGATCATAAAAGTCTCAAGTACTTATTCTCCCAAAAGGAGCTGAACATGCGGCAAAGGCGTTGGCTCGAGTATCTCAAGGATTTCGACTTCACTATACAGTACCATCCTGGTAAGGGTAATTCTGTAGCTGATGCCCTTAGTCGAAAGCCGAGAACAATATTGGCTAACTGCATGATACAAGAATGAAAACTGCTGGAGAAATTCTCTGAGCTTGATATCAGCACAGATGAGAAGAACATGTGTATTATTCTATCTCATATGAGCCTACATCCATATTTGCTACCTGAAATCAAGAAGCTACAAGAAGAGGATCCCTCGCTAGTGGAGATAAAGAGCAAGCTGGACGAGAGACTGGATTTCAAGCTGTCAGCTGATGGCAGATTGCTATTTCATGAACGGACATGTGTGCCCGACTGTCCCGAATTGAAGAAGAAGATTCTTAAAGAAGCTCATAGATCGAGGTACACAATCCACCCTGGGGCCACTAAGATGTACCAAGACTTGAAAAGAACCTTCTGGTGGCCTAACATGAAAAGGGAGGTAGCAGACTTTGTGTCTCGTTGCCTCACATGCTAACAAGTGAAGGCGGAACATCAAAAACCCGCCGGAAAGCTACATCCGCTGGATATTCCCAAGTGGAAGTGGGAAGATATTGGCATGGACTTTATCATGGGTTTGCCCAAGTCTAGGGGCGGATATGATGGAATTTGGGTAATTATCGACCGATTAACTAAATCGGCCCATTTCTTACCCATCAAAAGTCGATGGTCAGTCGACGTACTTGTTGCCCTGTATATTAAGGAGATGGTTAGATTACGTGGAGTTCCCGTCTCGATCGTATCTGACCGAGACCCTTGCTTCACCTCTCCTTTTTGGAAGGGTCTACAATACTCTCTGGGGATGAAACTTAATTTCAGCACTGCTTTCCATCCCCAGACAGATGGTCAGACTGAAAGGACAAATCAGGTTGTTAAAGATATGTTAAGGTCATGTATTATAGATTTCGGCAGAAGCTGGCATGACCACTTACCACTAGTCGAATTTGCATATAACAACAGCTATCAAGCCAGTATACGAATGGCACCTTTTGAGGCATTATATGGCAGGAGATGCCGATCTCCCATATGCTGGGATGAAGTCGGTGAAAAACAAATTCTAGGCCCAGACATGGTACGAGATTCTATTGAGAAGATACAACTCATTAGAGAAAGGTTAATGATAGCATAGTCAAGGCAGAAATCTGGAATTTCAAGTCGGAGATCATGTTTTCCTCAAGGTATCTCCCGGCCGAGGCATTAGAAGATTCGATGTTAAAGGTAAACTAACACCAAGGTTTATTGGTCCATTCGAAGTACTGGAAAGAGTAGGCGAGGTGGCTTATCGCATTGCCCTACCTCCACAACTGTCAGAAGTGCACAACGTATTTCATGTTTCTATGCTGAAGAAATACGTGCACGATCCCTTCCATGTCATTGACCACAATGATTTAGTGGTACAGAAGGACCTTACCTACAAGCAGAAGCCACTGAAGATCCTTGACCGAGAAGTCCGAGTTCTAAGAAACAAGACGATCCCTATGGTGAAAATCTAATGGAATCAATGTTCAGAACAAGAAGCTACCTAGGAAACTGAAGAATTTATGAAAAAAAGGTTTCCTGAGTTATTCTAATTGTAAGAACTTTACACCTTCCCTATTTATGTATAATGTAATTGAATTTGGGGACCAAATTCTTTTAAGTGGGGGAGGGTGTAGCATCCCGTATAAAAAAAATATTTAGTAATAATATTTCCCAATATATATATATATATATATATATATATATATATATATTAGATAAACTCTAGTGGAAGCTTAAGTAAGAAGTTGGAACACGAAGTTATCATATGTAAATATTATTCACTTAACAAGAGGCTTTTTAGTGTAGTTGGTGAAGTAACTTGCTTTTCAACCCAATGACCAAGGTTCAAGTCCTAGCATCCACCATTTACCTTTTGTGCCAATTAATTACACGTTATAGGCTAGCAACGTACAGACTTGGTAAATAGGCTAGCAATGTATAGACTTGGAGTTGTGCCAATGTATAGACTATGCAGCAATGTATAGATTTGAGTGACCAAAACGTAGGTAAAGATAGGAATGTATAGACTTAGGAATGTATAGACTTGGAGATGCAGCAATGTATAGACTTTGAGAGGATGTACAGACTTTGTGATGGAAGCCAATGTATAGACTTTGTGAAGCCAATGTATAGACTTTGAGAGGATGTACAGACTGACTTTGTGAAGCCAATGTATAGACTTTGAGAGGATGTATAGACTTTGTGAAGCCAATGTATAGACTTTGAGGAAGCCAATGTATAGACTTTGAGTTGAAGAACCAACGAACGTAGGTAAGATAGGAATGTATAGACTTTGAATGCATTGAGCACGGGCTGTACAGACTTGGTCCGAGAGTGTACAGACTTTGAGTTGATGAATGTCATAAAATGACGCCCCTTACAAGGGCGTCAATTGTAAAATGAACGACCGTATTGATAGGCGTCCATTTATAAATTGAAGACGAGCATTAAGACGTCATTTGTTCTTTAAACATATGGCCATAGATCGTACAAAAGAAGATTCCTTAAACCACTAAAAGAATTGACGCCCCTCACTAGGGCGTCAATTGTAAAATTGAAGACCGTATTCCTCGGCGTCAATTTCCAAATGGAAGACATAGAGGAAGGCGTCGATTTGAATAGAATAAAATCACGTGCGTGGGGTAGCCATGTCTAACAAATGATGCCCTCTTTAAGGTCGTCATTATCATTAATAATTGCATAATAATGCTACCCAACTAAATGACGCCTTCATGCAAGGCGTCATTTATAAAATGGACGCCCCTTCTACCGGGCGTCATTTTCACGCAAGTTTCTAGAATGTCCAGACACGAACAACTCTTTCGAGCTGGCAGGGACAAAGCCCACTTAGCATGACCCCTAAGACATTATCTAATGTCTTATGCTTTCCTATATCTATTAGCATCCGTAGCACTGTCAGAAGGCTACTGTTGTGCTGCAGAAGCTCTTCTTCCCCTGCTACTGAGATCCTGCTGCAGGTCTGCACTCGATCTCACACTTCACAGGTAGGTGTTCTCAAATCCTTGCCTAACTACTAGTTAAATAGGTTAATTGATGCATGTTTATAGTTAGATCAACTAGTCAACCATGTTATATATATGCACATATAAACTGCTTTACCATTGACCAAGAATAATACCATGTTATATATCTGTTAATAGCTTGTTACGTACTGTTATCATGATTTTTTTTTGAGTTTGAACTTAATTTATCAGCATGATTTCTTGAGCTTTTTAACGTATTTTTATCACATTAGTTTTCAGTCTTAATAATCTTATTTTAAATCCCCTGTTAACGGCTTAACACCCAGCACAATTGAAATTGACGTCCCTGACATGGGCGCCAATTAGCAAATTGAAGCCTTCGTCGAAGTCTTCAATTAAATGAAGACATGCAACATGTCGTCAATTTGATTTCTGGAATTTTGAATAATTAATAATTCAACACATTCAAAAATCCATAACTATTGAACTAAAGCACGAAATTTTAAAATGAACGCATTTCTGGAATCCTGACATTTTTCTCAACATATTCGTGTCATTAATTCATGATTTAGAAAAAAAATTTATACCGGTGAATAGTACATGAATAGTGTATGAATAGTGAAATATTTTTATAAATGACGCCCCTGACCAGGGCGTCAATTATCAAATTGAAGACTGTCAAAACAGTCGTCAATTAAATGGACGCCATGACCAATGTCGTCAATTTAATTTGTTGATTTTGAGTAATTAATAATTCAATACTTTCAAAAATTCATACCAATTAAACTAAAGCACTAAAATTTTGCATGATCATGTTTCTGGAATCCTGACATTTTTCTCGACATATTGGTATAATTACTTATTGATTTAGAATATTTTTTTTCACTGATAAATAGTACGTGAATAGTGAACCACGGTAAATGATGCCCCTAATCAGGGCGTCTATTACTAAATTGACGACTGTGAAAACAGTCGTCAATTTGCAAATTGAAAAAAATGAAGAATTTTTTTTTTTTACTGATGAATAGTACGTGAATATTGAAGCAGGGTAAATGACGCCCCTGCCCAGGGCGTCAATTACCAAATTGAAGACTATGCAAACAGTCGTCAATTATAAATTGAAGACATGACCCATGTCGTCAATTTGATTTCTGAAATTTAAGTAATTGTGAACTTTAGAATATTTTTATACGTATAAAAAGCAAATGAATAGTTACCATTATATGTAAATGACGCCCCTGACCAGGGCGTCAATTACAAAAGTGACGACTGTCAAAACAGTCGTCCATTATATAACGACCTGACCAATGTCATCAATTCATTTTCCTGAAATTTTCAGAAACCAGTAAATCAAAACATTCAAAAACCTATAACTTAGAAACCGTACCATGTAAATTTTGACTGCACATATTTATGTGACCTTGAGATTTTTCTATACATGTCCATGTCCTCGATTCTTGATTTACTGGAAGAATTAAATGAATAGTTTTTAAATAGTAAACTGTGACTCATAATGTAGAGCCACCATGTTCAGACAATTATAATTTTTTTAACCTAATCAAGAAACTCCTGCATGAATATGGTTATAGAACCCTCATATTTTTCTCTATTTAACCATCTACTAAATTCCTGATTTATTGAAAGTATTAAAAATGAATAGTGTTTGAATAGTATTTTGAGTCACATAATGTACTTTTCCGGCGTAAATCACCCCAATTTATTAAATATCAAAACCTAACAATTTCGCATGCATGAGCATGATTCTGAACTCCCGAGAATGTCCTCTACCTGTCCATATCCTTACCTTCTATTTTTGAGAAAATTTTACAGTATGAATAGTGTATAAAAGTCACTATTTCAATGAATAGTATCACTTTTCCAAATAAAAGAATTTTTTTGATATAGACACGTAGATAGGTAGAGAAAAATATAAGGAATCTAACGGTATGCTCGTGCATCAGATTAGGTATCATGATTCATAATTATTAAATTTTTCACATGGAGGATTAATATACTAAATGATTAATTTATACATAAACTTAGGAATGACGACTGTTTCACAAAACTGACGACCTAATCCACGACGTCATTTGGAGGTGAATAGTAATTTTAATGAACAGTAATGAATAGTAACCTAAATAGTAATTGAATAGTATTCTTAAATAGTAAATTGGCATAATTGCACTATGGCCCTTATAGGATGTTATAACCGTTGTTTAACCTTACTATAGAGTTATCTAGAATTTTGTTTAGGAAAAAGTATATAAATTGATACTTTTTCCTTCATTTCTATCGTGATTTATACCGACGCAAGCCTAAGTCATTTTCTTGCATATTATGTGTCCTTGAATTCCATTCCATAAAAATCTACCTTGTATATCCTACTAAGGCAACCCTTGAAACTCTATATTGGCTATAAAATGAGAGTGGATGTCAAAAGTAATACATGAAATGCTGTGCAAATAGGGCCCGGTCTGGTCTTGGGAGGAGCACCTGAAGGTACTTGTGCCCATGAGAGTTTATTGACCACGGTGTTTAGCATTGCACCGGAGTACTTGCTTGACTTGAGACACTCCACCCTACTCTCTCTCTTTACTCACTTGACTTGACTTGCGTGGCCCGGAACGGGCAATACTTGACTTGTGGCCCGAGAAAGGGTGAAATACTTGCTTGATTGAAATAGCCAATTCTACTGATACGTACTTAACTTTACTTGCTTGAATTAAATTTTTACTTGTCGTACCTGAGATATACTTGTACATGAGTACATACTTGCACTTGAATTCGTAATCGTACATGAATCCCTGCTAGACCCGAAGTGGCATTTACATCTATAATTCTTGAAATACTACCTGCCAAATACTTGAAATCTTGATATACTCTCTGTATACAGCTCTTGATCTCTTATTGTTCATCATGTATAGATATACCCGCATACTCGATTCTTTTATACGTACGTCATGCATAGCCATATTGATAATACATGTAAAATTATAATTCACGTAAAGATTGCTCGAATTTGAGATGTAATTCCTACTGAGCGATTCGCTCATCCAGTTGCTTCCTAATATTTTCAGGTGATTCGGATAGCGACAAGAATGGGTTTGAGGCCGAGTGAAGAGTGTTAGAACGCCATCCATTTATCATTAGCTAGTCGAGTCTTTGAATTTATTTGAGTCTACCTTGTATTCCCAGTTATGTCAGTTAGTGGTATAAACTTTGTGTTAAGTCGTGTAGCCTAATGTTTGGCTTTCTAAATTTGAAAATTTGTCATGGAATGTCTTTATTTCCTTTGATTAATCAAATAAACATCACTTGGACTATTAGAATTTCTTAGATTTATAGTCATTTACGCACTCTGAAATTTTGTATGTTAAAATTCTTATCGCTCTAATGACACGATCTATATAGACGCGTCATGCATCCGAGTATCTTCCGCGCTCGGGACGTGACACGTCAATTCATTAAATGATGACCAAGGGGTGGTCGTCAATTAAAAAACTTTCACGATCATGTTTTAGGACATAAACTTACTTGCAAAACAGCGCCCCCCACAGGGGCGTCACTTAAACAAATAACGACCCAGGGTTTGTCGTCAATTTACAATAATCGTTTTTAAAATTGAAAATTAACTTCAAGATAGCGTCCCCCCACAGGGGCGTTACTTAAACAAACAATGACCTAGGGGTGGTCGTCAATTCAAATTACGCATAAAATCACCAAAAACACATTCTGAAACAACGCCTCCCTCAGGGGCGTCAATTGAATAAGTCACGACCTAGGATGGGTCGTCAATTCAAACAGAAGGTAAATTCAAACAGCCGATGAATACCCACATGATAAACTTATAAAACTTAACTGAAAAATGTTCTTTTGTTTTTTGCAGGGGTTGATGAGGACTCGGATATCCTGTGTCCAAGTTCGAGCAGCTTACTACGGGCTTCTAGACTTTCAGAGGGACAGGGTAGATGCCATGGGGTTCGGACCCTTCCTTCGCATAGAGCCCATGAGACCTGACCTACCCTGGATCCAGGTGCTTAGGGAGAGATGGGATAGGATGAGCCGGGTATTCCTGATGCCATGGGGTCACATGGTTCCTAGCCTAGAGGATGTTGCTAGGATCACTGGGCTGAGGGTGGACGGCGAGGCTGTGAGCGGGATCACCCTACCTGATTATAGCGAGTTGACACAGAGGTTGCTAGGGTTAGAGATAGTCTACGAGATGCCTAGTGAGTGTAGGACCATCTACCGCACCGATCTTACCATTGCTATGGGGTTGGGTGACTCTAGGCAGAGGTCGAGGGAGTCTCTAGAGCAGTTCTCATAGAGGTTGATTGATGGGGCTAGGGCTGCCTATTGCCAGGACCCAGTAGAGAGAGAGAGAGAGCAGATCAAGATTTGAGGAGGTTTCTATTCCTGATGCTCCGGAGGTTATTACTCGGCACGAAGGGCGACATTATCAACTGCCGCTTCTTAGGGATTCTTGAGGACTTAGAGGGCGTCGGCAGATACACTTGGGGAGCAGCGTTGCTGGCGCACCTGATAGCCGACTTGTCTACAGGGACAAGTCGAGAGACGATTGTCAGCGGCTTTTCACCTTTTCTTCAGGTATGCATTTTTCTTTCTTTTCTTTCTTTTTCTTAAATGTATGTGAATGCTTTACTAATGCAATGCATGGATGCAGATATGGAGACACCTATACATGCCGATGGGGCGTGTCGACCCTCGACCCGGAGATGAGGGATCCTTCCCTCTAGCACGGCGTTGACTGACCGTCGTGACAAGAGTGCCACTCGCCTACGAGTTGCGAGTTCTACGGATAGAGTTCCGTGACTACCCTACCTCACTGGTATGCATGCGAAATATGATGCAAAATTTTTGTTTTATGAAATATGTATGAAATGATGATGATGGAATATGATGATGCATGTTTGTGAATGCAGGTGGTGTGGAGACCCTATGAGGGGATGACCGATGAGGACCAGCCCTGGGTCGTAGCGGGCCGACCTTGCTTTGGGCATGAGCTTTGGGTTCATAGCCTAAACGAGATTGAGCCGTTACGGCTGAGGCTGGTGATGAGAACACTTGGCCTACACCAGGAGTGGGTCGAGGTGGGAGAGCCCCGGGGGATAGGCAAGAAGACACGCGGTTGCACGAAGGCGATCGACTGGAGAGTCCGGTATCCTGACCAGTATGCCGACTGGCAGCGTGGCGGGACCCTGATAAGTGTCCATTTCTTATGACAATTCATTGCATATACACCATTTTATGTGCATATAATTAGGCAATTATGCATATTTCATAGTTAACCTCAACTCCGCATTTAAATTGGAGCTTTCACGGAAATTGATTAATTCGATTATCTTATTTAATAATAAATTAAAGTTGAGGGCCATGAGAATTAATTCTCCATTGCATAATCCTGAGCATTGAAGATTTATGTGCACATTATGGTAATTTTTATGGACTAAAGTACAATTATGTGTGTCTAGGACACCGAAGGTAATTACAAAAGAAGCCGGGGGCAAAACTGTCACCACCATGTTTACCAAGTCAAAAGTACATATTTTGATTGGAGGGAAAAAAATTCTAAAAGTTTGAAATTGAGTAAAAGAAACACATATTTCAGTTGGAGGGAGAATTGAATTCAAAGTTTGAAATAAAGGAGAGGAATGATGAGTCTTGGGAAGGGGGTTGTCCAAAGCCCAAGGAGGGTGTACTCATGTCACCCCCCGAGCGCGGAAGATTACCCGGAGGCGTGACGCGTCTATATAGATCGTGTCAATCATGTAAATATCAGAGTGCGTAAATAACTAAGATTTAACTCAAAATTTAATACAAATAGTACGAGCTGACAATTGTCACAATTAATCAAAGGACAATTACATGTGTTCCCAGAGTCCAATGACTAGGCTTCAAATCTTGAGCAGTTCTAATCAAGTTGACTAATACAAATGACATAGATGAATTGATACAACTGACATAAGTGAACTAATACAATAACAAAAGGGACATGACAATTTGATAACTTCACTCTAACACTCATCACTCAGTCTCATTCCCTTCCGAGTGTTGGTTGGCATCCAAATTACCTGAAAATATTAGAAAACAACTAGATGAGCGAATCGCTCAGTAGAAATTACATCTCAAGATTTAACAGGCTTTAAGTTGTTTACAAGTTCAATTAATGTCAGTAAAACTATGCATGTAGATGAGTAGATATCAAGGATTGTAAAAATCGACAAGAGCAGTGAAGGAATAACAAGTGAGAGTATAAGGATTCCAACTTCAATGCAATAATAGCAAGAGATTCAAGCAAGTAATAACTGAAATTAACGAAATCTTTCCAAGAGAGTAAGAACTCATGTCAAGCAAGTAATAGAAAGTAATATAAATTCAAGCATGTAAAATTGGAATTGGCTATTTATCAATTTCATTCAAGTAAAACTTTACCCTTCTGCGGGTCTCAAGTCAAATCAATCAAGTAATATCACGAGAATGAGTGGAATGTCTAAAGCTTAGCAAGCAAGTACTCCGGTGCAATGTCAAACACCATGGTCAATAAACTCCCATGGGCACAAGTACCTTCGGGTGCTCCTCCCAGGACCAGACCGGGCCCTATATGCACAGCATTAATCATGTTTGTTGACATACACTCTCATTTATAGCCAATAGAGAATTTCAAGGTTTGACCAGTATGATATATAAGGTGGAATTATGGAATGGAATCCAAGGGCGCATTGATGCGTAGGGATGAACTAGGAGTGGAAACGAGTAACGTTTGATACACGGACAAAAACTAGATAGGAGAGGTGCCTTATGGGCCACCTGACAATTTTAGAAACGGCACCCTCACTGTGGGATGCCCTTCCTGGGAATTATATAGGGTTTAGAGGACCCTGTCAGGAGTTAAATATCACCTCTCAGGCTGTCATCTATCAGTGGAGATGGTAAAAGTGAAAGCCTAACGATCAGGTTAACGCAATGAGCCAGTTGTGTTGACTCAGCAGTTCATCGCGTCAACCCTGCAGTTCATCATGTCAACCCTGCGAACAGGCTGGGTTGACCCTGTGAACAGGTAGGGTCGACTCTGCCGTTCACTGCGTCAACGCGGTGAACAGGCAGGGTCGACCCTGTCAACAGGCAGGGTCGACTCTGCCGTTCACTGCATCAACGCGGCGAATAGGCAGGGTCGACCCTGTCAACAGGTAGGGTCGACTCTGCCATTCACTGCGTCAACGCGGTGAACAGGCAGGGTGGACTCTGCCATTCACTGCGTCAACGCGGTGAACAGGCAGGGTCGACTCTGCCGTTCACTGCGTCAACACGGTGAACAGGCAGGGTCGACCCTGTCAATAGGCAGGGTCGACTCCTCCTTTCATCGCGTCAAAGCGGTAAACTGGCAGGGTCGACTCTGCAGTTCAAATCTGCTCAAAATGGCTTAAGGTATTAATCTTTGATTAAGCTAGGGTATTAACCTTTGATTTAAGTTTATTTAGGTAAAACTGATGACATGGATAGATAGAGAAAACTGTAAGGATTATAGATCTTTATTTATGCACTCGTTTCATGCTTTAGTTGCTTAAATATCAGATTTTTAACATGACGTATCATACAAGTTTTCATTTTTAAAGGAACTAAATGGAGACAAGGTTTCTAGATAGACTACCTAACAGATTAATTATGTATGCTAATTAGTTAGTAGATCAACTAACATGTTAATTAGGTATGTTAACATGTTAGTTAAACTAATAAGTTACGTAAAAACACGATAAAACTTGTGTTAGACGGATATATCGTATGGATATGAAGCTAATACATACCAACTACCCTAGATTGAAGCTAATACATGCTAATCAATGCTAATCATCTTGGGTATAAGGCTACTACATACTAATTATCTTAGGTACGAGGCTAATACATGCTAATCATCCTAGATTTAAGCTAACACATGCTAATTATTCTAGGTGTGAGACTAATACTTGCTAATGATCTTGGGTATTAAGCTAATACATGCTAATCATCCTAGATTTAAGCCAACACATGCTAATTTTTCTAGGTATGAGACTACTACTTGCTAATACATGCTAGTTATTCTGGGTATAAGGCTAATACATGCTAATTATCTTAGGTATGAAGCTAATACATGCTAATCGTCCTAGATTTAAGCTAACACATACTAATTATTCTAGGTATGAGACTAATACTTGCTAATACTTGCTAATACATGCTAATTATTCTGAGTATAAAGTTAATACATGCTAATTATCTTAGATATGAAGCTAATACATACTAATCATCCTAGATTTAAGCTAACACATGCTTTATAAACACTAAATATTGTATGGAAATGAGCCTAAGACTAAATGTCTAGACTAATCATCCTAGATTAGCTACTAGTTTAGTTAAAAGTTGAGAACACCTACCTCTGTGAAGTGGCAGTAGTTGTAGCAAATGGAAGAAGCAACTCTTCCCTTCTCTACAACCCTTCAGAAGTGTCTCCCCTTCTCAACAGCAAGCCTTCTAGCCAATGAAGGTTTGCTTCGTTAGGAGTATAATATAAGGTTTGAGTTGGCAAGAGGGGAAACAAGATCCGTGAAAATCGGATCTCAGTGGGATGCCAACTTATACAAGCTGTTGGGGATAAGGAAATCGAAAGGTTGTTCGGTGGATTGTAGCTCCTATGAGAGGGTGGTTTATTTATTTTAAACTTCCCACTTAACTTTCATGATTTTTATCTTTAAAATTTGATGGAGTTAGTTAATGAAATTTCATGGATAAGATCCTTATATTTTTCTCTATTTTTACATATAATTTTTTTTGAAAAATTCTTTTTAAATAAAAAGTGATACTATTCATGGCACTATTCACGTATGAAAAGGACAGATGCCAACACAGGTTTGTCAAAAAAATCACAAGCCTGGAGTGGGGTCGTGTATTGCTAGCCTATCGTATATAATTATTTGGCACAAAAAGTAAATTGTGGATGCTAGGATTTGGACCCTAGTCATTGGGTTGAAAGATAAGTTACTTAACCAACTACACTAGGAAGCCACTTGTTAAGTGAATACTCTTTACATATGATAACTACGTGTTCCAACTTCTTACTTAATCTAGAGTTTATCTAATATAAATTTTTTGTGAAATATTATTAATAAATATATATATATATATATATTATACGGGATGCTACACCCTCCCTCACTTAAAAAAATTTGGTCCCCAAATTCAATTACATTATACGGAGACAAGGAGGGTGAGAATTACTTACGGACTAGAATAATTCTGGAAATCTCCTTCTCATAGACTCCTCGATTTCCCATGTATCTTCTTGTTCTAAGCATCAATTCTATTGAATTTTTACCATAGGGATCGTCTTGTTCCTTAGAACTCAGATTTCTTGGTCGAGGATCTTTACTGGCCTTTGCTCATAGGTGAGGTCCTTCTGTATCACCAAGTCAGTGTGATCGATGACGTGTGAGAAATCGTGCACGTATTTCTTTAGCATAGAAACATGAAATACGTTGTGCACTTCTGACAGTTGTGGAGGTAGGGCGATACGATAAGCCACTTCGCCTACCCTTTCCAGTACTTCGAATGGACCGATAAACCTTGGTGTTAATTTGCCTTTAACACCGAATCTTCTAATGCCTCGGCCGGGAGATAACCTTGAGGAAAACATGATCTCCGACTTGAAATTCCAGGTCTCGCCTTCTGTTATCGGCATAAGATTTCTGCCTGGACTGTGCTATCATTAACCTTTCTCTAATGAGTTGTATCTTCTCGGTAGAATCTCGCACCATGTCAGGACCTAGAATTTGTTTTTCACCGACTTCATCCCAGCATATGGGAGATCGGCAACTCCTGCCATATAATGCCTCAAAAGGTGCCATTTGTATGCTGGCTTGATAGCTGTTGTTATATGCAAATTCGGCTAGTGGTAAGTGATCATTCCAACTACCACAGAAGTCTATAATGCATGCCCTTAACATATATTCCACAACTTGATTAGTCCTCTCGGTCTGTCCATCTGTTTGGGGATGAAAAGCAGTGCTGTAGTTGAGTCTCGTCCCCAAGGAGTGTTGCAGGCTCTTCCAGAAATAAGAGGTAAAGCGCGGGTCTCGGTCAGATACGATCGAGACGGGAACTCCATGCAATCTAACCATTTCCTTCATATACAGGGCAGCAAGTACGTCGATTGACCATCGACTTTTGATGGGTAAGAAATGGGCCGATTTAGTTAACCGGTCGATAATTACCCAAATTCCATCATATCTGCCCCTAGACTTGGGCAAACCCATGATAAAGTCCATGCCAATGTCTTCCCACTTCCACTTGGGAATATCCAACGGATGTAGCTTTCCGGTGAGTTTTTGATGTTCCGCCTTCACTTGTTGGCATGTGAGGCAACGAGACACAAAGTCTGCTACCTCTCTTTTCATGTTAGACCACCAGAAAGTTCTTTTCAAGTCTTGGTACATCTTAGTGGATCCAGGGTGGATTGTGTACCTTGATCTATGAGCTTCTTCAAGAATCTTCTTCTTCAATTCGGGACAGTCGGGCACACATGTCCGTTCATGAAATAGTAATCTGCCATCAGGTGCCAGTTTGAAATCCAGTCTCTTGTCCAGCTTGCTCTTTATCTCCACTAGCGAGGGATCCTCTTCTTGTAACTTCTTGATTTCAGGTAGCAAATCTGGATGTAGGCTCATATGAGATAGAATAATACACATGTTCTTCTCATCTGTGCTGATATCAAGCTCAGAGAATTTCTCCAGCAGTTTCCATTCTTGTATCATGTAGTTGGCCAATATTGTTCTCGGCTTTCGACTAAGGGCATCAGCTACGGAATTACCCTTACCAGGATGGTACTGTATAGTGAAGTCGAAATCCTTGAGATACTCGAGCCAACGCCTTTGCCGCATGTTCAGCTCCTTTTGGGAGAATAAGTACTTGAGGCTTTTATGATCGGAGTACACAGTGAATTATTCTCCGTAGAGATAGTGCCTCCAGATCTTTAAAGCGAATACTACTGCGGCCAGTTCTAAGTCGTGAACTGGGCAGTTCTCTTCATGTTTCTTCAATTGTCGGGAAGAGTATGCAATGACTCTCCCATTCTACATCAATACACATCCGAGGCCAATACCAGAAGCATCGGTATATACCTCGTATTTTTCTCCTTCCATTGGTAATGATAAGACTGGAGCAGTGGTCAAGAGATCCTTCAAAGTTTGAAAACTCTTTTCACAGTCTTCCTTCCACTCATAAGGCACTTCCTTGCGGGTTAACCTGGTTAGGGGAACAGCAATTTTGGAGAAGTCCTTTATAAAACGCCGGTAGTAACCAGCTAGACCCAAGAAGCTCCGAATCTCAGTTACATTTGTGGGTCGTTCCCAGTTCTTCACGGCTTCGACCTTTGATGGGTCAACAGTAATTCCGTTCTTCGAAATGATATGGCATAAGAAGGATACTTCCTCGAGCCAAAACTCGCATTTGCTGAATTTGGCATATAGCTTGTTTCCCCTTAATATCTGCAATGCCTTCTTGAGGTGTTCTTCATGATCCTCTTCGGTCTTTGAATAGATCAGAATATCATCAATAAAGACCACAATAAATTGGTCTAAATAGGGCCTGAATATGCTGTTCATTAACAGCATAAAAGTTGCGGGGGCATTTGTTAGTCCGAAAGACATAACAGTAAATTCATAATGCCCATACCTACTTCAGAATGTAGTTTTATGAATATCTTCTTCTTTGATCTTCAATTGGTGGTAACCAGAACGAAGATCAATCTTGGAGAAATATAAAGCTCCAGATAGTTGATCAAACAGCTCATCAATCCTTGACAGTGGATACTTGTTCTTGATTGTAAGGTGATTTAGTTGTCGATAATCTATGCATAATCTCATCGATCCGTCCTTCTTTTTGACGAATAGCACGGGTGCTCCCCATGGGGAAGTACTCGGCCTGATGAAACCCTTGTCCAATAACTCCATTAGCTGCTCTTTTAGTTCCTTCAGCTCAACAGGGGACAATCTGTATGGTGCCCTGGAAATAGGACGAGCACCAGGGACAAGGTCGATTGTGAACGACACTTCCCTTTCTGGGGGTAAGCCGGTTAAATCTTCTAGAAAAACATCGGGAAAATCCCGAATTACATGGATGTCTTCAAGTTTAACCTTCTCGACTTCCGTGGCAGTCACGAATGCTATGAAAGTCATGCATCCCTTATTCATAAGTTTACTAGCTCGGAGTGCTGATATAAGAAGTGATTTACTCCGAAGGCTATTGTAAACTAGCTCTGGGAAATCTACGAAAGTTACCTTGCCATGTCGGCAGTCTACAGTTGCTTGGTATGTGGATAGCCAGTCGGCACCTAGTATGACATCATAACCCTTTATATCTAGGCATATCAGGTCAGCAGGTAAATTATTTCCCTTAATCATCACTTCACAGTTTGGATAGTGATAAGTGCTATCAGACTCATTCCCAAGAGGTGTAGATATGACCAAATCTAACAGTTCATGTTTCTTAGAAAATGAAGCAGCAAAGTTCTTGGAAACGAATGAATGAGTTGCTCCGGTATCGAATAAAACTTGAGCAGTTTTTGAACAAATAGTGAGAATACCTTCCACAATTCCACCTTTAGTGGGTTCCGTCTCTTGGAGAGCTTGCAGACGGCTTTGTTTCTTTACCGGACGCTTCTCGTCTTTGGTGTCTTGTTCCTTCATCAGTGGGCAGTCTGGGATTTGATGCTCTCGACTCCCACATCGAAGACAAGCTCCTAACTTTCTCCAGCATTCCTCGGTCTTATGACCAGCTTTATCACAATACTTGCAAATCTCCTTTGATGGTGTGGTGGTGGAGAATGGCATGTCATTCTTTTGGAATTTCTTCGCCTTACAGGGCTCCCCTCCCATGAAGAATCGCTTCTTGTTGAATGATTGTTTGAATTTTCCCGGGCTTGTGACGGGTTCCTTCTTTTCTCTTCCTCAGATTCTCTCAGATAATTCGGTGGCGTCTTCCAGCAGTTGAGCACGCCGAACCATCTCCGAATAGACTTGGATGTCCATCGGGGCAAGTTGTGTGATATAATGGGGCCGAAGCCCGTTGAGGAATCTTCTCGCCTTCATCTTTTCTGTATACACCAAGTGGGGTGCATACCTAGACAATCTGGAGAACTGGGCCTCATACTCGGCCACTTTCAAGCCCCGTTGTTTTAGAACGGTGAATTCCGTGGCCTTCTTTTCCTGGATATGATCGAAGAAGTACTTGTTGTTGAAATGCTCCGTGAATTCATCCCATGTAACATGGTATTCTGGCAGTGTTGCTTCTATGGATTCCCACCAGCATCGAGCGTCCTGCTCAAGTTGGAATACAACCAGTAAAACTTTCTCCTCGTCTGTGCATTGCATTACATGGAAGATTCGTTCCATCTCCTTTAGCCAATTCTCGGCATCCTCGGGGTCGGACGAACTTGTGAACCTTGGTGGGTTCATGTTACGGAAACTCCTGTGGAGGTCACCCGCTCCACGGTTAGCTCCGCCTTGGGCCACTTGCTGTAGTGCCTGTGTAAGGCCCTGCACGGTGCGCTGCATCTCGCGCCATTGTGCTCTTTCAGCAGCCATGATCCTACAAAATGTTTAGAGTGTTTAAGTAAGATAAGGGTCGGTTTTTACTTATAAGGGTAAAGTCATTAGAAATCTTAACCCATGGCTCTATCCATCTCACCAGGTAAGGTCTACTTATATCCTTAGACTTCTCTAACCCTGGACTTAGGTTTTTACCTATCCTTGGACTCAAGTTTTTACTTAGATTTCAATTTCTAACCATTTATATTTTTTTTCTAGTTCCCTAGGTTTGAAAACCTAGGCTCTGATACCACGAAGACTGTCACGCCCCGAGTGCGGAAGATTACCCGGAGACGTGACGCGTCTATATAGATCGTGTCAATCATGTAAATATCAGAGTGCGCAAATAACTAAGATTTAACTCAAAATTTAATACAAATAGTACGAGCTGACAATTGTCACAATTAATCAAAGGACAATTACATGTGTTCCCAGAGTCCAATGACTAGGCTTCAAATCTTGAGCAGTTCTAATCAAGTTGACTAATACAAATGACATAGATGAATTGATACAACTGACATAAGTGAACTAATACAATAACAAAAGGGACATGATAATTTGATAACTTCACTCTAACACTCATCACTCACTCTCATTCCCTTCCGAGTGTTGGTTGGCATCCAAATTACCTGAAAATATTAGAAAACAACTAGATGAGCGAATCGCTTAGTAGGAATTACATCTCAAGATTTAACAGGCTTTAAGTGGTTTACAAGTTCAATTAATGTCAGTAAAACTATGCATGTAGATGAGTAGATATCAATGATTGTAAAAATCGACAAGAGCAGTGAAGGAATAACAAGTGAGAGTATAAGGATTCCAACTTCAATGCATCAATAGTAAGAGATTCAAGCAAGTAATAACTGGAATTAACGAAATCTTTCCAAGAGAGTAAGAACTCATGTCAAGCAAGTAATAGAAAGTAATATAAATTCAAGCATGTAAAATTGGAATTGGCTATTTATCAATTTCATTCAAGCAAAACTTTACCCTTCTGCGGGTCTCAAGTCAAATCAATCAAGTAATATCACGAGAATGAGTGGAATGTCTAAAGCTTAGCAAGCAAGTACTCCGGTGCAATGCCAAACACCGTGGTCAATAAACTCCCATGGGCACAAGTACCTTCGGGTGCTCCTCCCAGGACCAGACCGGGCCCTATATGCACAGCATTAATCATGTTTGTTGACATCCACTCTCATTTATAGCCAATAGGGAATTTCAAGATTTGACCAGTATGATATATAAGGTGGAATTATGGAATGGAATCCAAGGGCGCATTGATGTGTAGGGATGAACTAGGAGTGGAAACGAGTAACGTTTGATACACGGACAAAAACTAGATAGGAGAGGTGCCTTATGGGCCACCTGACAATTTTAGAAATGACACCCTCACTGTGGGATGCCCTTCCTGAGAATTATACAGGGTTTAGAGGACCCTGTCAGGAGTTAAATATCACCTCTCAGGCTGTCATCTATCAGTGGAGATGGTAAAAGTGAAAGCCTAACGATCAGGTTAACGCAATGAGCCAGTTGTGTTGACTCAGCAGTTCATCGCGTCAACCCAGCAGTTCATCGCGTCAACCCTGCGAACAGGCTGGGTCGACCCTGTGAACAGGCAGGGTCGACTCTGCCGTTCACTGCGTCAACGCGGTGAACAGGCAGGGTCGACCCTGTCAACAGGCAGGGTCGACTCTGCCAACAGGCAGGGTCGACCCTGTCAACAGGCAGGGTCGACTCTGCCGTTCATCGCGTCAATGCGGTGAACTGGCAGGGTCGACTCTGCAGTTCAAATCTGCTCAAAATGGCTTAAGGTATTAATCTTTGATTAAGCTAGGGTATTAACCTTTGATTTAAGTTTATTTAGGTAAAACTGATGACATGGATAGATAGAGAAAACTGTAAGGATTATAGATCTTTATTTATGCACTCGTTTCATGTTTTAGTTGCTTAAATATCAGATTTTTAACATGACGTATCATACAAGTTTTTATTTTTAAAGGAACTAAATGGAGATAAGGTTTCTAGATAGGCTACCTAACAGATTAATTAGGTATGCTAATTAGTTAGTAGATCAACTAACATGTTAATTAGGTATGTTAACAGGTTAGTTAAACTAATAAGTTACGTAAAAATATGATAAAACTTGCGTTAGACGGATATATCATATGGATATGAAGCTAATACATGTCAACTACCCTAGATTGAAGCTAATACATGCTAATCAATACTAATCATCTTGGGTATAAGGCTACTACATGCTAATTATCTTAGGTACGAGGCTAATACATGCTAATCATCCTAGATTTAAGCTAACACATGCTAATTATTCTAGGTATGAGACTAATACTTGTTAATTATCTTGGGTATGAAGCTAATACACGCTAATCATCCTAGATTTAAGCCAACACATGCTAATTATTCTAGGTATGAGACTACTACTTGCTAATACATGCTAGTTATTCTGGGTATAAGGCTAATACATGCTAATTATCTTAGGTATGAAGGCTAACCATCCTAGATTTAAGCTAACACATACTAATTATTCTAGGTATGAGACTAATACTTGCTAATACTTGCTAATACTTGCTAATACATGCTAATTATTCTGACTATAAAGCTAATACATGCTAATTATCTTAGGTATGAAGCTAATACATGCTAATTATCCTAGATTTAAGCTAACACATGCTTTATAAATATTAAATATCGTATGGAAATGAGCCTAAGACTAAATGCCTAGACTAATCATCCTAGATTAGCTACTAGTTTAGTTAAAAGTTGAGAACACCACCCTCTGTGAAGTGGCAGTAGTTGTAGCAAATGGAAGAAGCAACTCTTCCCTACTCTGCAACCCTTCAGAAGTGTCTCCCCTTCTCAACAGTAAGCCTTCTAGCCAACGAAGGTTTGCTTCGTTAGGAGTATAATATAAGGTTTAAGTTGGCAAGAGGGGAAACAAGATCCGTGAAAATCGGATCTCAGTGGGATGCCAACTTATACAGGCTGTTGGGGATAAGGAAATCGAAAGGTTGTTCGGTGGATTGTAGCTCCTATGAGAGGGTGGTTTATTTATTTTAAACTTCCCACTTAACTTTCATGTTTTTTATCTTTAAAATTTGATGGAGTTAGTTAATGAAATTTCATGGATAAGATCCTTATATTTTTCTCTATTTTTACATATAATTTTTTTTAAAAAATTCTTTTTAAATAAAAAGTGATACTATTCATGGCACTATTCACGTATGAAAAGGACAGATGCCAACGCAGGTTTGTCAAAAAAATCACAAGCCTGGAGGGGGGTCGTGTATTGCTAGCCTATCGTATATAGATATTTGGCACAAAAAGTAAATTGTGGATGCTAGGATTTGAACACTGGTCATTGGGTTGAAAGACAAGTTACTTAACCAACTACACTAGGAAGCCACTTGTTAAGTGAATACTCTTTACATATGATAACTACGTGTTCCAACTTCTTACTTAATCTAGAGTTTATCTAATATATTTTTTTGGGAAATATTATTAATATATATATATATATATATATTTTATACAACTCACCTACTTTTTCTCTTCCCCATGCATCATATTCTACTTAAATCCCATCCATCCATCTCCTTTGATACAATCTCCACCCTCCATCTACCCAACTTTACCTATAAATAGCCCATGACAAGAAGGAGAAGGGTGTTCTTCTTTTGGCAATTTCTCTCCCAACCTTATGCCTCCGAGTTCTCCCTTGTAAGTTCGTTTTCAGCTCATACACTCTTCATAAAAGTTCTTTATTTTTAAGTTCTCTACAACATCTTCTTCTGGAGCATCTTCTAGTTCCTTCTAGTTTTTAAGTTATTTCGTATTTTTCACTGTGCTGTCCTGTTCATCTGCGACCCAGTATTTTTCTCTGTTCTTCCCCTTATTGCTCCCTCTTCTAGTCATTTGCTGCTCTTGCTGTCTTCATGAAAGTTCTTGGTTTTTACGTGTTCTACAACGTCGTCTTCTACACCATCTTCTAATTCGTTCTGGCTTGGAAGATATTTCTCATTTTTCAACTTACTGTCCTGTGATTTCACTGTTCATCCGATGTGCTAGTTTCTGTTATTTATCTATTTTGAAGCTCTTCTGTTCTTCTTTTCTATCTGAGTTCTTCATCAAAGTTCTTTCTCTATCCCTCCTCTTCAACTTCTTCTTCTTGGGCATCCCCTAATTCCTCTTGGATTCAAAGTTATTCACCCTCCAAAGGCAGCTTCAATGACAAAGGCGACTTCCTTCCGGTGTAGACGACATCTTCCGCAAGGTGGTTCATGATCCAAGGCCAAGAGAGGACGGTGCCATCATCACCATTGTGGCTGCCATCTTCACATATCAGGCTCCTCTTGTTGCTATTACTTTAGTTTCATTTTACTTCATTGTAATCTCGTCACATCTTTATTGTACGCTCGTCTTGCACTTCATGTAATCGTTTCTTTATGTTAATGAAATAAGTGTTCATTTGATCTAGAGTTTGTTCATCTTCCCTCTCTTCCTACTTTTTCTACCTCTTCTTCTCAATGTTATGCACCTATTTCCCATGGCATAGACTCATAATCATAGGCATTTTGAATTAATTGTTGGAATCATTCTTCGTTTAATCATTCTCTTCAAGCTACAAAAAAATCACAAACATTTTCTAAAAGGTTACAAGGTTTTTAACTCTAAAAATATCTTCTTCCCTGTGGATTCGACCCGTGCTTGCCATAGTACTACGTTCTCTTTTGATCACTTTGTGCGAGTTCGATTTAAGATTGTTATACGCGTGTTTTAAACGACGAACTTTCGCGTTATCAATTTTTGACGCCGCTGCCGGGGAGGAATGATGATTTTTGGTTTAAAAGCTTTGTTTTTCTTGTGTTTATGAGTGTACTAATATCTCTTTCTTTTTCTTATTTCTACAGGTGAAAAAAAAAGAGAACGAGGGAACGCACTTCAAGAATCGAAGCTAAAAAAATCAAAAAAAAAAGAAAAAAAGAAAAAAAAGAAGCAGTTAAGAGGTAAGCTCTCCTCCCTTTCCTTAGTCTTTTTGTCATTTCATTTCAAAAAAAAAAAAAGAAAAAAAGAACGAGGGAACGTTTTTCAAGTAAGTATCCAAACTTTTCCTCCTTCATTTTAATTTCATTTGTCTACATTTCATATCTTGTGGTTAGATAGGTTCACTAAATAAAAACAAAAAAATCATCACTTGAACTTCAATAAAAATATTCATTGTAAGAGTAGAACCCACACTTCTATCTTTTAGGTCATGCATCATTTAGGATAGAATTTATTTTTCCTTGTTGTTTAATCATTGTTAATTACATTATTGAAGATTGCGGGAGGCAAGGTGAGTACTCTATTTTTTTCAAAAGCATGCTCATGCATTTCCATGCTTGCATAAAATCCCTTGTTTGAACTTGGTTTGTTGCATATCATTTCTAAAATATTCTAAGGGCAATACCCATAAGTAAGATAAGGTGGGGATTTCATCACCCTTCCTTAGCCCACAAACCACAATTCCCATGCATCTTTGCATCACCTAGACCTTAAATAAAATCCAGTAGACATTGGCCCTAGGTTCACAATGTGATTCTTGTGTTATTTGGGCTTACCCTCTTATGAAAACCGGTGCCCAAGGCAAGACGGTCGGACGGCAAATGCCTTAAGCGGGCTAGTGGTTTGGCATAATTAGGTCCCTACAAAAGTAGGGGGAACCTCCCACTGCCCCACCCCTTACCTGGCCGATGGAAATATTGAGGGTGAACTTAAGTTTCACTTTAGTCATTTTGTGAAACCCAATTTGTAGGTCTAGGTTACATCTAGGGCAGTAAGTAATTTGTGTGATAACTTGTTTGTGTTTGCATAAAAAAAAATAAAAAATAAAAATGAAAACAAGAAAAAAAAATCTCCTCTTATCTCTCTTCGTCCTTATTTGAGTCAAAATAAAAAAAATTTAAAAAATATATATATCATCAAATGATTCTCTCATCTCTCATCTTTAACCTTGATTTATGCAAGGGAGAAGATCTCAACACCTTGACTTAGTTAGGCCCATTAGTGAGATTGAGCGATTCATTTTTAATCCGGCTCAAAATCAAACCCAACCTATGGCTGAACAACACCAATTAGTGGTGCCCAAACAGATGAAGGAATATTTCATTCCTTCGAATTATCAGCCATCCACTTGTATCCAACTGTCGAATGTCCCTGCATTGCACTATGAGATCAAATCTAGCACCATTCAGATGCTCCCATCCTTTTATGGGAAGACCAATGAAGATCCCTATAAACATCTGGATGAATTTCTAGAAATTTATTCCACTGTGAAAATTCAAAATTTCACAGATGATGCTCTCCGCCTGACCTTATTCTCTAAGCCAAATACTGGCTAGGGACCTTAGGGAAACCTATTGGCACATGGGTAGATATGCAACATGAGTTCCTTAAGAAATTCTACCCCATCGGTAGAACCAACACCATGAGACGTCCAATCACAGAATTCGCGCAACCCCCAAATGAACAAATACATGAATCATGGGAGAGATTAAAGGAACTCCTCAGAAAATGCCCACATCATGGGCTTTCCAAATGGCAAATAGTGCAAGCTTTCTATGAGGGCCTAGATGATCAAGTTAGGCAGATTGTGGATGCATCATGTGGAGGGGCCTTTATGAGTAAGAGTGAGGATGAGGCCTATGCCTTATTTGAAATGTTGAGCGAGAATTCAATCAACCATGTTTCCTTATCCTCATATGAGAGAACTATTGGGCCCTCTAAACGGGCCGGGATGTATCGTGTGGAACCTGAAGCTAGAGTGGATGTGAATTTCATCCATCAAAAACTGGACAAGGCCCAAAAGCTAGAACAAGTTGATATGCTAGCTCACAAATTAGACCAGCTCTTGACCCAAAACAAACAAGAAACCACTATCCCACCTACGTCCAACCCATACCCGGACCCAACACACCATGAGGTGTGTGTTTTATGTGCTAGCTCGGACCATCATGTGTCCGATTGTCCAACAGCAGCCCAATTACCATCTTTTATACAGGAGCAAGTCCAAGCAGACCAGGGGTTCTCTAAACCCAACTATGACCCATTTTCTAACACCTATAATCCGGGCTGGAGGAATCACCCCAATTTTAATTGGAGAAATCAACAAGCTTCCAATCAGCCCATCATCCCCTCTATGTCTCAAGCCTGTAAATCACCCATCCAACACCAATTCCAAACTCAACCACCATTTCAAGGAAATGCTAATGATCGAGGACCGCAAGCCCAACAACCACTCCCCCGATTCAACCAGGGTCAGGCCCCATACCAACCTCCTCAGCCCAATTATGGGCAGTCTTCCAATTCTCAACAAACCTATCAACCTTCTCTGCATCACCACCAGGACTCTCAAACTGATGATCGATTCCATCAGTTACAACAACTAATTCTGGCCCAAAATCAATCCTTCCAACAAACCATTCAAGCCCAAAGTCAATCTTTCCAACAGACCCTTCAAGCCCACCAGCAAACTATCTCTAAGTTGGAAACCCAATTAGGCCAATTGGCTGAAGCCACAATGAGAAGGGAAGTGGGCCAACTGTCAAGTCAGCCCATTGCCAACCCACGAAATAATCCCCCGGGCTTCCCACAACCAAACTTCCCCATGAACTAGCAAATTCCTCCCCTCCTTCAGCACCCATCAGGCCAAGTACCACAAAAAGGCCTACAACTCAAAAATGCAAAAGCAATTTCAGCCTTAAGAAGTGGTAAAGTCCTCCAAGATTCCCAGGAGTCTACTTCTACTTCATTGATCTAGGCCCCAGAAATATCTTCTGATAGTGAAGAGGAACCCAACCAGGAAAAGGATGTCAAGGGAAAGTGAAAACTAGATGAAGGGCCTAGCACTTACCAACCTACAGTGCCATTTCCCAATGCCTTAAAGCCCAAGAAGAAACAACCGGCCCACAATGAGGGGATGATGGAGCTCTTCAAACAAGTACACATCAACATCCCTCTCCTCGATGCCATTAAACATGTCCCAGCCTATGCTAGATTCTTGAAGGAAATATGCACTCCTAGGTGGGAGCCACGAGTGACCCCGGAAAAGGTTCGGCTTCCTAAGAACGTTAGTGCCGTAGTCCTCAACCAACTTCTAAGGAAGTTAAAGGACCCTGGAGCGCCCCTTATCTCTTGCAACATTGGGGGTGTGACCTTTGATAAGGCTCTCCTTGATTTAGGAGCCAGTGTGAATTTACTTCCCACCTCCATCTATGAGCAGTTTGACATCAGTGAGCTCAAGCCTACACCCATTATTCTCCAGCTCGCCGATAGATCAATCAAGACTCCAAAGGGCCTTATTGAGGATGTCATTGTTAAAGTGAATGAGTGTTACTTCCCTGCCGACTTTCTTATTTTGGACATGGTTTCTCCCCAAGAAATCAAACATACTCCTATCATTTTGGGTAGACCATTTTTAGCCACGGCTAGAGCTAATATAGATTGTGCTTCAGGAGTTATGGACATATCTTTTGGGGACCAAAAAGTTAGCATCAATATTTTTAAGGCATCCAAATTTCATGATCAAAAAAGAGATTACTATGTTGTTGACACCATTGAGGAGTTATTGGAGATTGAAGGGGATAGTAGGATCAGAATGAGAGAAGAAGTTGACATCCTGTCAACTCAACTTAGGACGTGGCCCCCAGTTGAACCCTTGCCTCAGCTTAAATCTGAACCAGCTCTGCCATCTTTACAATTTCCTCCTCAGGTTGAATTAAAACCATTGCCGGCCTCCCTTAAGTATGCATTCCTAGGTCCAGACCAAACCTTGCCAGCCATCATAGCAAGCGACCTTGAACCTAACCGTGAGGAGAAACTAGTTGAGATCCTTAAATCTCATAAAGGGGCTATAGGTTGGTCTGTCACTGATCTTAAAGAGATTAGTCCATCCATTTGTCAGCACCACATTTATATGGAGGAGAATGCAAAACCAAGCAGAGACATGCAGAGGAGATTAAACCCACACATGAAGGAGGTGGTCAAAAATGAGGTGGTCAAGTGGCTAGATGCCGGTATCATCTACCCAATTTTTGATAGTGAATGGGTAAGTCCAACCCAAATAGTCCCAAAGAAATCAGGACTGACTGTGATCACCAATGATCAAGAAGAGTTGATACCTACTAGGTTGACCACGGGATGGAGGGTCTGCATTGATTATAGGAAGCTCAACTCCATGACAAAGAAGGACCATTTTCCCCTCCCATTCATTGACCAAATTTTGGAAAAATTAGCAGGGCAAAAATACTTCTGTTTTCTAGATGGGTATTCTGGGTACAATCAAGTGGCTATCTAGCCAGAAGATCAAGAAAAAATCACATTTACATGTCCCTACGGAACATTTGCTTTTCGGAGAATGCCCTTTGGATTATGTAATGCACCTGCAACATTTTAAAGATGCATGTTAGCAATTTTTTCTGACATGGTGGGTAACTTTTTAGAAGTTTTCATGGATGATTTCTCCATTTTTGGGACACATTTGATTCCTGCCTTGATCACTTAGCCAAAGTAATGAAGAGATGCATTGACACTAATCTTGTCCTCAGTTGGGAAAAGAGCCATTTCATGGTTAAAGAAGGCATTGTTCTGGGACATATAGTGTCGGCAAGAGGAATTGAGGTAGATAAAGCCAAGGTTGAGCTCATTGCCAAACTACCACCACCCACCTCAGTAAAACAAATCCGATCATTCCTGGGTCATGCCGGCTTCTATCGCCGGTTCATCCAAGACTTCTCCAAAGTTTCTAGACCTCTCACTAATCTGCTGGCTAAGGAAGTCCCATTCCATCTTGACCTATCATGTCTTGAGGCTTTTGAATCGTTGAAAATGGCGTTGATCGATGCCCCAATATTGCAAACTCCCAATTGGTCATTACCTTTTGAAATTATGTGTGATGCCTCAGATTATGCTTTATGTCACGCCCCGAGCGCGGAAGATACTCGGATATGCGCGACGAGTTTATATCAATCATGTCAATCAGAGTAGTAGTGTATTCGACACCAAAACAGAGATGCATAAAATAGAAAGATAACCCAATCCTTTATTTCATAATGGATAGACTATTACAAATCCAATACTCTATTCAATTAAAAAGGAAAAGTACATAGTTGACTCAAAAATAGGAAAAAGACTAGATGACACTTGGAGAAGTTCTATCTCTTTCACTCTTGACCATTCCCATCCGATTGACTTCCCTCGTCGTCGGAATTACCTGAAAAGTAGGGAACACACGGAGTGAGCGAACGCTCAGTAGGAAATTATATCTCAAGCGCTTAGCAAGGGGTTTAAGTAATTACATTTTTCATGAATGTACTATAGCTATGCATGCTCGCATAAAACGACAAGATAGAGAAAGAATTTATCAATAAGACAGCAAGATGAACTAGTCATGAGCTTTCAAGAGAAGATAACAGATATTCAAGCAAGTACTTTTTAGCAAGTCATGTCAAGAACTTTGGCTATCATGTATCAAGCAAACAAGTAATTACCCCTTTTTCTTCGGGTCACGCAAGTCATGTCAAGTCAAGTACGAGTCAAGTACAAGATTTGTGTGGAATATCCAATCAAGCTAGTCATGCACTCGGTATAATGCCAGATACCTTATCATTCAACTCCCATGGGCACAAGTACTTTCGGGTGCTCCTCCCAGGACCAGATCGGGCCCTATATGCGCAGGCATTTATCATGTATATTTGACATCCACTCTTGTATATATATATAGCCAATATGGAATTTCAACAATTTAAGCTTGTAGACACGTAGGATAACTTTGAGAGAATGGAGTCCAAAAATACGATATTGGACATAGATAGGCGATAACAACGGTACAATCACGATGAACGATGAAACTAGGTGGAATTAGGTTCCCTTAACTCGGGTACCATGACAAACAAGTATGGACATTCTTTATATAGAATTGAGGTCCACATGAACAGCACATCAAAGGCAAGATACCCTCATTCTTATTATAGAATTGGGGTCAACAGATGACATGATATCATCATCCCATTAAGAATTCTCATGATATACTCTTTGCATATCATAAGGGCCGGTATACCATGTTTCTTTAGAGTGACATGGCATTCAATAGTGTAATGGGTTTTTAGGGTACAACCAGCTCAGTCGGCCTTGAGGGAATCCAAGGCTTCGAGGAGTCTTACGGAGGTCTCTATGACTAACTCGCTAGTCCAAAGGAACGGAATGTCCAATGGAGAGCTTGTATGTCAATGAGAATTGAGGGTGATCGATAAAACATCATGAAACGTGGGACTATACTCACGGAGTGGAGATATAGTGCCGATATACATATATATAGATATACTGAAACCATCGGTTATCAGAAACAGGGTAAAAACATTTTTACAGGAAAATAACGACTTAAGTAAAGTCACTACTCAAGTAATTAACGCCTTCAGTAAGGGCGTTTATCTATTTTACATTTTTGCAAAATTTTAATATTTCAGTATTTTACCAAAAACGCGCCCTGGTAAGGGGCGTTTAATTACAAGTTGACGACGTATACAATGGTCGTTCATTCTTTACTTCTATTTTTGCAGAATATATATTTTCAGTAATTTATCAAAAACACGCCCTGTACAGGGGCGTTACTTTTAAATTCACGCCCTGAACAGGGGCGTTAGTCAAGTGAGAGACGACCTATACAGGGTCGTGTATTTCAAGAATTTACAATTTTTCAAGTATTGAAATTTCCAGAAAATGAGATAGGGTCATGACAGGATAATATCAGGATTAATGATCATGCACTGATTTAGAATCATGTTTAAGTGAATATTGGACTAATTAACATGGGTAATTATCAGGTAATTAAATTGACGTCTGTGTACAGGGCGTCAAATCTTTTGAATTGACGACCTTGTTAGGGTCGTTTATTTAAATAGCGCCCTAGTCTGGGTCGCGTATAAAATTAGCGCCCTTGGAAAGGGCGTTTCTTTCCAACAATAGAAACATTCAAAACTCTCGAAAACTATATGCATGAATTAATATATATGGTTTAACATAGCTATTATGGTGATTTAGGCTACAGTGCTTGAGAAAACCTACCTTTTGATGAAACGTGAAAGATCTGGTGAAGAGACGATGCTCTGTCTGTAACAGAGTGATCACCGGAAGAAGAAGATGAAGGAGAAGTTGCAGATGATGTACGTGGATGAAGAACACTCAATTTTTCAATCGATCGGTTTCACTTCTACAGGCAACCTGTAGAGGCAGAATAAAACGAAGGTATTACTCTTCGTAAGAACTAATAGAAGGTAAAGAAGGAGAAGAACTTACCCGTTCTTCAGATGACAAAAGCTTTCAACCTGGAATCAGAAAAGAATGAAGAATCATCAGTATTCTTCACAATTTGATAGACAGATTAAAGGAAAAAGAACATGATGTTCTTTACGTACCGTAGCAGCAGTAGGTCATCCAAATAGATCTTTAGGGTTCGACAGGGGTTACTTATAGGGACTTTGGAAATCCTAACAAAGGTAGTGTTTGATTGGAAATAATACTTCCAAGATAGAATTATTACTACATTCGAACTCATTCTTATAGTTATCAACTTACCCTGGATAGACTCCTGGGTCGAACGAAACTCAAACTGAATTAGCGTCCTAAGTAAGGGCGTCGAATTTAAATTGACGCCTTGTCAGGCGTCGTTACTTGTTGAAACGCGTCCACTCAAAGGACGTTATGCAAACTTGCCCTTTTTATTTATTTTGGTCGATTGAAATTTGACGCCTTGACATGTGGGCGTCCTTTCTTCAAAACACGCCTTAGGTGAAGGCGTTTTCTTGTAAAGTAGCGCCTATATCTGAGGCGTTATTTTCATCAGGGTTTAATTATTTTTATTCTAAGCTCTTTCGTTTATTTACTAAATCTTTTAATCTATTTTGATTTATTATTCCTTTTAAATTTATCAGGGTTGCTACACCCTCCCCCACTTAAAAAGAATTTGGTCCCCAAATTCCTAGCACATATTTACATATGGAGAGTGTAGAGTTCATACCTTCTAATATAACTCTGGAAATCGCTTCCTCATAGATTCTTCGGTCTCCCATGTAGCTTCATGTTCTGAATTCTTATTCCATTATACTTTTAGCATGGGAATAACCTTATTCCTTAGGGTTCGTACTTCTCGATCTAGTATTCGTATGGGCTTCTGCTCATATGTGAAATCTTTCTGGATCACTAGATCTCCATACTCAATAATATGTGATGGGTCATGTACATACTTCTTCAACATAGATATGTGGAACACATCATGTACTTCGGACAGTTGAGGTGGCAATGCGATGTGATAAGCAACCTCGCCAACTCTTTCTAGTATCTCAAAAGTTCCGATAAATCTTGGTGTAAGCTTGCCTTTAACACCAAATCTCCGTATGCCACGTCCAGGTGATATCTTGAGAAATACATGATCTCCGAGTTGGAATTCAAGATCTCTCCTTCTTGTGTCGGCATAAGCCTTTTGTCTAGACTGAGCAACTTGCAATCTTTCTCTGATTACTTGTATCTTCTCAGTTGTATCCCTTACCATGTCTGGACCTAACAGTTGTTTCTCTCCAACTTCGCTCCAGCATATGGGTGATCGGTAACTCCTTCCGTATAAGGCTTCAAAAGGTGCCAGTTGTATACTTACCTGGTAGCTATTATTGTATACAAATTCGACCAAAGGCAAGTGATCATGCCAGTTTCCATCAAAATCAGTAATGCATGCTCTTAGCATATCTTCGACTACTTGATTGGTTCTCTCGGTCTGATCATCCGTTTGAGGATGAAAGGCTGTGCTAAAGTTAAGTCTCGTTCCCAACGAATGTTGTAGTCCTTTCCAAAAATGAGAAGTAAAATGGGGATCTCTGTCAGACACGATTGAAACAGGAATACCATGTAATCTGACTATTTCCTTGATGTATAGTGCAGCTAAGACATCAACTGACCATCGACTCTTGATTGGCAAGAAATGCGCTGATTTAGTCAATCGGTCAATGATAACCCATATTCCATCATGTCCTCTTTTTGATTTAGATAAACCCATGATGAAATCCATACCAATATCCTCCCACTTCCATTTAGGGATATCTAGAGGATGTAGTTTTCCAGCAAGCTTTTGGTGTTCCGCCTTGACTTGTTGGCACGTGAGACAGCGTGATACGTAGTCCGCTATTTCTCTTTTCATGTTGGGCCACCAAAAATTTCTTTTTACATCTTGGTACATTTTGGTAGATCCAGGATGAATCATATACCTTGACCTATGAGCTTCATCTAAGACCTTCTTCTTCAATTTTGGGCAGTCCGGTATACAAGTTCTATTCTTGAACATTAATCTTCCATCAGAAGCTAATTGGAAATCCGATTGTCCTTCTAATCTGCCCTTGATTTCTACTAATGTAGGATCATCATTCTGAAGTGCTTGTATTTCAGACAATAAATCTGACTGTATGCTTACATGAGATAATGTGACACATCTAGGGTCCGTGTCCATGCTTATATTGAGTTCAGAGAATTGTTCCAGCAATTTCCATTCTTGAATCAGACAATTGGCTAACAGTGCTCTCGGCTTTCGACTAAGGGCATCTGCTACATGATTACCCTTTCCGAGATGATATTGTATATTGAAGTCGAAGTCCTTGAGATATTCCAGCCATCGTCTTTGTCTCATATTTAGTTCCTTCTGTGAGAAAAGATATTTGAGACTCTTGTGATCGGAGTATACAGTAAACTGTACTCCATAAAGATAATGTCTCCATATTTTGAGTGCAAATACTACCGCGGCCAATTCTAAGTCATGGACGGGGTAGTTCTCTTCATGCTTCTTTAATTGACGAGAAGAGTAGGCTATAACCTTCCCTTGTTGCATTAGAACACACCCGAGGCCAATGCCAGAAGCATCAGTGTATACCTCGAACTTTTCTCCTTCAATTGGCAATGCTAAGATAGGAGCTGTAGTAAGATGATCCTTGAGAGTTTGGAAGCTTCTTTCACATTCCTCATCCCATTCATAACGGATCTCCTTGCGAGTTAACCTCGTAAGTGGCACGGCGATTTTTGAGAAATCCTTGATGAATCGTCTATAATAGCCGGCAAGACCTAAGAAACTTCAGATCTCGCTAGCATTGGTCGGTCTTTCCCAGTTCCTTACAGCTTCAACCTTTGATGGGTCTACAGACAAGCCATCCTTTGATATAACATGTCCGAGAAAAGTCACTTCTTCAAGCCAGAATTCACACTTGCTAAGTTTTGCATATAATTAGTTTGTCCTCAATATTTGTAATGCAATCCTCAAATGTTCCTCATGCTCTTCCTTGGTCTTGGAATAAATCAATATATCATCAATAAAGACCACCACGAATTGATCTAAATAAGGCCTGAATATACTATTCATTAACTGCATAAAGGCAGCAGGGGCATTCGTTAGTCCGAAAGGCATAACAGCAAATTCATAATGGCCATACCTACTTCTGAATGCGGTTTTATGAATATCCTCGTCCTTGATTCTTAGTTGGTGATATCCTGACCTAAGATCAATTTTGGAAAAGTACATGGATCCTGAAATTTGATCAAACAATTCATCGATTCTCGGTAGTGGATACTTGTTCTTGATAGTGAGATGATTCAATTGTCGATAGTCGACGCATAACCTCATGGATCCGTCTTTCTTCTTTACAAATAATACAGGCGCTCCCCACGGGGAAGTACTTGGTCTAATGAATCCTTTCTTAATGAGTTCCATCAATTGCTCCTTTAACTCCTTGAGTTCAGTAGGTGACATCCTATAAGGTGTCTTTGAAATCGGACCAGCACCAGGGACTAAGTCAATGGTGAAGGCCACTTCTCTTTGCGGGGGTAATCCCGGCAAATCTTCCGGAAACACGTCCGGAAATTCTTGTACCACTGGAATGTATTCTAGCTTAGCTTCCTTAGCTTCTTTAACTGTGACAAAGGCAAGGAAAGATGTACATCCTTTCCTGATGAGCTTGCTAGCTCGGAAAGCTGAAATAAGAGGCGATCTGCTCCGACCCTTGGGGCTAGTCAAGATTAGTTCTGGAAATTCCTTGAATGTAACATTACTATTGCGGCAATCAACCGTTGCCTGATACTTGGATAACCAATCTGCCCCTAGTATAACATCATACTCTTTCAGATCTAAACATATGAGATCAATAGGGAGATTTCTACCCTGAACCAATACTTCGCAGTTTTGGTAATGATGTGTAATATCAGTCTCATCATCCAGAGGAGTAGACAAAACTAACTTTATCCATTCCGGTTCTAGGGGTAATGGGTCAGCAAACTTCTTAGAAATAATAGAATGCGATGCACTAGTATCAATTAAGACATATACATTCCTGGAACAAACTTTGAATGTACCTTCCACTAAGCCGCCTTCTTCTTCTTGCTCGGTCTCCTTGATTGCATGAAGACGAGCATTCTTGGTTACTGGGCGTTTCCCGACATCGGCTTGATTGTTAAGTAATGGGCAATCGGGAATCCGATACTCACGACTCCCACAATGGAGACATGCTCCTAGTTTCCTCCAGCATTCTTCTGCTCTATGACCCGCTTTATCACAATATTTGCACACTGTATTTGGAGAGGTAGTGGTGATAGAGAAGGGCTTGGTCTTCTTGAACTTTTGGTCTTGTGAGGATGCTCCTCCATTGCTAGGCCTTTTCTTGAAGTTGGGTTTAAAGGAACCCGAACCTGTAACTTGTTCCTTCTTATCCTTTCCACAAATCCTATCAGACAGTTCCGTGGCATCTTCTAATAGTTGAGCTCGGCGTACTATCTCCGAGTAGACTTGAATGTCCATCGGCGCCAGTTGAGTAATAGCTTGGGGCCTGAGCCCATTAAGAAACCTCCTAGCTTTCATTTTCTCGGTGCTAACTAGATGCTTAGCATACCGAGATAATCTAGAGAATTGGGCCTCATACTCGGCCACTGACAAAGATCGTTGCTTTAATGCAGCAAATTCTGCAGCCTTCTTTTCCTGAACTCGGTCCGAGAAATATTTTGCGTTGAAGTGTTCAACGAATTCCTCCCACGAAACCTGATCTTGATTTATAGTAGCCTCTATTGATTCCCACCAGCATCTAGCATCCCTTTCTAACAGAAAAGTAGCTAATAAGACCTTATCTTGATCTGTGCATTGCATAACACGGAATATTCGTTCTGTTTCTCTAATCCAGTGTTCAGCGTCATCTGGATCCGTAGAACCCGTGAACTTGGGCGGGTTCATGTTCTTGAAAGTCTGGTGGAGACTTCCTACTCGTTGTCCACCTCCTAGTGTTACTTGTTGCAGCACTTGAGTCATGCCTTGCAGTGTACGCTGCATGTTGCGCCATTGAGCACGTTCGGCAGCCATTATCCTACAATTATAATAACTAGATTAATACGTGATTTGTATCTTAAAGACTAGCATTCTATGTTAACTTTAACCCTTGGTTCTACCCAATCTCACTGGTTAAAGGGTTAAAACCTATCCTTGGACTTGGGTTTTCCTTGGAATTGAATACCCTAGGCTCTGATACCACAAAAACTGTCACGCCCCGAGCGCGGAAGATACTCGGATATGCGCGACGAGTTTATATCAATCATGTCAATCAGAGTAGTAGTGTATTCGACACCAAAACAGAGATAGGCAAAATAGAAAGATAACCCAATCCTTTATTTCATAATGGATAGACTATTACAAATCCAATACTCTATTCAATTAAAAAGGAAAAGTACATAGTTGACTCAAAAATAGGAAAAAGACTAGATGACACTTGGAGAAGTTCTATCTCTTTCACTCTTGACCATTCCCATCCGATTGACTTCCCTCGTCGTCGGAATTACCTGAAAAGTAGGGAACACACGGAGTGAGCGAACGCTCAGTAGAAAATTATATCTCAAGCGCTTAGCAAGGGGTTTAAGTAATTACATTTTTCATGAATGTACTATAGCTATGCATGCTCGCATAAAACGACAAGATAGAGAAAGAATTTATCAATAAATCAGCAAGATGAACTAGTCATGAGCTTTCAAGAGAAGATAATAGATATTCAAGCAAGTACTTTTTAGCAAGTCATGTCAAGAACTTTGGCTATCATGTATCAAGCAAACAAGTAATTACCCCTTTTTCTTCGGGTCACGCAAGTCATGTCAAGTCAAGTATGAGTCAAGTACAAGATTTGTGTGGAATGTCCAATCAAGCTAGTCATGCACTCGGTATAATGCCAGATACCTTATCATTCAACTCCCATGGGCACAAGTACTTTCGGGTGCTCCTCCCACGACCAGATCGGGCCCTATATGCGTAGGCATTTATCATGTATATTTGACATCCACTCTTGTATATATATATAGCCAATATGGAATTTCAACAATTTAAGCTTGTAGACACGTAGGATAACTTTGAGAGAATGGAGTCCAAAAATACGATATTGGACATAGATAGGCGATAACAACGGTACAATCACGATGAACGATGAAACTAGGTGGAATTAGGTTCCCTTAACTCGGGTACCATGACAAACAAGTATGGACATTCTTTATATAGAATTGAGGTCCACATGAACAGTACATCAAAGGCAAGATACCCTCATTCTTATTATAGAATTGGGGTCAACAGATGACATGATATCATCATCCCATTAAGAATTCTCATGATATACTCTTTGCATATCATAAGGGCCGGTATACCATGTTTCTTTAGAGTGACATGGCATTCAATAGTGTAATGGGTTTTTAGGGTACAACCAGCTCAGTCGGCCTTGAGGGAATCCAAGGCTTCGAGGAGTCTTACGGAGGTCTCTATGACTAACTCGCTAGTCCAAAGGAACGGAATGTCCAATGGAGAGCTTGTATGTCAATGAGAATTGAGGGTGATCGATAAAACATCATGAAACGTGGGACTATACTCATGGAGTGGAGATATAGTGCCGATATACATATATATAGATATACTGAAACCATCGGTTATCAGAAACAGGGTAAAAATATTTTTACAGGAAAATAACGACTTAAGTAAAGTCACTACTCAAGTAATTAACGCCTTCAGTAAGGGCGTTTATCTATTTTACATTTTTGCAAAATTTTAATATTTCAGTATTTTACCAAAAACGCGCCCTGGTAAGGGGCGTTTAATTACAAGTTGACGACGTATACAATGGTCGTTCATTCTTTACTTCTATTTTTGCAGAATATATATTTTCAGTAATTTATCAAAAACACGCCCTGTACAGGGGCGTTACTTTTAAATTCAGGCCCTGAACAGGGGCGTTAGTCAAGTGAGAGACGACCTATACAGGGTCGTGTATTTCAAGAATTTACAATTTTTCAAGTATTGAAATTTCCAGAAAACGAGATATGGTCATGACAGGATAATATCAGGATTAATGATCATGCACTGATTTAGAATCATGTTTAAGTGAATATTGGACTAATTAACATGGGTAATTATCAGGTAATTAAATTGACGTCTGTGTACAGGGCGTCAAATCTTTTGAATTGACGACCTTGTCAGGGTCGTTTATTTAAATAGCGCCCTAGTCTGGGTCGCGTATAAAATTAGCGCCCTTGGAAAGGGCGTTTCTTTCCAACAATAGAAACATTCAAAACTCTCAAAAACTATATGCATGAATTAATATATATGGTTTAACATAGCTATTATGGTGATTTGGGCTACAGTGCTTGAGAAAACCTACCTTTTGATGAAACGTGAAAGATCTGGTGAAGAGACGATGCTCTGTCTGTAACAGAGTGATCACCGGAAGAAGAAGATGAAGGAGAAGTTGCAGATGATGTACGTGGATGAAGAACCCTCAATTCTTCAATCGATCGGTTTCACTTCTACAGGCAACCTGTAGAGGCAGAATAAAACGAAGGTATTACTCTTCGTAAGAACTAACAGAAGGAGAAGAACTTACCCGTTCTTCAGATGACAAAAGCTTTCAACCTGGAATCAGAAGAGAATGAAGAATCATCAGTATTCTTCACAATTTGATAGACAGATTAAAGGAAAAAGAACATGCTGTTCTTTACGTACCGTAGCAGCAGTAGGTCGTCCAAATAGATCTTTAGGGTTCGACAGGGGTTACTTATAGGGACTTTGGAAATCCTAACAAAGGTAGTGTTTGATTGGAAGTAATACTTCCAAGATAGAATTATTACTACATTTGAACTCATTCTCATAGTTATCAACTTACCCTGGATAGACTCCTGGGTCGAACGAAACTCAAACTGAATTAGCGTCCTAAGTAAGGGCGTCGAATTTAAATTGACGCCTTGTCAGGCGTCGTTACTTGTTGAAACGCGTCCACTCAAAGGACGTTATGCAAACTTGCCCTTTTTATTTATTTTGGTCGTTTGAAATTTGACGCCTTGACATGTGGGCGTCCTTTCTTCAAAACACGTCTTATGTGAAGGCGTTTTCTTGTAAAGTAGCGCCTATATCTGAGGCGTTATTTTCATCAGGGTTTAATTATTTTTATTCCAAGCTCTTTCGTTTATTTACTAAATCTTTTCATCTATTTTGATTTATTTATTCCTTTTAAATTTATCAGGGTTGCTACACTTTAGGTGCTGTTTTGGGACAAAGGGTAGACAAAAAGCCTGTAGTGATTTACTATACGAGCCGCACACTCGCCGATGCCCAACTTAGGTACACCACAACAGAAAAGGAGTTACTTACCGTTGTCTTTGCTCTTGAAAAGTTTCGATCCTATCTGCTAGGGGCCAAAGTCATTGTGTTTTCTGACCACTCAGCCCTTAGACACCTGCTGTCTAAAAAATATGCCAAACCGAGGTTGATTAGATGAATCCTTTTACTACATGAGTTCGATTTGGAAATTCGGGATAAAAAAGGAAGTGAAAATATTGTTGCAGATCACTTGTCCCGAATTATAACATCAGACACCACACCCTTACAAGACTCATTTCCAGATGAGCACCTCCTTAGTGTATGCCACATTTCACCCCCATGGTATGCGCACATTGTAAATTACTTAGTTGTGAAAAAAATTCGTGAAGGTTGGTCCAAACAAGAAAAGGATCGTTTCTTTGCTAAACTCAAGTACTTCTTTTGGGAAGACCCTGAGCTATTCCATTTAGGACCAGACCAAATCATTCGGAGGTGTGTCCCTGAGAGTGAGCAACATAGCATTCTGACATTTTGTCACACCTTATCTTGTGGGAGACATTTTTTAGGTAAGAAAACAGCAGCCAAGATTTTACAGAGTGGGCTCTACTGGCCAACATTATTCAAAGATGCATTCATATTTTGCAAATCTTGTGAGCGCTGTCAGGCTGTAGGAAACATGTCACGCAGGGACATGATGCCTTTAAACCCTATCCTGGTTGTGGAAATTTTCGATGTATGGGGAATTGACTTCATGGGACCGTTTCCACCATCTTTTGGTTATGAGTACATTTTGGTGGCGGTGGATTACGTGTCTAAGTGGATAGAAGCTATAGCCACAAGGACTAATGATCACAAAATTGTCATGAAATTTATTCGTAAGAACATTTTCTCTCAGTTTAGGTGTCCTAGGGGTATCATTAGTGATGGGGGTTCACATTTCATCCATTCTCAATTCCGGACTTTGCTTAGGAAGTATGGGATAACACATAAGATTGCTACCCCCTACCATCCCCAGACTAGTGGCCAGGTGGGGGTTTCTAATAGGGAGATCAAGAACATTTTGCAAAAGTCTGTTAGGCCTGATAGGAAAGATTGGTCGGAAAGATTAGATGATGCTTTATGGGCCTATCGGACCGCCTACAAAACTCCCATTGGCATGTCCCCTTATAGGCTCATTTTTGGAAAGCCATATCATTTGCCAGTCGAATTGGAACATAGGGCCTATTGGGCAATCAAGCAATTCAATCTTGATTCAGCACAGGCTAGTTCTCATAGAGCCCTTCAACTGAACGAGTTAGAGGAACTTCGCAATGAGGCCTATGAGAACTCTAGGATTTATAAAGCCCAGACTAAAGCATTCCATGATAAACACATTTCACGAAAAACTTTTCAAATCAACCAAAGGTCGGGTTTTTTAACTCTAGACTGTGATTATTCCCTGGCAAATTGAAATCCTGATGGGATGGACCATATGTGGTAGTTAAAATATTTGACCATGGTGCAATAATAATTCTTGATCATAAAACTGGTCAAACTTTCACTGTCAATGGTCAACGTTTGAAACCTTACATTGAAAATCTTCCAATGCTGCAGGAGGACTCTCTCAGGTTGAGTGACCCATTGTGAGCTACATTGCGTCTGGCTGAAGACGTTAAACTTAGCGCTTCTTGGGAGGCAACCCAATTATCCTGTCTCTTTTCAAAAAAAAAAATTTGTGATTGATTTTCTTCTTTTGTTTACGGAACATGGAGCATGGAGCAATATTTTATTGACGACGGCATCTCTCTCTCAGGTCGTATCTATCCTTCCCTCTACTTTTTATGGCTTTATATCTTATTCATGTCATTAGGGACAATGTCACCTAAGTTGGGGGGTAGCTTGAGCTCTAATTTTCTCAAAATAATTGTAACATTTCATCACATCTCTAACAAGTGTTTCATGTTCATATTTCATGATGAGAAACTTTTCTTAAAATGATAGGACTTAGAGTCTTACTCGTAAAAGTTACAAGTTAAAGGGATGAATTAATTGGTTATGTCTTTAGCCTTTTCCTCAGAATACACTTGAAAATTCTATTGAATTTGCACACAATTGCACAATAACAAGATTGGTGGATGACAAATATTAGGATGATGGGAATTTTGCTGGACACTTAAGTGATGATTGATATTATGGCCACTCGGTGAAAGTAATCGTGAGGAAAAAGCTACCTGCCAAAAAAAAAATACATGGAAAACGCCCCTGAACTTAGTAACCGGGCCTGCTTCTCCTAAGGCAAGAGTTGAGGTTCGCGTCAAACGGTAAAGGGATGTACAGCACCGTGTGTCAAAAAAAAAAGAGAGAATAAACAAGCAGAGTGAAGCTACCTATAATTCGAGAAGCTTAATTCAAGATGTGGGCAGAATTAAAAATCATCTTTAAGTGAAAGGTAGAAGACTCATTCATCTAGACTGTTTGGTAGTCATTAGTCAAGTTATATCACTCATACACAAAGAGATATTTAATTTTGAGTGTATCCTGAGGAAATGTCTAAACACATGGACTGATAAAATTTGTGCCGAATATATTCTACTTGAACTTGTAATACTCCAAAGTCTAAATCATTACGCATAATGTTCTTGCCATGAACTGTGACACATGAGTGTTTGCTAGTCCTAATTTTCTAATTGTTTACATTGCTAAGGGACTAGCAATGAGTAAGTTGGGGGGTGTGATAAGTGTCCATTTCTTATGACAATTCATTGCATATACACCATTTTATGTGCATATAATTAGGCAATTATGCATATTTCATAGTTAACCTCAACTCCGCATTTAAATTGGAGCTTTCACGGAAATTGATTAATTTGATTATCTTATTTAATAATAAATTAAAGTTGAGGGCCATGAGAATTAATTCTCCATTGCATAATCATGAGCATTGAAGATTTATGTGCACATTGTGGTAATTTTTATAGACTAAAGTGCAATTATGTGTGTGTAGGACACCGAAGGCAATTACAAAAGAAGCCGGGGGCAAAACTGTCACCACCATGTTTACCAAGTCAAAAGTACATATTTTGATTGGAAGGAAAATAAATTCTAAAAGTTTGAAATTGAGTAAAAGAAACACATATTTCGGTTGGAGGGAGAATTGAATTCAAAGTTTGAAATAAAGAAGAGGAATGATGAGTCTTGGGAAGGGGGTTGTCCAAAGCCCAAGGAGGGTGTACTCACCTACTTTTTCTCTTCCTCATGCATCATATTCTACTTTAATCCCATCCATCCATCTCCTTTGATACAATCTCCACCCTCCATCTACCCAACTTTTCCTATAAATAGCCTATGACAAGAAGGAGAAGGGTGTTCTTCTTTTGACAATTTCTCTCCCAACCTTAGGCCACCGAGTTCTCCCTTGTAAGTTCGTTTTCAGCTCATGCACTCTTCATAAAAGTTCTTTGTTTTTAAGTTCTCTACAACTTCTTCTTCTGGAGCATCTTCTAGTTTTTAAGCTATTTTATATTTTTCACTGTGCTGTCCTGTTCATCTACGACCCAGTATTTTTCTCTATTCTTCCCCTTATTGCTCCCTCTTCTAGTCATTTGCTGCTCTTGTGGTCTTCATGAAAGTTCTTGGTTTTTACGTTTTCTACAACTTCTTATTCTACACCATCTTCTAATTCGTTCTGGTTTTGAAGATATTTCTCATTTTTCAACTTGTTGTCCTGTGATTTCACTGTTCATCCGATGTGCTAGTTTCTGTTATTTATCTATTTTGAAGCTCTTCTGTTCTTCTTTTCTATCTGAGTTCTTCATCAAAGTTCTTTCTCTATCCCTCCTCTTCAACTTCTTCTTTTGGGCATCCCATAATTCCTCTTGGATTCAAAGTTATTCACCCTCCAAAGGCAGCTTCAATGACAAAGGTGACTTCCTCCCGGTGTAGACGACATCTTCCGCAAGGTGGTTCATGATCCAAGGCCAAGAGAGGACGGCGCCGTCATCACCATTGCGGCTACCATATTCACATCTCAGGCTCCTCTTATTGCTATTGCTTTAGTTTCATTTTACTTCATTGTAATCTCGTCACATTTTTATTGTACGCTCGTCTTGCACTTCATGTAATCGTTTCTTTATGTTAATGAAAGAAGTGTTCATTTGATCTAGAGTTTGTTCATCTTCCCTCTCTTCCTACTTTTTCTACCTCTTCTTCTCAATGTTATGCAATTATTTCCCATGGCATAGACTCATAATCATAGGCATTTTGAATTAATTGTTGGAATCATTCTTTGTTTAATCATTCTCTTCAAGCTACAAAAAAATCACAAACATTTTCTAAAAGGTTACAAGGTTTTTAACTCTAAAAATATCTTCTTCCCTGTGGATTCGACCCGTGCTTGCCATAGTACTATGTTCTCTTTTGATCATTTTGTGCGAGTTCGGTTTTAAGATTGGTATACACGTGTTTTAAACGACGAACTTTCGCGTTATCAGACCCGAGTTACCTCACAGGTGACAGATAGCTCCGAGTACCTCCGACGCTACTGGGAGGTTTACGCCGACCGACCCCAGATGAGGGTCTTAGGGGTACGGATGAATGCATTTTCTTTCTAATTAATTTCAAATGTTATATATCCATTGTGTGACTGATGTGCATGATGAATGCAGGATGCACGGGACATAGCGGCGATGGACATGCAAGCCCATCTCCATAGCCTAGAGGCCCAGTTGGCTACCACACGGGCAGACCTACAGACCCTGGTGAGTGTTTAAATTACCTATATGTAAATGATTTCCTGAATTATTGATGATTAGCCACTGATAATCTCAATGAATGCAGCGTGCCCAGCAGGGAGCGGCGATGAGAGAGACGGGAGGAGCCTCCAGCTCGAGGGGGCCTAGTGCAGAGATGACTGCACTAGCAGAGCAGTTGGCTGAAGCGGTGGCACGGGCCGAGGCGGCAGAGCGCGACCTTGCCACACGGGTAAACTTAAACTCAAACTCAGATTTGCATTTGATTACATGTTTATTATGTGTTGATGAAAATTTGTGTTTTTACAGATGGAGGAGCTCCGAGCCTCGCTTGCCTGCATCGAGGCAGGACAGCGCGCGATGACTACCCGGGTGAGTTAACAAAGATCTTATTTCAGTTGCTTATTTCATGAAGTTTTGAATTAAATGTGTAACTGATGATTCGTTTAATTGGTTGCAGACCTCCAAGTTACAGGTGGCACTTACCCAGGCTGCACTAGCTGGGACGGAGCTGACCATCCGTGAGCAGTGAGTCACGGAGCTGGAGAGGGCCTTGAGGCGGCGAGAGGAGCTACCTCAAGACGTGGCAGAGCTGAGAGTCGCCGTCGAGATGGAGCGCAGGGAGTGTGCCCGGGAGCGAGAGGAGCGCCGTGAACAGGAGGCAGCACGCGAGCGGGAGCTTGCCCGGGAGCGAGAGGAGCACCGTGAGCAGGAGGCAGCACGCGAGCGGGAGCTTGTAGACTTGAGGATCCAGCTAGCCGTCACTCAGGAGCGACTACGGTCGACCGAGGATCGGTTATAGAGAGGTCGGGACCGAGCGAGAGCTGCGGGGTACGCGTTCACCAGTTCCACCTTTGTAGCGGGTTCCTCTCTTCGGAAGAGGAGCGAGGCAGAGGAGCAGGCTCGAGCTCCAGCTACTTCCCGGGGGTCTATGCCCCCTCCACGAGCGCCTCGTCGGGACGACGATAGTGAGGTAGAGAGTAGGAGAGAGGAGGGTGGAGGCGAGACTTGAGAGAGACTTACTTGTACCCCTCCACCCTCACACCTGTACTCAGATATACATTGATATATATATGAAATTGAAATTTTTGTTACCTGAGTTACTTTGAGCACTTGTGGACTTGTGTACTTGCCTTGTCTCTTCCTTTCTTTGTCTTCCTTCTTGCCCTGTGTCTGTAGTTCATACTTAAACAAACAGATTAATCCATCTGTCCGGCTTGGCCCCTTGCTCAATAAGCAAGGGGTTGTCTCTTCTTTGACCTTGTTGACGGGTCAAGGGGCCAAGCCTCTAATTAATAAAGGTGGATAATAAAAATTTATAAGGAAATGCAGCATGCAAGCAAACAGATGTCAACTTAAAATAAAAAGATGTCCACACAAAGATGCAATCAAGCATATGAGATAAGAAACAGCAGGCTTGATTTTCTGTTATTCTCTTTTTTTATTTATAGTTTAAAAATGACGCCCCCGCAAACGGGCGCTGATTGTGGAATTGACGCCGAAGTGGGAGGCGTTTATTTAGAAAATCATTTTTTTATTTTTATCATGAAAAATGATGACATCGACAAAGCCGTGAATTTATTAAATGACGCCCCTATAAAGGGCGTGAATTAAAAGATCAACTATATTTTTGTTTATTTTTTGTTATTTTTTATTTTTTATTTGGAAATAACGACCCTAGAGGAGTCGCGGCTCATGAAAATGACGCCTGCCCAGAGGGCGTTATTTTTAAGGAAAACAATTTTTTTTGCTTCTTTTGATGGGACTGGGCAAAATATAAGGGCCTTAAACCTTACACAATCATCGTCTTGAATTCATTAATCTTTCTTAAAAGATTTAACAAAGGGTCAACATGCTTAAATACTTGTGCTTTTACTCATGTTCTCTCACAGTCCATCCTTCTTAGTCGGTCTTCGCCATGCTCTGAGCTTGTAACCTACCATGAAGGGGGAAGGGAAGAATAAGTTAAGGAAGCTCATGGGAGGTTTCCGAGAACGGGGAAACTTTCCTCCCTGCCCTAATGCCCGTTGGGATTCGATCTTTGACTTAGGAAAATTTTGTTGCTCTTTTTTTCCTTATTCATACATGCTTACGACCAGGGTTTTCCCTGCGGGGACTTTGCCCTCTTGACATGCTTTTCCTTTGTTTTGACTTTATTTTTTTCTTTTCTTAAAACAGATAGAGACCTAATTGTACTTGGGCTTTAAGCATCTTGTTCCCTTTTAGGCCCTGACTTCCACCTACTAGGGCGGCGGACAGGTTTGGTCAGTATTCCCAGACTCGTACTCCCTCTCGTGAGCCGAAGAGGAGACAATAGGTAAGGCTCGTACACTCTTAGTTTGCGTCTGACTTTCCTCGAATTCTGGGCCGCTTGAGTTTAAATGTAAAGCGTGTAGTGTGTGTGGGAGTTGACCTCAAAGTTAAACCATCAAGACTGAAGAATGAATTAAGGATTTTGATTTTTCGGGCTCGCGACCTATGTACCATGCTAGTCTGCAAAATTTTTGATTTTTGTTTTGTTGTTTTATTGTTTTTGATCTTCTCTTTCCGACTTTTTTTTCTTTTTTTTATTTTTTTTAGGGGTAGTATTTCTTCAAGTAAAGACCATTCCAGGGGTGAGCCAGCTCTTCACCTTCGGCATTAATTAATTTGTAAGCGTTGCTAGGATAAACATCTTTTATGACAAAGGGCCCTTCCCAGTTAGGTTGAAGATTTGAACGAGGCCCTCCGGGTTTTACGAAGATTCTTTTAATTACCATTTCACCGATTTTGAATTTTCTCTCAATTACTTTCTTTTGGTAAAAACGTGAAAGCCTATTTTGATAAATACGCGCATGCTCGGTGGCGGCCAGACGCTTCTCATCTAAAAGTTCCAACTGAGCAAGGAGAGATTCGCGACGCTCATCAATGGGGAGCTCCTTGTCCAATTGTACTCTAAGGGAAGGGATAAGAATCTCGTAAGGGACTACCGCCTCCATTCCATAAGTAAGGGCAAAAGGGGTCTGCCCAGTAGGAGTACGAATAGAAGTGTGATAGGCCCAAAGAGCTTCAACCAATTTTTCTGGCCAATTCATAAATTTAGTAGCCTCACATGTTTTCTTAATAATCTTGATCAAGGTTTTGTTAGTTGCCTCTGCATGGCCATTGCCCTGCGGATAGTAAGGAGATGAATGGTGTAATGCAATGTTATACCTATTGCAGAGATCCTGAAGCTCTTGAGAGATGAATTGTGGCCCATTATCGGTGACGATGGTACTTGGGATGCCGAACCTTGCGATGATGTTCTTCATTATAAATTTGCAGACGGTTGACGCTTTTATCTCCACGTAAGTTTCCGCTTCCACCCACTTGGTGAAGTACTCCGTGGCCGTGAGTATAAATGACTTTGGTTTTGTGAGGAGGTTCGGATCACCAAGGGGTCCAATGATATCGAAAGCCCACATGGAGAAAGGCCATGGGGAGGACATAGGATGGAGTGAAGAAGCAGGAGAGTGAATTTTGTCGGCGTGCAGTTGCCACTTAACACACCTTCGAACATAGATGGAACAATCCTCTTCTAGAGTAGGCCAATAGAAACCTTGCCTAAGGATCTTCTTAGCAAGCATCTGGCTATTGACATGACCACCACACACTCCTGAATGCGTCTCTTCCACGACCTTCCAAGATTCATCATCATCTAGGCACCTTAATAAAACTCCGGTGAGACCTCTTCTGTAGAGGACACCTCCAATCAGGGTGTATCGCTGAGCAACTCTTCGAATGGCTTTCTTTTCTTCAGCCGTGGCCTCCTCGGGATAGGATTGATCATGGCAATACTTAGCAATCTCGTAATACCATGGCTTTTCTTCATCATCCAATTCTTCTTCTAAATCCAATAGGATGACCTCCTTATTCTCAATGATTTCACCTTGCTTAACCTTCCTAGGCACAACCCCCTTAACACTAAGGAAAGATGGATCCTTAATAGCTGGAGTGAGCCGCTTCTGAATAATGATAGATGGGAATCCCTTTCGAGAAGGAAAACCAAAGAAGATGCAAGAGACGCGAGAGCATCAGCTAAAATGTTATGTTCACGAGGAACGTAAATGAAGATTAATTTGGTGAAAAGCTTGGTATAAGCAGAAGTCGATTCCTGATAGGGTTTGAGTTTAGGATTGAGCGTACGGCACTTGGTGAGCACTTGACGAAGAATAAGCTGACTATCACCTACAATTTGCAATTGGGTAATGTTGATAATTCAGAAAGGGGGGGGTGAATGAATTCCCTCTAAAAGTCTTGTCCCGATTATCCTTCAGTTAATCAAATTATGCAAACTAAGACAACAGGTGCAAAGGAAAGCATGGAAGCTTTCTTCTAACAGCAACCTAGTCTCACGGATGTGCACTTCAATCGGAAAGCTGAATAGAGAGAATAGTGATTCCTTATAGCAGTCTTTGACCAATTTAAAAACTGATATGAAACTGAAAGCGGAATTAAACTTCTGATTGAGTTCTCATAAATGAGAACCTCAATGGAGTACTAAATCAAACACACCCTGTGTATAATAATCAAACGCTAGATAATAAGAACAGTGAACGGCCTACGCATGCATCTAGCGAATCAGATATTAGACAGGCAAACCACACATTGCAAGGGAATTTTTAGGAGGTTCGGCTAGACACCCGTCTGCCTACGTCCACCCCACACTCAACCCGAGTGTGGCTTCCACTAGCCAGGTGCTAGACAAGCAGACTCAGTCTGCAACAGACGCTGCCTCACAGCTTGACTAGGGGAACGGCCTCCCCTCTTCCTCCACGCTGGAGGGAACCCACAAATGGAACCAGCCACTTGCAACCAGAGGAATCAACCTCCCTTCCTCCAATCCCGGAGGGAAACACCTAGCAGCACCCAGCTGCTGGCAGACCAGAGGCCTAGCCTCTCTTCCACCTCAGCCGGAGGGAACCCACAAATGGCACCAACCACTTGCAACCAGAGGAATCAACCTCCCTTCCTCCAATCCCGGAGGGAAACACCTAGCAGCACCCAGCTGCTGGCAGACCAGAGGCCTAGTCTCTCTTCCTCCTCAGCCGGAGGGAACCCACTCGCGGCGCCCTGCTGCAAGTAAACCGGAGATCCCACGATCTCCCTTCTCCTGATCAACCAGGAGAGAACAAATGCCCAACTCGGTAAACAGAAGAACAATGATAAAAAAAAACCAAATCAAACTGAACTGGATATGGAATGAAATGCAAGAACCAGACTGGCTCTGGATTTGATCCATGAGACCAGATCTTCTCTGCTGCTCAATCTCTTACAAGCTCTCTCTATTTCTTCTTCTCTGAACTTTTCTTCTTCTTCCTTCTTCTTCTTCGCTCTGCTGCTTCTCTTCTCTTCTTTTGCTCACACTCTCAGATTTCTTCGCTGGAGAGCTTCCTCTTCTTCTTTGGAGAGTTAACCCTTTTGGAGAGGATGATAGGGTGCTTTTATATCAGAAACAGAGCCTCCGAAGGTTGAGTAGAAGATGCCCTAGTGACCACTGATTGGTCCACTTGGCAGGGTAGCACCCCTTATCTAACACGTGTCAGCATCCTGCCCCTCGTCCATCCTGGGACTGTGAGCCAGGCACCTTGGATCACATGCCCTTCATTAGCACGCTCAGCAACTAGAGTCAGGTGGCGTCAACTCACTTGCTTCATAGGGTTGACGCAGCCTTCAAAGGCATTCTACCAGCAAGACTCAATTCTGCTGTGTTAACTCCATCGTCCTGCTGCGTTGACGCATCGGTGATTCAGTGATCAGGTCTTTAGCAGATAGACGTGTTGCGTTGACGCTCTCATCATGCTGCATTGACGCATTGAGCTGCAGCATCGTACTCCAGAGGCTGCAACAAGGGATACTTGAACTGCTGCGTCGACCTTGTATATTGGCGTCTCTTAAGCCGCTGCGTCGACGCTGCTTCATTGTGGCGTTGACGCTGTGGAGTGGACTGTGAAGGCATGTGAAGGCTTTTGCTTTGTTGACTGTTGCGTCGACGCTGCTTCATTGTGGCATTGACGCTGTGGAAGATATCGTGAAGGCTTCGTCAACCTTGCTGATGCGTGGACGCTTTAAGCTCCCTGCGTCGACCCTCTGGTCACCTTGTCGATCCATCAACCAATCCATTTCTGCACAAGGGCAAGGCAGGTTAATAATGCAGAATCACACCAATGCGTTAACGCAGATCCTGTAGCGTTAACGCAGTGGATGGACAAACAGAGGATGACAGCTCAGAAAACACTCCATGGCGTTAACCCATTCTACCACTGCGTCAACCCACTGCAGTGGCTCATAAATGAGTGAATCCTAATATAACCAGGTCATTCAACTAGGCAAATTCCAAGCACAGTCAATGACCCGATATTGAAGTAATCATTCGAGCATAGACAAACAGAATAACCACGAGTTCCTGAAATTATGAGCAATGCAATGTATATAACCAAATAAGCAGACAAAAATGGGATCCTATTTTACCACTGCGTCAATGCTATGCAACCAATTCATGAAGGATGCGTCAACGTAGTGGCTTGCTGCGTCAACACAGTGCAACCATTTCATGAAGGCAGTAAGCAGAATTCATGCTAACAATGTGCAGAGATGAGCAAGACTTACTAAGCAGGAAATCATGAAGTCAAGCAGTCGTGTAATACTCACACACTCAAAGCAGTCAAACAAGCAGTTCTAAATAGTAATACAATCAATGCAGTTGAGACAAAGGGCACATCACAATGTCACAGTGTAATGTCACATTATTACTTAAATTCATCAGTGTAATTCATAATGTCTGCTATCATCAAAATCACACAGGGGCACAACAATCTCCCCCTTTTTGATGATGGCAACACTATGAATTACACTGACTCCTCACACTGACTCATGTCAGATTCTTCTCCCCCTTTGACTTCATCAAAAACACTGCATTCAGGTAGAGAAAGGCAAGAGGTACTCTTACGAGCATTGCCCCTTCAGAAGTAGAACACCTCATCAGCAAAACATACTCACTCAAAGTCATTCAAATGCAATCATTATATCATCAATCACGCAGGGCTCTCTTAAATAATGTGAGATTAAACAGATGAAGAGGTGAGTGCTCAGCACATCTTTTTGGTATTTTCCCATAATGAGATGCATTTAGCTACATGAGTGCAGATACATGATCTAATTAAGTGTGAGATGAACCTTATGCAGAGGACTTAACCAGATAGACATGAAATGCATTTTATGACTGACTCCCTCTTAGACCTTGACAGCATATGAATGCAATTGAGGGCAGAACACTAAATCAGGGAGAATGAGAACTTCAGTTATACAGTGTGATACCCAAATCATATATCCATATGCTTTTGTTTCAGAATTTGCCAGTATAAAAGCTTATGACATTACTCTAGTTGATAATCATGGATTAAAATTAATGTATACCAGGTTTGACAATGAGGGCAAATTACTCATTTCTGAAGCAGTCTTTTAATAAAAGAAAACCATTTGCACATACCACATTCTAGTATAATCTCCTTTCAACTTTCTCAATTAAAATCAATGGTTTCTCTAGATAAAGCAATCGAAGGTATTGAGGTTAAACAAGCGCATGCTTTGAAAAATTGAATAACATAGGTAACAACAATCTTTTTCAATTTGAGCTTTTAACAAATATCCTAGTGAACAGGCAGGTGACATTTATGCCTTTGGCATTAAGGGCACACGTGGGTTAGACGCCAGAACCCCCTGTTACTAAGCATAGACTACCATGTCTGTTTCAGATCAGAACAACTACACAGGGATGGTTTTCACCTTTGACGTTAAGAGTACACCTTGATCAGAGACCCGTACCCCTAGTTACTCAGTGAAACTGTCCCTTTGTTTATCTGTCCATCTGAACAGAGATTAACTGAAACACTTCATGACTTGAGATCCTCTCCATTTCATTGGTGGAGGGTTCAGTTTCTCAGTGCAATTCAGTCATTGCTCTGTCACTTTCAATTTTTTTTTAAAAAAAAATTATTTGTTGCTACCATTAAAACATTTCAGGAAGGCATGTTTAAAGATAATACAGTTCTCATGCAATTCAACCAAAGTAAACCATGGTTTCAAATTTTTCAGTTGATGGAGAATCTTACATGAATTGCATGTAACAATCAGTTTAGGTTTATTAAAGACCTATTCAGATACTTTTAGAATCTCCATGTTCAAACTTAGGCATACAAGAGATTTAAAACAATTCATATCAAGGAGCTTTCTTAAACATGTATAATAGAAGATTCTTCTTTAAAGATGATTTCAGATTTGAAGAGGATACACACAACTGAAATTTCTCTACTTTTCTGAATTAGAGACTGAACAGTCTAATTAGCTCCCCCTATCTAGATGCAACTTTTCACCTATATGCATGTGAATAAAAAAAATTAGAATCATGCAGGGAATTTTGAACTGATGCTTTGACAAGTTCCTCTTGACTACGTGCATGAATTGCATGAGATGAGACACAAGAGAAGCTTCAACTAACTCCCCCTGACTACATGCATTATGAGACAATGATTTAAGATCTACAAACCCACACATCATGTAGTGAAGAAAATTTGAAGAATGCTCTTGAAGCATATATGCAGTAAAGGCACAGGATAGGATATTAAGGGTTATGCTCAAGGAGAGTTCATGTTTTTCAACCAAATCAAGAGACTATCATGGATATCAGATTTAACAGTGTGCTCATCCATCTTAGGCAAACAATTTCAGATTATGGAATTTAAGCATAGGAAAGGAAGCAGATGATGCCAAAGCTGAGAACTATTCAGATTCATATAGAATAGACACAAGCAGAAAAGTTCTCATAGGAGTCGACATGAGATGTTGACATTTGTTAGAGACAGAACATATTTCCATATGAAGCAAGACCCGGTCTCAACAAGAGTTCAGCATGGTAATTGAATGTCATGAGTTATCATCAATTACTCCCTAGTAAAATGCATATGCATAAACACAACGAAGTAACAAATTAAATGCAAATCTACATACATGAGAATTTAAACTAACAGATCAGACATGAATGTTCAGTTTTTTTTAAAAAAAAAAACAGCCCCAACAAGCTTATTAGTACTGAATAAGTAATTCAGTAACACAATTCCTAGAGCTTCAGACGAGTTGTCCCCCTTAATCAGTTCTATGTACACTTAGCAAATTGATCCATGATGATCATGCATAGCAGTGTAGCACACGCAGTTTTAGCAACTCAATTTTTTTTTTATGAGAATGCAGGTTTAACAGTGCTGATATACATATATGAACATGTGTGCGTGAGCAGCTCCAAAGACAAATTTGACAGTGCAAGTGATAGTTCAGAAATATGTAAAGCCGCGCAAATGTCAGAGCACTTGAGAGTGTATGCATGAGAGTCCTAAATGATCAGATTAACATGATATTCAATCATCAACAGTAGAGAGAATCATAAAATACGATTTGATCACAGTTTTTCGGAACTGACCTGAAAGTTCACAATTGGGGTTTTCTTCCTTCGGTGCCTTGGTTTGTTCAACCCCTTTATCTTTCCTTCCAAGGCACACCTGCCGCAAAACAGTTATTTTGTTCTTGCAGGAACCCAAACAGTCTTGGGTCCTGTGTTATCCTTAACAAAAGTTCTAGGCAGATTTTGTGCACGAAGGTCATCAATTCTCATTAATTTGCAGTTGGACATAGAATGCCCATACTCACCATAGTAATAACATGATGCAGCCATTTGAGGACACTTCCTATGCACATCATTATTAACATGGAACCTATGTGCCTGTTCATGAAATTTTCTATTTACATGCCAACAGTTTCCAACTGTTTGGCCATGCCTCAAGCAGTGAGAGCAAACAATCGAATTTCTCATTTTAGTATGTGAATCAACATGATATGACTTTGATATTTTCTTGTTCTTAGCACACCAACATTGTGAAGCAGTATGTCCTATTTTACCACAGTTGAAACAATGACTCTTTTTCTTCAGATGGGCATGCTTCTTAGCATGAGAATTCTTAGCTTTCATATCATCTTGTTTCATTAAATCACATTCATGCATGACATGACCATTTATATGACAATAAAAACATTTAACAGCTTCCCTTTTAACAGAAACACTCTTGGCCTGAGATTTTTCGGCATGCAAAGCTTTCAAGACATGAGCATGCAAGTGTAAATGAGAGGTATGATTGTCATGCACAATTTTAGCAGAGTTATTCATGGATGAGGGAGTTTTATCCTTTTTCAGAAGTTGACTTTGAACCTCAATTCCTTGAGCAGTGGATTTAGAAGCTGATGAAGTTGAGCATGAACCCACTAACTTCTGATTTGAGTTTTTAATTTTCCTTTTATTCAGATCTGGATTTTTGTCACTCAGGGTGTCAGTCATTTCCTCTTTCCCTTTGATTGTTTTTGACATGGAGGCAAGTTCAGATTGCATGGAGGATATTTTCAATTCAGATTTTGTTAACTCTTCCTCACAAACGACAATCTGTCTCTGCAAGGCAACATTCATGTTTTTCAATGACTCATTCTTTTCTCTTAAGGATCTGATTGAATTCTTTTGAAAGTTATCATCAAACTTAATTTCTTTAATCAAATCCTCTAAGACAGCGCGTTGCTTGCATGAATCTTCTTTTTGAACACTTTTTCCTTTTTCAATGATTAACCATTGCTTTCCCATCACCGTGTTCAAGACCATCAGTTTTTTATTTTGATCTTTTAGCCTTTCATTTTCCTTTTGAAATTCAACATTGTCATGTTTCAGGTTATCCACCATGGACTTAACCTCAGTCAAATCTTGCATGTTCTTGAGATGTACCTTATTTTTCTCATTCAGTTTATCTTCCAATTCAACAATCTTATTTAGGCATTTTTGGTTCTCAATTTTTAAAGAAACATTTTGTTCTTTAAGATTGTGAACATCTAGCATGCAGATATCATAGGAATGTTTCAAGGCATGACAGTTCTCACACATGAATTCAGAATTATTCTGTTCAGATTTCACTTTCCTGTATTTATCTAGCAGCTCATCATACAAATCTATCAACTCATCATAAGAGATATCTTCAGATTTGGAGCTTACTTGGGATGGTGAGTTATTCGAATGATCACTTCTCCTTTCCATCTGACACTCTTCTTTTTGGTTCATATGTGCTGCAGCAATTGTGTCCAAAATTTCCTTTCCAGAACTGCAATATGCAATATGAGGAAACATATTAGCATTTACTGAGTCTCTCAGAATATTAAGGACCCTAGCATTCTATCTATGCTTGATCATGTCCTATTCACACCATTTGGCCTGATTCTTAGGTAATTTATGTGGGTCTGTCGAGACAAGATTCCATAGATTGGAGTCAATGGAATTTATGTAAACAACTAGGCCGCCTATCCAATGACTGTAGTTAGAACCATCAAATATCACTGAAGAAGCCATTCAATCAAACAGTTCTAAAGCAATGAATGAATCAATGAGAAATCCAAGCAAACGGCAAACACTAGCAGAAAAGCACTTTTTTTTTAATAGAAAAACCTAGCCTAGGGATCAATGGGAGAGTGCACCCCTTACCAGAGGTAAGGAGAAAGCCACTCCACCATCGTGCCACTAGGAGGCAAGAATTATTCCATTGATAAATTGAAGAATTACATCATTCTAACACTAGGCATTCCTAGTGAGTCCAGCCGAGCAGCACCTTTTATAATAGAAGGGAGCTCGTTTAAAGAATAGAAAGAATTACATTTATTGGTGCAAGCTAGAGAAGCAAGTAAGTCCGCCACAGTGTTTCCTTCTCTGAAAATATGAGAGATAGAATCTAGCTGAGATAAAAGGCTCCAGATATCCCTGACATAGCTGAGAATGGACCAGGGGCATTGATAATCTTTCTTGATAATCCGGACAAGAGTGAGTGAATCACATTCAATAAGAGCGGGCTTGTTGTCAACAGTCTTCAAATATTTGATGCCATCAAGAAGTGCACGAGCTTCAGCAATAAGGCTGTTGGATTGTCCATAGAAATGAGAGAAGGCCAGGATGACCTTACCTCTACAATCCCTGATAATACCTCCTCCTCCAGACTCCCTAGATTGTTTGCATGCTCCATTAGAATTTAGTTTTATAGAAGGCCAAGGAGGAAACAACCATTTCACAATCTTCAGATTTTGTCTGCAGGGATCTTCAAATCTGATTCCTAATTGTTTCAAGACTTCCCGATTTTTAAATTTCGGTTCCTTGAGAGCAGCAGCCGAGCATATCTTCTTCACATGGGCAATAATATGATGAGTTAGATTTGAATTAGATATAGCTTTATCATCATACTTGCTAGAGTTTCTGTTCTTCCAAATTTCCCACAATCCATAGCCAATAGAAGCAAGACAGAATAGACCATAGGCTGAACCTGGTTGAAGAAGGTAAAAGGAGTTCAGAACACATTCCCTAACAGTCCGACCTTCAAAAAATAGACCCACTGCTGTTAAATCAGACCAGACACGCCTAGCGGTATCACTGTGCAGAAATAAGTGATTAGGGTCCTCAACCTTCGGTTGCCTGCAACAATAGCATTTGGAGCAAAGGACTACACCCACTCTTTGAATATTATCATCAGTCGGTAGGCAGTTATTCAAAATCTTCCATATATGAACTGATATTTTGATAGGGACCCAATTAGACCACATCCGGTTCCATGGGATATCAGACTGATTATGATTGTTGACCAAAGCTTTGTAAGTTGAAGCTATTGTGCACTGACCAGAAGGAGTTAAGCTCCATACAGCCAAATCACTTTCCTGATTCAAATCCACAGAGCTGATAGCTTGCTGTATGCTATTAGGAATAATTGAATTCAGCAGATGAGATTCATCAGGGGATGGGTTAATAATGACATCTCAGACAGTAGCTCTAGGCTTAGGAATGAAAGCATCAGGGACAAAGGTGTCTAAGCAAAGAGGACCCATCCAATTATCATGCCAAAAATTTGTATTAGATCCATCACCAATAATGACCTTCTTATACTGAAGAATAAACTCCTTAGCCTTCAACCAGCTTCTTCTAGCAAAGCCATTCATGTTCCTGAAATTGGCATCTCTGATGTGGCAATGGTGCAAATATTTGGCTCTGAAGAAGGTAGCCCAAAGAGAATTAGAATGAATTGCATTCCACAACATTTTTACCCGAAGTGCAGTTTCCATGAGTCTAAGGGAGCTGATACCAAGGCCACCCTTGGATTGAGGCTTACAAATTGCCTGCCATGATTTCCAGTGTCTCTTTTTGCCAAGAGGGGAAGACCCCCAGAAGAAATTGGCAAATGCTTGCTCAATCATATTGTGAATTCCACTATGTAAGGAAGGTGAAGATAGGGAATAAATAGGCAAGGAGGAAAGAACATGCCTTATAAGAACCATTCTATCACCCTGGGACAACAAGCTAGCTTTCCAACCAGCAATTCTTTTATGAATAGAGGTGATAATCCCTACAAAGAAAACCTTTTTTGTTCTGCCAATAACCAAAGGAATACCAAGATATTTGTGAGGGAAATGCAATCTCGAAAAACCAGTAAGGTTATGAATTCTCTGAGTAACAGAAGAAGCCTGCTTTGGGTGAATTAAGAATCCACTTTTGTTCACATTAATCAATTGACCAGAGGCTTCCTCATAAGAGTGGATAACAGCAAGAAGGTTTTTGATAGAAGCTGTGCTTGCCTTGCTGAAAATAAGGGTGTCATCTGCAAATAATAAGTGAGAAATATTAGGACATCTCTGAAATCCTCTGAACCATTCAATCCGGCCATTGATGTATGCTTCTCTTAAAGACCTGCTCAAAGCTTCTTCAGCAATAACAAATAAGGAAGGAGCTAATGGATCTCCCTGACGTACACCTCTAGTAGATTTAAAGAAGCCAACTGTGTCTCCATTGAGCATAATGGAAAACCAGCAGTTACTAATCAGCTTGTCCACAAGATTAATGAAATGACTGCTGAAACCAAATCTGAGCATGACAGAATAAAGGAAATCCCATTCCAATCTATCATAAGCTTTAGCCATATCAAGCTTAAACATAACATTGTGACCTCTGGTTTTCCTACCCAAATCCAGAGATAGCTCCTGAGCAAGGGCAATATTTTCAATAATCTGTCTTCCCTTTACAAAAGCAGATTGCTCAAGAGAAATAATCTTAGGAAGAATAGGAGCCAATCTCTTGTTGATAATAGAAGAAATAATCTTGTAGAAGAAGTTACATAAACTGATTGGCCTATAATCTGTAATCTCCACAGCATTTGATTTTTTAGGAATCAGGACAATCAAGGTGGCTGTCACACTTCTAGGCAGAGGGTTCCTAGAAGAAAAAGCTTCTTGCACAGCACTGGTTACCAAGGGGGCTATGATACTCCAAGCTTCCTGGAAGAAGGCTCCAGAGAAGCCATAAGGGCCAGGGGCACTATCAGCTGAAAGATTGAACACAGCATCATGGATTTCACTTTTAGAAGGAATATCAGATAGACAGTCATTGTCATTCTGATTTACAAGGTGGGGAATACAGTTCAGGAAGTCATTATGGATGTGATGTTCTTGAGTGGAGAAAGCACTCAAGAAATGTGAAGTGGCAATTCTTTTCATGTCTTCATGGTTAGAAGTAAGACTCCCAGCAGGGGTTCTCAATTGAGTGATATTGTGTCTGCGTCTGTTAGCTAAAGTAGTCATGTGGAAAAACTTGGTATTTCTGTCTCCCTCCAGAAGCCATCGAATACCAGATTTTTGTTTCCAAAAATATTCTTGCTGGAGAATCCTATCCGATTGGATAGATTTTGCTTCTTCCAAAGTAGCCAGATTGGAATCAGAAGGTTGTAGGTCATAGCAATGTTCAGCTTTAAGAACAGCATCCTCTGCAGCAGCCATATTAATATGAACATTGCCAAAAGTTTGATGGTTCCAGACCCGAAGCATTTTTTTCAATGCTTTCAGTTTTAAAAACAGGCAAGTCATAGGAGAAGAAGCTATGGGGCTAGAATGCCAACAGTCTCTAACAGCATCCAAAAATTGATCATGCAATAACCACATTTTCTGAAAACAGAATCTACTAAACTTTCGATCTTGAGAGATCAATTTAACAAGAAGGGGGGCATGGTCAGAAGCCTCCCTAGAAAGATGCTCAATGGAAATAGGCAGAAAATTAATCCAAGAAGCATTAAGGAGAACTCTGTCCAATCGAGCCCAAATACCTCTGCCACCAGATTGATTGTTATGCCAAGTGAATTTTGACCCAGTGAAGCCACCATCAATCAAAGCACAGTCAGAGATGCAGTTGTTAAAATCTAACATCGCAGATAAGTTGGGAGAAATGCCACCAAGCTTCTCATCCGAACATATAATACAATTGAAGTCACCAGCTACCATCCAAGGACCATTAATTTGAGAATGAACATTAAGTAAAGAAGCCCACAGAGACTGCCTTTCAAAAGCATTGCATTTAGCATAAACAAAAGTTGCATGGAAGTTTGGGACAACAAAATTTGATTGAAGAACAGTAATCTACTGGTCATCTCTACAAATAACAGAGAACTTCAGAGGGTCTTTCCAAAAGATCCAGATGTGAGCCATCCCATCATAATTAGCAATAGCATTGTCCATGCCCAATCTTCTACAGATATTATCCATTCTGCTAGAATTTATTTTAGGTTCCAGAATCACCAAACAATCAATGTTATGGGATCTAATCATGAATTTAACTCTGCCAATAGAGACATCATTCCCAATACCTATAATATTCCAAATGATGAAATTCATTATAAATGTTTGATATCAGGAATTTTTCCGGTGGACCCCGTCCTCAACATAGCTCTAGTAGTGACCCCTGGTCGATCTGTATGCAATACCATAGCATTTTGAACATTAGCCAGATTGGCTATATCCATTCTTCTAGTATTAGCTTCAACACTCGAAGAGGGATCTATAACATGTAACTTAATACCAACTGCAGGACAATCAGTCATAGTTATAACAGCCAGATCACAATTTTGGTTTGAAGGGAGCTCCGAAGGTTGGTGGACCAATTCCTCAGAGTGAATAGCTAAAGTAGACTCCTGGTGAGAGATAGAAACCACTTCAGAATTAACCGCTAGAGGCGTAGTCTCACACCCAATCTGAATATCCACACCATTAATAGATAAGTCAGTCATAGGGATATCCCCTCGAAGGCACTGAGAGAGAGACTTTGCAGGATCCCCAGAATTTATATCTGGAAGCATAGAATCATAAGCTGGACATGAACCACTCAAATCATTCAGCTGTTTAGTGCAGTTCCCTGGTTCTATATTAGGAATAGAAAGACCATTAGCTAAAGAGGAACCATTCAGTTCAGCCAACTATTTTGAACTTTCACCCTGTATAAGATTCCTTGAAGGAATCAAACCGTGACGATTGAGAATAGTACAATCTTCAGAGACTTGGATTGGATCCATACTTTTCCCTTGTTATTAACAGGTTGCCAGGTAGACTTGCCTTTGGACACTGTATCTGACTGTTTGGGATTCACCATAGTAGCCGAGTTCCGAGGGCCTTTACATATTGCAGCAGAGTGACCAATGCGTGAGCAATTTAGACAGAAAGGTGGGAGGTCTGGGTAGACAACTTCCTGCCAGGCACCTCCTCCAGGGAATCCAATCCAAACTCTTGGAGGACGCGGTTTATAAATATCCAGTTCAATACAAACGCGGGCAGCATGTGTTTGGGATATATTCAGCGTGGACTGATCAACTTTCAAAACCCGACCAATATTTCCGGCAATGGACCTGATCAAATGCTCAATGTAGAAGTTAACAGGGAGATTCGGGAAGGAAATCCATACCGGAAGGATAGGCGAGTCTGCCGACGGGGAAAAATCCATAGTCCATTTGAAAAAATGGAATATCCGACCATGAACTAAAAGTGACTCCTTCAGCAAAATTGTTAGATAATCATCGTAGTTCCTGAATCGTAAAAGAAAATGCCGGTTGTCCAAAGCACTGATCATGTAATCATCTTTGAATCGGAATCTGTTGTTCAAATGGGTTCTAATATCAGAATAAGGAGGCCTTCCTTACGGAGTACGAGCAACCAAGGAAAAGGAAAACGGCTGAAGCGATGCCAAAATCTCCTCCTGGGAGAAGAAAACCGCAGGCTCCCCGCTGTCGGTCATCGCCGGCGCATGGACAGAGCCATGGACAACCGGCGGGGCCATGGAGGATGAGAGAACTTCTGCAAAACTTCTGGCGCCGGGAGCTTTAAACGAATCCGATGGGAGTCCGTTGACAGCTGAGGGGGCGCCTCGGGGGCCAGGTTGCAGGGGGGGCACGGGTGGCCCCCTGGGTCAACCATCGAAGGAGTCAAGGGTCACCGGCGAGGAACCTAGGTCAAGATCTCTTCCTTTTTCTTGTTTCAATCTCTTCTATCTCTCTTCTTTTTCTTCGCAGAAAAGCACTTGATCAGAATAGCAGGATCCCCTTCAGATCGTTGAATCTGTTGAGATAGGGAACTGCTCTGACACCAATTGTTGACAATTCAGAAAGGGGGGGTGAATGAATTCCCTCTAAAAATCTTGTCCCGATTATCCTTCAGTTAATCAAATTATGCAAACTAAGACAACAGGTGCAAAGGAAAGCATGGAAGCTTTCTTCTAACAGCAACCTAGTTTCACAGATGTGCACTTCAATCGGAAAGCTGAATAGAGAGAATAGTGATTCCTTATAGCAGTCTTTGACCAATTTAAAAACTGATATGAAACTGAAAGCGGAGTTAAACTTCTGATTGAGTTCTCATAAATGAGAACCTCAATGGAGTATTAAATCAAACACACCCTGTGTATAACAATCAAACGCTAGATAATAAGAACAGTGAACGGCCAACGCATGCATCTAGCGAATCAGATATTAGACAGGCAAACCACACATTGCAAGGGAATTTTTAGGTGGTTCGGCCAGACACCCGTCTGCCTACGTCCACCCCACACTCAACCCGAGTGTGGCTTCCACTAGCCAGGTGCTAGACAAGCAGACTCAGTCTGCAACAGACGATGCCTCACAGCTTGACTAGGGGAACAGCCTCCCCTCTTCCTCCACGCCGGAGGGAACCCACAAATGGCACCATCCACTTGCAACCGGAGGAATCAACCTCCCTTCCTCCAATCCCGGAGCGAAACACCTAGCAGCACCCAGCTGCTGGCAGACCAGAGGCCTAGCCTCTCTTCCTCCTCAGCTGGAGGGAACCCACAAATGGCACCAGCCACTTGGAACCGGAGGAATCAACCTCCCTTCCTCCAATCCCGGAGGGAAACACCTAGCAGCACCCAGCTACTGGCAGACCAGAGGCCTGGCCTCTCTTCCTCCTCAGCCGGAGGGAACCCACTCGCGGCGCCCTGCTGCAAGTAAACCGGAGATCCCACGATCTCCCTTCTCCTGATCAACCAGGAGAGAACAAATGCCCATCTGGGTAAACGGAAGAACAATGATAAAAAAAACAAATCAAACTGAACTGGATATGGAATGAAATGCAAGAACCAGACTGGCTCTGGATTTGATCCACGAGACCAGATCTTCTCTGCTGCTCAATCTCTCACAAGCTCTCTCTATTTCTTCTTCTTTGAACTTTTCTTCTTCTTCCTTCTTCTTCTTCGCTCTGCTGCTTCTCTTCTCTTCTTTTACTCACACTCTCAGATTTCTTCGCTGGAGAGCTTCCTCTTCTTCTGTGGAGAGTTAACCCTTTTGGAGAGGATGATAGGGTGCTTTTATATCAGAAACAGAGCCTCCGAAGGTTGAGTAGAAGATGCCCAAGTGACCACTGATTGGTCCACTTGGCAGGGTAGCACCCCTTATCTAACACGTGTCAGCATCCTGCCCCTCGTCCATCCTGGGACCGTGAGCCAGGCACCTTGGATCATGTGCCCTTCATTAGCACGCTCAGCAACTAGAGTCAGGTGGCGTCAACTCACTTGCTTAATAGGGTTGACGCAGCCTTCAAAGGCATTCTACCAGCAAGACTCAAGTCTGCTGCGTTAACTCCATCGTCATGCTGCGTTGATGTATCGGTGATTCAGTGATCAGGTCTTCAGCAGATAGACATGTTGCGTCGACGCTCTCATCATGCTGCGTTGATGCATTGAGCTGCAGCATCGTACTCCAGAGGCTGCAACAAGGGATACTTGAACTGCTGCGTCGACCTTGTATATTGGCGTCTCTTAAGCCGCTGCGTCGACGCTGCTTCATTGTGGCGTTGACGCTGTGGAGTGGCCTGTGAAGGCATGTGAAGGCTTCTGCTTTGTTGACTGTTGCGTCGACGCTGCTTCATTGTGGCGTTGACGCTGTGGAAGATATCGTGAAGGCTTCGTCAACCTTGCTGATGCGTGGACGCTTTAAGCTCCCTGCGTCGACCCTCTGGTCACCTTGTCGATCCATCAACCAATCCATTTCTGCACAAGGGCAAGGCAGGTTAATAATGTAGAATCACACCAATGCGTTAACGCAGATCCTGTAGCGTTAACGCAGTGGATGGACAAACAGAGGATGACAGCTCAGAAAACACTCCATGGCGTTAACCCATTCTACCACTGCGTCAACCCACTGCAGTGGCTCATAAATGAGTGAATCCTAATATAACCAGGTCATTCAACCAGGCAAATTCCAAGCACAGTCAATGACCCGATATTGAAGTAATCATTCGAGCATAGACAAACAGAATAACCATGAGTTCCTGAAATTATGAGCAATGCAATGTATATAACCAAATAAGCAGAAAAATAGGATCCTATTTTACCACTGCGTCAACGCAGTACATAACTGCGTCAACGCTATGCAACCAATTCATGAAGGATGCGTCAACGTAGTGACTTGCTGCGTCAACACAGTGCAACCATTTCATGAAGGCAGTAAGCAGAATTCATGCTAACAATGTGCAGAGATGAGCAAGACTTACTAAGCAGGAAATCATGAAGTCAAGCAGCCGTGCAATACTCACACACTCAAAGCAGCCAAACAAGCAGTTCTAAACAATAATACAATCAATGCAGTTGAGACAAAGGGCACATCACAATGTCACAGTGTAATGTCACATTATTACTTAAATTCATCAGTGTAATTCATAATGTCTGCTATCATCAAAATCACACAGGGGCACAATAGGTAACACCGAATTGATGAGCGGCCTCCAGCCCGGCCAGAAGGGCCTCATACTCAGCTATATTATTTGTAACTAGAAATGCAAGCTGAGAGGCGAGCGGAATAGTGATACCCTCCGGTGATAGAAGAACAATGCCAATCCCTTTTCCTTTTGAATTCAAAGCTCCATCAAAATGTAACGTCCACATCAAATCGGATTGATTGATGGACATTAGTTCCTCATCTGGAAACTCTGAGTAAATAGGGTCAAATCTAGGGAGAGGGTGATGAGCAAGATGTTCTGCTATGGCATAGCCTTTAATTGCTTTTTGCTGAATGTAGATAATATCGAATTGAGAAAGGAAGCTTTGCCATCATGCTAATCGGTCGGTGAGAACGGATTTTTCAAGAAGAAACTTGATTGGATTCATACGGGCAATGAGATGAGTTTCGTGAGCTAAGAAATAATGCTTAACTTTCTGAACTACCCAGACTAAAGCAGCACAAGTCTTCTCTATGGCTGAGTACCTCTGCTCACAAGGGTTGAGAAGCTTTGACAAGTAGTAGGCTGCCCTTTCTTTTCTTTCTTCGTCAACTTGGGCTAGGACAGCGCCTACAGAATCATCCAGGACAGAAATGTAGAGAACAAGCGGTTTGCCTGGAACTGGCGGCCTCAGGACAGGAGGGTTTGAGAGATAATCCTTCATTCCGTCAAAAGCCGCCTGACATTTGTCATCCCAAATAAACCTAACTACCGGCTTAGTAAGCTCATAGAACGGCCTACATCTTTGTGAATGTTGGGAGATAAATTGGCGAATAAATTGTAACCTCCCGATCAATCCTCGAACTTCTTTCAAATTCCTGGGAGGAGGCATTTTCCTTATGACCTTTGCCTTGTTAGGATCAATCTCGATACCCCTCTTACTTATGATGAATCCAAGCAACTTCCCCGACAAAACACCAAACACGCACTTCTTGGGGTTCATTTTTAGCTGATACTCCCGCGCTCTTTGCAAGACTTTGGTTAGAACCCCGGGATGCTCAATCCTTGTTCTTGATTTCACTACCAGGTCGTCAACGTACACCTCTATATAAATGTGGATCATATCATGGAAAAAGAACATCATAGCCCTCTGATAGGTGGCTCCATCATTCTTGAGTTCGAAGGGCATGACCACATAGTAATAAGTTCCCCATGGTGTAGTGAACGATGTCTTCTCTTGATCCTCCTCAGCTAGGTGAATTTGATTGTAACCTGAAAAGCCATCCATAAAGGAGAGAGTCTCATATCCTACCGTATTGTCAATCAAGACATCAATATGAGAGAGGGGGAAGTCATCTTTAGGACACGCGCGGTTGAGGTCCCGAAAGTCTATACAAATCCGCACCTTTCCATCTTTCTTCATGACTGGGACGATGTTAGCCACCCAATTGGGATAGAGGACAACTCTAACGAATCTAGCCTTATGAAGCTTATCGACCTCTTCTTTCATTTTTAATACCATATTAGGGTGGAAACGTCTCAACCGATGTTTGACCAGAATGGACCCTGGCTTAAGCGTAAGTCGATGTTCAACAAGCGCAGGGTCTAGTCCCGTCATATCTTCATAACTCCACGTGAACGTGTCCTTATATTCTTGAAGAATCAAAATAAGCGCCTCCTCTTCAGAGGGCGGCAAGTTCTTACTAATGAGGACAATCCTAGGGTCTTCTTCGGTACCCAGATTTATTTCTTTGGTAGGCTCTTCTACTGAGACTGATGGCTCATCGAATCTTCTCATGCCACTGGCAAAAGCATCAGCCTCGTCCTCATATTCTTCGTAACCTTCATCCCCTTCTTCAATAAGGTCTTCATCATTCATGAGCTCATAAACACTAAAACCCTCATTAAAAACACAAGTATCCTCATATTCTGCTTCTGGCAGGATAATCAGATTCTCCAGAAATTCAGGAAGAGCTAAGCATGCCCGGCACCTTCTAGCTAATTCTAACAAGAATCTACGGGGAATCTTCTTACCCTTGGATCTCTTATGCGAAGTTACCCCATGAGTCTTAATATTAGAAGAGTAAGAGCAACTAGTCTGATCACTAGAATTCGTCAAAGATGAAGGAGGTGAGGAAAAGATGGGTACAGAAGGAGATACAGATGAAGACCCCTCACCGGAGGGGTAGGGAAGGTCCCCTAATGAATCCTGGAAGAGCGGCCCCTGGGTCGGGACACACTCAGGAAGAAGATAAGAGGTCTCCTCAACGGAGATGAAAGATTGGGAAGTTTGAATTTTAGCATTTTTTTTTGTTTTCATTTTCAAGAAGAAGGCAATGAGAGGGAGGAATATGGGGTGGTGTTAAGATTGACAGATTGATGAAAGATTGAGTAAATGATGACCCACGCGGGGGTGTGATGGAGAGTTTAGAGAATTGCTCGAGGAGCAAGGGAGGAATCGGAGGAGAAACTTGAAGTGAATTTGGAGAAAAGGTTATCAAGACCGCGGGCGGTCTAGGGACATCTGAGCAAAACATTTGATTGAACAGGCGGACAATAATCGTTGGATGAATGGATTTAATAAAGAAAAGGCCGGCCCACAGCCTATCCACGTTGTAGCCTTCCTCGAACGGCACATCAGGCTCCCCGGTATTTGTGTAATTGCTTAGAAGCTGCCTCTTGTCCGTGATCACTGTTGGCTTTTCGATTAATTCATGAATTAGTGGTGGCCATTCCAGATCAGTTGGCATAAACAATCGGCTTAGAGCAATAGTGATATCTTTCATGTCGAACCATCTATACCAGTCACATTCAGGGTCATCCATCTTTCTTTTTTTATCTGGCCATAAAGACTCCAGAGCTTTGTATGTAACCAGTGGGGCTATGTGACGAGCAAACTGCCGTGCATGTACATCTTGACAATCCATCATGGAAGTGACTAGCGTGGTTTGCTCATCATTATGAGTGCCTCCTTTCATGAAGTGTGTTTGTAGGGTCCATGTAAGGGGCTGCCGATCTGTCTTGAGAGTGGAAGTCATAACGGCCCATGGCTCATTTTTGTCGTTGCTTGGCCCTTTGTACCCTAGGCCACCTCGGGGAATCGTCTTTTGATGCCTGACGGGCTTGACTCTCCCCTGAAGATTAACACCCAGGCCTTTACCAGTTCTATACCCCATTTTCATCAGAATGTTCCATCCTGGCGTGTTCAGCAAACCTTTTTTCTTCTTGCCTTTGGATGGCTGTGGTGGCATTTGAGTGATAGGAGGGGTTGAAGGAGATGGCCTTACCAAGTCTTGCCGCAGATCGGCAACATCCAAAACTGAGAGCAAAGGCCTATTGGAAGGCCACATAGAAGGCACCGATGTTGCGGAATGTATATCTTCTGTCGGCAGAATGGGCATACTAGTGACTTTAATAATGCGCCCCTTGTGCGGAAATTTTATGCATTGATGATTTGTTGAAGGCACAACATCAAGCTCTTGAATGTAAGGGTGACCCAAAATGCCATTGAATGTCGGGTCCATGTCCAGAATATGAAAATCCGCTGTGACCAAGACTGGACCCAAACCAACTTTTAAAGTGATCATTCCTAAAGGCGGCTTCTTGGTGTTGTCATAGGCTGTGACAGTGATTGTAGATGGCCGGATTTGACTCTCCGAAATGCCACACATTTTCAAGGTACTTGGTGGCAAAACATTAATGGATGCCCCAGTATCCACCAAACATTGTTTCACTGCCACCTTGTTAATGTCAATAGTAATGCACAGTGCATATTTTCTGGCTGGCTGCGGAGCCAATTCATGTTCATAAAAAGTGATGGCTGGTTGATTGCTGGCTGGACTTAAGACTGTAGTGACATGTTCAACTGGGATATCTTCGTTTACCATTACTTTCTGTAGATATTGCTTCAAAGCCTGCTGATGTCTAGTAGATCTTTTGATCAATTCCAGAATAGAAATTCGGGCCGGTGTTCTGTCCAAATGCTTTAGTAAGTCATACTTCGTGCCCGGTGCAGACTCTTGTTCCTGTTTTCCTTGTTCTTGTATCGGCTCCTGCTCCCGCTGGGAAAACACTCAATGGAACATCCGTCCACTACGGAGCACCATTATTTTCGGAGCCTCTGTCGGGCTTAGAGTGGATGAAGGGGTAGAGGGAATGGTGTAGGGCGTGTTGCGTGCTGGTGCAGGATTAGCTGGAGAAGGGGTTCTTATAAGAGGCCTCGCTGGCTGAGGATTATCAAAAGGTGGCGACGGGGATCGAGTGACAAGAAGGGGCCTTGGAAGCATGATGGCGGTGGACGGGGTAGATTGTGGTGAAACAGGAGGGGTGACGATTGCCGGCGAGGAGCGGATAAGGAGAGGTCTATTTGGTGGAGGATTTTGGGGTGGAGGAGAATTCGTGGGTTGGCGTAAAAGAAGAGGCCGTGAACGAGTAGGGTTAGGGTTGAGTGGCCCTGGAGTGCTGGAACGTATAAGGGGGCGTGGCATTTGGGAAAGGGGTACAGGTTGAAGCCTCCTTAGCAATTGTGGTGGTTGCGGTTGACTGGAGTTTTGATTAAAGGCCCCGACAGAGGCGTGTTCCTCATGCCAAACCTGCCCTCTCTCCACTTCATGGATTGAGGTGACAATGTTTACTTGTTGATTTTGAACAGGGTGCTCCGGTAGCAAATTATTGACAATCCCCATATTTGGCTGGGGTGCAAGGGCCTGCTGTTGCTGGGGAACTTGTTGTTGCTGACCTTGTTGCGGGTGCTGCTGAGCCGATGGTTGCCGAGGAGACCTTCGAGCCTTTAGAGTAGCAATAACCCTCCTCATCGCATCCCAATCAATATCACCTTGATCATTCATATCATGTATGTAATCCTTGAAGTGAAAACAATGATCGATGTTGTGTCCCAGCTGCCGATGGAAGACGCAATACTGGGAGGTGTCTACATGTTGCGGCCATATCGTTCTTTCTTTAGGCAAGGTGAGCAGGTTGGCGGCCATGAGGGAATTGAAAATATCTAATAGGCTTTCGGGTAAGGGAGGGTATTGTGCTCTTCGGGGACCCAATGGTCTTCTTGGTTGTTGCAGTTGTTGTTGTGCATAATTGGCTGGCGGGGACATTTGGTGGTACTATGCAGGTTGATGCTGTTGAGGAGGTGGAAGAGGCCGTAGGGTCTGAAGAAGGTTATTATTTGGCTGGTAGACTTGGTTTTGGAAGGCGGGATGTTGTGGTTGTGGCCCTTTGTTTGGAGGGTGGCGGAAGGGTGTGGAATTACCGAACGCGCTCACCTGCTTATTAATAACAGTGCCTTCAGTGGACGCACCAGTATTGCCGACATTAACGTTCCTCTTTATTACCTTTGGTCTTGGCACAAACATGCCCATAATAGGTGAATCTTTCATCTGTGTTTGTATGTATCTAACTCTTTCATAGAGCTCTTCCATAGTGCTCAACTTGTTCATGGCTAAAATATGACGGAACTGCGGAGTGGAGTTTGATATAATCATCTTCACTTGCTCCGTTTCCGACAGTGTGTCCTTTAACTTCTCGGCCATAGCTCTCCACCTATCAGCAAACAAAACGAAGTCCTCTTCGGACTTCATCTTTTCGGCAACCAGATCAGTAACAGACAAAGAGGGACCCACATGGTCCTTGTACTTCTGCAGAAACTTTCGTTGAACTACATCAAAATCACCGGCATCCGCCGGCTCCAGGGAGTAAAACCATTCTAGTGCCGGGCCATCTAAAGACCGCCTAAAGAGATAAGCCGGAGAAGTCTTGTTATCTTGCCAGAATGATGCCTCATATAAGAAGTCTTTCAAGTGGATGTGCGGATTACCCGTTCCATTGTACCGTCAAAAATTCGGCATTTTAGACGGGGGTAGGTGAAAAACTGGTAGAGTGGGAAGCATAATTTCGGGAGCGACCTTGGATGCAGTGACCTTCTTGAGCTGCTCCTCCATACTAGCCATCCTTTGGAGGAGTATAGTGTGGTTATCGGACTCGGCTGGGGCCAGATGAAAAGAGTATTGGTTCGTCATAGGCCTTCTCAAAATTTGAGGAACAGGAGGTTGTTGAGGCCTAGCAATGGAGTGACTTGCCGGTTGGGCCGGCGTAGTCATAACAGGAGTTGATGGGCGCGAGGGCACCCTAGGTGCGACCGCCTGGTCATTGGGAGAACTAGCAGAGTGGCCACCCATGGCCTGGGGAGGGTTAGAAGATGACGGGACAGACTTTCCCTTTAAAGCGGCTTGGGCCGCCTGGCGCTGGGAGTCATCCAGGTGAGCAAGAACTTTGAGAACTTTGTTGAAGTTGAAAGAAGGGGAAACGTCCCCTGAAGTATTTTGAGTGGTAGGTTGAGCTTGGGAAGAAGGCTCAACCTCCAGAGAAGTGGTGTCCACCATGTGGACTTGAGTGGGAGAAGAAATATAGTTTCCCTCGTGGTAGACAGGATCCTGAGAGGGAACCTCATAAAACGGGTCAGAGTGACCCTCCTCATAACCATCATAAGTATATCCGTAGTTGGCTATTTTGATGATTTTACTTGAATGGAGTTTCATGCTTAAGGAAGAAGAAATAGGTTTCCAACAAACAAGTATACCCAAGAGATATCACCTTATCAAACAAAATAAACACTCAAGTTGTAATGAGCCCAAAGTTTTAAGGTTTTCTTTAAAGATTAAGGTGAATTTTATAATAAGCTCTCTCCTTTGAATGCGGGTCCTGGTTGAAAATTTGGGTATAATCTCTGGGTATCTAGGTTCTTTCTCTCTCCTCACCAACGTATGGATCAACTATACTCCGGGTGCTTCAATGGTACAACCTGTCCAACGTCCGTGAGGGAATCCACGGGTGCGGAGACTTACGGAGGCTTGGTTTAGGAATTTTCGGTCCAATGAGATGGAATGCTCAAAGGAGGGTCCTTCCTTCACCAAGAGGGGGGTGTGACTCCTAAAAGTGTGGGGAGAGGAGGTCTCCCAAACCGAATGCCCTAAATGCAGCCTAATTGTCACACCCCGAGAGCGGAAGATACCCGGAGATGCGTGACGAGTTTATATCAATCATGTCAATCAGAGTAGTAGTATATTCGACACAAATACAGAGATGCGCAAAAGTAAAGATAACTCAATCCATTTATTTCTTCATAATAAATAGTCTATTACAAACCCAATACTCTATTCAAAAAAAGAAAAGTACACATTTGACTCAAGAAATATATAAAAGGCTACATGACACTTGGAAAAGCTCTAGCTCTTTCACTCTTGATTCTCCCCATCCGATTGACTTCCCTCATCGTCGGACTTACCTGAAAAGTAAGGGAAACACGGAGTGAGCGAACGCTCAGTAGGAAATTATATCTCTGGAACTAGCAAGGGGGTTTAAGTAGTTACATCTTTCATGAATGTACTATAGCTATGCATACTCGCATAAAACGACAAGATAGAAAGAGGATATAACAATAAGATAACAGGAAGAACTAGTCATGAACTTTCAAGAACTTATATCAAATGACCTCAAGATATTCAAGCAAGTACTTTATCATGTCAAGATGAAATTTGGCTATCACGTTCAAGCACGCAAGTAATTACCCTTTTTCGGGCCACGCAAGTCATGTAATATCAAGTCAAGTACAAGATTTATGGAATGTTCAATCAAGCTAGTCATGCACTTCGGTATAATGCCAATACCGTGATCAATCAACTCCCATGGGCACAAGTACTTTCGGATGCTCCTCCCAGGACCAGATCGGGCCCTATATGCGCAGGCATTAGTCATGTATTTCTAACATCCACATTTTTGTGTATAGCCATCATGGAATTTCAATAAGCAAGCTTGTAGTCATGTAAGACAACTTTGAGAGATTAAAGTCCAAAAATATGACTTTTGACACCAATAGGCGATAATAACGGTACAATCACACTTTCGATAAAACTAGGTGGAATTGGTTCCCTTAACTCGAGTACCATGATAAGTAAGTAGAGACACTCTTTTATATAGAATTGAGGTCCATATGAATAGCACCTCAATGGCAAGACGTCCTCATTCTTCATATAGAATTGAGGTTCACAAGAACATCAAGTTTAATATAGAATTAGGATCTACAAGAACAGCATAACAATGGCATATTCTTCCCCGTTCATTAAGATAATTCTCATATCATACCCATGGCATGACATGAGGGCCGGTATCACCATGTTTCTATGGAGGGACATGGCAAAGATTGTGTAATGGGTTTTTATGGTACAACCAGCTCAGTCGGCCTTGAGGGAATCCAAGGCGGCGAGGAGTCTTACGGAGGTCTCTATGACTAACTCGATAGTCCAAAGGAACGGAATGTCCAATGGAGAGCTTGTATGTCAACGAGAATTGAGTGTGTAATGCGATAAATCATCGTAGAAAACATGGGACTATACTCACGGAGTGGAGTAATAGTGCCAATAAATATGTATGTATGTATAATGAAACCCTCGGATAACAGTAATCAGGAAAAATCAGTAGTGCAGAAAATAGCGACTTTGGTAAAGTCGTTTTTCATGAAATTAACGCCTTAATCAGGGGCATTTATATTAAATTTGACGACATGTGTAGAAGTCGTCCTTTCAATATTTCTAATTTTGCAGAATATTAAAAATCTGGAAATTTTCATAAAACGCGCCCTGGACAGGGGCGTTAGTTTACAGAAAGCGCCCTGGTATGGGGTGTCAGTTCAATAAAAGACGACCTAGACAAAGTCGTTAATTCACAATTTTACAAATTTCGAAACGATGAAATTTCAGGAAACATGATATAGGGTCAGGACCAGAAAAATAGCAGGATTACAAGAGATTGATCAAGCATTAATCTAGAATCATGTTTGAATTGATATATAATTATTAAACAGGGTATTTAGTAATTAAAAGAAATTGACGTCCGTGTGCAGGGCGTCAAATATGAAATTGACGACCTAGTCATGGTCATTTTCTTGTAATTTAGCGCCCTTGATAGGGGCATTTCTTTCAAAAACTCTTTACAAACTAATCAAAACGCATGAAATCTATATGCATGTATTAACGTATGATGTTATAATTATTAATATGCTAGTTTGGGCTACAATCCCTGAGAAAACCTACCTTATCGTTGATCTGGATGAAGGACTCGTGAAAGGTTTGGGACAATACTCTGTCTAACAGAGCCTCCTGGCGATGATAATTGCTAATAGCAGCAGCACGCACAGAAGAGGGTGCAGATGAAGAACCCCTAATTCTTCAGTCAGACGTTTCCACTCTACAGGCAACCTGTAGAGGCAGAAGAAAACGAAGGTATTATTCTTCGTATGAATAACAGGAGGTAAAGGAAGAGAAGAACTTACTGGTTCTTCGGGAAGACATGAGCTCCTTAATCTGTAGAAGATGAAGAAGCATAATTAATATTCTTCATGTAACAGGGAAAAAGAACTATACGAATAACCTGCTGTTCATACCTTAGAAGACTCTGATCGCCAAAATAGCGAATCAGATCGACACGGTGAGTATTTATAGGATTTTAGGATTCTAATAGGGTTAGTGTTTGATTGGAAGTAACACTTCCATGATAGAGTTATTACTACATTCGAACTCTTTCTCATAGTTATCAACTTACCCTGGATAAGTTCCTGCTTCGAACGGAACATAAACTGAATTAACGTCCTAGGTAACGGCGTCGAATTTAAATTGACGTCTTGGAATGCGTCGTTTCTTGTTGAAACGCGTCCAAGCAAAAGGGCGTTACAATTACTTGTCTTTTTATGTAATTTTGGTTGTTTAAGATTTGACGCCTTGAACTGTGGGTGTCCTTTCTTAAAAACACGCCTTAGGTGAGGGCGTTTCTTGTCAAGTAGCGCCTTTATCTGCGGCGTTATTTTCATCAGGGTTTAATTTTTTTCCATTTTTAGTTTTATCGTTTATTTACTTAATCTTTTAATCTATTTTGATTTATCTATCTCCTTCTATTTTATCAGGGTTGCTACACCCTCCCCTACTTAAAAAGAATTTGGTCCCCAAATTCCATAGCATATATTTATATAGAGAGTGTAGAGTACATACCTTCTAGAATAACTCTAGAAATCATTTCCTCATAGATTCCTCGGTCTCCCATGTAGCTTCATGTTCTGAATTCTTATTCCATTGTACTTTTAGCATGGGAATAACCTTATTCCTTAGGGTACGTACTTCTCGATCTAGTATTCTTATGGGCTTCTGCTCGTATGTGAGATCTTTCTGGATTACTAGATTTTCATGCTCAATAATATGTGATGGATCATGCACATACTTCTTTAACATAGATATGTGGAACACATCATGTACTTCGGACAGTTGAGGTGGCAATGCGATGCGATAAGCAACCTCGCCAACTCTTTCTAGTATCTCAAAAGGTCCGATGAATCTTGGTGTAAGCTTGCCTTTAACACCAAATCTCCGTATTCCACGTCCAGGCGATATCTTGAGAAATACATGATCTCCAACTTAGAATTCAAGATCTCTCCTTCTTGTGTCAGCATAAGCCTTTTGTCTAGATTGAGCAACTTGCAGTCTTTCTCTGATCAATTGTATCTTCTCGGTAGTATCCCTTACCATGTCTGGACCTAACAGTTGTTTCTCTCCAACTTCATCCCAGCATAAGGGTGATCGGCAACTCCTTCCATATAAGACTTCGAAAGGTGCCATTTGTATACTTGCCTGGTAGCTATTATTGTATGCAAATTCGACCAGAGGCAAGTGATCATGCCAGTTTCCACCAAAATCAATAATGCATGCTCTTAGCATATCTTCGACTACTTGATTGGTTCTCTCGGTCTGACCATCCGTTTGAGGGTGAAAAGCTGTACTAAAGTTAAGTCTCGTTCCCAACGAATGTTGTAGTCCCTTCCAAAAATGAAAAGTAAAACGGGGATCTCTGTCAGACACGATTGAAACAGGAATACCATGTAATCTGACTATCTCCTTGATATACAATGCAGCCAGAACATCAATTGACCATCGGCTCTTGATTGGCAAGAAATGTACTGATTTAGTCAATCGTTCAATAATAACCCATATTCCATCATGTCCTCCCTTTGATTTAGATAGACCCATGATGAAATCCATGCCAATATATTCCCACTTCCACTTAGGAATATCTAGGGGATGTAGTTTTCCAGCAGGCTTTTGGTGTTCTGCCTTGACTTGTTGGCACGTGAGACAGCGCGACACGTGGTCCGCTATTTCCCTTTTCATGTTGGGCCACCAAAAATTCCGTTTCACATCTTGATACATTTTGGTAGATCCAGGATGAATCGTGTACCTTGATCTATGAGCTTCATCTAAGATCTTCTTCTTTACCTCGGGACAATCCGGTATGCAAGTTCTATTCTTGAATATTAATCTTTCTTCACAAGTTATTTGGAAATTCGATTGTCCTTCCAGTTTGCCTTTGCTCTCTACTAACATTGGGTCATTATCTTGAAGTGCTTGTATTTCAGTTAATAGGTCTGACTGTATGCTTATATGAGATAATGTGGCACATCTAGGGTCTGTGTCCATGCCTATATTGAGTTCAGAGAATTGCTCCAGCAACCTCCATTCTTGAATCATACAATTGGCTAACAGGGCTCTTGGCTTTCGACTAAGGGCATCTGCTACATGATTACCCTTTCCGGGATCATATTATATATTGAAGTCGAAGTCTTTGAGATATTCTAGCCAATGTCTTTGCTTCATGTTCAGTTCCTTCTGTGAGAAAAGATATTTGAGACTATTGTGGTCGGAGTATACAATAAACTGCACTCCATAGAGATAATGTCTCCATATCTTCAGTGCAAATACTACCGCGGCCAATTCTAAGTCATGGACGGGGTAGTTCTCTTCATGCTTCTTCAATTGACGAGAAGAGTAAGCTATAACCTTTCTTTGTTGCATTAGAACACATCCGAGGCCAATGCCAGAAGCATCGGTGTATACCTCGAATTTCTCTCCTTCTACTGGTAAAGCTAAGACAGGAGCTGTAGTAAGATGATCCTTGAGAGTTCGGAAGCTTCTTGCACATTCCTCACTCCATTCATAACGGATCTCCTTGCGAGTTAACCTCGTAAGTGGCACGGCGATCTTAGAGAAATCTTTGATGAATCGCCTGTAATAGCCTGCAAGACCTAAGAAACTTCGGACCTCGCTAGCATTGGTCGGTCTTTCCCAGTTCCTTACAGCTTCGACTTTTGATGGATCTACAGATAAGCCATCCTTTGATATAACATGTCCGAGAAAAGTTACTTCTTCAAGCCAGAATTCACACTTGCTGAGTTTTGCATATAATTGATTTGTCCTCAATATTTGTAATACAATCCTTAAATGCTCCTCATGCTCTTCCTTGGTCTTAGAATAAATCAATATATCATCAATAAAGACCACCACGAATTGATCCAAATAAGGCCTGAATATACTATTCATTAACTGCATAAAGGCAGCAGGGGCATTCGTTAGTCCAAAAGGCATAACAACAAACTCATAATGGCCATACCTGCTTCTGAATGCGGTCTTATGAATGTCATCATCTTTGATCCTTAACTGATGATATCCCGACCTGAGATCAATCTTTGAGAAATACTTGGATCCAGATATTTGGTCAAATAATTCATCGATTCTCGGCAGTGGATACTTGTTCTTGATAGTGAGATGATTCAAGTGTCGATAGTCGATGCATAGCCTCATGGATCCATCTTTCTTTCTTACAAACAGTACGGGTGCTCCCCACGGGGAAGTACTTGGTCTAATGAATCCTTTCTTAATGAGTTCCATCAATTGCTCCTTTAACTCCTTGAGTTCAGCAGGTGACATTCTATAAGGTGCCTTAGAAACTGGACCCGCACCAGGAACTAAATCGATGGTGAAGGCCACATCTCTTTGCGGGGGTAATCCAGGCAATTCCTCCGGAAACACATCCGGAAATTCTTGCACAACTGGGATATCCTCTATCTTAGTTTCCTGAGCCTCCTTAATCGTGACAAATGCAAGGAAAGATACACATCCTTTCCTTATTAGCTTGCTAGCTCGGAGAGCCGAAATAAGAGGTGACTCGCTCCGACTCTTAGGGCTAGAATAGACTAGTTCTGGAAAGTCCTTGAAAGTAACCTTGCTATTGCGGCAATCGACTGTTGCCTGATATTTGGATAACCAATCTGCTCCTAATATGACATCATACTCTTTTAGATCTAAACATATGAGATCGATAGGAAGATTTCTACCCTGAACCAATACTTCACAGTTTTGGTAATGATGTGTAATATCAGTCTCGTCACCCAGAGGAGTAGACAAAACTAATTTCATCCATTCCGGTTCTAGGGGTAATGGGTCAGCGAACTTCTTAGAAATAATAGAATGTGATGCACCAGTATCAATTAAGACATATGCATTCTTGGAACAAACTTTCAATGTACCTTCCACTAGTCCGCCTTCTTCTTCTTGTTCGGTCTCCTTGATTGCGTGAAGACGCGCATTCTTGGTTACCGGGCGTTTCCCGACATCGGCTTGATCGTAAAGTAATGGGCAATCGGGAATCCGATGCTCACGACTCCCACAACGGAGACATGCTCTAGTTTCCTCCAGCATTCTTCTGCTCTATGGCCTGCCTTGTCACAATGTTTGCACACTGTGTTTGATGCGGTAGTGGTGATAGAGAAGGGCTTGGTCTTCTTAAACTTCTGATCTTGCGAGGAAATACCTCCATTGCTAGGCCTCTTCTTGAAGTTGGATTTAAAGGAACCCGAACTTGTAACTTGTTCTTTCTTGTCCTTCCCACGGATTCTATCAGATAGTTCCGTGGCGTCCTCTAATAGCTGAGCTCGGCGCATAATTTCTGAGTAGACCTGGATATCCATCGGCGCCAACTGTGTGATATATTGGGGCCTGAGCCCATTAAGGAACCTCCTAGCTTTCATCTTCTCGGTGCTAACTAAGTGCTTAGCATACCGAGACATTCTAGAGAATTGGGCCTCATACTCGGCCACTGACAAGGATCGTTGCTTCAGTGCAGCAAATTCTGCAGCTTTCTTTTCCTGCACTCGGTCTGAAAAATATTTTGCGTTGGAGTGTTCAACGAATTCCTCCCATGTAACTTGGTCTTGATTTAGAGTAGCCTCTATTGATTCCCACCAGCATCTTGCATCCCTTTCTAGCTGAAAGGTAGCTAACAAAATTTTATCCTGATCCGTGCATTGCATGACACGGAAGATACGTTCTGTTTCTCTAATCCAGTGTTCAGCGTCATCCGGATCAGTAGAACCCGTGAACTTGGGCGAGTTCATGTTCTTGAAGGTCTGATGGAGACTTCCTGCTCGTTGTCCACCTCCTTGTGCTACTTGTTGCAGCACCTGAGTCATGCCTTGAAGCGTACGCTGCATGTTGCGCCATTGAGCACGTTCGGCAGCCATTATCCTACAATTATAATAACTATTTTGGTATATACTCGCGTTAAGGCTTTTAAGTTAACTCAACCCTTGGTTCTACCCAATCTCACTAGTTAAAGGTTTGAACCTATCCTTGGACTTGGGTTTTCCTAGGAATTGAATACCCTAGGCTCTGATACCACAAAAACTGTCACGCCCCGAGAGCGGAAGATACCCGGAGATGCGTGACGAGTTTATATCAATCATGTCAATCAGAGTAGTAGTGTATTTGACACAAAGACAGAGATGCGTAAAAGTAAAGATAACCCAATCCATTTATTTCTTCATAATAAATAGTCTATTACAAACCCAATACTCTATTCAAAAAAAGAAAAGTACACATTTGACTCAAGAAATATATAAAAGGCTAGATGACACTTGGAAAAGCTCTAGCGCTTTCACTCTTGATTCTCCCCATCCGATTGACTTCCCTCATCGTCGGACTTACCTGAAAAGTAAGGGAAACACGGAGTGAGCGAACGCTCAGTAGGAAATTATATCTCAGGAACTAGCAAGGGGTTTAAGTAGTTATCTTTCATGAATGTACTATAGCTATGCATGCTCGCATAAAACGACAAGATAGAAAGAGGATATAACAATAAGATAACAGGAAGAACTAGTCATGAACTTTGAAGAACTTATATCAAATGACCTCAAGATATTCAAGCAAGTACTTTATCTTGTCAAGATAAAATTTGGCTATCACGTTCAAGCACGTAAGTAATTACCCTTTTTCGGGCCACGCAAGTCATGTAATATCAAGTCAAGTACAAGATTTGTGGAATGTTCAATCAAGCTAGTCATGCACTTCGGTATAATGCCAATACCGTGATCAATCAACTCCCATGGGCACAAGTACTTTTGGGTGCTCCTCCCAGGACCAGATCGGGCCCTATATGCGCAAGCATTAGTCATGTATTTCTAACATCCACATTTTTGTGTATAGCCATCATGGAATTTCAATAAGCAAGCTTGTAGTCATGTAAGATAACTTTGAGAGATTAGAGTCCAAAAATATGACTTTTGACACCAATAGGCGATAATAACGGTACAATCACACTTTCGATAAAACTAGGTGGAATTGGTTCCCTTAACTCGGGTACCATGATAGGTAAGTAGAGACACTCTTTTATATAGAATTGAGGTCCATATGAATAGCACCTCAATGGCAAGACGTCCTCATTCTTCATATAGAATTGAGGTTCACAAGAACATCAAGTTTAATATAGAATTGGGGTCTACAAGAACAGCATAACAACGGCATATTCTTCCCCGTTCATTAAGATAATTCTCATATCATACCCATGGCATGACATGAGGGCCGGTATCACCATGTTTCTATAGAGGGACATGGCAAAGATTGTGTAATGGGTTTTTATGGTACAACCAGCTCAGTCGGCCTTGAGGGAATCTAAGGCGACGAGGAGTCTTACGGAGGTCTCTATGACTAACTCGCTAGTCTAAAGGAACGGAATGTCCAATGGAGAGCTTGTATGTCAATGAGAATTGAGTGTGTAATGCGATAAATCATCGTAGAAAACATGGGACTATACTCACGGAGTGGAGTAATAGTGCCAATATATATGTATGTATGTATAATGAAACCCACGGATAACAGTAATCAGGAAAAATCAGTAGTGCAGAAAATAGCGACTTTGGTAAAGTCATTTTTCATGAAATTAACGCCTTAATCAGGGGCGTTTATATTAAATTTGACGACATGTGTAGAAGTCGTCCTTTCAATATTTCTAATTTTGTAGAATATTAAAAATCTAGAAATTTTCATAAAACGCGCCCTGGACAGGGGCGTTAGTTTACAGAAAGCGCCCTGGTATGGGGCGTCAGTTCAATAAAAGACGGCCTAGACAAAGTCGTTAATTCACAATTTTACAAATTTCGAAACGATGAAATTTCAGGAAACATGATATAGGGTCAGGACAAGAAAAATAGCAGGTTTACAAGAGATTGATCAAGCATTAATCTAGAATCATGTTTTAATTGATATATAATTATTAAACAGGGTATTTAGTAATTAAAAGAAATTGACGTCTGTGTGCAGAGCGTCAAATATGAAATTGACGACCTAGTCATGGTCGTTTTCTTGTAATTTAGAGCCCTTGATAGGGGCGTTTCTTTCAAAAACTCTTTAGAAACTAATCAAAACGCATGAAATCTATATGCATGTATTAACGGATGATGTTATAATTATTAATATGCTAGTTTGGGCTACAATACCTGAGAAAACCTACCTTATCGTTGATCTGGATGAAGGACTCGTGAAAGGTTTGGGACAATACTCTGTCTAACAGAGCCTCCTGGCGATGATAATTGCTAATAGCAGCAGCACGCACAGAAGAGGGTGCAGATGAAGAACCCCTAATTCTTCAGTCGGACGTTTCCACTCTACAGGCAACCTGTATAGGCAGAAGAAAACGAAGGTATTATTCTTCGTATGAATAACAGGAGGTAAAGGAAGAGAAGAACTTACTGGTTCTTCGGGAAGACATGAGCTCCTTAATCTGTAGAAGATGAAGAAGCATAATTAATATTCTTCATGTAACAGGGAAAAAGAACTATACGAATAACCTGCTGTTCATACCTTAGAAGACTCCGATCGCCAAAATAGCGAATCAGATCGACACGGTGAGTATTTATAGGATTTTAGGATCCTAATAGGGTTAGTGTTTGATTGGAAGTAACACTTCCATGATAGAGTTATTACTACATTCGAACTCTTTCTCATAGTTATCAACTTACCCTAGATAAGTTCCTGCTTCGAACGGAACATAAACTGAATTAACGTCCTAGGTAACGGCGTCGAATTTAAATTGACATCTTGGAATGCATCGTTTCTTGTTGAAACGCGTCCAAGCAAAAGGGCGGTACAATTACTTGCCTTTTTATGTAATTTTGGTTGTTTAAGATTTGATGCCTTGAACTGTGGACGTCCTTTCTTAAAAACACGCCTTAGGTGAGGGCGTTTCTTGTCAAGTAGCGCCTTTATCTGCGGCGTTATTTTCATCAGGGTTTAATTTTTTTCCATTTTTGGTTTTATCGTTTATTTACTTAATCTTTTAATCTATTTTGATTTATCTATCTCCTTCTATTTTATCGGGGTTGCTACACTAATGCAGGCAATATCAAGCAGGTGATATGAGAATCAGTCAAGCGAACGAACAACAGTAAGCAGTAAACAAGGGTTCTGTGGGCACAGAAAAAAATGACGACCTGGATAAGGTCGCTATATCAACAAGAGACGACTGAGTGTCAGTCGCTAGTTACTGTGAACAGTGCAAACAGATAGCAATCAAAATAAAATAGTGCCTTAAAGTGAGGCGCTGCCTGTGGAAATGACGCATGTGCACAAGGGCATCAGATAGCAATAGTCGAACTTAAAATGTGAATAAACACAATGATAATCAAAATAACGCCTTTCAGTAAGGCGCTGTACCAGTAAAAGACGCCTCTGGGAGGGGCGTCAAAATGCAATAATTAGAAATATGATGCCTTGGTGTGAGGCGTTATATTGGGAAATGACGCCTCTGTGATGGGCGTTAATTATAAATGATGAAAATACTCGCAATAAAAAAATGGAAACAACCCCTGTTCGAACGGTCGATGTACGTGGAAATGACGGTGGTATGAAGGGCGTTATTCAGTTCCAGAGAACCGTTAACCCTGATGACAGATAGAAATCAATTTCTTTAAAATGATATGGATACTATGCAAATTGGCTAATCCAGTAGGAGGTGTGCACGTGGTGCACAAAAGGAGTGTGCTACGTGGAGCACAAAGGAGGGGCATGCGAGGGCGCCAAAGGGAGGGGCACGCGAGGGCGCCGAAGGAGGGGCACGCGAGGGCGCCAAAGGGAGGGGCACGCGAGGGCGCCAAAGGGAGGGGTAATCAAACTAAAACAAAAAGAGTCCCACCGTGATTGCCAATTTGTAGATCTAATTAAAAATCCACTAAGAAAATATAGACATAAAAGAATTAAGCATGCACGTGGTGCTAATAAGGAGAGTGATCGCTAGAGGGGTTACCTCAAAATATCAAAGGAGTGATCGCATGTACCTTGTATTGAGAGGGTGAGATTGGGGGTTCTTTCTTCCTCCTTCTATCGACCGGCCGATGAAGGGGGTTTATAGCTTGATTACCCTTGCATAAACACATAAAATAAAGATATGGATTAGCCAAAGATGTGTAGTATCAATGCTCTAGAAGTATAGAAATCAATCAAATTAAGCATGGACACACACCTTGTGTGTTTTGGTTTTAAAACCCCAAAGAGGAGTAACAAGGTTGGGTATAATAAATGCAATGGTATGCAAAGCAAGATACTCGATGTACTCAGAACGTTTCTAGCAGAGAGCTAGAAAGGAAGAGTGCATGTGATGATGATATGATGACAACTAAAATAACAAAGAGAAGATACCCTCTCTGATGTGTGTGCAGCAGTAAAGGGAGAGGAAGAGGTTCGGCGACTGTAGCAGGATGAAGAACTGCTACTGGTGGAGGGAGAACACCGCTTGGAGAAGAATCACCCGTGGAGGAATGCCCTTGGAAGGAGTTCCTGCAAATGAAAGGAAGAAACTCTCTCTTTCTGTAAAAAAAAACTCTCTCAGTTGTTAGCTATTGTTAACTTTCTTTTTTGGTTCTTCTCCTCTTCTCTCTTCTCTTCTTCTGCGTTCTCTCTCGCGCGTGAGGGATTCAAGGGGGTATTAATAGGGCCAAAAATCCTTGCCTTAATGGGATTAAAACAAGGCAATGAATCCTCAATAAGGAACCCTCTTCCCAATCGAACACAAGGTGCAAAATGAGGAAAGGGTTACTACTGGAAAGAAGCAGGCGAAAGGGAGACGGAAGTGAAAATGACGACCTAGCTAGGGGCGTCAATTGAAATGACGAGATTCACACAGTCGTCAATTCCTGAATTTAATTATAGAAATAAAGGACTTTCCTTATTTAAAATTGTCAAATGACGCCTGTTTGAACGAGCGTTAAATAATCAACGCCCCTCAATAGGACGTCAATTACCTTGAGTTTTATTTTTGTTAGAATTTGTAAAATCTAGGAATCGATGACCGCTTGGACAGTCGTTTATTTAAGAAAAACGCCCCAAATTAGGTCGTCAATTAAATGACGCCCTCCACACAGGCGTTAATTTCAATTATTTAAAGGAAAAAGCCAAGAAATCACAATTAAATATGAAGAAATTAGAAAAACTTCATATTTAAGCCAACATTGAAGTCCACTTTGGGGCGTCACATGGTGACATGAGATTTACTCAGCGTAGCATCGATTTTGGCATGTCTATAGCAATGTGAAGCCCAGAGCCGCATAGGCCCCCACTTGTGTGCACGTCTTGGAGAGCCCTCTGGCATGCAAACTGCACCAGGTGCGGCATATGGCAGGGCAGCATGCAGTAGCAGGCGGCCGGCTGTAGATCCTAAGAAATCCACTTAATGGAATTATTAAGAATTATGCAAAAGATGGAAAGGCATGCACGAGGTGCTAAGATGGAGTTTGTGATCGCCAGAGACACGAGGCCTCAAAAGATATAACAAATAATAAACATGGAGGGATCGCGAAAAATACCTTGAATGTGGGGATTGTGAGTGTTCCTTTCTCTTCAAATCGGCCGGCCGATGAAGAGAGTTCTTCCTTTTGATTACCCTTGCAAAACAATCAAACAAACACCAAAGAAGAATATGAATTAGAAATATGGCGAGTGTAGCATCAATTCTTAACAAGATGAGCATGAAAAATTGTGCAAGAACACACCTTGTGGGTGTTTGCCCTTAAACCCCTATGCAAAGAGGGTGGGGATATGATGAATGATGAATGATAAAAATATGAATAAGGGGAAAGAGTGCAAGAGTGCACTAAGGGGAGTTTCTCAACGTGATTGAGTTAAAAAAAATATATAGACATGAACATGCATGCATGAATTAATGATGATAAACAAAAGAAAACAAAGAAAGAATGATAGAAAGCAAAAGCCTGTTGCTTGGCTTTAGATGCTCGATGGGGAGAAGCCTTCAAAAGATGAAGCAATTAGTATAGGAGGAGTTCCTCCTTCAGCCAGTAGCAGCAACCTGCGTGAAAGAAGAAGAAAAAGAAAACAAAATGGAAGAAAGAAGAAGAAGAAAAATGGAAGAGAAGGAGGAAAAAAAGAAAATGCCCCCTCAACAGAGCTGCAGAAGATCTATTAATAGGGGAGAACCAAGATTAGAAGGGATAAGAACGGGCAAGAGCCCAAGGAGGGAAGGATTAGACTGGGCAAGGTAACCAAAAGAAGCAAGGACTCTCTGGGGAAAGGCTGCGTTCGTTTAGAACACGAAAGTGAAACACGACTTGGACAAGGGCGTCAATTCTGAAATTAACGACCTACCAAAGGGCGTTAATTTAAAACGCGCCTTGGAATAAGGCGTCAATTCAAGGATCATTTTTTAGAAATAAATCTTTCTTTTTTTTTTTGAAAATTGTGAAACACGCCTCAACCAAAGGCGTTAATTAAAAACGCGCCCTACCAAGGGTCGTTAATTCAAAAATAATCAAAATAGGGCTATTTTTCATTTCTTAATATTATTTTCCCATTTTTTAGGTGGAGGTGCATCTCAATGTGCTGATTCCAAAGACTATTTTTACGTATTTTTCTGACATCCGGAAGGCCACCAAATCACCTCTCAAAGGGGTTAAAAAATAATATTAAAATAATCAATTGAAAAGTGATGCCCACACCATATGTCGTTATTTCAATTTTTTTTGATTTTTATTTTATTTAAAATAAAGGTAACGTCCTATTCTTGGTCGTTACTTCCAAAAAATTCCGAAAAAGCTTTAGAAAATTCTAGAAAAATAGGAATTTGAGAGAAATGGACGCCCTCACTATATGTCGTTAATTATTTTTTATTTTTTTTTAATTTTCTTAAAAAGAAATGACGCCCCTCTTCAAGTCGTTAATTCTGAAAAATTCATAAAAATAGAGAAAAATGCCCAGAAAATCCAGAAAAATCCAGAAAAATAGGAAAAGAGAGGGAAAATGGAGAAATCCAAGAAAAGTGAGAAAAATCACTTAAATAAAGTTAATTTGAGTGTCAAATTGGGATATTACAAGGTAATATGAGATGTACTCATAGTAACGTCAATTTTGGCGTGTCTACAGCTGCCCCGCCTTGGCGTCTGCTTTGCAAGGGAGCAGAGCAAAATGAAAAGTAGATGCCAAGGTGTGATGAGACACGTAATCAACATCACTTGATGAGAATGAAATCAGGAGCTCGAGATGAAGCAATCTCGGGAAATTCAATGAAATCAACGATGTTCGGATAAAAGAGGAGGTGTGCACGCGGGCACGAAGGAGATAAAAGAATGATCAACTTCCAGCGCGGTGGAAGTACCCCAGGTCACAAACCTGTAGATTTCACCATTGGGGAGCGGTTACCAGCCAATGTGGACGTGCTGCAGCCAAGGCGGATCAAAGGGAAAATGATTAAAATAAGATGATAGAAATCCAAACAAGGAGCTTTCGAGAAAATGACCCAAAACAGCGACAAAATGAACTGAAGACACAATTCGGCAATGAATATCTCATATCCGGGAAGATTAAGATCAATTTGACTCTCCAAATCAGCTTATCAGAATGATTTTCAAAAGTTGATTCAAAATCCTACATGAATGCATGCTGGGTTTAAAGGGAAAAGTTAAAATAAATTAAAATATAAGATAATCAAGGATAATATTGTTAAGCTGCCCAGACTGGGTCAAGAAACTGATTCTGCGAGCCGATACTAAGCCGAAGTCCGTTTATCCACGCACCAACTCGCAAAAGGGAACCATCGTCCCCAGTCTTGGACGGCTCAACGGCCTATCCGTGTGACTAAGACTCCTCTGGAATCATCATTATTTTTGATGAAGGGGAACTCAAATCCCAGATTTACCAAAGTCACAAGGTCCTTGATATAATCTAGTAGCGTATGTAACATATAATAGAATGCATACAGGGGGGATGGTGATAGCAATAAGCATGGGGGAACTAAGAAATGAGGTGTAAGCACCGTGGGGCTTGGATGATGATGCCCAGTCGGTGGGACCAAGAGCCTCTTCCTGCGCTCAAAGATTCATCAGCCAAGATATAAAAGATAACAAGCACTGAATATCGCATTTAAACATAGTCATCAAAGCATATCATCAATAACATGTATATGGCATGAATAGCACGAGTTAAATCATGGCATTGCAAAGCATCATTATTTGTTGTTTGTCATGAGGATGACAATCTTGGCTAATCAAGATTTGGAGTTGAATGATCAAGATCTGATAATGCCCAGCGGCAGAGTGATCAGGGAATGATAATGCCCATTGGCAAAGTGATCAAGAAAATCAGCAGGAGTTGATTAAAAAGATCTGGAGATGAACGATAATCAAGAGATATGAGGAAATGATAATCAAAATGTCCAGGGTGACATGTTATGAGAATATCGGGAAGAATCAATAGATTGATAGCAATAAGTGGAGAGAGGTCTCATCCCGTGCTCCTGGTCCTTGCAAAGTTGTTCCTGCAAAAGCACCATCAGAAAAATACAATGCAACTTTTTTGGACTTTGAAATATGCGAATTTTTATGAGTTTTGAAAAAGATATTCAAATTTTTATGGATTTTGGAAAATATTTCAATTTTTATGGATTTTGGAAGAAATATCTGATTTTTTGTTTGATTTTGCTCAGGAAATATTCAATTTTTTTTTGCTTTTGCAATATTCAATTTTTTTGGATTTTTCACAAGAAATATATTTTTTTGGATTTTGCACAAGAAATATATTTTTAGATTTTGGTTTAGACATAGCTAATGCAGCATCAAAGGGTGTTTTAAACCATTAATTGGGGGTCCTCGTTCCTTCCCTTTTTGCTAAAATTTCCAAAGCCGGGCGTGCATTGAAGGGTGGCGCCCTATAACCGACCGCATTTGATTAACGGTGCCCCTACCAAGGCCATACCTGAGAAATATTCGGTCTTGGAGGAAGGAGAGAAGAATAATTGGAGATAAGCTTTATGCAGGATAGGAGATGTCGGGACTTGAATTCCTTCCAAGGTTTTCCCCTCAAAGAGGTAGTCTGTTGTGCCGGGGCTTTGTGCCTTTGATTTTTAGACCCTTGACATGCATACGACCAGGGTTTTCCCTGCGGGGACTTTGCCACTCTTGCCATGCCATAATTCATACTTTTGCTTTTATCAAAATTTTGGCTTGATTTTCATAATAGCCCTTTTGGCGAGATGTATATCATGAAACTCATATGAAAACTCAAATCGATTTTGGGTCAAGACTGTCCCTATTTGAGATTCCTCTCGTATTGGGGAGTACCGAGGTTGGTCATCTCATCCGTCAACCTCTTGCCTCTGCATTCGGCCGAGTAAAGAAGAGAAAAAGACTTTCAGGAATTCTCATGGCATGGCCAAAGTAGCAACGGTATTTTATCCAAAGGAGCCGGCTAAGGACGCCGTGAAGTGTGTGGATGCCCAGCTAAGGGTTGATCTTAACAAGCGGGGAGAGAACGTTGAATTCCTAGCGCGGGATTCTTATAACCAAAGTGCTGCAAGCCTAAAGACTCTTTTTGACAATGATTTTTAATTAAACAAAAACTTAAGATAAAGGTCTAAAACACCACTTTTAATCTTGTTAAGAAGCACTTCATTTTAAAAATCATGCGTGAATTAATGAGATACTGATATCATGAAATGAGTACTTACGCCAATATGTTACCTTGCAACCTTTATAGAAGCAGCTGTCAGAGGCGAGGTTGATCATCGTGGGATAGTCCTCTTTGGCAGTCAAGAAGGAGTGGTGCTCAGACCAGACTCAGACGAATAAGGAAAAAAAGGAAGAGAGGCGAGGGCTAGAACTCCCTCACTAAGGTGTGGAGACCCTGATCACATGAAAGGTCTACAGAAGAAGCGGAGAATTAGAAGGAGGAGTGAGGACTAAAGCCTCGAAAGCAGTGGGAGAAAGGGCAAATGCCCAAGGCCGTGGATGTGGAAGAAGCTGGGTCAGACCCATGATCAGGAGGAATTAGAAAAAGAAATTGGTAGATGGAAAGAGGCGGATCTGGTGGGTCTGGAAGTAGTGGAGGAGAATCGTGATAGGAGGAATCATCCGGAGGCTCCGGAGGGATAGAGTATCGAGGGACGCGGTGCCCTGGGAAAAAATAGGGAAAAAGATGATGGAAAAGGAAGAAGAAAACGAATGATGTGATATTCTGGAAGATCAGAAAGATGAATTGGAAGAAAGATGGAGGGTCCGGAGCTTCCGGAGGAATGAGAAGGGAAGGGACGCGATGCCCGGGGAAGAGTGGATGAAAAGGATCAGGAGGGTCCGGAGGTTCCGGAGGGATGGAATCAGAAGGGTCGGGATGCCTTGGGAAAAGATAGAAAGAATAAGATGGAGAATCCGGAGGTTCTGGGTGAAGAAGATGAAAAGGGGTGCGATGTCCTGGGAGAAAGTCCGGAGGTTCCGAAAGAATAAGGTGGAAAGGGGCGCGATGCCCTGGGAGAAAGTGAGAGAAATCCGGAGGGTCCGGATGCAAGAGCTGAAAAGGGACGCGATGCCCTGAGAAGAGATTGGGGAGGGGGCAATGCCCGAGCAATGTAAGGGGACCCACAGATCCCGAGGATGAAGATGAATAAGATGGGAAATGCGGAATATCCGGAGGTGCCGGAAGGCGGGGAAGATACGGGTTTGAAAACCCGGGAATCAGGAAGTGCAAATGTATGTGAATATAATGCAATGGATGCAATGAATAGGATGGATGGATGGATGAAAAATGCATGAGATGCAAAGAAGATGAGGAATATGAAGGGTGAGAGGGCGAGATCCTCCTCTTTTCCCTTGGAGTGGCCCATGAAGGGAATGTGATGGACAAAAACATGGATGGAGTTGAATGGAAGGTGGATAAAAGAGTGGAAGGCCCCGTAGCACCAAGATAACTGCCCCTCCACGGTGATGAAAGAGTATGACCCATCGGCCCAATGAAAGAAGCTTCAATAAATGACAACCCCCTTGGAAGGCCAAGATCAATAATGTGAGGGGATTGAAAAGTTGGAACAGGAAGCATTGCCATGCCCATTAATTGTGGTGTATAAGAAGTGTTGAACAAAATGGGCATTCGCCCCTTGTATGGAGGAATGGAATCAAGATTTGGAAGATGGAACAAAGGGTGCCCTGCCCGGCCCTTGGATGGCATCAACGCTTGGCATTCTCTGAGCAATGGCGGTGACCTGGCCCCTTCGACCATGTTTGGCACAATAACCCGGATCGGCATCCGGTAAATAAATTCTTGAATCTTGAACGGCACAGCCACGGCCAAATTCTCCTTGCGCGGCGCTCGATTATCCTTGGCACAAGTTCTTGCAGAAGCACTCCCCTTCCGAGTAGTAAAGGGAGGTGAGGCGGAGGGCCTTGTGGATAATGGAGTTTTAATGGAAGGTGTAATGGGAGGTGTAGTGGAAAGTGTTGGTAAATGGGTGAAGGGAGGCGGAGGTTCAAACACGTCGAGCTTCCCCCTTTGCTCGGAAGCAGTAGGGGTTGGCTTGAGTGCAAAAAGGGATGGACCTTGCTCAGGATTAGCCACGGGTAAGGGTGAAGGGTTAAGTGGTGGAGTAGGTAAAGTAGGTTTTAGGGTTAAAGGGATAATGGAAGGTTGAATTGGGGAAGGTTCGATGGTAGGCTCGGTGGAGGCTAAAGGCTCAATATGTGGAGGTTTTATAGTGGAAGGCTTGGGGGAGGCTGGTGTTGTGAAGGTTGATGGCATAGTGGATGGAGGTGTAATTAGTGGAGGTTTAATGGGTGACGGTTTGGTGCGGAGGAAATGCCGAACAGGGCGAACGATGTTAGGAGTGGGAGGAGACTCAAAATGCGTCGGCGCAGGTGATTGGAGTATCGACCCGTCGTCGTAACACCAAGAAGTCTCGGAAATAGGGGGTGAATTGGGAAAGGTGGCTTCATCATGAGCAGGAGGTTCATCAAATGATAGTGGGGGAAGTGTGAAACGAAAGAAACTCGGAAGGGGTGCTTGCGGAGCTTCATCGTATACTGCCTCGAATTCTTCAACTGTCGGTTCTTCATTATCAAATTTAAGTGGACACCGTAGTGGAGGCGTATATGTGGATGGAGGAATGTAATGATGTTGCGCATGTGGAGATGGAAGGTCATATGAATGAAGTGTGCGGATGGGTGGAGGGCGGACGGTGTCCACTTGATCATCGAAATCTGCTGGCTATTGCTTGCTTGAGCTGCCGATACCATAATCATCTCTCCTATCCTTCCATTCTTTCTCCATCTTAGTAATATTATCCAAAGCGGCATGGAGAGGATTGACCGGAGTAGGAGGAGCCATGACCCTCTTTAATTGTTCCTCCATCAAAGTGATTTTATCAAGAAGGGTTTGTTGGAGGGGTGTAACTTGAGCAACCAAGGGTTGGCAGGGCCTTCAAGGAGGGGTGGCATAAAAAGGCCGTGGAGGGGAGTTAACGGGATGACCCGCAGAAGAACCCGGATGGGCCGGATTGCAAGGAATAAATGGGCCTCGGGGCCGTGATGGAGAAGGAATAGAAGGAGGCGGGTGTCGGACCACCCGAGGAGGATGGTGAATAGGAGGAGATGGGTGATGGGCTACCCGATTAGGATTGTGAATAGAAGAGGGAGGTGGGTGATGGGCCACCCGTGTAGGGTTGGAAGGAGGAAGAGATGAAGGAGATGCACCCTCAACAGCGGCCTTAAGGGCTTGGATCTGTTGAGGGGTGAGATGATCTAATGCATGAATGATTTGGGAGACCTTCTCATCGTTGGGAGGAGACAATCCCGAAGGAGTAGTGGCTTGAAATTGAGATGAGGGACCATAAGTTTGGACATTGCTCATGGGCTGGGCATGACCATAAGAATGAGGACGTGGTCCCTCGAAAGCATGGTGAGAGTTTAGATGAAAATGTTGAAATTGAGGAGAATAAGATGTGCATGGTTGTGCATCCTCATGAATTGGATTAAACATGTTGGTTTTCTTATCATGGTAAGCCATTATTCAATCAAAGTTCAAAATAATATGCAAAAAGCACACAAGTTGGAATGGTTACCTTTGATCTTAATTTGTTTGAACCTTGATGAATTAATGAATTTTCACAAATTTTGGTGTGATTCACACAAGGGAGGATCCTAGTTTCAATATGGTTTGAACTCCGGTGCCAACTAGGAACACTCTCTCACCATGTATAGGCCAACTAAACCCGGGACTTCAAAGGGTACAACCTGCCCGGCGTCCGTGAGGGAATCCACGGGTGCGGGGACTTATGGAGGCTTGGTTTAGGAATTTTCAATCCAAAGAGACGGAATGCTCAATGGAGGGTCCTTCCTTCACCAAGAGGGTGTGTGGAATCCTAATGTAGAGAGAGGAGGTCTCCCAAACCAATGCAAAGATGAATGAATGCAGCAGGGTAAACAAGCCAACCACAGCAATATAATCAATCAACAAGTATAAGCATGAATCAGCATGAAAACCCACACATGGGGAGGGTTCTGCAAACCCACAGTAAAAGGCGCCCTGGCAGGGGGCGCTACCAACAAAGAGACGACAGGGTCACTGTCGTGAGTAATTGTGAGGGGGCCCAGGGGCATCAAAACACGCGCCTTAGAGTGAGGCGCTATAAGTAAAAGGACGCCCCTGCCAGAAGGCGTCAAATCCAGAAAAACGCCTTGCCGAGAGGCGTTAAGCAATAAATAGACGCCCTGGATGAGGGTGTTAATTCAAAAGCGCCTCTGGCTGAGGCGTTAATTACCCAGGAAAGCTCCACGCCCAAAAATATCAAGATACTCACAGTCACAACATAATCATGGCAATCAATATGAACGATACAGCATGCTCATCAAAATTTTGAATAAGTGGAATTTTCAAAAAAATCTAACAAGCTGACAGATCACTTGGGGAGAGTGCAAGGCACAATGGAGGGTGCCCGAGGGGCACGAAAAGGAGACAGACCGAGGGTGCAAAAGGGGAGATGGCACACATGGGTGCCTAAGGGGAAGGGGTAATCAAAGAAAAACGAAAAGGGTCCCACCGTGATCGCCAATTTGTAGATCCTAAGAAATCCACTTAATGGAATTATTAAGAATTATGCAAAAGATGGAAAGGCATGCACGAGGTGCTAAGATGGAGTTTGTGATCGCCAGAGACACGAGGCCTCAAAAGATATAACAAATAATAAACATGGAGGGATCGCGAAAAATACCTTGAATGCGGGGATTGTGAGTGTTCCTTTCTCTTCAAATCGACCGGCCGATGAAGAGAGTTCTTCCTTTTGATTACCCTTGCAAAACAATCAAACAAACACCAAAGAAGAATATGAATTAGAAATATGGCGAGTGTAGCATCAATTCTTAACAAGATGAGCATGAAAAATTGTGCAAGAACACACCTTGTGGGTGTTTGCCCTTAAACCCGTATGCAAAGAGGGTGGGGATATGATGAATGATGAATGATAAAAATATGAATAAGGGGAAAGAGTGCAAGAGTGCACTAAGGGGAGTTTCTCAACGTGATTGAGTTAAAAAAAATACATAGACATGAACATGCATGCATGAATTAATGATGATAAACAAAAGAAAACAAAGAAAGAATGATAGAAAGCAAAAGCCTGTTGCTTGGCTTTAGATGCTCGATGGGGAGAAGCCTTCAAAAGATGAAGCAATTAGTATAGGAGGAGTTCCTCCTTCAGCCAGTAGCAGCAACCTGCGTGAAAGAAGAAGAAAAAGAAAAGAAAACGGAAGAAAGAAGAAGAAGAAAAATGGAAGAGAAGAAGGAGGAAAAAAAGAAAATCCCCCCTTAACAGAGCTGCAGAAGATCTATTAATAGGGCAGAACTAAGATTAGAAGGGATAAGAACGGGCAATAGCCCAAGGAGGGAAGGATTAGACTGGGCAAGGTAACTAAACGAAGTAAGGACTCTCTGGGGAAAGGCTGCGTTCGTTTAGAACACGAAAGTGAAACACGATTTGGACAAGGGCGTCAATTCTGAAATTGATGACCTACCAAAGGGCGTTAATTTAAAACGCGCCTTGGAACAAGGCGTCAATTCATGGATCATTTTTTAGAAATAAATCTTCCTTTTTTTAAAAAAAAAATTGTGAAACACGCCTCAACCAAAGGCGTTAATTAAAAATGCGCCCTACCAAGGGTCGTTAATTCAAAAATAATCAAAATAGGGCTATTTTTCATTTCTCAATATTATTTTCCTATTTTTTAGGTGGAGGTGCATCTCAATGTGCTGATTCCAAAGACTATTTTTGCGTATTTTTCTGACATCCGGAAGGCCACCGAATCACCTCTCAAAGGGGTTGAAAAATAATATTAAAATAATCAATTGAAAAGTGACGCCCACACCATATGTCGTTATTTCAATTTTTTTTTATTTTATTTAAAATAAAGGTAACGTCCTATTCTTGGTCGTTACTTCCAAAAAATTCCGAAAAAGTTTCAGAGAATTCTAGAAAAATAGGAATTTGAGAGAAATGGACGCCCTCACTATATGTCGTTAATTTTCTTAAAAAGAAATGACGCCCCTCTTCAAGTCGTTAATTCTGAAAAATTCATAAAAATAAAGAAAAATGCCCAGAAAATCCATAAAAATCCAGAAAAATAGGAAAAATAGGAAAGGGAGAAAAAATGGAGAAATCTAAGAAAAGTGAGAAAAACCACTCAAATAAAGTTAATTTGAGAGTCAAATTGGGGTATTACAAGGTAATATGAGATGTACTCATAGTAACGTCAATTTTGGCGTGTCTACAACGGCGAGCCTCCTCACGCATGCAGGGCAGTGGTAGCAACATCATCATGGCAGCGGACGTGGGCACCCGGGCTCCTACAAAATTGCATGACACTCACCTCTCTGGGATGAACTTCATTCCTCCCCCCTCTTCTCTAATGTAACGTCTCGGGTTTTTTGTACATTTTTCGGATCTAGATCAGTGGGTTTCGGATCAGTTACGGACGTCCGAGAGCTTGTTTCGTGTTCCCGCGGGTTTTTCTCGGCAAAACCTACAGAACCCTGTGTAGGGCGCTCTGGTGCGTTCACCCACTCCAGGATGGTACCGTTGCGATCAGCGCGTCGCGAGGATCGAGGAAATATTTTTTGTGAATTTATGGTAAATTTTGGGATTATCTATAAATACCCCCCTATTTCCTCATTTTTCTTTACCTTTCCTTTTTCTCTCTTTTCTCTCTTTCTTCCCGTTGGAGAACCCCCGCTCCCCCACAGTAGCCGTTGACCTCCCTCTCTCTCCCCGGCGATCCGTGAGCACGTCTTCCTCCCTCCGGTGGCAGCGCAATCGTGACGGCGGTGACGAGGCGGGCTTGGCGGTGGTAATTCACGGCGTGGGGGCGTGATTCATGTGTGGTCGAGAGCGGCCATCCACGTAGATCCGGCAGAATTCGGCCGCTTTGACGTAGGGTGACGGATCTCTGCCCCTCTCCCCTTCCTTCCTGTGATTTATAGGCCATGGAGAGATCTAGAGGGGTTTAATTCCATGTCGGGAGGATTTTACATGTTAAGGTTCGTGAGCCGATCCACCCGTTTGTCTTAGTTTTGATCGCTTCCGAGGCCCTAGATGCATCCTAGGAAGGGCTGGGGATGTTTCCCCTTGTTTCCCATCACAATGGGGTGTGATTGGGTGTGGAATTGGGCTCTGGTGGAGCTCAATTCTGATTTTCTGTTGCACAACGCAGAGGGCGGCCACATAGGTGGTCGCCCAGGCCCAAACTAGGCGGCCAAGACCCTGGTCGCCCAGCCTTCTGGGTAGCCAAGAGTCTGGCTGTAGCGCCCGTGCTTTAACAAATTCGTAGCAGTTCGGATCTAGGCTTTGTCCTGGTCGTTTTGACTATTTTTGTGGATTTTTAGGCGTTCGTTTGGCATTTATAGGAATTTGTTTAAGATTAATTGAATAATAAAGGGCATATTCACCATTTTTGAAACTTATGAGGTTTATTTGTAATTAGAGTTAATTTTTCAAAAAAAAATAATAAAACAAAATTTTTATATGACTCTCGTACGCCTCTCTCTCTCCCCTCACTTTCTCCTTTCCTCTCTCTCTCTTTCTCTTTCGCACGGTGACGCTTCCCCCCCTCTCCCTCGGGTTTTATGTGTGCGGACCCCGGATCGAGGTGCAATGGCAGTCAACGGGACCGGCTCAACGCGAGGATCACGTTAGTGCCAACCTCATCGCGGATGGTCGGCCGTGCTGTCGCTTGGGCATAAAAGCTTATCGTGAGGTTTTCTCGAAGTACGTGCCGTGTTTGTCGTCGGTTCTGTGAAAAAGGTAGGGGGATGGAATCCTTACCTCGCTAGGAGTGTATAGGTAGCACATGCATCGGCATCTGAGCTCATTTTCCTAGGTTTTCGTGCATTTTTACATGTTAGGCCCATTTTAGTTCAATTTGTGAAATTGCATGATTTGGGCTTTCTTTTGAGTTTGGATTGCATGTTTAGCTGTAGAATGGTTGTATGGCATGTGTGGATTGATTTATTTTCATTTTCTGTTTGTTTAGGCCCTTCCGGGCGGTGTTTCGGCCGAGACCGAACCCGACCCACCGTCACGCCGTCAATACGGCTGATGGGAGACTGTCCATCGTTGAGCGGTCAGCATTGGACCGTTTATCCCCTTTAGGCGGTGTGTAGTGGACCGTTTAACCCCTGGGAACCTCTAGGAGGTGATTTCTCAACAGTCAACCCCAGACCGTTTATAGACTTGTGCGGTCTAACCTAGACCGTTCGACCCAGTTATGCGGCCCCACTAGGACCATTTACTCCTTTGACTTTCAATGGCGGTTCGTTGGAACGGCTTTGACCAGACCGTCCATGTCCCTTCTATGGTCTATCGTATGACCGTTTATCTGGTTTATTGGCATATTAGTTTTAATTCTGCAAATTAGTTTAAATTCATTTGGTGCTATACGGCCACAGGGTGACCGTTTAATGTTGTTTAGGCGGTGAGCAAGGGACCACCCATCTATATGTGCGGCGCTGATTGCACCGTTCATCCTTTCACAATTGATTTTTGTGCGGTCAGAGCAATGACCGTTTATCCTATTGGTGCGGCCATGGGAAGACCGTTTAACTCCCTGGGCGGCCAGTGGAGAACCGTTTATGTTTAGGCGGCTGGAGCAAGACCGCCCATGTATGCAGAGTTGTGAACAGCGTGGTTTACATGGATTCGTGCATGGTTATGCGAGTAGGGTTATTTCTCTCACTTTCCTTGTGATAGAGCCACTAGTCGTAGCCCTACGACGCGGGTCGACCCACCAGAGAGGGGTGGTAGGGTATCCCAATCAACGGTTTGTAAGCTAGTTTCCGTGGGCCCCCGGCTTGGCCGTAGCGTCCTACGGAGGGGGAAAACTAGCTGGAGGACCTGGTTCAGGTAAGAGCTAGTGTGTGCACACGTGGTCAGAGACAGGGACTGGCACTGACGAGTGTCACTCTGACTAGTTACTCGGTTTGGTACTCATTTTGTTACGCCTCTCCGTGTAGACGCTTACACGTGAGTTACTGGAGGCCGCAGAGTAAGTCGTCAAGGACGCATCTGGTCTCTTTCTACTAGTGAGGCTCTCTTATTCTATGACGGAGTAGACTTCTCCTGTCACCTGGAAGTAGTGAGTAGATTTATTTTTAGCATTGGTGTTTCGTGAGATTTGGTGTTAGCTGTTTATTTTACTACGTAGTTAGATTTACAGCTTTATTATTGTTCTAATTATGCCATTTGCATGTTTAATTGCTTATTGCATGCTGGTTGCCTTTACTTTTTGCATGCCGGTGTGTTAGTGCGTTGTAGGGATCCGCGTGACCCCTACTGAGTCTGGCTGTAACTCACCCTTCCCATTTACAGGTCAGCCGCCCCAGCCTCCCGCCGCTTCGTCGTCGCGTCCGTTTGGTGATCGTGTGTAGGGTCGCCAGCTGTAGTCGGTTCGTCTTTTGTTGTACTTTTGGCCGGGGTATGCCCCGTGTAATTGTACTGTAGACTTGTGCTCTGTTGTAAATCTGGACTAGTGTATATATTTACCACTCTGTTATTTTAAATTACTTTCGCATTAATATTAATTTCTGTTGCTAATTGTCAATATTGTGTGTTGTAATTCCAATTCGTAATGCAATCCCTCAACAACTCTCACTAACCCTTCAGGGGCCTCATCAGCCTCTTGGGAGGCCTCCCCAGTTCTTGGTATTGGTATAGCGATTTATCGGTATATCGGTATCATGAACTCTGGGTCGTCACACTGGCCGCCCAGCCCTTGGGCAGCCAGCAGTCTAGCCGCCCAGACCCAGGAGTGTGGGCGGCCAGACCCCTTGCCGCCCTCACCTTGATGCCCAGGTGGGCGCCCATGGCGATGTTCGCCCACCCTCTAGGCGACTAGAGAGGTGGTTACCCAGGCAAGGGCAGCCCAGGACCCCTGGGCGACCCATGGTTTGGCCTCCCAGCACTGACCCGGCTCCCGGGGTGTCGTGCTTCATGTTTTCTTGCCCCGCTGGTGTCCGGTTTGAGGTTCTGTCTCACAGGTGAGGTGTCCACACGTGGTGCTAGAGTTCGGGCTTCCCTTGTGGGTCATTTGTGCTGTACTATCTCTTGTGAGTGATTTACTAGAAGTTTCCACGAGCTAGAGAGTCTACTCCTTCAGCGACCCTCCACTAGTCGTAGCCTGCCAGTACGCGTGTGCTGGTCTACCTGGGAGTGGTGGTAAGGCAACCCGAGAGAGACGGCTTTAGGTTGGTGGCCGTGGGCATCCTACTATGGTGGCTCGAGTCTGAGTCGAGAGGAAGAACCACCTAGAGGGCTTGACGTAGCGCAATCAGTCAGTGTGTGCACACGTGGTCGGGGGCTTCGGACGCGTGCTGATGAGCACTACCTCGACTAGACCCTTGTCAGTGTTACTTGTGTGTGTCTCAGTTTCCTCCTGGGGTGAGTAGGGAGACACTTGTGGCACGGTGTAAGACGTCAGGGGACGCATTTGGTCATTCTTCTAGTGGGAGGTACTCCCATCTGAGCAGGTAGAGACTCTTGTTTTTGTCGCTTAGGTCTTGTTGTAAAGACCCTGTCGTGACTTCAGCGACGCTTTAGTGACTCTTGGTTCTGACCCGAGTGACTTTCGAGCTTGGTTCTGACTTTAGCGACGTTCGAGCGACCGTTCTGATTTAATCACTCAACTCTTAGTCGTGGTTTTACCGCCGTGACGTGTGTCTCGGTTTTAGCACCTTGAGATCGGTGTTTGTTATTCCGTGACTCGCCTTTTACTCCTTTGTGTGCAGTATCACGTTTTACAAGGTAGGGGTCCGAGTGATCCCTACTGAGCCTTGTTTATATGAGGCTCATTCCCTACGTGTTTTCACCGTGTTTCAGGTCAGGCGAGGCTTCAGGAGAGCGCGCCTGAGGTTCACCGAGGTTCAGGTGCCCAGGGTTAGTTGCCAGAGCCGTGGAATGTCCCATGTAGTTGTACTTTTCTTTCTATTACTGTACTAGCTGTGGACAAGACTAGACTACTTTTATCATTGTATTATTTCCTTGTGATAAATTATGGACCATGTACTTTATTTAATGCAATTTAATTACATGTTTATTCATATAAACTGTGTAGTTATCCAATTATTTGTGATTCTTGTGTTTCTCCACACCATCCTTTAACCCTTCTGAGTCTTCGGGCTCGTGGGTGGCGGTTCGGGATTCGAACGATATCGGGTTCCTCTCGGTATCCGAATCTCGGGTCGTTACAGTGTTGGTATCAGAGCGAGGTTGTGGAATACATAAGAACCATAAGTAATTGCGATGGTCCACTAGTCCACAAGCTATACAGTTGTGATGAGGGCATCTCATAGTGCTCTCTTTGGCACGGATAGCCTGCATCATTTTGAGGAAGCCCGGTGTGGACGCCAAAAAATGACGATGATGATCATGTCGACATTCGCGTCTACACATTAGAGCGCGAGTCGAAGACAGAAATGCCGAATAAACCTCATGCCTCACCCGATCAGGACGAGAACTCGCTTGGTGGTCCTCTACCCACTAAGGAAGCCCCCTAAGCAGAAGATACAGCTACAAGGCTCCGACCGGCCATGCCGAGAGCTGAATCAGAGAAGAGTCGGGAGCTCCAGCACAGTCTCGGCATGCTCTAAAAGCCACGCAGAATCTGAGACCGAGTCCCAGAGGCTACAAACGGAATATTACAGAGGCCATGCATTGCAACCGAAACATTCTGGGAATGCCGACATTCATATAAACGGCCGCGACTTCGAAAAGAATCCGTTTGGTGCATAAACGGCACGTAGGGCCTTAAAACGGCGCGCCTTAAAACGGCGCGCCCCCCCCTCTTAAAACGGCGTGCCCCCTTCTTCCTTTGGCTACACGGCGTGCTCCCGTCGAAGGGGCCTCCCCTTTTGATGCTTAAAACGGCGCCACTTGCGTTGCATTAAAACGGCGCCCATATGGCTACTACGGCATGGCCATCTTGGAGGCAAGAAAGTTGAACCGGCGCGCCAATTGCACTTGGGGTAAAACCGGCGTGGGCACTTTCCGCCGCGCCGTTTTAACCCCTCATTCTATTCTCTGAAGCGCTTCCCCGACGCGTAAACGAGCCATCCCATCTGCACTCCGATGCTCTGTTTTGCATCATTATGGCATGCAAAGAACATTCAATGCCCATGGCCCTTCCTCTACCTCCGTTCGACAGCACATAAGCAGCAGCAGCAAGGCAAGCTCCGACAAATCTCTGAGCGTCCCATCCTCGGACGAGCAGCAGTGTATGAGACGAATCAACGGTGTCCAGCACAGCCAGTCAGCTCTGAGCTTCGTCGCGGACGAGGTGGAGGTGGCAGGAACCTCCCCAGGCTGGGCAATATATAAAATGGGGGCTACATTGCAAGACACAGACAGACAGACAGGAGAGGAGGGACCAATAGGAGGGAACAGAAGAAGAAGAGAGAAGAGGCTAGAGGGAAGGCTGTTGGTTCGGCTAAGGTTCCCAGCGTTCGAAGAGAAGAGGAAGCTACATCCATCCCCATCTGCAAGGTGAAAAAAAAAGAGAGAGAGTAAGAAAGAGAGAGGGGAGAGAAGGGGAAGAGCTTGTGCTCTGTCCCTCCTTCTCCCCCACCGATGTATCTTCTTTCCCCCACCTCAACACTTAGCTTTTCTTTTATCTTCTCCGTTGTATTCTCCCCCGTGCTTTGGGGGTAGATCTCCTTTCCCCTTGAGGATGAATAAAATAGTGACTCTTGTGGGCGTAAACGGCATTCTATTGCTCTCACCTCTTCCCCTTTTTCTTCCATTTTCTCCCTCCCGGTTTTAACATCACCTGGGGTCCTCAGAAGCTTGCCCTTCTATGGCATGAACTCTGAGGGAACCTGTTCAAAGGGTGAACATTCATGGCCACCTATGGCCTACATCTGTCCCGTTCCACGAGATCATCACCCGTGAGCTGTGGTCGTTCTTGCAGGCTGGCCCTCGAACGTTCCATACTCACATCTGGGTTCGGACCGCCATGAGGCTACTCCGATTTTTGAGAGTCTACCCCGGAGCAATCCGATTGGTGGCTTTCCTTTATCTCTGGCAAGCCCCGGTCTAGGGGAGGTGCTGCCCGATTTTTGCCAAGGCTAAGAACGCCCAACAACTAGTGAACAAGTTGAACTGATGAAGAACGAAATGAGGCCTCTGTGAGCAACTGCTGGAGTAAAACACTTAGACGTTCATACTGTTTCATCATAATAAATGATTAAAACGGTTAAAGCTCTTAAAACCTCCTCATTACTAGCTTGATCTATCAATAGAACGAACAAATCAAACCTTGAATCAATCTACGGGTGAAAGGAAAAGAAAACGCAGTAACAGAGCTCTGAAACAACCCCATATAGCTATCCCGGCGCGGGTTAAAACGGCGTGGCCATTGTTCCACTGCGCCGCCTCAACCCTCCTCACAAAATCCCCCTATCTCTTCTCCAAAGGATAAAATGGCGCGCCCTCTCCCTTGCCCTCATACACCTAAAAACGGCGCGCCCCTCCCACTCCTCCATACACCTAAAAACGGCGCGCCCTTCCCACTCCTTCATATCCATCTAACCGGCGCGCCCCTCCCACTCCTCCACACGCCTAAAAATGGCGCACTCTTCTACTCTCACCTCTCCTTGCAAATTGCTAACAGGGCGTGGCTAAACCGGCGCCCCCCCCCCCCTTTTAACATTCTTAACCCGGCGCCCCTTAACCGGCGCGCCCATCTCCTTGCAACTGGTTAATACGGTGTGGCAAAAGAAAACTAAAAGAATGAAAAGAAGAAAGAAAACTATTGAAATTAAAGAATAAACGAGAGAATAAGGACTAAATCAGTAAGCAAAATAGAAAGAATGGAATGGGAATAAACCACTTAAATCAATGATCAGAACGACGGCAATAGCATACCCCCCCCATAATTAAATTTTGTTCTGGGGGCGCTGCCCCCGGAAACCCCCGCAAGGGGCGCTGCCCCCTTGACCCCCGCGACCTGACCGGACAGGTCGAACCCCGCGACCTGACCGCGCAGGTCGATCCGCGTGTGAGGGCGCACGTTAGTGAGCTCGGGCTATGCACTTAATAATTCACTCCCACAGACTGGGTGCAAAGAGAAAATCGACGACGCCTTATGGTATCGGACGTGGTTTACGGAATTTCTGACATGGCCATAGTTCGAAATCATCTCCGGCCAACAGTCTATCAACTTGACCCGTTTCTACCGGGATCCAATCCCGTATTCTCATTAAACTTGCCTTGTTCGTGGCAGACATTCATGCGGTTTTGTTACCGTCTTTTATACTACAAGCACGGAGCTTTGTCCGAACATGAAGCGGCCCATGAGTGGCCAACATAGTCTGAACATTCACGTCCCGAGACGGGTTTCTAGCATAGTTTATCTTTCACTATCCTCCTGCATTATTAGTATTCTCTCTAGGCCGTAGGGCCCTTATTCCCGGCAATCAATCAAGGGTGTTCCCCCGTATGGGGGATGTAAATAACGCCGTGACCTTTATGGCGCGGCGGGTTTCGGTCCTGACACGAACCACACAATTGTCTGATTAGTCAGATCGAGCGTACCATGGCTTCCACGAAGCCCGAATAAATCGTCACTTTGTGACTGGCACGCCCTCGCACTAAATAGAACAATTAACCCCGACCAACAAACGAACAGATCCCCCACAAATTTTAGTGCGTCCACACCCGGCTATGAGATCACATGTTATTTTCCTTTTCTTTGAGTCATATCTTATGTACTTTCTTTTATTGAGTCATGTTGTTTTAGTCATTTCTCTTGTTATGCTTATTTGGGCCTTAGTACCTTAGTTATGGGCCCATAGGCTTGAGTCAAGGATATGCTTGGTCTTTTACCTAATTGTCAAGGGTACTTTGGTCATGTAAAGAGTGGATGCCTATATATAGGCCCCATCTCTCCTCATGTACTCAACTTTTGATGAATCAATTTGAATAGAAGCCTTTTCCAAATCTTACTCTCCTCCACCAAAGTTCTTCTCTCTCTCTCTCTCTCTCATTATATATATCTCTCTCTCCTCAAAGAAGGGGGGCGAACCCCTCTCTCTCTCCTCCTTCTCCCACCTACCACCTAACTCACCTCCCTCATTCAAAGACCCCCCCAACTACCCACCACCCCCATAACTCCACCCCAGCCCCCAAGGTAGCTTCTACCAATCCAAACCCCACCACTCAACCACCAACTACCCCATCCACTTCCCTAGGCACCTCCCCACCTCCCCAAGGCTAAAGGAGCTTCTCCCAAGACCCATTTTTGAATTTCCCTTCCATCATACATCTCCCACAGCAGGCTTGGTCGCCCAAAACCAGCCCCCACACTAGCCCAAAGTTGCCCTCCCCTTCCCTCTCCATTACCCACCTTGTGCAGCCCTCCCCTTCCCCTACCCACTCCAGACAGCTCCAGCTCCCTTCACCCACCCTCCTTGTTTCTCCAGCCACCACAACAGCCCTCCATCAACCCCCCTCCTCTCCCCACAGCCTTCAGCCACCCCAATCCCCCTACTACACCCTCACCACCCCTTCACTCATATCCTCTTTCATTTTCAGATCCAGTCCTGGTTGGAGGTAGCAGAGTAGCAGCAGGTTGCAGAGGACACCACATCGTCACCGGGCAGCTTATGGCAACATATCATACATCGCTGGAATCGACATCGAGTCAGCTTTCCAATGGTGGTGGTCCCGTGACCATCCATGCTCGGAGCTGTTCGAAGGAGCCGATCTCGCCGGACTGCACTTCCCGACTCCGGCAGGCAACCTGAGGCTGAGAGCAGAGGCTACCACAACCAGCTCGGGAAAGATCTGGGTGCCATCTTCGAAGGGAAGGAACTATGACGAGTCCTATTTTAGTACAAGGAAGTAGGAAGTCAATCGCCCACCCGAGCCCTCAGTTCCAATTTTTCTCGTCGAAGTGCGCGGGCTGCTCCTTGCTGTTCTAGGTTGGACCACCATCCAGTCTTCTGATCAGAAGTTTCTCATCCGACCTCCTTTTTGAGCCCCGTCAGTTTCTGCTCGAAGCTGTTCCAGACACGGTCGCGTCAACATCAAGTTCGTCTCAATCGGAGTTTCGTAGAATTCGTGGCACCTTCTGCAACACACCTCATCGATTCTGCACCAGATAGAAACAGAATCAATCAGTCCGGTTCCAGACTCTGTCCAGGTCAGCCACGCCATCAGGACATTCACCAAAAATTCATGCGTCATCCTTGGTCAGTGTAGAAAGTTTTGGCACTAGTTTCGGCTAATTCCGAGCTCGGCTGAGCCCGTGGCGGCGTCTTCATCAACAACCTGTCAGGCTGTTCCTGAAGCTGGCAGAACCGGCAAAGCTCGGCGAATTAGTTTCTCTCTTAGTTTTCCCCACCCCGCGTGGCCGGATTACAGCCCCTCCCTACGTGGAGGTAGTGTTTGACTGTAACACATTAACCCCAACCCCTTATCCCACCCTCCTGCGTGAGGAGTAGTGTTGTACGTTATATATTCTCAGGTCAAGCGGCATCGATGCGGCGTGCGGGTGAAAATGCTTCCCCGCTCGCCCTCGTCTTCGGCCGGGATCGGTGTCTTCACACCGATCAAGTGAGTGACTGGTCCCTACCTTGCTGTTTCATGCTTTGCTAGTTTAGTATTATCTTTTATGCCTGTCGGTCGGTGAGGGAGTGCTCGGACCCGTAATTGTTCGATTAGTGCGCCCGCAGTGGATTGTGAGTGAGAGCCACCCAACCCCACTCCCCGGCGTGCCAACTGCCCATGAAGTTGGGAATTCCCAGACCCTTAGGGGTCAGCCTAAGCCCACCTAGTCCTTTGAATATTTGGGTCCCACCTCGGACCCTCACCATCATCCCCCGGCCCCACCGGGTGATCGTATGTGCCGTGTGAGTGAGCCACTAACGTGAGACCGTTGAAAGTGCTTGTATGCTTGCGGGTCTAAGTCCTAGGTTCAACAAGTCTCTCATTTGCATCTTTGGGTTGTGCGACATCAAGTATCAGAGCGGCCATAGGCTTGTTCTTACAAGTCTAGTCTTGGGTCGTCTTCACACTAGGTCATTCATAGGTGCATTCGCACACCCGTGCATAGCCCACCCAACTTTGCATGACCACTCGTAGTGGAAGTCATTATCAAACCAATCCATCCTCTTCCAATTCCACAATGAATCCCAATCCCCAAGGGAATCCCGCCAACAACGAGCATGAGCTTCCCGATCACATGAGATTCCAAGTGGAGGGTATGGATAGTATCTTAGGACGGCTTGATGACATAACAACCCGGCTTGAGTAACTTGAGGAGAATAGGCCCACCCCAAGAGTAGGTGATAGGAGGGCACCTCTCACACATGAGGAACCAACCATAGGAGAGCTCAACCTTGACCCTCCTCCCGAACTGGAAAGAGACCCACCTCCAAGGAGGAATGAAAGATCCCCCCGGGACAACCCGGATGACCACCTTATGAGACTTGTGAAAGTAGATGCCCCCATCTTTGATGGATCTCATCACCCAAGCATCTATTTAGATTGGGAGGCGGCTATGGACCAATATTTTGATTGGTACCCAATGACCGAGGATAGGAGAGTCTGGCTTGCAAAATTGCAACTTACCAAATTAGCTAAAACTCATCGGATGAACATTGAGGCATTAAGGATAGTTAGGAGGGGAGCTCCCATCACCACATGAGGGGCCATGAAAGAACAACTCAAACTCAAATATGTCCCTCCCTCCTACTATCAAAACCTCCTAGATGAGTGGCAAGCCTTAACCCAAGAAGGGAAGACCGTTATGGAGTACATTGAGAAATTTGACTACTACCTTCTTAAGTGTGGAGTCCAAGAGGACCCCGCCGTCACACTATCCCGCTTTAGGAATGGGCTTCAATTCCACATAAAAAAGGAGCTATTCATGCGTCAAGTGGCCACTCTAGAGCAAGCCTACCAAGTAGCTCGAGATGTCGAGAAATTTTCTCGATACACCCGAACGTTTCCCCCTCGAGGGATGGACCCAAAATACATGGTACCTCGGACCAACCCCCCACCTCCTCAACGAGGTCTCCTTCTCACCCCAATGGGACCTCCTCCCACCCGGGCAGCCCCTCCTAGTGGCACCCCTCCTCCTCGCCCCACAAGTGGGCCCCCAAACCCCACTCTCAATAGACACAATCCGGCACCCACTCTCCCTCACACTAGGGCTGGCCCAAACCACCAAAGTGGGCAGCAATGCTTTAGGTGCCTTGGGTATGGACATTTTGCCAATCAATGCCCCACCAAGGACGCATCTAGCTTGCTCATTGAGGAGACAACCCCCTTGCCCCAAGATGAAGTTGTAGAAGAGGTTGAGGTGTATGAGGCCTCTCCCGATTGGGAGGAGGAGTATGAGAACCACTACATGGAGACCAATCAAGAACAAACCCCTCCATCTACCAACTCTCACATTAGAGTGGTTAGGTGCACCCTTACTCAAACCCAAGAACATGATTGGAGAAGAAACACCATCTTCCATACTTACATCCGGATAGGGAGTCATGCTAGGAAGGTCATCTTGGACAACGGGAGTAGTGTGGATGTGGTGTCACCCGACACCGTCAAACTTTTGGACCTTACCATCTCCCCACATCCACACCCATATTGAGTAGCGTGGATTGATGCCACATCTGTACCCGATAGTACTCGTTGCCTTGTCCCCATCACATTCCAATCCTACCAAAGCCAAGTTTGGTGTGACATTCTACCAATGGAAGTTGGGAGTATACTCTTAGGGCGGCCTTGGATCTACGATGTAGATGCCACCTTCCTTGGAGGGACGAACACTTGCATTTTCACTCATGAGGGGAAGAGAATCCAACTCAACCCCTCTCCACCCCGTTCCCTTCCCAAGAAGGCATATCCCTCCCTTGATGGATCCCCTACCCCTCCCACTATTCCAAACTCACCAAACCCCAACCCACAAAGTCCTAATCCTAGTTTGACCATTGGGACTACTAGGAACCTACACCTCATCACTAGGAAAGAACTTGAGGAAGAAGTCAACCAAGGGGGACAAGTGTGTGCCATTGTTATTTGCCTTGGGGAATCCACCCTAACTGACCCACCCCAATAGAAATTCAACAAATCCTTGAGGACTTCCATGATGTGTTCCCCGATGAACTTCTGGATAAGCTACCACCCATGCGCGATGTGTAACATGCCATCGACTTTGTGCCCAGAGCAACCTTACCCAACCTCCCTCACTATCGCCTCAACCCCACCGAGAATGCTGAACTTAGGAGGCAAATTGAGGAGCTCATCAAGAAGGGCTTCCTCCGCATTAGCAAAAGCCCATGTGCCGTCCCGGCTCTCCTCACACCCAAAAAAGACAGAACTTAGCGCATGTGTGTGGATAGCCGGGCCATCAACAAAATCACAGTCAAATGTAGGTTTCCCATCCCTCGGCTAGATGACATGCTAGACATACTTGCTGGAGCCACCATCTTCTTTAAAATCGATCTCAAAAGTGGCTACCACCAAGTTCGCATTAGGCCCGGGGACGAGTGGAAGACCGCCTTTAAAACTAAGGACGGTCTCTATGAATGGCTTGTCATGCCTTTCGGCCTTTCCAATGCACCAAGCACATTTATGCTCCTCATGACCGAGGTCCTCCGGCCCTTCATTGGCATCTTCCTTGTCGTCTACTTTGATGACATTCCCATATATAGCCAAACCAAGGAAGCCCACCTAGATCATCTCAAAAAAGTTTGCACCATTCTTATTAAAGAAAGTCTCTTTGCCAACCCCAGGAAGTGTCATTTCTTGACCAATCAATTAGCCTTCCTAGGATTTATTGTCTCATCCCAAGGGATATCCATGGACCCCGAGAAGGTCCAAGCCATTCTTGAGTGGCCCGAGCCCAAGACCCTCCATGAGGCCCGAAGCTTTCATGGGCTAGCCACTTTCTATAGGAGATTCATCCGTGATTTTAGCACTATCACCGCTCCTATCACGGATTGTCTCAAGAAGGGCACTTTTGTGTGGACTAGGGCGGCCTCCAAAGCATTCCTAGAGCTCAAGGAAAAAATGACCCAAGCCCCGGTCTTTTGCCTACCCGACTTCTAAAAAGTCTTCGAGGTCACTTGTGATGCATCCGGGGTAGGGATTGGAGGCATTCTTAGCCAAGAGGGTCACCCAATAGCCTATTTTAGTGAGAAACTTTGCGAGTCTAGGACTAGGTACTCCACATATGACAAAGAGCTTTACGATGTGGTTCAATCCCTTCGGCATTGGAGGCACTATCTCCTGCCCAAGGAGTTTGTGATCTTCTCGGACCACGAGGCCTTGAAGTACCTTAACACCCAACAAAAACTTAATGTCCGCCATGCCCGTTGGATCGAATATACCTTTGTCCTCAAGTACAAGATGGGTAGTGAGAACCGCGCCTCCGATGCGTTAAGTAGGCGGATAGCCTTACTTTCCACTATCCAGGTGGAAGTCACCGGGTTTGAGAGAATCATAGGGGAATATCCAAATTGCCCCGACTTTGGGACTCACTACAACACTCTCTCCACTCAGCCCCACAAGGAACATGAGGGATTCATACTCCAAGAGGGGTATCTTTTCACGGGAGTTAGGCTATGTATACCCCGGACATCACAACGAGACTTCTTAGTTTGGGAGTTACACAGTGGTGGCCAAGCTGGTCACTTTGGGGTCCAAAAAACCATAGAGCTAGTTGAGAGGCAATTCCATTGGCCCAGTCTTAAGAATGATGTAGCCCACATTGTGGGATAATGTCGCATTTGTGCCTCAACCAAGCAAGTGAGGAAAAATACTGGACTTTACACACCCCTTCCCATCCCAGATCGACCTTGGGAGGATTTCAGCATGGACTTCATCCTTGGCCTACATAGGACCTTACGCAAACATGATTCCATCTTCGTCGTTGTTGACAGGTTCTCTAGGATGGCCCACTTTATCCCATGTGCCAAGACTTCGGATGCTTCTAGGGTTGCCCGATTGTTCTTTGAGGAGGTGGTCCGACTCCATGGACTACCTAAAACTATTGTGTCCGACCGAGATGTGAAATTTACCATTTATTTTTGGAAAACTCTCCGGCATCTAATGGGAACCCTTCTCAAATTCTCCATCGCTTATCATCCTCAAACAGATGGCCAGACTGAGGTCGTCAACCGAAGCCTTGGGAACTTGCTCCATTGTCTTGTAGGGGACCACCCTGAGAATTGGGATCTCCTCTTATCTCAGGCCAAGTTTACCTACAATGATTCCGTCAATAGGTCCATAGGCAAGAGTCCATTTGAGGTAGTACATGGTTATAGGCCTAGAAAACCCTCAGATCTTATTCCCCTTCCCCCACATGCTAGAGTGTCAGTCTCAGCTGAGTCCTTTGCACATCATATCAAAGAGTTGCATGATAACATGCGCAAGCATATAGGGAAGAGCAACAAGGCTTACAAAAGATGGGCATATGCTCATCGGCGCCACTACGAGTTCCAAGTGAGAGACTCGGTGATGGTGAGGACGGAGCGGCTCCTTCCGGGGCCTGCCTCCAAGTTGAGGGCACGAGGGTCGGGACCCTTTCGAATTCTGAGATGACTAGGCAGTAATGCTTATGAGCTGGACCTACCTGAGGGTTTTGGGATACACCCTACCTTCAACGTGGTAGACCTGGTACCCTACAAGGGCCCCGCGGTGGGACCTAGTGAGGAGCTTGAGCCTTTACCCTCCCTTGAGAGAGACATCCACGGTGTGACTCTACCTCCTAGCTTGAGAGGCCGACGTGAGGAAGTGGAGGTAATACTGGATGAGCTGAGTACCATTACCAGGAACAGGGTATACCAGCGTTACCTAGTGAGGTGGAAGGGCTGTTCCCCGACCGAGGATACTTGGGTGAGCCAGGAAGACCTGTTGTGCCTTGACCCGGATATTTTGGAGCACTACCACAGTCAGATGCACCCATACTCGACGGGGTCGAGTTTTCCCCACCCCGGGGGATTTGATGAGGGCATCTCACAGCGCTCTCTTTGGCTCGGATCGCCTGCATCATTTTGAGGAAGCCTGGCTATGAGATCACATGTTATTTTCCTTTTCTTTGAGTCATATCTTATGTACTTTCCTTTATTGAGTCATGTTGTTTTAGTCATTTCTCTTATTATGTTTATTTGGGCCTTAGTACCTTAGTTATGGGCCCATAGGCTTGAGTCTAGGATATACTTGGTCTTTTACCTAATTGTCAAGGGTACTTTGGTCATGTAAATAGTGGATGCCTATATATAGGCCCCATCTCTCCTCATGTACTCAAAGAATCAATTTGAATAGAAGCCTTTTCCAAATCTTACTCTCCTCCACCAAAGTTCTTCTCTCTCTCTCTCTCTCTCTCCCCAAAGAAGGGGGCAAACCCCTCTCTCTCTCCTCCTTCTCCCACCTACCACCTAACTCACCTCCCTCATTCAAAGACCCCCCCAACTACCCACCACCCCCATATCTCCGCCCCAGCCCCCAAGGTAGCTTCCACCAATCCAAACCCCACCACTCAACCACCAACTACCCCATCCCACTTCCCTAGGCACCTCCCCACCTCTCCAAGGATGAAGGAGCTTCTCCCAAGGCCCATTTTTGAATTCCCCACCCAACATACATCCCCCACAGCATGCTTGGTCGCCCAAAACCAGCCCCTACACCAGCCCAAAGTCGCCCTCCCCTTCCCTCTCCATTGCCCACCTTGTGCAGCCCTCCCCTTCCCCTACCCACTCCAGCCAGCTCCAGCTCCCTTCACCCACCACTCCTTTTTTCTCCAGCCACCACAACAGCCCTCCATCGACCCCCCTCCTCTCCCCACAGCCTTCAGCCACCCCAATCCCCCTACTACACCCTCACCACCCCTTCACTCATATCCTCTTTCATTTTCAGATCCAGTCCTGGTTGCAGGTAGCAGAGTAACAGTAGGTTTCAGAGGACACCACGTCGTCACCGGGCAGCTTCTGGCAACATATCATACATCGTTGGAATTTTCATCGAGTCAGCTTTCCAACGGTGGTGGTCCCGCGACCATCCAAGCTCGGAACTGTTCGAAGGAGCCAATCTCGTCGGACTGCACTTCCTGACTCCGGCAGGCAACCTGAGGCTGAGTACAGAGGCTACCATGACCAGCTCGGGAATGATCTGGGTGCCATCTGTAGACACGTCAAAATTGACGTTTTGTTGATCAAATCTCATGTTATTATATAAATGCCCCAAGTGGACTTCAATATTCCTATAATATGAAGTTTTTCTATTTTTGTGGATTTTTCTGCATTTTTTTCCTGTATTTTTGTGATTCACGACTTGACTAAGGGCGTTAATTTCAAAAGTAACGACATGTTGTAGGGCGTTTTCAAAGAAAAGACGACCGTATGTGAGGGCGTCAATTCCTGGTGTTATCCCTTAATTTCTGGAATTATCTATTTTCAAAATAAAAGGCCTTTTGTGAGTAACGCCTTCTCTCAGGGCGTGATTTTAATTAACGCCGTTATCTCAGGCGTGTTATCTGAGAGGCAACGTTTCGTTTCCAAAATTAAATCCAGGAAGAAACGCCCTTTCCTAGGTCGTGTTTCAAGAAAACGTCTTTGTGAAGGTCGTCAATTCATAAAAGACGCCCTGTATTAAGGCGTGTTTCACTCCAGAGTCCTTCCTTTTTCCATCTTTCCCTCACAGTTCCCTGCTGTCTTTGGACTCTTGCCCGATCTTGATCCTTCCCTGGATGCCTCATTGCCTGTTCTTATCATCCCTTGGTTTGATCATATCCGCTTGAGGCATTATAAATTGAAGCCTTGACCGATCGTGCAGAAGGTTAAGCACCTTAAGCATTCAGCGGGTTGAACGCTCAGAAGCTTATTCATCGCGAGCAGAGCTTTCTTCGTCTTTTGCTGCCTCCCCTCTGCATCCCTTTGGGCTACATCCGGTGCTTCATCCATCATCATTCGGTTTTTTCCCTTTACTGTCGCCAGGGACAGCAGGGTTCTCATCTTTTCATCTATTTTATTTTATTTCATTCATATCATCATCCCTCCGTCCTATATATCTCTATTCACCTTGTTCACGTCTTGTTTGCATTTTTTTTATCATCAAACTCCCCTTCCCTTAAGTCTTCTTAAGGGGTTTTAAAAGAAAACAAAAAAGAAGGTGCGCATGTTGATATCTTTTCATCATTTTTATGTTGGTTTTTGATTGATACTACTGCACTTTGGCTGATCCCTTTTCTTTTACTTGTCTTTATTGTCTTTCTTACAAGGTAATCAATCAAGAAAACCCACTTCGTCGGCCGGCCGATTGGAGTTGGAGGAAGAGATCCACATTCATCCCGCATCCCATCTTTTACCAGGTACATGCGATCTTATTTTTTTAATTGAGGTAAACCCTCTGGCGATCACACACTCCCCTTGTGCACCTCGTGCATTGTTTCATCTCCACCGTTATTTAATGTTTCTCTTTTCCCATCCTTTTTAACCTCACACTCAAAAAAGTGTGGATTTTTAAAGGGATCCACAAATTGGCGATCACGGTGGGACATCCACTGTTTTCTTTATTGATTACCATCTCTATTGGCACCCTCGTGTGTCCTTTCCCATTGACACCCTCGTGTGTCCTTTCCCCTTAGGCACCCTCGTGTGCCCTTTCCCCTTGGTACCCTCGGTACCCTTTCCTTTGTGCCCCTCGGGCACCTTCCATTGTGCACTCTGCACACTCCCCGGATCAGTCAATTGTTGCTTATTAACGCCTTCGACGAGGGCGTCTTTTGATTTAACGCCCCTCACAGGGACGTGTTTTTATGAATTAACGCCCCCTTCAAGGGCGTGTCTTTATTGCATCTGCTTGCATGATCTTCATTATTTTCTCGTCTGATATTTAGCGCCCCTTACGGGGACGTGTTTCATTGATTAACGCCCATCTCCAGGGCGTATGTTTCTATAACTGCGGTGTGTTGCATGGTGATTATACTGTCTGTGGAATAACGCCCCTCTTCAAGGCGTTTCATTTCTTATTAACGGCTGTCATTAAGGCGTTTCTCTTGATCATAACTGCTGTTCGCTGCATACTTGTCAAAGTGCCTGTGAATTAACGCCCCTCTCAGAGGCGTTTCATTCATTGTCAGCGCCTTCCATCAGGGCGTGTCTCTGAGTTTTGACGCCCTCACTTGCAGGCGTCCTTTATTTATAACGCCTAACCCTAAGGCGTGTTTTTCCTACGGTCTGTGAGCCCCTCACAGAATTTACGACAGCCACACTGCCGTGTTTTCATTAAGTCACGACCTGCCACAGGGCGTGTCTTTCCTCTTGCTGTGAATACGACCTTTCCAAGGGCGTGTCTTTACTGTTCTTTTTCACAGATTGGCTATTATTCATTGCTTAGCATTTGTCTTGATATTATATTACTGCTTGGATCATCTTGGTTTGCTGGCTTGGTTGAGAGACCTCCTCTCTCTATCCTAGGATCCACACACCCTTCTTGGAATCGGGACGACCCTCCATTGAGCATTCCATCTCTTTGGACTGGAAATCCCTTTTCCAAGACCTCCATAAGTCCCCGCACCCGTGGATTCCCTCACGGACGCCGGGCTGGTTGTACCCTCGAAGTACCTGGAGTTTAGAGAACCTATACGTTGTTAAAAGAGAGAAGAACTTAGTTGACCCGGAGGTTACATTTGGATCAAACTAGGTCTCATTTGGCAAAAAGAGTGAACCTTCACAAATAATCCACCCTAAATCCGAACATCAAACATTAAAATCTTGCGTTTCTTGCCAACCTTGTTTGCATAAACATAGTTGAGTGATTTGATTGTCTTGTTTGGATTGTATATTTTGTGACGGTTCCTTCATTGAACATCCTCTTTCTTAAGAATGAAGCTCCGTTCAGGTAAAACCATCAACATGTCAGGCCACGGGTACTCTTATGATGATGAGAATGAGAACATATTTGGTCAATATGAGGACCCTCCCCAGGATTCTTTCTATTATGAGGGGAACTACCTTCCTCCTCACCCCCATTACTCACAAGTCCATGTGGTCGATACCACTGTCCATGAGGCGGACCCTTCGTCTCAAGTTCCATCTTCCAACACTTCGGGGAACCCTTCCCCATCCATTAATGTCTCAGATTTGATCCAAGCTCTCTCTCAGTTGGACGACTCCCAACGGCAAGCCATTCAGGCCGCCTTAAAGGGGAAATCCGTCCTTTCTTCTTCTTCTAATCCCCCTCCGGCCGTGAGTGGCCATCAAATCATTAATGACCAGGCGGTCTTGCATCCTCCCTCCTCTCGTCCACAAACGCCTACTGCGGCCATGCCGGCCCAGCAGGCGAGCTATTCAGCAGTCAGGCATCAATCCTCCCAACCTCCTCGGGTTCTACGAACGCCTATACCACATTCTTTTATTCAAAACCAGGCCCCAGTCGAGCCCGATACCAACACTCTCTTGCTTCAGAAGCTAGCCAGCATGGAGGAGCAGCTCAAGAAGGTTACAGCAACCAAGAATGCTCCGGAAATTTCTCTTCCTACGTTGCCAGTGTTCCATTTACCACCTTCTGAAATGCCGAATTTCCGGCGATATAATGGGACCGGTAACCCATTCATTCATTTAAAGGACTTCCGATATGAGACTTCTTTCTGGCAAGACAATAAGGCCTCTCTGGCCTATTTATTCAGAAGATCTCTTGAGGGACCTGCCCTCGAATGGTTTTATTCTCTGGAGCCAGCTGATGCCAGTGACTTTGATGTTATCCAAAGGAAATTCTTGCAAAAGTACAGAGACCGGGTGGGACCTTCCCTTTCTGTTACAGATCTGGTCGCTGAGAAAATGAAGCCCGATGAAGACTTCATTATATTTGCTGACAGGTGGCGGTCTATGGCCGAAAAATTGAAGGACACATTGTCGGAACAAGAGCAAGTAAAAATGGTCATTTCTAATGCAACTCCCCAATTCCGGCACATTTTGGCCATGAATCGGCTGACAACGATGGAAGAGCTCTATGAAAGAGCTCGTTATATACAAACACAAATGAAGGATTCGCCCATCATGGGCATGTTTGAGCCGAAGCCTCGGCTGTTTAAAAAGAATACAAATGTCAACAGCGGGCCCACGACTGAGGGCACTGTCACAAACGAGCAGGTTGGCGTAGTTGGTCACCCTCACCACCAGTCAAACCCACGACCTCCGCCACGTCCACAGCAAAACCCCCATTTTACCTCCGCTCCACAGCGCCACTTCACACCCCAACCTTCTTTTGCTCCATCACCGAGCCAAGTGCCTCGCAACGACCCTCCAGCACCACCTCAATACCATCAGGTCCCCCCACCTTCCAACTATGGCCAACAACAACGGAGACCACCGCTTGGCCCCAAGAGGGCCCATTATCCGCCACTCCCAGAGAGTCTCCCTGACATTTTTAATGCTTTGATGGCCGCCAACCTGCTCGTCCTACCAAAAGAAAGAACGGTGTGGCCTGACAATGTTGACACATCTCATTACTGTGCATTTCACCGCGCCCCTGGTCACAACCTTGATCGTTGTTTCCATTTTAGAGATCATATTTATGATTTGAATGACCAGGGTGGCATTAATTGGGATGAAATGAGGCAAGTCATCGCCACCATGAAAGAAAGAAGGCCGCATCGGCAACAGCAAAATCAACAACAGCCAGTTCCGCAGCAAGCTCAGCCACAGCAAGCTCCAGCACCCCAGCAGGATATGGGGATTGTCCGTAATCCATTGCCGGAGCACGCTCCTAATCAACACGTGAACCCTGTCACGTCTCTCTACGAGGTGGAGAGAGGGCAGGGATGGCACGAAGAAAATGCCTCTGTCGGGGCATTCCACCATGATCCAAACCAAAATCAAACTCCGCGCCTTTTGCACGTTCCTCCTTCTCCTTCTAATCTCCTATCGGGACGTTCTCTTTTACGCCCCGCCAACCCACCTACCACCACCAATTCCGCGACCTTGCCGGCTCGCTCTCTTCTTAACCGCTTACCACCATAGCAACATGCCATTCCACCTTCCACCACCAATCCTACATCCGCAACCTCCAGGCCACTCCTACTCCGCTCACCGACAGCACCCGCTACCCCCTCTACCACTCCTACACCGGCAAGAGTTCCTCCACCACCAACACAACCACCTTTTGTGCCACGATCTCTCCTTATTCCACCACCTGCCAATACCCCTCGCATTCGGATATCCCTTTCTTCTTTCACGCCTCCGGCGAGGGCACCTTCTTCAAATACTCCTCCCATGCCTCCCGCGGGGGCATCTCTATTAAACACAACTACTACGCCTCCCACAGGGGCGCCCCTTTCATTGAATTCACCTTTGGTATCCCCTAGCAGGATCTCTGCTACCGACATTCCTTCCTCCTCTTCCAACCCCCCCCTAATATTGCCCCGACAGAGGCGCGTCAAGGCGTAGCGCCGCTCCGTAGTGGACGGATGTTCCACCGTGTTTTCCCACAGAGAGAGCTAGAGCCCGTACAGGGGATGCAAGAGCAGGAACAGGAACAAGATTCAGTGCCGGGAACTCAGTATGATCTGTTAAAGCACCTGGATCGCACTCCAGCCAGAATCTCCATTCTTGAATTAATCAAGAGGTCCACCACTCATCAGCTGGCCTTGAAGGAATACCTGCAGAAGGTTATGGTCAATGAGGACCTCCCGGTTGAACAGATAATTACAGTCTTGACACCTGCTAGCAGTCAGCCGGCAATCACATTCCATGAGCATGAGTTAGCACCTTTACCGGCAAGAAAGTATGCCCTATGTATCACGGTTGATATCAACAAAGTGGCTGTTAAGCAGTGTTTGGTAGACACCGGTGCATATATCAATGTGTTGCCTCCGAGCACTCTGAAGCTATGCGGTATCCCTGAGAGCCAGATACGGCCATCCACCATTACTGTCACAGCATATGACAATACAAAGAAACCCCCTCTGGGTATGATTACTCTCAAAGTCAGTTTGGGTCCAGCCACCATTACGGCAGATTTCCATATTCTGGATATGGACCCGACCTTTAATGGTATCCTGGGTCGCCCTTATATTCAGCAGCTTGACGCAGTGCCCTCTACAAACCATCAGTGCCTTAAGTTTCCGCACAAGGGCCGCATTATCAAGGTGACCAGCGTACCGATCTTACCAGAGGAGGACATACATGTAGCTTCATCAGTTCCTTCCATGTGGCCAGCCAATAAGCCGTTATTATCTGTGTTGGACATTCACTGTCCACGACCGATGCTATCTGAGACTGTTACCACCGTTGCCATGACACCCCTGCCTTCTAAGGGGAAGAAGAAAAAGAAAAATATGATGAATACCCCCGGCTGGAACATTCTGATAAGGATGGGATATCAAGATGGCAAGGGCCTGGGTGCCAAACTCCAGGGCAAGATTAGGCCCATTAAGCCTCAAAAAGTGATTGCACGAGGCGGCTTAGGCTACAAAGCACCGGACAAGAATGAAGGAGAGCCGTGGGCTGTTATGACGTCCACCTTCAAGCCAGATCGCCAGCCGCTCACCTGGACTTTAAAGACACATTTTGTCACCGGTGGCGTTCAGAACAATGAACAGACTACCGTCATTACATCATTGCTTGATTGTCAGGATGTGCACGCTAGACAGTTTGCGCGGCACATTGCCCCACTGGCCACTTACAAAACCTTGGAGACTTTAAGGCCAGATAAAAGAAGAAAAATGGGTGACCCGGAATGTGACTGGTACAGGTGGTTTGACATGAATGATATCACTTTCTCTTTAAGCCGCCTGTTCATGCCGACAGATCCAGAATGGCCGCCATTGATTCGAGAACTGATTGAAATGCCTGCCGCAATCACAGATAAAAGGCAGATGTTAAGTGACTACACAGATACGGGAGAGCCAGATGTCCCCTTTGAAGAAGGATTCTCCGTGGATAGGCTGTGGGCCGGCCTTTTCTCCCTCACTACTGTGCATCCGTCTGTGTTGGCTCCTCTCTATTCCCGTTGGTTTGGTCACGTGCCGAGACCACCACCGATTACCATCAACTTATCTCCCAATTCAATTCAGATTTCCTTCCCTATTGCTCCTTCGCTCCTCGAGCGATTTTCCAAAATCTCCATCTCGCCCCCGTATGGGCCATCTTTGATTGAATCTTTCTCCAAACTTGCAATCTCCACTCCCTCCGCTATTCTCCCTTCACATTGCTTTTTACTTGAGAAAGAAAATGAAAACAAAGGAAAACATGAAAACGAAAAAAAAACGCCGATTTCCCAACTTTCCAATCCTCCATTTCTGTTGAGGAGACCTCATACTTTTCTCCCGAGCGCGTCCCGACCCAGGGGCCGCTCTTCCAAGATTCCTTGGTAAGTCTTTTCTCCCCCTCTGATGAGGGGACCTCCCCTGTATCACCTCATGTATCCACTTTATCACCTCCTTCTTTCCCTTATAATCAAGCTAGTTGCTCTTCCTCCCTTTCTTCCTCTTCTTCTAATAAAAATCATGGGGTAGATTCACACAAGAAGGCCAAGGGTAAGCAGATTCCTCGCATATTTTTGTTGGAATTGGCCATTAGATGCCAAGCTTGTTTAGCTCTCCCTGAGTTTGTGGAAGATCCAATTATCCTGCTAGAATTAGAAATTGAGGACTTTGTTGCTTCTTATGAGGGTTTGGGCGTTTATGAAATCATGAATGATGAAGACCCTATTGAAGAAGGGGATGAAAGTTATGAAGAATATGAGGACGAGGCTGATGCTTTTGCTAGCGGTATGAGAAGATTTGACGAACCGTCCGCCTCAGTAGAAGAACCTACCAAAGAAATCAATTTGGGTACCGAGGAAGACCCTAGGATTGTCCTCATAAGTAAAATTTGCCGCCCTCCGAAGAGAAGGCGCTCATCTTAGTTCTTCAAGAATACAAGGACACGTTCGCATGGAGCTATGAAGATATGCCTGGATTAGACCCTGCGCTCGTTGAACACCGTCTTACACTTAAGCCAGGATCTGTCCCGGTAAAACAACGGTTGAGGCGTTTCCACCCTAGCATGGCTTTGAAAATGAAAGAAGAGGTCGATAAACTCCATAAGGCTAGATTCGTCAGAGTCGTCCTCTATCCCAATTGGGTGGCTAACATTGTCCCGGTTATGAAGAAAGATGGAAAAGTTCGAATTTGCATAGATTTTCGGGACCTCAACCGGGCGTGTCCTAAGGATGACTTCCCCCTCCCTCATATTGATGTGCTGATTGATAACACGGCAGGATTTGAGACTCTTTCTTTCATGGATGGCTTTTCAGGCTACAATCAGATTCGTCTGGCTGAAGAAGACCAGGAGAAAACTTCATTCACTACACCATGGGGCACATATTGTTATGTGGTCATGCCCTTTGGACTTAAGAATGCTGGAGCCACTTATCAAAGGGCCATGATGGCAATTTTTCATGACATGATTCATATTTATATTGAGGTGTATGTGGATGACCTGGTTGTGAAATCAAGGACAAGGATTGAGCATCCTGGGGTTCTGGCTAAGGTTTTGCAGAGATCACGAGAATTTCAATTGAAAATGAACCCCAACAAGTGCGTATTTGGCGTTTCTTCAGGGAAATTACTTGGATTTATCGTTAGCAAGAGGGGAATTGAGGTTGATCCCAACAAGGCAAAGGCCATTAGAGATATGCCTCCTCCCAAGAATCTGAAGGAAGTTCGAGGATTAATCGGGAGGTTGCAATTTATTCGCCGCTTCGTCTCCCAGCATTCACAGAGATGTAGGCCGTTTTACGAGCTCACTAAGCCGGGAGTCAAGTTTAATTGGGATGATAAATGTCAGGCAGCCTTTGACGGATTGAAGGATTATTTGGTCAATCCTCCTGTCCTGAGGCCGCCAATTCCAGGCAAACCACTTATTCTTTACGTTTCAGTCCTGGATGACTCCGTGGGTGCTGTCTTAGCTCAAGTGGATGAGGAAGGTAAAGAGAGGGCAGCATACTACTTATCTAAACTCCTTAACCCCTGTGAGCAGAGATACTCAACCATGGAAAAGACTTGTGCAGCTTTGGTTTGGGTAGTTCAGAAGTTAAAACACTATTTCCTAGCTCACGAGGTTCACCTCATTGCTCGCATGAATCCAATCAAATTCCTCCTTGAAAAAGCTGTCCTCACTGATCGATTAGCACGCTGGCAAAGCTTCCTTTCTCAATTTGACATCACTTACATTCAGCAAAAAGCTATCAAGGGTTATGCCATTACCGAACATCTTGCTCACCACCCTCTCCCCCGCTTTGATCCTATCAATTCAGAGTTCCCGGATGAAGAATTAATGTCCATTAATCACCCCCCAGATCCTATGTGGACATTACATTTTGATGGAGCTCTTAATTCTCAAGGAAGAGGGATCGGCATGGTTCTCTTAACACCCGAAGGAGTCACCATTCCATTTGCTGCTCGGCTCACTTTTCCCGTCACCAATAACATAGCCGAGTATGAAGCTCTTTTGGCCGGTCTTAAAACCGCTCATCAATATGGTGTCACCCATTTGCGAATTGTCGGTGACAGTCAGCTTATTCTACGCCAAGTGTTGGTCAAGTGCCGCACTATCAATCCTAAGCTCAAGCCCTACCAAGAACTCGCTTCAGCTTACGCCAAACTCTTCACTAAATTGATTTTCGTTCATGTCCCGCGTAGCCAGAACATTTTGGCCGACGCACTTGCTTCCTTAGCCTCCGCTTTAGTCTTCCCTCCTGAGCGTGATTTTCATGTCCCCCTGATTCATCAGCGTGATACTCCAGCCATTAGGGATCGTGCTTTTCTTGATATTAGGGATCAGGTGCTTGAGAAGGTTAGATGGAAAGAAGCTCTTGAAGGCAGAGAGGTCATGCTATTGGATTAGCAAGAAGAGTTGGCTGACGAAGAAAAGCCTTGGTATTATGAGATTGCCAGATACTGTAATGATCAGTCTTATCCCGAAGAAGCCACTGCTGAAGAAAAGAAAGCAATTAGGAGAGTGGCTCAACGTTATACTTTGGTTGGAGGTGTGCTCTACAGAAGAGGGCTCACTGGTGTTTTATTGAGATGCCTCGATGATGATGAATCTTGGAAAGTTGTGGAAGAGGCGCATTCTGGTGTGTGTGGTGGTCATGTGAACAGCCAGATGCTAGCTAAGAAGATTCTTAGACTAGGGTTGTATTGGCCCACTCTTGAAGAGGATTATTCTATCTATGTTCGAAGGTGTGTTAAGTGCCAACTGCACGCCGACAAGATTCATTCTCCTGCTTCTTCACTCCACCCTACGTCCTCCCCATGGCCTTTTTCCATGTGGGCTTTTGATATCATTGGACCTCTTGGTGATTCGAACCTCCTGACCAAGCAAAAATCATTCATTCTCACGGCAACGGAGTACTTCACCAAGTGGGCGGAAGCAGAAGCTTATGTGGAAATTAAAGCATCAACCGTCTGCAAATTTATTATGAAGAACATCATCACGAGGTTCGGCATACCAAGCACCATCGTCACCGACAATGGACCTCAATTTATCTCCCAAGATCTCAAGGATCTCTGCAACAGGTATAACATTGCATTGCATCATTCTTCTCCCTATTATCCGCAGGGCAATGGCCAAGCAGAGGCCACTAATAAAACTTTAATCAAGATTGTTAAGAAAAACGTGCGAGGCTAATAAATTCTCGGATTGGCCAGACAAGCTGGTTGAAGCTCTTTGGGCCTACCGCACTTCCATTCGAACCCCCACTGGGCAAACTCCTTTTGCCCTTACTTATGGAATGGAGGCCGTAGTCCCTTATGAGATTCTTATCCCCTCTTTGCGAGTACAATTGGATGAGGAGCTCTCTATCGATGAACGTCGTGATTCACTCCTTGCCCAATTGGAACTCCTAGATGAGAAGCGTCTGGTCGCCGCTGAGCACGCGCGCGTTTACCAAAACAGGCTCTCACATTTTTATCAAAAGAAGGTAATTGAGAGAAAATTTAAGGTCGGTGAAATGGTAATCAAAAGAATTTTTGTAAAGCCGGGTGGCCCTCGTTCAAAGCTCCAACCAAATTGGGAAGGGCCGTTTGTCATAAAAGATGTTTATCCTGGCAATGCTTATAAACTGGTTAATGCTGAAGGAGAGGAATTAACTCACCCCTGGAATGGTTTGTATCTCAAGAAATATTACCCCTGAACAAAAATCCAAACAAAAATTGAAAACTTCACAAAAATCCAAAGAAAATAGAAATCTCCCAGATAATCCAAAAAAAAAATCTGAATATTTCCAAAATCCAAAACAAAAGAGTTTTCTTTCATAGTTCTCCCTTTTGGGCTGACATAACATACAAAGGTCACCGGTCCGAAAGGTCAAAATCCAAAATCCATTTGTCAGTCTTGCTAATTTAAAATGGGAGTTGACCCCGCACACACTACACACTTTACTCTTGAGCTCAAGCAGTGCAAAATCTGATGGAAAGTCGAAATCAAACTAAAGGCGAAAGACGATATCCATTCTTTTCTTCTTCGGCCCACAAGGGAGGAAGAGAGGTCTTGAGGTAGACACGCCAAGCCTATCCGCCGCCCTAGTAGGAGGAAGTCAGGGCCCAAAAGGGAACAAATGCCACAAAAGCCCAAGTACAATTAGGTTGTTCATCAGTTCAAATCTATTCAATGCAAATCAATTCCGAAGTGAAAGTCAAATGGTGAAAAAGAAAAGCATGTCAAGAGGGCAAAGTCCCCGCAAGGAAAACCTTGGGCGTATGCATGCATTATGAAGAGGCAAAAAAGGCAACAAAGCGTCCCTACGCCCAAGACCGAACCCCATCAGGCATAAGGATAGGGGAGGTAGCTTTGCCTCAGGCATCTTTGAATCTTTTGTGAGCTTCCTCATAGCTTCTCTTTTATTTTTGGAAAAGTCATGAACCAGCAGAATGGTCGAGACAAACTGAAGAGAATGCACTGTGCGAAATCTTGTGTATAAGTTTAACCATATTCACGCCAATTCCCCTTTTAATTATTCAAGAAAGGTTAATGGAACTTAGAAGATGACCAAGTAGGGCCCACCACCTTGATTTCTTTATCAGCCCAATTTGGGAGGAATAAAAATTAACGCCTTTGTTCAAGGCGCTTTTATGCTGATTCACGCCTAGATCTTAGTCGTTTCTTTAAAAATAACGCCTCTTGGAAGGTCGTGTTTTCAACAAAATTCAATAATCTTTGCACGGTAACGCCGTCTCCAAGGGCGTCTTTCACGATAGTAACGGCCTGATCTAAGGCGTGTTTTTTAGAAAAATCCTCAAAAAATATATATATATATACTGAAAAGAACAAAAATAAATTCTTCATGTTGCATGAATTGCATTCTTGCCTGGACATCTTTTAATTATTGTTTGCATACGTGTGATTGCATGAGGCATCCCCGAGTTTTGATTATTTCATTTTGCCTTATTAAAGGCTTGGCCCCTTGACCCATTATTAAGGTCAAAAAAATTACACCCTTTGCTCACCGGGCAAGGGGCCAAGTCGAACAGATGAATTAACCTGTTTGTTCAAGTGAAAATCGCAGCCGCAGATACAGGGCAAAGTAAAGCAAACACGAGGAACGAGAGAAGAAAAAAGTACACAAACACAAGTCCACAACCACACAAGTGCTCAGGTAACAAAAGCTCAAATCTCATATATATATGTGTATCATCATGTCTATCATGTACAAGTGTGAAGGTGGAGGAGTACAAGTACAGAACGCTCAACTCTCGCCTCCACCCTCCTCTACTCTCCTGCTCTCAACCTCCTCCTCACCATCCCGAACTGGCGCTGGTGGAGGAGGCATAGGCCCCCGTGAAGAGGCCGGAACCCGAACGTGTCCTCCTGCCTCGCTCCTCTCTCGGAGGGAAGAACCCGCCACAAAGGTGGAACTGGTGAAGGAGTACCCCGCAGCCCGTGCTCGCTCACGGCCTCGCTGCAACCGCTCCTCGGACACTCGAAGCCGCTCCTGGGAAAGGATCAACTGGGTCCTCGAGTCCGCCAGCTCACGCTCTCGTGCCAACAACTGCTCCTGGAACCGGGCACGCTCCGCCTGGTGCTCCTCACGCTCTCGAGCCCGCTCCTCACGCTCCCGAGCACGCTCCCTCCTCTCCAACTCCAGGGCAACCCGCAGCTCGGCCACGTCCTGAGGAAGCTCACTGCGCTGCTGCAAGGCCCGCTGAAGCTCTACGATCCGTTGATCGCGGATCGACAACTCGGTACGTATCGCCTTCAGCTGAGCAGCCTACAAACAGGTAAACAAATCATCAGTTCCACAGTTCAATAATTCATGAAATGAAATAACAACATGTGACTAAAGGTATGTCACGCACTTGTGAGCTCGTCGCTCGGAAGCCCTCATCTACGCAGATAAGAGTGGCTCGAAGCTCTTCACTCTGTAAAAAATGAATTTTTATCAGTGCACAATTTATATCTAATCATTATTTGAATGAGGTTTCAAGTTCAGAATTTACCCGTGAGGCAAGGTCACGCTCCGCCGCCTCGGCTCGCGCTATCGCACCAGCCAGCTGCTCCATCAGTGCAGTCACCTCTGCACTAGGCCCCCTCGAGCTGGAGGCCTCCCCTGGATCTCTCCTCGCTACTCCCTGCTGGGCACGCTGCATTCATTAAGACCGTCAGTGGCTAATCATTAATTCAACACAACAAAAGAAAAAATTCATTTGCATATAGGAATAATTTAAACACTCACCAGGGTCTCCAAGTCTGCCCGTGTGGCAGCTAGCTGGTCCTCCAGGATGTGGAGGTGGGCCTGTGCATCTATCGCCGCTATGTCCCTCGCATCCTGCATTCATTACATGTTAATCGCATAATAGTTACATAAGCATTTGCATTTAATTTAGAAATAAGTGCATTCATACATACCCCTAAGACCCTCATCTGAGGTCTGCCGGCGTGAACCTCCCAGTAGCGCCGGAGGTACTCGGAGCTGTCAGTCGCGTGGGAAACGACTGTGGTCCCGCCTCGCTGCCAGTCGGCGTACTGCTCCTCGAATCGCACCCTCCAGTCGGTCGTCTTGGTGCGACCGCGGGTCTTCTTGCCGATCCCTCGAGGCTCTCCGACCTCGATCCACTCCTGGGGCAGGCCCAGGGTCCTCATCACCAGTCGAAGCCGTAACGGCTCAATCTCGCTCAAGCAGTGTAGCCACAGCTCACGCCCGAAGCGAGGTCGCCCCGATACGACCCAAGGCTGGCCCTCATCGGTCATCCCCTCATATGGTCTCCACTGCACCTGCATTCATGAACACGCATCATTATCATTTCATCATATTCAAATAACCAACAAAAAGAAATGCATATCATTCATTCATACATACCAGCGAGGGAGGGAAGTCGCGGAACTCTCTCCGTAGAACCCACAACTCGTAGTCAAGTGGGGCGCCAAAGATAACAGGCACCCAGCGTCGCGCCAGGGGGAAGGATCCCTCAGCTCCTGGCCGTGGGTCAACGCGCCCCATCGGCATGTATAGGTGGCTCCACACCTGCATCCATGCATTGCAATTAGTACTATATTCACATGCATCATAACAAAGAAAAGATAAGAAATGAGAAATTGCATACCTGAAGAAGAGGTGAGAAGCCACTGACGGTCGTCTCACGGCCTGTCCCCGTGGACAGATCGGCCATCAAATGCGCCAGCAGGGCCGCTCCCCAAGCATATGTGCCAACCGTCTCCAGATCCTCAAGGATGCCTAAGAAGCGGCAGTTGATGACATCGGCTTTCGTCCCCAGCAATAATCTCCCGAGCAGCAGCAGCAGGAACCTCCTCAGGTCTCGGTCCGCTCTCTCATGGTCAGTCGGGTCCTGGCAGCATGCCGCTCTCACCCCGTCGGTCAGTCGCTGTGCAAACTCACCTAAGGTCTCCCCCGACCTATGCCTGGCATCTCCTAGACCCATCACCGTAGTCAGGTCCGTACGGAAAATGGTCCTACACTCGCTAGGTCCCATGTAAACCATCTCAAGCCCTAGTAGCCTCTGGGCCATCTCTGAATAGTCAGAATAGGTGAACCCACTCACGGCCTCACCATCTACCCGTAAACCTGTAATCCTGGCTACATCCTCTAAACTAGGAACCATATGCCCCCAGGGCATCAGAAAAGTCCGGCTAACCCTATCCCATCTCTCCCTCAAAACCTGGATCAGTGCTAGGTCAGGTCTAAAAGGCTCGATGGATAGAAAAGCCCCAAACCCCATGGCCTCTACTCTAACCCTCTGGAAGTCGGGGAGACCCTGGTATGCTGCCCAGACCATGACCCATGAGATACGGGTCCTCATCAACCCCTGCATGCATTAAAAGAGAATTATTTTTCTTAATTACTTGAGTATCCATGTGGAATTACATTTGATTTGGGTTAAATATTGAATTTTAGCATTTTTGGAATTCACGGCCACCCTCAGGTCGTTTCTTGATAAATTCACGCCCCTGTGGGGGGCGTTTTTCAAAGTGAACTTTAATGTAACGCCCTTAATGAGGGCGTTTTTTATGTTAATCACGCCTCAGTCTTAGGCGTTCTTTGGTGGCTGTTTTGCTATTTCTGAAATATATTTTTAATCACGCCTCGGTGTTAGGCGTTCCTTGTTGAATTAACGCCCTGTGGCAGGGCGTTTTCCTAAAAAGTGGTTAATTTTGGGTCGTTAATGAATGAAGCGACGCCCTCTGGTTTGGGCGTCTCTTGTTGAATTAACGCCCTTCTGGAGGGCGTGGGTTTCTCAATTTAACAGAAAAATCAAATAACTGACAGCATGCGAAATAATTCATGAAAATATTTTGGAAATTGTTTAATGAGCATGGAATTCATGAAAAATCATAAGTTTTAAGAAACGACATGCTTCAGGGCGTGTTTCATGAAGGATGATTAATTTTTATAAATTAAAAATAATTAACGCCCTGGATTAGGGCGTTGCGTTTGTAAGTAACGCCCCCATGGGAGGCGTGTTTTTTCTGAGTTGCAGGTTTAATGCCCGAGGGCCATGAAAAATCAAGAAAATTATAAATAAAATAAAATAAAATGGAATGGGGAGGGGGAACCTACCTTCTTGTGCTTCTGGGGTTGTGGCCGTGGCAGTGGCCGTCTGGGCCGCCGGAGTTGCCCCCGGGGAGCGACCGCCGCCGTGCACGGCGGTCCTTCTTCTCCTTCTTCTTCTCCTTCTTCTTCTCCACCTTCTGCATCTTCTGTTTCTTCTATTGCTTCGCCCGTTGCTCCGTCGGCCTCGTCGCCGCCGGCCGTCGCCGGCTCATCTTCAAAGGCCACGACGGCGAGCTCCTCCACGGAGATTTCTTCTTCTTGGGCGTGGGAGGCGTCGAGGTCAACCACGTCTGGGGCACTAATTCTTTGGCGTTTGGCCATGGCTAGGGTCTAGGGGAGTGAGACAGAGAGAGATAGAGGGAGATTGAGAGAAGAGAACGAGAGAGGGAAGGATGAAAGAGAATGGGCGGTTTCGGTTAGGGTTTGCAGAAGGGGCGAAATGAAAACGGAAGGAGGAAGGAGAAGGAGGCTTGATGGCTTTTGGGTTTCGAAAAGAAGACACGCCCTTGAGTAAGGCGTTTATAATTGAATTCACGTCCACCCTCTGGGCGTTTTATAGAAATTGACGACGATGATTAAGGCGTTAATTTATTTTGCATGGGGAACGATAACCGTCGTCAGACGCATTGAATGGGCGTTGATTGATGTGAGGGAAGTCATCATTGCTGTTTGAAGTAACGCCTCTGGTAAAGGCGTGTTATTCTTGAAACGTGACTATGGAAAAGGCGTTATTTTGATGAGTTAACGATTATATTCTTTTGGGTTTGAATCTGGTCACGCCTTTCTTGAGGTCGTCATTCAAAGTAACGCCCACTCGTGCAGGCGTCAACTGTTGACGAAGGGCCCGTTGAAGCGCCTTGGAATAAGGCGTGTATTTGTTAATTCGCGACGCTCTTGGAGGCGTTATTCACAACAGAAACACAGTTTTTTGGATGATTTGGTTCATAATCACAGTGGCAGTTGGCTCAATCAGAGAACAATCTTTATTATTTTGAAAAGAGGAACTACAATGACTAATGAGCCACTTTGGGCCTTATTTTTCTCAATGAAGTTACATAATTTTTCCACTGTTCTTTGTCTTCATCCAAGTCTTCTACAGGTCGATGAAGCTTGCTTAGCCTCCATAAAGCTTGAATGGTGATAACCTCCTCACCATCTTCATTATTGCCTAGATCCCTTGATTTGATTGGAGGAAGATGAGAGATGTCTTCTAAGTGTTGCCTTGGGAGCCCAAGCTGAGGAAGGCACCGGTGTGCATTATATAAAACGAAGTCCGAAGCACCGATAAGACGAAGGTCCGTCCCGATGGAGAAGCGTGCACGAAGTTCCTGCATTTTGAATACACCCGGGGCGCAAGTAAAAAGATTCTTTGGCATTACCTTTAGGTGCTCCCTCCAATCCCCTCTCTTCTTGATTTGAGGAATTCGGTTGGTCACTCTATTGCTTATACCTAATGAGCCGGTTATATATGAGAGTGGGCTCTTTGAGAAAATTCTTGAGGGTTGTTGGGCTTCGTGGCATGAGTCGAATTTGAAGTGTAGATCAACCCAACTTGAGAGTGCTAGCATGCACCCGTAAATGGGCCTTCCCATGGATGCCGCTGTGAGCCCGCTATAGAGATATGCTAGGATCGCCGGTCCAACTCTCTCTTCTTCCCATAAGCTCACCACTGCGCTCAATTGGGACTCCTCTAGAAAGTCCTCCGTGGATGGGAATAGGAGTGCTCCTGCCAAGCACACCACGAAGGCTTTGGTCACTCTTTCTATCTCCTCTTCCTCTTTAGCTTGATCCGCTCTCTTGTACACCCACGAGGCGAGCTTCAAGAGGTTAACTCCTTTGGTGACCTTAATTTGGTTCACTATATTCGGGCTAGGTATTAACGAGGTTAGCAACTCATGGGAGGAGATGGGCCTTGGCATGATGGCCATCTTTTCTTCTTCTCCGTGCTTCATCTTTTTCAAGCCTAGGATCATCTCTACTTCCTCCAGCAAGATGGTGGCTTCAAAAGTGGAAAATAAGAAGTATGGGTGGAAGGATGCCATGTCTCAATCAATGCTCCTATGGCAGCCCAATCTATGTGGATTTGATCATAATGCTTGGCATGGGTTATCAACCCCAAGAGATGCCATCTAGCTACATATACCCTCATGTCTGATGTGAATTTGGAGAGGATGAGGGGCAACCATTTGATTTGGACATATCTTCTAGCCCCTGGAAGATTTGGGTACTCCTGTGAGAGGAGGGGAAGAAAACAAAAGAAGAGGTACATGAGCATATGACATGAGCATGTGAGCAGTTCGCCAGAACAGTATGCACAATAAAGAAAGTTGAAACTAACCTGATTCATGCATATCCTGCTGCTTATATGACCTTGGATATCGTTAATCCTGGGAGTTGAGATTTTTTGTCTTTTCAGCGCCCTGTCCATCGTCAGGAGAGGCTTGGACGATGCAACCTGCAAGCAGATGAAGAAGAAGAAAGGCAAGAACGGGAATACAGAGTTTCGGCGGCTGCAGGGTTGTGGTTGTTTATGTTGAAGGAGGGCCTCCTATTAATAGAGATTTAGAGAGTTGTAAGGCTGTTGGAAGTTAGAAGTTCGATTGGGTTAAGGACTGTGCTGTTAAATTAGGAAACGGAAGTTCGTGCTGAATTAACGACGTTGGTTAGGGCGTCGATTTTTAAATTGACGACCTGACTGACGACGTGTTTTATTTAACGCCCTAGCATGGGGCGTGTTTTTCTAAGCCTCCGTTACTGTTTACGCCTTTGAGTAGGGCGTGTTTTAAATGATTAACGACTTATGGTCAGGCGCTTTCATGCTGTTAACGCCCTATTCTTAGGCGTGTTTTATTGGATTATGAATTTTGACCTCTTCATGCTTTGATGCTTTAATGAACCTAAGTGCTATTATTTTGATGAAATTGTCTATGATTAAGCACTTATGATCATGTCATGTTCTGAATTGTTGAAAAAGGCTAATAAGTTTAAAGTGCAGAAGTTTGCAGGATTCGAGGCGTTTGGATCACTCATAGGAGCAACATCTTGCCACCGTGTATCTGTTTCTTGTAAGCATTGTTACTATATAATATCTACGCTATTATATTATGTCAAGGACCTTGTGGTTCTGATGAACCTGAAATTTGAGTTCCCCTTCATCAAAAACGATGACGATTTCAGGAGAATCTTGATCACACGGATAGGCCGTTGAGTTGTTAAAAGTTTGGGACGATGGTTCCACTTTCTGAGTTGATGCGCGGACAAACGGGCTTCGGCTTAGTGTTAGCTCAGAAATATGGATTCTTGACCAGACTTAAACAGCTTAGCAATATTATCCTTGATTATTTTCTATTTTTTAATTTGTTTTAACCTTTTCTTTTAGCCCAGCATGCATCATGTAGGACTTTGAGTTTCATGCTGAAAATCTTCATATTATGGCAATAATGAAGTTCACTCGCTCTCGATTGAATTGACATGAGATATTCCACTTTAAATCAAGTACTTCGTTCTATTTGAAGCCATTCAGGCTGATTCCTTGAAAGTGTTCCTTTTGTTGGATCTCTATCCCAATTCTCTTTACTTTTCTGCAAAATTTACCTTGGTTGCAGCACGTCCACATTGGCTGGTAATCGCTCTCCAATGGTCTTTCCCTGCCGTGCCCACGCGCACACCCTTTATTACTTAGTTTAACCTCCTTTTATCCAACAAATCGATTGTTTCCTTGGAACCACTCAGAGTTGTTTCATTCAGAATCTTGGAAAGATTTCCAATGCTTAGTGTCTGAGGCGTGTCACATCACACCTTGGCGTCTCCTTATCAGTTCGTTCCACTTCATTCCTTTCATTACACTTCGCTCCATTTCCGTCTCACTCCCTTGCAAAGCAGACGCCAAGGCGGGGCAGCTGTAGACACGCCAAAATTGACGTTTTGTTGATCAAATCTCATGTTATTATATAAATGCCCCAAGTGGACTTCAATATTCCTATAACATGAAGTTTTTCTATTTTTGTGAGTTTTTCTGCATTTTTCCTGTATTTTTGTGATTCACGACTTGATTAAGGGCGTTAATTTCAAAAGTAACGACCTGTTGTAGGGCGTTTTCAAAGAAAGGACGACCGTATGTGAGGGCGTCAATTCCTGGTGTTATCCCTTAATTTCTGGAATTATCTATTTTAAAAATAAAAGGCCTTTTGTGAGTAACGCCTTTTCTCAGGGCGTGATTTTAATTAACGCCGTTATCTCAGGCGTGTTATCTGAGCTTTCAAACAAGGCAACGTTTCGTTTCCAAAATTAAATCCAGGAAGAAACGCCCTTTCCTAGGTCGTGTTTCAAGAAAACGTCTTTGTGAAGGTCGTCAATTCATAAAAGACGCCCTGTATTAAGGCGTGTTTCACTCCAGAGTCCTTCCTTTTTCCATCTTTCCCTCACAGTTCCCTGCTGTCTTTGGACTCTTGCCGATCTTGATCCTTCCCTGGATGCCTCATTGCCTGTTCTTATCATCCCTTGGTTTGATCATATCCGCTTGAGGCATTATAAATTGAAGCCTTGACCGATCGTGCAGAAGGTTAAGCACCTTAAGCATTCAGCGGGTTGAAGCGCTCAGAAGCTTATTCATCACGAGCAGAGCTTTCTTCATCCTTGCTGCCTCCCCTCTGCATCCCTTTGGGCTGCATCCGGTGCTTCATCCATCATCATTCGGTTTCTTCCCTTTACTGTCGCCAGGGACAGCAGGGTTCTCATCTTTTCATCTATTTTATTTTATTTCATTCATATCATCATCCCTCCGTCCTTTATATCTCTATTCACCTGGTTCACGTCTTGTTTGCATTTTTTTATCATCAAACTCCCCTTCCCTTAAGTCTTCTTAAGGGGTTTAAAAAGAAAACAAAAAAGAAGGTGCGCATGTTGATGTCTTTTCATCATTTTTATGTTGGTTTTTGACTGATACTACTGCATTTTGGCTGATCCCTTTTCTTTTGTTTGTCTTTCATTGTCTTTCTTACAAGGTAATCAATCAAGAAAACCCACTTCGTCGGCCGGCCGATTGGAGTTGGAGGAAGAGATCCACATTCATCCCGCATCCCATCTTTTACCAAGTACATGCGATCTTATTTTTTTAATTGAGGTAAACCCTCTGGCGATCACACACTCCCCTTGTGCACCTCGTGCATTGTTTCATCTCCACCGTTATTTAATGTTTCTCTTTTCCCATCCTTTTAAACCTCACACTCAAAAAAGTGTGGATTTTTAAAGGGATCCACACCATCTTCGGAGGGAAGAAAATACGACCAGTCCTCTTTCAGTACCAGGAAGAAGGAAGTCAATCGCCCACTCGAGCCCTCTGTTCCAATTTTTCTTGTTGAAGTGCGCAGGCTGCCCCCTGCTGTTCCAAGTTGGACCACAACCCAGTCTTATGATCAGAAGTTTCTCCTCCGACCTTCTTTTGGAGCCCCGTCAGTTCCTGCTCGAAGCGGTTCCAGCCTCGGTCGCGTCAACATCAAGTTCGTCTCAATCGGAGTTCGGTAGAGTTCGTGGCACCTTCTGAAACAGACCTTATTGGTTCTGCACCAGACAGAAACAGAATCAATCAGTCCGGTTCCAGACTCTGTCCAGGTCAGCCACGCCATCACGACATTCACCAAAAATTCATGAGTCATCCTTGGTCAGTGTAGAAAGTTTTGGCACTTGGTTCGGCTAATTCCGAGCTCGGCTGAGCCCGTGGCGGCGTCTTCATCAACAACTTGGCAGGCTATTCCTGAAGCTGGCAGAACAGGCAAAGCTCGACGAATTGGTTTCTCTCTTAGTTTTCCCACCCCGCCTGGCCGGCTTACAGCCCCTCCCTGCGTGGAGGTAGTGTTTGACTATAACACATTAACCCCAACCCCTTATCCCACCCTCCTGCGTGAGGAGTAGTGTTGTACGGTATATATTCTCAGGTCAAGCGGCATCAACGCTGTAGCACCCCGAAAATTTAAATATAAAACAAATAGAAATAACTATAATTATTAGATATAGAAAATCAAGGGAATTAAAATTTTGATAAATGAAAAGTGATAATTAGCTAAAATAGTTAATGAGCTTAAATGATAATAAAAGTATAAGTAAATAAATTGAGAAATAGATACTAGTATGACCTTTGTCTATTTTAGTTTAAAATTAAAATTATAATTCAAGAATAAATACGTACATATACATATAAAGGTTTTCATAGGATCAAAACCGACTCTGATACCCGAAACAACAATGGAATTAATAAGGAAGACACATAAATAAAGGAAACAAGAGATATAAATAAAGTTCTTACCAATCGAATCATCATAAATAATAAGTGGGCCTAAACCCATTTAACCATTTACTAATATAATCCAAGCCTTAACCCAAAAGCAACCTACGGATGTAAACCACGTATATGGGCTTTTGCCCATCATCCACACACCTTCATCCATGTATAGACATTGGGTTTTTAATTAGTGGACCTAGATATATGGGCTTAAGAACTTTGGGCTTGGGATATATATATATACATATATAAATATATATATAAGTTTATCCCATTATGTGTGGGCCTTAATAATATATATATGGTAGTCTTTAAATTAAAACCCAAGTATACTCCCCAACTAATGTGCCTTGACAAGGTGGGTGCTAAATGAGCCAAAACACACACACATATATAATATATGTATAATGGGCCTTATACTAGATTCAAAAGTTAAACTCACAGAACTGTAAAGAAAGTAAATGGGCTAACCCACACACATACTCACTGTATGCCAACTCACGTTAAACATAGAAACCCACCTATTAAGCCTTAGCCCCGTGGGTTTCACGTAACAAAGCCAGGAGCCTTTTATTTCATAGAAAAGGGGTTCACAAGAGAAACAACCCAGCCCACTACAGGATGGCCACATGCCCATTCGATCAAGCCAGCCATGCGAATGTTTTCTTAGTGTTTCCAAGTAAACCTTGGCAGGCGGCTGCCAATATAGTAGGGAGTGCTTTAGGGTTTTAAACAAAATATAGTAAGCAGCTGTTATTTGGGAAAGAAATGCATGGAGGGGAAAGGCAAAACATATAATAATTATTACGTGAGGCAACCGCCCTTTTTAGGACTCTTAACTCCTGTGAGAATAACCTTGTCCCTATAAAAATCATCCATCATCGAATGTGCAAAGGCTTGCTACTGCTGCTCGTTCGTGTCTTACGTCGACGTCCCGTGCACGAGGTCGACGTCCCCGTCTCCCCCTTCGATGGCATGCTGCCACACGAAGGGCAAACGGGCCTTCTTCCTCCTCTGTTGTAGCTGGGTCACGGCTGCTGGTGTTAGGCGTGGGAAGCTTCTTCCCTGCCATCTTCTTCCTCTGCTACTTCTCCTTCCTTTGTTCCGGTTAAAGCGACGTAAAGGTAGGCAATCTCCCAAGTCAAATCCGATTAATCATCCTGCATATTTTTATACGTTTGGTGCCATGACTTCCTGCATGCTCTAAGTAGAAAATCATTAAGTGAATAGAAGTAAATCATGATTAAATATTTTATAATCATGTAATCATATAATTAAAATTCTAGAAAAATATATCTTTGAAATCCCCAAAATTTACTATAAATTTTCATGTAATTATATGGTGTGTTAACCTGTTAATCATTAACTTTATTAAATATATGAATTTATAGTAGTTACACGGCAAATTGCAATGGTTACTATAGTACCATAGTTATATGTTTTTATGTTGATGGCCTGTTTGGGGGTGCCATAGTCTCCTTTGGCCATGAAAATTTATGGGCGTACTAGTGGGATGGAGGTCGAGATAGTGAGAGTGGTTGCACCATTTTTCATGCCTCCTATCTCAAGATCCCCCATCTCTCAATGAAAAATTATTTTGAACGTCCGGTTAGGTAGAGTTTTTCGAGCCCGTCATTTCGATATATAGAACGCGTGATTCCGACACATGTACATCAAGAACTGGAGAATCAAAGAATAGACACAAATTGTTAATGATGACAATTTGATTGTCGTTAATTTCTTTGGACGACCGTAGGAAAAGGCGTCAAATCTTATATATATATATATATATAACTTGTAACTAGACCTTCGAAAATCGAAATCTATTGAACTACGTAATATAAAATTATAAAATATATATTTTTGGAATCCTTGAATTTTTCTCCTAATTATCATATATTCTATTTCTCTAAATTATTTTATATAAATAAATGTGTCTTTGAATGTATGTTTTAAAATTATTCAATTAAATAGATATTGACGTGAATTCTTGTTAAATAAATTAAGTTAAAAATCATAGAATTAACGACCCTCCAAGTGGATGCTAATTAATAAATGACACTACTCACAGATGTCAATTAATATAAATTTATTTAATTATAGTTAATTATAGAATTGGATGGACATAAATTCTATAATTAACGCATTCATGTTCTCGCCGTTTTCTTCCGGTTATGACCCATACCTTGGGTCTTTTGGCACTCTCATCTCACGTCCATAGATGGAGTCCATGTTTCATGATTGGTCCACATTATATACCTCAACTGTCGGTGACATACGAGCCCTCCGTTGGACATTCCGCTCCTTCATACTGGCAAGTTAGTCATTGGGACCTCCGTAAGTCTCCTCGCAGCCTTGGATTCCCTCAAGGCCGATTGAGCTGGTTGTACCTAATCACCTAGATTTCCAGAATGTCATGGTTTTCATATGGTTTATTGATATATCATCCTTATTACAAGTTCTATCCTTGAACTCTATGTTCCATGAAATCTATCTTAATGTTCTTACATGCTTGATCCATGAAATTCTTGGCCATTAATATGGAATTAGTCTAGACTAAATGTCAGGGGCTATGGGTCCCACTAAAATGACATTTTAAATACTACGGGTCCTGATCTGACCCTATTGGGCGAGGCAAAGTCCAAACGTTATCGGTATACGATGATCGGGTGCTGGCATTAACCAACTCGGTTATTGGCATTTAGGGGCAATCATACAGTCGTGAGAACTCCTAAGTGTGTGACCAAATACTAGCTAGTGCTATTTCCATGAGGGGCGGTCATATCGTCATGATTTTCCCCTTAGTGCATTGGCCAATCCTTTATAGTAATCTTATGTTCATCGTGAAAGATCTTAAATTGCCATGTTGAGGGGCTATCATATCGTCGTGATTTCCTCTTAGTGTTTCGGCAATCCTCCATAGTGCTAGTTACATGAAAGCTCTCATGATAGTGTCATCATAGAGAGAATATTGTACTAGTTTCATTAATCGCTCTCGTGATGTTGTTCGTCATAGAGAGATGATTGTGCCAGTTACGTGAAAACTCTTGTGATAACGCCGTCATAAAGAGAATAGTGTACTAGTGTCATTAACTGCTCTCGTGACAATGCTCTTCATAAAGGGAAGATTGTTATTGTTTCCTCATTATGAGAAGTACTTGACATTCTTACATGAAAGTTCTTGCTATACTCTCTTGCTATCATTGTCTCTACACTTCAAGAATGTATCTAGCATCTTTCTTACTCGTCCTTATGATTTTAATCATCATTGCTTACAACTCGTGCCATTATAATGCTCGATTTGATTTACTTCTTGCATGACCTGCATGAGCATGATAAATTGTTAATCACTTAAAGCTAGCTTGGAGCATGAGATATTAAGTCCTACTGAGCGTTCGCTCACCCTGCATTTTCTAATATTTTTTAGGTAATAACCTTAGTGACGACGAGACCGAACATGATGGGCAAGGGCAAGAGTGAAGTGAACTCTGACATCTAGATGAACCGTCTAGTCTGGTTATCTTGCATCTTATGTCTCATTATAGTTTTTCTTTATTGAGTCTTTTCATTTTTTATGGGCCCGAATATGTAAAGAAGTTATATTTGAAATGAAATTTGTTATTTGTCCAAATTGTGTTTTGTGAAAATGACTATGCTCTGATTGACATGACTGTTTAACTGCCACGTTCCGAGCAAACGACACGTTCCTCTGCTATCGGTTCGGGACGTGACAGAAGGTGGTATCAGAGCATAGGCTTTCTAAATCCCTAGGTCCTTAAGTCCAAGTCCTAGATTGAGTTCTCCTTGTCAGTTATCCTATAGGAACCCCATGAGATTTGGGTAGAACTGTGGGTTAAATGATAAAATATGTTACATTCACGTTAGATACCTGCCGAGATATGAATATCATTAATCCAAATCTTATTCTTGTAGGCTAGAATGGCCGTTGAGAGAGCTCAGTGGAGAGAGATGCAACGCACTGTCCAGGGTTTAACGCAAGCCTTGCAACAAGTTGCACAAGGTGGAGCACGGCATGAAGCTGGGGATTTACATCGAAAGTTCCAAAAGATAAATCCCCCTAAGTTTAGTGGGTCGACTGACCCGGATGAAGCGGAGAATTGGGTGCAAGAAATAGAGAGGACCCTTTAAGGTGATGCAATGCACCGATGAAGAGAAGGTACTATTAGGAACATATCAATTAGAGAAGGATGCCCGAGTATGGTGGGGATCCATGGAAGCCGTTTTGCCTAACAATCAAGTTTCTTGGGACGAGTTTTTATAACTCTTTAACGAGAAGTATTTCTCAGAAAGAATTCGTGAGAAGAAAGCTATGGAATTTGCAGCTTTGAAGCAACGTAGTCTGTCAGTCATCGAGTATGAAGCGAGGTTTTCTAGATTGGCCCGATATGCACCACACTTGGTTTGCACGGAGAAAATGAGAGCAAAAAGATTTATGAATTGCTTGAAGGTGGAACTTATACCTCAACTAGCTCCACTAGAAATTCAAACATATACGGAGATGGTTAGAAAAGCTCAACTCTTGGAAGATGCTAAGGATATGATGGAAAGAATCAAAGGAAAGGCCGCCAAGAAGGACTTACCAAATGGATCCAAGAACAAGGAAAATGTGAACGGCAACAAGAGATTTAATGGAGGTAACAAATTCTATGAAAATAAGAAACCCCGAAATAATGATCAATAAATTGTTCCGGCCAAGGGGAAATGCAAGCATTGCAAGAAGGGAAGGCACAATCCGGACGAGTGTTGGTATAAACTTAGAAAATGCATCCGTTGTGGAAGTAGAGATCACAAAATTGCTCGATGTCCACTCTTAAAGGAAGAAGCACCGCAAGCAACGGAAGGTAACCCTATAAACCTATTTCATCTAAAACTTTCATGAATCGGATATGACCTTAAGTACTTAGCATGATATGTGAATGATCTAGCCAGAATACATGCTTTAGATATGGTGATCTTACCCCACAAATTTTGGAAAGGAAACTATGTGAATTTGGGGACCAAATTCTTTTAAGTGGGGGAGGGTGTAGCACCCCAAAAATTTAAATATAAAATAAATAGAAATAACTATAAATATTAGATATAGAAAATCATGGGAATTATAATTTTGATAAAGAAAAAGTGATAATTAGCTAAAATAGTTAATGAGCTTAAATGATAATAAAAGTATAAGTAAATAAATTAAGAAATAGATACTAGTACGACCTTTGTCTATTTTAGTTTAAAATTAAAATCATAATTCAAGAATAAATACGTACATATACATATAAAGGTTTTCATAGGACCAAAACTGACTCTGATACCCGAAACAACAATGGAATTAATAAGGAAGACACATAAATAAAGGAAACAAGAGATATAAATAAAGTTCTACCAATCGAATCATCATAAATAATAAGTGGGCCTAACCCCATTTAACCATTTACTAATATAATTCAAGCCTTAACCCAAAAGCAACCTACGGATGTAAACCACGTATATGGGCTTTTTCCCATCATCCACACACCTTCATCCATGTATAGACATTGGATTTTTAATTAGTGGACCTAGATATATGGGCTTACGTAATATATATATATATATATATATATATATATATATATATATATATATATATAAGTTTATCCCATTATGTGTGGGCCTTAATAATATATATATATGGTAGTCTTTAAATTAAAACCCAAGTATACTCCCCAACTAATGTGCCTTGACAAGGTGGGTGCTAAATGAGCCAAAACAAACACACATATATAATATATGTATAATGGGCCTTATACTAGATTCAAAAGTTAAACTCACGGAACTGTAAAGAAAGTAAATGGGCTAACCCACACACACACTCACTGTATGCCAACTCACGTTAAACATAGAAACCCACCTATTAAGCCTTAGCCCCGTGGGTTTCACGTAACAAAGCCAGGAGCCTTTTATTCAATCGAAAAGGGGTTCACAAGAGAAACAACCCAGCCCACTACAGGATGGCCATATGCCCATTCGATCAAGCCAGCCATGCGAATGTTTTGTTAGGGTTTCCAAGTAAACCTTGGCAGGCAGCTGCCAATATAGTAGGGAGTGCTTTAGATTTTCCCCTTAGTGCATTGGCCAATCCTATATAGTGCTAGATGTGCAAACGCTCTCGTGATAGTGATGATCGGGAGTAATTGCCATCATAGTACACCTTTCTACAACTTATTGTTCGTCATGAAAAGATCTTGATTTACCTTATTGGAGGGGTTATCATATCGTCGTGATATTCCCTTAGTATCTTGGCAAATGCTATGTAGTGCTTGTAGAAGTAATTATTCTACTTCTATATCGATCATCATAGATGTTCTTGAATTATCCCATTGATAGTACTCGTTATCTTGTCATGAAGATCCTTCATAATAATGGATACATTAAAGCTCTCATGATAGTGTTCGTCATAGAGAGATGAATGTTATATTTCCTCATGAATGCTCTTGACCTAGCTTGAGAAAGTACTTGATTAGATCTTGCTATACTCTCTTGATTATCATCATCCTTACTCTTCATGAGTTTATCTAGCATCTTGCTTACTCATTTTTTTTCTAGTTCTTGAATTTATCTCGTGTTATTATAGTTCTCGATTTCTATATCTCGCATAACCTACATGAGCATGTTAATTTGTAATTGACTTAAAGCTAGCTTGGAGCATGAGATATTAAGTCCTACTGAGCGTTCGTTCACCCTACGTTTTTCAATATTTTTCAGGTAATGACCTTAGTGACGACGAGACCGAACATGATGGGCAAGGGCAAGAGTGAAGAGAACTCTGACATCTAGATGAACCATCCAGTCTTGCTATCATGTGTCTTATGTTAAGTCGAGTCAAGAGTCTCATTGTAATTTTTCTTTATTGAGTCTTTTCGTTTATTATGGGCTCGAATATGTAAAGAACTTATATTTGAAATGAAATTTGTTATTTGTCCAAATTGTGTTTTGTGGAAATGACTATGCTCTGATTGACACGACTATTTAACTGCCACGTTCCGAGCAAACGACACGTTCCGCTGCTATCGGTTCGGGGCGTGACAGAAGGTGGTATCAGAGCATAGGCTTTCTAAATCCCTAGGTCATTAAGTCCAAGTACTAGATTGAGTTCTCCTTGTCAGTTATCCTATAGGAATCCCGTGAGATTTGGGTAGAGCTTTGGGTTAAACTCTAAAATTTGCATTAATCGGATATGACCTTAAGTACTTAGCATGATATGTGAATGATCTAGCCAGAATACATGCTTTAGATATGGTGATCTTACCCCACAAATTTTGGAATGGAAACTATGTGAATTTGGGGACCAAATTCTTTTAAGTGGGGGAGGGTGTAGCACCTCAGAAATTTATAAAGAATAAATAGTAATGTTCAAAATAAATTTTTGATAAAAAGAAATTGGGCCTCATGTGAAATACAAATAAATAATTAAGCAAGAGGATCAAACCCGACTCTGGTAACCAAGATAACCATGGAAATTGAAAGAGTAAATAAATAACTAAAGTTATTAGAAATGGGGTACATACATATATGTATAAAGTTCTACTAAGTAGTTTAGTTAAAACCCTACTGTAACTTTAAATAAAGGTTTCATGCTTAAACCATGTAAATCCATAAGTAGTTAAAAGGCCTAACACACATTTATAAAACATAAAATCCTCTACGAGTATATAGACGGGCCTTGATAAAAGCAGCTAATGGACCTTAAAATAAAATTGGTGGAGCTTGGATAGGTTAAATGGGCCTTACGTATGCTAGAAGAATGGGATTTTTAGGGTGTGTGTGTGTATATATATATGTATATATATATATATATATATATATATATATATATATATATATATATTTATTTATTTATTTATTTATTTATTTATATATATTCTCAAATAGTTAAAAGTCCAGCCTAATTATTATTAAGATGAAAAAGGGATTTAACTCAAAATGAGCCTTAAAAGAGGCTATATCAAAAACATAAATGGGTAAGGTTCATATATATATATAGTCTACAATTAGTTTATAATTTTAATTGATTAATGGACCTTACGGTTTGGGTTTAAGAGCATCAATAAACACATGAAGAGTTATATATAGATATATACATTATGCTCAATGGGTTTTAAAAGGAATAATGGGCTAGTGGGCTTTGAAAACCCATAAAATTCTTAAAAGACAACAAAAAAAAATTCCCAATATAGCATTAGGATCTTTGATGGACTTGAGTTATAAATGTACACCAAACAAGTTAATGGGCTAAGATATATATATAAACATGCATGGGGATTAACATAATATAATGGTTGGGCATCTAGCTAAGCATGTGTATGCACCAACCCATACACATACACAAAATGGGCCTAAATTCCTTTGGTGATAAAATAGGGAAGGGTGTTATTTGGGAAATGATTAATCTCGGAGGATTAAAACGTGGGAAGCTTTATTTTAACAGGATTCTTACGTAAGGAGTTTTAAACCCATTAGAACTATAACACGAAGGGCAAACGGGCCTTCTTCCTCCTTGCTGTAGCTGGGTCACGGCTGCTACTGTTAAGCGTGGGAAGCTTCTTCCATGCCATCTTCTTCCTCTGCTACTTCTCCTTCCTTTGTTCCGGTTAAAGCGACGTAAAGGTAGGCAATCTCCCAAGTCAAATCCGATTAATCATCCTGCATGTTTTTATACATTTGGTGCCATGACTTCCTGTATGCTCTAAGTAGAAAATCATTAAGTGAATAGAAGTAAATCATGATTAAATATTTTATAATCATGTAATCATATAATTAAAATTCTAGAAAAATATATCTTTGAAATTCCCAAAATTTACTGTAAATTTTCATGAAATTATATAGTGTATTAACCTGTTAATGATAAACTTTATTAAATATATGAATTTCTAATAGTTACACGGCGAATTGCAATGGTTACTGTAGTACCATAGTTATATGTTTTTACGTTGATGGCCTATTTGGGGGTGACATAGTCTCCTTTGGCCATGAAAATTTATGGGCGTACTAGTGGGATGGAGATAGAGATAGTGAAAGTGGTTACACCATTTTTTGTGCCTCTTATCTCAAGATCCCCCATCTCTCAATGAAAAATTATTTTGAACGTCCGGTTAGGTAGAGTTTTTCGAGCCCGTCATTTCGATATATAGAACGCGTGATTCCGACACATGTACATCAAGAACTGGAGAATCAAAGAATAGACACAAATTGTTAATGATGACAATTTGATTGTCGTTAATTTCTTTGGACGACCGTAGGAAAAGGCGTCAAATCTTATATATATATATATATATAACTTGTAACTAGACCTTCGAAAATCGAAATCTATTGAACTACGTAATATAAAATTATAAAATATATATTTTTGGAATCCTTGAATTTTTCTCCTAATTATCATATATTCTATTTCTCTAAATTATTTTATATAAATAAATGTGTCTTTGAATGTATGTTTTAAAATTATTCAATTAAATAGATATTGACGTGAATTCTTGTTAAATAAATTAAGTTAAAAATCATAGAATTAACGACCCTCCAAGTGGATGCTAATTAATAAATGACACTACTCACAGATGTCAATTAATATAAATTTATTTAATTATAGTTAATTATAGAATTGGATGGACATAAATTCTATAATTAACGCATTCATGTTCTCGCCGTTTTCTTCCGGTTATGACCCATACCTTGGGTCTTTTGGCACTCTCATCTCACGTCCATAGATGGAGTCCATGTTTCATGATTGGTCCACATTATATACCTCAACTCTCGGTGACATACGAGCCCTCCGTTGGACATTTCGTTCCTTCGGACTGGCAAGTTAGTCATTGGGACCTCCGTAAGTCTCCTCGCAGCCTTGGATTCCCTCAAGGCTGACTGAGCTGGTTGTACCTAATCACCTAGATTTCCAGAATGTCATGGTTTTCATATGGTTTATTGATATATCATCCTTATTACAAGTTCTATCCTTGAACTCTATGTTCCATGAAATCTATCTTAATGTTCTTACATGCTTGATCCTTGAAATTCTTGGCCATTAATATGGAATTAGTCTAGACTAAATGTCAGGGGCTATGGGTCCCACTAAAATGACATTTTAAATGCTACGAGTCCTGATTTGACCCTATTGGGCGAGGCAAAGTCCAAACGTTACCGGTATACGATGATCGGGTGCTGGCATTCACCAACTCGGTTATTGGCATTTAGGGGCAATCATACAGTCGTGAGAACTCCTAAGTGTGCGACCAAATACTAGCTAGTGCTATTTCCATGAGGGGCGGTCATATCGTCGTGATTTTCCCCTTAGTGCATTGGCCAATCCTTTATAGTAATCTTGTGTTCATCGTGAAAGATCATAAATTGCCATGTTGAGGGGCTATCATATCGTCGTGATTTCCTCTTAGTGTTTCGACAATCCTCCATAGTGCTAGTTACATGAAAGCTCTCATGATAGTGTCGTCATAGAGAGAATATTGTGCTAGTTTCATTAATCGCTCTCGTGATATTGTTCGTCATAGAGAGATGATTGTGCCAGTTACATGAAAACTCTTGTGATAATGCCATCATAAAGAGAATATTGTACTAGTGTCATTAACTGCTCTCGTGACAATGCTCATCATAAAGGGAAGATTGTTATTGTTTCCTCATTATGAGAAGTACTTGACATTCTTACATGAAAGTTCTTGCTGTACTCTCTTGTTATCATTGTCTCTACACTTCAAGAATGTATCTAGCATCTTTCTTACTCGTCCTTATGATCTTAATCATCATTGCTTACAACTCGTGCCATTATAATGCTCGATTTGCTTTACTTCTTGCATGACCTGCATGAGCATGATAAATTGTTAATCACTTAAAGCTAGCTTGGAGCATGAGATATTAAGTCCTACTGAGCGTTCGCTCACCCTGCATTTTCCAATATTTTTCAGGTAATAACCTTAGTGACGACGAGACCGAACATGATGGGCAAGAGCAAGAGTGAAGTGAACACTGACATCTAGATGAACCATCTAGTCTGGTTATCTTGCGTCTTATGTCTCATTATAGTTTTTCTTTATTGAGTCTTTTCGTTTATTATGGGCCCGAATATGTAAAGAACTTATATTTGAAATAAAATTTGTTATTTGTCCAAATTTTACTTTGTGGAAATGACTATGCTCTGATTGACATGACTGTTTAACTGCCACGTTCCGAGCAAATGACACGTTCCGCTACTATCGGTTCGGGGCGTGACAGACGCGGCGTGCGGGTGTGTACCCACGCCTCCCTGCTCGCCCTCGTCTTCGGCCGGGATCGGTGTCTTCACACCGAACATGTGAGTGACTGGTCCCTACCTTACTGTTCCATGCTTTGCTATTTTAGTATTGTCTTTTATGCCCGTCGGTCGGTGAGGGAGTGCTCGGACCCGTAATTGTTCGATTAGTGCACCCGCAGTGGATTGTGAGTGAGAGCCACCCAACCCCACGCCCCGGCGTGCCAACTGCCCACGAAGATGGGAATTCCCAGACCCTTAGGGGTCAGCCTAAGCCCACATAGTCCTTTGAATATTTGGGTCCCACCTTGGACCCTCGCCATCATCCCCCGTCCCCACCGAGTGATCGTATGTGTCGTGCGAGTGAGCCGCTAACGTGAGACCGTTGAAAGTGCTTGTATGCTTGCGGGTCTAAGTCCTAGGTTCCACAAGTCTCTCATTTACATCTTTGGGTTGTGCCACATCAAGTTGGCACTAGCATAGGGCATCGTGTGTTTTGCTGACCATGCCATTTCTCGTGATTTTTATCTTTTGCACCAGGGAGTGAGCATGGTGCCGAGGTGGAGGACTCGCTCTCAGCAGGGACAGTCGGTAGAGATACATGATGAGTAGGTGGAACAGAGCAGGCAGGAAGAGCATAGCAGAGTGCCACCTGTAACTATCGAGGTAGGGAATACACTGAGGCTTCCAGGGGCTGAAGATTTCTTCCGGGGCATGTTCCATCTCATGTCCCAACACTTTGGTGGTGATGCTGGAGAGGGTTTGGCCACCGGGGTTGGCATAGGCCGTGCGAGACTTCTTGTAGTTTCACCCGCCCTACTTCAGCGGTCAGCTGGACCAAGATGCAGCTAGAGATTGGCTCGACGAGATGGAGCGAGTGTTCAGCTCCATGTGCTGTACTGAGGAGGACAGAGTGATGTTGGCCTGCAACCAGTTGCATGGTACGCCTCGAGCGTGGTGGTCTTATGAGTGGAAGACGTCCTTTCAGTCTCTCCCACTTGAGCAGATAGCGTGGCAAGACTTCGTCAGGGTGTTCGAGCATGCTTACTGCCCACCCTATGTTGCTACGTAGAAGATGCGGCAGTTTTTAGAGCTGGTGTAGGGTGACATCTCTGTGTTACAGTACAGGGCCCGGTTTGTGGAGCTAGGTCATTATGCGCCACATATCATGGAGAATGAGCAGCTGAAGACTGAGCAGTTTGTTCAGGGTTTGAGGCTGGAGCTGAGGCACCACTTGATAGCGAATTCTACCAGAGATTTAGAGACAGCTTCTCATGTAGCGGCATCGTTGGAGCTGGATATGCGGAGGGCCAGGGGACAGGTTAGCCAGGGGCAGTCCCAGTCAGGCCGTAGCCACCAGTTGACTACCCAACAGCATAGTACTTTCCAGCCAATTTCTGGTAGTTTGGGAGTTTCGACTCCGGCGGAGTCAGCGGCAGGATCTGCGTCATTTGGCTCCAAGGCCAAGAGATTCTTCAAGAAGAATTTTGGTAAGAAGCGTAAAGAGCAGAGGCAGGCGCCTTCAGGCAGTGTTCAGCAGTCGCTACCCTACCAGCGACAGGGACCGGTTGGTGGTGCTCGAGGGTCATGTCCTCGGTGTGGTGAGTCACATCCAGGCAGACAGTACACGGTGCCCATGATCTTCTTTAGGTGCGATCAGCCAGGACACATGGCGCGCGACTGTCCTCAGAGGCCGTGCCAGCCACCTCAGTACCCTCAGCAGCAGCAACAGCAATAGCAGCAGTACCCCAGAGGCAGCTCCAGCAGCAAGGACAGTACCCACCACTGCCGCAGTAAGCGAGTGTGGGCAGACATAGGTCGCGAGATAAGATCACACACATGACCAGGGCAGAGGCAGAGTCGTCACAGCTGGTGGAAGGTACTGTTATGATTTTGGGTTGTGCAGCATGAGTTTTGTTCGATTCTGGCGCATCACATTCATTTATTTCAGATGATTTTGCGTTGAGTATCAAGGAACCGGTATCCCATGAGTCTTGTGATCTAGCGGTGGAGTTACCTTCGGGTGACTTCATGATCACTCTGTATTGCTTTGAGGAGGTTTATGTATGGATTGAAGGTCAAAACTTCCCAGGCAAGTTGTATGGGTTGCACCTTCGGGATTATGACGTGATTTTGGGCATGGACTGGGTCGAGGCACATGGAGCGGTCGTGGATTGCGGAACGAAGAGGGTTTATCTTCGACATCCCCATAGATCAACCTTCTACTTCCAAGGTATTTGATCTACCTCTCCTCATTTCTTCATTTCTGCTATTAGAGCCCATCGTTTGCTTGATTCCGGTTGCCACGGTTTTCTCACTTTTGTGGTCGTAGTAGACCAACAGTGTCCAGATGTAGAGGACATTCGGGTAGTGTGCGAGTTTCTCGATATTTTTCCCGATGATTTGCTTGGATTGCCTCCCCAGCGGGAGATTGATTTTGTTATTGAGCTTGTGCCTGGTACAGGACCTTTGGTGAACGCTCATTACCGGATGGCTCCCGTTGAGTTGAGAGAGTTGAGGGCGCAATTGCAAGAGTTGCTTGCCAATGGGTATATTCATCCTAGTTTTTCCCCTTGGGGTGCGCCAGTGTTTTTTGTGAAGAAGAAGGATGGTAGTCTGAGGTTGTGCATCGACTACCGGCAGCTGAATGAAGTGAGTATCAAGAACAAGTATACGTTGCCGCGGATTGATGACTTGTTTGATCAGCTTCAGTCTGCACGAGTATTCTCACGGATTGATTTGCGATCTGGTTACTATCAGTTACGGATTCGTGAGTCCGATGTGGTGAAGACTACTTTTAGTACAAGGTACGGGTATTATGAATTCTTGGTGATGCCGTTTGGACTCACCAATGCCCCAGCAACCTTCATGGACTTGATGCATAGGGTATTTCATCCGTATTTGGACCAGTTCGTGGTCGTGTTCGTGGATGACATCTTTGTGCATTCGCGGTCTACAGAGGAGCACGAGTACCATTTGAGGGTGGTGTAGCAGACTTTGCGACATCACAAGTTATATGCGAAGCTGAGCAAGTGCGAGTTTTAGCTTCGTGAGGTGCACTTTTTGGGGCACGTGATTTTCGGTGAGGGTGTTTCTGTGGACCCGGCTAAGGTCGAGGCAGTGGTGCAGTGGCCGAGGCCTACTACGGTCACGGAGATTTGGAGCTTCTTGGGGCTTGCGGGCTATTATAGGAGGTTCATCCAGCATTTTGGTTGTGTCGTAGCCCCGATGACTAGGCTTACGCGGAAGGATATGCCATTCGTATGGACGGAGGAGTGTGAGCGGAGATTCATGGAGCTGAAGAGATTACTCACCACTGCTCCGGTGTTAGTGTTGCCTTCTGGCTCGGGAGGTTTTGTGGTATATACGGATGCTTTCGGGGTAGGTCTCGGTGTTGTGTTGATGTAGCACGGGAGAGTTGTGGCTTATGCATCTTGGCAATTGAAGCCGCATGAGGCGAACTACCCCATTCATGATCTTAAGTTGGCGGCGGTGATCTTCGCCCTAATGATCTGGAGGCATTATCTATACGGCGAGAAGTTCGAGCTTTTCACTGACCATTTGAGTATGAGGTCTGTGTTCACTCAGAGGGACCTTAACCTCAGGCAGAGGCGATGGATGGAGTATATGAAGGATTATGATTTCACTCTGTCTTATCAGCCTGGCAAGATGAATGTCGTGGCTGATGCTCTGAGTAGGAGAGTGACGGTCAGCCAGATGTTGTTGAGGAAGTGGAGGCTTTGGGAGCCGGTACTAGCCATGACTTTTAGGCTCAAGATCCCTCATGATCAGGGTTTGACTGTCCTTGCGAGTCTGACTATCATGCCAACTATTCGTCGACAGGTGACTGAGGCCGAGTGTGCGAATCCTGAGCTACCCCGGATTTTGGCTATGGCCGATGTAGAGCTCGGTGAGGATGATATCGTGAGGTTCAGAGGTACGTTGTACATCCCAGCCGAGGAGCAGGTGAGGCGTACGATATTGCGTAAGGCTCATGGGAGCCGATATGCCGTGCACCCCAGATCGGTTAAGATGTACCAGAACCTGAAGTGGCAATTTTGGTGGCCTGGCATGAAGAGGGATGTGGCAGAGTTTGTGGCCAGGTGCTTGACCTGTCATGTGAAGGCTGAGCACCAGCGACCAGGAGGTACACTTCAACGCTTGGACATTCCCACGTGGAAGTGGGACCACGTGACCACTGATTTTATTGTTGGATTATCGAGGACGTCTGGTGGGCATGAAAGTATTTGGTTACTGGTGGATAGACTAACGAAGATGGCGCGGTTGTTGCCGATCAAGGTCAGTTGGAGCATACAGAGGTTGGCCCGTTTGTATGTGGAGTGGATCGTTCCGTTACATGGAGTCCACATCTCCATTGTGTCTGATCGTGATCCGCGCTTCACATCGGGGTTCAGGAGGAGTTTTCAGAGAGCTCTAGGCATCGAGTTGGCATTCAGCTCGGTCTATCATCCTTACTCAGATGGTCAATATAAGAGGACCATCCAGACTTTAGAGGACATGCTGAGATCATGTTGCTTAGAGTGGCAGGGTAGCTGGACCCACCATTTGCCATTAGTGGAGTTTGCCTACAATAACAGCTATCATTCGAGCATTGGTATGGCTCCTTATGAGGCATTGTACGGCAGGACATGATTTGGTGCAGGAGTGTATTGAGGGGGTGCATTTCGTTCGGTAGAAGATGTTGCCAGCGCAGAGCCGGCAGAAGAGTTATGCCGATCGGAGGAGGCAGCCCCTCAGTTTTGCTGTAGGTGATCGGGTGTTTTTGTGAGTTTCTCCCATGAAGGATGTAATGCGCTTCGGCAGACGTGGGAAGTTGAGTCCCCGCTATGTTGGTCCTTTTCCCATTGTCGAGCGTATTTGGGAAGTTGCTTATCGGTTGCAGTTACCTCCGGAGCTATCTGTCGTGCATGATGTGTTTCATGTGTCCATGCTTCGGAAGTATATGCCCGATGATTCCCACGTATTGGAAGATGCCGTTTGGCCTGAGGTGACCCCAGACTTGTCCCTTCCGGAGTATCCTGTCAACATTGAGGATCAACGTGAGCAGGGCTTACGGAACAAGGTTATTCATCTGGTTAAGGTGGTCTGACAGCGTAATTCTGGTGGTGAGGTGTCGTGGGAGCGTGAGGATGAGATGCGGCAACAGTATCCTTACTTGTTTACGTGAGTCTTTCCCCTGTCCCGGTGCTTCGTTCTTAAATTTCGAGGATGAAATTTGTTTAAGGGGGGAGGGTTGTAACGTCTCGGGTTTTTCAGATATTTTTTGGATCTGGATCCGTGGGTTTCGGATCAGTTTCGGATGTCCCGGAGCTTGTTTCTTGTTCCAGCGGGTTTTTCCCGGCAAAACCTGCGGAACCGTGTGTAGGGCGCTCCGGTGCGTTCACCCACTCCGGGATGGTACCGTTGCGATTAGCGCGTTGCGAGAATTGAGGAATTTTTTTTGTGAATTTTTGGTATTTTTCTAATTTTTGAGATTTCCTATAAATGCCCTCCTATTTCCTCATTTTTCTTTACCTTTCCTTTTTCTCTCTTTCTTCCCGTTGGAGAACCCCCGCTCACCCACTGTAGCCGTTGACCTCCCTCTCTCTCCCCGGCGATCTGCGAGCACGTCTTCCTCCCTCCGGTGGCGGCGCGATCGTGACGGCGGTGACGAGGTGGGCTTGGCGGTGGTAATTCACGGCGTGGCGGCGTGATTCGTTCGTGGTCGAGAGTGGCCATCCACGTAGATCCGACAGATTTGGCCTTCTTTGACGTAGGGTGATGGATCTCTGCCCCTCTCCCCTTCCTTCCTGTGATTTATAGGCCATGGAGAGATCTAGAGGGGTTTAATTACATGTCGGGAGGATTTTACATGTTAAGGGTTCGTGATGCATGCTAGGAAGGGCTGGGGATGTTTCCCCTTGTTTCCCACCACATTGGGGTGTGATTAGGCGTGGAATTGGGCTCCGGCGGAGCTCAATTCTGATTTTCTGTTGCATAATGCAGAGGGCGGCCACATAGGTGGTCGCCGAGGCCCAAACTGGGCGGCCAAGAGTCTGGCCACCCAGGCCCAGGAGTGTGGGCGGCCAGACCCCTTGCCGCCCTCACCTTGATGCCGAGGTGGGTGCCTAGTGCGATGGTCGCGCACCCTCTGGGCGACCAGAGAGGTTGTCTCCTAGGCAGGGGAAACCCAGGACCCCTGGGCAACCCATGGTTTGGTCGCCCAGCACTAACCTGGCTCCTGGGGTGTCGTGCTTCGTGTTTTCTTGCCCCGCGGGTGTCTGGTTTGAGGTTCTATCTTGCGGGTGAGGTGTCCGCACGTGGTGCTAGAGTTCGGGCTTCTCTTGTGGGTCATTTGGGCCGTACTGTCTCTTGTGAGTGATTTACTAGAGGTTTTCGTGAGCTAGAGAGTCTACTCCTTTAGCGACCCTCCACTAGTCATAGCCTGCTAGTACGCGTGTGCTGGTCTACCTTGGAGTGCTGGTAAGGCTACCCTAGAGAGACGGCTTTAGGCTGGTGGCCGTGGGCCTCCTACGGTGGCGGCTCGAGTCCGAGTCGGGAGGAAGAACCAGCTAGAGGGCTTGACGTAGCGTAGTCAGTCAGTGTGTGCACACGTGGTCGGGGGCTTCGGACGCGTGCTGACGAGCACTACCTTGACTAGACCCTTGTCAGTGTTACTTGTGTGTGTCTCAGTTTCCACCTGGGGCAAGTAGGGAGACACTAGTGGCGTGGTGTAAGACGTTAGGGGATGCATCCGATCGTTCTTCTAGTGGGAGGTACTCCTGTCTGGTCAGGTAGAGACTCTTGGTTTTGTCGCTTGGGTCTTGTGGTAAAGACCCTGTCGTGACTTCAACGACGCTTTAGTGACTCTTGGTTCTGACCCGAGTGACTTTCGGGCTTGGTTCTGACTTTAGCGGCGTTCGAGCGGCCGTTCAGCTTTAGTCACTCGACTCTTAGTCGTGGTTTTACCGCCGTGACGTGTGTCTCGGTTTTAGCACCTTGGGATCGGTGTCTGTTATTCCGTGTACTCGCCTTTTGCTCTTTTGTGTGCAGTATCACGTTTTACAAGGTAGGGGTCCGAGTGATCCCTTCTGAGCCTTGTTTATATGAGGCTCATTCCCTGCATGTTTTCACTGTGTTTTAGGTGAGGCGAGGCTTCAGGAGAGCGCGCCTGAGGTTCACCAAGGTTCAGGTGCCCAGGGTTTGTTGCTAGTTGCCAGAGCCGGGGAATGCCCCGTGTAGTTGTACTTTTCTTTCTGTTACTGTACTAGCTGTGGAATAGACTAGACTACTTTTATCATTGTATTATTTCCTTGTGATAAATTATGGACCATGTACTTTATTTAATGCAATTTAATTACCTGTTTATTCATATAAACTATGCAGTTCTCCAATTATTTGTGATTATTGTGTTTCTCCACACCATCCTATAACCCTTCCGAGTCTTCAGGCTCATGGGTGGCGGTTCGGGATTCGAATGGTATCGGGTTCCTCTCGGTATCTGAATCTCGGGTCGTTACATCTGATCTCTTCCACTTCCCCTCTTCTCCTTCTTCCCTTCTCTTCTTCTCTTCTCCCTCTCATCCTTCTTCTTCTCCTCTAGCCTTCTTCTCTCCTTCGCACTGCCTCCCCTCCCCTCCGATTCCTCTCTCTCCATCTCCCCTATCTTTGCCGTGGTGCCCCCTCCTACACACAAAATGCTGCACCGCCGGACCATTATTCATCTCACTGCTCCCTCTATCTTCCTCTCCTTCCCCACTCCGGTAGCGTATTCTCCTCATCCGTCCCCCTTCTCATCTTTCTCTTCTTATCTCTCTTTCTCCCTCTTTCTATCTTCTGCACACAGCATTGCCATTCTATTCTCACCGCCCCCCTCCTTCTTTCACACCTCTTCACTCTCCCTCCGTCTCTCACCTCTCTCCACCTCTCTGCACTCACTCCTTTCCTCTCCCTCTCCCTGCTAAACCCTGGCCGCGAGCTCCCTCTGCTGCTCCCATCCACCACCGCACTGCCTCTCGCTCCCTGTTCTCATTTTCTCTGCTACAACCATAGCTGGCCTTCCATCCCTGTAGCTCACCGTCGTGTCCCCCTCAAGCCATATCTCTCGCATTGTTTCCTTCTCCCCCCTCTCTCCATTCCCTCTCTCTTTCTCTCTCTAACCCTCCGCAGTCGACTCCCCCTCTCTTCTGCAGTGTCTAAACACACCCCTCACACTGCGGTGTCTCTCCCTCTCTCCTCTCTACTCCCTCTCACTCTCTACCCTTCCTTTACCTTTCTCTCTTAACACCACACACACTTCCTCACCGCACTCTCCCCTCACCCGTTCTCTTCTCCTCTGCACACACAGCACCGCCCTTAATTGCGTCGACCCCCCCCCCCACGTGGCTCTCATCTTCCCACACACTCATTACACACACGCATGCACACACGCCACTCTGCACTCCCTCTCCATCACCTCCCTGCTACCTCTCCCTCTCTTCCTCTTCACCACACCCACATGCACACACACCACCATAGCGTCCTCCCTACCCCCCTGTCTTGCCCCCGTGTCATCTCTCCCTCTCTACACTGCCTCTCTCCCTCTACCTCTCTTTCTCGCCACCATGCACACACACTGGCCACAAACCTCCTTCGTCCTTCACCTTCTCACACACCTAGCTCTCACTGATCTTCCCCTCAGTCTATCACCCTCTGCACACACCCGCGCACACTTCTCATCCCCCCTCTCAGCCTTTCTCTCTCTTTCTGTCTGCTACACCGCTTCTCTCGCTCCTCTGATACCACCTCTCTCTCACTCTTTCTTGCTTCTCTGCACCTCCAGCCACACACACCTGCACCACATTATTTCTTTCCATTTTATTTTATTTTTATTTTCTTTTGCTATCCCTCTCTCCCTCCATCTCTTTCTCTCTCTATATCTCTCTACTTTCTCTCTCTATCTTTTATCCCCCTACCTCTCTCTAAAGAAGCCCTCCCTCGCGGCGACGTACTCTCCGAGATTGGGCGTCACTCAATGGCTCAAGAAGTGTTGACGTCGACGTCTTTGTCTCACCGGCTACATCCCCTCCCTAGTTCTTTAATTCTCAATTTTAGTTAGATTTTATTCTGAGTTTATACTTGTTATTTTCTTGAGCATCTACTCATTGTAATCTTTCACCTTGGAGCATTAAGACATAGTTAGTGTGTTTACCTCTCTAACTCTTTTGGTATCTCTATCTCTCTCTTTCCCTTTTCTTTCCTTTACCCCTTTACATTTCTTTAAATAGATTTTCCTCTTGCACAATTTTAATTGTTTCATATAAAAAATGGGGATTTCAACTTCAAAATATTAGCCTCCTCGTGGGATCGACCCGTATTCATTACTATACTTAAAACCTTAATTTTATGTGAGTACGGAACTTTTGAAATTGAGTGCACGGGTTTTTAATGACGAGCTTCGCGTTCGAACAGTGGGGAATAATGCATCTAACCAATGTGATTCCTCACGTCAAAAGGTGTCAGTTAAACCTGACTGTCATCTTATAAAATGAAGTTGTTTTATGCATTGCTCTGAAAACCAGAGGTGCTTGAATAGATAAACTTCCATTGCATCAAATTGTTTGGCTTTAATGCTAATGGCCGTTAATCCTAAAAGGTCACGGAATCTTAATAAGAAAGGCTGAAAGATGAATATCAAGGACTTAGGTATGCAAATGTGCTTTCAGTCTAGTAATCCTGTGTGCATACATTCTTGATTGCCTTCTTGGCTTCTGAACCTTTTGAAGTTATTTACCTTTAATCCCTCAATCAATAATTTCAAACCATGCAATGCTCTTTTGGAGGAAGGGGTCAGAATTCGGAGTCAATCTGGAATAATAATGAGATTTGTATAAGACTTCAATCCCTTCACTGAACTCCAATTTTTGTGTATTGAAACCCGCAGTGTAATCATTCCTCGCTACTTCCCCACATTACATTGCCATTTCCTCCTAATGTTTTGATAATGTCAAAAGAGGAGAAGTTTGATGAGTCATAATTGGTAGAAAATCTTAGTGTAATGAGTTACCTGTCTAAAGTCAGTTTGTCCCTGCTGCATATCCTGATGATTTGATGAAAATCTTGATGATTCCTTCATAAATTTAAATTTTGATTCATCTGCTAATGAATTGTTTCTTCAATACAAGGTGTTTTATGCTATTCATGTTAAAACTCTACTATTTGCCAAAACCTTGTCCTGGACTTAAAAATAGTAAAATTGTGGGCACAATGACTCATAGTTGCCATAATCAAAAAGGGGGAGAATATTGTGTGCATTGTGTTTTGGTGATGTCTAACTATAAGTCATTAGTAAGTCAATTTGAGAAAACCTGAAACAATTTCTTTTATGATTGGCTGAATGTGAAGAAATTGACCAAGTGTTCAGAGTGTGTCGACCTACTTCTCAGGTGAGTGGACCTACTTGCTTACAAGTAGCAGAATAGCCAGAGCGAACAACTAACTGCGTCGACACAAGACCTTTAGTGCGTCGACGCACCTTCAATTCTAGTACAAGTCATACTAGGAATTCTTTTCAAGCTGCGTTGACTCCATCCTCTCATTCCACTACAAGAAAAATCGGAAATAGCGACGGAATTTTTCGACAGAAAAAAGTTCGTCGGAAATACGTCGAAAATTCTATTACTTTCCGACGAAAAATAATCTGTCAGAAATCAGTCGGTAATTACCGACCTATTTCTGACATTTTATGTTGGTCAGAAATATGTCGAAAAGTTTCAACGCAATGAAAATTTTGTGAAAAATACGTCGAAAAATTCTGACATATTTCTGACCGAAATTCATTTCGTCGGAAAGTCTAAAGTAGGAGGGAGTGGTGGTACAACAGTTTCCGACGAAATAGAATATGGTCGAAAATACGTCGGAAACTTTCGACGTATTTATGACTAAATTATATTCCGTCTGAATTTTTTAATGTATTTCCAACAAAATTTTATTCCATCGGAAACTCTTCAAATATTTTTTGATTAATAGTAATATTTTCTGATAGAATAAAATTATGTCAGAAATACATCAAAAAATACTGACGTATTTTCGACCGAAATTCATTTCGTCGGAAAGTCTTAAGTAGGAGAGAGTGCTGGTACAACAGTTTCCGACGAAATAGAATATGGTCAAAAATACGTCGAAAACTTTCGACGTATTTCCGACTAAATTGTATTTCGTCGGATTTTTTCGATGCATTTCAAACAAAATTTTATTCCGTTCGGAAACTCTTCAAATATTTTTTGATTAATAGTAATATGTTCCGACGGAATAAAATTATGTCGAAAATATGTCGAAAAATACCGACATATTTTCGACGGAATATAATTTAGTCGGAAAGCCCGAAAGTAGAAGGAAGGGTAGGTGGAAATTTATTAACAGTTTCCGACGAACACATATGTCGTCAGAAATACGTCGAAAAGGTTCTACATAATTCCGACCAACATTTTTTCTTTCGAAAATTGTCAATGTATTATCGACAAATAATTTTTCAGTCGAAAAATCATGAAATATTTATTTAATAGCATTATTTTTCGATGAAAAAATGATTTGTCAGAAATCCGTCAAAAAATTTAACAAAAGTTTCCGACGGAAAAGAATATGGTCAGAAATACGTCGAAAAGTTTCGACGTTTCGACGTATTTCTGACCAAATTATTTCTGTTGAAAATTTTTGGCGTATTTCCGACAAACCATTTTCCCGTCGAAAAATTTTGAAGTATTTTTCTATTAATAGCATTATTTTTCGATGCAATAAAATTTCTTTGAAAATACGCCAAAAAATTTCGACGTATTTTCGACCGAATTAAATTTCGTTAGAAAATCCTAAAACACGAGAAAGTGTAGACAGAAATTTATCAACAGTTTCATATGGAATCGAATGTGGTCGGAAACATGTCGGAAAGTTTTGACTTATTTTTTATAACTTTATAACTATACTTAAATTATATACTATTTAATATATTTATATATAACTTTATTATAATTAATTAGTAATACATTATAGTTAATTATAATTAATATATCATATATATAATATAAAATTTGATTAAGCCCTTGAACACGTTCCAAGACTTACAAAAATGCTATGAAAAATCTGTGGATACTCTACCCGAAAATCTGGTGTCGTCACTCTCTCCCACTCTATCCCAACCGATCGGCAGAGACTGCCACTGTCGGGAGGAGGCCTCACCACCGTCGAAGTCACGAAGCCCTTGTCACTGCCCCCGTGAGGAAGCTTAACTCTCCATCGCCGGTGCCTTCGCTCTCTCCTACACTCTAACAATCATGGGTTTTGGAGCATTCTCGTGGGTCCTGTGTTACGTTTTATAAATAAATTAGAAATTTTCTAAATTATAGGGGAGGTGTTATCAAAAATTCATCGGACCTAAAAAAAAAGAACAATCAAAGCAACAAGAAGGAAATAAACAGATAAAATAATAAAATAATAAAAAATGATTACGAATATATTGGGGAGCTCAAAGTAAATACATGATCAGAATAAAAGTAAAAAAAGGGGGAAGAGAAGAGGGGAAATTAATGAAATAATAAATAATAAACTAAATAGACTAATAACTAAAAAAACTAAACTAAGCTAGCCGACAACTTGTGATCTCACTATCCATCAACCTTCTATTTAATAAACATCATCACTACTATTCTTGCATTTAATGCGTTAACAAAAAATTAAAAAATATAAAAAAAATAAACAAAACAAACATCACCCCCTTTCTTCTTTCAAACACACATATCCGGCAGCCTTCTATTTGATAACCGGTAGCATCACTATTCATACATTTAATGCATAACAAAACATAAAAAATAAATAAATAAATAACAAACCTCAAGTATAACCGGCGGCCCATCTCCCTTATTAAAAAAAATAAACAAGCAAAACAAAGCTCAACCATAATCGACACCCCATCTCCCTTCTTCAAAAAAAATAATACACGAAAAACTAAGCAACTATAATCGGCACCCCTCCCCTCTAAAAGAAAAAAAAAGAAATAAAAACAAAACAAAAGTAATGCACATACATATCCGACAAGGCACCGTGCATATTAACTGGCATGACACTAGATGTGTTTTCCGGCATAAGGCATTGGGCATGAAATAACACAATCACTATTAACGCATTTAATGCATATTTTTTATTATTCAAAACACTATTCATCTTTTCCACTATTTGCTTCACCAGGCTCCTGTTTGTTCTCGTATTGCGGCCATGTTCATCCCATGGCATAGAGCCGGTGATCCTTTACATTCTGTTCAAAAGGGAGGTCTTCCAGATTACTCCATGATCGGATATTGACGAAAGAGCAGGCGCCAATGAATAGTATTTTTCAAACACTCATCTGACAACAACAAAAAAAATTTTAAAAATATATAATTAAAAAATAATAAATCAAAATCAAAATAAATAAAAAATAATAAATAAAAAAATAAAAAAAATAAAAAAACAAATGAATAATAATAAAAACTTTACATACGTCTAAGAGACCACAACAAAAATTTGTTATCGAAAATGAACCCATAGTGTAACGACCTGAATTTCGGATACCCGGCATACCCAATAGGACTACCGGATACGCGTGATACCGCATGGAACCCGCGAGGCCTCCCAAGAGCGAGAAAGCTCCGAAGGGAAAAAGGCACGTGTAGAGTACATTGAAGCCACAGAGATAGTACAGTAAGCAATTAAATTTCATTAGATAGGTTTGCTAAAGTAGCAGAAATAAAATTACTTTTTAATTAACTGTTCAAATTAACAATTATATCCTAAAGTCAGTCCAAAGCTGAAGACAACAAGTCTAGCACCGTACAGTTGACAGAAAGGAAAAACGTACCCAGAAGTCGGGGGCAGCCCGACGCAGGTACCAGCTGGCAGCAACGGCACGCAACGAGCACGCACACTCCAGGAACCACGCGGAAGCAGAACGAACAACGCCACCCCACCTGAAAGAGCAGGGGTGAGCCACATGTCACTAACTCAGTAGGGGTCACGCGGATCCCACCTGAAAAATACGCAGTAACACGGAACAACAACAACAAAAACAGCAGGTGTAGCAAAGCAGGAACTACACTACAAAGTTGTAAAACTACGCTACAAGCAGTAGTAAGCAGACGGGAAGTAGGAGTAGGGAACAAGCAAGAAAGGGGGAGAACCCGCGCCAGACAAGCGGCGGCCGAACTAACCTCGGCACCCCAAACTACTCCAAGCAACAACAGAAGGGCAACTCTGATCCAGCAAAGTCAGAAGTTACTGATCTGACGACCCGACACCAGGTCCAAAACGAAGACCTGCAAGGACGGATAAAACAACCACAACAGCCTACATGATTGGAACATCGTGTACGCAACCCTAGGCTCATCTTGGACACAGCCAAGAACAGACCACACAGCCAGGGAAGCAAATCTTAGGCAAGGCCAAGACTAGCCGACACGGAAAGGAGAACACCGGCTCCGAGAAATGCGAGAGTCGCCGGTCAAGTGATAGGAGTACCCTCACACTAGAAGAGCAGCCAGATGCGTCCACTAACGTCTTACACTACGCCATAAGTGTCACGTCTACCAGACCGTGTGCAACACGGAGGAGACTAGACACACCAAGAACACGGTCCATGGAACAACGACGTTCCAAGGAAAAACGGCACCTCACGGACACAAGACCGCAGTACCACGCTGTGAGTGACAAGTCAGGGTCATGCCCGTCGACGCAAGTCCTCAGTCCCTGACCACGTGTGCACACACTGACCACTACCTAAGTCAGGCCTCTAGCTAGTATTCCCCTCTATAGGACGCTACCGTTGGCCGGGGCCCATGGAACTAGCTTAAAAACCGTATAACGGGAAACTGCCCGTCCACCACTCCCGGTGGGTGACGTACTAAAAAGTCTACGTCACAGGCTACGACTAGTGGAGGTTCACAAGGCACGGACTCCAAAACACAAGTGCTAGAGTACAGACAGTCTACGGAAGCCCTGTCACACGCACTACGAAGCACCACTGGCAGTACAACCACTGCCAACCGACTCAGGACCAGGCAACTAGACCTACCACGTAACGATCCCGAGTCGAACGACTCAAAGGCAAGATCGTCACAAACAGCGGAACAAGCCGCCAATCGGTCTAATCCTAAGCCACAAGAAACGACACTCCGCAGGAAACGACTCACAGAGACATGAGGGAACGCCGAAGACCCTCAGCACACCTGGACACGCGACCCAAGGTAACGCAGTACCTTGAGACATCCAGAACCAGTGTCTCGGGCTAGACAAAACTGCCAAGACACACACCAGGCTACCTGTCAACCACTGGATCACACAAGGTTGACCGGAACCGAACAAAGGCACATAAAAGTAGGATAAAGAATCCTACCCCAAGCAAGAAGACTCCTGGCTACCTTACAACGTAGTCCTAGCCCTCATAGGACGTCAGGAGACATCCACGGGACAACGGGCAGACCACACGGCCAAGCCAGGACAAGCAGAAACCGAAGGAACAGAAATCGAAGCACAAGGCATGTAACGCACCACCCTTAGACCGCTACATGAACCTGGCGGTCTAAGCCTAGGCCGTTACATCCAACGTGGCGGTCGGGGAGCAGGCCGTCACACACACCGCCCTAACCAACTCTAGAAACGCAAAGGTATGTAACGGCCAGCACCGGGCGCGTTACACCAGCCTGACGCGCCCGATCGGGGCCGTCAGGGCCAACAACCCTCAAACTCAAAACACACTCGGACCATGTAACGCGCCAGACTGAACGCGTTACAGCCACCTAACGCGGCAAGGCAGACGCGTCAGAGCCAACCTGATGCAAGACAAGAAAACAACTGGCTGAGAGGCATGTAACGGTCCCGATCGGACATGTTACAATCGCCTAACGCACGGGGATGAGGCTATTAGAGACAACGACGCAACCACCCCAACTCAGCCAATACAGCATGTAACGGCCTGGGGCAGGCACGTTACACACACCTAACGCACGGGAGCATGGCCGTTAGGTAAACCGACTCACTCGGTCAAACACGGTCAAACAGAACGTAACGGCCTGGGATAGGCGCGGTACGCACACCTGACGCACGGGGTCAAGCGCGTCAGAGGAACCGACTCAAAAGGTTAACGTCAGTCAACCAGAATGTAACGGCCTGGGGAAGGCGCGTTACACTCACCTGACGCATAGGGACAAGCGCGTCAGAGGAACCGACTCAAAAGGTCAACGTCAGTCAACCAGAATGTAACGGCCTGGGGCAGGCGCGTTACACTCACCTGACGCATAGGGCCAAGCGCGTCAGAGGAACCGACTTAACACAAACATAAAACGACAAAATAGACATAACGCATCTCACGGGACGCGACAGAGAGATGTGACGCGCCACCCCTGGGCCGTCACACCCTCAAAACCCTGAAGAACTCAAATCAACCCAGACGCTGTAACAGTCAGTTGTGGGGCCGTCAGGGCATGTAAAGGTCCCTGGAACGACCGCCACACCAGTTACGGCGGGAAAACAGAGAGTTGGCCAAATCGGCCCGTTCCACGCCCCATTCACGCCGAAGCGCAGGGGAAACAATCCTTGACGATGAAAAATAACATAAGAAGGCTAAAAAGCCCACATGCAAGCACAAAAACACAAGATCGGGGCGATTCCAACGAATCCACCCTAAATGGGTCAACGAGGTTCCCGGACTCCTACCGGCCTCGAATGACCACCGATCAACACGAAAGTAGCATGGATGGGATCCTAACATCCCAACGGTCAGTTCAACACTAACCGAGCTACAAATGGTTGCCATTTTCCGGCGAACCCTACAAAACCCGAAAATCACGGTTTAGGCTAAACAAGCCTAAACTCGGCCGTTTCTGCGCCAAACGAAGTGCAAGGGCAGGGAAACGAGCAGGAGGAAGTGAGGAACCATCACCCTACCTCCACCGAAGAAATCGTGCCTCGAAGGGACTAAACCGCGCTGAAAACCACGCCGTGAGCTCGAACACCGGCTTTGAATCCACCGTTCGGGATCGCGACAAAACCATTCCGATCCTCGCTCCATCACGCACCTCGACAGCTTCCCGACGTCGCCATCTCACCAACGGACCCCTCCGTCTACAGTCGGAGGCGAGAAGGTGGGAGAACGAGAGAGAACGGGAGAGAGAGAGGCGAACGTGCGAATGAGGAGAGAGAAAGAGGAAATGAAAAGAAAAAGAAAAGAAATTAGGAAATTTTCCTACTTTTCAAAAATTCTGAAAATGCGCCGAAAATGCACAAATTCAGAAAATTACGCAAAAATAGTCGAAACAACCGGCTCGAAGAGTACATCGTCGTTGTAGCATCCGCGAGTCGATGAACTGACAAACAAACTCACCGTAGGGTTCCGAAACTAGTACGAGAGAAAAACCCACACGGCTCGTAAAGCTCAACTCGGAAGCCACAAAAGAGAACCAAAACTCACTGAAACCAATCCAAAAGATCCAATGAAGATCCAGCAAGACCTACCAAGGATCCAGGGCATTACATCCTCCCCTCCTTTAAGAAATTTTGCCCTCGAAATTAAGGACTAACAAAGGAGAAGCAGGGAAGAACAACCCAACAACACACAACAACACAAATCTCGAGAGAACACAATTCAGAGGAACACTGTCAGACCACAATTATAGGCACACGCTCAGGATCTCAAGGCAGCAATCCACAAAAGAGCACGGTACCCAAGTGAGCACAATTCTGACACCTCCGAAACAAGGCAACGTTGCTTACGTCTCACAGGACAGGAGACACGACTGCCACAACAACAGACAACCAACCGAGAAACATAACGACAGGCATGGCGAGTATCAGCTTAACCAAGGGAACACAATCTCCACAGCTGACAGCTCGACCACATCATCGGCTCCAGTGCCAAAGGTGACAGGGAACACCTGGCACACAGGACACCAACGACAACAGCAGCACCGGACCAGAAACACAATCAAGTCAGTCCTCACTCAGATATTACATCTGATCGAGTCGCAAGCTAACTCTAGGAAAAGAGCACAGCAAGGCTAACCGACAAGACTTGGTCCACACAGAGACACAAAATCATAGAGAAACAGCACTTACAGAAACAACACAACGGCAGCACCTGCAGGATTCCGGCTCCGCACAACACACAAGGCCACAGAGTACCACTACAAGTAGGGTCACAACAAGGCACAAGATCAGATGAGCACACGACCACAAGAAACGGGTCACGCATCAGACTGCTCACCAAGAGAAGACCCACAATAACAAGAAACGACAACAATCTCGGGGAACACAACTCAAGGATCACGAACACGCCTCGAGAGCACAACACCCAAGAAAAGGAATGCAGAGCAAAGGGTACTCAATCAGTAGGAATGTCAACAAATTCCCCAATACTTGCAAATGCCAATACCAGAAAACCACCAACAATGGCACGGCAACAAATGACATCAAGGCACAATAAGCCAAGATGAAGTCACATCGAGAAGAAACAGACCTCTCGACCAGTGGGTAGCCAACCCACACACTTCCGCTGCACTCTCAACAACATGCACAGGCAACAGAACAACCTCGGTAGTCGCACCTCAGCACACACGAGCGCCATCGCAATTGACAAAGATCGTAAATCACACGCCACGAGTACCGATCTCGCGAACAACCAATCACAAGGAGCCTAAGTGCAACAAGAGAAGAGCACCAGCTTCAGCACAAAGCACAAGGAAAGCATCAATCTCAGCTTACCTTCACATCCCGAAAATGGTAAATGAGCCTTCACAATACACCGGCCGCTGGACACGGCACGACAACTATGGTACGCGACAGCTCTTAACACCATCATGGAGTCCAAAGCCAAGCAACCGTATAGCAGAGAGCAGATCAGGCTCAAAACAAAGCTGTCCACACTTAAGCAGACACAGGACAAAGGCATCACTAAGACAGCAATTCCAAGGCAAACCTCGAAAAGATTCCACCAGAAGGGACGAGAAGTAGGAAGCTCAATCACAAAAGCTCACCAGGAAGGAAAAATCCTAGCTTGCCTGAGCAACTTCTCCAACATGGAATCAAATCGAGCACTTCAACAGAAGCGAAAACACATCAGGAGCTGAACAGACTCAAGCCGGGACGACCAAGACAACGTGAGAACGTGTACAGTCATCAGACCAAGGCTAAAGGTCAACAGCAACCTGAACAACTTACAAGAAAATCCTCGAACAATGTACTGTAGATTCAAGCCTTCCGGCGAACACTGCCAAGTACAACATGATCGAGACAAACACGACGACAAAAAGAAACACCTCGTCACAACCTGACGAGAGCCGGACCATCTCGTACAGTGCCACAACAGTACGTACAAGACAACATACGAAGAAAACAACGTGATAAACCATCGCAACCCGAAGCCAGCTGAAGACTGTACTGGACCTTCACGACTCTGGAAACTGTACATCTCAGATTCCCATGTACTTCACACGACAATGCTCTGATAGCTCAGAAAAGAACTCCGAACATCTCAGAACACTGATCTGATACCAAGCTGTAGCGACCCGGATTCCGGATACCCGGCATACCTGGTAGGACTACCGGATACGCGTGATACCGCATGGAACCCGCGAGGCCTCCCAAGAGCGGGAAAGCTCCGAAGGGAAAAAGGCACGTGTAGAGTACATTGAAGCCATAGAGATAGTACAATAAGTAATTAAATTTCATTAGATAGGTTTGCTAAAGTAGCAGAAATAAAATTACTTTTTAATTAACTGTTAAAATTAACAATTATATCCCAGAGTCAGTCCAAAGCTGAAGACAACAAGTCTAGCACAGTACAGTCGATAGAAAGGAAAAATGTACCCAGAAGTCGGGGGCAGCCCGACGCAGGTACCAGCTGGCAGCAACGGCACGCAACGAGCATGCACACTCCAGGAACCACGCGGAAGCAGAACGAACAACGCCACCCCACCTGAAAGAGCAGGGGTGAGCCACGTGTCACTGGCTCAGTAGGGGTCACGCGGATCCCCACTGAAAAACACGCAGTAACACGGAACAACAACAACAAAAACAGCAGGTGTAGCAAAGCAGGAACTACACTACAAAGCTGTAAAACTACGCTACAAGCAGTAGTAAGCAGACGGGAAGTAGGAGTAGGGAACAAGCAAGAAAGGGGGAGAACCCGCGCCAGAGAAGCGGTGGCCGAACTAACCTTGGCACCCCAAACTACTCCAAGCAACAACAACATGATCCACGGTACATATCAAATCTCGAGAAAAATAGAATAAATCACATCCATGCAAGTAGATGTCAATTCATATCTTAATTTCTATTTAATCTAATAATTTAGAAAATAACATATCTTTAAAAGGACGGATACTATTTTTTTTAAAACTAATTACATTATAATTAAGGGAAATTTACAAAGATCATGACTATATATTTATTGTAATTTTTACCTATTTTGATCATAAGATATGGATTTTCTAAGATTTAAACATGCTATGTAGTTTTGAATTTAATCATGATGATAGTAATATTTTTCAAATAAAAGAAATTGTCGGAACTAAATATATGATAATTAAGAGAAAAATCTAAGGATTCTAAAAAAATATATTTTATAATTTTATTTTACATAGTTTCAAGGATATTGTTTTTTAAAGTTTCATGATATCATTATACTTTACGAGATATATATATATATATATATATATATATATAATAAACGATTTAACGACTTCGCATGCTGTCTTTAAAAGAATTCAACCAGGTTGTCGTCATGTAATTTAATGAATAGTGTCAACTCTTTAAATCCTCTCGTTTTTTGACGTAATCACGTCGGAATCGCGCATATAATATACCGAAATGACGGGCACGAAAAACTCTTCATAACCGGATGTTCAAAAAAAATTTGTTTGAGAGATTGGCTACTTTGGTCTAGGAGGATCGAAAAACGGAGATACTACCCTCACTACCTCGGTCTCCACCCCAATAGTACGCCCATAAAATATCATGTCCAAAGGACGCTCCGGCGCCCTCGAACAAGCCAACAAAGTAAAACTCTCAAACTAAGTCGCTACTGTAAATTCTGTAATTCACCGTGTTGGCTATAAATCTTCTTATAATTAGATAACCACATCGTTAACCGGTTAATACTACCTTATATATGCATGAAAATCACATAAAAATATGAAGATTTTAATCATGTATACTTTAAAATGTTTAGATACTTGATTACATAGATAGTATTTTTAAATGTACTATAGTTATTAATTTACTAAAATAAAACATGCAAGTGTGGTATAATTAAAACCATGCAGGTGATTAATGTCTATGATTTGCATCTGGGAAGAGATAATCTAACATGCTATTTAGTGTTGATTTGACTTGGGAGATTGCCTACCTCGATGCGTTTTACGGTTGAAGATGTGGGACGGGGAATAAGAAATAATGGGAGATGAGCAACTGCAGTAGCCTTGCTCGTTCTCAATAGCAAAGGAAGAAGGGGAAGTGTGACGACCCAGAGCTCCGGATACCGATATACCGATAACATCGATATACCGATACCAAGAACTGGGGAAGCCACCCAAGAGGCTGATGAGGCCCCTGAAGGGTTAGTGAAGTTTGTCGAGGAGTTGTATAACAAATTGGAATTTCAACGCGCAATATTAGTTAAACAACAATTACAATTAAGTGCGGAAGCAAAATGAACTAGCAGAGTGATAAAATATATACAATAGTCCAGATTTACAACAGCAACAAGTCCAAACTGACAGAAAAGAGAGTCCAACTGTACAACTACACGGGGCATACCCCGGTCAAAAGTACAAAAGACCACCCGACTACTGCTGGCACACTACTAGATGCCGACAAAACCACGCGAAGCTCCGGGAGACGGCGGATGTGGCTCACCTGAAAGGTAGGAAGGGTGAGTCACAGCCAGACTCAGTAGGGGTCACGCGGATCCCTACCTCGCAACTAAACACGCAGGCATACAAATATAACAGCAGTTAAAGCAAGCGTTTAAAGCAATAAACACGCAATTGGCATAAATCGAACACATTTATAGTAAAGCTGTAAAACCTATCTAAGCAGTTTAAACGGCTAACTACATGCCAATTAAATATAGGTATAAGCGTCAGGAGCTACATCTACCAACAGAAAGAAAAGCTCACTTTACCCGGAGATAGGAAAAAGAAGAGACCACAAGAAGTGAGAGACCAAATGCGTCCACTGACGGCTTACATTGCATCTCAGGCAACTCGCATGGCTAGTGTCTCCAAGCGAGAGGCGTAACAGTACCAAATCGAACCAAACCGAGTAACTAGTCAGAGTAACACTCGTCAGTGTCAGTCCAAGCCTCTGACCACGTGTGCACACACTGGCTCGTGCCTAAGCCAGGCTCTCCAGCTAGTTTTCCCTCTTAGTAGGACGCTACTATTGGCCGAGGGCCCACGGTGACTAGCTTAAAAACCGTGTAACGGGACTACCCTGTCCACCTTTCCCAGGAGGGCCGACACTCCAAGTCGGAGGGCTACGACTAGTGGCTCCATCACAAGGAAAGAGAGAGCTACTCTATTGGGATCTAAAATAATGCCATAGTTTTTATAAAAATAAGTTAAACATGGCGTATATGCAACATGGAATGCATAACTAATAGGCTGGCAACACAACCAAACTACCAGGCAAGCGACGGTCGAAGACCCACGCGCTACTAGAAAGAGACGGTCGGGGACTGGCGCGTTACATCAAGAGCGACGCGCTGGTCTCCGTCCGTTACTTCAACCCGCGTTCCAGCTCAAAGGTGCAGGGGGGAATGTGACGGTAGGGGCCCTGCGCGTCGCTTCCAAGCGGCGCGGTGGGTCACCGCCGTTACATCCTCCCGAGTACCAAAACTCAAAAGCCCTAAAGGGGAGAGTGACGGTGGGGGTCCTAGGCGTTGCTTCGAAGCGACGCGCGGGAGCACCGCCGTTACTTTCACCCGAGGCTCAAACCAACGCACAGTGTTCAGAAAACAGCAGCAGATGAAGCGACGCCCCGGTCTCGGCGCGTCGTTTGGGAACGACGGCCGGTCGACAGACCGCCGGGCTCACCGCCTCACCGGGCTACCTGAAAACAACGAAAGAGTAACGGATGGGGATTCCTCCGTTACTCTCCAAACGACGCCCCTCGTTGGGCCGTTATTTGGAAAGTGACGCGTCCATCTTGGACCGTCAGGCAAGTGACGGTTCCTGGCAGGACCGTCACTCCACCTGGGTTACGGGCGAGTACGGTTTGTAAACCGTACCCCCCCCCGGACGGCTGAAAACGCCGGGTAACGTCGTAAGAATCTGAACCCTGTCAAACCACGCAGTTTATACAACATCCAATCACCAATCATGCCAATAAAATTAAAAGACGATGGCCATGGAATCAATTTCATGAATTTAGGGCAAAATAACACTAAATTACACTAACATGGAAAATTGCACAAAAATCAAGAAAACTGGCGTCGAACCACGGCGCATGTGGTATCAACGGGTTCCTAGCAAGGAGAAGATTCCATCCCCCTACCTCTTACGCAGTGGGAACGCCGATTCGATGCCGAACGGTCGACGAGAGCCACGCCGTCCACACGGCGCCAAGCGACACCACGCTCCGCGGATCGAGGGAAGAAGGGCGTCACCGCGATTCACGCGAAACGACCTTCCCGCCAGTACCTCCCCTGCTTCGATCAGCAGCCGTCTGGGCTAGAACCGAGCGAAAGAGAGATTTTGAGAAATTAGGCCTAAAATAACCCAAAAAGGGGTTTACACGGAAAACGATGAAAATGACAGCGGATGACGACGCATGTGGCGTCAATGGATTCCTGGCAAGATGAGGAGTCCATTTCCCTACCTCGATCGCGACGAAACACGCAAATCGGTGCAGATCGGGCGACGGAAGCCACGCCGTCCTCTCGCGCCCACGCGTCTCCGAGCTCCACGGATCGAGACGAGGTCAGCGTCAAAACGTTCCTCGTGTCGAGCCGGTTTCAACGGTGTCTCCCACGCCTCGATCGGACCCCACCCGGGCCAAATCCGAGAGAGAAAGGGAGAGGAGGAGAGAGGACGTGTGAGGGAGAGAGAGAGAGAAAGAGAGAGATCGAGAGTGAGAGGAAAGAGAGAGAGTGGCGTGCGTGAGTTATAAAAAACCGATTTTTTTCTATTTTTTTTTGTAAAAATTCCTCAAATTGCACTTTAACCTCACAAAGAACCAAAATCGTTAATATGCCCCTAAATTTTCCATAATTCTTTACTAATTCGAATAAATGTCTAACCAAGGCCTAAAAATCCGCAAAAATAGTCGAAACAATCCAAACGAAGAGTACACTGCCACTGTATTGTCCACGAGCTAATAAGCTGAGAGGTAAACTCACCATAGGGTTCTGCAGATTATACAAGAGAAGAACCACACGGTTCATAAGACCTCAACTCGGGAGATACAAAAGCAATGCCAAACTCTCCAAAAAGAATCCGAAAACCTACTAAAGATCCAGGATATTACATCCTCCCCTCCTTTAAGGAATTTCGTCCTCGAAATTCAAGGACTAACAAGGAAGAAGCGAGGGAAGAACAACCCGACTCAGAATCAACGCAATCTCAAAAACACAACTCAGAGGAACACCGTCAGACCATTATCACAAGTACACGCTCAGGAGTGAGCACGACGCAAGTGAACACAAGTCCGACACCTCCGAAACAGGGCAACGCCGCTTGCGTCTCACAGGATGGGAGACACGACTGCCACAACAACAAATCACCGATCTCGAGGAGATGAAACAACAGACACCTAAAACAGTGTCTCAAATAAGGAAACAAGGTCCTCACAATTAACATCCTGACAACATCATCGATTCCAGTGCCCAAGGCAACAAGGAACACCGGGCACACTGAAAACCAACGACAAATTCGCAGGAAACAGTAACACAACAACAGCACCGGACCATAAACACAATCAAGTCAGCCCTCATTCAAATATCACATCTAATCAAGTCGCGAGCTAACTCTAACAGGAGACAAGAGTACAGCAAGCTAACTGACAAGACAATGGTCCTCGACTGAGACACAAAATCATACGGATGTAACACTAAATCAACAACACAACGGCACTCGCAGGATCCCAGCTCCGTACTGGACACAGAACTACGGGCACACTGCAAGCAGGGTCACATCAGGGCAAAAGAACAGTTGAACACACGACCTCAAGGACTAGTCATGCATCAAGCCGCTCACCAAGAAAAAGACCCAAATAACAAAAACACGACAATAATCTCGGGGAGCGCATCTCAAAGTTTACGAACACACCTCAAGAGCACAACACCCAAGAAAGAGAATGCAGAGTAAAAGGTAGTTGATCAGCAGGAGAGCCGACAAATTCCCTAATACTCGCAATGGTTAATGCCAATACCAGAAGATGATCAGCAAGAACACGAGAACAGGCAACATCAAGGCACATGAAGCCAAGATGAAGTTAAATCGAGAAGAACGGAATTCTCGACTGTCCAGAATCTCACAACAATGATTCTCGACCAATGGGTGACCAGCCCACACATGCTTCCGCTGCGCACTCAAATAACGCACACAGGCAATAGGGAATATCTCGGTATCCGCATCTCAGTACACACACGGCGCCATCGCAACTCATAAAATCGCAATGCGATATGCCACGAGTACTGATCCCACGAGCAACCGATCATAAATAGCCTAAGTGCAACAGAGGAGAGTACCAGCCTTAACATAAAGCCCAAGGAAATGCTCTAATCTCAGCCTACCCCTTTCATCCTGAAACGACAAGTGAGCCTCACAATGCATCGGCCGTTAAACACGACACGACGAAACATGATACGCAACAGCTTTCGAAACAAAGATTAAGTCTCAAGCCAGGCGACCGCAAATCAAGAAGAAAATCAGGCTCAAAATAAAAGCTGTCCTTGATAAGCACATACAGGACAAAGGCATTACCAAGACGGCAATTCCAAGGTCGACTTCGAAAAGAAACCACCAAATGGGATGAGAGCATCAAGCTTACTAACAAAAGCTCACCAAGAATGGAAAAGCCTAGCTCGCTCGAACAACTTCTCAATCAAAGGGGTCTAATCGAGCACTTCAACAGAAGTGAAACACCTCGGGAGTTGAACGGACTTGAGCTGGGATGACCAAAACAACGTAAAAACGTGTACGACCACCTCAACAACTCAAAAAGGTCAACAGCACCCTGAGCAAATGACGAAAAACCATGCGATAAGAAATCGCAAACCCAATGCCAGCAATTTCAACTAAGAAGGGAAAAGCTAACAGGGAAACATTAAGGAACTCACAAGTAACAGGAAAAGATAACTACTGAGGCTAAGAACCTCAATTCAACAACATCAAATGATCTACAAATTCAGATAACATAAAGCACAACGAAGACTACTCACGTGGCTGTTGGCACTGACGGTAACAAGCCACTTAGCCCTCACAGAGAAAATATACCTCAAAGAAAATCACTGGCGACAAAACGATTAAACCACGCTAGCATAGGATCCACTCACGAATCTAGCTAACGTCCACCTCATCCATCATTCCATCACGTTCTAACCCATTCCGTCGCGTCTCTACCTCGGTCAACTCGACACGGTCGCGCGCCCCGCGTTGAGAAAAACAGAGGAAAAGAGAAACGAGGATAAAGTAGAACGAGAGAAATGAAAAGGATAGGAGAGGAGAAAACCAAAATCACACGGATAGAATTAGCACAGTGAACAATTAAGGAATAATTAGATCACATACAGTTCAAGTAACTACGATAAATAAAACGCAAATTAACTGATCGAGAAGCAGAATCGCACCTTCCACAACGTAAGACATCACTGCTCAGCAAGGGGAAGCTGAGATGACGAAAGATCTTGCTGAGGCTGCGACGACAAAGGTTGGACCTGGAACGGCTGCGGCTGGGTAAACCGCGAGAACTGCACCGGTCTCGACCTAAGAGGGCAATCTCGAACAACGTGACCCGGTTGGTCACATCGAAAGCAAACAATGGGCAGAGAACACGGCTGGCCCTTATGATGACCACCACATCTCCGGCACGTCCACGGCTGCCTAACGGCAGACCCCTGAAGCTGTTGAGAAGAAGGTATTGATGACGGAACAACACTGGCAGAAGGCTGCTGGGCGAGCCGCTTCTCACGCTCCCCCGACTTACTCCGGGTATTCATGGACGGAGGTGTACCACGATCAACCGGCACAAGAGATGGGGCCCTAGTCACATCCGACTGCCTGACCTGTTGATCCTTAGATGCCCGAATCTTCTTAGACTTCTTGTATCGGAATCTCTTGCCTTTAGACTTAGAGGAAGAAGCAACTTCGGCAGCAGGGATAACGGAAGGGACTCCGGGTACGCTCGGCAAATGGACCTGCTGGAACTGTCCGGACGGCTGAGGGACAAAGTAACACTGCACACCTGGCACACCAGGCTGAGTAGACTCGGCCTGAGTACCCCCTTGAGGTCTCACCTGCCCCTCACCAGACGGCGTTCCAACCTGATCACCCGATAAACCTTCCACCACTTGAGCAGGAGTTGCAGGAACTTGACCAGGCACAGGTGCATAAACCAGCACGACAACCACTGGAGGAGAAGTACCACTTCCCGCCCCGGAAACACGCGCCTTCTTGCGACGTGCCATCAAACCCTAGGAAGCACACAACGACGAAAATCATATCAGCAATCACGGAAAACATCCTAAGCCAGCAATAGACGATGCAGATGGACTTGCTCTGGACAGACGCTATGCAATTTCAATTTCTTATACAAACTCTCAACACGGCTCTGATACCAACTGTGACGACCCAGAGCTCCGGATACCGATATACCGATAACATCGATATACCGATACCAAGAACTGGGGAAGCCACCCAAGAGGCTGATGAGGCCCCTGAAGGGTTAGTGAAGTTTGTCGAGGAGTTGTATAACAAATTGGAATTTCAACGCGCAATATTAGTTAAACAACAATTACAATTAAGTGCGGAAGCAAAATGAACTAGCAGAGTGATAAAATATATACAATAGTCCAGATTTACAACAGCAACAAGTCCAAACTGACAGAAAAGAGAGTCCAACTGTACAACTACACGGGGCATACCCCGGTCAAAAGTACAAAAGACCACCCGACTACTGCTGGCACACTACTAGATGCCGACAAAACCACGCGAAGCTCCGGGAGACGGCGGATGTGGCTCACCTGAAAGGTAGGAAGGGTGAGTCACAGCCAGACTCAGTAGGGGTCACGCGGATCCCTACCTCGCAACTAAACACGCAGGCATACAAATATAACAGCAGTTAAAGCAAGCGTTTAAAGCAATAAACACGCAATTGGCATAAATCGAACACATTTATAGTAAAGCTGTAAAACCTATCTAAGCAGTTTAAACGGCTAACTACATGCCAATTAAATATAGGTATAAGCGTCAGGAGCTACATCTACCAACAGAAAGAAAAGCTCACTTTACCCGGAGATAGGAAAAAGAAGAGACCACAAGAAGTGAGAGACCAAATGCGTCCACTGACGGCTTACATTGCATCTCAGGCAACTCGCATGGCTAGTGTCTCCAAGCGAGAGGCGTAACAGTACCAAATCGAACCAAACCGAGTAACTAGTCAGAGTAACACTCGTCAGTGTCAGTCCAAGCCTCTGACCACGTGTGCACACACTGGCTCGTGCCTAAGCCAGGCTCTCCAGCTAGTTTTCCCTCTTAGTAGGACGCTACTATTGGCCGAGGGCCCACGGTGACTAGCTTAAAAACCGTGTAACGGGACTACCCTGTCCACCTTTCCCAGGAGGGCCGACACTCCAAGTCGGAGGGCTACGACTAGTGGCTCCATCACAAGGAAAGAGAGAGCTACTCTATTGGGATCTAAAATAATGCCATAGTTTTTATAAAAATAAGTTAAACATGGCGTATATGCAACATGGAATGCATAACTAATAGGCTGGCAACACAACCAAACTACCAGGCAAGCGACGGTCGAAGACCCACGCGCTACTAGAAAGAGACGGTCGGGGACTGGCGCGTTACATCAAGAGCGACGCGCTGGTCTCCGTCCGTTACTTCAACCCGCGTTCCAGCTCAAAGGTGCAGGGGGGAATGTGACGGTAGGGGCCCTGCGCGTCGCTTCCAAGCGGCGCGGTGGGTCACCGCCGTTACATCCTCCCGAGTACCAAAACTCAAAAGCCCTAAAGGGGAGAGTGACGGTGGGGGTCCTAGGCGTTGCTTCGAAGCGACGCGCGGGAGCACCGCCGTTACTTTCACCCGAGGCTCAAACCAACGCACAGTGTTCAGAAAACAGCAGCAGATGAAGCGACGCCCCGGTCTCGGCGCGTCGTTTGGGAACGACGGCCGGTCGACAGACCGCCGGGCTCACCGCCTCACCGGGCTACCTGAAAACAACGAAAGAGTAACGGATGGGGATTCCTCCGTTACTCTCCAAACGACGCCCCTCGTTGGGCCGTTATTTGGAAAGTGACGCGTCCATCTTGGACCGTCAGGCAAGTGACGGTTCCTGGCAGGACCGTCACTCCACCTGGGTTACGGGCGAGTACGGTTTGTAAACCGTACCCCCCCCGGACGGCTGAAAACGCCGGGTAACGTCGTAAGAATCTGAACCCTGTCAAACCACGCAGTTTATACAACATCCAATCACCAATCATGCCAATAAAATTAAAAGACGATGGCCATGGAATCAATTTCATGAATTTAGGGCAAAATAACACTAAATTACACTAACATGGAAAATTGCACAAAAATCAAGAAAACTGGCGTCGAACCACGGCGCATGTGGTATCAACGGGTTCCTAGCAAGGAGAAGATTCCATCCCCCTACCTCTTACGCAGTGGGAACGCCGATTCGATGCCGAACGGTCGACGAGAGCCACGCCGTCCACACGGCGCCAAGCGACACCACGCTCCGCGGATCGAGGGAAGAAGGGCGTCACCGCGATTCACGCGAAACGACCTTCCCGCCGGTACCTCCCTTGCTTCGATCAGCAGCCGTCTGGGCTAGAACCGAGCGAAAGAGAGATTTTGAGAAATTAGGCCTAAAATAACCCAAAAAGGGGTTTACACGGAAAACGATGAAAATGACAGCGGATGACGACGCATGTGGCGTCAATGGATTCCTGGCAAGATGAGGAGTCCATTTCCCTACCTCGATCGCGACGAAACACGCAAATCGGTGCAGATCGGGCGACGGAAGCCACGCCGTCCTCTCGCGCCCACGCGTCTCCGAGCTCCACGGATCGAGACGAGGTCAGCGTCAAAACGTTCCTCGTGTCGAGCCGGTTTCAACGGTGTCTCCCACGCCTCGATCGGACCCCACCCGGGCCAAATCCGAGAGAGAAAGGGAGAGGAGGAGAGAGGACGTGTGAGGGAGAGAGAGAGAGAAAGAGAGAGATCGAGAGTGAGAGGAAAGAGAGAGAGTGGCGTGCGTGAGTTATAAAAAACCGATTTTTTTCTATTTTTTTTTTGTAAAAATTCCTCAAATTGCACTTTAACCTCACAAAGAACCAAAATCGTTAATATGCCCCTAAATTTTCCATAATTCTTTACTAATTCGAATAAATGTCTAACCAAGGCCTAAAAATCCGCAAAAATAGTCGAAACAATCCAAACGAAGAGTACACTGCCACTGTATTGTCCACGAGCTAATAAGCTGAGAGGTAAACTCACCATAGGGTTCTGCAGATTATACAAGAGAAGAACCACACGGTTCATAAGACCTCAACTCGGGAGATACAAAAGCAATGCCAAACTCTCCAAAAAGAATCCGAAAACCTACTAAAGATCCAGGATATTACAGGAAGACGAACCACTGCCGCCCACGTTCGATCAACAAGGAGAAGACACTGTCTTCTCTTCATTCCCGTTGACACAGCCGTGGCACGAACCAGTAGCAACAGCAATATACTCTTGCCATCGTGGGGGTTTTATTTATAGGTTTTAGAACATTATTGGATTCCTACGTGATATATGAGTCCTACGGTGTCAATTTAGTATCCTAGTTGAATTAAAGGTTTCTAAGCTTAATCAAATCTTCCGGCTGTCTTCCTCGTTCAATTCCTACCCTTCTTTCTCATGCAAAGTCATGGTCGAGCGTGAGAGGTTTAGATATAACCAAGCAATCTTTGTTACGATATTATTTAGGTATATATTTTTAAAAGCCCATTCATTGTAAGCCCTTTCACGTTTAAGGCCCATTATTCCTTTATTATATCCTCCAAGCTCTAAGGTTTTCATTATCTAACTCTTAAGAAGGCCCATTAGCTTATTCTTACAGTAGTCCATTAGTATTGTTCAATTTGATTGACTAAGACCCATTAATTGATATTAATGCTCGTCAACTATCTTGGCTACTTCTTTTTATCGAAATTTTTATTCTCCATATTCATTTTATGACAAATATTATAGTAATTATTATTTATTCTACTTTTAAATTTCTGGGGTGCTATAATTAGTGCCAATGCGCCTCAGAACCTGGAAGGGACCAGCCCCATGAGGCCTCAATTTGGAGATGGCTCCCGGGGAGAGCCTCTCCGTCCTCACCATCACAAAGTTACCCATGTGGAATTCTTGGTGACGCCATTGGGAGTCAGCCTGCCTTTTATAAATCTCATTTTCCTTGCTGATGTGCTTGCTAAGGTTTTTATGCAATTTTGTGAATGCTGACATTCTAGGGGTGATGGGTGGACCTGGGCAATCAATAGTAGACCAATCACTCTTTGACGTTAAGAAGACTTTGATGGAATGGGGAGGACCGGGGCATCCATAGGTGACCCGGTCATGTATGGGGGTGACAAATGCCGGGGGACCCGGACATTCATGAATACTCCTATTATGCCTACGACCCATGATGAATGAAGGAGGACCATTACACCCGAATATGGATCACTCTTGTTTCCTACTTGACATGTGGGTGATGTGAATGAATGGACCCAACATAGTGTTCATGCCAAGTGGTGTGGTAAGCCTAGACACATGCATACTTATCCCAAATGTGACTTCCAGGTGCATAGATGTGGGACGACCTTTGAACTTCCATGTGAAGGGATTGAAGGATCTAGGAAGGTCGATATGGGGTGGGGCATTTCCTCAATCTCTAGGTGGGTGTTGCCTAAGGTCACGGTTTCTTTGGTGTAACCTGGGTCATGGATGAGGTGGGTTTGACCCAATATGGTGGGTGAGGGTAGGAAAGGGTGGGTGGTGGGTAAGGTGGTTGGGCCACATGGGTATAGGTAGGAGTCAAAGGGATCGTGGAAAGGGCTACCTAGAGAGAGGAACTCCACACCCTCAAAGGTAAAAAAATATGGGTCATCCTCCTTCAAGATAATTGGGCCAAGGTCGTTAGTGGGTTGGCGGATCAAAGCACTTGGGATCTCAATGGTAGGGGAGTGGACCGAGATGTGTTCTTCCACCATGGGGACAAGGAAAAGGAGGTCGCTAGTGTAGCAACCAATGGTGTAGACCGAGGTGATAGACCCATCACAGGGGGGGATGCTACTAAGGTTTGTTGGGTGGGCCGTCCCTAGGGTCAACAAGCAAGTCAACTCTAGCTGTCATTCTAGGACTTTGAGGAGGTCATCTAAACCCTCTACCTTGTAGAAGGATTGGATCATAGTGTGAGTGGTGTGGATGGGCACTAGAGGGAGGTCTCGCTCCATGCGTAGATAGGTATGGGCCATGATATCTCTAATCGAGCTCCCCCTTAGCCACATAACAAGGGATTCTTCTAAGATGAATTCGGCCTTATCTAAAGATGGTGGTGTAGGGTGAAGATCCTTGTGCGAGGCTTCCCCTTCAATTTGGACATGGGTGCCCTCCATGGAGGGGAAAGGATCCGGAGGGGCATTTGTCTCCATGTGGTAAAGTGGGTGGGCTACTTCTTCTAATGCTAAAGGGGTGGGAAGGTTCTTTGAGGGTGGGGTGATGATAGCCAGTGTGTGGTACACCCGGGGTGGTAAACAAGGGCGGGACTCCGGCGGATGGGAGAGTACAAGGTTGTTGAATTTCAAGGCTCTCGGAAGGGGTGGCGGATGCATAGGCAAGTCTGACAAGTCGGGTCGATGTCGACATTCCTTTCATCTAACCATTTCTTACCTAGGATTATACATGGACCCGCCAATGTTCCTACTTGACACCAAGCCCCATCAAAATACTTAGTCTTTCTAAACCATCCATGGAATTCAACAAAGACTTGGTCTCCATTGTGCATAATATGTCGGGTCCAAGAAAGAGAGGCAACGATATCGGGGGATACCCAATTATCGGACTCTAAGTCACAATTTCCGTGGGCTCTCCATTAGGTAGGTATGCATGGGATATGATTGGGAGAGGGGCCATTTGACCCTAGACTCAATAATGACAATGGTGGGTGGACAATGCATGGGTCGGACCGATGAAGACTCCAATGCAAGTGTGCCCTAGGACTTGACTTGTAGAGACAAGTCAATGACTTGCTCTGATACCAATTGATGTGACACACCCTTGGACTTTAGCAAGCAAGCACAATTCGCAATATAAACGGACCGAACTCGGCGGCCACTCACCCGACACTCACCCAAAACTCGGGGTAACTTGGTGATGCCAAGTGGAGGTTGTGAGGACTGGACCCTTGCTGGTGGCCAAGGTTGTTTCCCAAGGGTATGGAGGCCCCATTCAATGGAGCCGACGTTCTGCCGAGGGCACGGGTTACACACATTCCCATGGTGGTCACTTGAAGCAATGGAGCTTGTGGAACCGAGTAGTCACTCTCACGGGCCAGCGGAGCTATGAGCTAATATTGAAAGAACAAGGCACCAAATATGAGCAAGAGATAGAGCACTTACTCGACCGGCTTGAAGAAATCGGTCCCGCTCGGAGACGTGGGCGAGCGGGAAAGCGAGGGTTCCCTACACGTCGCGCTAATGTAGCTTGAACCTGTTCAAGATTTTACACCACTACGCCCCATGCAAGGGGGGTGAACTTGGGGAAGGGAAGTCAAAATTACATTCAAACACTACCTCCCGTAGGGAGGGGCTTTAAGCCGGCCAGATGGGGAGGGGAAAAGTTGAAATAGAAACCGAACGGATGGAAGACGCCTGTTCTGCCCGCTCTCTGGAACAGGGGACAAACAGTTGAAGTTGACGCTACTGCGGCCACTCTCGAATTTTGTTATCGATGAGACCAGTGGGAAAATCTTCAGGGTTGGATCAGGTTGACGTCCAATGTTTGTGGAATTTCTTGGTTGACGGTGCTGGTCGGGGAAGGGCCGCGAACAGGACTCCTGAGTTCTGGTTTTGACTGCTACGGTACCACAACAACAGAAAGACGAGGCCTCCACGAGTGCTCCCGATCTCTGAATCAAGCGTGGCTGGAGTTTTTGCAATCGTTGTCGAGTCCTCTTCGAAACGAGACCCGTAGGGACGCCAGAGGATGTTGGAGTAGAATGGGAGAGCCCGAACAGTGGATAAGTGTCGGTTCAATCCCAGGGGGGACAGAACTGCGCACCCTGAGGAGAAAATTATGAACTCACTGTTCCGGGATCCAATTGGGAAACCGCTTCTTGGTACTGGAAGGTGACTCGTCGTAGAAGGTCTCGGCCAAGCCCTGCATCCTAATCTTCAGGTGGCCGATCGTGGGAGCCTCTGCAAGCATCCTCAGGTTGGCAGTCTGGAGGAGGATGTGCAGTCTGGGGAGATTGGCTCTTCCGGGCAGCCACGAGCTCAGGTTGGGTCGAGACCACCTCCGTTACGAAGAAGACAGGGAGACGCTTCTGACGGTACAACTTGGGCCTCCAGGGACGGTTGGATGAAGTCGGGGTCACCTCTGCAAGCTGCTGCTCCCCTGCTGATTCTGAGCTGTGAACTGGCTGGTTGGGATTAGCTTCGATGGCACAAGAGATAGGGGAGGGAGGTGACTAATGGTGAAGGGAAGTGGAAGGGGTGGAGAGAGTGGAGGGAAACAATTCAAATTCCCCTTGGGAGCTACAAGATTGTGTGGGGACTAGGGTGGATTGTGTTGGGAAGGCCAAGATTCACCTAGGGAGGGAGGAGATTTGGTGGGAGTTGGTGGAGGGGTAATGAATGCACCTAGGGAAGTGATGAGGTGGTTGGGGTGGATAGTGGTGTGTGAATGAGGTGGAGCCTAGGTGGAGGAGAGAGGAGAGAGAGGGGAAACTCAAAATTTGGGGAGTGGGGGAAGAGTGAAAGAGGGGGGCGGCCCCCTTAGAGAGAGAGAGAGAGAGAGAGAGAGAGAGAGAGAGAGAGAGAGAGAGAGAGAGAGAGAGAGAGAGAGAGAGAGAGAGAGAGAGAGAGAGGGAAGGGAAGGGCTTCTCACCCTAGGGCTTCACACCCCACTAATGGATTCTCTCCACAAAAAAATTGAATTTCGGAACTCAATATATGGTAATTTCATTGACTTCAAATTGGGGGAATGGGGTCCTATATATAGGCAACCCACATTTTACAAAAAGTCCCTGACTCTTGCTACAATGACAAATAACCAAGGGGGTAGGGGGCGCTGCTGGGCCTAGCCCAAAGAATTGGGCCCATTAACTAATCTAATCAACCCTACGACACTTAACTTAGGTAGATGACTCATTAACCTAGGTACATGGCTCAAATAAAAGGAAAATTATAATTATATGACTCAAAAAAATGAGAAAATACAACATATGACTCAAGATAAATGACTAGACCATGTCGGACGCTTCCAGGGCAAGGAGACGAGCCGTGAGTGTGGGCACGGGAGGCGATGTCCCCATCACTTATTTTCATTAAGATTTGAAGATTTTATTCTAATGATTCATAGCTAGACATCATCAAAACTAGGGACACAACACTGCATAAGAACTGACTATGTTCTAAACTCTCTGCACATACACCTTTAAGTGTTTGTTCACTGTCCTGAGTAGGGACAGTCGCTAGTTGTCTTCACTATTTCATCTCTCGCTTGTTGATTTTTTTATTTAGGTATTGTACCCAAACATTTCCCAGCAAAAATATCAAGAAACAAGGGCTCGAAAATTTTCCCGAACACCTTCAGGGCATTATTTACACAGCCCTTTCTGCATCACCTCAGCCCCAACTAAGGGTCCCAACCAGCTATCCGTAACCCACGGCGACATCAACAATTGTGTTGTGTCCCTGTGTTTTGACGATGACAAAACTATAAGTCATGTATACTCTTTAACTTGATCAATCATTGTGCTTGGTAGATAAAAAATCATGCATATTGCTCTCATATTTTTGCTTATGTTGTAGAGGTGTTCAAGTTGCACACAACAGGTTAAGTCATTGAGGAAAGGAGAAGTCAATGCACAGTCAACAAAAAGTCAACAAAAAATGGTCAACATGGTCAGAGTAGTTAATGCACTCTCAAGAAGTCAAAGTCCACTAAGCAAAGGTCAAAGGTTAAGTCAAGACTTGGAAAAATCAGTTAAGCTGGAAGAGATCAAGGTTCGTGCACATTCCAGCTTGCATAGACCTAGGTCGGTGCACATCCCAATCTGCACAGACTAAGGTCGATGCTAGGAGGTAAGGTCGATGCATATCGCCTTCTGCCAACAACTAAGGTCGAGGCACATTGACGCTAGCACAAGCACTAAGGTCGATATTACCTTTGTTGGAGAAGAAGTTAAGGTCGATGCTAGTCTCGCACTTAAGCAACACAGGTCGATGCTAGTGTTGCTTTCAAGCGTCCAAGGTCAATGCTACCTCAGTTAATGCAGAATCAAGGTAGATGCACATCCTGGCAACACAGATGATGTGGCACAGTCCAATGATGATAATGGATAAGTTGTTGAACCTAGGACTTAGATCCGCAAGCACACAAGCACTTTCAACGGACTCACATTAGCGGCTCACTCGCACGGCTCATACGATCTCCCGGTGGTACCGGGGGATGATGGCGAGGGTCCGAGGTGGGACCCAAATATTCGAAGGACTAGGTTGACTTAGGTTGACCCCTAAGGGTCTGGGATTCCCAACTTCGTGGGCATCCGGCACGCCGGGGCGTAGGGTTGGGTGGCTCTCACTCACAATCCACGGTGGGCGCCCTAATGAACAAATACGGGTCCGAACACTCCCTCACCGACCGACGAGTATAAGAGATAATACTAAACTGGCAAGGGAAGGACCAGTCACTCACCTGATCGGTGTGAAGACATTGATCCCGGCCGAAGATGAGGGCGAGCGGGGAGGCGTGGGTACGCACCTGCACGCCGCGTCGATGCCGCTTGACCTAAAAATATATAAAGTACAACACTACTCCTCACGCATGAGGGTGAGACAAGGGGTTGCAGTTAATGTGTTACAGCCAAACACTACCTCCATGAAGGGAGGGGCTGTAAGCCGGCCAGGTAGGGTGGGGGAAACTAAGAGAGAAAACCGATTCGCCGAGCTTCGCCGGTTCTGCTAGCTTCAGAAATAGCTTGAAAGGTTGTAGATGATGGCACCGCCATGGGCTCAGCCGAGCTCAGAATTAGTCAAAACTGGTGCCGAAACTTTATAAACTGACCCAGGATGACGCCTGAGTTTTTGGTGAATTTCGTGATGACGTTGCTGGCCGGGGCAGAGTCTGGAACCGGACTGACTTGTTCTGTCTCTGTCTGGTATAGAACCAATGAGGTCTGTTTCAGAAGATGCCACGAACTCTACCAAACTCCGATTGAGACGAAATTTCCATTGACGCGACCGTGGCTGGAACAGCTTCGAGCAGGAACTGACGGAACCCCAAAAGGAGGTCGGAGAAGAAAATTCTGATCAGAAGACTAGGGGGTGGTCCAACCTGGAACAGCAGGGAGCAGCCTGCGCACTTCGACGAGAATAATTGGAACTGGGGGCTCGGGAGGGCGAATGGCCTCCTCCTTCTTGGTACTAAAAGGGGACTGGTCAAATTTCCTTGCCTTCGAAGATGGTGCCCAGAGCTTCACCGAACTGGTCGTGGTAGCGTCCGCTCTCAGCCTCAGGTCACCAGTCGGAGACGGCAAGCGCAGTCCGGCGTGATCGGCTCCTTTGATCAGCTCCGAGCTTGGATGGTCACGAGACCACCACCATTGGAAAGATGGTGTGGCTTATGGCTGTGGGAAGGGGAGGGGGTTGATGGAGTGCTGTTGGATGGCTGGAGAGTCAAGGGGTGGTGGGTGGAGGGGGCTGGAGCTGGCTGGAGTGGGTAGGGGAAGGGGGAGGGCTGCACTAGGTAAGCAATGGAGAGGATGGGGGAGGGCGAACTTGGGCTGGGTATGGGGCTGGTTTGGGCGACCAAGGCCTGGTAGGGGGGGTTGTGAGATGGGAGGGAGATTCAAATTTGGCCTTGGGAGAAACTCTTTCAGCCTTGGGGAGGTAGAGAGGTGCTTAGGGAAGTGGATTGGGTAGTTGGTGGTTTGGTGGTGGAGTTTGGATTGGTGGAAGCTATCTTGGGGCTGGGGTGGAGTTATTGGGGTGGTGGGTAGTTGGGGAGGTCCTTGAATGAGGGAGGGGGAGTTAGGTGGTAGGTGGGAGATGGAGGAGTGAGAGAGGGGTTCGCCCCTTCCCTTGAGGAGAGAGAGAGAGAGATAATGAGAGAGAGATAATGAGAGAGAGATAATGAGAGAGAGATAAAAGAGAAATTTAGTGGAGGAGAGAAAGATTTGTGATTTGCTTCTATTCAAATTGATTCATCAAAAGTTGAGTACATGGGGAGAGATGGGGCCTATATATAGGCATCCACTCTTTACATGACCAAAGTACCCTTGACAATTACACAAAAGACCAAGCATATCCTAGACTCAATCCTATGGGCCCATAACTAAGGTACTAAGGCCCAAATAAGCATAACAAGGGAAATGACTAAAACAACATGACTCAATAAAGGAAACCACATAAGATATGACTCAAAGAAAATGAAAATAACATGTGAACACATAGCCGGGCTTCCTCAAAGTGATGCAGGCGATCCGAGCCAAAGAGAGCGCTGTGAGATGCCCTCATCAAATCCCCCGGGGTGGGGAGAACTCGACCCCGTCGAGTATGGGTCCGCCCGACTGTGGTAGTTATCCAAAATGTCCGGGTCAAGGCGCAACAGGTCTTCCCGGCTCACCCAAGTATCCGCGGTCAGGGGACAGCCCTTCCACCTCACTAGGTAACGCTGGTATACCCTGTTCCTGGTAATGGTACTCTGCTCATCCAGTATTGCCTCCACTTGCTCACGTCGGCCTCTCAAGCTAGGAGGTAGAGTCACACAGTGGGTGTCTCTCTCAAGGGAGGGTATATGGTGGGGACACCGGGCCCACTACAGGGCCCACTGCTCGGAGTCGACGCCGCACTGGCACTGCACCGAGCTTATGGCTCGGAGATCCGACTGCCTGAAGACTCGACGTCACGTATTTATGTATTGAGTATGTACGCGTGTAAAATACATGTATTTACTACATGTATTATTTTCTTTTTGTTTTATTAGGCAAGGTTGGTCAAAAGTGATTGTATTTTAATTTTATTAAACCCACAAAGTCAATAGTGGGTTGGTGGGCTTTGTCATGTTAGGCTAGGGTATAAACATAATTAGTGGAAGTTAGATGGTATTTATGTTATGGACTCTCTTATAAATAGGAGGCTAAGGGTATGTTACAAGATATGAATGATATGAATGAATGAATTGTGTTAAAGGAGCCTTGCCTCTTTGTTCACCCCTATCCTTCCCTCTCTTCTCATTTTTTGTGAGATCCGAGTGTCACCTGATGTGAGACCGTCCGGTGTGAGACCGAGCTGCATGAGGTAAGAAGTTATCCCGTCCCATTCGCGTCCCCGGAACTACCGTCGATCCACTTCTACCTCGCCACCGCGTCAGATTTGGTATCAGAGCCCAACAATGGCATCTCCGACGACCCCGAAGTCCCCGACGTCTCTCTCTTTCTCTCTCTAGATTGCTAGAAAAAAAAAGAAAAGAGTAGCAGGAATATCTCGGTTGGAGAGAGTGAAAAAAAAAGGAGCATCAAAATCTCGATTGAAGTAGTTAAAAAAAAAGAAAAACAATTTTTTTTAAGCACTGAAGTTCCCTCCGTTCTCTCTCTGTTTCTCTCTTTCTATCTCGATTCTTCTCTGTTCATCTCTCACTCTCTCTGTCTCACCCGGTTTCTTTCCCTCTCAGATTCTCTTTCTCTCTTTCCCTCTCTCTATTTCTCTATTTCTCTCTCTGTTACTCTCTCTCTGCTACTCTATCTCTCTCTGTTAATCTCTCTCTTACTCTCTTTTTCGGTTTAAAAGAAAACAGAAGCTGAGAGGAAGAATTAAAAAAAAGGGGGAAAGAGAGTTCGCGGCACAGGCCTCGTCGCCCGTGCCCATTTCAAAGAGGAGGGGTGGCCGCAACGGTCACGATCCCCCCTTCGCCGCCGCGCAGGGTCGCCCGCACCCGCCGTCGCCACCGCGCCCACAGGCGCGCAAGAGCTCTGCCCGGCCGCACCCGCTCCGGCTCCGCCCGCGTCCGCTCCACTCCAGCCCCGCCTGCTGCGCGCCCCACGCGACCGCGTGGCCCGTGTCCGCTCCGGCCCCGCCTTCTGAGCGCCCCACGCGTGCCTGCGACCCCGCCTCTGCGAGCGCCTGCGACCAGGTGCCAGGGTGCCCAAGCCGCGCTCGACCACAGACCCGCACCCCTGTGCGGCTGTCCGAGTTCGTACGCGCATGAGCCCCTGTGCGCCCGAGCTCCTGTGGGCCCGCATGCCTGCGCGCCAGCCAGGCGCCCCCGCGCCCACCTCCCCTGCCGAGTTTGACTGCCTCCCACACCTCTCCCTCGCACCAGTTGCCGCGTGGCCGTCGCCCACAAAGGTTGATTGAAGACGCGTGAGTTGCGGAAGAAAGAGTGTGAAAAGTCATAAAAAGTAGGTGAAGTTTGAAAAAAAAGGGGGTTTGAAAAATGTGTTGAATATATATAATATATATATATGGAATATATATAATGTTATATATATATATATATATGTATTATTTGATTGAAAAAAGGAGTTAAATATATAATATATATATATTTGAGATATATAATCTTATATATATATATATATATCTTATAATTTATCAAATGTGGCACCCAAGCCCACAATCGACGGCTTGCCAGGTGCCCAAGTCACCCGGTCGCCGACACACAGTCCGTAATTCACGGAGTGTGAGTGCCCGTAAGTCTACCTGCGCGGAGAAAGTTGAAATAATTTATTCCCCTGCGTGGGAAATTTTAAAGTGATTTTGTAATAATTAAATCCTCCCTGCACGGAGTGAATTCATTGTAACCGTGAAGCTTCGTCGACGCCGTGCGGGCACGCACGTCCCCGCTCGCCTTCATCTCCGGTTGGAGTTAGACTTTTCAGTCTAGCTAGGTACGTGCTCCCCTCGCTTGCTTATTTAGTATCTTTTCAATTGCCGCACGACGAAGTGAGAAGAGAGCTCGATCCATGCAGCCAGTCTCCTGAGTGCATCGCTGTGGACGGAAAGCGAGAGCTTGCGTGTACCCGTCCTTTAAGGCCCTAGACTATCACATTAGGGCACTCTAATTTTCAGGAGGTAGTTCCACAACTACTTCGCCTACGGGCGAGTGACTTTTCCTGACCGGTCCTTTCAAATTGACACTTTGCATATCATCTGGGTCCACAGCTTGCTAATTTTTGGTCCTAGGATTACATCATCTAGGTCCGAGGTCGTGCATGTCACGTTGGTCTAGGAATTCATCCGGTCGTCTAGAGCGCCCCTCAACGCTACCCATGGACCAAGAGAGCTTGACTGCTATGCTAGTCCAGCTCGAGCACAATCCCATGGCCCACTTTGAAGAATCCATAGGCCAACTACGGACGAAACTCGATAAGAGGATCCGTGCCTTAGAGGATCGACTGAAGGGAGAGGAAGGAAGAGTGAATGGCCACAGTAATCCCGTAGCCAATCCTAGGGAGGAAAGAGAGCAAGCCCGCTAAAATCATGCTCCCCAAGGTAGAGAGCTAGAGGCCCGTGCGCCTCGAGAGAGAGACCACGACGATGAGAATATCATCTTACGGAACGTCAAGATTGACGCTCCGAGTTTTGATGGGTCCGTCAACCCCGCTACATACCTTGACTGGGAGATCGAGATGGACCAATATTTTGATTGGCATCGCCGCATGACCCCTGCCACAAGGTTAAGGTTTGCCAAAATGAAACTCCTAGGTCAACCCAAAACCTACTGTCGTAACATTGAGAATCTCCTAGCAAGGAGACGGGAGGAGCCTATAAGCACGTGGGAAGAAATGAAGGAGAAATTAAGGGAGAAGTATCTGCCACCCTCCTACCATCAGCATCTTTTGGACCAATGGCAGAAACTCACCCAAGATGAAAAGTCTATGGACGAGTACATCGCCAAATTTGATGACTTCTTCCTTCAGAGTCGAGTCATGGAGGACGCCTCCGTCACCCTCTCATGGTTTAGGGCTGGCCTACACGAGAGCATATAGCAGGAGCTGTTCCTATGGGAAGTTAACACTCTCGAGCATGCCTATCAAGTTGCTCGGGACATCGAGCGGTTTCAAAAGGTGGTCCCACCTCGGGTCCCCACCTACCGCCAACCCGAGTCCCGAAACCCCATGGTCCGCTACTCTGAGAGGCCTGGCCCCTCAACTTCCTATGTCCCTACTGCTACCCCACTCCGGGCTGTTGCCCCTACGGCTCCTTTCCCAAGGAACACCTTACCTGCACCCGCTGCTGTACCCAGGCTGGAGTATACTCCGTCAACTGAGAGGAGAGATGACAAGGGAAAGGGAGTCATCCCTAGCACCTCCCAACCAGTCCCTGTCTCAGGAGTTCGTTGCTTTAGGTGCCATAACCTTGGGCACATTGTCTCCAACTGCCCCACCCGAGCCTTAGTCATCACCGACCCCCAGTCCGTGGAGCTTCCACCTCAAGAAGGAGAAGCCATTGAGAGATACGAGGCCGATCCTGACCTCATCGCCCAATTTGAGGAAATGGATGCAGGGTATGATGGAACACATGTCGAGTACATGCAAGTGGGAGATATTGCCGAGAGTTCAAATCAGGGAAGACTGGGTGTAGTTCGCTGCATCCTTACCCACCCCCAGGAGGACGACTAGCGTCGAACCTCCATCTTCCAAACATACATTATGGTAAAATCCCAACCCTGCAAGGTGATTTTTGACAACGGGAGCTGTATCAATGCAGTCTCTTCAGACTTTATCTCCCGTCTAGGTCTACCTATCCATCCTCATCCGAGGCTGTACAACGTGGCTTGGGTTGACGACACATCTATCCCAGTTACCACTACATGTGTCATTCCCATCTAATTCCAGTCCTATCAAGGACAGATTTTATGCGACGTAGTGCCAATGGAGGTCGGTAGCATCATCCTAGGATGACCGTGGATCTATGATGTAGACCTTACTACATTCGGTCGGTCCAATCAGTGTTCCTTCTCATACAATGGGAAGAAGATACAACTGTACCCGGCACCCCCAAAGTTGACCCCGGGAAAGACTTCCACCTCCACCCCCACTGGAACCCCCAAGGTTCAAGAGAGTCCTCGGACTCCCACTGAAGGGAAACTTCTCATTCCCTCTCCTCCCACACCAATCATATCCATCCCTAAGGCCCCTAAGGTTGACCATGACCCGATTAGGTGCCTTAACTTCATAGGTGTTCGAGAGATAACTAGAGAGGATGCCGAGGGTGCCCCTGTTTGGACTGTTGTCGTCACCATTACTCCTGAGGAGTCCCAAGTCTCCATCCCACCTGAAGTCCAGGCACTCCTGCATGACTTCCAAGATATCTTCCCGGAAGACTTGGCTTCAACACTCCCTCCCATGCGTGATGTTCAACATGCCATTGATCTTGTCCCTGGGTCCACCCTACCCAACCTTCCCCACTATAGATTAAACCCCAGGGAGCATGCTAAGCTCCAACGAATTGTTGAGGACCTTATTCAAAAAGGCTTCCTCAGGGTGAGCAAGAGCCCCTGTGCTGTTCCTACCTTGCTCACACCAAAGAAAGATGGCACCTGGTGGATGTATGTCCATAGCCGCGCCATCAATAAGATCACTATCAAGTATAGATTTCCCATTCCTCGTCTTGATGACATGCTTGACATGATGAGTGGAGCCACCATCTTTTCCAAGATTGACTTGAAAAGTGGCTACCACCAGGTCCGGATTCGACCAAGGGATGAGTGGAAGACAACCTGCAAAATAAAAGAAGGTCTATATGAGAGTCATGCCGTTTGGGCTATCCAACGCCCCAAGCACTTTCATGAGGCTTATGACAGAAGCCCTTCATCCTCTCATTGGTCACTTTATTGTCATCTACTTTGATGACATTCTCATCTAAAGCCACAACCCTCAGGATCACATCCACCATTTGAGGGAATTTTGCGAGACTTTGAGGGGAGAAACCCTGTTTGTCAACCTTACTAAATGTGAATTCATGACAGACCGGGTCACTTTTCTTGGATTTGTGGTTTCAAATCATGGAGTGTCTGTGGACCAATCTAAGGTCCGAGCCATAGTAGACTGGCCAGAGCCCCAGAATGTCTATGACGTTCGAAGTTTCCATGGGCTAGCCACTTTCTACAAACGCTTCATTCAGGGTTTTAGCACCATTATGGCACCCATTACAGATTGTATCTGTAAGGGGAATTTTGAGTGGACCAAAGCCGCCTCCCAGGCTTTTCGTGCCATAAAGGAGCTCAAGACCAAAGCCTCTATCCTCCGCCTGCCAGACTTTTCTAAAGTCTTCGAGATATCTTGTGATGCATCTGGCGTAGGAATAGGAGGAGTGCTCAGCCAGGAAAGCCACCCCGTGACTTATTTCAGTGAGAAGCTTTTTGATGCAAAGTTCGTTACTCCACCTATGATAATGAGTTCTATGCCATGGTCCAAGCCCTCAAACACTGGAGACACTATCTCTTACCTCAAGAGTTTGTCTTATATTCGGTCCACGAGACTCTGAAATTCCTTAGCTCTCAGAAGGGCTTAAACCCTAGGCATAGTCGGTGGGTAGAATTCCTCCAGTCTTTCACATTTGTCCTAAAACATAAGGCTGGAAAGGAAAATAAGGTGGCCGACGCCTTGAGTCGAAGGGTCTCCCTTCTTTCCACTGTTCGGGTAGAGGTCACCGGATTTGACCGCATGAAGGAACTCTATGGAGAGTGTCCTGATTTTGGCCCTGCCTACTCTACTCTGTCTGCTGGACCCTCGATAGCCTTTTCTAACTATCTACTCCAGGATGGTTTTCTATTTTGAGGGTAGCAACTCTGTGTCCCGAGGACTTCTGTTCGGGACTTCCTGATTTGGGAAATACATGCTGGAGGTCTTGCTAGTCACTTTGGCCGTAACAAGACCATCCATTATGTGGAGGAGCACTTCTATTGGCCTGGCCTGAAGAGAGATGTGGCCAAGATTGTAGCCCAGTGTAGGACATGCACGATGGCCAAACAAATCAAACAGAACACTGGTCTCTACACTCCTCTCCCCGTTCCTAATCGACCATGGATTGATGTGAGTATGGATTTTATCCTTGGTTTACCTCGCACTACTCACAAGCATGATTCCATCTTTGTTGTCGTTGATAGGTTCTCTAAGATGGCTCACTTCATTGCATGTTCTAAAACATCTGATGCATCTAGAGTAGCCCATTTATTATTTGATGAAGTCATGCATCTGCATGGTCTCCCCCAAACCATCGTGTCTGACCGAGATGTCCGGTTCACTAGTTACTTCTGGAAGACACTTTGGCACCTAGTTGGCACCAAACTCAAATTCTCCACTGCCTATTACCCACAAATCGATGGGCAAACAGAGGTCGTCAATAAGAGTTTAGGAAATCTCTTGAGGTGTCTCGTAGGGGATCATTCGGGCACTTGGGATCTTCTTTTACCCAGAGCCGAATTTGCATACAACAGCTCCGTCAATAGATCCATAGGTATGAGTCCATTTGAGGTCGTGCATGACTACAAACCCAGGAAACCTGTGGATCTCATTCCCCTTCCCCTCGAGTCTAGATTGTCCAAGTCAGTTGAGGAGTTTACACATCATGTCAAGAGTCTGCATGAGTCGATTAGCAAGGAAATCAACCTCAGTAATGAGACCTATAAAAAGTTGGCTGATTCGCATAGGTGTCACCATGAATTTCAAGAAGGTGACTTGGTTATGGTACGGGTCCGACCCGAACGACTCCCCTCGGGAGCCGTCAAAAAGTTACAAGCCCGTAGTGATGGTCCCTTCCCAATCCTGCGGAAGGTTGGCTCCAATGCTTATGTTGTGGACTTACCTCCCGAATATGGGATTACCTCGACTTTTAATGTGACAGACCTATTGGCCTATAAGGAACCCACAACGATTCCTAGTGACCCTTTTGAGCCTTCTCCTCCCATTGAGAGTGAGCTCACCCCTGTGCGTCCCACAACCTCGAGAGTCCCGCGCGAGTACATTGAGAGGATACTGGATGAGCAGGTGACCACTACACGGAGTAGGGTGTACCAGCACTATCTTGTCCCCTGGCGGGACCGTCCACCATCAGATGATTCCTAGATCAGCCAGGAAGATCTCCAGCGCCTCGATCCAGACCTGCTGGAACACTACCATAGCAGTGTCCCCCCTTACTCGACGGAGTCGAGTTCCAGCCGCCTCGGGAGGATTGGTGGGGACACCGGGCCCACTACCGGGCCCAATGGTTGGAGCCGACGCCGCACCGCCACTGCACCGAGCTTATGGCTCAGAGATCCGACTGCCTGAAGACTCGACGTCATGTATTTATGTATTAAGTATGTACGCGTGTAAAATACATGTAATTATTACATGTATTATTTCCCTTTTGTTTTATTAGGCAAGGTTGGTCAAAAGTGATTGTATTTTAATTTTATTAAACCCACAAAGTCAATAGTGGGTTGGTGGGCTTTGTCATGTTAGGCTAGGGTATAAACATAATTAGTGGAAGTTAGATGGTATTTATGTTATGGCCTCTCCTAATAGGAGGCTAAGGGTGTGTTACAAGATATGAATGATATGAATGAATGAATTGTGTTAAAGGAGCCTTGCCCCTTTGTTGACCCCTCTCCTTCCCTCTCTTCTCATTTTTTGTGAGATCCGAGTGTCGCCCGGTGTGAGACCGTCCGGCGTGAGGCCGAGCTACGTGAGGTAGCAAGTTATCCCGTCCTGTTCGCGTCCCTGGAGCTGTCGTCGATCCACTTCCACGTCGCCGCCGCGTCAGTATAGGCTCAAGCTCCTCACTTGGTCCCACCGCGGGGCCCTTGTAGGGTACCAGGTCTGCCACGTTGAAGGTAGGGTGTACCCCGAAACCGTCAGGTAGGTCAATTTCATTAGCGTTACTGCCTAGTCATCTCTTAATTCGAAAGGGTCCCGACCCTCGTGCCCTCAACTTGGAGGCAGGCCCTGGAAGGAGCCGCTCCATCCTCACCATCATCGAGTCTCCCACTTGGAACTTGCAGTGGCACCGATGAGCATCTGCCTATCTTTTGTAAGCCTCGTTGCTCTTCCCTATATGCTTGGGGATGTCATCATGCAACTCTTTGATATGCTGTGCAAAGGACTCAGCTGAGACTGACACTCTACATGTGGGGGAAGGGGAATAAGATCTGAGGGTTTTCTAGGCCTATAACCATGTATTACCTCAAATGGACTCTTGCCTATAGACCTATTGACGGAATCATTGTAGGCAAACTCGGCCTGAGATAAGAGGAGATCCCAATTCCTAGGGTGGTCCCCTACTAGACAACGAAGCAAGTTCCCAAGGCTTCAGTTGGCGACCTAAGTCTGGCCATCAGTTTGAGGATGATAAGCAGTGGAGAATTTGAGGAGGGTTCCCATCAGATGCTAGAGAGTTTTCCGAAAGTAACTAGTGAATTTCATATCTCGGTCGGACACAATGGTTTTGGGTAGTCCATGGAGTCTGACCACCTCCTCAAAGAACAATCGGGCGACCCTAGAAGCATCCGTAGTCTTGGCACATGGGATAAAGTGGGCCATCTTAGAGAACCTGTCAACAATGACGAAGATGGAATTATGTTTGCGTAAGGTCCTAGGTAGGCCAAGGATAAAGTCCACGCTCAAATCCTCCCAAGGTCAATCTGGGATGGGAAGAGGTATGTAAAGCCCAATATTTTGCCTCACTTGCTTAGCTGAGGCACAAATGCGACATTGTCCCACAATGTGGGCAACATCCTTATTGAGACTGGGCCAATGGAATTGCCTCTCAACTAGCTCTATGGTCTTTTAGACCCCAAAGTGACCAGCTAGGCCACCACTGTGTAACTCCCAAACTAAGAAGCCTCGAAGTGAAGTCCGGGGTATGCATAGCCTAGCTCCCTTGAAAAGATACCCCTCTTGGAGTATGAATCCCTCATGTTCCTTGTTGGGCTGGGTGGAGAGGGTGTTGTAGTGAGTCCCAAAGTCGGGGCAATTTGGATATTCCCCTTTGATTCTCTCAAACCCGGTGACTTCCCCCAGGATAGTGGAAAGTAAGGCTATCCGCCGACTTAGCGCATCGGCGGCACAGTTCTCACTACCCATCTTGTACTTGAGATCAAAGGTATAGGCCTGGATGTATTCTACCCAACGGGTATGGCAGTAATTGAGCTTTTTTTGGGTGTTGAGGTAGTTCAAGGCCTCGTGGTCCGAGAAGATCACAAACTCTTTGGGTAGGAGATAGTGCCTCCAATGCCGAAGGGATTGAACTACAGCGTAAAGCTCTTTGTCATATGTGGAGTACCTAATCCTAGCCTCACAAAGTTTCTCCCTAAAATAGGCTACTGGGTGACCCTCTTGGCAATGAATGCCTCCAATCCCTACCCCGGATGCATCACAAGTGACCTCGAAGACTTTTGAGAAGTCGGGTAGGCAAATGACCGGGGCTTGGGTCATCTTTTCCTTGAGCTCTAGGAATGCTTTGGAGGCTGCCCTAGTCCACACAAAAGTGCCCTTCTTGAGACAATCCGTGATAGGAGCGGTGATAGTGCTAAACCCATGGATGAATCTCCTATAGAAAGTGGCTATCCCGTGAAAGCTTCGGGCCTCATGGAGGGTCTTGGGCTCGGGTCACTCAAGAATGGCTTGGACCTTCTCGGGGTCCATAGATACCCCTTGGGATGAGGCAATAAATCCTAGGTAGGCTAGTTGATTGGTCAAGAAATGACACTTCCCGGGGTTGGCAAAGAGACTTTCTTTCCTAAGAATGGTGAAAACTTGTTTGAGATGATGTAAGTGGACTTCCTTGGTTTGGATATATATGAGAATGTCATCAAAGTAGACGACAAGGAAGATGCCAATGAAGGGCCAAAGGGCCTCAGTCATGAGACGCATGAGTGTGCTTGGTGAATTGGAATGACCGAAAGACATGACAAGCCATTCATAGAGACCATCCTTAGTATTAAAGGCGGTCTTCCACTCATCCCCGGGCCTAATGCAAACTTGGTGGTAGCCACTTTTGAGATCGATCTTAGAGAAGATGGTGGCTCCAGCAAGCATGTCTAGCATGTCATCTAGCCGAGGGATGGGAAACCTATATTTGATCGTGATCTTATTGATGGCTCGGCTATCCACACACATGGGATTTTGCTAATGCGAGGAGGTCCGGGACGGCACATGGGCTTTTGCTAATGCGGAGGAAGCCCTCCTTAATGAGCTCCTCAATTTGCCTCCTAAGTTCAGCACGCTCGATGGGGTTGAGGCGATAGTGAGGAAGGTTTGGTAAGGTAGCTCCGAGCACAAAGTCGATGGCATGTTGCACATCGCGCATGGATGGTAGTGTTGTGGCAGGTGAAGCGCGGAAGAAGATCCAAAGAGGGGTGAATGGATCTTCTAGAAAATATTGCTCAATTAAAATTCTGAATGAGATTCCAGGGATGGATCGAAGGATCACCACTTAAAATGCCAAGCAATTAGATTATCTATTGAACAAGAGAACAGACAGTTGGAGCGCACTTAAACATGCATCTAGCGAAGACAGAGTGAACAAACAAACCACTACAAGCAAGATTTTTAGGTGGTTCGATCTCTGTCCAGAGATCTACGTCCACCCCACACTCAATAGAGTATGGCTTCCGCTGATCCACAGCTTAACGACTGGGCCTCACAGCTTGCCTACATCAGCTGACGAACAGCTTGAACAGCTGGGCATTACATCTTCGCCGACCAGAGGATACCACACCTCTGCAAGCCGCTGAGCTTCACAGCTTGCTCCGCTGACTCACAGCTTGACGGTAAAGTAAAAAGAAAATAGAAAAATAAGATGAACTACAGCAACTGAAAGCTGACAATGAAACCCGATGGCTCTCACAATTGGCCTGGATTTGATCCAAATGCCAGTGACTCAAAACATCAAAGCTTCTCCTCTCTATCTCACTCTCTCTTTAACTCTCCTTTTAAATCTTTCTTCACTTTCTTTTCTCTCTCGATAGTATATGGTCTCCCTGTTTCAGCTTTTCGATTCACTATCGCCGTCCATTCATCTCCAGATGGAGAGATCTTCTTGTTATATCAGCAACAGATAGATGGGCGTGTATCTTCCACGAATTCCCGCCCTAGCACCTTGACCACGTGGCATCATTTCATCTCACTGCTTTACACGTGTCACGAACCTGGCACTTCTTTCATTTTTTGAGTCATGTGCCCTTCTTGGACTCATCGAACAAAAATCCTGTGAGATCAGACTTGTTGTCATCTAGAATTAATCTGAAAGAAAAGAGACATGATGCATAGAGTTAGTTCAAGATTTGAACTAACCATGTACAGACTTGATGGCGTGTAATGTAGTATGCATATGGGAAAGTATGCACTTTAAAGATGAATGCACGAACATGCCACCAACGAGCCACCAATTAGTGTACATACATTGTGTGCGATGTACAAACGATGCACAGATATGCCACTGAGGAATCTGCAGACTTTGTGTGCATGCGATAGGACGATGTACAGAATTACCACCAGAGAATGTACAGACTTGCCACCAGAGAATGTACAGACTTTGGAAATGCATGAAGCATACGATGCAACAAGACTCTGTCCAGACTTAACCTGTGCACGGGCAAAAGATGCATCGACTATGTGTATGTATGAAGAACACGGGCTGTACAGACTTCGCTGCGGCTGTACAGACTCAGCTGCGAACTGAACTAATGAATGAATATTGCTTGCACTGACTTGGTCGAGTGAAGCAACGTGGATTGTACATACTTGAAAGCATGCAGCGATGTATAGTCCCGACAGATGCAACGTGTCACGTCCCGAGCGCGGAAGCTTACCCATGGCGCGACAGTCCTTTATATAGAACCAAAGCGATCTAGCTAATTAGTGGAGGTCTTCCTTAGACAATTTAAAGAGTGTGCAAATGACTAAGCAAATTACTAAGTCTAGACTTTAAAATAACATAAATAGTTCAAGCTATCGATTATTACAACTAACCAAAATGTCAAATTTTGTAGAATCAACTACTAGTCCCCACTCCTTTATTAGTTTTGATCAAAGGAAATACAAATGACATAACTGGACAACAACTGACATACGTAGGGATTACAATTTAACACAAAATAGTGGAATTACAATAACACAACATGACAATTGATGACTCCATTTATACACTCATCACTCAGACTCATCCCCTTCTGTGTTCTGGCCGATATCCAAACTACCTGAAAAGGTTAGAAAATAACTAGATGAGCGAATCGCTCAGTAGGAATTACATCTCAAGATTTAACATGCTTTAAGTAAATTACAAGTTCATTTAATGTAGGTAATCTATGCATGCAGACAGATAGATATCAAGGAATCGTAAGATCGACAAGAGTAGAAAGTGAGAGCATATAGATTTCGCATTTCAAGCAGCAGTAGCAAGTGATAGCAAATGATATCAAGCAAGTGATAACTGAGGAGTAATAACTGGAATAACAACATGTCAATCAAGCAATAGTAAGCGAAGTAATTTCAAGCATGTATAACTGGAATTGGCTATTTATCAATTCATTCAAGTAAACACTTTTACCCTTCTGCGGGTCTCAAGTCAATCAATCAAGTAATATCACGAGAATGAGTGGAATACCTTAAGTCTAGCAAGCAAGTACTCCGGTGCAATACCAAACACCGTGCTCAGTAAACTCCCATGGGCACAAGTACCTTCGGGTGCTCCTCCCAGGACTAGACCGGGCCCTATATGCATAGTATTGGTCATGTTTGTCGACATCCACTCTCATTTATAGCCAATACGTAATTTCAAGGGTTGACCAGGTAGGATATATATAAGGTGGATTATAGAACAGAATCCAAGGCGTATCGTTATGTAGGGACGAACTAGGAGTAAAAATCAGCAACGTTTGATACATGGAAGAAAACTAGGTGAGATTGGTGCCTTGTAGGCTACCTGACATGTTCAGAAATGACATCCTCACAATGGGGTGCCCTTCCTGTGAACTATATAGAGTTTAGGAAACCCAATCAAGGGTTAAATGGCGCCTCTCAGGCTGCCATTTATCGGTGAATGGCGTCCAGAAACCAGGCGCATCATTCGGGGGTTCATGGTCTCAGAAAAACAAAACTCGGGGTCCGTTTAATAGGCGCCCAGGTTATTGCCATCTTCTTGAAATTGGCACCCAAGGGGCTGCCATCTTCTTGAAATTGGTGCCCTTGGCTGCCACCTTCTGTTAGAAGGCGTCCTAGGGGCTGCCATGATCTTCATTTTTAGTTTTGTAAATAGCTTTGTAATACATTTTTAGTTCTTTTGCTGTTATTAGTTTTTGTGAGAGAGTTTGTGAGTTTTTGGTGTTATCTTGGTGTTATCGAAGAAGCAAGGAGAGAGAGAGAGGCAAGAGACCCCTTCAGGTTTCAATTTCATTCATTATTACTTTATGTTTTTGAGTATTTTAGTCTTGTTTAGTCATTTTTATGCTTATATGATCTTCATTTAAATTTATTGTATTCTTCAAAGTTATTCATATTTAAGTTCTATACATTTTTTCTTTTTATAATTTCCTCTAATTCCTCTTCGTTTTTAAGTTATTGCACATTTTTCTAAGTTTTATCCTGGCACGTTACTATTCATCCGAGTTGATACCTTATTTTGTTCCTCCATTTGGAAGCCCTTCAAATCCTCTTTTCTTTTTGAGTTCTTCATAAAAGTTGTTCCTCTTTTGTAGATCTAAATTTTATTCTTCTACCACTTCCTTTGATTCTTCACCATTTTTAAGTTATTTTTTTCCCACGGTTCTGTCTTTTACGAGTTTTCTGTTCATCCGCGCCGATAGATGTCAGTGTTTCATGTTTTTTACCATCTTCCTCTCATTTTATGTCTCTGCACTCTACATAAAACTTCTTTCTAACTCTCATATCTTTAACTTTTTCTTCTGTCACTTCTTCTAATTTTATATGGTTTTAAAATTATTTCTCTTCCCAACTCACCCTATTCTCATTATATTGTTCTTCTATCTATTCCACCCGTTCTACACACTAGTGTTGACATTTGCTAGTGTTGACACAAGTGTCGACACTAGGTGTTGACACAAGTGTCGACACCTTAGGTGTTGACACTAGTGTTTGTAGGTGTCGACATGGAGGTTTAGCTTGTAGTTATATTAGGCTAACAGATTATTTGACAGATTAACTAATAGATTACGTAAAACATGATAAAGTTAATTATGTAAACATGTAATTAGATTAGGCTAGCAAATTTATTTAACAGATTAGCACAATATATCGGGTGGGGATGAGGTTAATACTACTAATACTTATTTTACCCTAGATTAGCTCTGCTAGATTAGCTGCTGATTAGGTTAAAGCTTGAGAATACCTACCAACCCATTTACTTAAACATGGTATATCTAGAATATGGTGTAATCATTTAGCGTAAAACATGTATGTAACACAAGTAATGTGAAGATTTAGCTCATCATGCGATTAGATTAGGTGATCTAACTTACTAGCTAATATATTCTAACAAATTAGCTAACATTTACTTGATCTATGTGAAAGCATGATAGAAATTATTGTAAACACGGTTTGTCGTATGGAACATCGCATGGAGATGAGCTAATACTATATTTTTGTTCCCCTAGATTAGCTATCTTAGACTAGCTAATCTTTGGTTAAAAGCCTGAGAACACCTATCTCTGTGAGGACAACTAGGTACGGGTAAAAGAAAAGGACGGCTTTCTTCCCTCCTCTGCAACCTCCGCAGCTTCAGAGAATGCTCCTTCTCCTCTGCAGCAAGCCTTTGAACTAACGTGGATGATCTGCTTCAATAGAAGGGTGTAATATAGGGGTTTTAGGATTTTAGGTAGACAGGGGGAAGACCAGATCCGAGATAATAGCATTCATTATGCGATGCCAACTCAAACAGGCTGTCAGTGTCTGAAAGGATAGGGGATAATGGGATGCCAACTAATGGGTTGTCTGGAAGAAGTAACAGCCTGGAGAGGGTCGTGTATGCCACGTGTTAACAATGTTACATCATTTAGAAATTTTATATCTAATGAACCATGTTAATAAAAATAGTAAATTGTATATTTTTGTGATCCCTAGATTTTTTTGATAATTTTCATAATTTTATTTTATTAAAAATATGCTAGAATAAAATTCAACCCGAAACTCGGCTTTTAACTTCAAAGATTTTTATCTTTAAAAATTGATGGAATCAGTGTATGAAATTTCATGGCTAGGATCCTTACATTTTTCTCTTATTTTACATATAATTTATTTCATAAAATTCTTTTTAAATAAAAGTGACACTATTGACACTTAGTGTCAACACTTAAGGTAGGTGTCGACACCTTGTGTCAACACCTAAGGTAGTGAACATTCACGTGACCTTGCCTTAATCAGACAAGAAAGGTTGATATATATATAAAATAGATATATTAAACTCTGATATTTTGGAAGGTCAACTACAATAAAATTTTAACCAGTTTTATGCATAACCGTGAAACAATCATCGAGAAATTTAAAAAAATGTTGATATAATTTTATATTTAATAGCACATGTTGTTTCCTGTTAAAAGAAGTTAAGGAAGATAGAAGGCCGTTTAAAGCATGTTAAATCTGACAAGCCTAAAAGATCTAATCTAGCATACGAACTTGACTGTCTAACATCCCAATAAATTCTATGTTGATTACTTTGTGAAATTTGATATAATCTGTAGTATCTTGCTTAAAATTAGTTATAGTCTTACACTGTTCCATTAACATAGACAATTATTCATGTTATTTAGAATTGATATATATATATATATATTTGTCATTTAGTGATAGTTAAATATATATATATATATCATACACCTTTAGATAGCATATTGAATTATTTGTTGATTAATTATTTTGTCAATTAGTTATTTTCTGATCTCACTTCCTTCATTATGTTTATCCTTCGGTACCTCATCTAGAGACTCTTATTTATTTCAAAGGAAAGATATTTTTTCCTAAATTATTAAAATATAATTTGACATCTTCTAAAGTGTTTATTTGTTTAGAATATGAGTTGAATAGTTAAAAGCATTCTTTTAATTTCCAAAATTTATTCATTTCTATTTTAATATTTCCGAGTGTTACATCCTCCCCTACTTAAAAGAATTTGGTCCCCAAATTCAACTGCATGTGAGTACTGTAGAAGGTATAGGATACTCACAGTCTAAAATAGTTATGGGTGTCTTCTTTTCATAGATTCCTCGGTCTCCCAGGTAGCTTCTTGCTCCGAGCATCGATTCCATTAGATTTTTACCATAGGGATCGTCTTGCTTCTTAGAACTCGGACTTCTCGGTCGAGGATCCGCATCGGCCTTTGTTCATAAGTGAGATCCCTTTGAATCACCAATTCAGCATGGTTGATGATGTGAGAAGGGTCGTACACATATGAAATACGTTGTGCACTTCCGAGAGTTGAGGAGGTAAGGCAATGCGGTAAGCCACCTCGCCCACTCTTTCCAATACTTCAAATGGACCGATAAACCTTGGTGTAAGCTTGCCCTTAACACCGAATCTTCTAATACCTCGGCCGGGAGATACCTTGAGAAATACATGGTCACCCACTTGAAATTCTAAATCTCTTCTTCTGTTATCAGCATAAGATTTTTACCTGCACTGAGCTACCTTGAGTCTCTCTCTGATAAGGTGTATCTTTTCAGTTGAATCTCTAACCATATCTGGGCCTAGAAGTTATCTTTCACCGACTTCATCCCAACATATTGGAGATCGACAACTCCTGCCATAAAGTGCCTCGAAAGGTGCCATCTGGATACTGGCTTGATAACTGTTATTGTAGGTAAATTCGTCTAGGGGTAAGTGGTCATGCCAGCTTCCGTCGAAATCTATAATGCACGCTCTTAACATATCTTCAACAACCTGATTTGTCCTTTCAGTCAGACCATCTGTCTGGGGATGGAAAATAATGCTGAAATTAAGTTTCGTCCCCAGAGAGTGTTGTAGACCCTTCCAAAAATGAGAAGTAAAGCGCGGGTCTCGATCAGATACTATAGACACTGGAATTCCATGCAATCTAGTAACCTCCTTGATATATAGGGCAGCAAGAACATCAACCGACCATCGACTTTTGATAGGCAAGAAATGAGCCGATTTAGTAAGGCGATCGATGATTACCCAAATTCCATCATATCCGCCCCTAGACTTGGGCAAACCCATGATAAAGTCCATACCGATGTCTTCCCATTCCCACTTGGGGATATCTAGTGGATGCAGTCTTCCAGCGGGCTTCTGATGTTCTGCCTTCACCTGTTGGCATGTCAAGCATCTAGACATGAAGTCTGCTATCTCCCTTTTCATGTTAGGCCACCAAAAGGTTCTTTTTATGTCTTGGTACATCTTAGTGGCTCCAGGGTGGATCGTATACCTCGATCGGTGAGCTTCTTCAAGAATCCTCTTCTTCAGTTCAGGACTGTCTGGTACACATGTCCGTTCATGGTATAATAATCTGCCATCGTGTGCCAACTTGAAATCAGATTTCTCGTCCAGCTTTTCTTTTATTTCCACTAGGGTAGGATCTTCTTCTTGCAACCTCTTTATTTCAGCTAGCAAATCCGGATGCACACTTATGAGAGATAGAGTAATACACCCGTCATTCTCATCCATGCTTATATTGAGTTCAGAGAATTTTTCCAGCAGCTTCCATTCTTGAACCATACAGTTGGTTACTAGGGCTCTCGGCTTCCGACTAAGGGCATCTGCTACGGAATTACCCTTACCAGGATGATATTGTATAGTGAAGTTGAAATCCTTGAGATACTCGAGCCAACGCCTTTGTCGCATGTTCAGCTTCCTCTGAGAGAATAGATATTTAAGGCTTTTATAATCGGAGTATACGGTGAATTGCTCTCCGTAGAGATAGTGCCTCCATATCTTTAAAGCCAATACCACTGCGGCTAGTTCCAAATCATGCACAGGGTAGTTTTCTTCATGCTTCTTTAATTGCCGGGAAGAGTATGCAATGACTCTTCCATTCTCCATCAATACACATCCAAGGCCGATACCAGATGCATCGGTATATACCTCGTACTTCTCTCCTTCAACTGGTAGAGATAAGACCAGAGTAGTAGTCAAGAGATCCTTCAAAGTTAGGAAACTCTTCTCACAGTCTTCACTCCATTCATAAGGCACTTCCTTGCGAGTCAATTTGGTAAGAGGGACATCAATCTTGGAGAAGTCCTTAATAAAACGTCGGTAGTAGCCAGCTAGACCCAAGAAGCTACGAATCTCCGTTGCATTCGTTGGTCGTCCCCAATTTTGTATAGCTTCGACCTTCGCAGGATCAACAGAAATTCCATTCTTTGATATGACATGGCCTAAGAAGGACACTTCTTCAAGCCAGAACTGGCATTTGCTGAATTTGGCATATAGCTTGTTGTCTCGCAATATCTGTAATGCCTTCTTGAGATGCACTTCATGATCTTCTTCAGTTTTTTAATAGATCAATATATCATCGATAAAGACCACAATAAATTGGTCTAAATAAGGCCTGTGGATGTTATTCATTAACTGCATAAAAGCTGCGGGGGCATTTGTTAGTCCAAAAGACATAACAGTAAATTCGTAATGCCCATACCTGCTTCGAAATGTAATTTTGTATATGTCTTCTTCTTTGATCCTAAATTGGTGGTAACCAGACCGAAGATCACTCTTGGAGAAATAGTTAGCTCCAGACAATTGGTCGAATAGCTCATCAATTCTCGGCAGTGGGTACTTGTTCTTGATTGTAAGATGGTTCAACTGTCGATAATCAATGCATAGCCTCAATGTTCCATCCTTCTTTTTAACAAAGAGCACGGGTGCTCCCCAGGGGGATGTACTCGGCCTAATGAATCCCTTTTTCAGTAAATCCATTAGCTGCTCTTTTAGCTCCTTCAACTCGGCGGTAGTCATTCTGTAAGGTGCCTTAGACACAGGACCGGCACCAGGAATAATGTCGATAGTGAACGACACTTCCCTCTCCGGGGGTAAACCAGGTAATTCTTCAGGAAAAACATCTAAAAAGCCCCGAATTACACGGATGTCTTCAATTTCAGTCTTCTCGACTTCCATGGCAGTCACAAAAGCTATGAAAGCCACACATCCTTTATTCACAAGTTTGCTAGCTCGAAGAGCTGAGATGAGAGGGGATTTATTCCGAGGGCTAACATAAACTAACTCAGAATAATCCGCAAAAGTTATATTGCCATGTCGACAGTCTACCGTTGCTTGGTAGGTGGATAACCAGTCAGCTCCTAATATGACATCATAATGCTCCATATCAAGGCATATCAGGTCGACTGGCAGATTGTTACCTTCGACCATAACCTGACAACTTGGGTAGTGATGCATGATATCAGACTTGTTTCCAAGAGGTGTAGATATTACTAAATCTAACCATTTAGGTTCTTTAGAAAACGAGGCAGTAAATCTCTTGGAAACAAATGAATGAGTTGCTCCAGTATCAAATAGAACTTTAGCAGGTTTAGAGCAAACAGTTAATGTACCTTCAACGATTCCTCCTTCCATGGGTTCCGTCCCTTGAAGAGCTTGTAGACGACCTTGTTTCTTTACCAGACGCTTCTCGTCTTTGTTGGCTTGTTCCTTCATCAAGGGGCAGTCAGGGATTCGATGCTCTCGACTCCCACATCGGAGACACGCTCCCAGTTTCCTCCAGCATTCCTCAGTCTTATGACCAACCTTGTCACAATACTTGCAGATTTTCTTGGAAGGTGTGATGGCAGAGGAAGGCTTATTGCCGATTGTGGAGAAGGGCTTGTTGCTTTTCTGGAACCTCTTCTCTTTGGAAAATTCTCCTCCATTGAAGAATCGCTTCTTTCCAAATGGTGGTTTGAAGTTTCCCGGACTAGGGACGGGTTCCTTCTTGTCCTTGCCTCGAATCCTTTCAGAGAATTCAGTGGCATCTTCCAGCAATTGAGCACGCCGAACCATTTCTGAATAGACTTGGATGTCCATTGGCGCAAGCTGTGTAATATATTGGGGCCGTAGCCCGTTGAGGAATCTCCTTGCTTTCATCTTTTCCGTACACACCAAGTGGGGTGCATAACGGGAAAGTCTTGAGAATTAGGCCTCATATTCGGCCACCTTTAGGCTCCGTTGCTTTAACGCGGAAAATTCCGCCGCCTTCTTCTCTTGAACACGGTCAGAAAAATACTTGCTGTTGTAGTGTTCAACAAACTCCGCCCAGGTGACATGGTTGTCGGGCAGTGTTGCTTCTACGGATTCCCACCAGCATCGAGCATCCCGTTCCAGTTGGAACGTAGCCAATAGAACCTTCTCTGTATCCGTGCATTGCATTACACAGAAGATCCTCTCAATTTCCTTCAGCCAATTATCGGCATCATCGGGGTCCACCGAACTCTTGAATCTTGGTGGGTTCAAGTTACTAAAATCCCGGTGAAGGTCACCAGCTCTACGGTGAGCACCGCCAGCACCGCCTTGCGCCACTTGCTGTAGCGCCTGCGTAAGTCCTTGCACAGTGCGCTGCATCTCGCGCCATTGTGCTCTTTCAGCGGCCATAATCCTACAAAAGAATTAAGGTGTAATAAATATTGGGTTTCGTTATTATGGGGTCAATTGTCATTGTTAAACTTAACCCTTGGCTTTACCCATCTCACCAGGTAAGATCTAAACCTATCCATAGACAATTCTATTAGACATTTCAATCTTTGGACTCGGGTTTTTACCTAGGAAAATGAAATCCTAGGCTTTGATACCAAGAAAGCTATCACGTCCCGAGCGCGGAAGCTTACCCGTGGTGTGACAGTCCTTTATATAGTGTGACAGTCCTTTATATAGAACAGTCCTTTATATAGAACCAAAGCGATCTAGCTAATTAGTGGAGGTCTTCCTTAGACAATTTAAAGAGTGCGCAAATGACTAAGCAAATTACTAAGCCTAGACTTTAAAATAACATAAATAATTCGAGCTATCGATTATTACAACTAACCAAAATGTCAAATTTTTGTAGAATCAACTACTAGTCCTCACTCCTTTATTAGTTTTGATCAAAGGAAATACAAATGACATAACTGGACAACAACTGACATACGTAGGGATTACAATTTAACACAAAATAGTGGAATTACAATAACACAACATGACAATTGATGACTCCATTCATACACTCATCACTCAGACTCATCCCCTTCCGTGTTCTGGCCGATATCCAAACTACCTGAAAAGGTTAGAAAATAACTAGATGAGCGAATCGCTCAGTAGGAATTACATCTCAAGATTTAACATGTTTTAAGTGAATTACAAGTTCATTTAATGTAGGTAATCTATGCATGCAGATAGATAGATATCAAGGAATCGTAAGATCGATAAGAGTAGAAAGTGAGAGCATATAGATTTCGCATTTCAAGCAGCAGTAGCAAGTGATAGCAAATGATATCAAGCAAGTGATAACGAAGGAGTAATAACTGGAATAACAACATGTCAATCAAGCAATAGTAAGCGAAGTAATTTCAAGCATGTATAACTGGAATTGGCTATTTATCAATTCATTCAAGTAAACACTTTTACCCTTCTGCGGGTCTCAAGTCAATCAATCAAGTAATATCACGAGAATGAGTGGAATGCCTTAAGTCTAGCAAGCAAGTACTCCGGTGCAATACCAAACACCGTGGTCAATAAACTCTCATGGGCACAAGTACCTTCGGGTGCTCCTCCCAGGACCAGACCGGGCCCTATATGCACAATATTGGTCATGTTTGTCAACATCCACTCTCATTTATAGCCAATACGGAATTTCAAGGGTTGACCAGGTAGGATATATATAAGGTGGATTATAGAACAGAATCCAAGGCGTATCGTTATGTAGGGACGAACTAGGAGTAAAAATCAGCAATGTTTAATACATGGAAGAAAATTATGTGCGATTGGTGCCTTGTAGGCAACCTGACATGTTCAGAAATGACATCCTCACAATGGGGTGCCCTTCCTGTGAACTATATAGAGTTTAGGAAACCCAATCAGGGGTTAAATGACGCCTCTCAGACTGCCATTTATCGGTGAATGGCGTCCAGAAACCAGGCGCATCATTCGGGGGTTCATGGTCTCAGAAAAACAAAACTCGGGGTCCATTTAATAGGCGCCCAGGTTATTGCCATCTTCTTGAAATTGGCACCCAGGGGGCTGCCATCTTCTTGAAATTGGTGCCCTTGGCTGCCACCTTCTGTTAGAAGGCTTCCTAGGGGCTGCCATGATCTTCATTTTTAGTTTTGTAAATAGCTTTGTAATACATTTTTAGTTCTTTTTCTGTTATTAGTTTTTGTGAGAGAGTTTGTGAGTTTTTGGTATTATCAAAGAAGTAAGGAGAGAGAGAGAGGCAGGAGACCCCTTCAGGTTTCAATTTCATTCACTGTTACTTTATGTTTTTGAGTATTTTACTATTGTTTAGTCATTTTTATGCTTATATGATCTTCATTTAAATTTATTGTCTTCTTCAAAGTTATTCATATTTAAGTTCTATACATTTTCTCTTTTTATAATTTTCTTTAATTCCTCTTCGTTTTTAAGTTATTGCATATTTTTCTAAGTTCTATCCTGGCACGTTACTATTCATCCGAGTTGATACCTTATTTTGTTCCTCCATTTGGAAGCCCTTCCAATCCTCTTTTCTTTATACGTTCTTCATAAAAGTTGTTCCTCTCTTGTAGATCTAAATTTTCATCTTCTACCACTTCCTCTGATTCTTCACCGTTTTTAAATTTTTTTTATTTTCTCACTGTTCTATCTTTTACGAGTTTTATATTCATCTGCGCCGATAGATGTCAGTGTTTCATATTTTTCACCATCTTCCTCTCATTTTCTGTCTCTGCACTCTTTATAAAACTTCTTTTTAACTCTCAGATCTTTAACTTTATCTTCTGTCACTTCTTCTAATTTTATCTTGTTTTAAAGTTATTTCTCTTCATAACTCACCCCATTCTCATTATAATTTTTCCATGTGTTCTTATATCTATTCCACCCGTTCTACACACTAGTGTTGACACTTGCTAGTGTTGACACAAGTGTCGACAGTGTCAACACCTAGTGTCGACACCTTAGGTGTTGACACTAGTGTTTGTAGGTGTCGACATGGAGGTTTAGCTTGTAGTTAGATTTGGCTAACACATTATTTGATAGATTAACTAATAGATTAGGTAAAGCATGATAAAGTTAATTATGTAAACATGTAATTAGATTAGGCTAGTAAATTTATTTAACAGATTAGCACATTATATCGGGTGGGGATGAGGTTAATACTACGAATACTTATTTTACCCTAGATTAGCTCTGCTAGATTAGCTGCTGATTAGGTTAAAGCTTGAGAATACCTACCAACCCATTTACTTAAACATGGTCTATCTAGAATATGGTGTAATCATTTAGCGTAAAACATGTATGTAACACAAGTAATGTGAAGATTTAGCTCATCATGCGATTAGATTAGGTGATCTAACTTACTAGCTAATATATTCAAACAGATTAGCTAACATTTACTTGATCTATGTGAAAGCATGATAGAAATTGTTGTAAACACGGTTTATCGTATGGAACATCGCATGGAGATGAGCTAATACTATATTTCCCCCCCCCCCTAGATTAGCTATCTTAGACTAGCTAATCTTTGGTTAAAAGCCTGAGAACACCTACCTCTGTCAGGACAACTAGGTACGGGTAAAAGAAAAGGATGGCTTTCTTCCCTCTTCTGCAACCTCTGCAGCTTCAGAGAATGCTCCTTCTCCTCTACAGCAAGCCTTTGAACTAACGTGGATGATCTGTCTCAATAGAAGGGTGTAATATAGGGGTTTTAGGGTTTTAGGTAGATAGGGGGAAGACCAGATCCGAGATAATAGCATCCATTATGCGATGCCAACTCAAACATGCTGTCAGTGTCTGAAAGGATAGGGGATAATGGGATGCCAACTAATGGGTTGTCTGGAAGAAGTAACAGCCTAGAGAGGGTCGTGTATGCCACGTGTTAACAATGTTACATCATTTAGAAATTTTATATCTAATGAACCATGTTAATAAAAATAGTAAATTGTATATTTTTGTGATCCCTAGATTTTTTTGATAATTTTCATAACTTTATTTTATTAAAAATATGCTAGAATAAAATTCAACCCAAAACTCGGCTTTTAACTTCAAAGATTTTTATCTTTAAAAATTGATGGAATGAATCTATGAAATTTCCTGGCTAGGATCCTTACATTTTCTTTTATTTTACATATAATTTATTTCACAAAATTCTTTTTAAATAAAAGTGACACTATTGACACTTTGTGTCAACACTTAAGGTAGGTGTCGACACAAGAAACACCTAAGGTAGTGAACATTCACGTGACCTTGTCTTAATCAGACAAGAAAGGTTGATATATATATAAAAAAGATATATTGAACTCTGATATTTTGGAAGGTCAACTACAATAAAATTTTAACCAGTTTTATGCATAACCGTGAAACAATCACCGAGAAATTTAAAAAAATGTTGATAGAATTTTATATTTAATAGCACATGTTGTTTCTTGTTAAAAGAAGTTAAGGAAGATAGAAGGCCGTTTAAAGTATGTTAAATCTGACAAGCCTAAAAGATCTAATCTAACATACGAACTTGACTGTCTAAAATCCCAATAAATTCTATGTTGATTACTTCTTGAAATTTGATATAATCTGTAGTATCTTGCTTAAAATTAGTTATAGTCTTACAGTGTTTCATTAACATAGACAATTATTCATGTTATTTAGAATTGATATATATATATATATATATTTGTCATTTAGTGATAGTTAAATATATATATATCATACACCTTTAGATAGCATATTGAATTATTTGTTGATTAATTACTTTGTCAATTAGTTATTTTCTGATCTCACATCCTTCATTATGTTTATCCTTCGGTACCTCATCTAGAGACCCTTATTTATTTCAAAGAAAAGATAATTTTTCCTAAATTATTAAAATATAATTTGACATCTTCTAAAGTGTTTATTTGTTTAGAATATGAGTTGAATAGTTAAAGGCATTCTTTTAATTTCCTAAATTTATTCATTTCTATTTTAATATTTCCGAGTGTTACACAACGTACCCGCATCGACTTACTTCTGAAGAATGTACATACTTTGTGTATTCATGGAATCAAAAAGAATGTACAGACTTTAAAGTGAAAGATGCACATATGCATGTTGCAAACGAGTGCACTAACTATGTATATGCATGAAGCACACGAATGCTCTGACTTGGTGTATGCATGAGGCGAAACAATGCACTGACTATGTGTAATCATGAATCGAAACGATGTATGTATGTAGCAAACAAATGTACTGACTTAGCATATGCGTGAAGTACAACAAGACACTGACTATGCTCATGAATGTATAGACTTGCTGAGTCATCAAGACAACCGTGTGCAGACTTAGTGTACGTATGAAGCATCTAATGCATGAACTTGACCACGCATACCAGCAACGGTTGTATAGACTAGTGAAGCAATGTACTAACTATATATATATACTGAAGGATGAAACAGTGCATTGATCCATGTATGTAAGATTAAGTGCAGAACTTTTATTTACTTTAATCTCACATGACTCAGATTGTCATTATCAAAACTAGGGTTCCAACAATCTCCCCCTTTTTGATAATGACAACTATAATTCATGTAAGATTAATTTGCTAACAATGAATCAAGCATTCACCAAACTCATGCTTCAATGCAACCATGCAACACAACATAGCATTTTTGTGTACTTTAAGAAGATACAAAGTAGTGTTTGAATGAAAAATTCTCTTTCAAACTGTCTATCACGCCAGACCACCAGTAGACAAAAAACTTGTAAAACTGTCTGTCCAAAATAAAACTGTCTGTCCAAACTAAAACTGTCTGTCCAAACTGAACGGACTCTATCATGTTGCTCTTCATTTACACATTCACATTCATTCTCCCCCTTTGTCATTATCAAAATTTGGAGAAATGATAGTAGCTAATAACCTCGGTACCTCCCCCTATCTCTAGGAGGATATGCTGAACTTGAGCCAGAAGTAGAAAGTCTATTCAGCAGAGAAGTCTGAAGATCTCTAATGGAGTCTGCCAGTCTGTCAAGCTTTTGATGCACAGTGTTCCCCAGCCTTTCCACTAGAGAAGTGACTGATTCCCGTTTGGTAAAAACTTGTTGCACAGTCTCTGACAGTGTCTGCAGATTAGACTGAATAACTTCAAACTTTTTAATGAATTCTGGCTGAGTGGCTGCAATTTTGGTGAGTGTGCCTTTTAGCATTTCAAACTCAATCTTCAGATCAAATGTATGACCTAGAATTTTGCCTATATTAGTGACTATGGAGATTTGAGTATCTTGAATTTTACTTACCATGTCGCCAATTTGATTGCTGATACCCATAAGAGATTGTAAAATTTCTCGTACAGCTTCATTTGTTCTCCTTTTAGCAGTTAAAAAATCTATTCCTTGGCGTTTTACAACTATTTCCAAATGTTCCAGCGGGCCTTTTATTCTGTTAATTTGAATAGTCTGAAACAAGAACTGCTTGTTCATCAAATCATTCTGATTTAGCACAATCTCTGTCAGGTTAGATAACATCTGAGCGAGACTGGGTTCAGCATTTGTTCTATGTGTACTAGAGGTGGAAGCACTGGAATCAGGAAGCTCAGTGAAGTATGCATTATGCTGTTTAGGAAGTGGAGTAGGTGATGTACCAAGACTAATCATCTCTCCATGATGTGGACCATATTCAGGAGCAGGTCCCATAAAATAGTCTTGTGATTCTTCTTCTGCTACTCCTGGACCTTGATCAATTGGTTGCTCGAGTGGAGCTTCTTCAACAGATGCTTGGGCTCCTTGTGGTACATCTTCCTCTTCATTTACCACAAACTCTGTAATTTCTTCGAGGATCTCTTCAACACTTTCTTTCATTATCTGTGTGATCATATCAGTAAGAGACTCTTTTTCACTTTCCTTGTCTTGAGAAGCTTCAGCTCTTTCATCTTCTTCAAGAATTTCATTTCTGTTCTCTTCTTCATCTGCCTCTTCTCCTTGTTGGACTTCATGTTGTTCCAGTTCAAATTGTACCCCAAAATTATCTAACAGCTGACTAATGTTTTGATCCAACTGTTGTGTTTGTTGAGCATCTGTTAGATTTAGCTCATGGACTTCTTGTTGCAAAAGAAGATCTTTGAGATTCTTCTGAGAAGGCTTAGAAGTGGTCTCCTCTTGTTGTACTGCAGTTGATTTACTTCTTTTCTCTGAAACACTCTTGTGGACTTTCTTCTTCTTCTTCAAAGGAGCTCAGTCGTGATCATCTGACTCTTCTTGATTCTTTTCTAAGCTGACTTGAGGCTGGTCACTTTGTTCTAAGGCATCTTTCACTTTAGTGCCTTTGGATGATTTTGACCTCAAGTACGTGTTGATAAAGTCCAAGTTATAAATGTTCACCTTGGGAATATCCTTTGATGATTCCCTTTCCAGTGGAATTTTCACCTTTTTGAAAATTGTTGTCAGATGAGCAGCATAGGGCAAGTTTCTGTTTGAGTCTTTGAAGGTGCTCATTACGTGAAGCATTATGGCGGGTAGACATATCTTGATGCCTTTGAGTAGGCAGTAGAGGATAAATCTTTGAGAGTCTGTCACTCTCCCTCTACTTCCAACTTGTGGAGTTATCATAGTTGTAAGGATATGATGAATTAATCTCCTTAGTGGGGAAAATTTGCATGCATTGAACTGGGAGAGATATGTCTATTTTTTTGGATCTCTGGGATCTCTAGGCATTTATGAAATGAGGGAGTAGGCTTCATGCAGGTTTATATCAAATTCACCTTCTACTTCCCCTCCTTCTGGAATATGAAAGACTTTTTGTAGAAATTGCCTAGACAGGTCAATCTTTACTCCTCTAACTCCAGACTGAACCCTTGATTTTTCAGAGACACATTTCAGGTTGTAATAGAATTCAGCAACCAATTTCGGATAGTAAACCCTATGCTTACTCAAGAATTTCTTCCACTTCTGAAATTTAAAAACCTCTAATACTTCAGGAAATTTAAGAATCATAGGTTCGTCATCAAAATCTACGAACCGTGGGAGCATGACTTTTCCTACTTTCAAAACCATTTCAGCTTGTGAAGAAGACATCTCACCTTCTGAACGCTCAGCAGGCACTCCTTCTTCTTCAGTGTCATTTATGTCGGCTTCTGAGCTAGTCTTCTTGTGCCGTTTGGAGGAGGTCCTTTTTGCCTTCTATTTCCTTTTTTGCTTCTTTTGTTGAAATACTTCTCTGGGTGACTCGGATGGCACTTGCTCTTCTAGAGTATCCTTCAGCTGTACTTCCATTTCCTTTCTCTTCATATAGAGTGATTCCTTCTGAAATGACTTAGAGGAGACTTCCTTTGAATGTGCTGCCTTTGACCTCCGCTCAAACTGACGAGTGGCCTCAATCTGCTGGGCCTGTGGATGCGGCTGCCGTTCTTCTTTTGAACCATTCTTCTTTCCCTCATTCGTGGCTGACAGAGAAGACATGATGGAGGCGATGAAAAGAGAAGGAAGAAACGAGAAGAAGGAATGTGTAGGATGAGAAGATGGAAGGTTGGAGAAGCAGGCTTGCTGGCTTACTTAGAGGAAGAGCGGGAGACTCGAGAGCGGGACAACGCCTCGTCTTCAAAAAAGTGTATGATTGAAAAAGAAAGTTGGGTTTCGTATAAATGAGATATAGCCACCTTTACCAATATTCAATGGTTAATGCCCAAAATACCCTTTACCTTTAAACATACAAAGCTTTCCTACGCAGAAGAGGGATACTCGGAATATGAGATTATATCTCAAAGTATTATTCTCCACAACTTATCTTTATGAGTCAACAGAAGAGAAACAACTCAATCAAGGAAATAACTCAGTCAAAAGCACCCTTAATCTTACTAGCATCTTTCATAAGCCAATAACTGATTGAAAAACCCAATTTTTATATAGACTTTAAATCAGTATAAATTTAATGAATGAACCATAGGGTCAACCATATAGATCATAAATTTTTGCATAATTTTGATTGAACATTTCAGTATAACAACGCCTTTTTACTCAAGGAAACATGTTGATCAGACACCAGAATCCCTGGTTACTCAGTGCGATATACCTTTATGTTTCATAAGCTTTTGAACAGAGATAGCATTAATTCTCATGACTTAACCTCTGAACTTCTTTGAGATAGATGGCTAGTTTCTCAAATCAAATGCCATTGCTCTGCCAAGATTCATTTTTATTAGATGGCGTATTCCCAGGTCCTTTATCAGAATTTTCTTTATACATGAATTAAGGACCATATAAGCCTTGGATTTCCTATTAGATTAGCTTCTTACTAAAAGCTTTCAGATTTTAGATGCCTTGCTGAGCAATTTCCAATTTGAACCATTTCATAACCATTGAGGAATCATTCAGATTAATTGTGAAGGCTCTTCAATTAAGATTTAATGTTCATATACTGAATATCACATCTCAACATAGGTCAGTAAGTTAGTTCTGGGATCAAGGTGATTTCAGTAGTTAATTATTGAAGATAAGTAAAGGTGACGTTGATCAGATATTACTCCCCCTGACTTACATAATTTCTGATCTTATTAGAGGATAGAAGTGGAGAAGAGAAGAAGATACTAACCATGGAGATGTCAGAGAGAGAGAGTCACTCATGAACAAGGGGAAGATTAAAGTCAGATAAGATGAGTCCAAAAGCACAGCCTTAGTCACTAATGGCAAATGACCACTCAACTCTTATACACCTGAAATCTTCCAGAATTGACCTTTTATCTTGTATTAGTCTTCAAAAACTGTGTCACAACATCAGTATCATCCAACCCGGCAATAACAAAGTGCTTACATTCTGAACAACACGACATCATTAACTCAACATAAACTCACAAGAGCAATTAATCTCTGATATGTTCAGCTCCCCCTCAGAGCAAGCAGAGATATCAAACAATCACTATTTGATTTTCTTAAGGTACATAGATATGTATGTGTTCGACACAAACATGCAGATGGATGCATCTACTAATAACCATGAGTTTTAAACAAAATGCATCAGTTAACATCATGAAGAGGGTGGATTGACAATGATCACAGTAAATAAGCAATTTAGTCATGCATGCATATTAATGAAAGAGAAAAACAAGATAGGCAGGAGAAGAGAGTGGGGTTGACTGACCTTTGTATGCCTTGATATTATTAGCCCTTTTATTTCCTTCTTCAAGGCACACCTGCAAGTTAAAGTTACTTTGCAGATTTGGGGACCCAAGAGCTCTTGAGTCCTGTTAGTTGAGTAACACTTCTAGCATGTGTATTCCATGATTTCCAAACTTTTCTATTGTCAAATTCAATAGCATGGTAGTCGTTCATGATATGTCCTATTCTCCCATGACAATGAATAGCACCATTCAATTTTCTCATGACATGATAAACATGAGTGTTTCTTGGTTGAACATTTGTTGTGATGTTTCTGTCATGAAAGTTAGTGCTTTTTTTCACATGCCAGCACTCAAAGGCACAATGGCCAACCTTACCACACTCAAAACATTCATAAGTTTTTCTATTAAAGACAAGTTTATTCACATAAGGAATTGTTGATTTTGAACTACCTTTCCTTCCCAGGGCATCCCAGCAGTGGGCTGCAATATGCCCCAACTTCCCACAATGGAGGCAATAACTTTTCTTCTTCTGAAATGTATGGTGTTTGTCTTGAGTTTTTCCAACATTAAGTTTCTTAGTAGTTAGCTCATCTAGCTCCATTGTCCTGCACTCATGCATCTTATGACCTAGTTTCCCACAATAATGACATGAGGTGACTCCAGTGGGTGCATGTGAATTAATAGGGGAAATTTTTGTAACATGCACTTGTTTTTGATATTTTTCAAAATCAGATGAATTCTTATCCACATCGGTTGAAGCTTTGGCTTTCCATTTACTTTCAACCGTTTTCTTTTTTCATACATTCTTCATGTTTTTATCTTGATTCTCATTCCTGTTTGCAGTAAATTGAAAAATGGGTGTAACAGAACATGAATCCACAGAATTTTGATTTTTATCAACAAGATTCATCTTGCCTGAAGGATAATATCCTAACCCTTCCTTTTGAAAATTTGTTTTAACACCGAGGATCTTGTTTAGGTTTTCTTTTCCTTGAACAAATTTAGACAGTGAATTTTTAAGATCCTGAATTTCAGAGTTCAAGGAGGTAATGCTCAATTCATAGCTTGCAGTTTCAGTTTCACAGGAAATGATCTGGTGATGCAGTGCATCATTCAGGCTCTTCAGAGTTTCAATTTCCTGTACAAGTGTTTGTTCCTTATCAGCATCGACTTCCTTTACAGCACATTTCCCTTTTTCCATAGATGTCCATTTTTCTGACATGACAGTGTTCAAAGCCATTAGCCTTTTATTTTGATCCTTCAATTTACAATTTTCTTCAATCAAAATATCTTGATTCATAGCTTTCAGATTTTTCAACAATTGTTGTTCATGCAACTCAAGTTCCGAATTCCTATTCCTCAGATCTTCTATCTCTCCTTTAAGAGACACAACTTGTTGCTCTTGCAGCCTAAGTTCAGATAGAAGATCATTATTTAATGTTTTAACAGAATCACATTTTTTGCATGAATTTTCACTTATTTTCAGATTGCCTTTTAGGTTTGCGTTTTCACATTTCAACTCTCTAATTTCATGCAACATGGCCTTTTTCATCTCTTTCATTTCACGTTTATAAGGTTTATAACTATTAAGTAAATTATCATGCATCTCAATCAGTTCATCCAATGAGTTTTGTTCTGATTCGGAGTTTACCTTTGATGAAGACTCATCAGACTGATCACTGCTTTGATCCTTTGTCATAAAGCACTTATGGTTCTCTTCACCATATCTGAGGATCAGCTCATCCATCAACTCCTTAGCATTCCTGCAATTAGTTGCGCATGAGAGAACATTAGCCTTTACAGCCCCTTTCAACATTGTCCGGGCTTTTCTATTTTCAGTATTCATCAACTCGTGACCAGTACTCCAATCTGACATATTCACAGGTATATCATAAGGTCCATGTTCAATCAAAGTTAGCAGATTCGAATCTACGAAATTCACGTAATCCTTAAACTCTCTATGCCAGTCAGAGAAACATAATCCATCGAACATTGGAACTTCAGGCACAGAATCCATGACAGTTAAACGAGATGCTAGACAATCTACACAATCGATCAAGGTACCGGAAATAATAGGATCTACTGCAGATCGTTGGATCTGAAGAATCAGTGACCCGCTCTGATACCAATTGTTGTGGCAGGTGAAGCGCGGAAGAAGATCCAAAGGGGGGTGAATGGATCTTCTAGAAAATATTGCTCAATTAAAATTCTGAATGAGATTCCAGGGATGGATGGAAGGATCACCACTTAAAATGCCAAGCAATCAGATTATCTATTGAACTAGAGAACAGACAGTTGGAGCGCACTTAAACATGCATCTAGCGAAGACAGAGTGAACAAACAAACCACTACAAGCAAGATTTTTAGGTGGTTCGATCTCTGTCCAGAGATCTACATCCACCCCACACTCAATAGAGTATGGCTTCCGCTGATCCACAGCTTAACGGCTGGGCCTCACAGCTTGCCTACATCAGCTGACGAACAGCTTGAATAGCTGGGCATTACAGCTTCGCCGACCAGAGGATACCACACCTCTGCAAACCGCTGAGCTTCACAGCTTGCTCCGCTGACTCATAGCTTGACGGTAAAGTAAAAAGAAAATAGAAAAACAAGATGAACTACAGCAACTGAAAGCTGACAATGAAACCCGATGGCTCTCACAACTGGCCTTGATTTTCTCCAAATGCCAGTGACTCAAAACATCAAAGGTTCTCCTCTCTATCTCACTCTCTCTTCAACTCTCCTTTTAAATCTTTCTTCACTTTCTTTTCTCTCTGGATAGTATATGGTCTCCCTGTTTCAGCTTTTCGATTCACTATCGCCGTCCATGCATCTCCAGATGGAGAGATCTTCTTTTTATATCAGCAGCAGATAGATGGGCGTGTATCTTCCATGAATTCCCACCCTAGCACCTTGACCACGTGGAAACATTTCATCTCGCTGCTTTACACATGTCACGAACTTGGCACTTCTTTCATTTTTTGAGTCATGTGCCCTTCTTGGACTCATCGAACAGAAATCCTGTGAGATCAGACTTGTTGTCATCTAGAATTAATCTGAAAGAAAAGAGACAGGATGCATAGAGTTAGTTCAAGATTTGAACTAACCATGTACAGACTTGATGGCGTGTAATGTAGTATGCATATGGGAAAGTATGCACATTGAAGATGAATGCACGAACATGCCACCAACGAGCCACCAATTAGTGTACATACTTTGTGTGTGATGTACAAACGATGCACAGATATGCCACCGAGGAATGTGCAGACTTTGTGTGCATGCGACAGGACGATGTACAGACTTGCCACCAGAGAATGTACTGACTTGCCACCAGAGAATGTACATACTTTGGAAATGCGTGAAGCACACGATGCAACAAGACTCTGTCCAGACTTAACCTGTACACGGGCAAAAGATGCATCGACTATGTGTATGTATGAAGAACACAGGCTATACAGACTTCACTGCGGCTGTACAGATTCAGCTGCGAACTGAACTAATGAATGAATAGTGCTTGCACTGACTTGGTCGAGTGAAGCAACGTGGATTGTACATACTTGAAAGCATGCAGCGATGTATAGTCCCAATAGATGCAACGTACCAGCATCGACTTACTTCTGAAGAATGTACATACTTTGTGTATTCATGGAATCAAAAAGAATGTACAGAATTTAAAGTGAAAGATGCACATATACATGTAGCAGACGAGTGCACTAACTATGTATATGCATGAAGCACACGAATGCCCTGACTTGGTGTATGCATGAGGCGAAACAATGCACTGACTATGTGTAATCATGAATCGAAATGATGTATGCATGTAGAAAACAAATGTACTGACTTAGCATATACGTGAAGTACAACAAGACACTGACTATGCTCATGAATGTATAGACTTGCTGAGTCATCAAGACAACCGTGTGCAGACTTAGTGTATGCATGAAGCATCTAATGCATGAACTTGACCACGCATACCAGCAACGGTTGTACAGACTAGTGAAGCAATGTACTAACTATATATATATATTGAAGGATGAAACAGTGCATTGATCCATGTATGTAAGATTAAGTGCAGAACTTTTATTTACTTTAATCTCACATGACTTAGATTGTCATTATCAAAACCAGGGTTCCAATAGGTAGCTTATCCAGAAGTTCATTGGGGAACACATCATGGAAGTCCTCAAGGATTTGTTGAATTTCTATTGGGTGTGGGTTGGTTGGGGTGGATTCCCCAAGGCAAATAACAATGGCACACACTTGTCCCCCTTGGTTGACTTCTTCCTCAAGTTCTTTCCTAGTGATGAGGTGTATGTTCCTAGTAGTCCCAATAGTCAAACTAGGATTAGGACTTGATGGGGTGGGGTTTGGTGGGTTTGGAATAGTGGGAGGGGTTGGGGATCCCTCAAGGGAGAGAGATGCCTTTTTGGGAAGGGAGTGGGGTTGAGAGGGGTTGAGTTGGATTCTCTTCCCCTCATGAGTGAAAATGCAAGTGTTCGTCCTTCCAAGGAAGGTGGCATCTACATCGTACATCCAAGGCTGCCCTAGGAGTATACTCCCAACTTCCATTGGTAGAATGTCACACCAAACTTGGCCTTGGTAGGATTGGAATGTGATGGGGACAAGGCAACGAGTACTAATGGGTACGGATGTGGCATCAATACACGCTACCCGATATGGGTGTGGGTGTGGGGAGATGGTAAGGCCCAAAAGTTTGACGGTGTCAGGTGACACCACATTCACACTACTCCCGCTGTCCAAGATGACCTTCCTAGCATGACTCCCTATTCGGATGTAGGTATAGAAGATGGTGTTTCTTCTCCAATCACGTTCTTGGGTTTGAGTGAGGGTGCACCTAACCACTCCAAGGTGAGAGTCGGTGGATGGAGGGGGTTGTTCTTGATTGGTCTCCATGTAGTGATTCTCATACTCCTCCTCCCAATCGGGAGAAGCCTCATACATTTCAACCTCTTCTACAACTTCATCTTGGGGCAAGGGGGTTGTCTCCTTAATGAGCAAGCTAGAGGCGCCCTTGGTGGGGCATTGATTGGAAAAATATCCATACCCAAGGCCCCTAAAGCATTACTGCTCACTTTGGTGGTTTGGGGCAGCCCTAGTGTGAGGGAGAGTGGGTGCCAGATTTGGTCTATTGGGAGTGGGGTTGGGGGGCCCACTTGTGGGGCGAGGAGGAGGGGTGCCACTAGGAGGGGCTGCCCGGGTGGGAGGAGTTCCCATGGGGGTGGGAAGGAGTCCTCGTTGAGGAGGGTGGGGGTTGGTCCGAGGTACCATAGATTTTGGGTCCATCCCCCATGGGGGAAACATTCGGGTGTAGCGAGAGAATTTCTCGGCATCTCGGGCTACTTGGTAGGCTTGCTTAGAGTGGCTACTTGACATATGAATAGCTCCTTTTTTATGTGGAATTGAACCCCATTCCTGAAGCGGGATAGTGTGACGGCGGGGTCCTCTTGGACTCCACACTTAAGAAGGTAGTAGTCAAATTTCTCAGTGTACTCCATAACGGTCTTCCCTTCTTGGGTTAAGGCTTGCCACTCATCTAGGAGGTTTTGATGGTAGGAGGGAGGGACATATTTGAGTTTGAGTTGTTCCTTCATGCCCCCCCATGTGGTGATGGGAGCTTCCCTCCTAACTATCCTTAATGCCTCAATGTTCATTCAATGAGTCTTAGCTAATTTGATAAGTTGCATTTTTGCAAGCCGGACTCTCCTATCCCCGGTCATTGGGTACCAATCAAAATATTGGTCCATAGCCACCTCCCAATCTAAATAGATACTTGGGTGATGAGACCCATCAAAGGTGGGGGCATCTACTTTCACAAGTCTCATAAGGTGGTCATCCGGGTTGTCCCGGGGGGGTCTCTCATTCCTCGTTGGAGGTGGGTCTCTTTCCGATTCGGGAGGATGGTCAAGGTTGAGCTCTCCTATGACTGGTTTCTCATGCGGGGGAGGTGCCCTCCTATCACCCTCCCTTGGGGCGGGCTTATTCTTCTCAAGTTGCTCAAGCCGAGCCGTTATGTCATCAAGCCGTCCTAAGATACTAGCCATACCCTCCACTAGAAATCTCATGTGATCGGAAAGCTCATGCTCGTTGTTGGCGGGATTCCCTTGGGGATTGGGATTCATTGTGGAATTGGAAGAGGATGGATTCGATTGATAAAAAGCTCTACTACGAGTGGTCATGCAAAGTTGGGTGGGCTATGCACGGGTGTGCGGATGCACTTATGAATGACCTAGTGTGAAGATGACCCAATGCTAGACTTGTAAGAATAAGCCTATGACCGCTCTGATACCACTTGATGTGGCACAGCCCAAAGATGATAATGGATAAGTTGTTGAACCTAGGACATAGATCTGCAAGCATACAAGCACTTTCAACGGACTCACGTTAGCGGCTCACTCACACGGCTCATATGATCTCCTGGTGGTACCGAGGGATGATGGTGAGGGTCCGAGGTGGGACCCAAATATTCGAAGGACTAGGTTGACTTAGGCTGACCCCTAAGGGTCTGAGATTCCCAACTTCGTGGGCAGCTGGCACGCCGGGGCGTGGGGTTGGGTGGCTCTCACTCACAATCCGCGGTGGGCGCACTAACAAATACGGGTCCAAACACTCCCTCACCGACCGACGAGCATAAGAGCTAATACTAAACTAGCAAAGTATGGACCAGCAAGGGAGGAACCAGTCACTCACCTGATCGGTGTGAAGACACCGATCCCGACCGAAGACGAGGGTGAGCGGGGAGGCGTGGGTACGCACCCGCACGCCGTGTCGATGCCGCTTGACCTGAAAATATATAAAGTACAACACTACTCCTCATGCAGGAGGGTGGGACAAGGGGTTGCGTTTAATGTGTTACAGCTAAACACTACCTCAACACAGGGAGGGGCTGTAAGCCGGCCAGGTGGGGTGGGGGAAACTAAGAGAGAAAATCAATTCGCCGAGCTTCGTCGGTTCTGCTAGCTTCAGGACCAGCTTGACATGTTGTTGATGATGGCGCCGCCACGGGCTCAACCGAGCTCATAATTAGTCGAAACTGGTGCCGAAACTTTCTAAACTAACCCAGGATGACGCCTAAATTTTTAGTGAATTTTGTGATGACGTTGCTGTCCGGGGCAGAGTCTGGAACCCGACTGACTCGTTCTGTCTCTGTCTGGTACAGAACCAATGAGGTCTATTGCAGAAGATGTCACAAACTCTACCGAACTCTGATTGAGATGAAATTGGCGTTTCCGCGACCGTGGCTGGAACAACTTCGAGCAAGAACTGACGGAACCCCAAAAGGAGGTTGGAGAAGAAAATTCTGATCAGAAAATTGGGGGGTGGTCCAACCTAGAACAGCAGGGAGTAGCCTGCGCACTTCGACGAGAATAATTGGAACCGGGGGCTCGGGAGGGCGAATGGCCTCCTCCGTCTTTGTACTAAAAGGGGACTGGTCGAAGTTCCTTCCCTTCGCAGATGGCACCCAGAGCTTAACCGACCTAGTCATGGTAGCCTCCACTCTCAGCCTCAGGTCACCAGCTGGAGACGGGAAGCGCAGTCCGGCGAGATCGACTCCTCCGATCAACTCCAAGCTTGGATGGTCACAAGATAACCACCGTTGGAAAGCTGACTCGATGACGTTTCCTACGATATATGGTAACCCTCCAAAAACCTCACGATGACAATGTAGTGCTCGCTGCAACCTGCTATCAGTCTGCTGCCTGCGATCCTTGATTGTATCTGAAAATGAAAAGAGATTTGGGTGAAGGGGTGGTGAAGGTTTAGCAGTGGATTGGGGTGGCTGAAGGCTGTGAGAAGGGGAGGTGGTCGATGGAGGGCTGTTGGATGGCTGGAGAGTCAAGGGGTGGTGGGTGGAGGGGGCTGGAGCTGGCTGGAGTGGGTAGGGGAAGGGGGAGGGCTGCACTAGGTAAGCAATGGAGAGGATGGGGGAGGGCGAACTTGGGCTGGGTATGGGGCTGGTTTGGGCGACCAAGGCCTGGTAGGGGGGGTTGTGAGATGGGAGGGAGATTCAAATTTGGCCTTGGGAGAAACTCCTTCAGCCTTGGGGAGGTGGAGAGGTGCTTAGGGAAGTGGATTGGGTAGTTGGTGGTTGGGTGGTGGAGAATGGATTGGTGGAAGCTACCTTGGGGCTGGGGTGGAGTTATTGGGGTGGTGGCTAGTTGGGGAGGTCCTTGAATGAGGGAGGGGGAATTAGGTGGTAGGTGGGAGATGGAGGAGTGAGAGAGGGGTTCGCCCCTTCCCTTGAGGAGAGAGAGAGAGAGAGAGAGAGAGATAATGAGAGAGAGAGAAAAGAGAAATTTAGTGGAGTGGAGAAAGATTTGGGATTTGCTTCTATTCAAATTGATTCATCAAAAGTTGAGTATATGGGGAGAGATGGAGCCTATATATAGGCATCCACTCTTTACATGACCAAAGTACCCTTGACAATTACACAAAAGACCAAGCATATCCTAGACTCAATCCTATGGGCCCATAACTAAGGTACTAAGGCCCAAATAAGCATAACAAGGGAAATGACTAAAACAACATGACTCAATAAAAGAAAGTACATAAGACATGTCTCAAAGAAAAGGAAAATAACATGTGAACACATAGCCGGGCTTCCTCAAAGTGATGCAGGCGATCCGAGCCAAAGAGAGTGCTGTGAGATGCCCTCATCAACAGAACCAAGTCGATGCACATCTCGCCAATGCTACATACAGGTCGGTGCACATCTAGTTAGCACAGACCAAGGTCAGTGCAACTCTGGCCAGCACAGAGCTCAGGTCGGTGCAATGCTTACTGACTAGGCAAAGGTCGATGATACCTCTAGCTATAAACTCAAAACAAGGTCGGTGCACCTTTGGTCCGTCAGCCATGAAGGTCGATGCTTGTCACTGTAGAAGTCCAAGCAAATATGAAGCTCAGGTTTGAGCATATAAAGAGGGTCGGTGCATGGTACTGTAGCGATGCAAGCATGGTCGATGCTAGTTGCCTGAGTGTGGAGCAAGAAGTCTATGCATGTCTACTTTTGAGAAATCAAGGTCTGTGCACTTATGACCACAAGGTCCATGCACATTTGGTTCCAAAGTCAATGAACTTCATTCCACTACAAGAAAAGGTCTGTGCATTGTTTAAAGGTCTGAGCATATTATTGTGTGAGGTAGGTGCAGCCGAATAGCTTATGAATCAAACTGAAGTCGAAGCATATGACTCTAAGGTTGATGGTAAGGTGTTTGATGTAATGCCTGAATGAATACTTGGTTGGCAGGAGCGCCACTTAAGTGAAACTGTGCGAACTCAAGGCAGTCACGTGGGTTCGGCCAATCATTGGTGCAGCTGGCAAGTGGCACGTGATCCCAGGTGAGTAGTGATGGGCATGTGATCCAAGGCAAGGAAGGCACACTATTTTTCAGAAGCTTCAGGCTGAAGAAGAAGCAAGTGTCGACTCTACCAGTTGACACTTTCCTACATGGCTGTTGTCTGCAGTGCAGACAGAACATGGTAAAATAGTGTCGACTCTAAGAGTCGACACTTCTTTTGGCGAACCCAGAACTGGTTTTATCCTCTAGTTTGGGCGATTCGATTCTATCACGTGGGATGGCTTGGGCACATAACTCCAGGCCCCAATCATTATAGAGGATGTTGGTTCGATGGTCCAAGGTTACAAAGGAATTTATGAAAAGTTAAATTAACTTTTTCTGCTGGACCAATCATATGCAAGAAGAGGAAGCTTCTATACGGTTCACCTCTTTTCTTGGGGAAGAAGACTCCTACGTGGACAGTACTGCCTGGTTTTCATTCGATGTCCAACAGGAGGGCCTCATACCTCATCTACAAAGGGCCAATCAATGGCCATTCTCTCTGCGATCTGAATCCCCTATAAATGCTAATTGTTCTCCATCAGTGAAGAATGACGAACAGAGAAAAAGAAAAAAAAGATATGTTCGAAGCAGGAGGAGTTCGTCCAAAGAAGAAGAAGAAGACGGAGCCATTGTTGCTGGTTTCGTTACTAGAAGAAGAAGAAAGAGGAGGAGCTACTGCTGTTGCCTTCGTTGCCAGAAGAAAGTAGAGGAAGAAGGTGCTGCTGCTTCTACCTGCGTTGCAAGACAGAAGAGAAGGAAGAGGAGAGGCTGCAAAGAAACATAGAAAGGGAGCTGTAGACGAAGCTACAGATCTAGATATACAAAGGGCCAGCAGTGCTTGCAAGAGAAGATAGAAGACGAAGGTGAACCTGCTGGGCTAGCATGAACTGTGAAGAAAAAGCCTCATCCACTGAAGAACGAGTGAAGAGAGAAGCAGAGACATGGAAGAAGAATCTTGCCTGCTGCTGCAAGGAATCTGAGCATCGGTTTTTGGGTTTAGGAAGTTTTTCATTGAAGCTATTTTCTGTCAATTATTATCAAGCTTATCTGTTGTTTGTTTTTGCACCTTTGAACGATATATCCTTGTGTGTGTATTGCTGTGCAAGGTTTGCACAGGCTCGGAGCTGAGCAGTGTTTGAGTGTGTGTGTGTCGCTGGGTTTCAGACCTAGGACGTTTGGGGTTTATCCCCGTGGTTGTGCAGGTTCAAACTTGCATGTGTGTATTGGAGCCTGTCTCAGTGTGTGTAGGCGTGTCCTACGTGTGGTTGGAGCACTGCTCCGTCTTGGGGTGTTGTCCCCGTGCTGGTGTTCCAGAAGTGAAGCCTCACCGGGTTTTGATGAGGGGTGGACGTAGGGTGCCCGTCGTGGTCCCGAACCACCTTAACACTCGTGTGCCTTGTGGTTTGGATGGTGTGATTGTCTCCATATCTTCTACCCCATTCACAGGGATTTATTTCAGTTTGCATATCTCATTTGTTTAAGCTGTTTTCATCATTGGTTCATGATTGATCATTTCACACATCATCGATAGTAAGCTTTCCGCTGTGTGAAATCTGATAAGATTTAAACTGGACATAGTTTTGTAAAGGGATCTATTCAGCCCCCCTTCTAGATCCTATTCCTTGCACCTCGGGACCGAACAATTGGTATCAGAGCTAGGCTCTGTTGTCCCTAGATCTAATGATCTTCAGAGTGATCCGAGTGCAAGTACAATCATGAACTTTTTAGTTGATCATACTTTGATGAGTTGCTTACCTATTTTTGATGGTGAAGAGTTTGATTCATGGTTAGGAAAAATGTGTGGGTTGATTAACTCTGTCAATCCTAAACTCTGGAAATTGATATATTATGGCCCTAACAAATTGCCTCTGGATTAGACCACATGGTCTGAAAAGGATAAGTTGAGAAACCATGAAAATGTTACAATTCTTAGTTTACTAAAGGCTGCTATGAATCCTAACACATTTTCATTTGTTTCTTCATGTTCAACGGCGAAGGAGATCATAGATGGATTGATGAAAGCTCAAAAAGAGAAGGAAGAACGTCTGTGCTTCATGGCTAACAAACAAGACACATCAAGCAAAGAAAACTCGGAGGTAAATTCTGATAACGAAGAATTTATATTTGAGGAACTCCTTGATGCTTATGAAGAATTGTCGGATAAGTACAAGAATTTGAAGTCTGAAAATAAAGAGCTTAGAAAGAAACTTGAGAATACACTTCATGAAAATCCTGTTTGTAACAAATGTTTTGAACTTGAGAATCTATATGAAACTTTTATGCTCATCGCTGATGTGGATAAGGAACAAATTGGTAGTTTGGAAACTGAAAAGGAAACTTTACTGGCTAAAATTTTTGAATTAGAGAAAAATGAAATGAAGCTTAAAAGTGAGATGAAATCCATGTCTGATGATCAACACATTCTTGATGAATTGATCTTAAATAAAGAACTTGCTGAAGAGAATGAGAAGTGGAAACATTTAATCACCACCCTGTCTGACAGATTGCTAATTTTTGAAAAAGGTAAGTGTGTGATGTCAGACAGCTTAGAAGAATTGGACAGTCTTAAGACAGAAATTGAAAATTATAAAACTACAAATAAGGTATTGAATGAATATGTCAATTGCAGTGAACAAGAAATTGCAAGTTATGAGCTGCACATTTCTTCACTCGAATCTGAAATTGAGGACTTGAGAGAATCATTGTCCAAATTTACGGAAGGACAAGAAAATCTTGACAAACTGTTAGGAACAAAAGTTAATTTTAGGAAAGAGGGGTTGGGCTAAAATCTGGTCAATAAAAAATCTTTTGAAAATAAGTTGACAACATCTTTTGTCAAAGCATCCAATGTAGCCACCACCTCAAAGGAAAAATAGCCTACTGTCAAGAGAACTCAGAAGCAAACTGAAAAAGTGATAAAAAATGATCACATGCAAGAAGGGCCAAGAAACACTCATGCTAGAACTGTGCATGCTATACACAACTTGAACACAAATACACATGCACACAAAAAGAAAATGTCATGTCATTATTGTCACAAATTTGGTCATCTGATGCATGAGTGTAGATTGATGGAACAAGATGATTTAAATGCAAGTGCAAAGAATGCCAGTAATTCTCATGATAGGAATCATGTACTTACGCAAAAGAGAATTCACCATTTTAGTTGTGGCAAATTAGGCCACCTTGCTGCCCACTGTTGGCATGCTCAAGGGAGAAGATTTAATTCGAAAACTGTCAATCTCCCTGCAAATCAAAATGTCTTTGATAGAAATAAATCTATTTTTCAAGGAAAAACTTTTGCATGCTTCAACTGTGGAAAGCTAGGCCATAGAGCTAATGATTGTTGGTCGGCTATTAAAAGAAGAAATCTGTCTTCTTGTTTCAATTGTGGTAAGCATGGCTATACAGTCAAGGACTATTGACATGGAAAAAGGAAGAGAGCTTCTCATGAAATGTATGATAACAGGGTTGGTTATGGTTAGAAACTCCATGCTCATGTTAATATGCGTAAGAGGAACACAAAACATGTTGTCTCATGTCATTATTGTAGGGGAGTTGGGCATTCTATGAATGACTGTTCTCTAATGATGTTTGATGATTTGAAAGCCAAAAGGTTGTGGAGAGCATCCTTCAGAGATGTTACTAACACTACATGAGCCAAGAAATCTTGGGTACCTAAAATTGTAAAATGAGATCTGTGTTTTGCAGGAGTGCCTTGGGAGCTGAAGAATAAAAGGGGTTCAACAAACCAAGGCACCCAAGTGTGGTAAAACCCAATTTCTGACCTTTACAGGTTTGGTCATTTGAGTCTTCTAAATTCTGTTTAGATAGCTGCATATTATGTTTGGTCTTTTGCATGCATGTCCTCATTTGCATCTAATATGAGCATTCATGTCTCTTAATGCCTACACTTAGTTGTCTGTAAATGTTGTGCTGAAAATAAATTGCACTTCAAAAATTCTGAATTGACTGAATTTGTTGCCTGCATGTTGTCTCATGACTGACCCAGAGGTATATCAAATGCTATAGTGCCAAAGTGCAGATGAAGTATGTCTGGAGGTTCTAACCATGTGTGAGGTGATCTTTAGACCAAGTCCTCCGCTAAGTACCGTGGGTCAAATTGCATGTTAGAGCAGTCTAGATTTTCACGAGTCACTTAAATTTCAGTCATACAATGCACAAAGTCAGGGGGACTCTATCAAAATAAATTCTGCATTTCATTCATATTTGTCTGAACTAAGTTCCCTACACGATCTTCATCTAATATATGGCAGTTCAATGCACATACATAAGGGATGATCTTGACTGAACTACCTACATTTAATCTTTAAGGAAGAACATTTGAATCCTCAAGTCAAATCCTCTGAAAATACGGTTCTGAGATGGTTCTAAAAATGTCACTTATAGTGATTTATCTTGTTTTGATCTAACTCACTGCTCAGTTGTGAACTGCATGCTTGTTTCATGGATGCTTTTGACTGTGAGTTGCTGAAGAATTTTGCTCTTATCAAATTCTGTGTGCAAGTTTTCTAAATATCCCCTCAGACCTAGATATATTTTGACTTAAAACTGTGAGTCTATGACTTGCTTTTCGAATGCTTTCTTGTGCAATATTTCATGATAATCAGGACACTAGGTATGCAAATCAAACTCTTGCAATCCTGCACTGCACTCTCATGTAGGTCATAGGTTGCATACATTTTGTAAACTGCATATCATTTATATTCATGATGAAAATTTAAAATGATTGTTTGCTATGCATGCACTAGAAGTCTAGTCATACATTGCATTTGTTGTGCCTCTGTGATTTTGATGATAGCAAACACTATAAGTCACCATGTGTTTGCATGAAAGATTGAATGAAAGATTGAATGCTTATGCATCTGCTCTTGCTTGATGTGCATTGCTTAAGTCAGTGCTGGTGAATAATTGTTGTATGCATCACGAGAATAATTGTTGTATGCATCACGAGTTTGATGAGCATTTCATGGGTATGCTTGTGCATGCATCACACTGAAGAAGGTCAGTGCATTTTCTATCTCGGTGTAAACTTTGCATACTTATATAGCATAGTTAGTGCATGTTTTACTTCGGTGCATATGTGCACTCGGTGCAATGTTGGTCATGAACACAACATACCTAGGTCGGTGCAACCTTTGTTGGTGCACGCTAGATAGGTCGGTGCAAGGCATCCTTTGCACGCACCCAAGTCGGTGCATTCCCTTGGCTGTCTCATACACATAAGGGGTCAGTGTATTTCAATGCAGCATGCGCGTTTAGGCTCGTGCATTCCTTGTCGTTGCATCTCACCTTTCGAGGTTGGTGCAAGTCTTTAGGTCCGTGCAATACTTGCACAGCACGCACTGTTTAGCCTTGTCATTTAGTGTCAGTGCTTTCTTCTCCATCATCTCGGTGCAAGTTCTGTCTTGCATTTTTCCTTTGTCCGTATACTCTTCTCCATCATCTCGGTGCAACTCGTGTCTAGACCGCAAATCCAACTCGGTGCATCTACTGCGTTACGCATTTTTTTTAAGAGTCAGTGCACTTTTCGCCCTAGACATCTCTAGAGTCATTGCATATCTTTGGTCCTTCTTTTTTCTTTGACTCGGTGCATAGTCTTCTTCTTGTGCCTCTTGGGTTCATGTCCGTGCACATCAGCTGCATGGGTGGTCAGTAAGATTTGGGCATATGGTGTCATGCATATTTGTAAGTCAATATGGTGTCATGCATATTTGTAAGTCAATACATTTCCCACATCTGGTTTTATCAACTCAGTGCATGCTATGTTTACTCTCTCATTACCTCAGTGCAAACTGTGCTAAGTGCTTGACTAAGTGCCTTGCATTTTCTGATAGAGTTTCTCTCCGAGGAGGGGCACGTGATCCAAGGTAGATCGACCTCCGAAAGAGTGCCATGAAGAAGGCTACAACGCTTAGATGGTCACACGTGGCTGGGAGCCTTCTGGAAGCCGTTTGGGTGGGAGTTCACCCTCCACACGCCCAGGGCGTGAGCACGGGATTCAGTGATAGAAGATATATATATATATATATATATCTAATGCGAAGAAAGAAGAAGAAAAAGAAAAATAAAAAGAGAGAGTTCAAGGATGAAGAGAGATAGTGAAACTCTTGAAGCAAATTGAAGATCTGATATCTGTTGGCTTCTGAATCAGATCCAGACCAATATGCTCCTGCGAGAGCTACATTCTTATGCTTTATTTCCAGCTTTCCGTAGCTGAATTTTCTCACACTTGTTTTTCCCTTTTCAACTGTGTTTTTTGATTCTCTGATTTGAGGTCGGGGTCCCTCCTATGGACTCAGGAGAAGAGAGACTTGGGTCTCTGGTTGCTAGTGACTGGGTGTCGCTAGGTTTCCTCCGGGTTGGAGGAAGGGAGGATTGGTCCTCCAGTTAGCAAGTGACTGGGTGTCACTTGTGGTTTCCCTCTGGTTTAGAGGAAGAGAGACTTGGGTCTCTGGTTGCTAGTGACTGGGTGTCACTAGTGGTTCCTTCCGGGTAGGAAGAAGAGAGGAGTGTGTTCCGCGGGTTCAAGCTGTTAGGCAGCGTTTGTAGGCAAGCTGTGACGCCCAGCGGTTTCAAGCTGTTTCGCAGTAGTAAGCCACACTCTGGTTAGAGTGTGGGGTGGACGTAGGTCTGTGGACCGAAACACCTAAAAATCTTGTTGCTTTGTGGGTTGCTTTGCGTACATCTTCCATATCTTCTTTCCCCACTTCTCAAGTTGCTTGGGCACTCCATTTTAGTATATGTGATTTCTGCTTGAATTTGTTTCAACGTACAAGTGTATGATAGAACGTTTAGCAGAAGCATTTGCTTCTTAGTGTTTCTCATGGCAATTGCTCTTGTGAGTTAAGCTGTCGGATTTCTGAGTGAGAAAGCTTGTAGTCCCATGAGACTACATTGAATCGAGGCAAAAGTTTTATTTCGTAATAAAATTTTATTGGGGATTCATTCACCCCCCCTTTTGAATCTGTGCCTTGCACCCCAACAAGTGGTATCAGAGTAGGTTGTTGTGCTTTGGATCCAACGATCCGCAGCTGATCCTGTAACTTTTGTGGTGCATTTCAGAGTGTGTCTCTTGTGTTCAGTGTTTTGTTTCACTAATTTAGTGCCTCGCTTTGCTCAACTGATTACGGTGCATTTATCATCTCTCGATGGCTCATCCCTCAATATTCAGAAGTAATGATTTTGATCCTTGGTTAGAGAACTTCCATCGGTATGTAAAATCAACAGATCCTGACCTTTGGAAGGTGATAACTCACGGTCCATATAAATTATCGAGGGATAAATCTAAATGGACTGATAAGGATAGATTGAAAGACTCTGTCAACTCTAGAGCATTAGATTTAATGAAAGCATCACTTGACAGAGCTCCAATTTCATGTGTTTCTTCCTGTAGGTCTACCAAGGAGATTTTGGAGAAACTGAAGCTTACCAGGAATCGCAACACATGTCTAATGGTTGACGATGATGGACAGCAAGAAGAAAATGAAGAAGAAGACGAAGATGAGGTACCTTCTGAATTTGATTATTATACTGTGGATGATTGGATTGGAGCATACAATGATTTGCTTGGTTCTTGCGAACAGTTGAAAAAATGAAATAAATCTCTGAAAAAGAAGTTAAATAATCATGCAAATGCTAATTCTGGAGGTGAGGACATGGAAATCCTGAAAACAGAAAATGACATATTTAGAAGACAACTAAAAGAGTTTGATTCTGTTACCTCAGATCTAGATCATTTGAAATCTAAAAAAGAAACACTTATGTAACAAATTGATTTACACAAAAAGGAAAATCAAGAGATTATTAGTGAAATTTCTGAACTAAAGGAAAGACTTAGCTTGAACGATGATGATCAGGGTCATAACAATAATATAGTTCAGAATGAAAAACTGGTAAAAGATTTAAAGTGTGTTAGTTCTGAATTGGAATATTTGAAATTTGAGAATGAAAAACTCAAAAAAATAGTCTAAGGAATCTGAACACAAATCAATGAATCTTGAAAGTGAAAATGGATTGATTTTTGAAAAACTGGAGGCTGATAGAGTAATAAATTTAGAGCTTCAGAAAAATCTCGACAAACTTCAATCTGAAAAACAACAAGAAATGTTTTATGAATGTCAATTTTCTTTAGATGATTGGGTGGTTGGTGATGAACTCCAGGAGCAAAACAGTAAACTGAAAGAGGAAATTAACAAGCTGAAACACCTAAACTCAGCTATGTCTGAGAGGCTAATCACTTTAGAAAAAGGGAAGAGTGTAAGCCTCGTGAGCTCTAGTGAGTTGCTGAATGCTGAACAAGAAATTGCTAGCCTAAGGACCATCAATCAGATGTTAAACGAAAAGGCTGTGTACTATGAAGATAAAATTGCTAACTATGAGCTTCATGATTCCAAACTGTAATATGAGATTTCAAGTTTGAATGAATCTTTAGCTAAATTTGTGAGTGGAATGGATAATTTGGATAAGCTCCTTGGTAGCAAAATTAATTTCCAACGTAAGGGTCTGGGTTTTAACCCAGCTAATAAAAAAGGCTTTAACAGTAAGATTCACACTTCATTTGTGTGTAGTTTTGAGTCAACTAGCACATCTAGTGTACCTATCCTCGAATTTAGTGCTCAGAAAAATCAGAAAGCCACAGTCAGTCCCAAATCTACAGAACAAATTCAGAAATTGAAAAAGAATGAAAATCTACAGAAAAAGAACAAAAGCACTCATGTTGATACAAAGAATGATGCACACAAGTCACATGATCTCTCACACACTCATACTAAAAAGGGATCATGTCATTATTGTGGAATATTCGGACATATGATGCACAACTGCTATATCCTGAAATCTGATGAATTGAATGCTCATAATAGAATGAAGAAAATTGAAAATTCAGGAAATACACATATGCATTTTATTAAAAGCTCACCCAAGAATCAGTTTGCCCAGAAGAGGCAACTCAAATGTTCCCATTGTGGACGATCTGGTCATGCAAAGCATGATTGCTGGTTCTTGAAGAAGAATGAGTTCAAGGCTCCAAGGAGAACCGTTGTTCCAAGGAGACCTCATTGCCATTTATCTGACAAGTCTGGTCATATGGCTACTAAATTATGGTCAGGTTTTCATAGAAGAAACTCTTCTGCTTGCTCTCACTGTGGAAAGCATGGCCACACAGTCAAGGACTGTTGGCACGTTCAAGGCAGAAAGTTCAACTCTAAACATGTCAACCTTTCTACAAAAGAAAATGCTTTTGGTAGAAATAATTTTTCTTTTAAGGAAAAATCTCTTGCATGTTTTGAATGTGGAAGGTCAGGCCACCGAGCCTCTGACTGCTGGATGGCAAGTTATGGAAAATAATATGTTCATGCTAATAACAGAAATTTCCATGTTAATGCACAAGAATTCCATGCTAATAATTGTGTGCATAACAAGAAATCAAAGCATGTATTTTTCTGTCACTATTGTGGGCAATCTGGGCACTCCACGAATGACTGTCGTTTGATGATATTTGATGACTCAAAAGCCCAAGGACTGTGGAAAGCATCCATCAAAGGTGCTATTAACCATGCTGGACCCAAGACTGTTTGGGTACCTGCCCATGCCAAATAGTGTGCTAACTTGCAGGTGTGCCTTGGAATGGAATAAAGGGGTTAATAAACCAAGGCACTCAAAAATTGGGAACCCCAGGATTGCACTCTTCAGGTGAGTTCTGAGAACCTGTTTTAAATTCTGTCATCTAAAATTGTGTGTTTTAGATAGTCGCATATCATGCTAATCTGTCTGTGCTTAATTAAAATTACTCCAAAAAATCAGAAATGGACTTGGAGTTTATGGTATTCTTTCTCTCGCTGCACTGCATATCTGTTTCATATGTGTGGATCATGAAATCATGTTTAATTCTTAAATTGGTTGATATGCATTCTGTCAGGGGGAGTTTAGTTGTTTATGCATGAATGTCAGGACATTCAGAATTAGGAAACATCTTTAGAAAATGCATTGAATGTGCATACATGTGGTGTAGAGCATTGCATATCATTATATGTAAAAAATCAAATAAGAAGAATCACATTACATCTAGACAGGGGGAGCATTTTAGTTTCATCAGTCCTTCACACTTTGAACACCTCCTGTCTGGCTATCCAAATCTCATATTCTCTCTTGATGATAAAATCCTTGCCCTTCATTCATTGTCAATACATGTCAAGCTGATCTGTCTGTATTTCAGACTCATCTATTGGTTTCTTGTAAATCTATCTGATGCATAATGATCATACCTGTTGCAAGCATGAGTGCCATTTGTCTTACTCTCTATGCATGTTTGTCAAATGTCTCTTGCTGCTGAATGCTTTGTCCATGTTAAATGTACAGAGAAGTGAAGTAATATCCGTTTGTATACCCTTTCACAAATATGAAATCATCCTTAATAAAGAATCTTCTATTATACAGGTTTAAGAATGTTTGTTGATTTGAATTGGTTTAAGTCTTATGTATTCCGAAGTTTGAATTTGAAGGACCTAAAAATATCTGAATCAGTTTTTCTTAATAAACCTTAACTGACTGTCTCATGTAAGTTCATGTAAGATCTTCCGACATCTAAAAATTTAAACCTTGATTTACTTTGGTTGAAATGCATGTAACCTGTATTGTTTTTAAACAAGTCACTTTGAAAATTAAAAGGGCAGCAACAGCAAAATCATTGTAAAAGAAATGAATATTGTGGCAGAGCAATGACTGAATTGCACTGAGAAACTGTCACGTCCCGAGCGCGGAAGCCTGCCCGCGGCGCGACAGTGCTTTATATAGAACCAAAGCAAGCTAGAGATTCTAAGGGCTTCTACCTTAGACAAGTAAAAAAGCGCGCAAGCTAAACCTTTAATTTGATAATTTCGATGATTCTACAAATACAAGGATCAATTCATACCCTTTATTGATCTAACTCATACATACCGACATAGTTCAGATTACAACATTGACCAAACATAATGAAATTACAATAATAGGGGCAATTCTAATTCTACACTTATCACTCAGACTCATCCCCTCCTGGAATCGGGTCGTCCTCCAAATCACCTGAAATGGTTAGATAACAACTGGATGAGCGAATCGCTCAGTAGGAATTACATCTCAAATCTTAACAGGCTTTAAGTGATTAATATTTCAATTCATGCATGCAGACAGTAGAGATCAAGGAATTTATAAAAATTGATAACGCAGGATGAGAGCAAGGAAAGCATATACATTCAATCTAACAGTAAGTGATACAAGACTGAACAAATAATGAACGACTGTAATTTGAAATCAGTAAGCAAGGTGAAACATGTACAGTAGGAATTGGCTATTTATATAACAATTCACTCAATGACATTTCAAGTCCAGTATTACCCCTTTTGGGGCCACGCAAGTATTGCCCTGTCCGGGCCAAGCAAGTGTTGATGGAATGTCTCAATTTAGCAAGTATTAGGACGCAATGCTAGACGCCCTCAAGCAAGAGATCTCTTCCCTTTGGTTTCGGGTGCTCCTCCCAGGACCGGACCGAGCCCTTTTGCCAGCATTTAAGTCATATTTTTAACATCCATTTCATTTATAGCCAATAAAGAATTTCAAGGCTAGGCTTGACCAGTAGGAAAATAAGGTGGAGTTGGAACGGAGTCCAAGGTGTATAATGACGAGTAATCCACGGATAATTGTGCGAGATTAGTACCTCCACTTTTATTGAATTTATCTCATTTTTCCTACTTTTTTTTAAAGCATTCTCTCCATTAGAATAAAAATAACAAATTTAAGCATTTCCCCCATTTTTACCCAAAAATATAATAATAATAATAATAACAGATTTAAGTATTTCCCCCCATTTTTACCCAAAATGTAATAACAATAAAAATAACAGGTTTAAGTCCATGTTGTTTTCCTACTCCATGTCGTTTTTCATACCCCTCACTTGGCCAAAGGAAACAGCAACGATCTTGAGATAACCTCCCCTTTTCAAGACTTTTCTAGCTCAGATTGGGAAGAAGCCTATTCAGATTTACTTGATACATATGAAAGAATAAGAAGGGAAAATAAATGTTTGAAGAAGAAGGTTAATCAATTCAATAATGACAGCAACTCAATTGCCAACAGAATTGAACTAGAATTGGAGATCACCACCTTGCAAAATAAACTGAATCAACGCGATATAGATGAAGAAAACGTCAAAGGGCTATTAGAAGAAAATGAAGTACTGAAAAACACAATTGACGAGTTAAAATTAAAGACTCAAGAATATGAACAGGAAACTAAGCTAACTCAAGAAAGAAACAACTCACTCAAGGAAAAAAATAGTCAACTTCTGAAAGAAATAGAAAGAATCCAAAGTGAACTGAAAAACAAACAGGAAACATTGAAAAAAATTGACTAAGGGTCAAGAAAACTTGAACGCTGTGTTGGGAATAAAAGTAAATTTTCAGAAAGAGGGGTTAGGGTACAACCCAACGGCTAAAAAGGAATTCCAAATAAAAACTTTAAATAAAATAGCTGACTCTAAAGGAAAAGGCCCCTTGATAAACTTATATCAAAACAAACAAAAGGATATAGCTGAAAGCTCCTCTAAACAGATTAATGTCACCTTGGAAGAGAGGAATTCTAAAGGGAAAATAGATAATCCACATCAGTTTAAAAACAACAGTCATATCAGACGAGAAGTTCGAATTCACAGAAGTAACCAGACAAACAAAGCATTAAATCATGTTAACAAACACAAACCTGTAAAACAAGGTGTCTGGAAACAAGCTGGTCGACAACAGACCCCTCCTCTGTCGACCAGAGGCTCCTCCTCTGTCGACCAGAGGCTTAACCAGAACAGACTGGTATCTGGAGAAACTATGGTGGTCGACAACAGACCCCTCCTCTGTCGACCAGAGGCTCAACCAGAACAGACTGGAAACAAGCTGGTCGACAACAGACCCCTCCTCTGTCGACCAGAGGCCCCTCCTCTGTCGACCAGAGGCTTAACCAGAACAGACTGGTATCTGGAGAAACTATGGTGGTCGACAACAGACCCCTCCTCTGTCGACCAGAGGTTCCTCCTCTGTCGACCATAGGCTTAACCAGAACAGACTGATATCTGGAGAAACTATGGTGGTCGACAACAGACCCCTCCTCTGTCGACCAGAGGCTTAACCAGAACAGACTGGTATCTGGAGAAACTATGGTGGTCGACAACCTCCTCTGTCGACCAGAGGCTTAACCAGAACAGACTGGTATGTGGAGAAACTATGGTGGTCGACAACAGACCCCTCCTCTGTCGACCAGAGGCTCAACCAGAACAGACTGGAAACAAGCTGGTCGACAACAGACTTACCAGATGTCGACCATGACCAGACACGCAAATAGAACCCACAAACTTTCTCAGCTGAAACAGATAATTTGTGATGAAGGAATGTCTGGCAGCCAAAAAGGACCTGTTGGTGCTAGGAATTGAACCCTGGACCTCAGATTTGGGATGTGCTACTTAACCACTAGGCCATGTTACTTCCTTAAGTAATAAATACATCAATAAATATAGGGATTAAGATTTTGACTTATAACGTCAGAAATCTTTATTTATTTTATACTCAGGGTGCTACACTAAGTTTAACGAGTTAGATGAGTCTCCAATATATTAAATGATATTTTACAGACAATTACTGTCATATGAATAGTAAAAGTGAATAGTGTTACGTTTTATTTTAAAGGAATTTTATGAAAATAATTATATAAAAAAATAGATGAAAATGAAAAATATATATCCCTCAAATTTCACATCAAGACCACTCCAAATAAAAAAAATAAAAATCCTCAAAGATCATTACTCTTAACTTAACATAAAACATAACTGTTTACGGTTTCCACAGGTACTCAGTTTAACAGGTTTCACTATACTAAGTACTAAGTGATAGTTTAACAAGTTGAATACTCCCATATTAACTACTGATTATCTGACAAGTTTAATGTCATGGCATCTAACAGTTACTTAACAAGTTAATGCATTTAAATAATACCTTAATTAACTATGGGTTTTGTTAAAAATTGAGAAAACCTACTAACACATATTAATTATAGCTAATTCCTGCTAATTATTTCTAATATATGTTAATCCTTTCACTAATCTTTTTGATTTAAGTGGGTACAGGCTATTTACTAGGCTGACATATGCTATGCAACAATAAATCACATGGAGATGCACTGCTTAGACACTAATTAACTAGTAGTTTAGTTAAAATTGAGAACACCTACCTGTTTGGATGGTAATTAGCGAAGGAAGAAGCTTCCCCAGCAACCTCCTCTCCTCCTAGTACGCAGCACAGAACCTCCCAGTCTAGGCTCGTATCTCGAAGCTCTAACTAACACAATGGGAGAGCTAGGTCTATATTTAATCCCCTCTACTAGACAAGCTTAGGGGGGCAAGATCCGAAATTTCAGGATCTGGGATATGAGATAGTGACATGTGTTGGGGATAATGGAGGATAAGTGGCTTGGGAAATTTTGAATTTTTCCCCTTTTTCTTGGTGTCTAAGATGGCCACGTCGCCCCCTTAAATTGGGTTAAATTGAGACTTGGCAAAAGAATGTTGATGGGGTGTGTAGAACCCTAGTCTTTGGGTTGAAGGCAAGACACTTAACCACTACACTAGGAGGTCATGTTGTTAAGTGGATTCCCTTTACATTTGATAACCATGAGTTCCTATTTCTTTCATAAGTTTAATATATCATAAACTTAATCATAATTGTTATTTTTTTTCCATAAACATTATTGTTATTATTAGTATTTGAAAATATTATTTATTTAATGTTTTTATTTATTTATTTATTTATTTTTGTACACGGGTGCTACACCCTCCCCTACTTAAAAGAATTTGGTCCCCAAATTCAACTGTATAGGGTAATTTGGTCCCCAAATTCAACTGTATAGGGATAAATTCAACTACATAAGAGTACTGTGTAAAGGATAAGATACCTGCCAGCTAGAATAGTTCTGGGTATCTTCTCTTCATAGATTCCTCGGTTTCCCATGTTCCTTCTTGCTCCGAGCATCGATTCCATTGAACTTTAACCATAGGGATCATCTTGTTCCTTAGAACTCGGGCTTCTCGATCGAGGATTCGCATCGGCTTTGCTCATAGGTCAGATCCTTTTGAATCACCAAACTGGCGTGGTCGATGACGTGAGAAGGATCATGTACGTATTTCTTCAGCATAGAAACATGAAATACGTTGTGCACTTCCGAGAGTTGAGGAGGTAAGGCGATGCGGTAGGCTACCTCACCCACTCTTTCCAATACTTCAAATGGACCGATGAATCTTGGTGTAAGTTTACCCTTAACACCAAATCTTCGGATACCTCGACTGGGAGATACCTTGAGAAATACATGATCACCGTCTTGAAATTCCAAGTCCCTTCTTCTATTATCAGCATAAGATTTTTGTCTGCATTGAGCCACCTTGAGTCTCTCTCTGATAAGGAGAATCTTCTCAGTGGAATCTCTTACAATATCAGGACCTAGGAGTTGTCTTTCACCGACCTCCCCCCAGCATACCGGAGATCTACAGCTTCTACCATAGAGTGCTTCGAAAGGTGCCATTTGAATGCTGGCTTGGTAGCTGTTATTGTAGGCAAATTCGGCTAATGGTAAGTGGTCATGCCAACTCCCGCCGAAATCTATAATACATGCTCGCAACATATCTTCAACAACCTGATTAGTCCTTTCCGTCTGACCATCTGTCTGGGGATGGAAAGCTGTGCTGAAATTAAGCTTTGTTCCCAGAGAGCGTTGTAGACTCTTCCAGAAGTGAGACGTGAAGCGAGGGTCTCGGTCAGATACTATAGACACAGGGATTCCATGGAGTCTAGTGACTTCCTTAATGTACAGAGCAGCGAGGATATCAACCGACCATCGACTCTTAATAGGTAAGAAATGAGCCGATTTAGTAAGACGATCGATGATTACCCATATGCTATCATATCCGCCCCTAGACTTGCGCAAGCCCATGATGAAGTCCATGCCGATATCCTCCCATTTCCACTTGGGAATATCCAGTAGATGCAGTTTCCCTGCGGGCTTTTGATGTTCGGCCTTCACCTGCTGGCAAGTCAAACATCGAGACACGAACTCTGCTATTTCCCTTTTCATGTTGGGCCACCAGAAGGTCCTTTTTATGTCTTGGTACATTTTAGTGGCTCCCGGATGTATCGTGTATCTCGATCGATGGACTTCTTCAAGAATCTTCTTCTTCAGCTCAGGACTGTCAGGCACACATGTCCTTTCATGGAATAAGATTCTTCGATCGGGTGCCATCTTGAAATCGGTCTTCTCATCCAGCTTTTCCTTTATTTCCACCAACAACGGGTCTTCTTCTTGCAACCTCTTGACTTCAGTTAGCAAGTCCGGATGTATACTTAAGTGGGATAGAGTAATACTCCCATCATTCTCGCTCATGTTGATGTCAAGTTCAGAAAATTTTTCTAATAATTTTCATTCCTGAACCATACAGTTGGCTAATAGAGCTCTCGGCTTCCGACTAAGGGCATCTGCTACAGAATTACCCTTACCAGGATGATATTGTATTGTGAAGTCAAAATCCTTGAGATATTCGAGCCAACGCCGTTGGCGCATGTTCAACTCCTTCTGAGAGAATAAATATTTAAGGCTTTTATGATCGGAGTAGACTGTAAATTGTTCTCCATAGAGATAGTGTCTCCAGATCTTCAAAGCCAATACCACTGCGGCTAGCTCTAGATCGTGCACATGATAATTCTCTTCATGTTTCTTCAATTGCCGGGACGAGTATGCAATAACTCTCCCATTCTGCATTAATACACATCCGAGGCCGATACCAGATGCATCGGTATATACCTCGTATATCTCTCCTTCAATTGGAAGAGCTAAGATCGGTGCAGTAGTCAAGAGTTCCTTCAGAGTCAAGAAGCTCCTTCCACAGTTTTCATTCCACTCATAAGGCACTTCCTTGCGAGTCAATCTGGTAAGAGGAACCGCAATCTTGGAGAAGTCCTTGATGAAACGTCGGTAATAACCAGCTAAGCCCAAGAAGCTACGAATCTCCGTTGCACTCGTCGGTCGTTCCCAGTTTTGCACGGCTTCGACCTTTGCAAGGTCAACAGAAATCCCATTCTTGGAGATGACATGTCCTAAGAAGGACACTTCCTCAAGCCAGAACTGGCATTTGCTGAATTTAGCATACAATTTGTTGTCTCACAATATCTGTAATGCCATCTTGAGATGTTCCTCATGCTCTTCTTCAGTCTTTGAATAAATCAATATATCGTCAATGAAGACCACAATAAATTGATCTAAGTAAGGTCGATAAATGATGTTCATTAACTGCATGAAAGCTGCAGGCGCATTTTTTAGTCCAAAAGGCATAACAGTAAATTCGTAATGCCCATACCTACTTCGAAATGCAATTTTATAAATTTCCTCCTCCTTGATTCTCAATTGGTGGTAACCAGATCGAAGATCTATTTTGGAGAAATACATTGCTCCTGATAATTGGTCGAACAGCTCATCAATTCTCGGTAGTGGGTACTTGTTCTTGATTGTAAGATTGTTTAACTGCCGATAATCGATGCATAATCTCAATGTACCATCCTTCTTTTTAACAAATAGCACAGGCGCTCCCCATGGGGAAGTGCTTGGCCTAATGAATCCTTTCTTTAGTAAGTCCATCAACTGCTCTTTCAGCTCTTTCAATTCCATAGGAGACATCCTGTAGGGTGCTTTAGAAACAGGTCCGGCACCCGGAACAATATCTATGGTGAATGACACTTCCCTCTCCGGAGGTAAACCAGGTAAGTCGTCTGGAAATACATCGGAGAAGTCCCGAATCACTCGGATGTCATCAATTTTTGTCTTCTCAACTTCAGTGGTGGTTACAAAAGCCAAAAAAGCCATGCATCCCTTTTTCACTAGTTTACTGGCTCGGAGAGCTGAGATAAGCAGGGTTTTATTCCGAGATTTGTTAAAAACTAACTCGGGATAATTCTTAAAAGCTATTTTGCCATGCCGACAATCTACCGTTGCTTGGTAGGTTGATAACCAGTCGGCTCCTAATATGACATCGTAACATTCCATGTCAAGGCATATCAGGTCGGCCGGTAAATTATGGTCTTGAACCATAATCTCACAATTTAGATAATGGTACATGATATCTGATTTGTTTCCAAGAGGTGTAGTTATAATTAAATCTATCCATTCGGGTTCTTTAGAAAATGAAGCAGGAAACTTCTTGGAAACAAATGAATGAGTTGCTCCAGTATCAAATAAAACTCTAGCAGGCTTAGAACAAATAATCAATGTACCTTCCACAATTCCTCCTTCCACAGATTCCGTCCCTTGAAGAGCTTGCAGACGGCCTTGCTTTTTAAATGGACGCTTCTCGCTCTTGCTGGCTTGCTCCTTCATCAACGGGCAGTCGGGAATTCGGTGATCTCGACTCCCACATCGGAGGCACGCTCCCAGTTTCCTCCAGCAGTCCTCGGTCTTATGACCAGCTTTATCACAATAAGTACAGCTATCCTTAGAAGGAGTAACGTCGGAGAAGGGCTTGTTACTGATAGCGAGGTATGGCTTGTGATTTTTCTGGAACCTCTTTGCCTTGGAAGACTCGCCTCCATTAAAGGTTCGCTTCTTGCCAAAAGGTGGTTTGAAGCTTCCCGAACTGGTAACCTGCTCCTTCTTGTCCTTGCCCCGAATTCTGTCAGAAAATTCAGTGGCATCCTCCAATAGTTGAGCACGACGAACCATTTCTGAGTAGACTTGGATGTCCATTGGCGCCAGCTGGGTAATATATTGGGGCCGTAGCCCGTTGAGAAACCTTCTTGCCTTCATTTTCTCCGTACACACCAAGTGTGGTGCGTAACGGGAAAGTCTCGAGAACAGGGCCTCATATTCGGCCACCATCCGAGTCCACTGCTTGAGTGCGGCAAATTCCGTGGCCTTCCTCTCCTGCACTCGGTCCGAGAAATATTTACCGTTGAAGTGTTCGACAAACTCCGCCCACGTGACATGATCGTCAGGTAATGTGGCTTCCACGGACTCCCACCAGCTTTGCGCATCCCTCTCCAGTTGGAATGTGGCTAGTAGGACCTTCTCTTCGTCCGTGCATTGTATCACGCGGAAGATCCTCTCGGTCTCCTTGAGCCAATGCTCGGCATCATCGGGGTCCACCGAACCCGCAAACTTGGGTGGGTTCATGTTATTGAAATCCAGATGAAGATCACCAGCTCCACGGTGAGCACCGCGAGCTCCGCCTTGCGCCACCTGCTGTAGCGCCTCAGTGAGTCCTTGCACCGTGCGCTGCATCTCGCGCCAGTGTCCAGCCATGATCCTGCAAGGAATTCAAATATGGTAAAGATCTTACGTAGTCGGGTTTACAACACTAGCCCACGTCTCTACCCATCTCACCGGGTACGATCTAACCACTGAATAACATGTATCTTTACCCTTGGGTAAATCCTAATAAGACATTTCCAGTTTTATCTTCTAGCTAGGGTTTACCTAGATAGACATTTCTACTCCTTGAACTAATACATGTTTTACCTAGGAAAATTTAAAAACATGGCTCTGATACCAAGAAAGTACTGTCACGTCCCGAGCGCGGAAGCCTGCCCGCGGCGCGACAGTGCTTTATATAGAACCAAAGCAAGCTAGAGATTCTAAGGGCTTCTACCTTAGACAAGTAAAAGAGCGCGCAAGCTAAACCTTTAATTTGATAATTTCGATGATTCTACAAATACAAGGATCAATTCATACCCTTTATTGATCTAACTCATACATACCGACATAGTTCAGATTACAACATTGACCAAACATAATGAAATTACAATAATAGGGGCAATTCTAATTCTACACTTATCACTCAGACTCATCCCCTCCTGGAATCGGGTCGTCCTCCAAATCACCTGAAATGGTTAGATAACAACTGGATGAGCGAATCGCTCAGTAGGAATTACATCTCAAATCTTAACAGGCTTTAAGTGATTAATATTTCAATTCATGCATGCAGACAGTAGAGATCAAGGAATTTATAAAAATTGATAATGCAGGATGAGAGCAAGGAAAGCATATACATTCAATCTAACAGTAAGTGATACAAGACTGAACAAATAATGAACGACTGTAATTTGAAATCAGTAAGCAAGGTGAAACATGTACAGTAGGAATTGGCTATTTATATAACAATTCACTCAATGACATTTCAAGTCCAGTATTACCCCTTTTGGGGCCACGCAAGTATTGCCCTGTCCGGGCCAAGCAAGTGTTGATGGAATGTCTCAATTTAGCAAGTATTAGGACGCAATGCTAGACGCCCTCAAGCAAGAGATCTCTTCCCTTTGGTTTCGGGTGCTCCTCCCAGGACCGGACCGAGCCCTTTTGCCAGCATTTAAGTCATATTTTTGACATCCATTTCATTTATAGCCAATAAAGAATTTCAAGGCTAGGCTTGACCAGTAGGAAAATAAGGTGGAGTTGGAACGGAGTCCAAGGTGTATAATGACGAGTAATCCACGGATAACTGTGCGAGATTAGTACCTCCACTTTTATTGAATTTATCTCATTTTTCCTACTTTTTTTAAAGCATTCTCTCCATTAGAATAAAAATAACAAATTTAAGCATTTTCCCCATTTTTACCCAAAAATATAATAATAATAATAATAACAGATTTAAGTATTTCCCCCCATTTTTACCCAAAATGTAATAACAATAAAAATAACAGGTTTAAGTCCATGTTGTTTTCCTACTCCATGTCGTTTTTCATACCCCTCACTTGGCCAAAGGAAACAGCAACGATCTTGAGATAACCTCCCCTTTTCAAGACTTTTCTAGCTCAGATTGGGAAGAAGCCTATTCAGATTTACTTGATACATATGAAAGAATAAGAAGGGAAAATAAAAGTTTGAAGAAGAAGGTTAATCAATTCAATAATGACAGCAACTCAATTGCCAACAGAATTGAACTAGAATTGGAGATCACCACCTTGCAAAATAAACTGAATCAACGCGAGATAGATGAAGAAAACGTCAAAGGGCTATTAGAAGAAAATGAAGTACTGAAAAACACAATTGACGAGTTAAAATTAAAGACTCAAGAATATGAACAGGAAACTAAGCTAACTCAAGAAAGAAACAACTCACTCAAGGAAAAAAATAGTCAACTTCTGAAAGAAATAGAAAGAATCCAAAGTGAACTGAAAAACAAACAGGAAACATTGAAAAAAAAATGACTAAGGGTCAAGAAAACTTGAACGCTGTGTTGGGAATAAAAGTAAATTTTCAGAAAGAGGGGTTAGGGTACAACCCAACGGCTAAAAAGGAATTCCAAATAAAAACTTTAAATAAAATAGCTGACTCTAAAGGAAAAGGCCCCTTGATAAACTTATATCAAAACAAACAAAAGGATATAGCTGAAAGCTCCTCTAAACAGATTAATGTCACCTTGGAAGAGAGGAATTCTAAAGGGAAAATGGATAATCCACATCAGTTTAAAAACAACAGTCATATCAGACGAGAAGTTCGAATTCACAGAAGTAACCAGACAAACAAAGCATTAAATCATGTTAACAAACACAAACCTGTAAAACAAGGTGTCTGGAAACAAGCTGGTCGACAACAGACCCCTCCTCTGTCGACCAGAGGCTCCTCCTCTGTCGACCAGAGGCTTAACCAGAACAGACTGGTATCTGGAGAAACTATGGTGGTCGACAACAGACCCCTCCTCTGTCGACCAGAGGCTCAACCAGAACAGACTGGAAACAAGCTGTTCGACAACAGACCCCTCCTCTGTCGACCAGAGGCCCCTCCTCTGTCGACCAGAGGCTTAACCAGAACAGACTGGTATCTGGAGAAACTATGGTGGTCGACAACAGACCCCTCCTCTGTCGACCAGAGGTTCCTCCTCTGTCGACCAGAGGCTTAACCAGAACAGACTGGTATCTGGAGAAACTATGGTGGTCGACAACAGACCCCTCCTCTGTCGACCAGAGGCTCAACTAGAACAGACTGGTATCTGGAGAAACTATGGTGGTCGACAACAGACCCCTCCTCTGTCGACTAGAGGTTCCTCCTCTGTCGACCAGAGGCTTAACCAGAACCGACTGGTATCTGGAGAAACTATGGTGGTCGACAACAGACCCCTCCTCTGTCGACCAGAGGTTCCTCCTCTGTCGACCAGAGGCTTAACCAGAACAGACTGGTATCTGGAGAAACTATGGTGGTCGACAACAGACCCCTCCTCTGTCGACCAGAGGCTCAACCAGAACAGACTGGAAACAAGCTGGTCGACAACAGACTTACCAGATGTCGACCATGACCAGACACGCAAATAGAACCCACAAACTTTCTCAGCTGAAACAGATAATTTGTGATGCAGGAATGTCTGGCAGCCAAAAAGGACTTGTTGGTGCTAGGAATTGAACCCTGGACCTCAGATTTGGGATGTGCTACTTAACCACTAGGCCATGTTACTTCCTTAAGTAATAAATACATCAATAAATATAGGGATTAAGATTTTGACTTATAACGTCAGAAATCTTTATTTATTTTATACTCAGGGTGCTACACTAAGTTTAACGGGTTAGATGAGTCTCCAATATATTAAATGATATTTTAACAGACAATTACTGTCATATGAATAGTAAAAGTGAATAGTGTTACGTTTTATTTTAAAGGAATTTTATGAAAATAATTATATAAAAAAATAGATGAAAATGAAAAATATATATCCCTCAAATTTCACATCAAGACCACTCCAAATAAAAAAAATAAAATCCCTCAAAGATCATTACTCTTAACTTAACATAAAACATAACTGTTTACGGTTTCCACAGGTACTCAGTTTAACAGGTTTCACTATACTAAGTACTAAGTGATAGTTTAACAAGTTGAATACTCCCATATTAACTACTGATTATCTGACAAGTTTAATGTCATGGCATCTAACAGTTACTTAACAAGTTAATGCATTTAAATAATACCTTAATTAACTATGGGTTTTGTTAAAAATTGAGAAAACCTACTAACACATATTAATTATAGCTAATTCCTGCTAATTATTTCTAATATATGTTAATCCTTTCACTAATCTTTTTGATTTAAGTGGGTACAGGCTATTTACTAGGCTGACATATGCTATGCAACAATAAATCACATGGAGATGCACTGCTTAGACACTAATTAACTAGTAGTTTAGTTAAAATTGAGAACACCTACCTGTTTGGATGGTAATTAGCGAAGGAAGAAGCTTCCCCAGCAACCTCCTCTCCTCCTAGTACGCAGCACAGAACCTCCCAGTCTAGGCTCGTATCTCGAAGCTCTAACTAACACAATGGGAGAGCTAGGCCTATATTTAATCCCCTCTACTAGACAAGCTTAGGGGGGCAAGATCCGAAATTTCAGGATCTGGGATATGAGATAGTGACATGTGTTGGGGATAATGGAGGATAAGTGGCTTGGGAAATTTTGAATTTTTCCCCTTTTTCTTGGTGTCTAAGATGGCCACGTCGCCCCCTTAAATTGGGTTAAATTGAGACTTGGCAAAAGAATGTTGATGGGGTGTGTAGAACCCTAGTCTTTGGGTTGAAGGCAAGACACTTAACCACTACACTAGGAGGTCATGTTGTTAAGTGGATTCCCTTTACATTTGATAACCATGAGTTCCTATTTCTTTCATAAGTTTAATATATCATAAACTTAATCATAATTGTTATTTTTTTTCCATAAACATTATTGTTATTATTAGTATTTGAAAATATTATTTATTTAATGTTTTTATTTATTTATTTATTTATTTTTGTACACGGGTGCTACAGAAACTGTACCCTCAATCAAAGAAATGGATAGGAATTTATGTCATGAAGTGCTTCATGTTACCTCTGTTCATATGGTCAAATATATAGGGCTGGTTTCACTTAGTAACTGGGGGTACTGGCGTCTGAAAAATATGTACCCTTAATGTCAAAGGTGTAAATCATATGTGTAATTTTTGATCAGAGACAGATATGGTAGTTTATGCTTAGTAACTGGGGGTATTGGTGTCTAACCCACGTGTACCCTTAATGTCAAAGGTATAAATGACACATGTCTGGTCACTAAGCTCAATGTTAAAAGCAAAAGTGAAAAAGACTTGCTGTAACCCTTGCAATTCAAAATTCACTAAGTGTTACTTTGTTTAACCTCAATACTCTTGACTATTTTTCCTAAAGAAGTCATTGGAATTAATTGTGTAAGATGAAAGGAGTTTGAACTAGAATGTTATATGAGAAATTAGTTCATCTTTATTAAAAAGTTGCTTCAGATATGAGTATTGTATTTTATTGACAAACCTTGTGTACATCATTCCTAAACCATGCTTGTCAATTAAAGCCATTTCATAAGCTTTTATAATAGAAGATTCCAAAACTTTAAACATGGATATATGGATTGGGTACCTCACTGAAAATCTTCTCTTCTCATATACTTTGGTTTGGAGATCATGATCCAAACTGCTATATCAATGTACCAGGTATCAGACTTCCAATCTCACAGATCCTGTGGTTGCTGATCATTCATGATCTTCTTGTTGCATTCATGTTGTGTCATTAAGGGGGAGAATAGATTTTCTATGCCTTCATGACTTAGTCAAAGGGGGAGTTTTTACTTCAATCATTTCCTGCATGCTTGTATTTCTCTCTCAAACTATTTTCTTTTTACTGACGTCAAAGGGGGAGAATAATTTGCCATGAGAGTCAATGTTGACTCATAGTGTTGCCATCTTCAAAAAGGGGGAGATTGTTGAGCCTCTGTGATTTTGATGATAGCAAACACTATAAGTCACCATGTGTTTGCATGAAAGATTGAATGAAAGATTGAATGAAAGATTGAATGTTTATGCATCTGCTCTTGCTTGCTGTGCATTGCTTAAGTCAGTGCTGGTGAATAATTGTTGTATGCATCATGAGAATAATTGCTGTATGCATCACGAGTTTGATGAGCATTTCATGGGCATGCTTGTGCATGCATCACACTGAAGAAGGTCAGTGCATTTTTTATCTCGGTACAAACTTTGCATACTTATATAGCATAGTCAGTGCATGTTTTACTTCGGTGCATATGTGCACTCGGTGCACTCGGTGCATAATGTTTTGACTTGAGTCAGTGTGACTCATAGTGTTGCCATCATTAAAAAGGGGGAGATTGTTGTGCCCCAGTGGTCTTGATGATTAGTTTTGATGATAGCAATTGTGAATGACATTCCATTATATACACTGTGTGTACACATCATTTCTTTATCATGCACATTATGTCAGTTTATCAGATCTAAAGCATTGCATTTGATGTTCAGTCATGTTATCTGCTGCATAAAGCACTTATATACATTTACATCAGTTACTTTACTCTACTTGTGGAAATCAGTACAGGCTAAACATCCATGCATCATTACATTCTAGCACAGTCTGGACACAAGTGGGTCGACCCCCCTTCCAGATGGGTCGACCCCCCAGATCATAGCATCTCATGCTGTGTCTTAACACAATCAGCAAGTCTGTACATTCGAGCGTCTCACGTTGCATCTCACCTTCATAGCAAGTCTGTACAGCCTTCAGTTGCATAACTCAAGTCTGTACATCGCATGCAGGCAGGCTTTCGAAGTCCATACACTGCTGTGTGAACGCAAGTCTATACAGCCAGTGTCTGTGTTGCCTTGCTTCTCAACAAGTCTACACATCGGCTTCCAAGTATGAACATCACTGTTGCATTCACGCAAGCCGTTACATTGCACTGTTCATGCACGGCACACCAAGTCTGTACAGAGTTTGCGTCTCATGCATCGTCTACATAAAGTCCATACATTCACTGTAGCTTGCTTCGCTGAAGTGTGTACATCCATCGTCTCATGAAGTGTGTACATTGCGTCACATTGTTAAAGTCTGCACATTGTGCTTTGAAGTTGCATCAAGTCTAGACATTGTCCTGTAGCAAGCACAAAGCCAAGTCTGTACATTCGTCAAGGGGCGAAGTCTATACATTGTGTCGTTCACATCTTCAAGTCTTTACATTGCCCAGTCTGCATCTCAAAAGTCTATACATTACACTGTACATTGGACCAAGTCTGTATAGCCTCATTTGAAGTCTATACAGTGCATCATGTCTGAAGTCTGTACACTGCACTGTAGTTTGCACGAAGTGAAGTCTGTACATCCACCTGTTCAACTTCGAAGTCTGTACATTGGTACCTTTACCTACGTTACACTCGCAAGTCTATACATTGATACTTTTACCTACGTTACACCTGCAAGTCTATACATTGCTCGAGTTGAGGTATGTACAGCCATTGTCTTGCCAAAGTGTATATGTTGTGAACCTTCAAGTCTGTACAGACTTTCCCTTGTTCAAGTCTGTACATCGTCCAGTTCTTTGGCAAGTCTATAACTTGTGAAAGTCCACACATTCGATTGCTTTGCCTTGGTCAAGTCAGTACAGCCATTTCCTTTGGCAAGGTCTATACATCGTGCATCTAGCGTTTTTCAAGTCTATACAACGCTGCTTGTGTTCCCTCAGAGTCTGTATAGCCAGCTCTGTCACTTAGCACCTCATCAAGTCTATACATACTTAGGCTGCATAACACAAGTCTATACATCCGCACGATAGCTAGGCATTCAGCAAGTCTATACACTACGTTCATGCATTGTTCTCATCGAAGTCTATTCATTGAAGTCTATACATTGCTTCAGCCTTGCATCCACAAAGTCTGTACAATGCCACAGACTTGCATACATGAAGTCTGTACATCCATTTGCCAGTATGTATGCACAATGGTCTTCATGCATTATCTTGCTTGATGCATTCTACGTTACTCATTAGCAAGTCTGTACATCATATGTTCTTCATATATGATCAAAGTCTGAACATTGCATCATTGTGTATGAATTGCTTTCTTCAAGTCTATACACTGCATCATATGCATACTGTAGCATGTGTCAGCAAGTCTATACACTGCATCATATATGCATATTACAGCATGTGGTAAGAAGTCTGTACGCTTGTCTTGCCTCACACGATCAACTCTGTACAGTCATCCATGCTTTCCTTGCTTGCTGAATGAAGTCTGAACATTGCCTTAAGCTGATACTGTCTTCGACTGATTAACTGACAGGATTGTTGGACGATGTTAATGTGTCTAGGCACGTGACCTGAGGTGGGCACCTGGCACGTGATCGAAGAAGCTGAGATGCTGACACGTGGTAGCATCAATTGGGCGGGAGAAGTGGAAAGCACACGCCCTAAGCTGCTGCTATATATATAGAAAACGTCTTCCTCAGAAGAAGACTGATAAGAACAGAAGAGGGCTGATCGAGACTGTGAGTGAAGAAGAAGTGAGGCAGAGAGCAGCAGAAGAAGAAAAAGTAGAAGAAGAGAAAAGAAGAGACAGAGAGAGCTTGCACGATCGAGTGTTAGAAAAAGAAAGAGAAAAAGAGAAGGAGAAGAGAGATAGTGAGAGTTCGTGGAGACGAAGAAAGAAGTCTCGACTGAAGATCTGTCTACTGGACCGTGGATCAAATCCAGGCCAGTCAGCTCCATGGGAGCCACATCTATGTTATCTTTCTTTACAGCTTTCTAATCGCTGTGTATTTTTCCTTTCTTGTTTTTCCTTTTTCATTTGGTTATCTTTGTTCTTCCGATTCTCTGGATAGAGGTCGGGTCCCTCCTGGTCTGGAGGAAGAGAGGTTTGTGACCTCTGGTTTGCTGGTGACGGGGAGTCACTGGTGTGTCCCCTCCTGGTCTGGAGGAAGAGAGACTTCGGTCTCTGGTTTCCAATTGGCTGGGAGTCACTTGGGGTGTCCCTCCGGTGTGGAGGAAGAGGGGAGGCTGTTCCCCTAGTCAAGCTGTGTGGCAGCATTCTGTTCGCAGACTGAGTCTGCAGTTTCTAGCTTGTGCTAGTGGAAGCCTCACTCTGGTTGGGAGTGAGGGGTGGATGTAGGTCTAGAGGACCGAACCACCTAAAAAATTATATGTGCAGTGGTTTGCCTTGTGCGTTAGCTCCATGTCTTCTACCACCTTTCACAGATTGTCTGAGCGTTCATATTTCTATCTTGCAGTAGGTTGATTACCTTCTTCCGCTTCCGCTAGTTGATTGTTTAGGCGCGAGATAGATGTTTGTTCTTCGGTTCAAAAGAGATTCTGATTAGTTATCCAGTTTGTCAATCTTGTTCTAGTTAGTGTTCTAGTTTTCATTAAGCGAAAAGTATTTTAAGGGTGGGATTCATTCATCCCCCCTCTGAATCCAGCGCACCGATCCTATCAATTGGTATCAGAACGGTTTCTGACTTATAGATCCAACGATCTGCAGATGATCCTGCTAGCGTTTTGGTGCATCATTGTCTTCTACATATTGTTTTTTAAAAAATTACCTGTTGATTTGTCTTCATGGCTCATCCACCGATTTTCAGTGGTACAGACTTTAATGTCTGGTTTAAAAACTTGCATATGTTTGTTACGACTACTGATCCAGATCTGTGGAAACTAATTTCACATGGTCCACATAGACTACCAAAAGATCAGTCCAAATGGACTAATAAGCATCGATCTATGTGTGCAGAAAATCAGAAGGCTTGGAATCTGATGAAGGCAGCTACTGACAAAGCCTTTCATTCATGTTTCCTTGATTGCAGATCTGCAAGTGATATATTAGAGATGATGAAGAGAGCCGGGAAAGGAAATCAAACAAGCTGCATGATGGTTCGAGGAAGTGGACAAAGCAGCAATCAAGAAGAAGAACAGGATGATGAGGAGGTAAATCTCTCTAAGAATTTTTGTCTAGATGATTGGGAGAATGCATATGCTGAATTATTAGAGTCACATGAGAGGTTAAGAAAATAGTATAAAAAATTGAAGAAGGGTACTGGGTTAGATAGTTCAAGTTCTCCATGTCAAAATTGTACTGAATTGAAAAATCTTCATGATGTTTGTATGTCTGATTTTCAAATGCTGAAAAAACAAATTTCGTTGCTGAAAATTGAGAATCAAGATCATGTAAATTAGATATCTGAACTAAAAGAGAAACTCAGTTGAAATAATGATAATCAGACTCTTGTTAACTATCATGACCAGTATGAAAAATTGCTGAAAAATTTGGAAAGTGTGAACTCAGATTTAAACAAGCTAAAATCTGAAAATGACTCTCTTCAAAAATCTGTTAAAGAAAATGAAGAAAAATTAGAGAAACTTAAAAAGGAGAACACATTGCTGATTGAAAAATCTGATGCCATAAAATCTGTAAACATGGAGTTGTAGAAAAATATTGAAAACTTGCAAAGGGAGTATGAAACTCCAAATAATCCAAAAGTATCTCAAGATGACCAGATTCTTCTTGATGAGTTAATTCAAAATGATACTTTGGTTAAAGAAAATGAGAAGTTAAAAGGGCTGAACTCCACTATGTCTGAGAGACTTCTAGCCTTAGAAAGAGGAAAAATTGTTAGCATTGAAGATTCTGATAAACTGAGCAATCTAGAACAAGAGATTGAAAAATACAAAATAGCTAAAAAAGTTTTGAATGAAGCCATGAATTGCAGTGAGCAAGAGATTGCCAGTTATGAGTTGCACATTTCCTCTCTAGAAAATGAAATCCAAGACTTAAAAGATTCCTTGTCTAAGTTTGTGAGTGGGTAAGAAAACCTAGACAAACTACTAGGTGTAAAAGTCAATGTCAGGAAGGAAGGGTTGGGCTACAATAATCTGAATAAAAAGGATTTTAAGAACAAAGTAATGGCATCATTTGTAAATGCTTCAAATGTAACCTCTACATCAAAAGAAAAACAACCCATTGTTCAGAAAATGCTGGGAACAAACGTTAATTGTAAGAAAGAGGGACTGGGTTACAATCCAGTCATGAGGAAGGTTGATGGATCCAACCTAAAAACTGTTTTTGTTAAATCTTCAGAACAAGAAAAGCCTTCTACTACATCTCCACCTCAGAACAAGGCTAACAAAACAGAAAAACAAAATAAAAATCATAAAACATCAAAAATTCAAAGGAACAATCTGCATGCTAAGAACTCATCACAAAAATGCCATATTTTAAAGAAATCAAATGGCTCCTGTCATTATTGTGGTAAGCATGGACACTTTATGAGTAACTATTTTGTGATGAAACAAGATGACAAAAAGCATGCTAGAAAACATGTGTCTGGTCAGAAAAAGAATAATCTGAATGTTAAAGAATTTCATGCTAGAAATCATGTTTTTCAAAATAAGAAAATTCATTGCTCCAATTGTGGCAAGATGGGCCACATTACAACTCATTGTTGGCATGTTAATGGGAAGAAATTTCATTCTGAGTTCGTTAATTTCCATGACAACAAAAATATTTTTGAAAGGAAAACTCTTGCATGTCTTGAGTGTGGTAAGTTAGGCCACAGAGCTAGAGAATGTTGGCATGCTCAGAAGAACTATGTTAACCCCTATGTTATCAAATTCTATGCCAGAAAATCTATGAGTTTTTCATGCTATAACTGTAGAAAGCCAGGTCACAGGGCTGCAACCTGTTGGCTGGTAGGATATCAAAACCAAATTGGTTTTGGTAAACAAAATTTTTATTTTGTTAACAAAAAAGTTCATGCATATGCACATAGAATTCATGCTAATAAGAATGTGCATAAATCAAATCAGAAATTTGCTGCTTCTTGCCATCATTATGGCAAATCTGGACATTTGATGGATGGTTATCCTCTGATGAAATTTAATGATCATCAAGTTAAAAATGTGCTGAGAAAACCTGCTAGAAGTGATACTGTCATGTCAGGACCCAAGACTTCTTGGGTGCCTATGTGTGTAAAATAGTTTGCTAACTTGCAGGTGTGCCTTGGAAGCTGATTAATAAAGAGGGGATTAATCCAAGGCACTCAAGAATGAAAATGATGTGACACCACCCTTGGACCTATTTGCAAGCATTCAAGTTTGAGCAGCGGACTCACACTAGCGAGCTCACCCGTATGGCGCACACTAGTGCCCGATGGCGACTAGGCAATGTTGGAGAGGGTCCGAGGCGGGACCTTGAGGCTCCAATGGTTGGCTAGCTTGGGGAGAACCCCAAATGGGCCTAGGATGCCCAAGTCATGGGCGGCCAACACACCAAGGGTGTGGGTTAAGTGGATGCTCTCACAACTCGCCCGTGGTGGTCACTCAATGTACTAGCAATTTGGGTCGAACTCTCACTCTCCGTCCGACGAAGCAATAGCAATAATACTAAGCTAAGCAAGTGATTAAACCAGTAAGAGAGGGACCGAGGCTCACCTAGCCGGCGTGAAGACGCCGACTCCGGCCGGAGACGGGGGCGAGCGGGGAGGAGAGGGTATGTACCTGCACGCCGCGTCGATTGAAGCTTCAAACCTGTGACTTAATAATTACATGAACTACACCCCATCCAAGGGGGGGGATATTGGGGTGGGGATTATGCTTAATACATCCAAAACTACCTCCACACAGGGAGCGGCCTTCAGCCGGCCAAGCGGGGTGGGGAGATATGCAAAGAGAACCGACTTCCCGAGCTTCGCCGATTCTGCCTAGCTTCTGTATTTCTGGATAGAGGGTCGATGTCGATGCTGCCAATAATTCCACCGAGCTTAGAATCTGATGAGACTTGCACCAAAAGCTTGTTAACAGATTGAGGATGATGTCTGAATTTTGGCAGGAGCTCTGGAACTCAGGCCTGGTCGGGCCAGCGACTGGAACAGGTCAGCAGCTTCTTCCTCTGGCTAGTGCAGAACTGGTATAGCAGGTTGCAGAGGGTACCACGGACGCTTCTGAACTCCAAATGTGACGAGCCTGGCGGTGATGTGATCATAGTCGGAGTAGCTTTGAGCAGGAATCGACGGGGCCCCAATCGGAGGTCGGAGAAGAACGAGGTAGCCGGATGAGCAGGGGCAGGTCAAACCTGGACCCACAGGGGGCAGACAACACATCCCGACGAAGAAAATGGTAACTGGAAGCTTCGGAGGCCGAATGAGGTCCTTCTTCTTGGAGGTGACAGCTAACTGGTAATAGTTTCAGCCCTCCAAAATTGGCACTCCGATCCCTCACGAACTGGCCGAGGTCAACAGTTGAACAGGAGCTCTGTCTCTGGTTCAGACAAGAACAGTTTCCCAGCAGCAGATTGACAGCAATGCCACGACCGCTCCCGAACTCAAATCGAGCGCCGTCAAAGCTGTTGGTTCGGCTGTCGAGTCTTCTACGCAGAAAAATTAACGGGAAAGCCAACCAGTACCAAGGTTGGCCCGTAGCCTCAGATCACCGGTGAAGGGTCGCTGCAGACTGTGGGAGGACAGAACGTATACTTCGGGGGAGAAAAATGATATCTCCCATATTCGAACGCCAAATGGAGCTCCACTTTCTGGGGATGAAAGAGGATTCAGAGAAGAAGAATTTTGATGAAGAAACCGAGCTCTGATTCTTGCTAGGTTGGTCGTGGTGAAACTTCCAAATGCTCTCTGGTCTTCAGCCTGGGGCAGATTGCACAGTCGCACAAGATCTGCTCCACCGCACAGCTCCAAGCTCGGATGGATGCGGGACCACCTCTGTTGGAAAGAGGACTCAAAGACGATTCCAACGATGTATGAAGCGCCTTTAGAAGCCTCAGGATGACGATGTGACACCTTCTGCAAGTCGCTGGACTTCTGCCACCTGCAACCTGTGAACTGTAGGTGGAAGGTGGTGGGAGAAATGGGGTAAATGGAAGTGGAAATGGGGGTGAATTGGTGTGGGAGTGACCCCTAGTTGTGAGGGGGCCTAGGAGGGGGTGTTCTAAGGTGTGGGAGAGGGAGAATGGGGTCTGGAATGGGGTGTTTTCAGAGGGTGAGAGAGGAGCTACGAATTTGGGCTGTGAGGGAGGCACAAGTGGGTGGAGGGAATGTGAGTTTGAATTTTCTTTGATGGGGAGTGATCAATGGTGGTCTTGGGGATGGGAAGAGGTGTCTTGGGAAGGTGGAGTGAGGTTTGGGGACGGGAAATGGGTAGTTGGGGGTTGGAAGGTGGAGTGGGGATTGGGTGGAGCTCTCTTGGGACTAGGGGGTGGAATAAAGAGGGTTATGGGGAAGGGGAGAGGTTTAAATGGGGTAGGTGGGAGATGGGGTGGTTGGGAAGGTGATTGAATGAGGGGAGGGGAGTTAATGAGAGGTAAATGGGGAGGAGAGAGAAAATTCCGAAATTTGGGGTGGAGGGTGAGAGAGAGAGATATATATATTATGAGAGAGAGAGATATTGAGAGAGAAGGCTAGATGGATTTGGAGTATATCTGGAATTCAATATTCATGCATAAGTTGTTACATATGAGGAGTGGGGTGGCCTATTTATAGGCACATGACTTTTTCACAAAGGACCTTAACAAAAGACACAATGACTAATAACCGAAGGGAAGGGGGGTGTCCATGGGCCTAGCCCAATGAGATGGGCCCAATAGCCTATCTAAACAACACAATGACTTAGGACATTGGTAGATAACCTACTAACCTAGGTACATGACTCAAATAAAGGGAAAATTACATGATTAAGACTCAAATAAAAATAAGAAAAACACATGACTCGACTCACAAACACTTGAGGAACATAATGGGGGTTGCCGACGAACAATCCGAGTCCGGAGAAAATGTGGAGGGGCAAGGGATGCCCTCATCATACCCCCGGGGTGGGGAAAACTCGACCCTGTCGAGTATGGGTCCACCAGGGAAGTAGTATATCGAACTGCGGCTCTGGGCGATCCAGGATCTCCATACTCAACCCGCGACCATAGTTGGGGAATGGCACTTCAGCTCGACAAAGTGACTCGGTCATACCCTCATGCTGGCGATGGGATCTTGCTTGCCTAGTATTGCCGCTGTATGCTCACGTCGGGCTCTCAGGCTATTTGTGGTGGCACTCCGAGGGTGTCTCTCACAAGGGTAGGTGTAAGCTGGAGGCACTCACTAGGATCCACCGCGGTGCCCTTATAAGGTGCTAGATCCGCCACATGAGAAATGGGGAGAATCCCAAAACCCTTTTTGAAAGTTCAACCCATAAGCCGTGTTGCCAAAGCCACTCGGAACTTGGCAAGGTCCAAGTCCTCGTGCCCTCAATTTGGAGGTGACCCTGGGGTAGAGCCACTCCAAAGTCATCATCGTCAAGTTACCAACTTGGAATTCCAAGTGGCGCTCATGAGTTTTTGCTCGCTTGTTGTGAATATCACCGCTTGTTGCTTGATATGTGCTTGGATGCATATGCCATGCTTGATGATGCGATGTGAGTGGGTAATGTTTGGTATGCAAAGGTGGTCCGGGGCAGCCACATGTAGATCGATCATGCTTTGATGCTATGAAGATTGTGACAGACTCAGGGGGACCGGGACATCCATAGATGAACCTTTTATGCATGGGTATGATAAATGTCGGGGGACCCGGACATCCATGTATGCTCCTCTCATACTTAAGACTCATGATGAATGAGGGTGGGCCAATACATCCAAATACGGTCCACTTATGCTTCCTACTTGACATGTGGGTGATGTAAAAGAATGTACCCGACTTATGAATCATGCCAAGTGGTGTTGTATGCCAAGACTTATGCACTCTTGTGACAAAGATGTCTCCTATGTGTGGGCCTTTGGACTTCCATTGGAATGGGTCGAAGGGGTCTAGAAAGGTGGATATCATGAGATGGGGCACTTCCTCGATCCCTAGGTGTATACCACCCAAAGTCATGGTTCCCATGGTGTAACCCGGGTCTGGGATGGGGTGGATTGGATCAAACATGGTGGGTTGGGGTAGGGAAAGGTAGGTGGTAGTTAAGGTGGTTGGGTTACTCGGGTTCCTTGACTCCCATTGGAATGGATCATAGGGATCATAAAGCGGGTTACCAAGGGGCTCCATGTCCTCAAGGTCCTCAAAAGGTGATGAGTCGTCTTCTTCTAGTGGAATGGTTGGGTCGGTGTATGGGGTAGGCTGGTTGGTCAAGGTTTTAGGAATCACAATGGTAGGGGAGTGGACCAGGATGGGCTCTTCCACTATGGGGAGAAGGAAAAGGATGTCACTAGTGTAGCAACCAATAGTGCAAACCGAGGAGATAGACCCAATGCATGGATGGATGAGGTTAAGGCTCTTGGGTTGGTCCGCTCCTAGGGCCAATAAAGAAGTCAAGTCTGATTGCCACTTTAGACCTTTGAGGAGATCATCCCAATCTTCTACCTCATAGTAGGATTGGATTGTGGTGTGATAGGAGTGGAGGGGAACAATTTGGGATGGATATCCCAAAGGTGAGAGAGGTGGGGGTGAGCTAGGAAGGGTGGGTCCTTGCTTGAGCCATTGGAGTATATGCTCATTCATGGTGAAGGTGGGTGACTCTTGAGGATCCGGGCTATTTGAAGTGGTAAAGGGTTGAGGCTTTTCCTTACCATTGGTGTGATCTTGGGCTTCCTTATGGGTGGGAATGGGTTCCGGACTAGCATCTACTCCCATGTGGAGGGTTGTGGAGGTTTCAATTCCTAGTGTTAATGGGTTGGGTAGGTCTAATGCGGGAGAATTGGTGATAGCTGGAGCATGGTGCACTTGGGGTGGTGGGCAAGGGTGGACTTGGATCGGAAGGGGAAGTAGAGGAGGCCTAGGTTGGGGAAAGATTGGTGTAGGAAGCGGGAAGTGAGTTGGGTGAGGGGTTTTGGGTTTGGGGATGGTGGCCATTATGGGCCTTGGTGGAGGGGTGGACACGGTGTCCACATGGTTTTTAATGGTGAGGGTTGGATGAGTGGTGGTCACCATGGAGGGAATTGGGTCGGTTAGGGGTCTCTTGCCCTTGGGATCATTTGGGGTGGAAGTGGGGGCTAAAGAGGCTTGACTAGTGTAGGTTAGTGAAGGGGGTTTTGGTTGGGGTGTGGGGGCCCTCATGGGATTAGGTGGGGAGGTGGAGGCCTTGGAGACTTGGGTTCTAGTGGTAAGGGTTTGGATGGGTGGGTTTGGAGGAGTGAGAGTGCTCCTCGAGTTTTGGTAACCCGGGTAGGAAGGGGACATATATTTTGCTCTAAGTTGCTCCTTCATGTCCTTCCAAGTGGTGATGGGAGCTTCCCTTCTAAGTATCTTTAGCCTGACAATTTGCATCCAATAAGTTTCCGCCCGTTTGGTAAGTTGCATTTTGGCAACCAATGCCTTTTCATCCTCGGATATATGATACCAAGTGAAGTATTGGTCCATTGTAGTTTTCCAATCTAAATATTCTCTAGGAGAGGTTCCATCAAAGGTGGTAAGTGGGAAAGGGACCATTCGATCGTCTGTCCTTGGGGCGGGCCTATTTTCTCCAAGTTGGTTGAGTCGGCCCGATATGTTATCAAGCCGCTCATTGGCATAGGTCAAGGCTTTCATGAAGTAGTTGACATGGCCAGGGAAGTTATGGGTGTTAGTGGTAGGCATCTCTTGGTGGCTTGGACTTATGGAGTGGGCCGATTGGTAAGGTCGATATGAGGTGGCCATACTAGGGGACAAGAGTGATGCACTTGAAGACTCTAAATGCATAGACATGCCCTAGGACCAACTTGATAGAGACAAGTTGTGAACTTGCTCTGATACCACTTGATGTGACACCACCCTTGGACCTATTTGCAAGCATTCAAGTTTGAGCAGCGGACTCACACTAGCGAGCTCACCCGTATGGCGCACACTAGTGCCCGATGGCGACTAGGCGATGTTGGAGAGGGTCCGAGGCGGGACCTTGAGACTCCAATGATTGGCTAGCTTGGGGAGAACCCCAAATGGGCCTAGGATGCCCAAATCATGGGCGGCCAACACACCAAGGGTGTGGGTTAAGTGGATGCTCTCACAACTCGCCCGCAGTGGTCACTCAATGTACTAGCAATTTGGGCCGAACTCTCACTCTCCATCCGATGAAGCAATAGCAATAATACTAAGCTAAGCAAGTGATTAAACCAGTAAGAGAGGGACAAGGGCTCACCTAGCCGGCGTGAAGACGCCGACTCCGGTCGGAGACGGGGGCGAGCGGGGAGGCGAGGGTATGTACCCGGACGCCGCGTCGATTGAAGCTTCAAACCTGCGACTTAATAATTACATGAACTACACCCCATCCAGGGGGGGGGGATATTGGGGTGGGGATTATGCTTAATACATCCAAAACTACCTCCACGCAGGGAGGGGCCTTCAGCCGGCCAAGCGGGGTGGGGAGATATGCAAAGAGAACCGACTTCCCGAGCTTCGCCGATTCTGCCTAGCTTCTGTATTTCTGGACAGAGGGTCGATGCCGATGCTGCCAATAATTCCACCGAGCTTAGAATCTGATGAGACTTGTGCCAAAAGCTTGCTAACAGATTGAGGATGATGTCTGAATTTTGGCAGGAGCTCTAGAACTCAGGGCTGGTCGGGCCAGCGACTGGAACAGGTCAGCAGCTTCTTCCTCTGGCTGGTGCAGAACTTGTACAGCAGGTTGCAGAGGATACCACGGATGCTTCTGAACTCCAAATGTGACGATCCTGGCGGTGATGTGATCGTCGTCGGAGTAGCTTCGAGCAGGAATTGACAGGGCCCCAATCGGAGGTCGGAGAAGAATGAGGTAGCCGGATGAGCAGGGGCAGGTCAAACCTGGACCCACAGGGGGCAGACAACACACCCCGACGAAGAAAATGGTAACTGGAAGCTTCGGAGGCCGAATGAGGTCCTTCTTCTTGGAGGTGACAGCTAACTGGTAATAGTTTCAGCCCTCCAAAATTGGCACTCCGATCCCTCACGAGCTGGCCGAGGTCAATAGTTGAACAGGAGCTCTGTCTCTGATTCGGACAGGAATAGTTTCCCAGCAGCAGATTGACAGCAATGCCACGACCGCTCCCGAACTCCAAATCGAGCGCCGTCAAAGCCGTAGGTTCGGCTGTCGAGTCTTCTACGCAGCAAAATTAACGGGGAAGCCAAGCGATACCAAGGTTGGCCGGTAGCCTCAGATCACCGGTGAAGGGTCGCTGCAGACTGTGGGAGGACAGAACGTATACTTCGGGGGGGAAAAATGATATCTTCCAGATTCGAATGCCAAATGGAGCTCCGCTTTCTGGTGATGAAAGAGAATTCAGAGAAGAAGAATTTTGATGAAGAATCTAAGCTCTGATTCTTGCTAGGTTGGTCGTGGTGAAACTTCCAAATGCTCTCTGGTCTTCAGCCTGGGGCAAATTGCACAGTCGCACAAGATCTGCTCCACCGCACAGCTCCGAGCTCGGATGGATGCGGGACCACCTCTGTTGGAAAGAGGATTCAAAGACGATTCCAACGATGTATGAAGCGCCTTCAGAAGCCTCAGGATGACGATGTGACACCTTTTACAAGTCGCTGGACTTCTGCCACCTGCAACCTGCGAACTGTAGGTGGAAGGTGGTGGGAGAAATGGGGTAAATGGAAGTGGAAATGGGGGTGAATTGGTGTGGGAGTGACCCCTAGTTGTGAGGGGGCCTAGGAGGGGGTGTTCTAAGGTGTGAGAGAGGGAGAATGGGGTCTAGAATGGGGTGTTTTCAGAGGGTGAGAGAGGAGCTACGAATTTGGGCTGTGAGGGAGGCACAAGTGGGTGGAGGGAATGTGAGTTTGAATTTTCTTTGATGGGGAGTGATCAATGGTGGTCTTGGGGATGGGAAGAGGTGTCTTGGGAAGGTGGAGTGAGGTTTGGGGAAGGGAAATGGGTAGTTGGGGGTTGGAAGGTGGAGTGGGGATTGGGTGGAGCTCTCTTGGGACTAGGGGGTGGAATAAAGAGGGTTATGGGGAAGGGGAGAGGTTTAAATGGGGTAGGTGGGAGATGGGGTGGTTGGGAAGGTGATTGAATGAGGGGAGGGGAGTTAATGAGAGGTAAATGGGGAGGAGAGAGAAAATTCCGAAAATTGGGGTGGAGGGAGAGAGAGAGAGAGAGAGAGAGAGATAATGAGAGAGAGAGATATTGAGAGAGAAGGCTAGAGGGATTTGGAGTATATCTGGAATTCAATATTCATGCATAAGTTGTTACATATGAGGTGTGGGGTGGCCTATTTATAGGCACATGACTTTTTCACAAAGGACCCTAACAAAAGACACAATGACTAATAACCGAAGGGAAGGGGGGTGTCCATGGGCCTAGCCCAATGAAATGGGCCCAATAGCCTATCTAAACAACACAATGACTTAGGACATTGGTAGATAACCTACTAACCTAGGTACATGACTCAAATAAAGGGAAAATTACATGATTAAGACTCAAATAAAAATAAGAAAAACACATGACTCGACTCACAAACACTTGAGGAACATAATGGCGCTTGCCGACGAACAATCCGAGTCCGGAGAAAATGTGGAGGGGCAAGGGATGCCCTCATCAGAAAACCCCTTCCTGAACCTTTCAGGTAAATTTCTTGCATTTCCTGTTTTTAGTTTTACTGCATAGCACATTAAATCTATTTTTGCATATTCATTCATCATCTGCCATTTGCATTAGTTTCTGATCATGCACTTGCTGAGCGTTCTGTGCATATATGAGTTTAAAGGGTTGTCTGCATCTGATGCATACATATGCCAATTGCAGTTGTTTGATAATTGGTGATATGCATAATCTCTGAAAATAAATTGCAACTTCTGAAAATTTGAACTGCATATGAATGTTGTTTGAAATCTGTCTGTTGCATAGCTCACTGAAAATCTGGATTGCCTATAGGACTGCATGTTGAATTATCATGATTGACCACTATGGTATATAAATAGTAAGCTACCAAAAGGCAGGGAAATCTATCTGGAGGTTCTTACTATGTGTGAGGTGATCTTTTAGACCAAGTGCTCCGCCTAGTATCATGGGTCATTTTGCTTTGATAGGGCAGTCTGTATGTGCATGAGTCTCAAAGACATATGTTCAGTTTTCATGGCAAACATTACATATTTTCAGGGGTAGTTAATTGCATGTCTTTGCATAGCAAATAATGTTGAGTCTTTGCATATCTTTGCATACATGTAGTTAATTGCATTGCATTTCATGAAAAATGCCAAAAAGATTGAATGAATGCATATTGTCAGGGGGAGTCAATCCATGGCATGTAGGTTGTCAAATGCATACACCTGTCAGAATTCATTGCATATCCTTCCTTATTGATTTTGTTGACAAACCTTGATCATATTCTGAAAATATTGAGCTTCAAAATCTCTTCTATCATTTGGTATCAGAATTCTATCAATCTTTCATGAAGATTTCAATGGGACTATTTCGATCATAAATCTGAAAACACTTGAACTAAGAATCTTCTATTATACGATTTTATGAATGTCTGAAATAACTCATGTGGTTTAAGTTTAATGTATTCATGGAGTTTGTTTGTAATTCTCTTAAAAATATCTGAATCATGTTTAATAAACCTTAACCAACTATTTCATGATGTGTCTTGTAAAACCTTCTGAAATCTGCACTAATGAATACATGGCTTTAATTGGTTAAGTACATGAAATTATTATTGACTTGAAGCAAATGAATTTGTCTGAATTGTCTTAAGGGTTAATTACAGTCAGAGCAATGACTTTGGTCACTGAGAAATACATGTCCAAAGGACTGTGTCATGAGGTGCCATAGTTAACTCTGCTTAAGAATGATTGTTAATCAGGCAGAGCAATGGCATGCAGACTGAGAAATACAACTCACTCATCAAAGAAATGATTTGCAGTGTGTCATGATGTGTAAATGCTACCTCTGTTCATATAAAGCATGACTGTTAGTCACACTAAGTACTTAGGGATATTGCCCTTTGATCAAGGTATATCCTCTAGTTAAAAAGTTTACACTGAACTAGAGTGCTCGTAAAATTTGTAGCATGAAAATTTGTTGAACAAATTGCAATATTTGAATATTGATGCAAAAATCAAATTGTTATAACGCTAGACAAAATCTCATGACTTCATAATTACTTGATCTCAATACTAGTGCATGTATTTCTGAAAGAAGTCAATAAATTTGATTGTGTAAGAGAAAGGGAGGATAATCAAGATAGAATTATGAGGGCTTGGTTCATTTTTATTAAACCTTGGTTTCAGATATCAATACAGAATTTTATTGATAAACCTTGCATACATCATGTTTAAACCATGCTGATCAATAAAATTCATTCATAAGCCCCTATAATGGAAGACTTTGAAAAATTATGTTTTGGATTTATGAGATTGATATCAACTTGAAAATCTTGTTTTGAACTTCTTGTGTTTGAAACTCTTCTCCTCACTGTCCTTGGTTCATTGACCTGAACTTACCCTTGAATGCCACTGTGGTCTCCCTCTCAACCACATCAATTGGGAGAAATGCAACAGATGCATATCAATTGGTATATATTCAGGGGGAGCTTCCTTGTCATATTGAATCATGTTCATATCAATTGTGACCCTGCATTCATATTCTTAGGGGGAGGTATTGTATTTCTTGCTGCATCTGCATCTCTGCATTCATACCTCTGCATGATTTTTTAAACAAAAGGGGAGAAATTGATTTGAGTCATATTGCTCTTTGGGGAAGAATGTGCTTTCATGTAGTTAAAGGGAGAAATGTTATTTCAATTGTTTCATATCTGCTTATTTTTCCTCTCTCAAACTAATGTCTTTTTGCTGAAGTCAAAGGGGGAGAATGTTTTGACTTGAGTCAGTGTGACTCATAGTGTTGCCATCATCAAAAAGGGGGAGATTGCTGTGCCCCTGTGGTCTTGATGATTGGTTTTGATGATAGCAAACACTATAAGTCACCATATGCATGTGTGCATGAAAGACCTTTTTGATTCAGTTAAGTGCATTCATATGTGTTCATGTATTTGTGAATGTGTGCTTGTGAATGACATTCCATTATATACACTGTGTGCACACATCATTTCTTTGTCATGCACATTATGTCAGTTTATCAGATCTAAAGCATTGCATTTGATGTTCAGTCATGTTATCTGCTGCATAAAGCACTTATATACATTTACATCAGTTGCTTTACTCTACTTGTGGAATCAGTACAGGCTAAACATCCATGCATCATTACATTCTAGCACAGTCTGGACACAAGTGGGTCGACCCCCCTTCCAGATGGGTTGACCCCCCAGATCATAGCATCTCATGCTGTGTCTTAACACAATCAGTAAGTCTGTACATTCGAGCGTCTCACGTTGCATCTCACCTTCATAGCAAGTCTGTACAGCCTTCAGTTGCATAACTCAAGTCTGTACATCGCATGCAAGCAGGCATTCGAAGTCCATACACTGCTGTGTGAACGCAAGTCTATACAGCTAGTGTCTGTGTTGCCTTGCATCTCAGCAAGTCTACACATCGGCTTCCAAGTCTGAACATCGCTGTTGCATTCACGCAAGCCGTTACATTGCACTGTTCATGCACGGCACACCAAGTCTGTACAGAGTTTGCGTCTCATGCATCGTCTACATAAAGTCCATACATTCACTGTAGCTTGCTTAGCTGAAGTGTGTACATCCATCGTCTCATGAAGTGTGTACATTGCGTCACATTGTTAAAGTCTGCACATTGTGCTTTGAAGTTGCATCAAGTCTAGACATTGTCCTGTAGCAAGCACGAAGCCAAGTCTGTACATTCGTCAAGGGGCGAAGTCTATACATTGGGTCGTTCACATCTTCAAGTCTCTACATTGCCCAGTCTGCATCTTGAAAGTCTATACATTGCACTATACATCGGACCAAGTCTGTACAGCCTCATTTGAAGTCTATACAGTGCATCATGTCTGAAGTCTGTACACTGCACTGTAGTTTGCACGAAGTGAAGTCTGTACATCCACCTGTTCAACTTCGAAGTCTGTACATTGGTACCTTTACCTACGTTACACTCGCAAGTCTATACATTGGTACTTTTACCTACGTTGCACCTGCAAGTCTATACATTGCTCGAGTTGAGGTATGTACAGCCATTGTCTTGCCAAAGTGTATATGTTGTGAACCTTCAAGTCTGTACATCGTCCAGTTCTTTGGCAAGTCTATAACTTGTGAAAGTCCATACATTCGATTGCTTTGCCTTGGTCAAGTCTGTACAGCCATTTCCTTTGGCAAGGTCTATACATCGTGCATCTAGCGTTTTTCAAGTCTATACAACGCTGCTTGTGTTCCCTCAGAGTCTGTACAGCCAGCTCTGTCACTTAGCACCTCATCAAGTCTGTACATACTTAGGCTGCATAACACAAGTCTATACATCCGCACGATAGCTAGGCATTCAGCAAGTCTATACACTACGTTCATGCATTGTTCTCATCGAAGTCTATTCATTGAAGTCTATACATTGCTTCAGCCTTGCATCCACAAAGTCTGTATAATGCCACAGACTTGCATACATGAAGTCTGTACATCCATTTGCCAGCATGTATGCACAATGGTCTTCATGCATTATCTTGCTTGATGCCTTCTACGTTACTCATTAGCAAGTCTGTACAGCATATGTTCTTCATATATGATCAAAGTCTGAACATTGTATCATTGTGTATGAATTGCTTTCTTCAAGTCTATACACTGCATCATATGCATACTGCAGCATGTGTCAGCAAGTCTATACACTGCATCATATATGCATATTACGGCATGTGGTAAGAAGTCTGTACACTTGTCTTGCCTCACATGATCAACTCTGTACAGCCATCCATGCTTGCCTTGCTTGCTGAATGAAGTCTGAACATTGCCTTAAGCTGATACTGTCTTCGACTGATTAACTGACAAGATTATGGGACGATGTTAATGTGTCTGGGCATGTGACCCGAGGTGGGCACCTGGCACGTGATCCAAGAAGCTGAGATGCTGACACGTGGTAGCATCAATTGGGTGGGAGAAGTGGAAAGCACACGCCCTAAGCTGCTGCTATATATATAGAAGACGTCTTCCTCAGAAGAAGACTGATAAGAACAGAAGAGGACTGATCGAGACTATGAGTGAAGAAGAAGTGAGGCAGAGAGCAGCAGAAGAAGAAAAAGAAGGGGAAGAGAAAATAAGAGACAGAGAGAGCCTGCACGATCGAGTGTCAGAAAAAGAAAGAGAAAAAGAGAAGGAGAAGAGAGATAGTGAGAGTTCGTGGAGACGAAGAAAGAAGTCTCGACTGAAGATCTGTCCACTGGACCGTGGATCAAATCCAGGCCAGTCAGCTCCATGGGCGCCACATCTATGTTATCTTTCTTTACAGCTTTCTGATCGCTGTGTATTTTTCCTTTCTTATTTTTCCTTTTTCATTTGGTTATCTTTGTTCTTCTGATTCTCTGGATAGAGGTCGGGTCCCTCCTAGTCTGGAGGAAGAGAGGTCTGTGACCTCTGGTTTGCTGGTGACGGGGAGTCACTGGTGTGTCCCCTCCTGGTCTGGAGGAAGAGAGACTTCGGTCTTTGGTTTCCATGTGGCTGGGAGTCACTTGGGGTGTCCCTCCTGTGTGGAGGAAGAGGGGAGGCTGTTCCCCTGGTCAAGCTGTGTGGCAACATTCTTTTCGCAGACTGAGTCTGCAGTTTGTAGCTTGTGCTAGTGGAAGCTTCACTCCGGTTGGGAGTGAGGGGTGGATGTAGGTCTGGAGGACCGAACCACCTAAAAAAGTATATGTGCAATGGTTTGCCTTGTGCGTTAGCTCCATGTCTTCTACCACCTTTCACAGATTGTCTGAGCGTTCGTATTGCTATCTTGCAGTAAGTTGATTACCTTCTTCCGCTTCCGCTAGTTGATTGTTTAGGCGCGAGATAGATGTTTGTTCTTCGGTTCAAAAGAGATTCTGATTAGTTATCCAGTTTGTCTATCTTGTTCTAGTTAGTGTTCTAGTTTTCATTGAGCGAAAAGTTTTTTAAGGGTGGGATTCATTCACCCCCCCTCTGAATCCAGCGCACCGATCCTATCAGGTCGTGAACACATCATACTTAGGTCGGTGCAACCTTTGTTGGTGCACGCTGGATAGGTCGGTGCAAGGCATCCTTTGCACGCACCCAAGTCGGTGCATTCCCTTGGCTGTGTCATACACATAAGGGGTCAGTGTATTTCAATGCAGCATGCACGTTTAGGTTCATGCATTCCTTGTCTTTGCATCTCACCTTTCGAGGTCGGTGCAAGTCTTTAGGTCTGTGCAATACTTGTACAGCACGCACTGTTTAGCCTTGTCATTTAGTGTCAGTGCTTTCTTCTCCATCATCTCGGTGCAAGTTCTGTCTTGCATTTTTCCTTTGTCCGTATACTCTTCTCCATCATCTCGGTGCAACTCGTGTCTGGACCGCAAATCCAACTCGGTGCATCTACTGTGTTACGCATTTTTTTTAAGAGTCAGTGCACTATTCGCCCTAGACATCTCTAGAGTCATTGCATATCTTTGGTCCTTTTTTCTTTGACTCGGTGCAGTCTTCTTCTTGTGCCTCTTGGGTTCATGTCCGTGCACATCAGCTGCACGGGTGGTCACTAAGATTTGGGCATATGGTGTCATGCATATTTATAAGTCAATACATTTCCCATGTCTGGTTTTATCAACTCAGTGCATGCTATGTTTACTCTCTCATTACCTTAGTGCAAACTGTGCTAAGTGCTAGACTAAGTGCCTTGTGTTTTCTGACAGAGTTTCTCTCCGAGGAGGGGCACGTGATCCAAGGTAGATCGACCTCCGAAAGAGTGCCACGAAGAAGGCTACAACGCTTAGATAGTGACACGTGGCTGAGAGCCTTCTGGATGCCGTTTGGTCGGGAGTTCACCCTCCACACGCCCAGGGCGTGAGCACGGGATTCAGTGAGAGAAGATATATATATATATATCTCTGATGCGAAGAAAGAAAAAGAAAAAGAAAAAGAAAAAGAGAGAGTTCAAGGAAGAAGAGAGATAGTGAAGCTGCTGAAGCAAATTGAAGATCTGCTATCTGTTGGCTTCTGGATCAGATCCAGACCAATATGCTCTTGCGAGAGCTACATTCTTATGCTTTATTTCCAGCTTTCCGTAACTGAATTTTCTCACACTTGTTTTTCCCTTTTCAACTGTGTTTTTCGATTCTCTGATTTGAGGTCGGGGTCCCTCTTGTGGACTCAGGAGAAGAGAGACTTGGGTCTCTAGTTGCTAGTGACTGGGTGTCGCTAGGTTTTCTCTGGGTTGGAGGAAAGGAGGATTGGTCCTCCGGTTAGCAAGTGACTGGGTGTCGCTTGTGGTTTCCCTCTGGTTTAGAGGAAGAGAGACTTGGGTCTCTGGTTGCTAGTGACTGGGTGTCACTAGTTGTTCCTTCCGGGTAGGAAGAAGAGAGGAGTGTGTTCCTCTGGTTCAAGCTGTTAGGCAGCGTTTGTAGGCAAGCTGTGATGCCCATCGGTTTCAAGCTGTTTCGCAGCAGTAAGCCACACTCTGGTTAGAGTGTGGGGTGGACGTAGGTCTGTGGACCGAACCACCTAAAAATCCTGTTGCTTTGTGGGTTGCTTTGCGTACATCTTCCATATCTTCTTTCCCCACTTCTCAGGTTGCTTGGGCACTCCATTTTAGTATATGTTATTTCTGCTTGAATTCGTTTAAACTGACAAGTGTATGATAGAACGTTTAGCAGAAGCATTTGCTTCTTAGTGTTTCTCATGGCAATTGCTCTTGTGAGTTAAGCTGTCGGATTTCTGAGTGAGAAAGCTTGTAGTCCCATGAGACTACATTGAATCGAGGCAAAAGTTTTAATCCGCAATAGAATTTTATCGGGGATTCATTCACCCCCTTCTGAATCCGTGCCTTGCACCCCAACAGCATTTAGTTAGGGGGAGTCATTGCAATTATTGGTGAGCTCATTCATACACATAGGGGGAGCAGAGATAAAATTTGATATGTAATTATGAGAAATATGCACCCGAACAATTGGCAATTAGTTCTGAAACTCCTTTCTATTTTCTGCATCTTTTGAGGGGGAGTTTGTTTGAAATATCAATGCTTGATCTTCTGCTTGATGCTATTATCATACTTTTCAGCCGACCATCTTGGAGATTTTTTTTAAAAATCATTCGGTATCTTCTAACTCTATACTTGACCACTTGACTATCTTCACTGCCTTTGTGTCTCCTTATGGGGCTCCGATGGAGCTCTCCCGATCAAACTGATGCTCGGACTTCCCAACCCGATGGCCGCCTAGGAAGTTCTTGTTCCGAGTGAGTTATTAGGCTAATCTTTAGTTGGCCCGGGGGCTACCACTTCAAGGAGCTGGGCCTCGTTGGGTCGGGTCAGACCTCGTTTGGCCTCTCCGTATGGGCGGTTAGATTTATTCTCTCCACTTGTCCTCCTCCTACTGCCGAGCCAAAATTAGGCTCGGTTGAGTAGCATTTGGGCTGGACTTTTCATGGCTCTAGTTGGGTGGAGATCTCTCTCTTGCAGGGGGCCACATGATGCGGCTTATCTTGAGAATATGGCCATCATGATGAGTAAAAGAAGGCCCCTCCTCGGGAGATCGGAACACCATGCCACCTCCGGCTAGGGGTTATAAGCATGGCTCGTTATTTGCATCCCTTTATCTCCGGCATTTAGGGTTTTGCCAACCTTTTCATTTATATAGGGGGGCTCATGCGCCGTGAGAGTAGTTCGGAGGAGCGGAGAATCGCAGCGGCTTTCACGGACCTAGAAGAGATTACCGCGGCGGCGATCCGTCAACTTCCTTCTCCTCCGGAATCCTCTGATCCAGAGCTTTCCCCTTCTTCCAGTTCCTCCATCTGTTCAATGGCGGACCAAAATATTGAGGGCAAGGGGCGGCAAAAAGAACATACCCCAAGGGTTTTCTTGGTACAGTCAGAGCGGGAGACTCTTTCATGGGCCCGTGGTGCGCTCGATCGGAAGGTCGAGCGTTTGACCCTCGATCTTCAGGAACTTCGTCAGGAGGTGGCCCCGCTCCGGGCACAGGTGCAGTCGAGTCAAGAGGAGACTCGGTCGTTGGCAGAGCAGCTGGTCCAGGCCCGTCGTATGGTCGATCAAAAGAATGAGCTCCTGGATGCGGAGCGCAGGATTCAGGTCGAGCGCGGCGAGCAATGGAAGACCGAGCGAGAGGGGCTCAAGGATCGAGTCCGGGGGGCTGAGGATGCACGGGCTGAGGTCGAGAGGAGGCTGTCCAAGTCAGAACAGATGATAGCCGAGCTTGAGAGGAAGGCAGAGTTGGCGGGGGTAGAAGCTCTCGAGCAACATTGATGCTCAGAGGCTTACCACATTGCTCTTCTTCAGGCTGCCTTCCCTTACTATGAGTCTGGCTACCGTCGGGGCCTTCGGAAGGGCTTTTCCCAGGGCTTCAATTGGGCCATCATAGTGGTTGAGGCCCAAGCGAATGGACTCGTATTTCCTTCCGGGCAATGCTATGACTTGGACTGGGGTTCCACCGACTCTTCCCATTATACGTCGAGCTAAGAGGGGGGTCGGGAGTCATCGAGCTCGTCCGAGCGATCGCCAACTCCAGCAGCCTCGGGAGAGCACGCGACCGAGATAGTGTTGAGTTATGGTTTTGATGATTGTTGTGATTATTAAGTTATGGTTTTGATGATAACTAAACTTAATGTGTGATTAAGTGATGATAACTAAACTTGTGGTTGATTGCTCATGCTCTTGTTATCTATGTATGGTTGAGATGGCAAATGGCAACGGTTACATGATCTTGATCCTTGGTTTGCATATGTTGGTTTTACAAGAGGCAAGAGGTTTCATAACCTCTTTAATGTGAGCAAGCATGGTATTAACACTGACTATCTTACTTGAAGGATTAAACTCATGACAGTCACCTGGTGAACCAAATGTGTGGATAAGCACCCTGCTCCTCTACAATCCAAAACATGTGGTATATGTCATTTACTATCAAGAACCATTGGTGAGACTCTTACCTTGTCTTAGCATCGATCTCACCATATGTATCTCATATACCTCTCATTAATGCACCTCATTCATGCACATTAAACATGAAACCCTTCTGGCCATCGTGTGCCCTTGCCCGCGGATCGACCTGCGTGGTCAGGTCGCGGGGATCGACCTGTCCGGTCAGGTCGCAGGGGTCAATGGTTTGCATGAACTTCAAGCATTTATCATATGGATGTTTGAGCTATAATTCCAATCAATCATCTATGCTTTTACAGGTCAAAACACTCAGTAAAAATCAACAAGGTCAAAGGAGTTTGAATTCACAGACTGCAGATGGGTTTAAGGGGCTCGACATTCGAAATCTAGAAATTTCTAGATTTCGGTCGACCGCCAGCCTAGGGGCAGTCGACCGCTTTTCCCAGCACCCAAACTGTAACACCTGTAAAAATAGCAGTCGACCGCCAGACTCATAGCGGTCGATCGAAAAATCCAACACCCCAACATTTACAGGAATTCTCAGAACGGTCGACTGCCAGCCTTTTCCGGTCGACCGCCAGTCCAGAGCCCCCTTTTGTTGACTTCGTGTTTCAAACTCGTGGAGAGATTCCCTTCCCCATTTCTTTAATCCTTTTGCTCCCAATCACCCCAGAGATTGTGGATATGGTCTGGAGCTTGTCTCCTAACCTTCTAAGGGTTATAAAACCTCTCTTTGAGGTCATAAATCCTAAGAGACTCCAAGAGAAGAAATCAACAAGGAGAGATCAAGGTGGCTCAAGGAAGCGGAGAATCACTGTAGCCGTGAACAATGATCTGTGGGCAAAGCTTCATCCATAGCTGAGGGTTCAAGATCCATTTCGAAGCCTTCGTCCTCCCAAGAACTGAAGAAGCAAGAAATCAACAAGGAGAGATCGAGAGGAAAGCTATCAAATGAAGATTGCTGCAACGTTCATGAACAACATTCCTTTCAACAAGTTCATTATCCGATCGAAGCCGTTCTAGCACCAACTGAAGCCATTCAAGCATCTTCTCAAGCCAAGGAGTTCCAATCAAGCAATGGTCTCAAGAAAAGCTTAAGAGAAGGCTGTCCAAGTGAAAGAAGAAAGAAGTACTGTAGCAGTGAACAGTACTCCGTGCAAGAAGATCTACATCAAATACAAAGCCATTAAAGTAAAGAAGAAATCAACGCAAACATCCGGAGCATACACTCAGGGGGAGCCTAAATCAGGAGCATTCTAAACTATGCCTTATTGTGTTTCAAGTTCATATTAGTGTTTTGTATAAACTGTGAACTTGTGTGTGTGTGGATCGTTGTTAGATCCGTGGTCGTGTGTGTGTGCGTGTCGTTTTTGATTCGTGTGTGCGTAGGTCTTTTTAGATCTGCGTGTGTGTGTGGTTTTATCCAGATCTTAGTGTTTGTGTGTGTGGAGTGTTGCACTTGTCACAGCGTGTGTGTGTCTTGTTGATCCGCTTGTTGGATCATGTTGGAGACCTCGTCTCCGTGTGTGTGTGTTTTGGGGTGCATCCCCATGTGTGTGGGCAGGCGTCGTCCTACGTGTGTGTTTGGAGCATCATCTCCGTTTGGGGATTTATCCCCGAGTGAAGCCTCGCCGAGTTTGGTGAGGGGTGGACGTATGATTACCGCCGTTGCATCCGAACCACCTTAAATTCGCTGTGGATTGTGGTTTGGGTTATGCATGTATGTGGTTTGATTGTTTTATTTCGTTACATGCTCGTGTGGGAATGGACAGTTTGAGAAAATTTGTGTTACAACTTTCAACTTCCTAATTAGTGTTTATCACATATTTGAGAAAGCCAAAAGTTTCCTTAAAATTTGTAAACACCCAATTCACCCCCCTCTTGGGTATCCTTGATCGTGGGATTTCAGACAGTTCCCACGCAGGTGGGGTCAATGCCTGGGTCGGCCGTTGTCGAGAATACTGGGGGCAGATCATCTGGTGCTGAGGGGGCCTTGTCTACCGAGCCTGGAGATGGGCCCGAGGACTGATCTACAAGCTTTTCCTTTCTTTCCCTTTTGTAGCCGTGTAAGACCTTTTTTGTGTGGAAAGTATAGTAGCGACAATATTAAGTGCTGAATTGATTATTTCTTACCACTTTTGGTGTGATTCGACTACCGTATCCATTGTCGCTGATTTTCTCTACAGATATCTCGCGTGCCGATCTGTCAGATAACTGACATGGCACTGGCACCTTTCCGCTTTTCCATGCCACCGTAAATGACTTGCCGCTTTGCGCGTCCCACTGGGGGGGAATGTTGGGAAATGAGGTAACTGTCTCAGGGAAGGATCCTTTTAGCGTGTTTTTAAGGGGAGAGTCATTTAAGGAAATCAACTCTTCCTTCGGCCTATAAAAGGTCCGAGGGGCATCTCCTCCTTCTTCCATCGCTTAAGGCCATCCCTGACGATTTCTCCTTCTTCTCCTTCCGCAAAGCATTGTACTGTCAATCTCAGCGGAGCATGGAGAGCGCTTCAGAAGACAATGATGCAGACGGCAGTAGGAGGGGAGATCCTGCTATTCCAGTTTTGAAGAGGGTTCGACATCTGAGGGTCAGTTTGGGAGAGGGTTCGACATGCGGGAGCATGTCGCCTTCCTATCCCTGTCCCGCCGACGCCATCCTAATCGGGAGGGCGAGCTTTTCAAGCTCCCTTCTCGCCTCAGCCTCCCCCTCCCTCCTCTTTCACTCTTTGGAGGATGCCCGCACCACTAGAGGGTGCTTGCTCTATATTCGGCTTCCGTCCTCCTTCCAAAGAGTCGGCAGAGGAGGCCTTCTCTTATTTTTCCTTTTTCTTCTCTCCTTTTTTTTGTTGTCCTTCCAATCCCTCTAGCACCTTTCCTCTGAGCTTCTCGAGCCAACGGGGCCGGCTATCCCTTTTCTGAGCCAGTTTTCGTACGAGGCAGAGTCAGTGGCTGGACGTAGGAGTGCCTACCGGGTTGTCCGAGCGTTTCGCTCATGTCATAGTACCTGTGGATGTAATTTTTTGTTGTACATGCATATTGTATTGGCTGCGCCTACTTGATGTACACCAGAGTTTAATGAAAAGAGAAGAATGTTTTTTCCACTTTGCTTACATGTGTGTGCTTACCAGATGATCAAAAGTAGAATTTGCGAAGCGTAGTCACGTTTCATGTCCGAGGGATGGGTGTTCCTTCCATGGTGGATAGTCGATATGCCCCTTTCCCGAGCGTCTCGACCACTCAGTATGGGCCTTCCCAGGTAGGGGCTAGCTTCCCCGCCGCCTCTAGTGGTTGAGAGGCTTCGTCCTTTCCCAGGACGAAGTCCCCTGGCTGGAAGTGTCTGTCTCAGACTCTGGTGTTGTAGTATCGAGTGATGCGTCGTTGGTATTCCATTGCTCGGATCTTTGCAATCTCTCGGATCTCATCCGCTAAGTCGAGGTTTTCTAGCAGTTTCTGCTCGTTCACCTCGGGTTCGAAGTGGATGACTCGGAGATAGAGATTGCCGACCTTCAATGGAACCACGGCTTCTGTGCCATACACCAGCTGAAAAGGTGTTTCACTGATGGCCGTTCTCGGAGTAGTTCGGTGCGACTATAGTATGCTCTATAGTTCCTTGAGCCAGCTTCCCTTGGCCTTGCCGAGCCTGGTTTTGATGCCTTTTAAGATAGTTTTGTTGGCATTCTCGACCAGTCCGTTGGCCTGAGGGTGGGCTACCGAAGTGAAGTGGTTGTGAATGTTTAGGTCGGCACATTTGTCTCTGAAATAATGAGAATCAAATTACCGACCATTATCGCTCACTATCACTCGGGGGACACCGTAACGATAAATGATCAACTTTTAAACAAAACTCCATACGACTGACTCGGTGATCCTGGTGGTGGCCTTGGCTTCGATCCATTTGGTGAGGTAGTTGATGGCGACGATGACGAACTTCTTCTGAGCTTGAGCCGTGGGAAACGTCCCGAGAATATCTATTCCCCACCGAGCGAGGGGTATGGCTCGGCAAGGGTGATGAGCTCCGTGGCGGGCTGGTGGATCAGATGGTCGAAGCACTGACATCGGTCGCATTTCTGCACATAGGTCATGCAGTCGCGCTGGAGGGTGGGCCACCAGTAACCCTACCAAAGGAAGATCCTAGCGAGCGATCTTCCTCCTTGGTGCCTGATGAGTGTACAATTGTACATGTTTATTTATGTTATATACACTTTTTCTGAGTTTTAATGTTAATAAATATGCAGCTATCACACTTAATCTCACTTTCTAATCAAAATGCTTAGTTTGATGAAATTAATTATAATTTGAGCAATAAATATGTTATTTTGCAGGCACTCGACAAGAACTCCACAAGTCTACACAAGAATGGGCCAAATATCATCAAGCATGAAAAAAAAAGAAATAAAAAATCAAAATCAAAATCAAAACATTAACATCTTTATATAAATATTATGATATAGATTCATATAATATGTATAGTAACTTATATAATATATATATATATTCATAAAATATAGTTATAATATATATATATTCCTAATATCTATATACATAATATGATGTATTCACACCTAACTATGATATCTATATGATATATATTTATCACGCCTATATTCAATCATATATATTCTTCAATACATATATTCATATATGATATATATATATATATATATCATGCAGGCCCTTTACGTAAGGCTTATTAGTGCAGCAAAGGCAATATGCAAGCCTTCACATACGAGCCTCTTCAAGGCAATATGCAGGCAGTGGTCTTCACGCGTGGATGGGCCCTTCACGTAGCTTTTTCATGCAGCAAAGCAAAGTGCAAACACCAAAACGACAGCCTTTTCCACAGGGCCCATTCGCATGCATGGTCGACTAGGTGAAGGCCAAGGCGTGACAACGTTGGTTGAAGGCAGCAGCGTGTCAATGCGGCCAAGCCGCATCCCGCACGAAGGCTTCAGCAGGTGATCAACGGCAGGCCTCCTTTTCAACGCGGACTCATGTGGCGAAGTGGTTCGGCTGGCATGCTTCATGATGGGCTATTCTCATGCGGAAGGTGTCTCTGAGGCTGTCAACACGGCCCCTCCCTTCACACGTGGTCCACTTCACAAAAGCGGCCAGTGGCTTCACACACAAATCAGGCGCCGCAGAGAACACAGGCAGACAGAGAGAAACAAGTCTACCTTAAGGCCTATAAAAGGGGGTTAGAGGTGATTGTTTAAGGGGAGATAGCTTTAGAAATGCATTTAAGTTCTGTTGTTGTTGTTAGCTCTTGTGAGAGCTTTGTTAAGTTATTTTGAGAAGAAGCAAAGAGAGAGGGGCAGGAGGCCCCCTTTAGGTTCCAATTTATTTCATTGTTATTGTTCTTTGAATTTCTTGTGCTCTCTATTTAATCTTGTCTTTTCAAATTAAGTGAAATTGATATTGTTGTTCGTCTTGTTTATTTCTTTTGTTCATATGTTTACATTTATTTTCTCGAGTTCAAAGTTTGGTGTTTAATTTCACTTGCTTCATTAATTTTTAAGCCTAACTTTTCACCGTTCCTTCATCGTGGTTAATTAATTTCTTAATTTCAAAATCAAGTTTTCAACCCAAATTTCATGGTTTTCAATCTTAGAAACTCAAAGTTTTCAACTCTCAAATCTAACTCTCTCTGTGGATTCGACTCGGTCTCACTACTTAACTATTCTATTTAATTTATTGGCCGGATATTTTAATTTGGTAGCGGAGCGTATTAACGACATGCATTTTCCCACCATCAATTTTGGCACCGTTGCTGGGGAGGTTTTGAATTTGAAGTTGATAACTTTGTATTTTCTTGTGTATATATATTAGTGCTCACTCTTATTTTTGCAGAAAAACAAAAGGATCCACAAAAGCACAAAAAATAGAAAATTTTGAAAATACAAAAAAATAAATGTTGTGTCTCCCCTAGGTAAGTCTTCTTTATCTTCTAATCTTGTTATTTTTTATTTGCCAAATAAAGAACGAGGGAATGCGATTAAGGTTAGTACTCTTACCCTCTTTCCATAGATTTCGTTTCTTTATTTTCACTTTCAATATGTAAATCGTTTTCATGCTTTGGAATGGTCTTAAAATAACAAAAAAAATAAATAAGAAGAAAAATTATGGTGGACTAGCTCAGTTCACTAACTAAAAAAAAAATAGAAAAATAAAAACACATAAAATAAAAAAGGCACACTCTGGGCTCACTATCATCTTTGAAACTGGTGTCTAAGGCTAGAGGTCAACGGTAAACGCTATAAGCGGGAAAGTGGTTACTTAATTAGGACCTTATGAAAGCAAGGGGAGCCTCCCACTTCCCCACCTCTTACTTAATTAGGACTTTATTTTCTAATTTATTTGTCTAAAAAACTCAAAAAATCAAAAAAATAAAATATACAAAAAATGGTGAGAGCATAATTTTCATCTATGGATTGGGCACACCAATTCGACAGGTTTGACTAACTGACTCATAAATTCGATCAATTTCTAGCCATTGATCAAGACCCCTTCATACCACCTAGTCGCCATGATAATGATCATATGTGGGTTAACCCGTCCCATTATGTAGGTGGTTGCCCAAACCAAAACTCATATCTCACCCAAAATAGCCCGACTTATTATGAAAGTCCATATTCGTGGTCGACTTAAAATGAGATCCCGTCACCTAAGATGGCCCAGTTTCCATCATTTACCCAGGACCATATTCAAACCACTCATTTCTTTCAAGGGGGCCATGATCTATCTTCCACCCCAGAGTAAGCTCAATATGTCCAACGGTTTTCTCAGCCCAATTATGAATCATCTTTAGATACTTTTAACTCTAGCTAGGAAGATCAACCAACAATCTCTTGGATGGACCAAGCAAGACAAACTCAAATGTCTCAAGACCTCCTCACACCTTATTTTGACCCATGTCTAAACAACTTTAATTCTAGTTGGAGAGATCAACATGATTCTTCTTGAGAGTCTTATCAGGATCAATCCCAAAGTCCTCAAGAACAAGTTTTTTCAAATTGGGCTTCATATCCAAATGATTCTTATGATCAACCCTATTTGTTTGATCAATTGACACGGCTCTTCCAAACTCAACAACAAGTCTTCCAGGAACAACTGCAAAACTTTGAGGCCCAATTGAGCAGGGTTACTAAAAATATCATAGAAACGGAAGTGGATCCAATGCCTAGCAACTCCACTACAAGTCTTGAGGACCAACTTCCTACATTGATGACAATAAAAGTCCATATGATCAATCCATGATTCCCCAGTCTAACACTCATATCCCTTTTAATCTTGAGAGGATAATGGGGGAGTTTTATGATGAGGACATAAAGAAAGAGTAGCATGAGATGCCTAAAATCCATTCCATTTGTGAAGAGGATTATGATGACTTTGATGATCTTGAGTCGGGGGGAGAAGAAGAGGAAGATAATTTGCCAGTCAATGATCAAATTCCATTACTTTTCCTTATTGAATTTGATGAGTCCTGCTTCCAAGTTAATGACAAAGAAAATGTAAGTGTGGAGAGAGAATTGAGTGTGGCCATAAGCCATTCTTCTTTGGTAATTAATGAACCGGGTGCTCCACTTGATATTTACTTTGATTAGGTGTCTCTTGATTTTAGGGATGATTTCGAACTTTTACCTATTCCTGACCTCAGCACTTCTATACAAATCCCTTACATCCTGCAACTAGCCGATCGGTTGATTCCACTTGAGCTTCATGATCATCCGTGTGTTGAGGAGCACGTCTCTTTCACTACCCCTTGTCTTCTTGACACTATCCCTTTCATGGAATCCTTCGGAACTCCTCCCACTCCTACTCTTCCTCACCTCAACATTGTGCTTGAAAATTTTTCAATTGAGGATGAAGGAGAAAAGCTAAGGGACATTAAGGTCCGCATTGATGTGTTTAATACTTATAAAGACCTTACACATACAGAGGAATATTTTATAATTAAAGATATGATAATTCCTCTGGCATTCTCTAACCGAGGGGGTCCATCCAAATTCCTAGACCCACCTTGACATGATTCTAGCCCACATGCACATGCATATAATCTTTTCATCCAATGGTACAAGGGCTGGAGTTTATCAGAGGATAAGATCATTTGGTGGCTCATTCTGAATGCCACCCGTTGGTTAGTGAACTGCAATGCGTCTAGATGACGACGTTAAACGTAGCACTTTTTGAGAGGTAACCCAAATCTTTAATAGTTTCGTGTGATAATAAATGGCCTTTTGGGAGACAAGCCAAGTTTTTATTGTTATTTTATGCTTATTTTGTAGGTTTGAATAAAGGATAAGTTGGGGGGAGAGAGCTGATTGCTTACTCTGTTTCTCATATTTTCAAAGCCAAGTGCCGCCTCTCATTACAACAAGAATTCCCGTCGACGTTCACTTCCGTCAGGTTGTCCCATTCCTTCACAAATTTCATGTCTACATTGTTCTATTATTCCATATTGTTCATGTCATTGAGGACAATGTCATTTAAGTTGGGGGGGGGGGGGGGGGCGAAAATCATGTTGCACATATTACATTCATATACAACCTCATTTTTTTTCATAACTCCAAATAAACCCATTTTGAGTTTCATGATCTATTCTTCCATTGAAAATAATTCTGGAATAGAAATGACTGGATAAGGATGATGGAAGATTATTTAATCTAGCCATGGAAAACTGATCTAGGAATCTATTTAAAGTTCATGTGCACTTTAGAAAAATAAAAATCACGTTGCACGCTAATGAAACAAGTAGAACAAGCCTTATGCTATTTTGGATATGTTGTCTGATATTCAGCACTTCTTAAAAAAGAGAGATCTTTTATAAGTTTTCTACCAAGTTATCTATCAAAATTAGTGCAAAAGGATAATTGAGAAAAAGGTACCATGAAAAATGCCTCGAATCTGAGTAACCGGGCATACTTCACCTAAGACGTGTTGAGGTTCGCGTCAAAAGGAAAAGAGAACCTTGATATTTAAACCGGGCCTGCTTCTCCTAAGACAAGAGTCGAGATTCGCGTTAAACAATGAAGTGTAGTGTAGCATCATGTGTGTAGAAAAAAAATAAAAAGATCCCTAAGGGACGAAAGAATAAGGCAGACAAAAAGCTAGTATTCTTAATGCTCTGATTAAGAAGTGCAGGGTTGAAAGACACTTGTTCGGAATAGTAAATGGGGGATGTAATTATCTTCGCTGTGGACTTAGCATTTCACATGCACAAGTGCTACTGAATTTTGATTAGAATTCTTGATCATGTGTCTTAATTTCATACATAAGGTTAGTGTAGGTTAATGCTTCCAAATTCTTAATCTTTAGTTAATTCTGCGAAGGAATAACTTGATACGAAAGTATGAACTTTATAAACTCTTATTGGTCCTAAAATTTTTATTTGTTTGCATTGCTAAGGGACTAGCAATGTGTAAGTTGGGGGTGTGATGAGTGTACAATTCTACATGTTTATTTATGTTATATACACTTTTTCTGAGCTTTAATGTTAATAAATATACAATTATCACACTTAATCTCACTTTCTAATCAAAATACTTAGTTTGATGAAATGAATTATAATTTGAGCAATTAATATATTATTTTGCAAGCACTCGACAAGAACTCCACAAGTCTACGCAAGAATGGGCTAAATATCATGAAGCATGAAAAAAAAGAAAAAGAAATAAAAAAATCAAAATCAAAATCAAAACATTAACATCTCTATATAAATATTATGATATAGATTCATATAATATATATAGTCACTTATAATATATATATATATATATATATATATATATATATATATATATATTCATACAATATAGTTATAATATATATATATTCCTAATATCTATATGCATAATATGATATATTCACACCTAACTATGATATCTATATGATATATATTTATAACACCTATATTCACTCATATATATTCTTCAATACATATATTCATATATGATATATATATATATATATATATATATATATATATTATATCATGCAGGCCCTTTACGTAAGGCTTATTAATGCAGCAAAGGCAATATGCAAGCCTTCATATACGAGCCTCTTCATGGCAATATGCAGGCAGTGGTCTTCACGCGTGGATGGGCCCTTCACGTGGCTTTTTCATGCAGCAAAGCAAAGTGCAAACCCCAAAACGACAGCCTTCTCCACAGGGCCCATTCGCATGCATGGTCGACTAGGTGAAGGCCAAGGCGTGACAACGTTGGTTGAAGGCAGCAGCGGGTCAACGTGGCCAAGCCGCATCCCGCACTAAGGCGTCAGCAGGTGATCAACGACAGGCCTCTTTTTCAACGCGGGCTCATGTGGCGAAGTGGTTCGGCTGGCATACTTCACGATGGGCTGTTCTCATGCGGAAGGTGTCGCTGCGGCTGTCAACGCGGCCCCTCCCTTCACACGTGGTCCACTTCACAAAAGTGGTCAGTGGCTTCACACCCAAATCAGGCGCCGCAGAGAACACAGGCAGACAGAGAGAAACAAGTCTACCTTAAGGCCTATAAAAGGGGGTTGGAGGTGATTGTTTAAGGGGAGATAGCTTTAGAAATGCATTTAAGTTCTGTTGTTGTTGTTAGCTCTTGTGAGAGCTTTGTTAAGTTATTTTGAGAAGAAGCAAAGAGAGAGGGGCAGGAGGCCCCCTTCAGGTTCCAATTTATTTCATTGTTATTATTCTTTGAATTTCTTGTGCACTCTATTTAATCTTATCTTTTCAAATTAAGTGAAATTGAGATTGTTGTTCATCTTGTTTATTTCTTTTGTTCATCTATTTACGTTTATTTTCTCGAGTTCAAAGTTTGGTGTTTCATTTCACTTGCTTCATTAATTTTTAAGCCTAAGTTTTCATCGTTCCTTCATCGTGGTTAATTAATTTCTTAATTTCAAAATCAAGTTTTCAACCCAAAATTCATGGTTTTGAATCTTACAAACTCAAAGTTTTCAACTCTCAAATCTAACTCTCCCTGTGGAATCGACTCGGTCTCACTACTTAACTATTCTATTTAATTTGTGGGCCGGATATTTTAATTTGGTAGCGGAGCGTATTAACGACGTGCATTTTCCCACAATCAGTGCGCGCCGCAGATGCCTTAGTGTACTTCCTGAACCACTCGGCTGGCTTCATCGGCGCTGATGCACTTGAGGAGGGGACCGGAGAAAGATCTATGGTACAAGTCATCATCCAGCATGACGAAAAGCCGAGCTTGGTACTTGAGTTTTCGAGTCTCCCGAGGGTCGGGGGACTCTTGAGAATCTCGAAGTCAGGATATATAAGGGGTCCGCCAGTCACTCGGGGGTGCCGGGTCAATGGTCATAAGCTCGGATTTGATGCTCGATCGCTCGAGCTCTTCGAGGAAGACCGATCGTGTACCTTCGGGGACGAGGGAGGAGGCCAGGTTAGAGAGGGTGTTCGCTTGGGAGTTTTCCTCCCGGGCTATCCGGACTACCTCAAAGCTCTCGAAGAGTTGGGCCTTCCACTTGACCACCTGGAGGTACATGATCATTTGTCCTTCCTGAGCTTCGTAATCACCGTTAACCTGGCTAGCGACCAATTGGGAGTCGGTGTGGATCCTAACTTGCTCGACTCCCTATCGTCGAGCCATCCTGGCCCCTGAGATAAGTGCTTTGTACTCGGAGGCATTGTTGGACGCCTGGAAGTTGAATTTCAAGGAGTACCACAGCTCCGCTCCTTTGGGGGACTTGAGAAGGATACCGGCACCGCTTCCAGCTGAGTTGGAGGACCCGTCGACAAATAGGTCCCAGGTGTGACCGTGCGTAGGTGGAAGTGCTTCCTCAATCGAGACAGTGCTTTCAGCAATGAAGTCCGCGAGGGCCTGTCCCTTGATGGCCGAGCAGGGGTGATACAAGATTTCGTAGGCCCCGAGCATGATGGCCCATTTGACGAGGCGTCCCGAGGCTTCAGGGTGAAAGAGAATCTTCTTCAGGGGTTCGTCGGTCAATGCGACGATGGAGTGCCCTTGAAAGTAGGGTTGGAGGCGCTTGGCTGAGGTAACCAACGCTAGCACGAGTTTCTCGGTTACGGGGTACCTTCTTTTATCCTCATTAAGCACCTTGCTGGTATAGTAAACCGGTCTCTTGATCCCTGCGTTGTTCCTGACTAGGACCGAGCTCACTGTGGAAGGGGTTGCTGAGAGGTAAAGGTGTAGAGCTTCACCCGGGGTTGACTTGGATAGCACCGGGAGCGAGGCCTAGAATTCCTTGAGTTCGGCGAACGGCTTCTGACATTCCTCGTCCCAAGAGAACATAGAAGATGCCATTTTGGGCCCCCTCAACAATTTGAAGAAGGGTAGGCATCGTTCGGTAGCCCGGGATAGGAAGCGGTTTAGCGTAGCAATGCGCCCCGTAAGGCGTTGAACGTCCTTGATGCAGGTGGGCGGCCGCATGTCCATGATGGCCTGAGCCTTGTCAGGGTTGGCCTCGATCCCACGCTGAGTTACCAGGAAGCCTAGGAACTTCCCGGATCTGACTCCGAAGGCGCATTTAGCAGGGTTGAGCTTCATGTTGCACCTTTGGAGGGTGTCGAAGGTCTCGGCTAAGTCGTCAAGATGGTCTTCGGCCTTCGGCATTTTGACGAGCATGTCATCAGTGTAGGCATCAACGTTCCAACCAAGCTGTCCCTCGAAGATGTGGTTGATCAGTCTCTGATATGTTGCTCCAACATTCTTCAACCCCAAACGGTATTTGAGTGTAGCAGTGTACTCCGAAGTCAGTGATGAAGGCGGTCTTCTCGATGTCCTCCGGGTCCATCCTGATCTGATGGTAACCGGAGTAGGCGTCCAGGAAGCTGAGCAACTCGTTGCCAGAGGTTGAATCGACCAGTTGATCGATGCTCGGCAGCGGGTAGCAATCTTTCGGGGTAGCCTGGTTGAGGTCGGTGAAGTCTATGCACATTCGCCATTTCCCCCAAGCCTTCGGTACTAGGATGACGTTGGCGAGCCATGTAGGGTATAGGATCGGACGAAAGAGGCCAGTCTTCTGTCCCTTGATGACTTGCTCTTTGATGACTGTTTGCTTCTCCTGCGCGTTGGTGACACATTTTATTATGAAAATTCGATATGAATAGGCGTGCCAGTCACATGTGTGACAAAATTTATCGTGTGTTCGAACTGACTTGGTCAGTCGATTGTGATGTTCGTGTCGGGACCAGAAGTCCATCATACCATGAAGGCTATGACGTTAATTACATCCTCTTTGAAGGAGGAAAACCCTTGATTAATTGCCAAGATAAGTGCCACTCGGGGCCGAATGATAACGACGTACAAGACGTGACGTAAACATGAAGCTACGCAGGCTCCTACGCTTCCTTTTATTCATGCAAGAGGAATTGAGATTTATTATGTTCATATTTCGATACGAGGTGGGGAGCTTAGGTCCGAGGACCACCACCACGCATAGCGACACTTCCAGTCGGGCGGGACCTGGCCTTTTGTCAGACGCCATTTTATATACCGAAGTGAGACCAAGCACACAAACGTGCATGATTTTCACAACATAGGTGCTTAGGAGATTTATTTACCAGGAGTATGGGATGCACATGATATCAGCATGCTTATGTGGGCACATGTATATATATGCATATATATTTATACGTATATACCCATATTTATACATATAATGTATTCATCCATTTATTTAGGGGTATTTAGCCGGAGAGGCACATAGAAGACTGAGTCAACAACAAGCATTGGAAGGGTGGAAGAGAAATTGGTGCAAGATGCATTGAGGTAGAGGTGAGAAGGGCATGGGCAATATAGGTTGGTGCAAGGGTTGCACCGAGGCAACGGCGGTGAAGTGGAGCGGACGACCTAAGTTGGTGCAACTGGCGGAGAGGCGATGATATGGAGCGACGTAAGTCGGTGCAGGATGGGAGGAGGAGCAACATAGGTCGGTGCAGAGGCTAAGGAAAGCGATGTAGGGTTGGTGCTAGTGGCGAAGAGGCGAGGATGCACTGAAGCAGTGGCGAGGGGAAACGAGGATGTGTCAGTGCGAACGAAGGGGATAGTCGGTGCATACTCGAAGGGAGTCGGTGCAGGGTAGGGGTGAGGTCGATGCTGATAAAGAAGAGGTCGACGGCCAAGTCGGTGTTAGTGAAGAAAGGGTGGCATGGGTCGGTGCGGGTGGAGTGGAGAGAAATGTAAGTCGGTGCGATGCGCACCGAGGAAATAGCCGAGTCGGTGGTGGAATAAGAAGGAGGTGATTCGGTGGCGTCGCCACCGAATCAAAGTTCATGGGGGGGGTTAATTCGGTGGCGATGCCACCGAGTCGCCAGGATCTATCGTTTAGACTTCGGCCAAGAAATTTTATTTGTGGCTTTGCATCAAATAGGGCATTTGAATGAGAGTCCAAAAGAATTTAGGAATTCAAAGGCATAACTGCCCAGGCGTTAAGAAAAATTCTGCCGTTATAATCTTATATATATATATATATGTTCTTCTCTTATTCATTTGTCTGTTCTCCCCTTTTGTTCGTCTGTGCGAGGTTCATACTCCAGCTCTAGATAGATGTTAGAGATTCAAAGAAAAATCATCAGGAAAACACAATGCCGTCCAAGAAAAATTTGGGTAGCATCTCCCCAGCATAGGGAGATGTTCAATTAAACAAGCGGCATGGCACACGGTAGACGGTGCCAAGCCATAAACTCTGAGGAGCCCAGATGGATTGCCCCAGTCCCTGAAGTCATCACGAACAGAGTCTCGAGGGCCAGCCTACTAGAGACTCGTGATGATCCATGGGAGCAAAGGTTCTCTGGTTGTAGCCATATAAATGGCAGTTTTATTTGCTCACTCGGTACAAAGGGCTTCTAGGGGAACATGTGATGAAACGACAGACCACCTGGAACCCAGAGTGGCGTTAGCTCAAGGAGATTAAGCAGGCGGACAAAAGGGTTGTACCCCTCCCCAGTCAGGGACAAGTAGAAGCAATCGGAGGAAACCATTCATCGAGCAGTAACAATTTCAGGAATGCAGCGTACCACCATGCCTCGCCATGGGACAAACCTTACACTGTGAGCAGTCATGATTGCCATAGGCTATTCATGCTCATTGCCACCAAACATAGGATGGACGAGGGTTGAAAATCTCAGGGGTAAATCATCAAACACTGAGGGGGGAAGGTGATAACGCGGAAGCATATGTCGTTACTACACATGTGCTAACAATCTTAAAACCAAACTCACACAAAATGATCAAAAGAGAATGTAGTACTATGGCAAGTACGGGTCAAATCCTTAGGGAAGAAGAGATTTTTAGAGTTAAAAATCTTGGAGTCCTATGAAAAACACTTGTGATTTTACTTTGCTTAAAGAAAAGAGTGCATGGAAATAAATCTTTCTAAAGAATATGAGAGGGATTGAGAAGAGAATTTGAAAAAGGGAGAGAGAAAAGGGAACACAATTTGCCAAAATAAATTTTGTTGCTAAAGTCATGAAAATTACAATCTATGAAAATTGAGATTACAACCAATATAAACTATGAGATAAGTGAAGAAATTAGAGCCATGAGAGGATGATGAACGCCATCGTCTCGTCCTCGCTGAGCCTTGGAGAGGATCGCTTAGCCTTGAAGGAGATCGCCATGGAAAGAGGTGGATGAAGAAGCCGTCGTCGTCCACGTCATGACCCTTGGAACGTCACCCGCCTTAATGTACACATCGCCATGAAAGGAGAGTTGTGGAGGATAAACTTTGGAGAGAAATATAGAGAGGAATGTTGAAGGGTTTGTGTGGAGATGAAGAAGGAAGGAGATGACAGAGTAAAACAGAAATACTAAAAATAGAGTAAGAATGAAATTAAAATAACTTTGAAACCAAGAAGAATTAGAGGAAGGCGAAGAAGAAGAAGTTGAAGAGGTGGAAGAGAGGAAGAACTTTGATGAAGGGGGTAGAGAGAGAAAGCTTGAGGAAGATGTTGTAGCTGGTGCTATGGATTCAGAGGGGTGAATGAATCTCCCGTTAAAAAATTACTCCCAATTAAAAACTGTAACTAGACACAATATGAAGTCACGACTAGTTAAGCTATATAAGAAAAGGAGAACACAATGATTCTCTTGACCAAACAGTTGAGCTGAAAGAGTGCAGGCTCCTAAGCAAACTTACTCTATTAACTGAACCCAAACAAGCAAACGAATGCAACTTAGAAGCTCAGATGACTTGAGTGAATTTGACACTCTTCAGAACCAATGTCAAATATCCAAGATGAAAATAAATTCTTCTCTAGACAAATTATTCAGATCGAACCTAAGCATACATCTAGTGGATAAGAATAGACACATAAACCACTGCACAGAAGATTTTTAAGGTGGTTCGGTCCTCCAGACCTACGTCCACCCCACACTCAAAGCAGAGTGTGGAGTCCGCTGATACACAGCTTAAACCGCTGGGCCTCACAGCTTGCCTACAACCAGCTGAGCATCACAGCTTGCTTCCACTAGGCAATATAGCTTCTCCGACCAGAGGAATCCTCCTCTGCAACCGCTGGGGATTACAGCTTAACCCGTCCAGAGGAATCCTCCTCTGCAACGCTGAGCAATACAGCTTAGCTCTGCTGACTAACAGCTTGAAATAGACAAAAGAAAAATAGGAAATGGGAAATCACAGTGACAGAAGGCTGTATACGATAAAGCACAAAACAGCTCTCAAGGAGCAAGTTGGTCTGGATCTGATCCAAGAGCCAACAGATAACACATTTTCAAAGAAGTCTTCTCTCTTCTTTTTTACGAACTCTCTATCTCACTTTTCATTCTCCTTTTTCTTCTTTTTTCTTTCTCTTCTTCTGGATCTTGCAGGCTCTCTCTCTCTCTGCTTCTGCTCTTTTAGATGGGCTCCCCTACTTCGATCACTCTGCTCACAATCTCCACACCTTTCACTCGAAGGAGACACTTCCTTTTTATAGCAGCAGCAGGTAGGTGGGCGTGTGTCCTCCATGAATTCCCACCCTAGCGCCTTGAACACGTGGCAACATTTCAGCATGCTGCACTACACGTGTCACGATCCTGAGCCATCTCCATTCTTGGATCACGTGCCCTTATTAAGCTCCTCGAGCAGCAGTCCTGTTAGATTAGGCTTGACTATCAGAAAAAGAAAAAGATGCATCGGGTAGGTTTGAGATTTGAACTTAGCATGTATAGACTTGCTAGTGGGTAGTGCAGAATGCATTTAACAAAGTATGCACAATGAAGATGAATGCACATGCATGTCATCAAGGAGTGCATGGACTTAGTGTGCATGCGACACCAACGTTTAGACTTGCTGGAGTGCTGATGCATGAACTTAACCACTCGTATCAGCAATGGAATGTATAGACTTTGAATGCATGGTAAATAGTGTATAGACTTTGTTTTGAAAGATTGCACAAATGCCACTAAAGAATGTACAGACGTTGAACGTGTGAAATGCAGTTTGCATCTATCAAAGTATGCACAGCAAAGATGAATGCTCAGGCATGCTGTCAAAGAATGTACAGACTTTACGTGCATGCGCCAAGACGATGTACAGACTTTGCGTGCCTGAAACAAGATAATGTACAGACTTGCTACCTAGCATTTAAGAATCAATGCATCATGTATAGACTTGCTTAAATGACGCATGGACATAACAGCAAAGACTGTGCAGACATTGTATATGCATGAAACAACCGAATGCACTGACTATGCCTATGCATTAAGCAAACAAATGCACTGACTATGTATATGTGTAAAGGACACGATGCAAAAGGATGCACTGACTATGTTCACGAATGTATAAACTCGCTAAGTCACCATGTGCAGACTTAGTGTATGTGTGAGACAAATCAATGCATAGACTATGTATATGCATGAAGACCACTAGCTGTACTGACTAGTAGAGTGAGACACCGGAGGTTGTATAGACTAGCCACCAAGTAATGTACAGACTTGAGTTGATGCAGTCTAGGCAAAACTCTGTACGGACTTTATCCCTTGAACATGCATGAGTCTAGGCATTCACTGACTTATAGCCACCATAAAACACAGTTATGAAATGCACAGGCCTAGACGGTTAACGCTACACTGATGTCGTATGCATAATGAACACGCATTGACATTGAATTGAATCGATTGATGAATCCACTGATTCAGTGTATGCATATGGCAGATAATGCACTGATGCAATGTGCTGAAGAACCAACAAGTACAGACACATGGTGATAAATCATTCATACTCATAGTGCTTGCTGACATCAAAACCATAGGAACACAACAATCTCCCCCGTTTTGATGATGGCAACACTATGAGTCACACAGACTCAAACTATTCTCCCCCTTTGACTTCTTCAAAAAGAGAAAAGTTTGAGAGAGAAATAAAAGTGTGCATGATATGATTGAATAAAATCTCCCCGAGACAGCAGCAAAGAGAAAGGGACATGAAGGATGCTGAGAAGATCTCCCCCTTTAATATGCATCATGATTCATAGACAAGGAAACTCCCCCTGAATAGATGCTTCTTTGTAGCTTCAGAGGAGATGGATTCTCTCCTTAAGAATAATGAATGCAATTCATGGAGAACCTGATGCTTACATGATGCAAACAAGACAAGAATCAATCAATCTATCTTCCTCCTTTGCAAGACGAATAAACCTCCCCCTTTAAAAGGTAATAAGACCTTAACAATCCAATCCTCCCTGATCTAAATGAAGCAAGGCTTTCAAGAGTGTAAGGAGAGGGATATGTCAAGAAGACATTCAGGAAGGATGACATGGCAGCATTCAGAATACATGATCTAAGGAAATAGAAGATTTTCAATAAGATACTTATTTCATAAATCTGAATAAATGGATGGTTCAGACTCTCCCATTATAGGGGCTTATGAATTTTTTTATTTGAACATCATGGTTTAAATATGATGTATACACAGTTTGTCAATAAACTTCTGTACTCATATCTGAACATCAATGTTTAATAAAAGTTAAGCAAGTCCTCATATTTATATTTTGACTAACCTCCTTTCATCTTACTCAGTCAATTTCAATGACTTCTTTAGAAATTACAATCATTATTATTGAGTTTAAACAATCATGAAGGAATTCAAATTTGGTTCCTGATGATCAACCACACTTCTTCAAATAATCTCAGATTTTTTCTTTTTGCACGCGTTTTCCAGCAAGTTTACCAGTTACAATTAAGTTCAGTGCACACCTTGTAACTAGAGGATACGCGTTGTTTGGACGCCAATATCCCTAAGCACTTAGTATGACTGACTGTCATGCTTCAGAGATTGCATTGTCACCTCATGTCACCTTATTTCATTGATAAGTGAGATATATTTCTCAGTATTCAAGCCATTGCTCTGCCTGCATTTTTCAAGAATTTTATTTAGCAGAGTTAATTATGGCACTTCATGACACAGTCCTCTAGACTTCATGGTCAATGGACATGATTTCTCAGTGACCAAAATCATTGCTCTAACAGAATTTACCCTTAGGAATGTTTCAGAATCATCATATGCTTAAAAACAATATCGATTCCATATAATTCAACCAAATAAAGCCAAGATATTAACATTTTCAGAATTTGAAAGATTTTACAAGATTCAACATGAAATAGTTGGTTAAAGTTTATTAAAAATGACCCAGATATTTTCAAGATATTCATATCCAAGCTCAATGAATACATTAGACTTAAACCAATCTGATCTTTTAGCCATTCATAAATCTTTATAATAGAAGATTCATTAATGAATTGATTTTCAGATTTATGATCAAGGTATACGAATTGAACTCTTCTCAATTTTATGAAATTTTCAATGAGATTCAACAGCATACAAGTTGTGAACTATACAAGAGTTTCAAGCATATAACAAAGATGATCACAATAGTGAAGGTGTCGATATTTGACAGAGCATTTCCAAGATGATGTCGACTCACTGTGTCGACACTTCCAATCATGATAATTAATAGGTGCAGCAATGATTGTATCATAGAGAATCATAGATATCCAGAGGTCCATCAGACATATTTGCTCAAGAAAGACCAGCTCACAAGATTCAAAATCAAATCAGAGTTAAGTTCATATACGTGAAATGGATGATCTCAACATAAGGATGGGAGCTTTAGTTGACTGACTAAAATACCAAGAAACTAGATGAATAGCCAGCAGAACACAATCTTGTTATATACTCCCCCTTAATGAACGTAATCTTTTTGGCAATTTCAATGTAATGAAATGCAATGTAATTAACTATATGTATACAAAGACATGCAAAGACTCAACAAACTCCCCCTGAATGTATGCACTATATATGAAGATTCTAAAAGGCACTGTGTGCAATGACATCCTACAGGGGATTAAACAGATTTTTCACAAGAAGATTCAGACTATCTCTTAAGTGCAATACAACATGTAGTCCTATCAGATTTTCAGTGAATGTGAAATGCAGATTCAAGCATTAGATCAAAAGCATAACGTTCACAATTTTCAGACTCAGACAGAAACTGATGTTTTTAGCAAGTCTATATAGATGAACATTTATTTTAACAAGATATGCAATGAATCTAAGAGCAGGAAGTGCAGAGAATTTACCTGAAAAATTCAGAAAGGGGTTTTCTTTTGAGTGCCTTGGTTTATTTCCCCAACTCATTTTCCAATCCAAGGCGCACCTGCGAAACAAAGTTTATTTTGCACAAACAGATACCCAAGAGGTCTTGGGTCTTGAATTAACAGTGACATTTCTAGCAGGTTTTCTCAACAATTTTTGTGCATGAAGGTCATCAAATCTCATCAAGTAGCAATTATTCATTGAATGACATGTTTGACCACAGTAATGCCACGATGCAGCAGATTTCAAATTCTTTTTATGTAAATTACTGTTGTCATGAAATTTATTAGCAGAGAAAAAATTCTGTTTACTAAAATCAGCCAGCCAACAATCAGCAGCTCTATGACCTGGCTTCCCACAGTTATAGCATGAAAATTTCATAGATCGTTTTGCAGGGAATTTGAAAAGATAGGGGTTAACAGAATTCTTCTGAACATGCCAACAGTCCTTGACTGTATGTCCAATCTTCCGACACTTGAAGCATTGGATATGCTTACCTTTAAAACCATTTTTACCCCTAGTAGATTCAAACCAGCACTCAATGGCTTTGTGACCACGTTTGTTACAGTTAAAACAAATAGTGTGCTGGTCTGAAGCAAACATGTTTCTTCTAGGGCCATGATGATTAGCAGAAGACCTAGCATGCATTTTATCATCTTGTTTCATGATGAAACATGCATTCATGAGATGACCATGCCTACCACAGTAATGACAAGATGTACTAGACTTCCTAGTAGCATGATTTCTACAAAATGAATTTCTAGAATGCAATGTTTCACTTGCATGCCCATCTACAATCAATAATCTGCAATCATCCATTACATGGCCTACCTTGCCACAGTAATGGCATGAGACACTCTTATCAGATGCATACGAATAAGTAAATGAGTTATGAGCAGTATGCATTGACCCATCAGATGCAGCAGAGCTAGCAGTTTCCAAAACACAAGTAGGGACACTTTTGACATTATTTTTCTTACGATTCTTGTTCAATTGTTTACCCTTGTTCACAACTCTTATTTGTCTTTCATTTTTCTGGGCCTTGAATTGGAATACAGATGATGTAGATGTTTTAAGAGGCCTAGAGCAGCTTGCAATGTCAGAGCTGCAAACAAAGGTAGTGTACATCTTTTTCTTAACAGATTTTTCAATTTGAGGGTTGCATCCTTCCTCTCCACTTGATTCAGTGGCGTTATCACACAAAGGAACATTCATTTTCTCTTTTCCCTTAACAGATTTAGGCATGGAACGAACAAGTTCATTTACTTCAGATTACAAAGAAGAGATTTTGAGTTCAGAATTTAACAAATCTTCTTCACATACAAGAATATGTCTCTGCATAGCATCATTTAGATTTTTGACCATTTCTAAGTCTTGTTTCAATTTCTGTTCCTTCTCAGACTGAGTTTCTTTATTTACAACTTTCTCTTTCTCACGGGTTAACCATCCTTCAGATGCTACAGTGTTCAAGACCATGAGTTTCTTATTTTGTTCCTTCAATTCTTTATTTTCCTTATGCACCTTTTTAATTTCTTCATCACATTTTTCATTTCTGGACATCAACTCCAATTTCTCAATTAGTTCCTTTTCTCTTTCTTCCACTTTAATTTTCTCAGCAAGTAGCTTTTTGTGATCCTCTTTAAAGTGAAGCAGGCCTGTTCTTGTGCTTCTTACAAAGAGTATGATACTAATAACCGAAGGATACTTGACTCTTTAGGGATTGCTATCTCAAGACCAAGCAGTGCACACCTGAAAGTTATCAAATGGGTGTCCCCTTTCTGGCCCTTCTTAAAATTAAATACCGATGGGGCGTGCAAGTCAGATGGAACCTCTGGAGGAGGTGGTGTCATTAGAGATTATCATGGAAATGTTCTCCTAGCTTTCTCCCATTTCTATGGACAGGCTAACAGCCTTGTTGCAGAGGCTAGAGCTCTTACTGATGGCATCCATTATTTGCATACTATTTCAGAACTCCCTGCCTATATTGAATGTGATTCACAAGTCCTGGTTAGAGTTATAAACAAGGACATCCCTTGTCCTTGGTCCATTCTCTCCTATGCAAGATTGATCTGGAAATCTACTACTCCGAGTGACAAGATTATTCATACTTACAGAGAAGGAAACAAAGTAGCAGATCTTCTGGCTTCCTTAGCCTGCTCCACTAAATGTAATGTTTTTTTCTCCCACAATGAGTTACCCTCTTTTATAAAGGGAGAGGCTCGAATGGATAAGCTGGGTATGCCTAGCATCAGTATGATGTAATATCTATTCATTTTTTCAGCAATAAAATTTACCCCCTAGTGGTCGATGGCCCCCCCATTTACGTCTAGGTAGGGCTTCTTTGGATTAAAAAAAAAGCAACTAGTTTATTCAGCCATTCATTCTTACTATAGAGTTCCTCATTACGTTCTTGCATAACCGAGCACTTGTTGCAGCTTGACTCTACAGAAGAAATATGAACAGCTTCCTTATTGACTTTATTCATTCTAGCCTTGAGATTTTCATTATATTTTTGAACTTCTGCATTTTCAACCTTTAGTTTGTCCATTACAGAATTAATCTTGATCAATTCTTGCATGCTTTTTAGATGCTCATCTTTTTTCTTATTCAACTGATTCTCAAGTTCTGATATCTTGTTCAACCAAGTTTGATTTTCAAATTTTAAAGAACCATTTAGTTCTTTAAGATTTTTAACATCCATTAAGCAAGTATCATAAGACTGTTTCAATGTAGAACAAACATCACAAATGATTTCAGATTTGGATTGTTCAATCTTTTTCTTTAGCCTTTTATTCTCATATTTCATTTTCTTACATCTATCAGTAAGTTATTCATTTATATTCCATAAATCATCAATTGAAATCTCTTCTGATCCAGAGCTTACCTTGGATGACGTTTCCTCCTATTGATCAGAATTGTGATCACCCCGGTTGGCCATCAAGCATTGATCCTCTTGCTCCCCATTTGTAGCAGTTATTCTATCCAATATTTCCTTTCCAGAAGCGCACCTGAGAACAAAAGGAAATCTATCAGTATTAACTACAGCTTTCAAAATATTGAGAACTGTGACATTATCACGGTTCTTTACTCTTTCCTCTCTAGACCACTTGGTCTCATCATGAGGTAATTAGTGTGGGCCTTTTGAAACCAAACTCCATAGATTAGGGTCAATGGAGATTATATAAACACATAGGCCGCCTAACCACTTACTGAAGTTAGAACCATCAAATGCAAAAGGACGAGCCATTAAGACAAATAGAAAACTGATTCAGTACACAAAGCAATCGATAAGAAATGCACCAAAATAAGGATAGCACTGAAGACAGCAGGATCCTCTGCAGATCGTTGGATCTGGTAGCACAGAGACCCACTCTGATACCAATTATTGTAGCTAGTGCTATGGATTCAGAGGGGGGTGAATGAATCTCCTCTTAAAAAATTACTCCCAATTAAAAACTGTAACTAGACACAATATGAAGTCACGACTAGTTAAGCTATATAAGATAAAGAGAACAATGATTCTCTTGACCAAACAGTTGAGCTGTAAGAGTGCAGGCTCCTAAGCAAACTTACTCTATTAACTGAACCCAAACAAGCAAACGAATGCAACTTAAAAGCTCAGATGACTTGAGTGAATTTAACACTCTTCAGAACCAATGTCAAATATCCAAGATGAAAATAAATTCCTCGCTAGACAAATTATTCAAGTCGAACCTAAGCATACATCTAGCGGATAAGAATAGACACACAAACTAATGCACATAAGATTTTTAAGGTGGTTCGGTCCTCCAGACCTACGTCCACCCCACACTCAAATCAGAGTGTTGATTCCGCTGATACACAGCTTAAACCGCTGGGCCTCACAGCTTGCCTACAACCAACTGAGCATCACAGCTTGCTTCCGCTGGGCAATATAGCTTTGCCGACTAGAGGAATCCTTCTATGCAACCGCTGGGGATTACAGCTTAACCTGTCCAGAAGAATCCACCTCTGCAATGCTGAGCAATACAGCTTAGCTCTGCTGACTAACAGCTTGAAATAGAGTTCAAAAGAAAAATGGGAAATGGGAAATCACAGCGACAGAAGGCTGTATACGATAAAGCACAAAACTGCTCTCAAGGAGCAAGTTGGTCTGGATCTGATCCAAGAGCCAACAGATAACACATCTTCAAAGAAGTCTTCTCTCTTCTTTTTCACAAACTCTCTATCTCTCTTTTCATTCTCCTTTTTCTTCTTCTTTCTTTCTCTTCTTCTGGATCGTGTAGGCTCTCTCTCTCTGCTTTTGCTCTTTCAGATGGGCTCCCCTACTTCGATCACTCTGCTCACGATCTCCACACCTTTCACTCGAAGGAGACGCTTTCTTTTTATAGCAGCAGCAGGTAGGTGGGCGTGTGTCCTCCATGAATTCCCACCCTAGCGCCTTGAACACGTGGCAACATTTCAGCATGCTGCACTACACGTGTCACGATCCTGAGCCATCTCCATTCTTGGATCACGTGCCCTTATTAAGCTCCTCGAGCAGCAGTCCTGTTAGATTAGGCTTGACTATCAGAAAAAGAAAAAGATGCATCGGGTAGGTTTGAGATTTGAACTTAGCATGTATAGACTTGCTAGTGGGTAGTGCAGAATGCATTTAACAAAGTATGCGCAATGAAGATGAATGCACATGCATGTCATCAAGGAGTGCATGGACTTAGTGTGCATGCGGCACCAACGTTCAGACTTGCTGGAGTGCTGATGCATGAACTTAACCACTCGTATCAGCAATGGAATGTATAGACGTTGAATGCATGGTAAAGAGTGTATAGACTTTGTTTTGAAAGATTGCACAAATGCCACTGAAGAATGTACATACGTTGAACGTGTGAAATGCAGTTTGCATTTATCAAAGTATACACAGCAAAGATGAATGCTCAGGCATGCTGTCAAAGAATGTACAGACTTTACGTGCATGCGCCAAGACGATGTACAGACTTTGCGTGCCTGAAACAAGATAATGTACAGACTTGCTACTTAGCATTTAAGAATCAATGCATCATGTATAGACTTGCTTAAATGATGCATGCACATAACAGCAAAGACTGTGCAGACATTGTATATGCATGAAACAACCGAATGCACTGACTATGCCTATGCATTAAGCAAACAAATGCACTGACTATGTATATGTGTAAAGGACACGATGCAAAAGGATGCACTGACTATGTTCACGAATGTATAAACTCGCTAAGTCACCATGTGCAGACTTAGTGTATGTGCGAGACAAATCAATGCATAGGCTATGTATATGCATGAAGACCACTGGCTGTACTGACTAGTAGAGTGAGACACCGGAGGTTGTACAGACTAGCCACCAAGTAATGTACAGACTTGAGTTGATGCAGTTTAGGCAGAACTCTGTACGGACTTTATCCCTTGAACATGCATGAGTCTAGGCATTCACTGACTTATAGCCACCATAAAACACAGTTATGAAATGAACATGCCTAGTCGTTTAACCCTGCACTGATGTTGTATTCATAATGAACACGCATTGACATTGAATTGAATCGACTGATGAATGCACTGATTCAGTGTATGCATATGGCAGATAATGCACTGATGCAATGTGCAGAAGAACCAACAAGTACAGACACATGGTGATAAATCATTCATACTCATAGTGCTTACTGACATCAAAACCACAGGGGCACAACAGAAGAGGGTGAAATCGGAGGAAGAAGGAGACAATGGGAAAAATGTAGATGAACAATAAAAAGTGCAGAATAGAAACTTATAAAATTGAGAATAATGTGAGAACGAGGAGAATTGGAGAAAGAGGAAGAAGAGAGATTTGAAGAAATTTTAATGATCTACAACATTTGTGAAGAAACCAGAGAGAGAGAAAAAGCACAAAGGGTATAAAATTGGAGAAGAACAGGGGGACATAGGTTCGGGTGAACATTAATGTGAAAGATAGAACCTTGAGAACTAGACAATAGCGTGAAAACTAAGGGGAATTGGAAATGGACGAAGAAGACAAAGTTGGAGAGCACTTAAAAATGAAGAATTTTTGTGAAGACGGAAAGAGGAGAAGAGGAAGAGAAGGGGGTGAAATAAGGGGAAGAACAGAGAGAAACTCTGGTTCCTAGATGAATAGGATAGCATAGTGAAAAATATGAAATAAATTAAAAACCAGAGTGAATTAGAAGTTGATGCAGAAGTAGAAGTTGTAGAGAAGTCAAAAATGAAGAACTTTCATGAAGACAACAAGAGGAGACAATGAACTTACATGAGAGAAATCGGCGACCTAAGATGTGAGAGGGAGAGGGAGAGTGAAAAATTGCCAAATGAAGAACTCTCTTGCTCCTCCTTGTCATGGGCTATTTATAGGGAAATTTGGGTCAATGGAGGGTGGAGATTGTGTCAAAAGGAGATAGATGGCTGGGATTTAGGTAGAAGATGATGTATGGTAAAAAGAAAAAGGAGGTGGGCACCCCCTCCTTGGAGTTTGGGCAACCCCCTTCCCAAGACTAATCATTTCTCTCCTTTATTTCAAACTTTGAATTCTCTTTTCCCTCCAACTAAAATATGTGCTCCTTTTCCTCAATTTCAAAATTTTAAAATTTCTTTTCCCACCAACCAAAATATGTGCTTTTGACTTGGTCAAAGTGGTGATGACAGTTTTGCCACCGGCTTCTTTTGTAATTACATTCGGTGTCCTACACACACATAATTACAATTTAGTCCATAAAAATTATCATAATGTGCACATAAATCTCAAATGCTCATGGTTATGCAATAGAGAATTAATGCTCATGGCCCTCAATTTTAATTTATTATTAAATAATATCACCAAATTAATCAATTTACGTGAAAGCTCCAATTTAAATGCGGAGTTGAGGTTAACTATGAAATATGCATAATTACCTAATTATATGCACATGAAATGGTGTACATGCGATAAATTATCATATAAAATGGACACTTATCACACCCCCGAACTTTCTCATTACTAGTTCTTTAGCAATGCAAATAAATTAAAATTTAGGACTAACAAAAGTTTGTAAAAATCATACTCTCATATCCAACTCTCCCTTCATAGAATCAACCAAAGATTAGGAATCTGGAATCATTAATGCACACTAGCCTTATGTAGGAACTTAATAGTACATGATCAAGAATTCAAATCAAAGCTCAATAGCACTTGTGCATGTGTAATTACCAAATCCACAGCTTACATAATTGCATCCCCCATTCGCTATTCTAAGTAAATGCCTTTCAACCCTGTACCTCTTAGATCAAAGCATTAAGTATATTCATTTTTTGTCTGCCTTATTGCTTTGTCCCTTTGGGATCTTTTATACCACACATAATGCTGCACTACCCTTCACTACTCAACGCGAATCTTGACTCTTGCCTTAGGAGAAGCAGGCCCGATTTCACAGATCAAGGTTCCCTTTTCCATTTTACGCGAACCTCAACACGTCTTAAGTGAAGTATGCCCGGTTACTAAAACTAGGGACATTTATCATGGTAATTTTTTTGTACTTATTTGATAGATAATTTTGGCAGAAAACTTTTGTAAAAAGATCTCTTTTCTTAAGAAGTGCAGAATATCAGACAACATACAAAAAATAACAGAGGGCTTGTCTTGCTTATTTCATTAGTATGCAACATGAATTTCTTTTTTCTAAAGTGCACATGAACTTTAAAGGGATTCTTATATTAGTTTTCTATGGCTAGATTGACTAAATTTCCCATCATCCTTCTCCCTAGTCTTTTCTATTTCAGAATTATTTTTAATTTAAGCATGAATCATGAAACTCAAAATGGAGTTTACATCTTTCTACTTTCATGCAACGATGACATGCAAGAAAGAACTCCTATCAAGTTGTACTATATACATCATGCAAATTTTCTCTTCCCCCCAAACTTGAATGACATTGTCTTCAATAGCATATAGAAATAAAAGATCAATGTAGCAATAAATACTGTTGAGTAGGAAGGAGACAACCTGATATGCGAGGTGAAAGACTCCTTTAGAATAACGACGACATCTCTTTCTCCTTGACCTGCCTACTGAAACACATTGAAACAAAAATATCAAACAATAAAAAACTTTGGGTTGCCTCCCAAAAGCGCTAAGTTTTCCGTCTTCAGCCAGACGCATGTGACTTATTTACCAAAATGTTGATTTTATTATGAGCCACCAAATGATTTTGTTTTTCTTTGAATTCCAGTCTCCATGCCTTAGGAGGAAAAGATGATGCAGATGAATCCATGGGCTAAAAAGATTCCAGGGTGGGTCTAAGAGTTCAAATGGGCCACCTTGGTTAGAGAATGGAAGAGGAACATTGTTAATGATCATATCATGATTGACAAAATATTCCACTTTAAGGTCTTGATAAGGTGGGAACAAATCTATGCAGATCGTATTATCTTCCAAAGATTCTTTTATTTTGGACTTTTCCATGATTAGGTTGAGATGAGAAAAATCAGGAATGTGAGCGGTATCAAAAGGTTCCACCACAAGCTCAATGTCTAGGAGACAAGGATAAATGAGATGAACATGCTTCTCAATACAGTGTTGGTCATGAATTTCAGGTGGATCCGACCAATCAGCTTGAAGAATGACAGAAGTATCCACGGAATTGCCGAGGTCAGAAATGATCACAAGATCTATATCTTTTCATAGATCAAGAGTCGCCTGATAAAAATGATTTTCATGCACAATGTCCAACTCTTCGTTAACCCAAGATGAATGGTTCAAATATTCATTTTCCACCCTCACTTCTTCTTCATCCTCATCTTCAAACAAAGAATTATAAAATTCAGGAAGAGTAAAATGATTGGAATTTTGAAATTCATTTTTCTTTTCCTCTCCCCCCAACTTAAAACTGTTTGACTCCTCACAATTTTCTTCATGATTTTGCTCGGCCTCCTCAAATTGATTTTCACTAGCTTCCTGTAATTCTTCCTGATATAACTGTTCCATATTCTCCTCATTGTCAAAATTGATTTGATTGTTGTTGAGTTGAGGGTTAATGGGTTGATCATTTAGACTAACATTATAGTCAGAATCAAGAAATTGATTTTCAAAGTTTGAAGTGGAGTAGCTAGCTATTTGGTCCATCTCCAGCCCCTTAGCAAGTTGGTTTAGTTGGGCCTGAATGATTTGACTTTGAGCTTCAATGGACTATTGTTTGGCCAAGATGAGCTGAGTCATTTGATTGAACCTATCCTCCTTATTGAAATCAAACTGTGGAAGAACTGGATAAGATGGTTCATAATCAGACTGAGGTAGATAACAATCTGAGTGGTAATCAGTCTGATAATGGGGAGGAGGGGCATAGATGGGCTGTCCTTCATATTAGGCTTGACCGTAAGGATCATTTGAGTATGAAGCCCAATTTGGAAAATTTTGATCTGGAGGATATTGAACAGGGTCTTGATGAGGTTCCCAAGAAAATACTTGCAGGTTTTTCCACCCAAAATTAAATGAATATGTGTGATAAGAAGGGGTGAAAAAATATGGAGGTATTTGAGCTTGCTCTTGGGTAAAAGAAGAAAGTTGACCCGTAGAGAAGTGTGAATTTTCAAAATGGGTTGGGCCGTGTTGAGTGAGAGGTGAAAATTGATTTTGGCATTCATAATGGGCCAGCCTGGTCCACATGTGATTATTTTTCTAAAAATTACGTGGTCGCATTGAGGAATTTGATTGCATGGCCAAGAGTTAATCCAGTTTGTAGCTTACTCGGTCTAATGTATCTAACTTGTGCTCCCAATCCATAGATGCAAATTTTTTAAAGACTTTTTTTTGTTTTAATTTTTTTGTTGTTTTTTTGACAATAATAAGGACGAAGAAAGAGAAGAGGAGAATTTTTTTTATTATTTTTTATTGCAAAACACAAACAAGTTAACACAAAAATTACTTAATGGCCTAGATGTGACCTAGACCTACAAATGGGGTTTCACAAAATAGTTAAAATATAACTTAAATCTGCCCTCAAAATTTTTCACCGGCCAGGTAAGAGGTGGGGTAGTGGGAGGCTCCCCCTACTTTCGTAGAGTCCTAATTAAATAATCACTTGCCCACTTATGGCGTTTACCGTTGACCTCTAGCCTTAGACACCGGTTTCCAAAATAGGATAGACTCACGTTATATTAAAACCATAGTGTGATCCTAGAGCCAATGTCAACTGAATTTTATTTAAGGCTTAGGATATGCAAAAATGCAAGGGTGATGATGATTTGTGGGCCAAGGAAGGGTGATGAAATCCCCACCTTATGTTATTTAAGATAGCGCCCTTAATGTGTTTTAGAAAATGAAATGCAACACACAATGGTAAATAAGAGATTTGGAATACAAATGCATGAACAATTAATTTCTAAAATAAAACACAACTAATGCAACCTAAATGATGCATGACCTAAAACATGGAGGTGTGGTTTCTAATATTGTAATGAAAGCTTTTATTAAGTTCAAGTGCTTTTTTTTTTTCATTTGTGAACCTATCTAACCACCATGATATAAACTAAAAATAAATAAATCACATGAAACATTTTTTTGATTTTTTTTAGAATTTTTAGGAATTTTTATGATTTTCTAAGATTTTTAGGAAATTTTCTGATTTTTAAAATTTTCAAACAGAACAAAACCTATTCTTACGTGTATTGACCTTTAGCGATGCTTAAATAACCATGATTTTGACATTTCTGATTTTTTGCCCCTTTTTGCTACAGTTTTTAGTACTTTAGCGACGCTTTCTGCCCTCTTCATTTTCTGGTTTTCTGATTTTTTTCTGTAAAAAAAAAATAGAAAACTTAGTATACCAATATATACAAAAGCATAAGGATTTCTAACTAAAAAAAAATATTTCCTCCCCGCAAACGGCGCCAAAAATTGATAACGCGGAAGCGTATGTCGTTACTACACACGTGCTAACAATCTTAAAACCAAACTCGCACAAAATGATCAAAAGAGAACGTAGTACTATGGCAAGTACTGGTCGAATCCTCAGGGAAGAAGAGACTTTTAGAGTTAAAAACCTTGGAGTCCTATGGAAAACACTTGTGATTTTACTTTGCTTAAAGAAAAGAGTGTATGAAAATAAATATATCTAAAGAATATGAGAGGGATTGAGAAGAGAAATTTGAAAAAGGGAGAGAGAAAAGAGAACACAATTTGCCAAAATAAATTTTGTTGCTAAAGACATGAAAATTATAATCTATGAAAATTGAGATTACAACCAATATAAACTACGAGATAAGTGATGAAACTAGAGCCATGAGAGGATGATGAACGCCATCGTCTCCTCCTCGCTGAGCCTTGGAGAGGATCACTATGCCTTGAGGGAGATCGTCATGGAAAGAGGTGGATGAAGAATCCGTTGTCGTCCACGTCATGAGCCTTGGAACGTCGCCCGCCTTGATGTGCACGTCGCCATGAAAGGAGAGTTGTGGAGGATAAACTTTGGAGAGAAATATAGAGAGGAATGTAAAAGGGTTTGTGTGGAGATGAAGAAGGAAGGAGATGAGAGAGTAAAACAAAAATACTAAAAATAGAGTAAGAATAAAATTAAAATAACTTTGAAACCCAGAAGAATTAGAGAAAGGCAAAGAGAAAGAAGTTGAAGAGGCGGAAGCGAGGAAGAACTTTGATGAAGGGGGCAGAGAGAGAAAATGTGAGGAAGAGGGTGAAATCGGAGGATGAAAGAGACAATGGGAAAAATGCAGATGAACAATAAAAAATGTAGAATAGAAACTAATAAAATTGAGAATAACATGAAAACTAAGGAGAGTTGGAAAAGAAGAACAAGAGATATTTGAAGAAATTTTAATGATCTACAACTTTTGTGAATCAATCAGAAACGGAAAAAAATCACAAAGGGGTGAAAACTTGAGAAGAACAGGGGGACATAGGTTCAGGTGAATAGTAAATGTGGAAGATGAAACCTTGAAAATTAGAAGATAATGTGAAAACTAAGGAGAATTAGATATTGACAAAGAAGACAAAGTTGGAGAGCACTTAGAAATGAAGAATTTGTGTGAAGACTGCAAGAGGAGAAGAGGAAGAGAAGGGGGTGAAATAAGAGGAAGAATAGAGAGAAACACTGATTCGTAGATGAATAGGGTAGTATAGTGAAAAACATGCAATAACTTAACAACCAGAGGGAATTAGAAGCTGATGTAGAAGTAGAAGTTGTAGAGAATTCAAAAATGAAGAACTTTCATGAAGATAACAAGAGGAGACAATGAACTTACGTGAGAGAAATCGGCGACCTAAGATGTGAGAGGGAGAGAGAGAGTGAAAAATTGCCAAAAGAAGAACTCCCTTTCTCCTCCTTGTCATGAGTTATTTATAGGGAAACTTAAGTCAATGGAGGGTGGAGATTGTGTCAAAAGGAGATAGATGACTGGGATTTAGGTAGAAGATGATGTATGGGGAAAAGAAAAAGGAGGTGGGCACCCCCTCCTTGGACTTTGGGCAACCCCTTTCCCAAGACTCATCATTTCTCTCCTTTATTTCAAACTTTGAATTCTCTTTTCCCTCCAACTAAAATATGTGCTTCTTTTTCTCAATTTCAACCTTTTGTGATTTATTTTTCCTCCAACCAAAATATGTGCTTTTGACTTGGTCAAAGTGGTGATGACAGTTTTGTCCCCAGCTTCTTTTGTAATTACCTTCGGTGTCCTACACACACATAATTATAATTTAGTCCATAAAAATTACCACAATGTGCACATAAATCTCAAATGCTCATGATTATGCAATGGAGAATTAATGCTCATGGCCCTCAACTTTAATTTATTATTAAATAATATCACCAAATTAATCAATTTACGTGAAAGTTCCAATTTAAATGCGGAGTTGAGGTTAACTATGAAATATGCATAATTGCCTAATTATATGCACATAAAATGGTGTACATGCGATGAGTTATCATATAAAATGGACACTTATCAGAAGGCATGCGGCAATTCTGGAAGAAAGCAATAAATGACTACCGCATCGACTATCAGAGTGCATTGGTGCCCTTACAACTGACAGGAACGAGTGAAAGGGCACTCAGCATTGTCTTGTTCATCGTTCACCCAAACGAAACACATTTTTATAAACGAAACTACGTTATCGATGGAAGAACAGCCCCTGGGGAGGGATGATTTATTGTCACCCACGAAGGGTGTGGCTTCAAGCCATTATCGCTCGGAAAGGAAACGAAATACCCCAAGACGAGCGATCATAGGATCTGTTATTGATTTGGTCTAGAGGTCCTCCTCACGGTCAGGGGAAAGTCAAGAATCTCGACACGTAATCGGTAGAAACAATCGGCAATTCAACAGAAATAGAGTAGTAAGAGGGAAGTATATTCAAGCCATAATAAACGGAGGGGGTCGAAGCCCTCTTTTATTCACTTTCTCTGTAGATTACATCAGAATGAGGGATGAGGATTACAGAACTTGGAGAAATTCCAAGGAGAAAAGAAAAAAAAACTTCAGAGGAAGAAAGGAAGAACTAAAAAGAAAAGAACACAGAACCGAAGGAGAACCATAAGGCCCCTCCGAGACCCACCTTATTCTTCTTCCTCCTATCCTCTTTCGATCGGTCCCACTTCTTCTAATTCTCTGCTCTGATGGATTCTCTCTTCTTCTGATTTTCTCCCTTCTCTTTTCTTTCGAAATCCTCATAAGTAGATGCCCAAAGCAGGGTATCGGAACTCGGATGGGATGGGTGCACTGCCACCGCCTCAGCGTCAAAGGTGCCACCGCCTTAGCATCAGAGACGCCATCACCTCAGCATCAAGGGCACCACCGCCTCAGTATCAAGTGCGCCACCGCCTCAGCATCAAGGATGCCACCGACTTGAACGAGGTAGCGCCACCAACTCGACCATTCAAAGGCACTTTTGTAATTTTTTCATTTTACCTTGAAATTAACCCGGTGAGTGCTCTTCTTCCAGAGTAGCTTCGGGGTTGGTGTAGTAGTCCCAGACTACGTTTTGAAGTTTTGATTCGGTGCTTGCGCAGATTTTCAGGATGTGCAGAACCCGAACCGGTTTTCTTAGGATTTGTACTGATTCGGCCTTCGGCACTATAGTTCATGCGACCAACTCCACTTCACATATATGCTGGATATCCTTATCGAGTGGACTATCCCTGGAAGTATTTTTGTCCTGGCTGGGCGTCCTTATGGCCACTTACGGACCTTTACGGTGCGATGCGTACCCGAGTCGAGTAACCCGGGTTTTCTTCTGATTTGGCATTCGACACGTTGACTCGTGCCGCCAACTCCATGCTGTGGACACGTGGGGTGTCTTCATTAGGAGGGGCATCCCTCAAAGTATTTCTATCATGATCGGATGACTTTCTGGCCACTTACGGACCACTTCGGCATTTCATGTATCTTGATCGGATCACTCGGATTTTCTACTGATATTGCCCTCGGTTATTTATTCCGAGGTGTCATGGACATTTCTTCATCTCAGGGAGGTTTCTTCATCAGGCGGGAGCCACCTGTTACATTCTTGTCTCGGTGGGACGGGGTAAGAGGTATATCGGGCACGATCATCTCGATGTCAGTTTCATAGGCTCTGACCATCAATGGGCCTTAAGCGAGCTGTGGTGGGTGTGTGAACCTGAGATGACAGAATGTTGATTCCCTGACACCTCCTGTAGGGTGGCCTGAGGCTTCAGTGGTCTGAGTGGATCTGCCTTTAACTTTCGGTTGACTCCTTCGGAAAGCGTGATCATGCTTCGATCATATTTTGTGTGCCAACAAATGCTCCCCAGCCGCGGATGTCGCGTGCGAGGGATGAGCGGAGCGAGGTTCGCAAATGTATTTGCTTTATTGGGCTTGACACGTGGGGCCCACGTTGTCTCGAGTCGGCGACACGACTCAGGGATGTGAATCAGTAGCGACTCGAAGCTTGAGTCGGTGGACATTGGGGTTTGAGGTGGTGGGGATCACCATATACCGAATCGGTGGCCATTGTAGCCTGAGGCGGTGGGGCGCTTCGGGTTCAAGTCGGTACGTGCCGAGTCAGTGGCGCGCTTCAGATTCTAGTCGATGGTGACATGGGCGTGCCGAGTCAGTGGCGTTTTAACATCATTGAATCGAGCTCGCCCCGCACCCATAAAACCCTCCACATTCTTTTCAAGGGTTTGAAACCCTTCTTCTTCGGGCCCTCTTTCTTCCTCCCCTTTTCTTCTGTCCGCGGTGGCTAGCTTCCACGGCTGGTAAGAGCGGCTATCATTTTCTCCTCTATCTCCGGCGAGCACGGCGGCACAGCCGGTGGGCTTCCCACCTTCTTATTCTTTCTCTTTCCACGACTAGCAAGGGTAGCGACGGCGAGTGGTTTCTTCCCCTTCCTCTTGTTCTTCCCGTGGCGACTAGGGCGGAAGAGACGGCAGAGGGAGGCGATGCCATTCTCCCTTTTCTGCTGCCGCCGTTCCCCTTCATTTTTTAACGATAGCGGTGCCGAGTGCGGTGGCCGAGGGTGAGGTGGCAGCGCCATGGGGCGATGGAGACCACCGTCGCGGCGTTAGCGGGCCTCAGACCCAACGGCATTTAGGGTTGATCGTGGGCCTAAAAACACAACATCATCAACCATTGCAGGGGCTCGTCCCTCATTTCACACAATGGCTGCAGGAGGTCCCTCGTAGGCTAGTCCTCGGGACCGATACTCCTGTTGTCCATTTGGCCCAAGTGTTTATCGCTTGTGGCTTTGCTTTAGGGACCGTCCTGGCCTAGCGAGTGGACGTGTTCCCCTTTGTTCTCGGACCCTCCCGGCTAATGGGAAACTCTGCCGAATTTTCTTTAGGAATTTTCTTAGCATCATTCCCCTTGTTCAGACTTTATCTTTTCTTTGGTTGCAGCTAATGTCTCTAACAACCTCTTCTGCGGCTGCCCAAGGGACGGGCGCGTCTGCCATGGCTCAACCGGTGATAACATGCCAGAACGTGAATGAACTCGATCAAGGGCAAGACCACCTAGCCATTGTTTCAGAATCGTCAGATTCAGAGATCGATTCAATAGACGCCGGTCGTCTGCCCATTTCTAGCAGAGATAACTTCCCCTTCGACCGGAGTCAGAGCTGCCGGGTCAATTTTTCGATGGACAAGCACTTGATGGCTTTCCTCCACGATTTCTACTTAATGGGAAAGCGTGATATTTTCACAGTGCGAGTAGCCAAGTACAATATTCTCTTAAACCGAGATAGCCTGATCGGTTCAGTAGTGAGAAGCGAACCGATTTATTTCCCAGGAGACACCAGGCAAAGGGACGCCATTACCGGCGTGCTAGAACTGAGTCCGGAACAGGGCATGTTGACTCGCACCCCTAAATTTACTCCGACAAGGTGGGACCTATCAGCAGGCATTGTTCACAAAGAGAAGCCCATATTCAGCCTTTTCCTAGCCCCGTTGAAGTGGGGGTTCAGAGAAGAGCCATTTCTTTTAGATTGTTTGGCAGTCAGGTTCAAACATCAGATTGCCGTGGGCTGGTTTGCTGATTGTAAAGCCACCGATGCTCATGCTTTTAGATACGAGATTGTTGAATTTACTGAGTACGTACTCCAGAATTATGGTCCCATCCTGATGAAGGCTAGAGTGTACCATAGCATATATGCATCCCGCTTTCGCTACCCTATCTTGAAGGGCTTGTGCTGTGGCATGATGGAGACGTTTTGTCCCGAGTACAACACCTTCTACACTGCGGAAGGGGAGACTTCCTTAGACTTATGGAGTCTACATCAACCTTCTAGTCTTCCAATTGATGGCGAACCGTATGAGGAGGTCTGCTGGCCTGACTTGATTAAAGACCGCACTGACGGTGAGGGCCGCTATCATATCGGATTTGTATATCGGTACCTCATGAATGTGTACCGTACGTTGTGGCTGTCCATTCAAAATACTACGGAGTCTTCTTCATCCCGCTCGCACAAGGAGCGAAAACGAGTGTGCCTGGGCTTATGGCTGGAATACTTCTTCACAGGCGAGCCGAAGTACAAAGATTTTCCTTCTATCGGAATGGCACCGAACAGACTGAAGACGCGGTCTCTCCGGAAGACTCATTTATCTTCTTCTCTTCGCAGAGGGCGCCAGAGTGGTCCTAACCCAGCGGGATTGGACCCCATTACTCATTGTACGGCCTACTTGACATATTGGCTGTGCACATTTGCCATGCCACAAGGCGATGAAACAGTCATTCGCGCCGAAGCCATATATTCGGCGTGCTTAATGGCATGGGGTGTGAAGTTGTCCCTCTGCCCCACAGCATTATGTTTGACTTACAAGATGTTGGGAGACATCCACCATAGCCTTCTCCCAAGAACCTTGTGGACCTTGGGCCCTCTTCATTTCTTCAATGCTTTGGTGTGTTCATTATTTCCTGAGTTTTCTCCCAGGTTACTGCAATCTCCAAACTTGTTCCCGAGAATGTTAGAGTTTGCCGATGCCGAGCCACAACAGGTGTCAGATCAGCTTTTCTCGATCAGGGGGCAATTGACGAAAGTGCCAATGAATGCTCCTGGGGCCCTGCATTTCTGGTGTTTTGCTGCTCATTCAAGCCCCTTGGCGAATCGGCTAAGAGAATGCAAATTCGGCGAAGTTGAGCAGTATATTCACCCTATCTTGGGCAAGCTCAGTGATAAGCCGTCATTAGAGCCAGAGTTGGTAGATTGGGCTTTGTCCATTAGACCCAGTGTTCTGGTATTTAGAAAGGGCATCAGCACTTACATAGAGGCCTATTACCCCTTCAGGTTTAGCAGAAATTTTGGTTATGACCAACAAATTCCTTCCACTTCAGCACAGTTCCCATTAGAGAGTCGATCCAGAGGAAAATCGGCCGCTGTCGAAGAAGCCGTACATGGTGGGATTATTTTCATCTCCGCGAGGCTGCTTCTTTTTGAATGCCAGATTTTGGGCGTTTTCCCTGAGTGACGCCAGAATATATTAAATGGTGGAATGCTCGCACTAGCTTCTATCGGCTTTCTCGAAACGACTGCTGGGACATTGCCGAGCGTCGGTTCTTGAGCTCCCAACTTTCCGCTGTGTTTGAAATTGACCCTTATCATCTGCGGAGGATGAAGTCCCGTAAAGATGCTGAGGTACAGGCCTATTTGGCGGCATGGAAAGCTATCAAATGGGAGAAGTCCAAGCCACAGCCGGTGCTTCCAGAGATTAATAAAGACAACTTCACAAAGGCTCTCCGGTGCCTGTGTACAGTTAGCAGCAAGAGTGTAATACCCTGGATTCTTATTGAATCTTTCGGATCCTTATCGGAGTGCTTTGGGATCCCTTTTGTGGGTCCTGACTTGAGTTTTACGATTCGTGTGGATTTTTCTCTCGTACAAGTTACGGAACCCTATGGTGAGTTTATTTCTTAGTTAATCGACTCGAGAACGCTACAGTTGCGATGTACTCTTTGAGAGGATTGTTTTGACTATTTTTACGTATTTTTCTGAATTAGAGAATTTTTGGCTCAAAAATCAGAATTTTTGGAAATTAGGAAAATTCCTAATTTCTTTTCCTTTTTCTTTTCTTTTTCTTTTTCCTTTCCCTCATTCGCGTGCGACCCTCTCTTTCTCCCATTTTCTCTCCTCTCTCACCTTCTCTACTCCGGCAGCAGACGGAGGAGGCATGGGCAAGCAGTGGAGATGCTGTGGCAGTGATCGAGTGCACGATGGGGCGAGGATCGGACCGTTTCTGGCGCGATCCCAAACGGTGGATTCAAAGCCGGCGGTCGAGCTCGCGATGCAGTTTTCGACGTTGTTTAGTCACTACGGTGCACATAATCTTTGGTGGAGGTAGGGAGACGGATCACCTACTTCTCCTCTGCATTTTCTGTAATTTTGCGTTGTTCGGTGCGAGAATGAGCGGGTTTTGGGTTGTTTTGGGAAAATCATACTTTTGGGGAGTTCGTAGGGTTCGCCAAAAAATGGCGACAGTTTTTAGATCGGTTGGTACCGTTCGAACCCCTAGAATGTTAGCGTTCCAATCCCTGTGTTTTCGTGTCGATTGGTGGTCATTCGGGACCGGTAGGAGCCCGGGAACCCATGTGGTTCTATTTGGGTCGATTCGGTAGAAACACCCATTTCCTGCGTTTTTGGTGTCATTTGGACCCCTTCCAGTCTGTGGAAGGCTTGTCTGGTCATTTGGGCTGTATCCCCATCGTTTAGACGCATATGGGGCATGAAAAGGCCAAGATCGGTCGATCCCATCTTTTTCCCGCCGTGACGCCCTACACGGTTTAAGAGTAACCGTTTTAAAGCTTTGGCGGTCCAATAGAGACCATTTTGTCTATGGAACGGTTCAATGTGTAACCATTCCATTTATGTCGGTTCGGGTCTACGCGGTCGTGCGACAGATTGTTTTATGGATTGCACGGCCCTTGTCTAGCAGTGCGGTGCCAGTTGAGCGGGCAATGGCTGGCCGTGCCATTCCCCTCATTGCGTTGAACGGCACATGGGTGGCCATGTTGTGTCCGTTGAACGACCAATGTCTAGCCATTCCGTTTCCATCTGTTTCAATCGTTGCTTTGCACGGGCAATGTCTGACTGTGCTCTGCCCTTGAATGGCCTGTGGTTGGCCGTGCCATTCCCTTCCCTGATTTGAACGGCTAGTTGGTGGCCATGCTGTTTGGTTAGCACGGTCCCATGTCTGACCGTTTAGTTTGATGGAGCGGCTTCTCATTAGACTGTTCCATGTCTTGGGCGGTCCTTTGTCAGACCGTTCTGGACCGTTTTGATTGGGTTGCTATTCTAAGTCGGTTGGCCTTGGCGGCCTGACCATCGTCTGTCTTGTCATTGTAGCACCTTTCTTAGGCTGCTACAGGTCCGTCTATCTTAGGTCCATGTCTTAGGGTGGTTAGTCTAGCGGTTCACTGTTGGACTGCTGAGTCCGTGTGGCGTGTCTGTTATTGACTGCTTGGTGGTTTATCTGGGCAGGTCAGTCGGAGTTTGACTGAGTCTAGCGGCCATAGCTTTGACCGCTACAGTCACCTCGTGGGCATGTCTATGACCGCCAGTGTATGTGCCTCTGTGTATGTACAGAGTGTCGCTTTCCAACGTTTTGGTTTCCGATTGTCTTAGCTCGACCCTGTGGTTTGTCCGTCGTCCCGTGGATGTCTCTGGATGTCCTATGAGGGCTATGACCATGATATAAGGTCGTCAGGCATGCCTTGGTTTCTGTACTGCTGTACAGTCGTTGCCAGGTTCTGGTCAACCCGGTGTGACCTAGTGGTTGACACGTGACCTTGTGTGCGTCTCGGCTATTCTGGATAGATCGAGATAGTGATTCTAGGTGCCTTGAGGTATCATCTTACCTCGGTCTATGTGTCGGCTGTGTTGAGGGTCTTGGTGATTCCTCAGGTCTCCATGAGTCATTTTATGTGGATGTGTCGTTTCTTCTGGCTTAGGATTAGACCGATTGGTGGCTTGTTCCGCCATTACTCGACGATCTTGACTTCGAGTCATGAGACTCAAGGATCATTGTGTTAGCAGGTCTAGTTGTCTTATCCTGAGTCTGTTGGCAGTTTGACTTGTTACCTTGGTGCTTCGTAGTACGTGCGACAGTGCTTTCTCCGCCTGTCTGTACTCCGGCACTCGTGTTTCCGAGTCTCTGTGTCTAGTGAGCCTTCACTAGTCGTAGCCTGACGACACGTTCCTGGTGTCGGCCCACCTGGGAGTGGTGGTTGAGGCAGTTCCCCGAGATACGGCTTTTAGGCTAGTTTTCATGGGCCCATGCTTTACGGTAGCGTCCTGCTGGGGGGGAAAACTAGCTAGAGGCCTGGCTCTAGGCATGAGCTAGTGTGTGCACACGTGGTCATGGGTATTTGGACGAACGTCGACAGGCGTGACCCTTACTAGTCACTCGTTACTGAAGTTCCTATTCTAGTTCAGTGAGTATCTCAGTCTCTGTCATTCTCGGCGTCCGTAGCGAGATACTTGTGGCGCAGTGTAAGACGTCAGTGGACGTATCTGGCTGTTCTTCTAGTGGGGAGGTGCTTCCGTCACGTGACACGTGACTCTCGCGTTTCTTACACTTTGTGTCGTGACCTTTCCGGGTTAGTCTTTTCTTGGCTATACCCGAGATTAGTGTTGTGTCGCGTGCACGATGCTCTAATCGTGTGCATCTGTGTCTATTGTCTGTCTAGATCTTTTCTAGAGCCTTTGCCAGGTTTCGTGGTATTTAGACTTTGGGCTAATGATTGGCTGATGGATCGGTAACTCCTGACTTTGTGAGATCAGGGTTTGCCCTTCTGTCATTATTTGGAGTAGCTTAGGGAGTCGAGCTTCTCTCGGTAGCCGTGTTCTCATTTTTCACGGCTTTGCTTTTCCCTTTTCTTTTAGCAGTTTCTACTCCTGCCTTTACTGCTTTCCTTTATAGCTTTCTAGTTGTAGTTTAGCTTTTCTTGCTTTACTACTACTACTGTTTTAGTTGTTGTTCTGTGTTACTGCGTTATTTTTCAGTGGGGATCTGCGTGACCCCTACTGAACCAGTGACACGAGGCTCACCCCTGCTTTTCAGGTGTGGTGCTCTTCTTCCTTCGCGGTTCCTAGTGTGCCATGCTTGTAGTTGCCAGCGGTACCTACGTCGGGCTTCCCCTGACCTTAGTGTACGTCTTTCTTTTTGTTGGACTGTACTTGTCTTTCCTTTGGACTCGACTCTGGTATAATTGTTAATTTTAACTGTTAATTAAAAAGTAATTTTATTTCTACTACTTTAGCAAACCTGATTAATAAAATTTAATTGTTTACTGTTATATCTGCGACTTCAATGTACTACATGACAATCCTTTTATCCCTTCGAAGCTTTACATCTTTTGGGAGGCTTCACGGGTTCCAAGTGGTATAGGGTCTACTCGGTAGTCCTATCGGGTATAGCAGGTATCTAGAGTCCGGGTCATCACAGAGAGGATTGCTCTTCAGCAGTTTCCGCTACCAGTGGAGGAGCCTATCACAACCCCGGCTTCATGGCGCCCGGAGACTGATCGCCTGTGCCCGTATAGGAGTTTTGCAAGGAAAGAAGATCGGGGTCCCTCCCTGTATAGTCAAACCTCTTGGCTCTTTGTCTTGTTGCACATTCATGGCCTTTCGATTACCGACAAGGCCGAGGCAATATTGGAGAGGCCTCTCTTCATTGCCTTCAAGGATGCAGACGGGTGGGGTATGGACCACCTCGGCTTGTACTATTGTCTTTCTGCTCGTGGCCGTGGGGACCTAGCACTTCTAGCCGAACATTGTGCCAAAATTGGCGACATCTGCTGGTTGATTCGGGAGGGAGCCTCCAGGAATAAAGAGCCCTCCTTGTATTATTGGGCCCTTTCTCCATTGTATTCGGGCCCGCCAGGTACATGCTGTGTCATTATTGCTTGCTCCTTTAGTTATATGCATATGCGTCTCATTCATATAGCCACCATGAGGATGCATCATTTCTGTGTAGATTTCCCGGCCTCTAAAGTAACTTTAGAGTATCGATCTTTAATTAACAAGGCCCAGAAGCCAAGCTATTTTGAATCTCCACCTGCTGCCCCGACTACCACGCCTTTACTCGCCAGGGGTTCTCGAAAGCGGGAGAGGTCTAAGGTCAAGGAGGTAGTTTCTCGGGCTAAGAGGGCCCGGGCAAAAGTTGCAGTAGAGAAGAGGACTACGCCTATGGAGCCTGTCATTCCATTGCCCAATATTCCGACCTTCAGGGAGTTAGAGATAGCACAGGGGCAGGCGGCTTCCGCAGCATCTATATCTCCCTTGAGCTTCTTTCCGGGGTGTGACCTTGGGGCTTTGTTATTTCTGCTCCTTTTATCTAAGCACCACAATCTGTTCTGTCCCAGCTGTCAAGGAAATGGTAGCTAGTGGCGGTGCGGAGGAGGTTGGGGCACTGAGACACCCATCGCTCCCGTCACGATGAAACTTCGTTCTCCAACGCCTAGTCATGGCGGTGAAGTTAATATTATAGCTTGCGGGGCCTCAATTGCAGGCACCTCATTTTGTTGTTTTTCTTTTTACTCATCATTCTTATCTATTTAATCATTCAGAGATTGCTCCTTTGGACCCTGCTGAAGCTTCTCCTGCAGCATCTCCTGTTCAGAGTATCCGGCCAACCTGACGGTGCTCCAAAAGGCTCGTTGAACTAGCCATTAAGAAAGTCTCTTCAGGAGTGTCTCTCGATAGTTCTGTGCGCCTGACCAGCCCCGGTAGGGTAGCAGCAGAACTGACTGAAAGTTCTTCCTCGGAGGAGCTTGTAGACTATGAACCCTCCAGTGATGAGGATGAGCAAGATGTGGGGTCGGATGCTAGCACACCTTCCCTATCGTATGGAAGTGATTTTGCTGCATTCAGCGCTCCCCGATTAGCATTGGGCCTTTCAAGTTCACCAGGTCCCGAGCGGGAAATTTCTTCGGCTTTGACGTAGCCAGACTTGGGAACCCTGGGGGCCACCAGTTCAAGCCTTGCTTCCTTGGAGGTAATCTTTGTGTTCTTCCATGTGAGCTTCAGCCATGTCTTCTAGCATGTGTATCTGAATGTCTGACACAGCTCTTGGTTTATTTCTTTTCTTTCTTTCCTCAGGAGCCCCTGATTTCAGTGCGGTTGAATTTGCCAGCAGTGGTTGCTACCACCGCTTTCTCCCCCTTTCAAGCAACAGGGACGGCCTTCACCCCGATCGCGAGCATGTGTGGACGTCAAAAAATGATGACGATGATGATCATATGACACTCGCGTCTATGCGTTCAAGTGCAAGTCGAAGACGAGAGGGCCGCACAAACCCATACCTCGCCCAACCAGGACGAGAACTCACTTGGTGGTCCGCCATCCGTTAAGGAGGCCCTCGGGCAGAAGATACAGCTACAACTCTCCGACCGGCCACGCCGAGAGCAGAATCAAAGAAAAGCCGGGAACTCCGGCACAGTCTCGACATGAACCGAAAGTTACGCAATGTCTGGGACCAAGCCCCAAAGGCTACAAATGGAATATTATGGAGGCCACACATTACAACTAGAACATTCCGGGAACGCCAACACTCGAATAAATGGCTGCGACTTCAAAAAGAATCCATTTGAGGCTTAAAACGGCGCGGAAGGGCCTTAAACCGGTGCGCTCTAAACCGACGCGCTCTAAACCGGCGCGCCCCTTCAACATCTTAATCCGGCGCCCCCAAAACCGGCGCGCCCCATTTCCCATTTGCCCTTGAGGTTGCCTTAATACGGCGCGCTACTATTCCTTGGGCTTTAAGCCTTTCCCCCTCATCCTGATGCTAATCCGGCGCGCTCACCCCCCCGCGCCGGTTTAACCCCATCCTATCCCGTCGGCATGTCGATGCTCTGTTTTGCACCATTATGGAGTGCAGAGAACATTGAATGCCCGACGCTCTGTCTCTGCCTCCGTTCGATAGCACAGAAGCGGCAACTGCGAAGTAGGCCCCGGCAAATCTACGAACATCCCTTCCTCGGATAAATGCCAGCGTACTGCGCAAATCAACGGACGACACCATGGCATGTCAACTTTGGATGCCTCAACGAATGAGGAGGAAGATGGTGGGAGTTCCTTCCGTCCGAGCGAAGAAAGGGCAACCGGCTATATATACTCTGCATGTTCGACAGAGAGAAGAGGATGGGCTATTGAAAAGAGAAGAGAGAAGTTGGCTTTCCCCCCGGCTGGCCATCAAGGAGAAGAGAGGGCCCTCGGCTATGCGTAGTGAAGAAAAGAAGAAGAAGAGAGAAGGAGAGGTTCCACCCGCTCGCGCCGGTAAGGTGAAGAAGAAGAAGTGAGTGAGTGTGAGAGAAGAGAGGTGAGTCGAAGGGGGAAGAGCCTGTTCTCTCTCTCTCTCCCTCGTCAATGTATTCTTTCCCCCCTCGCGATGCATTTCTTCTTTATCAAGAGATGAATCCCTGCTGTTTTAACATCTTCCCCGGTTATGTGGATGAATAAAAAGAAAAGGGCCTTTTGCGATCTTAGTATCCTCTGCTTTAATCCCCGGTTCTTTCTCCTTCTCTCCTCCTCCTCCTCATCCAAGACCCTTCAAAGCTTGCTTCTCCATAGCACGGCCTTCGAAGGAGTTCGTCACCGGATGAACATTCATGGCCCTCGTGGCAAACATCTGTCCCGCGCCGAAGATTCATCGCCCGTGAGTCGTGGTCGCTCTTGAAGGCTAGCCCTCGAGCGCTCCACACTCACACATGGGTTCGGACCGCCGTGAGGCCACTCCGATTTTTGAGGGTCACCCCGGAGCAATCCGTTTCGTGGCCTTCGCTTCTCTCCGGCAAGCCCCGGTCTAGGGGAGATGCTGCCCAATTTTCGCCTAGAGATTAAGAACACTCAAGAACAAAGAACAAACCACCTCCGAGAACAAGAACAACACGCAGCAAGCTCTGTGAATCAAACCCCTCGAACGAACACTTAAGCATTCATGCTAATTCCTTTTAATAAACAACTAGAGCAATTAAACCCCCTCTTCACCAACTTAATCCACCAAATGAATGAACAAACGGATCATTAACCCAACCCGCAGGTGAAAGAAAAGAAACACACAGCCAATCGCTTTGAAACAAACCCTCGGGAGAGTTTAATACGGCGCGGTGACTATTCCACCGCGCCGGTCTAACATCACTCTCAGAATCCCATTTCTCTATACATCTTAAAACGGCGCGCCCCCCTCCATCTCCATTTGCAATCTAAAAACGGCGCGCCCCCTCCATCTCCTTCTGTGAACACCTAAAAACGGCGCCCCCCCTCCATCTCCATTTACATCTTAAAACGGCGCGCCCCCCTCCATCGCCCATCTCCATCTCGTTGCCCGAACACGGCGCGCCCCTCTCCCCTTTGTAGATTGCTAACCCGGCACGGTTCTTGCACTAAAATGGCGCTATCCCTGTGCACCTGACACACTTATCCGGCGCGCCTCCTTAATACAAAAATGAATAAATAGCCAAAATAGAAGGGCCCAAAGAAAATAATAATAAAAGGTCAACGCTAATAAAAGAATGAAAGGAACTCTATTGTCCGTGCTTCAATTAAATTTTGTTCCGGGGGCGCTGCCCCCTGAAACCCCCGCAAGGGGCGCTGCCCCCTTGACCCCTGCGACCTGACCGGGCAGGTCGATCCGTATGTGAGGGTGCATGTTGGTGAGTTCGGGCTCTACACTTAACAATTCACTCCCCCGGACTGGGTGCAAAGAGAAAACCAATGATGCCTTGTGGTATCGGACGTGGACCTCGGAACGACCGACATGGTCATGATCCTAACACATCTCGGGCCAATAGTTCGCTAACTTGACCCGCTTCTCCCGGGATCTAATCCCGCAACCCCACATTAAACTTGTCGTGTCTACAGCAGACATTTGCATTGTTTTATCGTCATCTTTGATGCTTCAAACGTGGACTCGCGTCCGAACAATGAATGGTCTGACCGTGACCGACATGCACGCATACCTTGGAACCTTCATTTCCCCGGACTGTGTGTGAAGAGAAAAGCAATGGCGCCCCATGGCATCGGACGTGGACCTCGGGAACCCCGTTATGGCCATAGTCCGAAACCATCTCTGTCCGATAGTTCATCAGCTTGACCCACCTCTATCGGGATCCAATCCCGCATCCATATTAAACTTGACGTATCTACGGCAGACATCCGTACAGCTTTGTCGTTGTCTTCGATGCTTCAAATGTGGACTCTCGTCCGAACAGTGTATGGTCCGTTAGTGACCGACATATATCTCGGGATCTAATCCCGCGCTTGCATTAAACTTGCCGTACTCACGTCAGATATTTACACGGGTTTATTTCCGTTTACGTCTTCAATACGGATCTTTGTCCGAACCTTAAATGGTCCATGAATGACCAACAAAATCTGAACGGAACGAGACGGCTCTCATCTTCCCCGAACCCTACGTGTGGGAATATCAATAAGACCTTTGTGAGTCACGTCTGGACCTCGAGTTCACCCTAACCATGGTCATTGCCTGACCCACATCTAGGCCTATAGCCAGCTATCTCTGTATACGTCTTTGTTTTGGAATCTAGTCCCGGGACACTTTCCTGCTGCCCTTCGTCATCGAAAATATTAACGATACCCATGCGAGCCTGACTTCGACCGCGGGGGGCCCACCGCAGTATGGTCGTAGCTTGATCTTGCAGCGGGTCGACAGACTTATTGGGTTCCAACCCCTCTAACTGAGATTTAACCGAATATCTCCCGTTCCTCCGAACAATAAATTTATCGCATCGCGACATACATATGCTCCTATTTTTCCGTGACGATTACGCGTTTCTCAAGCCGGACACTCGTCCGAATATCAAATGGTCAACACACGACCTACATCTTTCGAATGCTTGCTTCCCTAGACATAGGGCTTTCCGACTTATTCGAGACCGCTATCGACTTGTTTCTCTCGATATAGTTTCCTGGCCATGAGGGCATGATTCCCGGCGATTAATCAAGGGTGTTCCCCTCTCCGAAGGGATGTAAATGACGCCGTGACCTTTATGGTGCGGCGGGTTCCAGTCCCGACACGAACCACACAATCGTCTGATTAGTCAGATCAAGCGCACAATAAATCGTCACTTTGTGACTGGCACGCCCACGCACTTAATAAACGAATAAACCCACTGAATAAACCGACTTAAAGAACCAAACAAATGAGCGTGTCGAAAAGTGCGTCCACAGCATGGTGCCCATATTAAGACAGATTGCTCTGAAATTCTCTAGCGGGCCTGGCTCTATGTTGGACACAGGTGAGTCTTCGGCAAGACAACTCCAAATCCAGTCAGCGGAGTCTGGGTCAGAACCAGCTGACGTGGCCATTACTGAGGGTGCATCAGGAGTGGAATTAGAAGAGGAACCAGCCGGGGATGCCGCTACTTTGACTATCATGGCCAACATTGAATTGGAGCAGCCAGTTCCAGTGGGACAACATGAATCGCCTCCCTCAGAAGCTGCAAGAACTCCTGAAGAGGTGGACAGTGGGACAACGGTTCCGCCGTTCGTAGCGGAGTCCGAGTCAGAGTAAGTGGCCATGATTAAATGGCATGCAGGGCCTTCTTCAGAAAACATAGAGCTCCCGGGAGAAACGACCGTCCTATCTATCACCCCCGGGACCAATTTGAAGGAAACATCAGAACCGACGGGGCAGCTGGAGTTCGCTTCTGGGAGTGCGGGCTTCGCGTCTACAGACCTTATCCCTCGGTTGGATGGAGGACTTGAAGTGCCTACCTCGACAGCTATCGACTCCGTCGTACAGACGGAAGAGCATATGACACCCCTTGTCTCCCTGTCGGCACTGCCTTCATCTTCTTCGGAGCCCGTTGATGACCTCCGGGCCGAAATTAATAGCAGTGTGGAGTTCCATCTCCCCGATGCACCATCATTTGGCTTGCAGTCCTCAGACGAGATGGTGTGGCAGAACTTAGAGACGCTCAAGCAAACTGTGCTGGCTCGTTGGGACTTATCTTACATCCAGCTGAGGGGGCTGGCTGAGTCTATATCACGCACCCTTATAGCCTTCGGTTGCCCCATGCAGGACTGGGTGCCGCGAGTAGTATTGCTACTTAAATATGTAAACCGACGACAATTTGTTGAGCACGGTTTGAGGGATCAGTTGGCCGCCCTAGCGCTTCAATGGCAAGAGTGCCATACCGCTATACGGACTTCCACAGAGTTTATCAGCGATCACATGAGTATCACCGAGGGGGCTGATGAATGAGCTTCCTTCTTGCGGCAACGAGTTTCTGAACTCCACGCCAAACTGACTCATGTCGAAGACGACTTGGCTTGCACTGAGCAGCTTGGGGTGCGATGCTCGGGCGAGGCTGAGTTAGCGAAGAAGCGCATTGGCTCTTTTCAGGAGGAGCTGCGGAGACTAGAGGCCGAGGAACGCCGATTGCAGGATCTAGCTGCCCATCCTTCTATCGGACTTCCGGCACTCGATGATATCTCTCGCCATTCGGGCCAATGATGCGTACTTTCCTCTTTTGTTTTCTTCCTTCTTTTTGTATGTAGCAGCACAGGGACTTCATGTACCCCTTTCATGCAATGATATTTTCTTCAGTCTTGCCCTACATACTTGTGCCATGCCTCAACTGTGTATTTGTTTTTCTTCCATCCCTAATGTGAGTGGAGGTACAAGACTAGCTTCACCGATCTCAGGGTATATTAGCTGCTAGGATAGGAGAGCGCTCGCGCCTTCAAGGAAAGTGCAAGGGGTTCACTCCACTACCACGCTGTGTCCCTCGAAATCAGGGCTAGGCTAAATTGAGTGGAATAGATCCTTCTAGGCTGACGCCAAAGCATTATTATATTCACCGACTGAATGAATACCGGAGCCAAGAAGTAGATTCTCCATTAACGATGACGAAGGGTCCAAATTAAAGTCTTGTTCACCGATTTCGTCAATGTTGACAAGAATCGGGGCATCATCGACATTGGGTTAAATGTCGAAGTAAGAAATGGCTTTAATATAATTAACGAGGACGAAGGGTCCAAACTAAGGGTTCAATCACTAACGCCACTGATGCTGATGACAATCAGGGTGGGTGTATTCGTCGACATTGGGTAAAATGTCGAAGCAAGAAATAGTTTTGACATCATTAACAAGGATGGAAGGTCTGAGTCAAGGTTTGAATCACTGACGTCACCGATGCTAATGACAATCAGGGTAGGTGTATTCATCAACATTGGGTAAAATGTTGAAGCAAGAAATGGTTTTAATATAATTAACAAGGATGGAAGGTCCGAGTTAAGGTTTCAATCACTGACATCATCGATGCTGATGACAATTAGGGTAGGTGTATTCATCGACATTGGGTTAAATGTCAAAGCAAGAAATGGCTTTAATATCATTAACAAGGACGGAAGGTCCGAGTTAAGGTTTCAATCACTAACGTCACCGATGCTGATGACAATCAAGGTAGGTGTATTAGTTGACATTGGGTAAAATGTTGAAGCAAGAAATAGCTTTAATATCATTAACAAGGACGGAAGGTCCGGGTTAACGTTTCAATCACCAACGCCACCGATGCTGATGACAATCAGGGTAGGTGTGTTTGTCGACATTGGGTAAAATGTCGAAGCAAGAAATAGCTTTAATATCATTAACAAGGACGGAAGGTCCGAGTTAAGGTTTCAATCACTGACGTCACCGATGCTGATGACAATCAGGGTAGGTGTATTCGTCGACATTGGGTTAAATGTCAAAGCAAGAAATAGCTTTAATATCATTAACAAGGACGGAAGGTCCGAGTTAAGGTTTGAATCACTGACGTCACCGATGCTGATGACAATCAAGGTAGGTGTATTTGTCGACATTGGGTTAAATGTCGAAGCAAGAAATAGCTTTAATATCATTAACAAGGACAGAAGGTCCGAGTTCAAGTTTCTATCACGGACGTTACCGATGCTGATGACAATCATGGTAGGTGTATTCATCGACATTGGGTTAAATGTCGAAGCAAGAAATAGCTTTAATATCATTAACAAGGATGGAAGGTCCGAGTTAAGGTTTCAATCACTGACGTCACCGATGCCGACAATCAGGGTAGGTGTATTCGTCGACATTGGGTAAAATGTCGAAGCAAGAAATAGCTTTAATATCATTAACAAGGACAGAAGGTCCGAGTTAAGGTTTCAATCACTGACGTCACCGATGCTGATGACAATCAGGGTAGGTGTATTCGTCGACATTGGGTAAAATGTCGAAGCAAGAAATGGTTTTAATCGTCGAAACAAGCGGAAGGCCTATTCCGATTGGACTTTGCCCTATAGGTGGTGTATTTTCGGTGGGTCATCTATTGGTACCCTGCTTATGAAGATGTCTTGGGAGAAAACATCTTTATTATATATATATGGAGAGGGGGATTCCTGCAGCCCACTCAAAGAGCAGACCCAACTAGGCCCAACAGGGCCCAACGTGGCAAGCTCGTCCAAGTGACAGCCCACAGGGCCCACTTGGAAAAGCCCAATAAAACAATGCTCGAGGAAACAACTCTCCTAGGCGGCCCCAAGGCTCGGAGAGCCCGAGCATCGGTCAGGTCACAGGAAGACCTGCGCACGAGCTATCCCTCCGCACGGAGGAGGGAAGCGCTAGCCGGTCTGTCCGACCCATCTCCTCACCGAGCTAGGCCTAATACCCAAGTAGGGTCGACCCCTCTAAAGCTCGATACGACCGATTGAATGTTTATCATTGCAGCCGTTAGAGTCCACAGCGGGCCGGGCGCCAAGAAGTCCAGGAGCTCCGGCTTCCCCGCGAGGATAACGCCCCCACGATGAGGCCATAAAAGCCCACGACGAGGATGTAATCTCCACCGCAGACCCCTCGACTTGCAGAACTCCAGAGGGTGGCACACTATTTAAACCTAGGATACCCTCTGGCGAAAGGTAAGTCCAAAAGGGCATTGATCCACCCCCAATTTCTGAGCACGGATCACTTCACCCCATTGGTGGAGAGGGATCTCGCGCCTTCACCTTCTCCTCCCTATCGATGCTCCCACCATTGCTCTACTGACTTGAGCGTCGGAGGATTTCACCCCAGGGAATCCCCCTGGGCCCTCTGACCCATTTCCCTATCTTGCAGTTCACAAACTTGGTGATTACCAGCCCGCTCAGGAACTAGCGTGAGATTTCGCCTCTTCATCTGGCGCCGTCTGTGGGAAACGCACGAAGAGCCAACATGGTGAGAAGGAGCTCAGGGAGGAGGTCCGCTGCGAAAGGGGTAAGGCCATGGTAGCAGCAGGGGATGGCCCTTCCAGGGCCTCACAGAACCCTCCCTCCAACGCCAGCATACCCGCCGACGGACCACCGCCCCCCCTGCGGCGGTGGGGCTCCCCCCCTACGGTGGCGCCGAAGCCTTCCAGGCACTCAACGCCAAACTGGATGTCCTCGTGGAACTCATGAAGGCCCAGGCGGCCAGGGATGCAATGTCCCGTGCCCCGTCAGGGAGCCCCCCCCAAGCAGGAGTACGTCCCAGCACACAACTGGGGGCCGCATCACCCTCCGCGGCCAGCAGCTCATCCGTAATAGGGTCGGAGGACCCTCGCAAGCTCCACCTCCGGAGCAAGAGGCCTCCTCCACACCGAGGAAAGGAAGGCGGGGGATGCAACGGCCAGATCCGGAAGCCGACGTTCCCGGAGACCACCAAGGTGCTCCCCCCAGCCTCGCGGCACGACCGCAACCGGAGTTATCCCTCCGGCTGCGAGATTTCGAAAGGCGCTTCGCTGAGCAGGAGCGTGCCCTTCGCGCCCTACAGAAGGCCTCTTCCCCGGAAGACGAGGAGAAATCCCCGTTCTCCGAGTATATCTTGAAGGCAGAGGTATCTCCCAGAGCCCCCATAGTAACCTTCAAGCTTTACGACGGCCAGGGCGACCCGGCTGACCATTATGATAGCTTCGACGCCCTGATGACTCTACACGGAGCGTCGGACCCCATCAAGTTCCGAGCCTTCGTAACCACTCTGGTCCAGGGCGCTCAAGCGTGGTTCCGCGCCCTCGCCCCCGGATCCATCCGAGACTTCAAGCAATTCGGGCGAGTCTTCAAGGAGAGCTTTGCCGGAAGTGCCCCCCCAAGGTCGGTAGCGGGGCTCTTGGCCCTCAAACAGGCGCGAGGGGAAAGGCCCTGGGCTTACGTCCACCGATTTAAATCGGAAGCCCTCCGAATCCCCCGCTTGGACGTGGCCTCGGCCACAACCGCACTGACCGAGGGTACCCGGGATGAGAACCTCCTCCGTGAACTTGTCCTCCACCCTCCCTCGACCCTTGCCGAGCTAGTGACTCTGGCTCTGCGCCACGCCGAGTGCGAAGAAGTACTCAGCACTTGCCGAGACGCAACCGGCTCAGGTCGGGAGGGGGACAAGAAGCGGGGCCCCGAGCCAAATCCTAACTCAGGAAAGAAGCGAGACCGAGATGGAGAACGCAAGCGGAAGTACGAGCGGTACACCCCGTTAACCACACCGGTCTATGAAATCTATGACGACGTCAAAGACTCGGGACTCCTCCGCAGGCCCGAGCCGATGAGGTCAAAAAATCGCAAGCGAGACAGACATTATCTATTCTACGACGATCATGGGCATCACACCGGTGATTGCCACCAGCTCCTAGACGAAATCGAGCGCCTCATCCGCCTGGGGCACCTGGCTCGGTTCACCGTCGAGCGCAGAGAAGATCAAGGAGCCGCAGAGGAGATCGACAACGCCCCCCGAGGGGTCCACATCAACGTCATCTCCGAAGGAATAGCGTCAGGAGGCGACAGTAGCCGTAGAAGGAAGCGTCATGCCGAGCGGGCGAGCCGGGCCCCAGAGCCACCCAAGGCCCCGCCCCAGGTCATAGTCTTCTCCGATCAAGACCTGGAGGGGCTGAGCACCCCGCATGATGATGCCCTCATAATCTCGGCCACTATAAACCATTGTAACGTAGATCGGATTCTTGTGGACAATGGAAGTGCCCCTGACTGTTTCCTCAAAATGGGAGAGGATCCATCCAAACTCCGCACGATCCGAACGCCCCTCTCTGGGTTCAACGGCCTGGCCACTCTCCCCGAAGGAGCCCTAAGCCTGCCGGTTACCCTCAGCACCCCACCCAAAACTGTTACGGTCATGGTAGACTTCATGGTGATCAAAGGGATGATATCGTACAACGCCATCTTCGGCCGGGGAATCCTCAGCCGGATCAAGGCAGTACCATCTACCTACCACCAAAAAATGAAGTTGTTCCCCACCAAAAATGGGGTAGGGGAAATCCGAGGTAACTAGGCCACAGCTCGAAGATGCTATAATATCTCGGTGGAGGCCACGAGGCCGGGCGAGAATGATAAGGGCCCCCGGGAAGTCAAGGAAAAATCTGCAACCACTGAGCCAGGTGGCGAGTTGCTAACAATTTTCCTAAATGATGACCCGACCCTAGGAGTAAGGATCGGAGCCGACCTACCACCCGAGGAACAGTAGCAATATAAGAAATTTCTTTCTGAGTACATCCGAGTCTTCGCTTGGTCCGACTATCAGCTCCCTGGGATACCAGAGGAGACCGTGATGCACCGACTCAACCTCAACCCCACCATGAAGCCCGTGCAGCAGCGCCGAAGGAAGCACGCACCCGAGAAGCAGACGATTATCAAGGCGCAGGTCACCAAGGGGCAAGAGACTGGTCTTTTTAAACCGGTCCTGTACCCGACGTGGCTAGCCAATGTCGTCCTGGTACCAAAGGCTTCTGGCAAGTGGCGGATGTGCGTGAACTTCACCGACTTGAATAAGGCGACCCCTAAGGACTGCTATCCCTTGCCCAGCATCGACCAACTGGTCGACTCGACATCAGGCAACGAGATGCTCAGCTTCCTGGACGCCTATTCGGGTTACCATCAGATCAGAATGAATTCTGAAGACGTCGAGAAGACCGCTTTCATTACCGACTACGGCGTGTACTGCTATACCCGGATGCCTTTCGGGTTGAAGAACGCCGGAGCCACATATCAAAGACTGGTCAATCACATGTTTGAGGAGCAGCTAGGTCGGAACGTCTAGGCCTACATTGACGACATGCTCGTCAAGACACCCAAGGCCCAGGACCACTTCACCGACCTCGCTGAAACCTTCGGCGTCCTCCTGAAGTACAACATGAAGCTCAATCCTGCCAAGTGCGCCTTCGGAGTAAGATCCGAGAAGTTCCTGGGTTTCCTGGTCACTCAGCGTGGGATCGAAGCCAACCCCGACAAAGTCCAGGCCATCCTGGACATGCGCCCGCCCGCCTGCATTAAGGACGTCCAGCGTCTGACGGGGCGTGTCGCCGCTCTCAGCCGTTTCTTGTCCCGTGCGGCCGAACGATGCTTACCATTTTTTAAACTGTTGATGATGTGACACGACCCTTTGGACCTAACTTTGCAAGCAACCGGACCGAACGGCGATCTCTCACAAGCGGGTTCACCCGCGTCACGAGCACCCGGGTCCGTAGGCGGACCGGCGATGATGGTGAAGGTCCGAAGTTGGATCTTGGGGTTCCAAGGGTATGACTGGCTGGGGATGGATCCCAATGGGATAGGGATGCCCGATTTCAAGGGCGGCCGGCACGCCGAGGGAGTGGGATGTAGCATCTCCCTCACAACTCACCCGCGGTGGCACTCAATTAGATTGAAAATTGGAACGAGCCCTCTCTCACTGCCGATGGCGCAACTAGACATGATACTAAGCTAAGCAAAGGTAAGAAACCAGTAGAGGAGAGTGGTCCGAAGCTCACCTGATCGGTGTGAAGACATCGATCCCGGCTGGAGATGAGGGCGAGCGGGGGAGTGTGTGTTCCCTGCACACTGCGTCGGTGTAGCTTCCCCTATTCAAATATTACATGCACTACTCCCCACGCAGGGGGGTTGGAATGGGGAAAGGGAATTTTAAGTTACAAACCAACACTACCTCCACACAGGGAGGGGCGTTAAGCCGGCCAGGCGGGGTGGGTGGGGAACTAGCTAGTGCCGAATGATCTGCCCCATTCTGGAATACCATGACAGGGGGTTGATGTAGACGCTGCCACACACTCCTCCGAACTGGCGCCAAAACATCGCTGACAGACCCAAGAATGCCTGTGAATTTTTATAGATGATCCTGACATCGACACCGGCAGGGACGGGCTCTGGATCAGGTTCCCTGCGCTCTAGTTCGGACTGGTCCCAGGGTGCAGCAGCAGGTGGAAGTAGTCACCACACCCGCTGCTGACGTCAAAACACAGTAGAACAAGGACGAGTACGACCGTGGATGAGTCTTCTTCGAGCAGCAACCAAGAAGAGCACCAGACAATGTCAGGGTGGCGAGGAGGAGTCCGTTGAGTGAGGGGGGTCAGGGCAGGACCTGAACGATCTGTTCTGCGCGCCCGGGAAAGAAAAATTGGAAAAGGCTCTTCCTGATGCCAAAAGGGACACCGCTTGTTGGTTATGGTAGATGCCTTGTGGTAGCAGCTCTCGGCCAAGTGGCGCTTTCAGAAGTTGAGGGGTGTGGCCGTGGTAGCTTCTGCACTGCAGCTCTGGTCCAGGTTCTGGTCCCGGTTGTGCAGTCGGGCGAGAATGGGCACCACGATCTGTAGTGAAGTCGGAACGAGAAGATTCCACCTTGGCTGCGAAGAAGACTGGAAGACCTTTCCGACGATATATGGTGCACCTCCAGATAACGTCGGACAGCATCGAGGAAGGCTCTGCAAGTCGGGATCCAACTGCTGCCTGCGAACTGAGATGGATAGGGTGATGAAAGGTGATGGGAGATGGAGTAGATGGGGTGGGAAATGGGGTGGATGGGTGTGGGGGTGACACCTGACTATGTGGGGGTATGTTAGGGGGTGATTCAAGGTGTGGGAAGGGCAGAAAGGGGGCTGGGAGGTGGTCTAGCAAGTGGAGGGAGGGGGAGATGCGAATTTGGGTTGGGAAGGAGAGAGGGAGGAGAGATCTCTCCTTTGTTTTGAATGGTGGGTTAATGGAGGGGTTAATGGGGGCCTAGGGAATGGGAAGGGTTGCCTTGGGGAGGAAAAGGGGTGCTTGGGAGAAGGGATTCTCCCTTGGGAAAATGAAAGGTTGTATGGGGAAGGGGAAAGGTTGCTTGGGAGGAGGGAGAGGTGCCTAGGAGAAGGGGATTCCACCTAGGGGTTGGAGGGGACTTAAATGGGAGGTATGGGGAAGGGGGAGGGGTCTTAATTAGAGGTGAATAGGGAGGAGAGAGAGTGAATTTCGAATTTGGGGGTGGGGAGGAGAGAGAATGGGGTTCGCCCCCTTTAGAGAGAGAGAGAGAGAAATAGAGAGAGAGAGCTAGAGAGAGGCACAAATTCTTGTGGCAATTTTATCAATACTTCATTTTTCTTCAAATGAGGGATTGGGGTCCTATTTATAGGAATCACACATTTTCACATAAGTCCCTGACTTTTGGACTACTAACACATAACCAAGGGGAAGGGGGCGCCCCTGGGCCTAGCCCATATAATTGGGCCCATTAACCAACATAATGACTCTAGACTTAGGTAAATAGTTACCTAACCTAGGTATTGGACTCAAATAAAAGGAAAAGTACATGATAAGAAAATAAAAATTACATCATATGACTCGAAATATAGTGGCGGACAAGATGTAGCATAGCTGGCGAGCATATGGATCCTCGAACAAGGGGAAAGCTGGTGATGTCCTCATCATACCCTCGGGGTGCGGAGAACTCGACTCCGTCGAGTATGGGCCCACCGGGGGAGCGGTCCTCCGAAGCAGCTCAGGGTGACCCTCAACCTCCAAACACAACCCGCATCTGCGACCAGGGGATGGTCCTTCATCCTCTAAAGGTGGCTTGGGCACACCCTCTTGCTGGCGACGGAACCCTGCTTGCATAGTATTACCTCCATGTGCACACGTCGGGCTCTCAAGGCTATTTTGTGGTGGTTCTCTGGGGTGTCCCTCTTAAAGGAAGGTATAGGCTCAAAGTACTCACTAGGATCCACCACGGTGCCCATATAGGGTGCCGGGTCTGCCACGTGAGAAGTGGGGTATATCCCATAACCCATTGGTAAATTCAATCCACAAGCTATGTTACCAAAGCCACTAGGAACAGGGAAAGGTCCAACTCCTCGTGCCCTCGAATGGGAGGTGACCCTAAGGTAGAGCCACTCCAATGCCATCATCACCAAATCGCCTACTGGAAATTCCAAGTGGCGCTCGCGAGCTCTTATCCACTCTTTGTGAACCTCACCGCTCATTGCGAATTACTTGCGTGTATGCATATGCCATGCACTATGATGCGGTGTGAGTGTGAAAAGCTTGGTGTGTAAAGGTGGACCGGGGCAATCATAAATTGACCTATCATACTGTGAGGCCATGTGGACCTTGATGAACTTAGGTGGACCGGGGCAGCCACAAGTGGCCCTATCATGTAGGGGCTTCATAACAATGGTTGGAGGGCCATGGTATCTGTAGGGGAACCTATCACACAAAGTGGTGATGAATGCCGGGGGACCCGGACACCCGTAGATGCTCCTAACATGCATATGATCAATGATGAATGAGGGAGGACCAGCACATCCAAATGTGAGCCAGTCATGCATTGGGCCTAAAGTGTGTGTGACAGGTATGAGATGACTGGGCCTACTAGCCCTACCAAATGATGCAAAATGTAATGGCACATGCATTCCCATCCAAATGGTTTCTCTTATGTATATGTCTTGGTGTAAGAGTTTCCACTCATAGGGGTCAAAGGGGTCTAGGAAAATGGAGTGGGCTTGGTCCAATAAGGTCGGTTGGGGTAGGAAAAGGTTGGTGGTGAGTAAGGTGGGGGGGGCATAGGAAGGGATCGAAGGGGTCATGGTAAGGGTCACCTAAGGAGAGGAACTCTAGGTCCTCATGGTCCTCACAACCATTTGATGGCGGACACTCCTCTAGTAAAATGATCGGGCCAAAGTTCTTGGTGGGATGGTCGGCCATGAATGGAGGACTAGATGTTCTACCCGAGACAAGCAACTCTAGTTCGTGGATAGCATCGGGCTCGTTGGGTGTAGGGATGAGTAAAAGAAGGTCGCTAGTGTAGCAGCCCACAGTGTAAATGGAGAAGATGGATCCGACACATAGGTGTAGGAGGTCAAGGCTCCTAGGTCGGTCGGCTACTGTAGTCAACTTGCCAGTTAGCTCCATTTTCCAAGCTATACCCTTAAGAAGATCCCCTAATGTTTCCACCTGATAGGATGATTGGATTGTGGTGTGATAGGTGGATAAGGGTACTATGGGGAGGTGTTGTTCCATGGAAGGGTAAGCATGGGGCAGGATAGGGTGAGCCCGGTTTTCCACAAGCCATCTAACCAAGGGCCCACTTATGATAAGTTCACTCCAAATTTGGGGTGGCATGAAAGGTGAAATTTCTTCCTCGTTTTGGCCATGACTTTCCTCCAAGATGGGGAGTGGTTCTGGGGTGTTCCCTACTAGGGGGTCGGGTGTGGGGATCATGGGTTCCTCTACCAAGGAGGTGAATATGTCCTTTGTGGGTGGGGTGATGGTGACTGGCATGTGGTGCTCTTTGGGTGGTGGGTAATGGGGGACTTGGGATAGAGTGGGGAGGGGTAGTAGTGGAGGCCTAGGTTGGGCATCTTGTAACTCATAGGGGAGGGTGTACCCAATTTGGCTCAGTGGATTTTCTTTGGGAAGGAATGAGTTCTCTTGACTCAATTGGGCTTCATATTCTTCTTCCCAATCTAGGGGAGCCTCATAGACTTCGGTCACCTCCTTAAGTTCCTTTTGGAAGGGGGTGGGAGGAGGATTTGTGGAAGCTTGTGGGGTGTGGGTTTGATGGGGAATGTTGGGTTGGGTGGAGGCCAATTTGGTTTGAATGGTGGTGGTGATAGGGAGTGGAATCATTTGGGGTGGTGGAGTTTGGGCCCTAAGGGAGGTCTTGGGTTGACTGGGAGGGAAAGGGGGAGTTGGAGTGCTCCTCGGGTTATGGTTCTCAAGGTAGGAGTGAGAAGGTCGGGGAGTGAAGATCTTCCTAATCTCAATCTTTATATCTTCCAATGAGTCCATGGGTCCTTTGGGTTCCCATCCAAATTCATCCCGGGAAGGCAAGACTCTAAGGCCAGGTTCCCTTTTGCTTCAAGCCGATCAAGCCGGGAGGTGAGGGTATCTAGATAGTTATGAATCTTGTTGGTGACAGTGTCAAATTGGTCCATGGATGTTTGGGACATCTCCCTAGGGTGGTCATGCAATGGAGTGATGAAAAACATGATGCAAGGGAGACTCAAATGATAATGCCCTAGGACTAGACTCGTAGAGATAATTCTAAAACTTGCTCTGATATCAATTGATGTGACACGACCCCTTGGACCTAAATTTGCAAGCAACCGGACCGAACGGCGATCTCTCACAAGCGGGTTCACCCGCGTCGCGCGCACCCGGGTCCGTAGGCGGACCGGCATTGATGGTGAGGATCCGAAGTTGGATCTTGGGGTTCCAAGGGTATGGCTGGCTGGGGATGGACCCCAATGGGATAGGGATGCCCGATTTCAAGGGCGGCCGGCACGCCGAGGGCGTGGGATGTAGCGTCTCCCTCACAACTCACCCGCGGTGGCACTCGATTAGATTGAAAATTGGAACGAGCCCTCTCTCACTGCCGACGGCGCAACTAGAGATGATACTAAGCTAAGCAAAGGTAAGAAACCAGCAGAGGAGAGTGGTCCGAAGCTCACCTGATCGGTGTGAAGACACCGATCCCGGTCGGAGACGAGGGCGAGCGGGGGAGTGTGTGTTCCCCGCACACTGCGTCGGTGTAGCTTCCCCTATTCAAATATTACATGCACTACTCCCCACGCAAGGGGGTTGGACTAGGGAAAGGGAAATTTAAGTTACAAACAAACACTACCTCCACATAGGGAGGGGCGTTAAGCCGGCCAGGCGGGGTGGGGTGGTGAACTAGCTAGTGCCGAATGATCTGCCCCATTCTGGAATACCCGGACAGGGGGTCGATGTAGATGCTGCCACGCACTCCTCCGAACTCGGTAGTCAACGAAACTGGAGATGAAACGTTGCTGACAGACCCAAGAATGCCTGTGAATTTTTATAGATGATCCAGACGTCGATACCGGTGGGGACGGGCTCTGGATCAGGTTCCCTGCGCTCTGGTTCAGACTGGTCCCAGGGTGCAGCAGCAGGTGGAAGTAGTCACCACGCCCGCTCCCGACGTCGAAACACAGCAGGACAAGGACGAGTACGACCGTGGATGAGTCTTCTTCGAGCAGCAACCAAGCAGAGCACCAGACGATGTCGGGGTGGCGAGGAGGAGTCCGTTGAGTAAGGGGGGGTCAGGGCAGGACCTGAACGATCTGTTCTGCGCGCCCGGGAGAGAAAAATTGGAAAAGGCTCTTCCTGATGCCGAAAGGGATGCCTCTTGTTGGTGATGGTAGATGCCTTGTGGTAGCAGCTCTCAGAAAAGTGGCACCTTCAGAAGTTGAAGGGTGTGGCCGTGGTAGCTTCTGCACTGCAGCTCTGGTCCAGGTTCTGGTCCTAGTTGCGCAGTCGGGCGAGAATGGGAACCACGATCTGTAGTGAAGTCAGAACGAGACGATTCCACCTCTGCTGCGAAGAAGACTGGAAGACCTTTCCGGCGATATATAGTGCATCTCCATATGACGTGGGACAGCACCGAGGCAGTCTCTGTAAGTCAGGCTCCAATTGCTGCCTTCGAACTAAGATGGATAGGGTGATGAAAGGTGATGGGAGACGGAGTAGATGGGGTGGGAAATGGGGTGGATGGGTGTGGGGGTGACACCTGACTATGTGGGGGTATGTTAGGGGGTGATTCAAGTTGTAGGAAGGGCAGAAAGGGGGCTGGGAGGTGGTCTAGAAAGTGGAGGGAGGGGGAGATGCGAATTTGGGTTGGGAAGGAGAGAGGGAGGAGAGATCTCTCCTTTGTTTTGAATGGTGGGTTAATGGAGGGGTTAATGGGGGCCTAGGGAATGGGAAGTGTTGCCTTGGGGAGGGGAAGGGGTGCTTGGGAGAAGGGATTCTCCCTTGGGAAAATGAAAGGTTGTATGGGGAAGGGGAAATGTTGCTTGGGAGGAGGGAGAGGTGCCTAGGAGAAGGGGATTCCACCTAGGGGTTGGAGGGGACTTAAATGGGAGGTATGGGGAAGGGGTCTTAATTAGAGGTGAATAGAGAGGAGAGAGAGTGAATTTCGAATTTGGGGGTGGGGAGGAGAGAGAATGGGGTTCGCCCCCTTTAGAGACAGAGAGAGAGAGAGAAATAGAGAGAGAGAGAGCTAGAGAGAGAAGCACAAATTCTTGTGGCAATTTTATCAATACTTCATTTTTCTTCAAATGAGGGATTGGGGTCCTATTTATAGGAATCCCACATTTTCACATAAGTCCCTGACTTTTGGACTACTAACACATAACCAAGGGGAAGGGGGTGCCCCTGGGCCTAGCCCATATATCTGGGCCCATTAACCAACATAATGACTCTAGACTTAGGTAAATAGTTACCTAACCTAGGTATTGGACTCAAATAAAAAGAAAAAGTACATGATAATAAAATGAAAATTACATCATATGACTCGAAATATAGTGGCGGACAAGATGTAGCATAGCTGGCGAGCATATGGATCCTCGAACAAGGGGAAAGCTGGTGATGTCCTCATCAGTTGAGGGGGCCCAAGTTGGCATCTGCTACGTTCGCATGGGATGAGCAATGCCAGAAAGTGTTCGCCGAGCTCAAGGAGTTCCTGGCTTTGCCCCCGGTGCTCTCCAACCCCGTGCCGGGCGAAGTCTTGCTGCTCTATCTCTCGGTGACGTCATCAACGGTCAGCTCAATCCTAGTCAGAAATGACTCGGGAATCGAAAGACCAGTCTACTACACCAGCAAGGTGCTCAACGAGGCTGAGAGGAGGTACCCCGCAACTGAGAAGCTCGTGCTAGCGCTGGTTACCTCTGCGGAACGCCTCCGACCTTACTTCCAGGGGCACCCCATCACCGTGCTAACCGGCGAGCCGTTGAAGAAGATTTTGGCCCACCCCGAGGCCTCGGGGCGACTCGTCAAATGGGCCATTATGCTTGGGGCCTACGACATCTCGTATCGCCCACACTCAGCTATAAAAGGTCAAGCGCTCGCCGACTTCATCGACGAAAGCACCATCCCGACCGAAGGAAGACTACCGACCATGCCCGGGCCAACCTGGGAACTGTACGTCGACGGATCTTCCAACTCGGTCGGTAGTGGTGCTGGGATCCTCCTAAGATCCCCCGAAGGAGTGGTGGCAGGCATCCCTAATACCCCCATCCGTCCTCCCCCTCGGTGCCCGCCCGGAAGCCACGCCAGAACTGAGAAAGGGCAAGAGCCGTGCCCTCACACGTCGAAGCCCTCTCCAGATCCGTGCGGCGACCGTCGGACCCATCTCAAACCCGCGCAGCGACCGTGGGACCCGTCCAACAAGCCGTGACAGCAAGAGCTCTCTGCTCCCCGTCGGCGGCGGCGTCGCCCTCCGAAGGATCCTCCATGCTCCGAATGCAACGGCACAACGCAGAGTGAAGATGAAGGAGTGAGGAAAGACTGTTAGAGAAAATCCCAAGCGGTAAATAGGAAAGGGCGCCCTTCGGTCCTTCTTATAGGCCAAAGGAGGCTACACGCCTTAAATGATTCCCCCCTCGAAAACATGCCAAAGGATTTCTCCCCTGAACAATCACCTCCAACTCCTCGTTTCCCGCCCTAGCGGGATTCACGAAGCTGCCTAGCATTCAAAGCGTGAGGGAACGGAAAGACGCCCCGTCAGAAGTCTACCAAATCAGCATGCGAAAACCACGCAGGACATATCGACACTCTCCAACTACTTCAGATACGCCAACCAAATCACGGCAAGGATGGCGATCAAATAAGTAAGTCATTCATTATATCATAAAGAGGAAACTCTCTAAAGGAGGAAAGAGAGATAAACAAGAGAAAGGGGTAAAATAAGGCAAAATACATCAGGCCTCGGGCCCACTTTGAAGCTCGGGAGCGACGGAAGTGGGAGCGTCACCACCAGCACCCTCGGTGACAGTCGACCCGGGCACTGACCTCGCCTGTGCGAGAACTGTCTCGGTCGCGAGCCCTCCCGAGACGTCCGGAGTTGGTGACCCCGTCGGAGGAGACCCCTCTGGATCTTCCCCACTCGACGTAGAGGAGCTAGAAACCGACTCATCCGAGTCATAGCTCTGGCCCAAAGGGAACTCGATCCCGGAGTCTTGATCATAGGCGTAGTCATTCGCCCGATGATAACCCTGCTTAAACCCCTTTCGGGCGCCCCGACGAAGCTCTACCTCGTAATATGGTAGGGCGGCTCTCTCCAGGTCGGCTGAGTAGGCGTCCGAGCTCCTATACCGCTCGATCGCCTCCTCCTCGATCTGCTTCGTCCTTCCAACGAGCTCGACCCAAGCCCGCTACGCCTTGTCCGCACGCTCCTCTGCCCCCGCCAGGCGTTCCTCTACCTCGACCCTCCCTCGCTCGGCTTCGCTCGACCCCCTCTCCGCCCGGGCTCGATCCGCCTCGGCCACGGAACGAAGGCGCTCCGCTACCTCCGCCCGGTCCAGTAGCTCGGCACGGTCAAGCTCCCAACGACCATCCAGCTTGAGGTGACGCAGACGCTCCTCTTCCAAGAGTTTGCCTTTCCTCTCGAGCGACTCTCGGGCCTTAGCCAACTGCTCCGTCAGCGCCTCGATTTCTAGACGGCTCGCTCGTGCTAAATCCCTGATCACGGAGAACTCCCGTCGAAGCCCCTCATGCTCCTCGCTGAGGCGGGCCAGTTTTCTCTCGCACCCCCCGAGGTCCCAGGCGAGATTCGACCGCTCCGCCTCCGTCCGAGCGTACGTCTCCGCCATCAAGGCCGCCGACCGAGCCATGACTAGGCCGCCCTCCATGAGGACGTCGAGGACTCCGGAGGGGGAGTGGCGCTTGTCTCCCCCCCTCGTCTTTGCGGCAACCTCTCGGCAAACCCGATACAGGTCGCCCGAAACACCGAGCCTTTCCAAGGCCTCCAGCATGAAGATCTGCTCCCTACCGGACGCCCCGCCAGAAGGTTCGGCTCGAGCAACGGGGCCGACCGCCACGCGCGCTGCGGTCGGTTGGGGTTGCGACGCCTCCCCGGGTGAACCCGCAACCTCGACTGATGCCACGGGATCGACCGCACCGAGAACTTTGAGCACTTGGGGCTGCGACGCCCTCGCAGGCGAACCCCCAAACCTATCTGTCTCGGCCCGCGCCTCGCCGCCCGAGACATCGCCGACCTCGACCGGTCTCCCGGTCTCGACGTCAGCTACTTCAGCACCGGTCCCCTCCATCCCCGGGGAGGGGAGAACTTAGCAACCCTAATAAATTTAAAAGAATAAAATAAGTCAAAATAGAATAAAAGACTAAGTAAAGAAAAGATAAAAATCTGAAATGGAAAAGAATTAAACTCTAATGAAAATAACGCCTCAGGAAAAGGCGCGACCTTACAAATAAGCGACCTTCAACCAGGCGCGAATTAAAGAAAGGACGCCCAAATAATAAGGCGTCAAATTTCAAATGACCAAAATAAATAAAAAGGGCAAGAAAGCGTAACGCCCTTTGAGTGGACGCGTTTCAACAAGTAACGACGTCTGACAAGGCGTCAATTTAAATTCGACGCCCTGACCTAGGTCGTTAATTCAATTCGTCTCCCGTTCGACCCAGGAACTTATCCAAGGTAAGTTGATAACTATGAGAAAGAGTTCGAATGTAGTAATAACTCTAATATGGAAGTGTTACTTCCAATGCAACTCTAACTCCATTAGGATTCTAGAAATACTATAAAAACCCTTGACTATCAAACCCTAAAGCTATTTGGTCGATCTGCTACTGCTACGGTACGTAAAGAACAGTAGTTCTTCTTATCTCTTTTTATCATTACTTTCGGTTGCATGAAGAATTAATGATTCTTCATCTCTCCTTACAGGTTAAAAGCCCTGATGTTCTAAAGAACAAGAGTTCTTCATCCGGGTAAAGTTATTCTCTTTACCTTTAGTTCTGGATGTGTAAGGTGAAGAAACTAATATCAGTTTCTTTTCTGTAGGACTTACAGCAAGTTGATCAGTGAAGAACAAGGATTCTTCAATCAAACGATCTCTTCATCTGGATGGTGCTGCTGTTAAGTTCGTAGAAGTTCAGAACCTGTCACGTTCATCTTCAGATTATTATTATTAAGGTAGGTTTTCTCAAGCACTATAGCCCAAATCACCATAATAACTATGTTAAACCATATATATATTAGTTCATGCATATAGTTTTCGCGAGTTTTAAATGTTTCTATTGTTGGAAAGAAACGCCCTTTCCAAGGGCGCTACTTTAATACGCGACCCAGACAAGGGCGCTACTTTGAAAGAAACGACCATGCCCAGGTCGTCAATTCCAGATTCGACGCCCTGTACACGGACGTCAATTTTCTCAATTGTTAATTACCCATGTTAATTATCCAATATCCACTTAAACATGATTCTAAAATCAGTGCATGATCATATCCCGATATTTTTCTTGTCATGACCATGTCTCTTGTTTCTGGAAATAATAATACTTGAAATCTGAAAATTCTTGAATTCACGACCCTGTAGAGGTCGTCTCTCACTTGACTAACGCCCCTGTTCAGGGCGTGAATTGAACAGTAACGCCCCTATCCAGGGCGTGTTTTTGATAAATTTCTGAATATATATATATTGCAAAAATAGAAGTAAAGAATGAACGACCACTGTATACGTCGTCAACTTGTAAAGAAACGCCCCTCACCAGGGCGCGTTTTTGGTAAAATACTGAAATATTAAAATTTTGCAAAAATGGAAAATAGATAAACGCCCTTACTGAAGGCGTTAATTATGTGATTAATGACTTAGTTAAAGTCGTTATTTTCTATAAAAACTATTTTTACCTTGTTTCTGTAACCGAGGGTTTTATTATATACATATATTGGCACTATATTCCAATCCGTGAGTATAGTCCCACGTTTCATGATGTTTTATCGATCACCCTCAATTCTCATTGACATACAAGCTTACCATTGGACATTCTGTTCCTTTGGACTAGCAAGTTAGTCATAGAGACCTCCGTAAGACTCCTCGAGCCTTGGATTCCCTCAAGGCCGACTGAGCTGGTTGTACCTTAAAAACCCATTACACTAATGATTTCCATGTCACTCTAAAGAAACATGGGATACCGGCCCTTATGTTATACCAAGTGTATATCATAAGAATTTCCTAATGGGATGAGATTATCATGCCATTAAATGATGTTCTTGTAAAACCTCAATTCTATAATGAGAATGAGGGTATCTTGCCTTTGATATACTGTTCATGTGGACCTCAATTCTATAAAAAGAATGTCCATACTTATTTGTCATGGTACCCGAGTTAAGGGAACCTAATTCCACCTAGTTTCATCGAAAAATCGTGTTTATACCATTATTATCGCCTCTCTATGTCCAATGTTATATTTTTGGACTCCATTCTCTCAAAGTTATCCTACGTATCTACAAGCTTAAAATGTTGAAATTCCATATTGGCTACATATATATACAAGAGTGGATGTCAAAAATACATGATAAATGCCTGCGCATATAGGGCCCGATCTGGTCCTGGGAGGAGCACCCGAAAGTACTTGTGCCCATGTGAGTTGAATGATAAGGTATCTGGCATTATACCGAGTGCATGACTAGCTTGATTGGACATTCCACACAAATCTTGTACTTGACTCGTACTTGACTTGACATGACTTGCGTGACCCGAAAAAAAAAGGGTAATTACTTGTTTGCTTGATACATGATAGCTAAAGTTCTTGACATGACTTGCTAAAAAGTACTTGCTTGAATATCTGTTATCTTTTCTTGAAAGCTCATGACTAGTTCATCTTGCTGTCTTATTGATAAATTCTTTCTCTATCTTGTCGTTTTATGCGAGCATGCATAGCTATAATACATTCATGAAAAATGTAATTACTTAGACCCCTTGCTAAGCGCTTGAGATATAATTTCCTACTGAGCGTTCGCTCACTCCGTGTGTTCCCTACTTTTCAGGTAATTCCGACGACGAGGGAAGTCAATCGGATGGGAATGGTCAAGAGTGAAAGAGATAGAACTTCTCCAAGTGTCATCTAGTCTTTTTCCTATTTTTGAGTCAACTATGTACTTTTCCTTTTTTTTTTTAAATAGAGTATTGGATTTGTAATAGTCTATCCATTATGAAATAAAGGATTGGGTTATCTTTCTATTTTGCGCATCTCTGTTTTGGTGTCGAATACACTACTACTCTGATTGACATGATTGATATAAACTCGTCGCGCATATCCGAGTATCTTCCGCGCTCGGGGCGTGACAGTTTTTGTGGTATCAGAGCATAGGGTATTCAATTCCTAGGAAAACCCAAGTCTAAGGATAGGTTTTAATCCTTGAACCAGTTAGATTGGGTAGAACCAAGGGTTAAAGTTAACATAGAATGCTAGTCTTTAAGATACAAATCACGTAGTAATCTAGTTATTATAATTGTAGGATAATGGCTGCCGAACGTGCTCAATGGTGCAACATGCAGCGTACACTGCAAGGCATGATTCAAGTGCTGTAACAAGTAACACAAGGAGGTGGACAACGAGCAGGAAGTCTCCACCAGACTTTCAAGAACATGAACCCGCCCAAGTTTACGGGTTCTACTGATCCAGATGACGCTGAACACTGGATTAGGGAAACAGAACGAATATTCCGTGTTATGCAATGCACGGATCAAGATAAGGTCTTATTAGCTACTTTTCAGTTAGAAAGGGATGCTAGATGCTGGTGGGAATCAATAGAGGCTACTATAAATCAAGATCAGGTTTCGTGGGAGGAATTCGTTGAACACTTCAACGCAAAATATTTCTCGGACCGAGTTCAGGAAAAGAAGGCTGCAGAATTTGCTGCATTAAAGCAACGATCTTTGTCAGTGGCCGAGTATGAGGCCCAATTCTCTATATTGTCTCGGTATGCTAAGCATCTAGTTAGCACCGAGAAAATGAAAGCTAGGAGGTTTCTTAATGGGCTCAGGCCCCAAGCTATTACTCAACTGGCGCCGATGGACATTCAAGTCTACTCGGAGATAGTACGCCGAGCTCAACTATTAGAAGATGCCACGGAACTGTCTGATAGGATTCGTGGTAAGGATAAGAAGGAACAAGTTACAGGATCGGGTTCCTTTAAACCCAACTTCAAGAAAAGGCCTAGCAATGGAGAAGCATCCTCACAAGACCAAAAGTTCAAGAAGACCAAGCCCTTCTCTATCACCACTACCTCTCCAAATACAGTGTGCAAACATTGTGATAAAGCGGGTCATAGAGCAGAAGAATGCTGGAGGAAACTAGGAGCATGTCTCCGTTGTGGGAGTCGTGAGCATCGGATTCCCGATTGCCCATTACTTAACGATCAAGCCGATGTCGGGAAACGCCCAGTAACCAAGAATGCTCGTCTTCATGCAATGAAGGAGACCGAGCAAGAAGAAGAAGGCGGCTTAGTGGAAGGTACATTGAAAGTTTGTTCCAGGAATGCATATGTCTTAATTGATACTGGTGCATCGCATTCTATTGTTTCTAAGAAGTTTGCTGACCCATTACCCCTAGAACCGGAATGGATAAAGTTAGTTTTGTCTACTCCTCTGGATGATGAGACTGATATTACACATCATTACCAAAACTACGAAGTATTGGTTCAGGGTAGAAATCTCCCTATTGATCTCATATGTTTAGATCTGAAAGAGTATGATGTTATACTAGGGGCAGATTGGTTATCCAAGTATCAGGCAACAGTTGATTGCCGCAATAGTAAGGTTACATTCAAGGAATTTCCAGAACTAATCTTGACTAGCCCCAAGGGTCGGAGCAGATCCCCTCTTATTTCAGCTCTCCGAGCTAGCAAGCTCATCAGGAAAGGATGTGCATCTTTCCTTGCCTTTGTCACAGTTAAAGAAGCTAAGGAAGCTAAGCTAGAAGACATTCCAGTGGTACAAGAATTTTCGGACGTGTTTCCAAAAGATTTGCCGGGATTACCCCCGCAAAGAGAAGTGGCCTTCACCATTGACTTAGTCCCTGGTGCTGGTCCGATTTCAAAAGCACCTTATAGGATGTCACCTGCTGAACTCAAGGAGTTAAAAGAGCAATTGATGGAACTCATTAAGAAAGGATTCATTAGACCAAGTACTTCCCCGTGGGGAGCGCCTGTATTATTTGTAAAGAAGAAAGACGGATCCATGAGGTTATGCATCGACTATCGACAGTTGAATCATCTCACTATCAAGAACAAGTATCCAGTGCCGAGAATCGATGAATTGTTTGATCAAATTTCAGGATCCATGTACTTTTCCAAAATTGATCTTAGGTCAGGATATCACCAACTAAGAATCAAGGACGAGGATATTCATAAAACCGCATTCAGAAGCAGGTATGGCCATTATGAATTTGTTGTTATGCCTTTCGGACTAACGAATGCCCCTGCTGCCTTTATGCAGTTAATGAATAGTATATTTAGGCCTTATTTGGATCAATTCGTGGTGGTCTTTATTGATGATATATTGATTTATTCCAAGACCAAGGAAGAGCATGAGGAACATTTGAGGATTGCATTACAAATATTGACACAAACCAATTATATGCAAAACTTAGCAAGTGTGAATTCTGGCTTGAAGAAGTGACTTTTCTCGGACATGTTATATCAAAGGATGGCTTGTCTGTAGACCCATCAAAGGTTGAAGCTGTAAGGAACTGGGAAAGACCGACCAATGCTAGCGAGATCCGAAGTTTCTTAGGTCTTGCCGGCTATTACAGGCGATTCATCAAGGATTTCTCAAAAATCGCCGTGCCACTTACGAGGTTAACTCGCAAGGAGATCCGTTATGAATGGGATGAGGAATGTGAAAGAAGCTTCCAAACTCTCAAGGATCATCTTACTACAGCTCCTATCTTAGCATTGCCAATTGAAGGAGAAAAGTTCGAGGTATACACTGATGCTTCTGGCATTGGCCTCGGGTGTGTTCTAATGCAACAAGGGAAGGTTATAGCCTACTCTTCTCGTCAATTAAAGAAGCATGAAGAGAACTACCCCGTCCATGACTTAGAATTGGCCGCGGTAGTATTTGCACTCAAAATATGGAGACATTATCTTTATGGAGTACAGTTTACTGTATACTCCGATCACAAGAGTCTCAAATATCTTTTCTCACAGAAGGAACTAAATATGAGGCAAAGACGATGGCTGGAATATCTCAAGGACTTCGACTTCAATATACAATATCATCCCGGAAAGGGTAATCATGTAGCAGATGCCCTTAGTCGAAAGCCGAGAGCACTGTTAGCCAATTGTATGATTCAAGAATGGAAATTGCTGGAACAATTCTCTGAACTCAATATAAGCATGGACACGGACCCTAGATGTGTCACATTATCTCATGTAAGCATACAGTCAGATTTATTATCTGAAATACAAGCACTTCAGAATGATGATCCTACATTAGTAGAAATCAAGGGCAGATTAGAAGGACAATCGGATTTCCAATTAGCTTCTGATGGAAGATTAATGTTCAAGAATAGAACTTGTATACCGGACTGCCCAGAATTGAAGAAGAAGGTCTTAGATGAAGCTCATAGGTCAAGGTATACGATTCATCCTGGATCTACCAAAATGTACCAAGATGTAAAAAGAAATTTTTGGTGGCCCAACATGAAAAGAGAAATAGTGGACTACGTATCACGCTGTCTCACGTGCCAACAAGTCAAGGCGGAACGCCAAAAGCCTGCTGGAAAACTACATCCTCTAGATATCCCTAAATGGAAGTGGGAGGATATTGGTATGGATTTCATCATGGGTTTATCTAAATCAAAAAGAGGACATGATGGAATATGGGTTATCATTGAGCGATTGACTAAATCAGCGCATTTCTTGCCAATCAAGAGTCGATGGTCAGTTGATGTCTTAGCTGCACTATACATCAAGGAAATAGTCAGATTACATGGTATTCCTGTTTCAATCGTGTCTGACAGAGATCCCCGTTTTACTTCTCATTTTTGGAAAGGACTACAACATTCGTTGGGAACGAGAATTAACTTTAGCATAGCCTTTCATCCTCAAACGGATGGTCAGACCGAGAGAACCAATCAAGTAGTCGAAGATATGCTAAGAGCATGCATTACTGATTTTGATGGAAACTGGCATGATCACTTGCCTCTGGTTGAATTTGCATACAATAATAGCTACCAGGCAAGTATACAACTGGCACCTTTTGAAGCCTTATACGGAAGGAGTTGTCGATCACCCTTATGCTGGGACGAAGTTGGAGAGAAACAACTGTTAGGTCCAGACATGGTAAGGGATACTACCGAGAAGATACAATTAATCAGAAAAAGACTACAAGTTGCTCAGTCTAGACAAAAAGCTTATGCTGACACAAGAAGAAGAGATCTTGAATTCCAAATTGGAGATCATGTATTTCTCAAGATATCGCCTGGACGCGGAATACGAAGATTTGGTGTTAAGGGCAAGCTTACACCAAGATTTATCGGACCTTTTGAGATACTAGAAAGAGTTGGCGAGGTTGCTTATCGCATCGCATTGCCACCTCAACTGTCCGAAGTACATGATGTGTTCCACATATCTATGTTGAAGAAGTATGTGCACGATCCATCGCATATTATTGAGCATGGAAATCTAGTAATCCGGAAAGATCTCACATACGAGCAGAAGCCCATTAGAATACTAAATCGAGAAGTACGAACCCAAAGGAATAAGGCCATTCCCATGCTAAAAATACAATGGAATAAGAATTCAGAACATGAAGCTACATGGGAGACCGAGGAATCTATGAGGAAGCGATTTCCAGAGTTATTTTAGAAGGTATGAACTCTACACTCTCCATATGTAAATATATGCTATGAATTTGGGGACCAAATTCTTTTTAAGTGGGGGAGGGTGTAGCAACCCTAATAAATTTAAAAGAATAAAATAAGTCAAAATAGAATAAAAGACTAAGTAAAGAAAAGATAAAAATCCGAAATGGAAAAGAATTAAACTCTAATGAAAATAACGCCTCAGGAAAAGGCGCGACCTTATAAATAAGCGACCTTCAACCAGGTGCGAATTAAAGAAAGGACGCCCAAATAATAAGGCGTCAAATTTTAAACGACCAAAATAAATAAAAAGGGCAAGAAAGCGTAACGCCCTTTGAGTGGACGCGTTTCAACAAGTAACGACGTCTGACAAGGCGTCAATTTAAATTCGACGCCCTGACCTAGGTCGTTAATTCAATTCGTCTCCCGTTCGACCCAGGAACTTATCCAGGGTAAGTTGATAACTATGAGAAAGAGTTCGAATGTAGTAATAACTCTAATATGGAAGTGTTACTTCCAATGCAACTCTAACTCCATTAGGATTCTAGAAATCCTATAAAAACCCTTGTCTATCAAACCCTAAAGCTATTTGGTCGATCTGCTGCTGCTACGGTACGTAAAGAACAGCAGTTCTTCTTATCTCTTTTTATCATTACTTTCGGTTGCATGAAGAATTAATGATTCTTCATCTCTCCTTACAGGTTAAAAGCCCTGATGTTCTGAAGAACAAGAGTTCTTCATCCGGGTAAAGTTATTCTCTTTACCTTTAGTTCTGGATGTGTAAGGTGAAGAAACTAATATCAGTTTCTTTTCTGTAGGACTTACAGCAAGTTGATCAGTGAAGAACAAGGATTCTTCAATCAAACAATCTCTTCATCTGCAGGGTGCTGCTGTTAAGTTCGTAGAAGTTCAGAACCTGTCACGTTCATCTTCAGATTATTATTATTAAGGTAGGTTTTCTCAAGCACTGTAGCCCAAATCACCATAATAACTATGTTAAACCATATATATATTAGTTCATGCATATAGTTTTCGCGAGTTTTAAATGTTTCTATTGTTGGAAAGAAAAGCCCTTTCCAAGGGCGCTACTTTAATACGCGACCTAGACAAGGGCGCTACTTTGAAAGAAACGACCATGCCCAGGTCGTCAATTCCAGATTCGACGCCCTGTACACGGACGTCAATTTTCTCAATTGTTAAATACCCATGTTAATTATCCAATATCCACTTAAACATGATTCTAAAATCAGTGCATGATCATATCCCAATATTTTTCCTGTCATGACCATGTCTCTTGTTTCTGGAAATTATAATACTTGAAATCTGAAAATTCTTGAATTCACGACCCTGTAGAGGTCGTCTCTCACTTGACTAACGCCCCTGTTCAGGGAATTGAACAGTAACGCCCCTGTCCAGGGCGTGTTTTTGATAAATTTCTGAATATATATATACTGTAAAAATAGAAGTAAAGAATGAACGACCACTGTATACGTCGTTAACTTGTAAAGAAACGCCCCTCACCAGGGCACGTTTTTGGTAAAATACTGAAATATTGAAATTTTGTAAACATGGAAAATAGATAAACGCCCTTACTGAAGGCGTTAATTATGTGATTAATGACTTAGTTAAAGTCGTTATTTTCTATAAAAACTATTTTTACCCTGTTTCTGTAACCGAGGGTTTTATTATATACATATATTGGCACTATATTCCAATCCGTGAGTATAGTCCCACGTGTCATGATGTTTTATCGATCACCCTCAATTCTCATTGACATACAAGCTCTCCATTGGACATTCCGTTCCTTTGGACTAGCAAATTAGTCATAGAGACCTCCGTAAGACTCCTCGAGCCTTGGATTCCCTCAAGGCCGACTGAGCTGGTTGTACCTTAAAAACCCATTACACTAATGATTTCCATGTCACTCTAAAGAAACATGGGATACCGGCCCTTATGTTATACCAAGTGTATATCATAAGAATTTCCTAATGGGATGAGATTATCATGCCATTAAATGATGTTCTTGTAAAACCTCAATTCTATAATAAGAATGAGGGTATCTTGCCTTTGATATACTGTTTATGTGGACCTTAATTCTATAAAAAGAATGTCCATACTTGTTTGTCATGGTACCCGAGTTAAGGGAACCTAATTCCACCAAGTTTCATCGATAAATCGTGTTTATACCGTTTTTATCGCCTCTCTATGTCCAATGTTATATTTTTGGACTCCATTCTCTCAAAGTTATCCTACGTATCTACAAGCTTAAAATGTTGAAATTCCATATTGGCTACATATATATACAAGAGTGGATGTCAAAAATACATGATAAATGCCTGCGCATATAGGGCCCGATCTGGTCCTGGGAGGAGCACCCGAAAGTACTTGTGCCCATGGGAGTTGAATGATAAGGTATCTGGTATTATACCGAGTGCATGACTAGCTTGATTGGACATTCCACACAAATCTTGTACTTGACTCGTACTTGACTTGACATGACTTGCGTGACCCGAAAAAAAAGGGTAATTACTTGTTTGCTTGATACATGATAGCCAAAGTTCTTGACATGACTTGCTAAAAAGTACTTGCTTGAATATCTGTTATCTTTTCTTGAAAGCTCATGACTAGTTCATCTTGCTGTCTTATTGATAAATTCTTTCTCTATCTTGTCGTTTTATGCGAGCATGCATAGCTATAGTACATTCATGAAAAATGTAATTACTTAGACCCCTTGCTAAGCGCTTGAGATATAATTTCTACTGAGCGTTCGCTCACTCCGTGTGTTCCCTACTTTTTAGGTAATTCCGACGACGAGGGAAGTCAATCGGATGGGAATGGTCAAGAGTGAAAGAGATAGAACTTCTCCAAGTGTCATCTAGTCTTTTTCCTATTTTTGAGTCAACTATGTACTTTTCCTTTTTTTTTTGAATAGAGTATTAGATTTGTAATAGTCTATCCATTATGAAATAAAGGATTGGGTTATCTTTCTATTTTGCGCATCTCTGTTTTGGTGTCGAATACACTACTACTCTGATTGACATGATTGATATAAACTCATCGCGCATATCCGAGTATCTTCCGCGCTCGGGGCGTGACAAGAATCGACCCATCTCCGCCCTCTGAGGGGCCCTTGGTCTCCTCGGCCCCCTCTTGCCTGGTAGGTGGGGGAGCTGGCCCGGAAGTGTCGGCCCCATCTTGCCCCCGAGAGGGGAGCGCCGCCGAGCCAGAGTCGCCCCCGGCAGCGGTAGGAAGGGCAGCCTTCTTGGCCCGTTTCTTGGCCTTCGCGGCTTCCCACAATTTTCCTTCCATGGGATCCTTGCGCTTCGCCCCGCTTGGCCGCGAAGATCCCTCGGAGGCCACCCCGTTGCCCTTATCCCGGGCTTGGGAACGACCCACGAGAACGACAGACTCATCAGCCGCCGAGTCATCCCCAAGGTCGATGACCTCGGTGACCTCTTCCAAAGGTTCCCGCCGGACGTCTGCAATGAAGAAGATTCGGTTAAGAAGCAAAAAGGTGCCCCTCCAACCCCGCAGAAGGATCCAAAGGATGATACCTGATGGCTTGAGCTGTGTGAGCAGATACTGCTCTATGTTCTCCAGCGTCACCAGCTCCTCAGTCGACCGGTGATTTGTCAACAAGCGAGCGGCGTATTCCTCCACGTCGGCGGGGAACTCCTCCTGCCGCGGGGGAAGATTTGGATGGAAGTTGGGCATAACCTGGCACCTCCAGGATTCATCCACTGCTTCCGCCTTCACCCAGAAAAACTGCCTCTTCCACCCTTTGTGCGAAGAATCCTTCACCGCCAGCGGAATACAACTCCGATTCCTGCGCGCCTGAATAAAGTAGAAGCCTTTCCCCGCCAACGGATGTGCCTTCAGCTCGAAGAAGTAATGAAAAAGATCCAGGGACGGGGGAACCCCTTGCAGACGACAGAGGATCCGAAAGGCAGATAGAAGGAGATACGAGTTGGCCACCAGCTGAATAGGTGCCAACACGAAAAAATTGAGAAGCTTCATAACGAAAGGCTCGAAGGGGAGGCAGAATCAGCTCTTCCACGCCAGGAGAAAAGTACAGATATGGCTCGTACGGCTATCCGAGCTCGTCTCGTATGGGGCAGCGGCTACAAAGCTATATCGGAGAGGCAGGCGAAACCGATGCTCCAGTTTCTTCACATCAGCCTCCCCCAACTCGCTGCGATTGGGGACAGGCTCCCGCCTCACCTGCTCGATTTCCGAGCGCAGATCCACCATCGAGCTAGAAGAAGAACCTTCACGAGAGCCCGAAGACTCCGGGGGAGAAGGAAGCTGCGGGATCGCCTCTGCGGTTATACGCGCCAGCTCCTCAAATGCCGCCGCAAGAGCTTGCTCCCCTGCTGTATCTTCACGGCGCATCAAGGAGCCCTAGAAGCAAAGAAATGGAGGAAAGGCCAAAAACCCTAGAAAGGCTGGGAGGACGAGCAGCGCCCTACGCCTATTAACCCTCGCGGGAGGCGACGCGCCATTTCAACCTCCGAGAACCAGGGGGCCCCTTCATTTAAAATCCGTCAAGATCATTATTACTACGGGCCCAGGCGACCACTACACGTGGCTTCATAACGCCGACAGGATTCCACCCACCCGAGCCACGCCGGTCCAAAGCCTCGAAAAACTACTCAACCGAGCCCCCTTGGCTCGGGAGTAGGAGGGAGACAAGTGGAGAGGGGGATTCCTGCAGCCCACTCAAAGAGCAGACCCAACTAGGCCCAACAGGGCCTAACGAGGCAAGCTCGTCCAAGTGACAGCCACATGGCCCACTTGGAAAAGCCCAATAAAACAATGCTCAAGGAAACAACTCTCCTAGGCGGCCCCAAGGCTCGGAGAGCCCGAGCATCGGTCAGGTCACAGGAAGACCCGCGCACGAGCTATCCCTCCGCACGGAGGAGGGAAGCGCTAGCCAGTCTATCTGACCCATCTCCTCACCGAGCTAGGCCTAATACCCAAGTAGGGTCGGCCCCTATAAAGCTCGGTACGACCGATTAAATGTTTATCATTGCATCTGTTAGAGTCCACAGCGGGCCGGGCGCCAAGAAGTCCAGGAGCTCCGACTTCCCTGCGAGGATAACGCCCCCACGATGAGGCCATAAAAGCCCACGACGAGGACGTAACCTCCACCGGAGACCCCTAAGCTTGCAGGACTCCAGAGGGCGGCGCACTATTTAAACCTGGGATACCCTCCGGTGAAAGGTAAGTCCAAAAGGGCATTAATCCACCCCCAATTCCTGAGCACGGATCACTTCACCCCATTGGTGGAGAGGGATCTCGCGCCTTCACCTTCTCATCCCTATCGTTGCTCCCACCATTGCTCTACTGACTTGAGCATCGGAGGGTTTCGCCCCAGGGAATCCCCCTGGGCCCTCTGACCCGTTTCCCTGTCTTGCAGTTCACAAACTTTGTGATTACCAACCCGCTCAGGAACCAGCGCAAGATTTCGCCTCTTCAATATATATATATTTTATTTAGAAAACCACATTACCGATACAAGCGCCCTTTTTGGCTTTTCACCGATATCGGCCCCCTCTTGCTTTTGCCCACGCGCCCTTTTGGGTTTTCAGGTGGCGGGGTACCCGATTTTGCCTGCATCGCCCTTTTGGGTTTTTGCCACAACTGGGTTATTGCCCTTTTTGCCCTTGTCCTAATGAAGGAACAAGTCTAGCGGGGCACCTCTATTTTAAGCCCCATTTTTTTTCTCTTCTTTCTTTTTTCTTTTGATGACAATCAGGAACAATAGATGATCATTGGTTTGGACCCAGAGCCTTTGGTCAATGGAGGGTTTGTTCGTCGGCAAAGATGGATGCCAACGTAAGAGCAGGAATTAGTGTCGATTCGGGTGTAAGGCCCGCAATGGCACCCTTGTATGTATATATGAACGGCTAGGGCCTGAGGTCTTGTGCCGAAGAAGGATGTATTCATTGACAAGGTCAAATGCTGATGCAAGGGGTAGAAGTTTTGCCAATTCGGGCATAAGGCCCGCAATGGCAACATTGTGGACATAGTTGGCTAGGGCACAAAGCCTTGCGCCGAAGAAGGACGTATTCGTTGACAAGATCAAATGCCAACGCAAGGGGGAGAATTAGTGCCGATTCGGGTGTAAGGCCCGCAATGGCAATGCTGTGTGTATATGGTTTGCTAGGGCACGAAGCCTTGCGCCAAAGAGGGGCTTATTCGTTGGCAAGGACGAGTGCCAACACAAAGGATAGAATTGGTGCCGATTCGGGCGTAAGGCCCGTAATGGCAATGCTGTGTGTGTATAGTTGGCTAGGGCATGAAGCCTTGTGCCGAAGAACAGCTTATTCGTTGGAAAGGATGAATGCCAACACAAAGGATAGAATTGGTGTCGATTCGGGCGTAAGGCCCATAATGGCAATATGACATATGAGCTGGCTAGGGCATGAAACCCTGCGCCGCTAAGCTGTGTATTCACAGACATGGGGTTAATGCCTGTGCAAAGAAAGAATTTTCTTTACCCTCATGGACGTAAGGTTCATCGAGGGCCTTTACGGAGATAGTATTCAAGGCAGGGTTCCTTTTCATCCACACGGGCGTATGGTTCGTTGGATGTCTTGAAAATAGCATTCACGGGCATGGTTCTAATGCCCGAGCAAAGAGGGAGTTTTCTTCTTCTGAACAGACGTAAGGTCCATGGGAAGTTATGTAAGTAAGATTCACGGGTATGGGGTTAATACCCGAGCAAATGAGAGGTTTTGATAGGGGCATCCCCTGCCCCTCCACATTTTCAAGGCTCAGATTGTTCGTCAGAATGCGTCATTGTGTTAGTCATATTTTTTTGAGTCTAGTCATGTAATTTTTATATCTTATTTGAGTCATAAACTATGTAATTTTTCCTTTATTTGAGTCTGGTACCTAGGTTTGAGAGTCATTTACCTAGTTGAATGTCATTAGGTTGATTAGGTTGGTTAATGAGCCCAATTCAGTGGGCTAGGCCCAGGGGCGCCCTCCCTTGGACTGCTTTGGTCATTAGTTGTTTAGTCAGGGTCAATTTGGTCCTAGGAAAGTATGGAGTCTATAAATAGCCCCCTCCCCTCTCTCATTTGTATCCTTTGATGATCAATGAAAATCTACTATTTTGAGTCCAGAAAAATTGAGTTTCTTTGGTGAGACGCCATTAGAGAGGAGTGAGATGCTCCCCTCTCCTATCCCCCCCTCTCTCTCTCTTCTCTCTCTCTCCTACCTACGCCACTTTCTCTCTCCTCCCCACTGTCCACCTCACCCTCCACCTAAGCCCTACTTGACCACCTCATCCACTCCTCACTTGCCACCTCATCCCACCTCTTCATCTCCCTAGAAGCAATAACTATCCCATTTAATCCCACCCATCCTCCCAAGCATCCCTTGGCATTCCCCATACTCCTCCATCTTCCAAGGTAGAACACCTCTTCCCAAGAAACCCTTCACCTTCCCAAGACACCTCTTCCCATCCCCAAGGCCACGATTGATCACCCCCCTTAATGGAAATTCAAATTCACATTCCCTCCACCCACTTGTGCCCCCTCACCTTCCCCCTCTCCCTCCAAGCCCCAAATTCGCTGCTCCCCATCCCTCCACCTGCTAGACCCCCTTCTAGCCCCCATTCACCACCTCCCACACCTTTGTTTGACCCCCTATTGACCCCTGTCAGTCAGGGGATGCCCCAGCCACTTCCCACTCCATTTCCCCCTCCCCATCTCCCCACTATCATCCCCTTCCACCACCATACCCTGTCCAGGTCGCAAGCAGCAGACTTGCTACTTGTTGTAGAAGCTGCCACATCTTCACAGAGCATCTTCTGGATGAGTATCTTATATTTCTGGAAAGATCTTCGAAGTAGCTTTCCAGACGTTGTAGTCTCGCCATCAACTGACGTCGGGGCTGTCCGGAGGAGTCGTTCTCGTCAACCTACGCAATCTGCCTCTGACAGACTCCCAACTGCAACTTGCTGAGGCTACCATGACCAGTACCTTAAAGATATTGGAGCAGCGTTTGGCTGACACTTTCTACCCCAAGTCCTCTGATATCTCCAAGAAGCGGAGCATCGTTTGAAGCCAGAAGCACAAAGTTGCAAATTTCCTACCCAGAGTGCACAGGTCAGTCCAATTAGAGACAAATTCAACCTCCTTCCACCTTTCTGGCCCTCGTGGTCTGCTCTGACCTCCACCGGCGTCTCTGTGGGTCTCCATTCGAAGAGGGTTCGACCACGAATCCAAAAACTCCAGCCTCGCCTGATTCAGAGCTCGGGAGCCTCAGTGGTGGCCTCACCTTTCAGATGCAGCAACTCAGAAGCTACCAGATCTCGAGTCAAATAGCCATGTTCACGACTCTACCCCGTCTGTCGCCTCCAATAAGAAAATCCCCAAAAATTCTGACGACCTCCTGGGCTAACCCAGGAGGATTTGATGCTAGTTTCGTCTACAATGGAGTTCGGGAGAGCCCATGGCAGCACCGTCACTCACTGTCTATCGTGCTGTTCCAGAAGCCGACAGATTCAGCATTGTTCGCCATTTCGGCTTTTGCCTAGTTCTCCCCACCCCCGCCTAGCTGGCTGAGTGCCCCTCCCTGTGTGGAGGTAGTGTTTTTATGTAAGTTTAAAACCCCCACCCCTTGTCCAACCCTCCTACAAGAGGTGTAGTGCATGTACTAGCAAGTATTCGGCCGAAGCGTCATCGGCGCGGCGTGCGGGTAGCCCACGCTTCCCCGCTCGCCCTCGTCTCTGGCCGGGATCAACGTCCTCATGCCAATCAGAGGGGCTTCTGGCCCCCCTCTCCTTGCTGGTTTAACTCTGCTTAGCTTAGTATTGTTTCAAAGTTGCTCGTCGGCGATGAGGCGAGTGCTCGGTCCCGAATCCTTATCAAATTGAGTGCCACCGCGGGTGAGTTGTGAGCGAGACCAATTTACCCACGCCCTCAGCGTGCTGACTGCCCGTGAATTTGGGCAACCCCAGGCTCTTAGGGGTCCTCCCCAAGCCAGCCATACCTTTGGAAACCTCCGGGTCCAACCTCAGACCCTCACCCCATCGCCGGTCCACCTATAGACCCGAGTGTGCCAAATGCGAGTGAGTCCGCTTGTGTGACATAGCCGTGTCTGTTGTGTTGCTTGCAATCTAGGTCTTAGGTCATGTCACATCAGGTTTTTTCTTTACCCAGACGGATGTAAGGTCCATTGGAAGCATTATGACCCAGTGGGGTTATGGTTGGACCATGGGTGTCTTCTAGTCTTCAGGCGTTGGCGCAGTTGCCCGATATAGCTTCATATGCTTCCCATTGAGAGGGGAGAACTGAACTGCGCCCTTGTGATCTACAAGGATGTAAGTGCCTCCTTCGTAGACCCGATTGACAATGTACGGGCCCACCCAATTTTCAGTCAGCTTTCCCTTGGGGTTGGCTGCCATCAGTTCTCTTCTCTTGACCATAACGAGGTCGCCTTTCTTGAATTCTCGCTCTTTGACCAGCTTGTAAAAAGCACGGGCCATGCGAGCTTGGTATAGCTAAATATTCTGTTGTGCTCGGAGTCACTTTCCTTCTAAATCGGCAAGCTCCTCCAATCTTCTTTCCATATTAGCTTGTTCGATGTTGACCAAACCATGCTGAATGGCGACCAGCAGTGATGGGACTTCCAATTCAATTGGTACGACCGCCTCTGACCCGTACACGAGGGATAAAGGTGAGCAACCAGTTGGGGCATTATATACTATACGACAAGTCCAAAGTGCTTCGTACATTCTTTCTTCCCAGTCACTTTTACTGGAGTTAACAATTTTCACCAACAAGGTGCACAACGTTTTATTGAAAGCTTCTGCAAGCCCATTAGCCTGGGGGTTATAGGGAGACGAAGTCCTCCAATCAATTTTGTATTTATTAGCCAACCAGTATATCTTCTGATTCCTGAAATGGCTGCCATTGTCAGAAATGCTTCGGCTGGGAACCCCAAACTGGAATATTATATCTTGGCGGAAGAACCTGGCGACCAGCTCTCCCGTCACTTCTCTCAATGCCACTGCCTCCGCCCATCTGGAGAAGTAGTCTGTGGCTACCAAGATGTATTTCCATCCAGAGGAGGAGGATGGCAGAGGACCTACCACGTCTGTGCCCCATTGAGCAAATGGCCAACTTGGTATGGTGGGATGTAGCGGTGCCGGAGGCCTCCTCGGGATGTTTGCATGCTCCTAGCATTTCTGACAAGTCTTGGCGAACTTGCAGAAGTCGTCAAACATGGTGGGCCAGTAATAGCCCAGCTTCTTTATCTCAATTTTCACTTTTTGGACCGGCTTGATGTGCCCCAGCAGATCCAGCATGCACCTCATGCATGACTTGCATGGCTTCGTCAATGGACAAGCAACGCAGATGGATTTTATTTCTGGCATTCGTCATTATTCGAAATAGAGTTCTGTTTCTCATCTCATAAGAATCTTTGATTCTTATTAACTTCATTCTCTGATCTTTTTCTTTTGGCAGTTGCTGGCGTTGAAACCACTGTAGCAGATGTTCCGGCCAATCAGGTTGTCGAACCTCTTCTACAGCCATTACTTCATTTTCTTCTCCCGTAACTGGGACATTCATCACACTTGGCACCTGTCACCTATTGATGACAGTCACATTCGGGCTTTCATCTGGCGGGACTACCAGGGAACTAGCTAGCTTTGCAAGGGTGTCTACTTAAGCATTCTGCCCTCGGTTGATGTGCTTTATCTGGATGAAATAGGATTTTGCCATCAGGCCTAGGGTCAGCTGGTGATAGGGCATGAGTTCTGGCTTCCGGACATCGAACTCTCCTTCGACTTGTTTAATAATTAGCATGGAGTCCCCATAGACTTCTAGCATTTGAATTCCCATGGATAAGGTGATTTGCAGGCCAATAATCAAAGCCTCGTATTCTGCCTCATTGTTTGTACAAGGCTTGTTGATTGAACATGAGGTATGCACGCCCACCCCCTCTAGAGATTTCAGGACTACGCCTGCGCCGGCTCGAATTCTGCTGGGCCCACTAGCCGCAGTGTCAATTCTGGAAGCACCATCGAAATAAAGTTCCCACAATATGGATTGCACCTGGTTTGCTTCTAGTGTTTCATCTTTGTGCAGTTCAGCATGCAATAGAGAATCTTCAGGTATTGGGTGTGCAGCAAAGAAATCTGCAATGGCTTATCCCATGACGACCTTCTGAGGCACATAGGAGATATCAAACTCCATAAGTATGACCGCCCATTTCCCCAGACGGCCCTTTGGTCCTATCTGAGATAATATATACTTCAATAGATCTACCTTGGAGACCAGCTTAATTTCATGCGACAACATATAGTGTCAGAGCTTCTTGACAGCAAAGACCAGCGCCAGGAAACTCTTTTCAATGTAAGCATATTTCTCTTCGGTCCTCACCAATCTTCTGCTGAGATAGCAGAGGGCCTGTTCTTTTCCTTCATCATTATTTTGGGCCAACATTGCCCCTAGAGAACAATGCATGGCCTCTGTGTACAAGATCAGCGGTCGCCCTTTTACTGGTGCACCGAGCACAGGAGGGGTCTTGAGGTATTCTTTCAGCTTCTCAAATGTCGCCTGACATTCTTCATCCCAATAGAACGAGACATCCTTCATCATCAGCTTGTGAAAAGGGTGACATCTTCCGGACAGATTCGATATGAATCGTCGGATATAGGCCAGCCGACCTTGGAGACACCGTAGCTCGGAAAGGTTCCATGGCGGAGGCAACTCCTGAATGGCTTTAATCTTTGCGGGGTCTATTTCAATCCCCCGATGTCTCACAACAAAACCCAAAAACTTGCCGCTGGAGACTCCAAAGGCTCATTTTAACGGGTTCATCTTCAACTCGTACTGTCTGAGCCGTTGTAATATTATTCGGAGATCTTGCAGGTGATCCTCTCTTCTTCTGGTCTTAACCACCAAGTCGTCAATGTAGCAATCGACTGTGTGGTAGAGTAATTCAACAAAAATTCTGGTCATCGCCAGTTGGTAGGTGGCGCCAGCATTCTTCAGCCTGAAAGGCATACTTTTGTAATGGTAAATACCCTTGGGGGTACGGAAGGCAGTATGAATGCGGTCGTGCTCCACGATCCATATCTGATTGTAGCTGGATGAACCATTAATAAAAGAAAGGGCCTCATGGCCAATCGTAGCATCTATCATGACTTCTATTATCGGCACCGGAAAGTCATCTTTCGGGCAAGCTTTATTCATATCACGAAAATCCACACATATTTGGATCTGACCGTTCTTCTTTTTGACGGTCACTATGTTTGTTGTGACCCCTCTGCGTTGATGATGTTGACAATAAGTTTTACTTCATTGGCAACAGCTTGTTTTGATTGATTGGCAACTGTTCTTATTTTGATGAAATTATTTTTATCAGGTTGTCTGTGTATATAATGTAGTCAGAGTCTATATATTGTCATGCACATACTCACAGGTCTACATAGTGCATTACAGCATGAACATAGAGCCTATACTTTTCCTTGTTTAGTCTGGACAGTAGTGGGTCGACCCCCTTCTCAGGTGGGTCGACACCCCCAGAGTGCAAGTCTATACACTGTCTGTCTGTCTTGTGTCTCATGCAGCGTCTTAGGCATTTTGTAAAAGTCTATACAGTGCAGCTCACACGAACACTCAAGTCCATACATCGTGAAGTCTGCACATTGTGGCACCCAATGTCTATACATTGCTCATTCGTTCATTCAGCATTGTCAAGTCTATACATTGGTCGGTGCCAAGTCTGTACATCGCTTGGGGCTTACCAAGTCTGTACATCCTTCGCTGAGCCTTCCAAGTCTGTACAGTCACTAAGTCTGTACATCCTCTAGGCGCTCACGAAGTCTATACATTGGTTTTCATTTCAAGTCTGTACGGACTTTGGTTTGTGCAAGTCTATACAACCGACTGTTCAGTTTGTGACCAAGTCTGTACAGCCAAGGCGACTGTTAAGTCTATACATTGATTATTACCTACGTTCTGAACTGAACCGAGTAAGTCTATACATTCCTCATATCTTTTACCTACGCTCAGTTCAGTAAGTCTGTACATTGGTTGCTTTACTGACGTTGCCTTGCCAAAGTCTATACATTGGACTGTACATCATTCGTGAAGACTGAACAACGAGCAAGTGTATACATTGGACGAGTCTGCATCGTGCATCAGTCCTGAAGTCTATACATCGTCTGTCTTCATTAGAGTCTCATGAAGTCTGTACATCGTGCATCAGTCCTAAAGTCTATACATCGTCTGTCTTCATTAGAGTCTCATGAAGTCTGTACATCGTGCATCAGTCCTGAAGTCTATACACCGTCTGTCTTCATTAGAGTCTCATGGAGTCTGTACATTGCACTCGCCTTCACAAAGTCTATACACTGATGTCTATACATTGCATTTCCATTCACGAAGTCTGTACATTGCATTCACGTTTCACAAAGTCTACACATCATGAAGTCTACACATGGCATTTCATCTTACAAAGTCTATACAGAGTTCTTCACTTAACCTGATAATCTGATACTCTGTCTGACAGGGATTTGTTATTGAGATTGCTGACATGGCTCGTGATCCCAGGAGGACGAGGTGACCAGATGCTGCCACGTGGATGAAAGCACCTCGGATCTAGCGAATTCCTTGGGCGGGAAAACGTGGAAGCCACGCGCCCTTATCCAATCTGCTGTTGATATATATAGAAGTCATCATCTTCTGTTGAAGGCTGATCGACCAGTGGCAAGTCAATACAGTGAGACAAACCTGAGGCAGCAGAGAGCCACCGAGATCCAAAGAGAAGAGAAGCAGAGAAGAAGAAAAGGAGAGAAGAAGAAAGTGAGAGAGATGAGTTGAGAGAGTTATATGAGATCTTGTGAATCAGTCTCTTGGTTCAGATACCAAAGCTGATATTGCTCAATTTGAGCTACAGTCGTTTTGGTTTTCATTCCATTCGATTCTGCGTTTCTTGCTTTTCAGTCTTTGTTATTTTTCTTTTGAAAACTCTTGTTCGATCAAGCTGTTAGTCAGTGGTGTCAAGCTGTGAGGCAGCGATGTGCAGAGGTGTTACCTCTTGTCGGCTAAGCTGTAGAGCCCAGCATAGAAAGCTGTGAAGCTCAGCTGTTACAGAGGAGGTTCCTCTGGTCGGGATAAGCTGTAAGCCCCAGCCGTTGTTGGCAAGCTATAGTGCCCAGCAGATTGAAGCTGTGTATCAGCAGTAATCCACATTCGAGTTGAATGTGGGGTGGACGTAGGTCGGAATTGACCGAACCACCTAAAATTCTTTGTGCCTCTCGTGTGTTTGCTTGTCTGTCTAGCAGATCTTATCTCTATTATCCGGTGCATTGACTGTGTCTGATCAGTGTTCTTTTAATTCCGCATCTGAATTTAGGCATAATTTTTATTGGCCAGCTGATCTATTCACCCCCCCTCTAGATCCACATTCTGTGGTGAAAGAGCCTTCCATCTAATTTCAACATTTGGTATCAGAGCCTAACTCTTCTGCAGGGACTTACAGCCCGAAGAGGAAGGTACAGATGGACGGAAGATGAATGATAGTTGAAGGACACTCTACATCCAAGCCCCCGTACTTCGATGGATCCAACTACGCATACAGGAAGAACTGTATGCAGGTTTTTTTGAGGGCTAAAGATTATGAGATCTGGAAGGTAGTTAGCAAGGGACCTTTCGAGCTGTCCCCTAATGAAGATGTATGGACCAAGGAGGAAATTAGAAGGTCCACGCTCAACTGTAGTGCAATCAATGCAATCCAGTGTTCTCTGCATCCCACCAAGTTCTCACGAGTATCTGCCTGCTCTTCAGCGAAGGAAATGTGAGATGCACTTGAAGTTATCTACGAGGTGACTTCACAAGTTAGAGAGACCAAGACTAATCTACTGGTTTCAGAATACGAGGCCTTCAAGATGAAGCCAAACGAGACAATCAAAGAAATGTATGCTTGATTGACTATTATCACAAATAGTCTCAGAGGTTTTGGGAAGAAGTATTCTGAGTATGATATAGTCAGAAAGATCTTGCGATCCTTGACTCCAATTTGGCACACCAAGGCCAATGTTATGGAAGAGTCAAGAGATCTACACAATACAAGGGCAGATGAGCTTATCGGATCTCTAATGGCATATGAGATGATTCTGCCGAAGATAGAAGAGGCTGATAGAAAGAGGAAGCCAATAGCTCTGAAGGCTGGTGCTAGCAAATCCAGTCGATCCATCCCCAACGGATCATCAATTGAAGAGAGCTTGTCTGAAGAAGAAATGGCAAATGATGATATTGCTATGATTACTAGGGAATTCTGGTGTTTTCTCAAGAAAGAAGGAAGAAGATTTAGCCGAAGAAATCCCAGTGGTGGCCGCCGAGACACAAGGTACAAATCAAACCCTGTAAAGAAAGCTGAGACTAATGTTTGCTATCAATGCAGGAAGGCTGGTCACTTTAAAGCTGAATATCCGACAAATCAGAACCTCAAGGACAAGTTCAAGAAAAAGAACACAAGAGGGAAAGCTATGGTGAGTACCTGGAGTGATGAGGATGAGGGATCCTTGAGCAACAATTTGGACAGTGAAGTTGAAGCTGAGAAGTCAATCTGTCTCATGGCAACCAGCTCAGAAGATAGAGAGGAAGGATCTGATGAGGTATCCTATCGTTTTGAAAACTTTACTATTGCTGATTGGATGGATGCTTATAATGAACTTGCTGATAGAGTAGATGAGGTCAGAAAAGAAAATAGGCATCTACGAAGAAAAATTAACATAATGCAAAATGATACTTCATTGTCTGATAAAATTGCATGCTTAGAGAATGAGAACAGTAAGCTAAAACTCACATGTTCTGAATTTGAAGAAATCAAGAAAGAACTGAAAATCTATAAGGAAGAAAATGTGAGATTAGACAATGAAATTGATGCATGGAAATTGAAAATTCAGAATTATGAAAGTGAGATAAAAATTACTTCTGAAAAATATGAAGCTGTCCTCAATGTAAATAATGAATTGAAAAAGTCTATTGATGAAATTTAGAAAGACAATGAGGATAAGCTGAAAACCATTGAGAAAATGACCCAAGGATCTGAAAATTTAGATGCATTATTGGGGTCAAAGGTTAATTTCAGGAGAGAGGGCCTAGGATTCAACTCTAGTGCAACTAAGAGCTTTGGAATGAAAACTATTTCCTTTGTTGCACAAAAGGAGAAAGGACCTCTGATTAATATGGATTCTAATAATGCTGTGAAAACAAATGTGAATCTGAAAAAGCCCAATACAGAGGAGAAGGGCAAACAGAAAGTTGGTGAGCCTAGTAGAATTGGCACTTCAAAACCTAGCTCTAGTGCTCAATCCAAGGCTAGGGGTCAGCCTGCTCAGGTAAACAAACCGCATGTCAATGCCAAAAAGTCTTCACCACCTCCATCACAGAAAAAGACCCAACAAAAACCTATGAACAGGTCAGCAGGGTCAAGGGTGCAGGGAAGACAAAATGTTTTCTGGAGTCAGACCAAAAAATTCAATCCACCTAGAGTCCAGTCCTACTACCCCACACAGTCAATCTATCCTAATGGGTTTGGATGGACTAGAACTCAAGGGATGCATACAGGGTACGTTCATCAACCTACACAATTTTACAGATCCTATGTCAGAAATTGGGGTAATGGGTATGGTAGTCGAACAACTAGAAACTTCCAATCTTTCAGCCAGCCCAGATATCACCTTGACCAAAACTTTATGAATGCAACCTGGTCGAAGCATTGGCACAACAACAACAATTCTGTGAATAACTCTGTTGGTGCAAATAAAAAGTAAAACAACAAAATAAGAGAAAGAATAACAGAAGGAAATCTACAAAATCCATTGAACAAAGTTCTTTTAAACAAATGTGGATTCCCAAAGCCATGCTTTCTTCCTTTACTTGCACTTCATCTGCATTGGAGCCCAAACAGACTTGGGTTCCAAACTTTTTGCCCTAATTGTGTGTGAAAGTATGCCTAGCAGCCAAGAGCAACTTGTGGTACTTGGATAGTGGCTGCTCCAGGCATATGACAGGAGATAAGGCCAAGTTCTGCATGCTGACTGAGAAGCTAGGAGGCCTTGTCACCTTTGGAAGCAACACAAAGGGTAGGATCATTGGATCAGGTAAGGTAGGTAAGTGTTCTACCTACTGCATTGATGATGTTATGCTGGTTGAAGGGTTAGCTTAATATTTACTCAGTATCATCCTGTTGTGTGATAAAGGACATAAAGTCTTATTTGATTCTCAATGCTGCAAGGTTTTTGAACCTGATTCTGAAATTGTCAAATTTTTTGGAAAAAGAATAAATAACACATACATGATAGATTTAGATGATATTCAGCATTCTAACCTATGTCTTACTGCCAGTAGAGAAGATTTAGCATTTTTATGGCATCGTAGGTTAGGCCATGCGAGTTATACTGTTTTGCATAAACTAAACAAGCATAGCATGGTTAGAGGACTCCCTGAAGTCTCTTTTAAAAAGGACAATAAATTTTGTAATGCATGCATTCACTCCAAGTTCACTAGAAAATCATTCAAATCTAGGACAGAAAACCTATCCACTAAACCTTATGAACTGATACACATGGACCTATTTGGGCCAACCAGGTCTGTTAGTTTATCAGGGAAGAGGTATGGGTTTGTCTTAGTAGATGATTTTTCTAGGTATACTTGGGTATATTTTCTGTCACACAAGAATGATGCATTTTGAGAATTTCAGGAGTTCTGTATTAGAATAAATTAGAAAATTAAAAATATTTTGACTAATCATGGAGGTGAGTTTGAAAACTCACACTTTGAAGAATTTTGCAGGTCTAGTGGGATTCATCACATGTAGCAACCCTAATAAATGAATAATTGAAATGAATTAAAACATATATATTACAGAAGCAATATATATAAAGGGAATAGGGTTAATTGGACGAAATAAAACAAATTAAAAATAACGCCTCTTATTAAGGCGTTAATTTATAAAGAAACGCCTCTATCCATGGCGGGAATAAAGAAAGGACGCCCACACCTACGGTCGTCAGTTCTCACGCGACCAAATGGGTAAGTAAAAGAAACGCCCCTATCTTAGGCGTGTTTTAAAACACGAAACGCCCTTTTTCAAGGCGCTTTTTAAGAAACGCCCTTATGCAAGGCGTTAATTAAAGAATACACGCCCTGACCAAAGTCGTTAATTCCATTCGGAACCGTTCGAACCCAGAACTTATCCAGGGTAAGTGATAACTATGAGGAAGAGTTCGAATGTGGTAATAACTCAATCTTGGAAATATTACTTCCAATCAAACACTACTTTTGTTAGAACTCCAAAATCCTATAAATAGTCTTGATCGACCAAACCCTAAACCTATTTGATCGTTCTGCTGCTGCAAGGTAAGTGAAGAACGTATGTTCTTCTTATTTTCTTTTGCCCTCTGTTTCGACTGCATGAAGAACTGATAATTCTTCATTGTCTTTTCTTTGTAGGAGGCTCCACAGCCACTGCCGAAGAACAAGGTAATGTTCTTCAAACCGTTTTCCTAAACTTCGGTTATATCTTCATACTCCCTCCTTTCTTCCCCTACAGGTTGATTGAAGATCATCGTCGCCATCATCTTCATCAACTGAATTTTTCTTCTTTCTGTCCGATCTGCATACGGCTGCTATTAGAAGCTTCAGTGTGTTCTTATCAAGTCATTCACGTGTTCCATCTCCAGATATCAATTAAGGTAGGATTTTCTCAAGTTATTGTAGCCCAAATAAGAATTAATGCAAGATATCTATACATAAGCATGGCATGCATACTGTTTATAATGTTTTTATTACGTTCTCTGCAATATTTTGAAAGAAACGCCCTTGATCAGGGCGCTAATTTAAAATACACGACCATGCAGTGGTCGTCAATTTAATATTTGACGCCATGTACGCAGGCGTTAATTTCATAAGACTCACCTGAAAATTGATAATTGATCCTGTTTAAAATTCAATAAATTATGAAATATAGATTCTAATATCTTGCATACCCCTACCTGTGAATTCCTGTTATACTGCAACGACATGTCTCATGTCCCTTGAAATTTTATTTCCTGTAATATTGTAAAATTCTTGAAATTCACGACTTGGACAAAGTCGTTTTCCCTATTTTAACGCCCCAGAACAAGGCGTGAATCTGAAAAGTAACGCCCCTTCCTAGGGCGTGTATCTGTTAAAATCCTGAAATTTACATATCCTGTAAAATGGAATTAGAAAGTAACGCCCCTTCCAAGGGCGCGTTTTTGATCTCAACTTTGAATAAACGCCCCCAGGCAAGGCGTGTTTTTGATAAATTAATGAAATAATGAAAATTCTGCAAATTGGCAATATATGTAAACGCCCTCATGTTAGGCGTTAATTATTCAATACACGACTTTACTCAAGTCGTTATTTTACTGTAACCTGATTTCATCTTGATTCTATTACCGATGGTTTCATATTATACATATATATATATATATATGTATATATATATCGGCACTATTCTCCATTCCGTGAGTATAGTCCCACTTTTTACGTTGATTTATCGATCACACTCAACTCTCATTGACATACAAGCTCTCCATTGGACATTCCGTTCCTTTGGACTAGCGAGTTAGTCATAGAGACCTCCGTAAGACTCCTCGTAGCCTTGGATTCCCTCAAGGCCGACTGAGCTGGTTGTACCCTAAAAACCCATTACACGATCCTTGCCATGTCAATCTAAATAAACATGGTATACCGGCCCTTATGATTATACAAAGAGTATATCATAAGAAATTCTTAATGGGATGATGATATCATGCCATATCATGTCGTTCTTGTAAACCCCAATTCTATGATAAGAATGAGGGTATCTTGCTTGATCTTATGTTCATGTGGACCTCAATTCTATATAAAGAATGTCCATATCGATTTATCATGGTACCTAAGTTAAGGGAACCATATTCTACCTAGTTTTATCGAACTCGTGATTATACCGTTATTATCGCCATTCTACGGCCTTTGTCATATTTTTGGACTCTATTCTATCAATGTTGTCATACGTATCTACAAGTTTGAATATTGAAATTCTATATTGGCTATATAAACAAGAGTGGATGTCAAAACACATGATAAATGCCTGCGCATATAGGGCCCGATCTGGTCCTGGGAGGAGCACCCGAAAGTACTTGTGCCCATGGGAGTTAAAATGATAAGGTATCTGGCATTATACCGAGTACTTGACTTGCTTGATTGGACATTCCACACACATCTTGTACTTGACTCGTACTTGACATGAAATGAAATGCGTGGCCCGAAAAAGGGTAATTTATTTGCTTGCTTGATACATGATAGCCAAAGTTCTTGACATGATTTGTTAAATGTACTTGCTTGAATATCTCGAATAAACTTGTTATCTTGTTGAAAGTTCATGATAAGTTCATCTTATTTCCTTGATACTACATTCTATCTATCCTGTCGTGTTATGCGAGCATGCATAGCTTTATTGCATTCATAAAAATGTAATTTACTTAAACCCCTCGCTAGTACTTGAGATATAATTTCCTACTGAGCGTTCGCTCATTCCGTTTGTCCCTTTGTACTTTTCAGGTAAGTCCGACGACGATGGAAGTCAATCGGATGGGAATGGTCAAGAGTGAAAGTGATAGAGCTTCTACAAGTGTCGTCTAGTTGGTTCTATAGTTTTCTCGAGTCAACTATGTACTTTTCTTTTTGTTAAACAGAGTATTGGATTTGTAATAGTCTATCCATTATGAAATAAGGATTGGGTTATCTTGCTATTTTGCGCATCTCTGTCTTCGTGTCGAATACACGACCACTCTGATTGACATGATTGATATAGACACGTCACGCATCTCCGGGTATCTTCCGCGCTCGGGGCGTGACAGTCTTTGTGGTATCAGAGCCTAAGGTATTTAATTCCTAGGAAACCCAAGTCCAAGGATAGGTTTCAAAACCTTTAACCAAGTGAGAGTGGGTAGAACCAAGGGTTAAATGATCAATGAGTCCCTTATAAGATCATAGTGATATAATACTAACCTAGCTATTGTAATTGTAGGATAATGGCTGCCGAACGTGCTCAATGGCGCAACATGCAGCGTACCCTTCAAGGGATGACCCAAGTGCTACAACAGGTAGCACAAGGTGGTGCTCCACGAGCTGGAAGCTTACACCAAGCATTCAAGAATATGAATCCCCCGAAGTTCATGGGATCGACCGATCCAGACGATGCCGAGCATTGGGTTCGGGAGATTGAACGTATATTCCGTGTTATGCAATGCACGGATCAGGACAAAGTCTTATTAGCTACTTTCCAGTTAGAAAAGGATGCTAGATGCTGGTGGGAGTCGATTGAAGCTACAATTGACCCAACTCAAGTTACATGGGGAGAATTCGTTGAATATTTCAACGCCAAATATTTCTCTGATAGGGTCCAGGAAAAGAAGGCCGCCGAATTTGCCGCATTAAAGCAAAGATCTTTATCGGTGGCTGATTATGAAGCACAGTTCTCTAGACTGTCTAGATATGCTAAGCATTTAATTAGCACGGAAAAGATGAAAGCCCGTAGATTTCTTAATGGGCTTAGGCCCCACTACATTACTCAACTGGCGCCTATGGATATTCAAGTTTATACTGAAATAGTGCGCCGAGCTCAGTTGCTTGAAGATGCCACGGAACTATCTGATAGGATCCGTGGGAAAGATAAAAAGGAGCAAGTCACAAGTTCGGGTTCTTTTAAACCCAACTTTAAGAAGAGGCCCAATAATGGAGGTTCTTCCTCTCAAGATCAGAAGTTCAAGAAATCCAAGCCTTTCTCTATCACCACTACACCTTCAAACGTAGTATGCAAGCATTGTGACAAGGCTGGTCACAAAACAGAAGAATGCTGGAGGAAAGTAGGAGCATGTCTCCGTTGTGGGAGTCGTGAACATCGGATTCCCGATTGTCCATTAATGAATGACCAAGACGGTGAGGGTAAACGCCCAGTGACAAGGAACGCGCGTCTTCATGCAATCCAAGAGACCGAACCAGAAGAAGAAGGCGGATTGGTGGAAGGTACATTAAAAATTTGTTCCAAATATGCACATGTCTTATTTGATACGGGTGCATCGCATTCCATTATTTCCAAGAAGTTTGCTGACCCATTACCTCTAGAACCAGAATGGATGAAGTTAATATTGTCTACTCCTCTCGGAAACGAGACGGATATCACACATCATTACCAAAACTGTGAGGTATTGGTTCGAGGAAAGAATTTTCCTATTGATCTTATCTGCTTAGATCTAAAAGAGTATGATGTTATACTAGGAGCAGATTGGTTATCCAAATACCAGGCAACGGTTGATTGCCGTGATAGCAAGATTGTTTTCAAGGAATTTCCGGAACTGACTTATACTAGTCCTAAGAGTCGAAGCAAATCCCCTCTTATTTCGGCTCTTCGAGCAAGCAAGCTCGTCAAGAAAGGATGTGTATCCTTCCTTGCTTTTGTCACTATTAAAGAAGCTAAAGAAACCAAGATAGAGGACATTCAGGTAGTGCGAGAATTTCCAGACGTATTTCCGGAAGAATTGCCGGGATTACCCCCGCAAAGAGATGTGGCCTTTACCATCGACTTAGCCCCTGGTGCTGGTCCTGTTTCAAAGGCACCCTATAGAATGTCCCCTGCAGAACTAAAAGAATTGAAGAAGCAATTGATGGAATTGATTCAAAAAGGGTTCATTAGACCAAGTACATCCCCGTGGGGAGCCCCAGTCCTATTTGTAAGGAAGAAGGATGGATCCATGAGATTGTGTATCGACTATCGACAGTTGAATCATCTTACTATCAAGAACAAGTATCCACTGCCGAGAATCGATGAATTATTTGATCAGATTTCTGGATCCAAACATTTCTCCAAGATTGATCTCAGGTCTGGTTATCATCAATTGAGGATTAAAGACGAAGATATTCATAAAACTGCGTTCAGAAGCAGGTATGGCCACTATGAATTTGTTGTTATGCCTTTTGGACTAACAAATGCCCCTGCTGCCTTTATGCAGTTGATGAATAGCATATTCAGGCCTTATCTAGATCAATTTGTGGTGATTTTCATTGATGATATATTGATATATTCCAAGACTAAGGAAGAACATGAAGAGCATTTGAGGATTTCATTACAAATCTTGAGGACAAATCAATTATATGCTAAGCTCAGCAAATGTGAATTCTGGCTTGAAGAAGTGGCTTTTCTCGGACATGTGATATCCAAGGATGGATTATCTGTAGATCCGTCAAAGGTTGAAGCAGTTAGGAAATGGGAAAGACCAACCAATGCTAGCGAGATCAGAAGTTTCTTAGGCCTTGCAGGCTATTACAGGCGATTCATCAAAGACTTCTCAACAATCGCCGTGCCACTTACAAGGTTAACTCGTAAGGAGATCCGATATGAATGGAGTGAGGAATGTGAAAGAAGTTTCCAAACTCTCAAAGATCATCTCACTACAGCTCCAGTGTTAGCTCTACCAACAGAAGGAGAGAAATTCGAGGTCTACACTGATGCTTCTGGCATTGGCCTTGGATGTGTCCTAATGCAACAAGGAAAGGTCATAGCATACTCTTCACGTCAACTGAAGAAGCATGAGGAGAATTACCCCGTCCATGACTTAGAACTGCCCGCGGTAGTATTTGCCCTAAAGATATGGAGACACTACTTATATGGAGTACAGTTTACTGTATACTCCGATCACAAAAGTCTCAAATATCTATTTTCACAAAAGGAGCTAAACATGAGACAAAGACGCTGGCTAGAATATCTCAAGGACTTCGACTTCAATATACAATACCATCCCAGAAAGGGTAATTATGTTGCTGACGCCCTTAGTCGAAAGCCGAGAGCAATGATAGCAAATTGTATGATGCAAGAATGGAGGTTACTTGAACAATTCTCCGAGCTCAATATAAGCTTGGACACGGAATCCAAAATTGTCACACTATCTCATGTAAGCATACAGTCAGATTTGTTATCTGAGATACAAACACTTCAGGATGATGATCCTATATTAGTAGAAATCAAAGGCAGATTAGAAGGACAATCTGATTTTCAACTAACTTCTGATGGAAGATTATCGTTCAAAAATAGAACTTGTATACCCGATTGTCCGGAATTAAAGAAGAAGATCTTAGATGAAGCTCACAGATCAAGATACACTATTCATCCTGGATCAACTAAAATGTACCAAGATGTAAAGAGGAACTTTTGGTGGCCCAATATGAAAAGAGAAATAGCGGACTATGTATCACGCTGTCTCACATGCCAACAGGTCAAGGCGGAACACCAAAAGCCTGCGAGAAAACTACATCCTCTAGATATTCCTAAGTGGAAATGGGAGGATATTGGTATGGACTTCATCATGGGTTTGTCTAAATCTAAAGGAGGACATGATGGAATCTGGGTTATCATTGACCGATTGACTAAATCGGCACATTTCTTGCCAATCAAAAGCCGATGGTCAATTGATGTGCTAGCTGCACTATACATCAAAGAAATAGTCAGGATACATGGAATTCCTGTCTCAATCGTGTCTGATAGAGATCCCCGTTTTACTTCTCATTTTTGGAAGGGATTACAACATTCGTTGGGAACAAGGCTCAACTTTAGTACTGCTTTTCACCCACAAACGGATGGTCAGACCGAGCGAACTAATCAAGTTGTTGAAGATATGCTGAGGGCATGCATTATTGACTTTGGAGGAAGCTGGCATGACCACTTACCTTTAGTTGAATTTGCATATAATAATAGCTACCAAGCTAGTATCCAAATGGCACCTTTCGAAGCCTTATACGGAAGGAGTTGCCGATCTCCCATATGTTGGAACGAAGTTGGAGAGAAACAACTATTAGGTCCAGACATGGTAAGGGATACAACTGAGAAGATACAGGTAATCAGAGAAAGATTACAAGTTGCTCAGACAAGGCAAAAGGCTTATGCTGATACCAGGAGAAGAGATCTTGAATTCCAGGTTGGAGATTATGTATTTCTTAAAATATCCCCTGGACGTGGCATACGAAGATTTGGTGTTAAGGGCAAGCTTACGCCAAGATTCATCGGACCATTTGAGGTACTCGAAAGAGTTGGCGAGGTTGCTTATCGCATCGCGTTACCTCCTCAGTTGTCCGAGGTACACAATGTATTTCACATATCTATGTTGAAGAAGTATGTGCATGATCCGTCACATATTATTGAGCATGGAGATCTGGTGATCCAGAAAGATCTCACATATGAACAGAGGCCTTTAAAGATATTAGATCGAGAAATACGAGCTCTAAGGAATAAGGTTATTCCCATGCTTAAGGTGCAATGGAATAAGAATCCTGAACACGAAGCGACATGGGAGACCGAGGAATCTATGAAGAAACGATTTCCCGAGTTATTCTAAGAGGTATATGTCCTACACTCTCCACGTGTATAATTATATATATATTGAATTTGGGGACCAAATTCTTTTAAGTGGGGGAGGGTGTAGCAACCCTAATAAATGAATAATTGAAATGAATTAAAACATATATATTACAGAAGCAATATATATAAAACGAATAGGGTTAATTGGACGAAATAAAACAAATTAAAAATAACGCCTCTTATTAAGGCGTTAATTTATAAAGAAACGCCTCTATCCATGGCGGGAATAAAGAAAGGACGCCCACACCTACGGTCGTCAGTTCTCACGCGACCAAATGGGTAAGTAAAAGAAACGCCCCTATCTTAGGCGTGTTTTAAAACACGAAACGCCCTTTTTCAAGGCGCTTTTTAAGAAACGCCCTTATGCAAGGCGTTAATTAAAGAATACACGCCCTGACCAAAGTCGTTAATTCCATTCGGAACCGTTCGAACCCAGAACTTATCCAGGGTAAGTGATAACTATGAGGAAGAGTTCGAATGTGGTAATAACTCAATCTTGGAAATATTACTTCCAATCAAACACTACTTTTGTTAGAACTCCAAAATCCTATAAATAGTCTTGATCGACCAAACCCTAAACCTATTTGATCGTTCTGCTGCTGCAAGGTAAGTGAAGAACATATGTTCTTCTTATTTTCTTTTGCCCTCTGTTTCGACTGCATGAAGAACTGATAAGTCTTCATTGTCTTTTCTTTGTAGGAGGCTCCACAGCCACTGCCGAAGAACAAGGTAATGTTCTTCAAACCGTTTTCCTAAACTTTGGTTATATCTTCATACTCCCTCCTTTCTTCCCCTACAGGTTGATTGAAGATCATCGTCGCCATCATCTTCATCAACTGAATTTTTCTTCTTTCTGTCCGATCTGCATACGGCTGCTATTAGAAGCTTCAGTGTGTTCTTATCAAGTCATTCACGTGTTCCATCTCCAGATATCAATTAAGGTAGGATTTTCTCAAGTTATTGTAGCCCAAATAAGAATTAATGCAAGATATCTATACATAAGCATGGCATGCATACTGTTTATAAGGTTTTTATTACGTTCTCTGCAATATTTTGAAAGAAACGCCCTTGATCAGGGCGCTAATTTAAAATACACGACCATGCAGTGGTCGTCAATTTAATATTTGACGCCATGTACGCAGGCGTTAATTTCATAAGACTCACCTGAAAATTGATAATTGATCCTGTTTAAAATTCAATAAATTATGAAATATAGATTCTAATATCTTGCATACCCCTACCTGTGAATTCCTGTTATACTGCAACGACATGTCTCATGTCCCTTGAAATTTTATTTCCTGTAATATTGTAAAATTCTTGAAATTCACGACTTGGACAAAGTCGTTTTCCCTATTTTAACGCCCCAGAACAAGGCGTGAATCTGAAAAGTAACGCCCCTTCCTAGGGCGTGTATCTGTTAAAATCCTGAAATTTACATATCCTGTAAAATGGAATTAGAAAGTAACGCCCCTTCCAAGGGCGCGTTTTTGATCTCAACTTTGAATAAACGCCCCCAGGCAAGGCGTGTTTTTGATAAATTAATGAAATAATGAAAATTCTGCAAATTGGCAATATATGTAAACGCCCTCATGTTAGGCGTTAATTATTCAATACACGACTTTACTCAAGTCGTTATTTTACTGTAACCTGATTTCGTCTTGATTCTATTACCGATGGTTTCATATTATACACATATATATATATATATGTATATATATATCGGCACTATTCTCCATTCCGTGAGTATAGTCCCACTTTTTACGTTGATTTATCGATCACACTCAACTCTCATTGACATACAAGCTCTCCATTGGACATTCCGTTCCTTTGGACTAGCGAGTTAGTCATAGAGACCTCCGTAAGACTCCTCGTAGCCTTGGATTCCCTCAAGGCCGACTGAGCTGGTTGTATCCTAAAAACCCATTACACGATCCTTGCCATGTCAATCTAAATAAACATGGTATACCGGCCCTTATGATTATACAAAGAGTATATCATAAGAAATTCTTAATGGGATGATGATATCATGCCATATCATGTCGTTCTTGTAAACCCCAATTCTATAATAAGAATGAGGGTATCTTGCTTGATCTTATGTTCATGTGGACCTCAATTCTATATAAAGAATGTCCATATCGATTTATCATGGTACCTAAGTTAAGGGAACCATATTCTACCTAGTTTTATCGAACTCGTGATTATACCGTTATTATCGCCATTCTACGGCCTTTGTCATATTTTTGGACTCTATTCTATCAATGTTGTCATACGTATCTACAAGTTTGATTATTGAAATTCTATATTGGCTATATAAACAAGAGTGGATGTCAAAACACATGATAAATGCCTGCGCATATAGGGCCCGATCTGGTCCTGGGAGGAGCACCCGAAAGTACTTGTGCCCATGGGAGTTAAAATGATAAGGTATCTGGCATTATACCGAGTACTTGACTTGCTTGATTGGACATTCCACACACATCTTGTACTTGACTCGTACTTGACATGAAATGAAATGCGTGGCCCGAAAAAGGGTAATTTACTTGCTTGCTTGATACATGATAGCCAAAGTTCTTGACATGATTTGTTAAATGTACTTGCTTGAATATCTCGAATAAACTTGTTATCTTGTTGAAAGTTCATGATAAGTTCATCTTATTTCCTTGATACTACATTCTATCTATCCTGTCGTGTTATGCGAGCATGCATAGCTTTATTGCATTCATAAAAATGTAATTTACTTAAACCCCTCGCTAGTACTTGAGATATAATTTCCTACTGAGCGTTCGCTCATTCCGTTTGTCCCTTTGTACTTTTCAGGTAAGTCCGACGACGATGGAAGTCAATCGGATGGGAATGGTCAAGAGTGAAAGTGATAGAGCTTCTACAAGTGTCGTCTAGTTGGTTCTATAGTTTTCTCGAGTCAACTATGTACTTTTCTTTTTGTTAAACAGAGTATTGGATTTGTAATAGTCTATCCATTATGAAATAAGGATTGGGTTATCTTGCTATTTTGCGCATCTCTGTCTTCGTGTCGAATACACGACCACTCTGATTGACATGATTGATATAGACACGTCACGCATCTCCGGGTATCTTCCGCGCTCGGGGCGTGACATCACAAGTCCTCCTCACCCAGGACACTTGAGCAGAATGGTGTTGTCGAGAGGAGGAACAGAACTCTAGTGGAGATGGGCCGAACACTTCTAGTTGAAGGTGAACTGCCAAGAAAATTCTGGGCTGAAGTAGTCAACACAGCCTGTTATGTAATTAACAGGGCAATGGTAAGACCTTCTACCCAAAAAACCCCCTATGAGATTTTGAAAGGTAAGAAACCTTCAATTGCCCATTTCAAGGTCTTTGGTTGTAAATGTTTTATACATATAAATGGTAAGAGGGACCTTGATAAATTTGAGCCAAAAGGTGAACCAGGAATTTTTCTTGGTTATTCTGAAAACACCCGAGCTTATAGAGTGTTCAACTTAAACACAAAAATTGTTGAAGAATCTCCACACATTATCTTGTTGTGACTCCTCTGTGTTGATGGTGTTGACATGCAACCTTACTTCATATGGCAACACATTGTTTTGATTGATTGGCAACACTGTTTATATTTTGATGAAATTACTTTTATCAGATTGGCTTGTGTTATATGCATTTTATCTTGTTTTCACACTGAACACACACTCAAAGTCTCAAAGTATATACATTGGACTATTTGGCCAAGTCTGTACATCGCTGTTGCCAAAGTCTGGACATTGGCATATGTTCCTTCGTTGCGATTCAAAGTCTGCACATTGGGTTATCTACCTACGTTCAGCTTCAAAAGTCTATACATTGATGCCTTTGCCTAAGCTGCATCGTCTTGGTCATCGTCTCACTCGAGTAAGTCTGTACATTGGCCTTGCATCGATAAGTCTGTACATTGGCTTCATATGCTCCTAAGTCTATACATCGGTCCTCAAGAGTTACAAGTATGTACATTGGTTCAGACTCTTCAAAGTTTGTACATTGGGCCTTCAAGCTTTTGAAGTCCATACACTGTCTCGCTCACATCTTCAAGGGTGATTGAGCATCGTGAAGTCTGATTGAGCACTGTGAAGTCTATTCAGTGGATGAGCATTGTAATGTCTATACATTGGTTAGGCTCGATCATGCAACGTTCATTTCATGTCTATACACCGAGGATGCTGAAGGCCTTCAAGTGTATACTCTCTCAGGTTTTTCACACTTGCTGTATTGATATCTATAAGTCTATACATTGGTAGAGTCTGTACATCAGACGTGCATGCTCGCCTGTCCACCCGGATGCTCTCCTGGGACCAAGTATGTCCTCCAGTGACTGCTAATGCTTCCCTAACTTTGAGGATGCTCCCCTGGAGCAGTGATTGCTCCCTAGAGATAGCATGTGCTCCACATGCTCCCCTGACACTGGTGATGCTGTCCAGAGGCCATAGATGCTCCCCTGAGACTTCATATGCTCCCGTGCAAGAACGCACTAGTCTCTGGGTATTTAAAAGAATTGTATTACATGCATTCCCGTTCACTAAGTCTGTACAATGCATGCGCTTTCACATGTCTATACACTGCATTTTACAGTATGAGTTATAAAGTCTATACACTGTCTTCAGTTGATTTTGTTAATCGACTGAACTCCTCATTTGTCTTGCAGGTGTCTGGCACGTGATCCAAGGAGCTGAGATGCTGACACGTGGCAGAGTCGATTGGGCGGGAAATGTGGAGGCCACACGCGCCCAGTGCTGCCCCTGCTCGAGCTGCTATAAAGGGTAGTCTCCGTTGTCTGAAGGAGGAAGATCGAGTGTGGCAAGTCTATACAGTGAGACTCAGTCTGAAGCCACAGCCACCGAGATCCAGAGAAGAAAAGCAGAGAAGAAGATATAGAGAGAAAAGAGAGATGTGTTGAGAGAGTTCAAGAAGAGAGAGATGAGTTGAGAGAAGTCTATTTAGAGGTTGTAAGTTAGTCTCTTGGTTTAGAAACCAGAGCTGACTCTGCTCATACTTGAGCTACATTTGTCGTGTTTTCTTCATTTCTTTTGTTTCTGATTTTATTGCTTTCGATACCTTTGTTCTTCAAGTTGTGTATCAGCGGATGCAGTGGAGGTTTCCACTGGACAGGTAAAGCTGTAATCCTCAGCTGGCAAGACTTGGTCTCGGACGGGTTAAGCTGTATTTCCCCAGCGGTTTGCAGAGGTGTATCCTCTGGACAGCAAGCTGTGTTGCTCAGCGGGCAGTGGAGGATTCCACTGGACAGCAAGCTGTGTTGCTCAGCGGGCAGTGGAGGATTCCACTAGACAGCAAGCTGTGTTGCTCAGTGGTTTGTAGGCCAAGCTGTATTGCCCAGAGGACGCAAGCTGTGTTGCGCAGCAGTAAGCCATACTCGGTTGAGTGTGGGGTGGACGTAGGTCGCTGACCGAACCACCTAAAATCTTGTGTGCATTGTGTTTGTGAGTTTGCTCGTGAATTGGTGTGTGACTGAATCTGTTGATTATCTTCACAGATCGCTTGTGTTTTTGCTAAGTTTAGACACTCGAGTTAGTGTTTTAGTAGATATGCCTTTATTCCGCATTTGAACCTCCAACTGGTTTTAAATTAGGCTGTAGATCTATTCACCCCCCTCTAGATCCACACTTCGTGGAGATAGACTGCGTCCATCTAACTTCAACACTTGGTATCAGAGCCTAACTCTTCTACAGGGACTCATCGCCCGAATAGGAAAGGCAAGATGGATGCTCGAAGGATGATTGCTGAAGGTCACTCAACTACAAAGCCCCAGTACTTCGATGGATCCAACTACGCATACTAGAAGAACCGTATGCAGGTCTTTTTGAGGGCTAAGGATTACAAGCTTTGGAAGGTGGTCAGCATGGGACCTTATGAGCTGTCCCCGAATGAGGAAGTCTGGACCAAGGAGGAAATCAGACGGTCCACGCTCAACTGGAGTGCAATCAACGTAGTTCAATGTTCTCTGCATCTCACTGAATTTTCTCGAGTATCAGCCTACAATTCAGCTAAGGAGATGTGGGATGCACTGGAAGCAATTCATGAAGGAACTTCTCAGGTTAGAGAGACGAAGGCCAATTTGCTTGTGTCTGAATATGAAGCCTTCAAGATGAAACCCAACGAGACCATCAAGGAGATGTATGCTAGATTGACAACTATTACTAATGGCCTCAGAGGATTCGGGAAGAAGTATTCTGAGTATGATATAGTCAGGAAGATTTTGCGATCCTTGACTTCAATTTGGCACACCAAGGCCACCGTCATGGAAGAGTCAAGAGATCTGCACAATACAAGGGCAGATGAGCTAATTGGATCTCTAATGGCATATGAGATGAATCTGCCGAAGGGAGATGAAGCTGAAGAGAAGAGGAAACCGATCGCACTGAAGGCTGGTGCAATCAAATCCAGTAAATCAAACCGATCCAGCTCTAGCAGATCATCATCCGAGGAGAGCTTGAATGAACAAGAGATAACTCATACTGAGATGGCTATGATCACTAGAGAATTCAGGCGGTTCCTCAGGAGAGAAGGAGGATAATTCAACCGAAGGAACCATAGTGGCGGCCGGCAGGACACAAGGTATAAATCTAAACCTGCAAATCAATATGGAACTTACGTGTGTTACCAATGCAGGAACTCTGGCCATCTGAAAGTTGACTGTTCGGAGAACCAGAAGCACAAGGACAAATCAAATAGAAAGAACACGAAAGGAAGAGCCATGATCAGCACATGGAGCGATAAGGATGAAGGTTGTCTCAGCAATACTTCGGACATTGAAGTTGAAGCTGAAAAACCCATCTGTCTCATGGCAACTAGCTCTGAAGACAGAGAGGAAGATTCAGATGAGGTAATTTCTCCATTTGATAATTTTACTATTGTTGAGTGGGTAGATGCCTATCATAAACTAGCTGATCAAGCAGATGATATTAGAAGGGAAAATAAGCATCTAAAAAGAAAAATCAATTCCATGCAAAATGATACCTCATTGTCTGATAAAATTGCATGTCTTGAAGCTAAAAATAATAAACTCAAACTCACATGTTCTGAACCAGAAGAAATCAAGAATGAGTTAAAAACTTCTAGGGAAGAGAATGTGAGGTTAGAAAAGGAAATTGATGAATGGAAACTGAAAATTCAAAAATATGAGAGTGAGATGAAGCTGGTGAATGAGAAATATGAAGCTGTCCAAATTGTGAATACTGAACTTAAGAAATCTGTTGAAGATATTCAAAAGGACAATGAGGACAAGCTTAAGACCATTGAGAAAATGACCCAAGGTACAGAGAATCTAAATGCTTTGTTAGGGTCAAAGGTTAATTTCAGAAAAGAGGGCCTAGGATTTAATTCTAGTGCAAAAAAAATATTTGGGATGAAAATAATTTCATTTGTTGCTCAAAAAGAAAAGAGACCTCTAATTAGCATGAACTCAACCATTTCAAGGAATAAAACTGCTAATCTGAAAAAGCCCAGTGCTGAGGAGAAGGGCAAACAAAACGTTAATGAGCCTAGTAGAGCCAGCACATCCAAGCAAAATCCCAAGGCTCAATCATAGGTTAGGGGTCAACCTAAACAGTCCTATAAACCCTATGTCAAGGCCACCAAGTCTCCACCATCACCATCACCTCTGAAGAAGACCCAATACACACCCATGAATAGGTCAGCAGGGTCCAAAGTATAGGGGAGACATAATGCTGCCAGGAGTCAACCCAATTATTTCTATCAACCCAGAGCTCAGACTTACTACAATGCACAGCCAACCTATTTCAATAGGTCAGGTTGGACTAGAACTCCGGGAAGGTTTACAAGTCTTGCATATCAGGCTGCACAATATCATAGACCTTACACTAGAAATTGGGTTAGTGGGTATGGCAACTGGTCACCTAGAAATATGCATTATTTCAGTCAGCCCAAGAACTACTATGGCCAAAACTTCGTGAACACACGCTAGCCAAGGCACTGGCAAAAAAATAACACTGTCAATAATTATGCTGGTGTAAATAAGAAGAAAAATAATAAAAAGAAAAGGAACAACAATAGAAAGAAATATGTAGGATCCACTGAACAAAATTCTTTCAAACAAATGTGGATACCAAAAAGTCTGCTGTCTTGCTTTACTTCTATTCCATCTTCTCTGGAGCCCAATCAGACTTGGGTTCCAAACTCATCTACCTGATTGTGTGTGCAAGTATGTCTGGCAGCCAAGCAAAAATCTGTGGTACTTGGATAGTGGCTGCTTCAGGCATATGACAGGAGATAAGGCCATAAATTCAAAAGCTAAAAGAGATTGGAGGCCTTGTCAACAATCTGATGGAACACTAAGGGTAAAAATAAATCAGTCAGGTAAAGCAGGTAAGTGACTTATCTTCAGAATTGAATTGAGAAAGTAATGTCGATTTGATTGGTTAATTCCTGACTTTCTCTTCTTGTCTAGCTGATCAGTCTGCATTCTAGACTCAGCTACTGAATTTAAATTCTGCACAAAAGTTGATGATTCTCTTCTCTTTGCATACTATTGCACTGTGTACACTGAATGCTAGAAACTGAATTATCTTGAAGAATTGATTGCTCCCGAATGATGCTCTCTGAATGAATAAACTCTCTGATGGTTTTGTGAATGCTGGATGTTGCAATAGACTCATGATCATGCATGACACTCATACTTTTCATGATCATCATTGCATATCATTTAGTCATGAATGTGTCTAAAATCACATGCATATTAAAACTGCTTTGAACTGCTTTTCTCTGCATAATAGTGGTATATTAAATAGTAAGCTACTAAAGGGCAGGGAAATTTGTCTGGAGGTTCTTACTATGTGTGAGATGGTCCTTGAGACCAGGTTCTCCGCCTAGTACCATGCGTTATATTGATCGATAGGGCAGTCTGAATGAGCATGAATTTCAAAATCCTTTGTTCAGTTTTCAGAGAAAACATTGCATGTATTCAGGGGGAGTTTGTTGAGTCTTTGCATGCCTTTGCATATCATTCATTCATGACCTATGCATAAGCTCTCTCTCATTTAATTCTTGCCATTCATTAGCAAAATTGCATGCATATAGACATGAGGAGTATTGTTAGAAATTCAGAGTGGTCATCAATTCTAGTGAATTATTTCATCCTTGACTCTAAATGATTGAGTCTGACATATGGCAATCTGTTAGTCAGTTCTGATTTCTAAGCAATAGAAAATAGACTTCTTCTCTTATAAGAATTTTAAATTACTTAAAGACTGACTTAATGGTTTAAATTTTATAATCATTGAAGTTTAAAGATTGCAATCAGTAAATAAGAAAGCTGAAAATTGATAAAACTCTCAACCCCTTTCTTATTTCATGTCAGACAAAGCTAATCATATCTGAAATCTGAAAACTCATCTGAAATCATGTTAGAGAAGCTAAGTATGTGTATTGTTCTTAAACAAGTCATTCTGAAACATATAAAGAACAGCTAAGAAAGATATTGAAAAATATTGAAAATCATTGAAAATTAACATTGGCAGAGCAATGACTGGTAAATCACTAAGAAACTGAGTGATCCATCAAAGAAGTGGACAACACTCATGTCATGAAGTGTATCAGCTATCTCTGTATAAAATGATCAAAACAGTAGGCTGGTTTCACTGAGTACCTGAGGGTAACTGGCGTCTGATAAACGTGTACCCTCACACAAAAAGGTGTAAATCAGTTCTGTTGAATTTGATCATAGGCAGAATTGTCCATCTTGTTGAGTATCTAGGGGTATTGGCGTCTGATAAACGTATACCCTTATGCAGAAAGACTTATGGTACCTTAATGCCCTAAATGAACTAATATTGATAATGCTGTTCCTTCAAAAGAAATTTTGTGGATGTCAATTGTTTAATTTCAATACATGACCTGGTTTCTCTTAACACATTTTACTGAGTCTATGAAAGTAAGATATTCTGAAACTGAATCTCTCATGTAAATATGACTCTGGCTTATTATTTTATCATGCACATCTAACTTATCCATTGATTGTAGTGCATGAACTCAAAATTTATAACCTTTAAACCAGACTTCTATCTGAAAGTAGTTTCTAAATTCATATGACTGAAGACTCTGTGCTTTAGAATTCTTATTCCTGAACTACTTATTCAGAATGCCAGTCAGATGATCTCTCTTACTCCTTTCCTTGTACTCACTTTCCCTCCTCTTTGTTGATGGCAAAGGGGGAGAATATTGTCTGAATTCATTCCTTCTATTCAGTGGGAGAATTCAGAATTGAGAATTCTGCATTCAGAGGGAGTGTATGCATCTGCATCATGGTATGGCAAAAAAAAAGGGAAATTTTGTTAGCAGGGAGTTGCCAACATTTTGTAGCATGCAGCATGTCCTTCATCAAAAATTGCATCTGTATGACATGATGTTGCTACTCTATATGATAGGGGGTTGCCATCATCAAAAAGGGGGAGATTGTTGTGACTCCTCTGTGTTGATGGTGTTGACATGCAACCTTACTTCATATGGCAACACATTATTTTGATTGATTGGCAACACTGTTTATGTTTCGATGAAATTACTTTTATCAGATTGTCTTGTGTTATATGCATTTTATCTTGTTTTCACACTGAACACACACTCAAAGTCTCAAAGTATATACATTGAACTGTTTGGCCAAGTCTGTATATCGCTGTTGCCAAAGTCTGGACATTGGCATATGTTCCTTCGTTGCGATTCAAAGTCTGCACATTGGGTTATCTACCTACGTTCAGCTTCAAAGTCTATACATCGATGCCTTTGCCTAAGCTGCATCATCTTGGTCATCGTCTCACTCGAGTAAGTCTGTACATTGGCCTTGCATCGACAAGTCTGTACATTGGCTTCATATGCTCCTAAGTCTATACATCGGTCCTCAAGCGTTACAAGTCTATACATTGGTTCAGACTCTTCAAAGTCTGTACATTGGGCCTTCAAGCTTTTAAAGTCCATACACTGTCTCACTCACATCTTCAAGGGTGATTGAGCATCGTGAAGTCTGATTGAGCACGGTGAAGTCTATTCAGTGGATGAGCATTGTAATGTCTATACATTGGTTAGGCTCGATCATGCAGCGTTCATTTCATGTCTATACATTGAGGATGCTGAAGGTCTTCAAGTGTATACTCTCTCATGTTGTTCACACTTTCTGTATTGATATCTATAAGTCTATACATTGGTAGAGTCTGTACATCAGACCTGCATGCTCGCCTGTCCCCCCGGATGCTCTCCTGGGACTGAGTATGCCCTCTAGTGACGGCTAATGCTTCCCTAACTTTGAGGATGCTCCCCTAGAGTAGTGATTGCTCCCCAGAGACAGCATGTGCTCCACATGCTCCCCTGATGCTGGTGATGTTGTCCAGAGGCCATAGATGCTCCCCCGAGACTTCATATGCTCCCGTGCAAGAACACACTAGTCTCTGGGTATTTAAAAGAATTGTATTACATGCATTCCCGTTCACTAAGTCTGTACAATGCATGCGCTTTCACATGTCTATACACTACATTTTACAGTATGAGTTATAAAGTCTATACATTGTCTTCAGTTGATTTTGTTAATTGACTGAACTCCTCATTTGTCTTGCAGGTGTCTGGCACGTGATCCAAGGAGCTGAGATGCTGACACGTGGCAGAGTCAATTGGGCGGGAAATGTGGAGGCCACACGCGCCCAGTGCTGCCCCTGCTCGAGCTGCTATAAAGGGTAGTCTCCGTTGTCTGAAGGAGGAAGATCGAGTGTGGCAAGTCTATACAGTGAGACTCTGTCTGAAGCCACAGCCACCGAGATCCAGAGAAGAAAAGCAGAGAAGAAGATACAGAGAGAAAAGAGAGATGTGTAGAGAGAGTTCGAGAAGAGAGAGATGAGTTGAGAGAAGTCTATTGAGAGGTTGTAAGTCAGTCTCTTGGTTCAAAAACCAGAGCTGACTCTGCTCATACTTGAGCTACATTTGTCGTGTTTTCTTCGTTTCTTTTGTTTCTGATTTTATTGCTTTCGATACCTTTGTTCTTCAAGCTGTATATCAGCGGATGCAGTGGAGGTTTCCACTGGACAGGTAAAGCTATAATCCTCAGCTGGCGAGACTTGGTCTCAGACGTGTTAAGCTGTATTTCCCCAGCGGTTTGCAAAGGTGTATCCTCTGGACAGCAAGCTGTGTTGCTCAGCGGGCAGTGGAGGATTCCACTGGACAGCAAGCTGTGTTGCTCAGCGGTTTGTAGGCCAAGCTGTATTGCCCAGCGGACGCAAGCTATGTTGCGTAGCAGTAAGCCATACTCGGTTGAGTGTGGGGTGGACGTAGGTCATTGACCGAACCACCTAAAATCTTGTGTGCATTGTGTTTGTGAGTTTGCTCGTGAATTGGTGTGTGACTGAATCTGTTGATTATCTTCACAGATCGCTTGTGTTTTTGCTAAGTTTAGACACTCGAGTTAGTGTTTTAGTAGATCTACCTTTATTCCGCATTTGAACCTCCAACTAGTTTTAAATTAGGTTGTAGATCTATTCAGCCCCCTCTAGATCCACACTTCGTGGAGATAGACTGTGTCCATCTAACTTCAACATATCTTTGATGAATCCTTAATGGAAACTAACAATGGTCGTTGCAGGAATGAAAATGGGAACATTTTAAAAGATGATAACTCTGCAGACCAGTCTGATGGTGAGGAAGAAAAAGAAGAGCAGAATGAAGAAGAATCTGAAGTTCAGGGGGAGGTAAGTGAAATTCCTGAAACTCAGATTGTTAATATAAGATATCTTAAAGATCACCCTATGAATAATGTCATTGGCAATCTAAATGATCCCCCTAGGACTAGAGGTCACTTTAGAATTCAGGATGAATTAAATACATATGCTCTTGTCTCTCAAATTGAACCCAAGTCCATTGACTGTGCCCTCAAGGATGTGCATTGGATTAATGCCATGCATGAGGAGCTTAATCAGTTCGACAGGAGCAAGGTGTGGCACTTGGTCCCACCTCCTGATCATGGAACAGTCATAGGACTAAGTGGGTATTCATGAATAAATCTGATGAATTAGGGAATATTGTTAAAAATAAAGCCAGACTTGTTGCTCAGGGGTATAACTAGGAGTTTGGTATTGACTTTGAAGAGTCATTTGCCCTTGTAGCCAGATTAGAAGCTGTTAGGATTTTATTGGCTTATGCATGCTCCCTAGGAACAATCCTCCAGCAGATGGATGCAAAATCTACATTCTTGAATAGGGGAATTAGTGAGGATGTCTATGCAAGACAGCCCCCTAGGTTTGAATGTCTAGATTTCCCTAATCATGTTTACAAATTAGATAAAGCTCTCTATGGTCTTAAGCAAGCTCCCAGAGCTTGGTATGACATGTTGAGCAAGTTCCTTACTGATCAAAATTTCACTAGAGGAGTAGTTGATCAGACCTTGTTTACAAAGGTGAGTCATTCTGACATTCTTATTGTACAAATTTATGTGGATGACATTATTTTTGGGTCAACTAACCCCAAATTGTGTGAGGAATTTTCTAAAACAATGACTAATGAGTTTGAAATGAGCTCAATGGGTGAGCTCAAATTGTTTCTTGGACTGCGGGTTACATAAACAAAGGATGGAATGTTTATCACTCAGTCCAAGTACACAAGGGATCTACTCAAGAAATACAAGATGGACAACCTCAATGAGATAGCTGCTCCAATGGGTACCTCTACAAGCTTGGATGAAGACACTAAAGGTAAACATGTTGATCAAAAGCTATATAGAGGTATGATCGGATCCCTTCTCTACTTAACAGCATCTAGGCCTGATATTCAATTTGCTGTAGGATTATGTGCTAGGTTTCAGGCCAGTCCTAAAGAAACTCATCTTAAAGCAGTAAAAAGGATTTTTAGATATCTGCTAGGCACCCAAGAGCTAGGATTATGGTATCTTGCTAGGTGTGAGTTAGAGCTTCTAGATTACATTGATGCTGATTATGCTGGGTGTCGAGTAGATAGAAAAAGCACTAGTGGCTATTGTCAATTCCTTGGTGGCTGGCTAGTATCTTGGGCATCTAAGAAGCAACACACTGTAGCCTTGTCTGCAGCTGAGGCTGAATATGTTACAGCTGGTAATTGTGCTGCCCAAGTACTATGGATCAAGCACCAACTAGATGATTATCAAATAAAACTGGAATGTATTCCAATTTTATGTGATAATACTAGTGCCATATGCCTTGCTAAAAATCCTGTTCATCATTCTAGGACTAAACACATAGAGATAAAACACCATTTTCTTAGAGATGTTGTGAATAAAAAGGAAATCGAACTGAATTTCATTGAAACAGACAAACAAATTGCTGATATCTTTACTAAGCCACTTGGAAATGAAAAGTTTAAGTTTCTTAGAAGAGAACTTGGCTTGTGTAAGTTTCAGCATGATGAATAAAATTTTCAGCTGTTTTGAATAAAATTTCTGATTTGGACTTGCATCTGATAGCTTGTATAAAACTCTGTGAAGGTTGAATGGTGCAATAGACTCATGATCATGCATGACACTCATATTGTTTTCTCATGATCATCACTGCATATCATTTAGTCATGAATGTGTCTAAAATCACATGCATATAGAACTGTTTTGCACTACATTTCTCTGCATAACCCTAGTATTTCAAATGGTAAGCTACTAAAGGGTAGGGAAATCTGTCTAGAGGTTCTTACTATGTGTGAGATGGTCCTTGTGACCAAGTTCTCCGCCTAGTACCATGGGTCATATTGCATGATAGTGCAGTCTGAATAAGCATGAACTTCAAAATCATTTGTTCAGTCATCATTTGTAAAACCACATGCACATAGACAGGGGGAGTATTGCATATGATTCAGAGTTGAATCTGATAGTATGGCAATCTTTTAGTCAGTTCTAATATTAAGCAATAGAAAATAGACTTCTTCCCTCATAAGAACTTTAATTGCTTACAGACTGACTTAATGGTTTAAATTTTATAATCTTTAGAGTTGAAAGACTACAATCAGTAAATAAGGATGCTGAAAATTGATAAAGCACTCAACCCTCATCTTATTTCATGTCAGACAAAGCTAATTATATCTGAAATCTGAAAACTCATTTGAAATCATGTTAGAGAAACTAAGTATGTGTATTGTCCTTAAACAAGTCATTCGGAAACAAAATAAGGTCAGCTAAGAAAGATATTGAAAAACATTGAAAATTAATTAAAAAATAGCATTGGCAGAGCAATGACTGGTAAATCACTGAGAAACTGAGTGATCCATCAAAGAAGTGGACAACACTCATGTCATGAGGTGTATCAGCTATCTCTGTATAAAATGATCAAAACAGTAGGTTGGTTTCACTGAGTACCTGGGGGTAACTGGCATCTGATAAACGTGTACCCTCACACAAAAAGGTGTAAATCAGTTCTATTGAGTTTGATCATAGGCAAAATGGTCCATCATGTTGAGTATCTAGGGGTATTGGCGTCTGATAAACGTATACCCTTACGCAAAAAGACTTATGGCACCTGAATGCCCTAAATGAAATAATATTGAAAATACTGTTCCTTCAAAAGAAATTTCATGGATGTCAATTTGTTTAACTTCAATACATGACCTGGTATCTCTTAGCACATTCTACTGAGTCTATGAAAGTAAGATATTCTGAAACTGAATCTCTCATGTAAATATGATTCTGGTTTATTGTTTTATCATGCACAGCTACCTTATCCAATGAATGTAGTGCATGAACTCTCATTTGTATAACCTTTAAACCAGAACTTCACTTTCTAAGCAGTTTCTCAATTCATATGACTGAAGATTATGTGCTTTAGCTGCTTAATTTCTGAACTACCTGCTAAGAATGCCAGTCAGCTGATTCTTCTTGTTCCTTCCCTTGCATCTTCTTTCCCTCCTCTTTGTTGATGGCAAAGGGGGAGAATATATTGTCTATTTGATGAATTCATTCCAGGGAAGTGTATGCATCATGTCTATGGCAAAGGGGGAGATCTTGTGAGCAGAGAGTTGTGTTCATGTCTCAGCATGTCATTCATAGCATCTGCATGACAAATCTGAATAACAAATCATGTCCTTCATCAAAAATGCATCTGCATAACAGGATGTTGCTATTCTATATAATAGGGTGTTGCCATCATCAAAAAGGGGGAGATTATTGTGACCCCTCTGTGTTAATGATGTTGACAATAAGTTTTACTTCATTGGCAACAGCTTGTTTTGATTGATTGGCAACTATTTTTATTTTGATGAAATTGTTTTTATCAGGTTGTCTGTGTATATAATGCAGTCAGAGTCTATATATTGTTATGCACATACTCACAGGTCTACACTGTGCATTGCAACATGAACATAGAGCCTATACTTTTCCTTGTTTAGTCTGGACAGTAGTGGGTCGACCCCCTTCTCAGGTGGGTCGACACCCCCAGAGTGCAAGTCTATACACTATCTGTCTGTCTTGTGTCTCATGCAGCGTCTTAGGCATTTTGTTAAAGTCTATACAGTGCAGCTCACACGAACACTCAAGTCCATACATCGTGAAGTCTGCACATTGTGGCACCCAATGTCTAGACATTGCTCATTCGTTCATTCAGCATTGTCAAGTCTATACATTGGTCGGTGCCAAGTCTGTACATCGCTTGGGGCTTACCAAGTCTGTACATCCTTCGCTGAGCCTTCCAAGTCTGTACAGTCACTAAGTCTGTACATCCTCTAGGCGCTCATGAAGTCTATACATTGGTTTTCATTTCAAGTTTGTACAGACTTTGGTTTGTGCAAGTCTATACAACCGACTGTTCAGTTTGTGACCAAGTCTGTACAGCCAAGGCGATTGTTAAGTCTTTACATTGATTATTACCTACGTTCTGAACTAAACCGAGTAACCTTATACATTCCTCATATCTTTTACCTACGCTCAATTCAGTGAGTCTGTACATTGGTTGCTTTACCGACATTGCCTTACCAAAGTCTATACATTAGAAGTCTGTACATCATTCGTGAAGACTGAACAACGAGCAAGTGTATACATTGGACGAGTCTGCATCGTGCATCAGTCCTGAAGTCTATACATCGTCTGTCTTCATTAGAGTCTCATGAAGTCTGTACATCGTGCATCAGTCCTGAAGTCTATGTTGTGCCCATGTGATTTTGATGATGGTTTTAATGCTGTAATGGTGGTTTTGATGATTGGCCTTTGAAGTGAGTTATTCACTGTGAGTCATCTTGTGTGAATTCACTGTGAGTCATCTTGTGTGAGTCTTCATGCTAGTATTCACTTTCTGATCATACTGCAATTCTTCATATGTTCTGATATGGCATTGCATAATTGATTATGTTCAATCATGTTACTGTTGTTCTTAAGACTGCAGTTTATACTGCAGCGTCGACCCATCGAACTGCAGCGTCGACGCTGCAAAGGCTCTTCAGAGGTAGCAGTAAGAAATAGTTGATCTGCTACGTCCACGCTGCTTGGGCAATGCGTTGACGCTAGGTGCCTCCTTAACGGTCCTCTTTCAAAGACTGTACAACGTAAAGTCCACACTGTAGTGCGTCAACGCCTTGAGCTGATGCGTCGACTCATCAGTTCAGGTTCTTCAAGTCTCTTCATTAGACTGTGGCAAAGTCTATACAGTGGTCTGTGCAGCCTGTTTGATTATTGAAGTCTGTACAGCCAATGCACTTAACTCAAGTCCATACATTGGAAGCTCTTCATTTGATTGAGTCTATATATCCACAGTGGATCATCAAGTCCATACATTCGTTTCCTTGGACAAAGTCTATACATTGTGGCATTGAACTTTCAAGTCTGAACACTGGTTTTCATGAGAAGTCTATACAGACCTCATCATCTTAAAGAGCGTCTCAAGCTGAAGTCTATACATTGGTCTTAATATCCTAAGTCTATACACTTGATTGTGAGACCTTCAACTCTGTACACTGCTTGAGCCTCACCAAGTCTGTACATCACTTCAAGCGATTCAAGTCTATACAGACTACCTTCACATTCAGAGTCTATACATCGGTCCTTCAGTCGATCGTCTCATTCAGAACTTTGCAAGTTTGTACAACCTACCGTCTCATGCAGCGTCTTATGTTAAAGTCTGCACATCGCATGCATCAGAATTAAGTCTGCTCATTGCATCGTCTCTATCAGTGTCTCACTGGTCAAGTCTGAATAGACTTTGGCGTCTCATGAAAAGTCTACAACGCTTCAGCATTTTGAAGTCTGTACACTGGCCTTTGCATTAAGCCTCAAAGTCTGTACAGCCGTGTGCATTGGATTCCAAGTCTGTACATCCTGCACCGTCTCTTGCAGCATCTCAAGCCAAGTCCATACATAGTTCAACAGCACTTAGAAGTCTGTACATCGGTCGATCTTGTTCAGCGTCTTAGTGCATTTAAAGTCTCTACAGCGTCCGTCTCAGCCAGCGTCTCATGCTGCGTCTTAGGCAAGTCTATACATCGCCTTCAGACTTTCAAGTCTATACACTCCATGATCTTCTAAGTATGTACATCCACAGTGTATCTTCAAAGTCTGAACATTGTCTCACTCCGTCAAAGTCCATACATTTGTTTTCTTTTCAAGTCTGGACATTGGCTTCATATCATAAAGTCTGTACATTGGCTTCGCATCTGCAAGTCTGTACATCGGTTTGATATCAACAAGTCTGTACATTGGGTTCAACTCTCCAAGTCTGTACAGCCACATTCAATAGGTAAAGTCTATACATTCTTCAGCTGGAACTGTGCAAGTCTGTACATCGTTGTTTGCCAAAGTCTAGACATTGGCATCTATTCCTACGTTGCATTTCCAAGTCTGCACATTGGGTTCTTTACCTACGTTTAGCTCTGAAAGTATGTGCATCAGGAACTTTACCGTCATTGCCTTGCCAAAGTATATACACTGAACTATTCCTCAAAGTCTGTACATCCTATCTGTCTTCATGGGTCGTGTGCCTTTAGTGCGTTGACGCACTTGGCTGACTGCGTAGACGCACACCTTTCTATCTTGCTCACTGCGTCGACGCTGACACTGGATGCGTTGACGCATTGGCCTGTTGCCAAGGGCGTGAGCATCTCGCCTGAGGAGCTGAGGCGACGCTGCACGATGGAAGCATTGACGCCTTGTGCTGATGTTCAAAGGTCTGTTGATCAACATCAAGTCTGTACAGCATGAAGCCTGTACATTGGTTTTGTTTTGAACAGAACGCCTAAGTCTATGCTTTGCTGAATGTTATTCAAGTCTGAACAGCGGATGTCTTGATGTGTGAAGTCTATATAATGCATGCTCACATAACTAACTCTATACACTCGATTGTTAGATCTTCAACTATATACATTGGTTGAGTCTATACACTGAGATCTCATGAAGAGTTGTAAGTCTATACACTCGTTGTTAGAGGCCTAGACTGCTAAGTCTATACACTCCCTCACTCCGTACACACTTGCTATATTGATCTCTGAAGTCTATACAATGCTTTGCGTTAACAGAGTCTGTACAGGGTGTTCAAACTTAAACTGATGAATTATTCAATGCTATGTCTGACAGGGATTCTTACCGAGATTGATGACCTGGCTCGTGATCCCAGGAGGACGAGGTATGAAGATGCTGACACGTGGATAAAGCTACCTCGGTTCTAGCAAATTCCTTGGGCGGGAAAACGTGGAAGCCACGTGCCCAAGAGCTGCTGCTGCTGCTGCTGCTATATATATGACCTTAACTAAATATGAACCACATGATCAAACATTTGGTGTCTAACTGTGAGCTATGTTGAGGCACACTAATGAACTGATCGTAGGTCTATGAAGTGGACTACTCGGCAACAACTGTGCAGTTTACAGAAACACTCTAGGTATGTAATGCTTTGAAGAGTCACTCATGCAGACTTGATTGAAAGTGAACCAAGACATTCATCTAGCATAAATGAATGAACAATCAAACCATAGTGCACATAAGATTTTTAGGTGGTTCGGTCCTCCATACATACATCCACCCCACACTCAAACCAGAGTGTGGATTCCGCTGCCAAACAGCCTGAACCGCTGGGCCTCATAGCTTGCCAACAAACAGTAGAGCCTCACAGCTTGCTTAATCGTTGGGCATTACAGCTTGCCAGTGCTGGGCTTTACAGCTTTGCCACCGCTGATACACAGCTTAGAACAAGAGTTTGAAGGGAAAAAAAGAAATGAAAACTACAGCACCGGAAAGCTGGAAATAAAACATCGATAGAATGTAGCTCTCGCAAGAGCAGACTGGCTTGTATCTGATCCAAGGGCCAGTAGAACAGATCTTCAGGAACTTCAATCTCTTCTCTCGAACTCTATCTCAATCTCTTTTCTCGATCTCTCGATCTCCCTCTTCTTCTTCTTCTCTTTCTCTCTTCTACGATACTCTGTTTTCTCTCAGAAAATAACTCTCGCTTTCTTGCTCTCTCTTCTCTCCACTTTCTGAACTCCCATCTTTCTCTCAGCTTCTCTTGCTCTTGGCTCTTCTGCTCTGAAGACTACTTCTCTCTCTCTATCTTCGAGCTTCCTTGCTCTATCTGCGAATGTGTAGAATCCCTTTTTATAGACAAAACAGGAGCTCTGTAGGTTCACTGAAGATAATGGAGGGAATCTTCCCGCCAATGATTGGAAGACCACGTGTCAGATGGAGGATGTTCACTTTCCACATGGTAGATGCTCCAGGCTGCTTTCCTTCTTGGATCACGTGCACTTTAACCTGGTACTTTAATCCCACGTGAGGTAAGTTTGCAGGTTGCTCAGTAGATGCTCGACCATATGACTGACCTGGCAATTATACAGTCATGAGTGTTAGCTATTTGATGATATGCACTGACTTGTATATGTGCTCAGACTTAATAGTTCTATATGCTAGGACTTGCATGAAACATGTGCTTCGACTATGTAAGGGTATATGCACAGACCACTTTATACATATGTTCTATATGTGCACCGACCTTGGTCTGGCACATGCACTGACCTTCATATGCATGGAACTGAACGTGCACCGACCATCTACATTCATAAGGCAAACAATGCACTTACCTCATAACAACATGCACCGACCTTAGATATGCAAACTGCAAGTGTGCACCGACCGTGTATGGCACAATAAAGAATGTGCACTGACTTCATATGCCTGAGCAGATGTGTGCACCGACCTTCTATGCGAATGATAAAACTTGCACTTACTTGTACATGCGAGAGGTGAAACATGCAAAGACCGTTGCATGCAGAATGCAAAACCTACACCGACCTTATATGCACATTGCAAACCCTGCACAGACTTTGTGTGTTTCTACAGAGGCGTGCAGCAACTATATGCAAGCAAAAGATGCACCGACCTTGTTTTCTACAAGGTAGTCATCCACCGACCTTAGTATGAAATGCATGTGCATGAAGCTATGAAATGCTAACAATGTTGACTATCATGATGTGCATCGACTTGAACTCTGAGCTGGTGAGAGGTGCACCGACCTGAACTTAGTGCTGGCTTGATGTGCACTGACCTTCTATGCAAATGTGCACAGACTTTCAATAAAGATGCACAGACCTTGTGTGAAGGTGCTCAGACCTTCAGCTATATATGCACTGACCTGAGTGAAAGTGCTCGGACTGTTATGCAGTGAAAATGTGCATGTGCACAGACCCGACTGAGGAGAGCAATACATATGCATTGACCTTTATATGCTCAAGGAGAATTTGCATCGTCCTTGTATACAGTTTAGACAACATGCATCGACCTTCTATACAGAATGAATAACATGCATCGACCTTATGTAGTGAAGAAAGCATGTGCACTACCTATTCGATGAAATGCACACAAATGTCTACATGAAAAATGAAATGTGCATCATCCTGAATACACAGAAAAGAACACATGTGCATTGACACATGCACAGTGAAGCATATATGAATCATAGTTGGAGAGGGGGATTTCTGTAGCCCATTTAAGAGCGGCCGAACTAGGTCCAGCGAGACCAAACGAACCCAACTCATCTAAGTGACCGCCCCGTATGGCCCACTTAGCATAAAAGCCCAATAAGTTCACTCGAGATCAAGCACTTCCTAGGCAGCCATTAGGCTCAGAAGGCCGAGCGTCAGTCCGGTCGGAGGAAGACCCTCGCCCGACCTATCCCCCTCGCCGGGATAAAGGCTGGCGCCCAGCGCCCACTCCGGCTGAACCTCACCCAAGCTATGCCTATCGCCCGGGACAGGGCTGGCACTCTTCACACTTGGGTTGACCGACGGTTGCTTATTCACGCTGCCATTGACAACCCTTTCTGAGCATAAGTTTACGAGGATAAGGGGGCCCACGAATACTCAAGGCTATAAAGAGCCCACGACGAGGATGTAAAGAGCCCACGTCGAGGACGCAACCCCCGCCTGAAACTCCTCAACTTACGAGACTCATAAGGCTGGCACACTATTTAAACCTGGGACTCCCTCCAGCGAAAGGTAAGGCCAACACATGCCTAAAACTCCCTAAGCAGGAACCACTTCACCACCTTGGTGGAGAGGGATCTCGTGCATCTCCTTCCTCCTCTCTTCATAGCTTCCACCACTACTCTACTGACTTAGGCATCAGAGGGTTTCCCCCAGGGAACCATCCCTAGGCCCCCTGATTTGTTTCCCTTCCTTGCAGTTCACAATTCGGTGATCATCTCCTCCAGCTCAGGACCAGCGCGAGATCGCCCCTCTTCAATAGTGTTTGTATCATCAGAAACAAATCATCAATCCATCAAAGCACATATAGCATCATGCTCATAATGAGTCATAGTGTTTGGTATCATCAAAATCATAGGGATACAACAATCTCCCCCCTTGTGATGATGGCAACACTATGAGTCACACACACACAGAATGCAATTACAATTTGACCCATCAAATTATTCTCCCCCTTTAACGTCATCAAAAGGAGATCAATAACTTGATGAATGCAGTGATGTCATGATGCATTCTCGTCTTTCTAAACTGTAGCCCTACTCCTTGTGACAAATGAAAGTGAAACTATAAGAGTAGGAATGGAGAATTTCAGAAGGTAGACACAGGTTCCCCTTTTTACAAACAGAGTGAAAATAACAAAAAAAATTGGAACAGAAAGATGCTGATCAGATAATCTCCCTCTTTGAAAGAACAGAAGGATTAGAATGGAATCAAAATCATCAGACATAACATGAGTTCAGCAAAAGCACAAGTAAGCAGATGGAGATCAGTTTCATGAAAAAATTGCAAAAAGTTACCAAAGTCATAATTCCAATGTTAAGGTATTTCAGATTCTTCCACAATAAAGACTTATGACATAATCTTTATTGAACACCCTGGTTTAAACATGATGTATTCAAGTTTTCTTCGTACATTCTGTACTCATATCTGAAATCAATTTCGATAAAGATGAACCATGCCATCATATTAACATCTAGTTTAGCCTCCCTATCTCTTACTCATTCAAATTCAATGACTCCTTTAGGAGTTAGAAAATGTAGTGTTGAGATTAAACAGACATGAAAGGTTCTGATTTTGTCCAAAGTTTCAGCAATTTTCAAAATTTCAGATTGTTTTTCTATCTATGCATCATCAATGTTTATTGCAATAACTCTTAGGATCAATCGAGTTTAGTCCACACCTTGTAACTAAAGGATACACGTTGGTTAGACGCCAGTATCCCTAAGCACTTAGTATGACTAACTGTCATGATTCATATTGAACAGAGTTAACTAGGGCACTTCATGACATAGGATGACTCCATTTCTTTGATGAGGATCCCAGTTTCTCAGTGCAACCTAATCATTGCTCTGCCTTAACCTTTCACTGATTTTTCATTAAATTTTCACCAGAGATAACTAAGGCACTTCATGACACAATCCTTCAGACATGGTTTCTCAGTACCAAAGTCATTGCTCTGACCTTACTTTACATTCAGACATTACACAAATCAAACAAACGTTTAAAAATAACACTCACCTTATGTATCAAAGAAAGCCATGGTTATAAAACTTTCAGATTTCAGAAGGTCTTACATGATATAACATGAATCAACTTGTTAAAGTTTATTAAAGGATTGGTTCAGATATTTTTAAGATGTTAAAAATCAAACTTCAAGAAATACATAAGACTTAAACCAGCTGAGTTATTTCAGATATTCATAGTTCCATATAATGTAAGATTCCTAGTACAAGTGTTTTCAGATTTATGATCCGGATAAACCCATTGAAATCTTCATGAATATCTGACAGAAGTGTTCCAGCCATAGTGAATGATTCAGAATAATGATCATCAAGTAGCATGCAAGGAGTGAGAAGTTTTCAGAAAATTTGAATCAAAGATTAGTCACGGAAGAATTATATCAGACAGATTTTCAAAGAATAATATCGAGCAGGTGACTATCATTGATTAGGAAATTTCAACTTTAAAAGAATGATTATGATAATCAAGAAGTCTAGCCAGTAGCTCCCCCTTAGCAAATGGGATTTAAGTTCAACTGATTTCAAAACAGATGAAGGCAAGTGAGACCGACTGATACCATGTTTAAGATAAAATGCTTGAAGACCAAAGAAGATCAGTATGACAAAGATGGCCATCCAATCCAAGAATTCTTCTTATGCTCCCCCTGAACAAATATAGAAGCTGATAATTGAAATATTGTACCAACTGGTTGATCGAAATCAATTGGCCAATCACGAGTAAGTCAAGATCAGGAACACACCAATGAAGATATCGACTCTCGGTGTCAGCATATGCTCACAGTCTTCATTAAACAGAATGCTTGTAAAATAATGTCGACTCATGGTGTCGACACTGAGAATCAGATGAAGCTTGCATAAAGAATCAATCAGGAATAAAGTGAATTTTACTTCACTTGCATCAAGAAACATTAAGATTCAATCAAGAGAGATTCAGATTGAAGAAGGAATAGCTCAATCCAAGGATGTGAGCAAACGATTCAGATTAAGACAAGAGCTCCCCTTAAGAGTATGCATGACAATTACTCTTTTTGGTATTTTTAATATGAACGATATGCAATTAACACATGCATGCCTATGCATTGACTCCCCCTGACTAAATACATTAGACTCTCATCTATGACATAAAGACCATGCATGGGATTGATCTAACCAAAAATGCATAAAATACAGTGTTTTCTTTGACAAACTCCGCCTAACTTTATGAACTACATGTACTCAAAACTAAATTTTAAATGCAACATATGCAAGGTACATTATGTAAGGAAGTTCAATGAATTATGTCTTAGACTACCCTATATGTAATATGACCCGTGGTACCAGACAGAGGACTTGGTCTAAAGGACCACCTCACACATAGTAAGAACCTCCAGACAGATTTCATCTGCCCTTTAGTAGCTTACCATTTGATATACCATAATGGTCATGGATGACAATACAGTGCCAAAGCAGTCCGATATGCATCAGATTTTCAATGACTGTATGTCAAACAGATTTATATGTAGACAATTGACATAAGCAATTAACATATATGCACAAATATGCAGACTATGCTCATGAGTTTCTAACCTTCTCTATGTGCACAATCAAGTGTCAAAACATTAATGCATGCAGATGAGAAATGAATTCAACATATCTTCGATGAATATGTGCATACACAGCTTAATATATGAATGAATAGACTCATGTTGCTCAATGTAATTGTTAAAGCAAATAAGAATATATAGGCATAAAAATTTTGACTAATCAGATTTAACATGATATGTAGTTTGAATTGAACAATATGAAGAATGCAAATGTTACGTGAAAAATACAATAATGGTGTTTTACCAACTTGGGTGCCTTGGTTTATTTACCCCTCTTTATTCTTCAACCCAAGGCACACCTACAAAACATCAAACTATTTTGCACAAACAGGCACCCAAGGTGTCTTGGGTCCTAAAATGACAGTGGCACCTTTGACTAGTGCTTTAAACAATTTTTGTGCTTGAGAATATTCAAACCTCATCAGATAACATTTAGACATAGAATGTCCTAACTGTCCACAATAATGGCATGATGCAGTAGTTTTACAATTCTTTATATGCACATTACTGTGATCATGGAATCTATGTGCATTTTCATGGAAATTTCTGTTAACAGAATGAGCATTCAGTTTATTGAAACCAGCCAGCCAACAATTAGCAGCTCTGTGGCCTGGCTTTCCACAGTTAAAAGATGCATGGAATTCTTCCTTAATCATAAATTTGTTTCTATCAAAAATGTTTTGATTTGCAGGGAAATTTATAGGTGTTGAGTTAGATCTTTTCCCTTGAGCATGCCAACAGTCCTTGACTATATGGCCATGCTTTCCACAGTGAGGGTAAGAAGAAAGCTTTCTTCTATGAGAACCAAACCAGCATTCAACAGCTTTGTGACCAGGCTTGTTACAATTGAAACATGTGATATGCTGGTTTATTGAAACAGATTTGTTCTTATTAAAATCACAATGGTTTGCTGGGAATTTAGCATGATATGACTGTGAGTTTTTCTTACCATTTGCAAACTAGCACCGTGCAGCAACATGTCCTACCTTACCGCAATTAAAGCATGTGATACTCCTTTTCTCAGTGGCAAGAAATTTCTTGACATGAAAGTCCCTAGCATGCATTCTATTAACATTCAGATCATCCTTTTTCAACACAGAATAATCATCCATGAAGTGACCATGCTTACCACAATAATGACAGGAACTATTAGATTTCCTTGTAGCATGGTTTCTATCTGATGAGTTTTTAGCATGCATTTTTCCAAAGTTTTGATTCTCCTTTTTATGTGCATGTATGTGTGTGTTTATTTTATTTACAGCATGCACATTCTCAACATGAGGGTGAATCAGCTTTTTCTACAAACTACCATTCTTTCTGCCCTTTTTAGTTTGTTTCTGTTTTGTCTGAACAGTAGCTTGCTTAGGACTCTTCTTAGCCGTGAATTCAAAAATAGAGGGACTCTTGGTTGTCAGGTTTTTGTTTTCAATTTGAATTTTCTTGGGTGCCAATTTTTTCAGGGAAACATTAGAAGTGCTAGCTTCTTCTAAAGTTCGTACAAAAGTTTTATACAGTTGATTCCTTATAACCCTTTTAATCCTAGAATCATAGCCTACCCCTTCTCTTTGTTTAGTTACTTCATCATTCAAGGGAGCTTTGACTTCTCTTTACCTTTAAGAGTTTTTGACAGAGAGTCTTTCAGATCACAAATTTTATTTTCTAGAGAAGCAATGTGTATTTCATAACTGGCAACCTCTTGTTCACTGCAATTAACACATTCACTTAGTACCTTTTTTTCAGTTTTATATTTCTCAATTTATTCTTCCAGATTGCTCAGTTTTTCAGATTCGTCATTACAAATATTTTTTCCTTTTCTAAAGCAAGAAGTCTTTCTGAAATAACAGTGTTCAACTGCTTCAGTTCTTCATTTTCTTTCATTAGTTCTTTATTCTGAACTAGTTCGTTGATTAATACATGATCATCATTGTTTGAAGTTAATTTTTCTTCCAGTACATAAATTTTCAGATTAAGTTCTTGGTTTTCATCTTTTAATGACCATAATTGTTTCTTGTATGCATGAACATTAGACAAACACTCATCAAATGATTGTTTCAATTTCAGACAATTTTCAGAAGAAACATTAAAACTATTTTGATCAATTTTCTTTTTCAATTTTCTATATTCAAATTTCAGTTTCTTATGTCTGTCAGATAGTTCTTCATACATGTTCATTAATTCATCAAATTATAGTTCTTCAGATCCAGAACTTACCTGAGATGCAGTCTCCTCCTGTTAATCATTGCTATGATCACTTCTATTAGCCATGAGGCATTCCTCTTCCTTCTTTTCATGACCGGCAATCACTTTGTCCAGTATTTCCTTTCCAGATGTGCACCTGAAAGCAAACGAAATTAAGTCAATATTTACTACAACTTTCAGAATATTAAGAACTGTGAGATTGTCACGGTTCTTTAGTCTATCATCATTATACCACTTGGTCTGATCATGAGACAGTTCATGTGGGCCATTAGATACAAGACTCCATAAATTAGGATTAATGGAGTTCATGTAGACACATAGGCCGCCTAGCCAACTGCTAAAGTTAGAACCATCAAAGACTAAAGGAAGATCCATAATGACAATTAGCAACAAGATCAAAGCAATAAGCAATCGATAAGCAATGCACCAAAATAAGATAGCAGGATCCTCTGCAGATCGTTGGATCTGGACAATCAGAGACCCGCTTTCATACCAATTGTTGAACTGATGGGAGTCAGCCCAATGGTGCAACAAGGATTTAGAGGGGGGGTGAATGAATCCTGAAGAGGGACGATCTCGGGCTGCTCCTGAGCGGGGAGGAAGATGACGACCTACCCTTGAAGTATAAACTGCAAGAAGGGAAACCAGTCAGAGGTGCCTAGGGATAGATCCCCGGGGAAGACCCTCTGATGCTTAAGTCAGCACAGATGGTGGAGCACTAGTGCGAAGAGGAGAGTCGGGATGAAAGTGGGAGCGTGAGATCCCTCTCCCCCAAGAGGTGAAGTGGTTCCCGCTCAGGCTTACTTGACTTGCTCTCCTCGTCGTAGTGGGGCATGTCCTATTTAAATAGTGGCCTGCTGTGCGAATTGATCCCTGTAAGCGGAGGGGTTCTAGGGGGGGTTACGTCCTTCATGCGGGCTCCTTACGGCGCGCGGACTCTTGGTTTCCCCTTGTCCCATTTGAGCTTCCTGTCATTAAGGGATTCACAACGACTGAATCATTAAGCTTTCATCAGTGAGCCTGAGCGAGTGGCACTTGTTCAGGAGTGGTCTCCCGAGGGGTAAGTGCTGGGTCTGGACAAGGAATAGGGGGCTCTGAGGGAGCTTTCCTGATCGACTGATGCTCAGACTTCCCAACCCGAAGGCTTCCTAGGAAGCGCTTGTACCAAGTGAATTTTTGGGCTTCATAATAAGTGGGCCCAGGGGCTGCCACTTTGGGGAGTTGAGCCTAGTTCGGTCTATTTTGGACCTCGTTTGGCCTCTCCGTACGGGCGGTGAGATTTTCCCCTCTCCACTTGTCCCCCTCCTACTCCCAAGCCAAGATTAGGCTCGGACGAGTAGCAATTGGGCTGGGCCGCTTATGGCACCGGTTGGGTAAAGATATCTCTTCGGTAGGGGCCATGTGACGCTGCTCACCTTGGAAATACGCCCGTTATGATGAGTAAGAGAGGGCCCCTCCTCGGGAGATCGGACGCCACGCCACCTCCTATCAGGGTTGTTAGGCATTGCGCATTTTGCGTCCCTTTATCTCCAGGGTTTTAGGGTTTTTGCATCTCTTTGTAGTCGTATTTGAGGGAGGCTTCCGCGCTGTGAGAATAATTTCGGAAGGGCGGAGAATCGTTGTAGCCGTCGGAGCTGGAAGAGCTTCCTGAGGCGGTGATTCGTAAGACTTTTTTCTCTGAAGTTCTCTGGCTTGAAGCTTTTCCCTTCTTCTTCTCTCTATCTTATGGCAGATCATCATTCTGAGGCTGAGGGGCGGCAGAGAGAACGGGCCCCCAGAGTTTTCTTGATGCCGCCGGAGCCGTCCTCCAGCAAGCTGGGGGAGGCGGAGGTGAAACAGTTGGAAAGTCACTACGGGCTGCCTTGGCGATTCCAGTTCCTGGCGCCTGAGCCTAATGAGTCTAGCCTATCCACCCATTCTGGCCTCTTTTGTTCTTTTCTTCTAGCTTGGAAGTGTGGCTTTCGTCTGCGCCTTCATCCCTTTGTCGTTGGGTTGCTTCGGTTCTACCGGTTGGCACCTGTCCAACTAGTCTCCAACTCTTATACCTTCATCTTCTCCTTCATTTTCCTTTGTATCCAGTGTGGAGTGCGCGCCTCGCAGGATCTTTTTCTTTATTTCTATGAGTTAAAGGAGCATGCTCATGCGGGGTGAGGCTTCTTTTATCTTCAGGCGAGGCGGGGGAGGAGCTGCGTGTCCCTCTCTTGGAAGGACTCTTCTCACAAAGGGCAGAAGACACAATATTTTTAGGTGGGCCCGTGGTGCGCTCGATCGGAAGGTCGAGCGTCTGACCCTCGATCTTAAAGACCTTCGTCGAGAGATTGCTCCGCTCCGAGCACTGGCGCAGTCTAGCCAAGCCGAGGCTTGGTCTTTGTCAGAGCAGCTGGCCCAGGCTCATCACATGGTCGACCGGAAGAGTGAGCTCATGGAGTCGGAGCCAGAAACCAGGCCGAGCGGGACGATCAATGGAGGGCCGAGCGAAAAGGGCTCGAGGACCGAGTCCGGGCGACCGAGGATTCGAGGACCGATGCCGAGCGAAGGCTGTCCGAGACTGAGGGAAGGTTGTTCGAGTCTGAGCAGCGGATGCCTGAGCTCGAGAGGAAGGAGGGGCTGGCTGTGAAGGAAGCACTCGAGCAACATAGGTGCTCGGAGGCCTACTAGGCAGCTCTCCAGTAGGTGGCCTTTCCTTATTACGAGTCAGGCTATCGACGGGGACTCTGGAAGGGCTTCTCCCAAGGCTACGATCGGGCCATTCTGGAGGCAAAGGCCCAGTCGTCTTCGCTCAATTTTCCTTCTGGTCAGCGCTATGACTCAGAGTGGGGCTCCACTGACTCTTCCCACTACACGTCGAGCGAAGTGGTGAATTTGGCTCCGTCCGAGCAACCGCCAACTCTAGCATCCTTGGGAGGGCACACGACCGAGACAGTTCCCACACAGGTGGGGTCGGTGTCTGGGATGGCCGTCGCTGGGAACATTGGGGGCAGATCATCCGGTGCCGAAGAAGACTTGTCTACCGAGCTTGGAGGTGGGCCCGAGGCCTGATGAAATAGCTCTTTTCTTTCTTTCTTTCTTTTCCATATGTAGCCGAGCAAGGCTCTTTTTGGAAACTACAATAGCGGCAGTATTGAATGCTGAATTGACTGTTTCTTACCACTTTTGTGTGATTCGATTGCCGTATCCGCAGTCGTTTGAGGAAGGTGCTGATTTCCTGTAGATTTTACGCGCGCCGATCAATCAAATAATTGACATGGCGTTGGCACCTTTCCATTTTTCCATACTGCCCTTAATGACTTGCCGCTTCGTGCGTCCCGCTGGGGAAATATCAGGAAATGAGGTAACCAAGCCAGGGGAAGCCTTGGTAGCCTGTTTTGTAAGGGGGGAGTCATTTAAAGCGATCAGCTTCCCCCTTATCCTATAAAAGGTCTGAGGAGCGTCTCCTTTTTCCTTCATCGCTTAAGGCCGTTCCTGGCGATTTTTCCCTTCCGCGAAGCGTTGTGCTGTTAGTCTTGGCGGGGCATGGAAGGCGTTTTGGAAGATGATGATGCAGATGGCGGTGGGAGGGAAGCTCCTGTTGTTTCTCTCTGGAAGAGGGTTCGTCAGTCGGGGGTCACCCGCAAAGTGGGTTCGTCATGCCGGAGCATGTCGCACTCCTATCCCTGACCCACCGACGCCATTCTGAGGGGAAGAGGCAGCCAACTAAGCTCTCTCCTTTTCGGGCCTTCCCCTGCCTCCTTGTCCATCTCTGCCGTTTTCTGTTTCTCCCTCCCCTTTCACTCTTTGGAGGGTGCCTGCACTCTCTGCCTTTCAAAGAGCTGGCAAAGAGGAGGCCTTCACTTGTATTCCTTCTTCTCTTCTTCTTGTTGTTTCCCCTTTTTCTTTCCTCCTCCGAGCTTTCTCAAACCAACGAAGCCGACGATCCTTTATCCGAGCCAGTTTCTACATGAGGCAGAGTCAGTGGCTGGGCGTGGGAACGTCTACTGGGTCGGCTGAGCGTTCTGCTCGCGTTGTAGTACCAGGGGATGTACTTTTTTGTACATGTATACTATATCGGCTACGGCCTTCTTGATGTACATCAAAGTTTAATAAGAGGAGAAGAATGGTGTTTATTCTACTTTGCTTACATGTGTATGCTTGCCAAATGTTCAAAAGTAGAACTTGCGAAGATTTGTTGCGTTCCACGTTCGAGGGACGGGTGTTCCTTCCATGGTGGACAATCGGTATGCTCCTTTCCCGAGCTTCTCTACCACTCGATAGGGACATTCCCAGGTAGGGGCCAGCTTCCCCATCGCCTCTAGTGGTCGAGATGCTTTGATCTTCCTCAGGATGAAGTCTCCTAGCTGGAAGGGTCTGTCTCAGACTCTGGAGTTGTAGTACCGAGCGATGCACCGTTGGTATTCCGTTGCTCAGATGCTGGCAATCTCCCGGATCTCCTCCGCCAAGTCGAGGTTCTCTCACGATTTCTGATCGTTTACCTCGGGCTCGAAGTGGACGACTCGGAGAGAGGGATTGCTGACCTCCAACGGAATTACGGCTTCCGTACCATACACCAGCTAAAAAGGTGTTTCACCAGTAGCCGTTCTTGGAGTAGTTCGGTGCGACCATAGTACGCTTGACAATTCCTCGAGCTAGCTTCCCTTGGCTTTGCCGAGCCTAGTCTTGATGCCTTTCAAGATAGTCTTATTGGTATTCTCGACTAGTCCGTTAGCCTAAGGGTGGGCTACCGAAGTGAAGTGGTTGCGAATGTTTAGGTCGGCACATCTGTCTCTGAAACAATGAGAATCAAATTGTCGACCATTATCGTTCACAATCACTCGGGGGACACCATAGCGATAGATGGTCGATTTCCAAACAAAACTCCATACGACTGATTCGATGATCCTGGTGGTGGCTTCGGCCTTGATCCATTTGGTGAAATAGTCGATGGCGACGATGATGAACTTCTTCTGAGCTTGGGCCATAGGGAACGGCCCCAGAATGTCGATCCCCCACCGAGTGAAAGGGTATGGCTCGGCAAGGGTGATGAGCTCCGTAGTGGGCTGATGAATCAGGTGGTCGAAGTGTTGACATCGATCACACTTCTACACGTAGCTCGAGCAGTCACGCTGGAGAGTGGGCCACCAGTAACCCTGCCGTAGCGGGATCCTGGCGAGCGATCTTTCTCCTTGGTGCGCTCCACAGATGCCTTCGTGTACTTCATGAATCGCTCGACTGGCTTCGTCGGCGCTGATGCACTTGAGGAGAGGGCCGGAGAAGGATCTACGGTACAAGGCATCGTCCAGCATGATGAAACCTCGAGCTTGGTACTTGAGCTTCCGAGCCTCCCGAGGGTCGGTGGGCTCTTGAGAATCTCAGAGCCAGGATATGTAGGGGTTCCGCCAGTCGCTTGAGGGTGCCGGGTCAATAGTCATAAGTTCGGATTCGATGCTCGGTTGCCCAAGCTCTTCGGGGAAGAACGATCGTGTACTAGCGGGGTCGGGCGAGGAGGCCAGTCAAGAGAGGGCGTCCGCTCGGGAGTTTTCCTCCCGGGCTATTCGGACTACCTCAAAGCTCTCGAAAAGTTGGGCCATCCTCTTTACCGCTTGAAGGTACCTGACCATTTGTCCTTCCCGAGCTTCATAATCACCGTTGATTTGGCTAGCGACCAATTGAGAGTCAGTATGGATCCTGACTCGTTCGGCCCCCAATCGTCGAGCCATCCTGGCTCCCGAGATAACAACTTCATACTCAGAGGCGTTGTTGGACGCCTAGAAGTTGAAGTTCAGGGTGTACCAAAGTTTCGCTCCTTCAGGGGACTTGAGGGGAATGCCGGTGCCACTTCCTGTTAAATTGGAGGATCAGTCGACGAACAGATCTGAGGTAGGCCCGGTTGCTAGTGGAAGTGCTTCTTCAATCGGGACCGTGCTTTTAGCGATGAAGTCTGTGAGAGCCTATCCTTTAATAGCCGAGCGAGGGCGATATGAGATATCGTAGGCCCCGAGCATGATGGCCCATTTGACGAGGCGTCCCGAGGCTTCAGGGTGAAAAAGAATCTTATTCAGAGGTTCGTCGGACAATACGACGATGGGGTGCCCTTGGATGTAGGGTCGGAGGCACTTGGCCAAGGTAACCAACGCTAGCACGAGCTTCTCGGTTGCAGGGTACCTTCTTTCGGCCTCATTAAGCACCTTGCTAGCGTAGTAAACAGGTCTCTCGACTCCTGCGTCGTTCCTGACCAAGACCGAGCTTACAGTAGAAGGGGTTGCCGAGAGGTAGAGGTGTAGAGCTTCGCTTTGCACTGGCTTGGACAGCACCGGAGGCGAGGTCAAGAATTCCTTGAGTTCAACGAATGCCTTCTGACATTCCTCATCCCAGGCGAACGTAGCAGATGCCATTTTTGGTCTCCTCAACAATTTGAAGAAGGGTAGGCATCGTTCGGCCGCCCGAGACAGGAAGCGGTTGAGTGCAGCAATGCGCCCCGTAAGGCGCTAGACGTTTTTGATGCAGGTGGGTGGCCGCATGTCCCGGATGGCTTGGACCTTGTCGGGGTTGGCCTCGATTCCACGCTGAGTGACCAGGAAGCCTAGGAACTTCCCGGATCTGACTCCGAAGGAGCACTTAGCGAGGTTGAGCTTCATGTTGTGCTTCAGGAGAGTGTCGAACGTCTCGGCTAAGTCGGCGAGGTGGTCTTCGGCCTTAGGCGTCTTGACGAGCATGTCATCAATATTGGCCTCGACGTTCCGACCGAGCTGCCCTTCAAAAAATGCGGTTGATCAGTCTCTGATACGTTGCCCCGGTGTTCTTTAACCCGAACGTCATCCGGGTGTAGCAATGTACGCCGAAGTCGGTGATGAAGGTGGTCTTCTCGATGTCCTCTGGGTTCATCCTGATCTGATGGTAGACGGAGTAGGCATCCAGGAAGTTGAGTACCTCGTTGCCAGAGGTTGAATCGACTAGTTGATCGATGCTCGGCAGCGGATAGCAATCCTTCGGGGTAGCCTAGTTGAGATCGGTGAAGTCCACGCACATCCACCATTTTTCTAAAGCTTTTGGTACTAGGATGACGTTGTCAAGCCATGTAGGGTACAGAACCGGACAAAAGAGGCCAGTCTTTTGCACCTTGATGACTTGCTCTTTGATGATCGCTTGCTTCTGTGGGGAGTGCTTTCTTCTGTGCTGTTGTACTGGCTTTGCTGTTGGGTCGAGGTTGAGCTTGTGCATCACCACATCTCCCGAGATCCCGGGAAGGTGCTCATCCGACCATGCAAAGACTCGGATGTACTGCGCAAGGAAATATTTATATCTTTCTTGTTCCTCAAGTGAGAGCTCGGCTCCAATCTTCACTCCTAAGGTTGGGTCACCGTTTAGGAAGACCGTTAGCAACTCGCCGCCATGCTCAGATGTTGTGGGTCCCTCTTCGGGTCCCTTTACCCCTTTATTCTTCCATTCCGGCCTAGTGGTGTCAACCAAGAGTATATAGCACCGTCTAGCCAATGCCTGGTTACCTCGAACTTCCCCCACGCCATATTTGGTCAGAAAGTTCATCTTTTGGTGAAAGGTAGAGGGCACAACTTTCATTCGGCTAAGAATGCCTCAGCCGAAGATGGCATTGTATGCCGTCATCCCCTTAATCACGATGAAGTCTACGATAATCGTAGCGGTTTTGTGCGGGGTGCCGATAGTAACAGGTAGACTCAGTGCTCCTTCGGGATAAGTAGCCTGGCCGTTGAACCCGCAGAGAGGCGTTCGGATCGGGCGGAGTTTAGATGGATTCTCTCCCATTTTGAGGAAACATTCATAGGGCAATACATCAGGGGCACTACCATTGTTGACTAAGATTCTGGCCACGTTACAATGGTTTATCATAGCCGATATAACGAGAGCGTCATTATGTGGGGTGGTTAGCCATTCCAGGTCCTGGTCAGAGAATACCAGGGCCTACGGTTCGCTAGCCGGCGGGGCCGTAGATGCCTCAGCAGAGGCTCGGCTCGCCCGCTCGACGTGACGCTTCCGTCCTCGGCTGCTATCTCCGTCTGATACCGTTCCGCCCGCGATGACATTGATGTGGACTCCATGGGGGATATTATCAATCTTATCAGTGGCGCCTCGGTCTTCGTTTTACCCGGACACATACTGAAATAGGTGTCCCTGGCGGATGAGGTGCTCGATCTCATCTTCAAGTTGCTGGCAATCGCTGGTGTGATGCCCGTGGTCGCCGTGGAACAATCAATGCTTGCGGCGATTGCGACGCTTGGTCTTCATGGGCTCGGGTTGGTTGAGGAGACCCGAACCTTTGATGTCTTCATAGATCTCGTAGATGGCGGCGGTAAGTGGGGTATACCGCTCGTACTTCCGGGACGGCTATTTTTGATCTCCGTCCTGGTTCCACCTTTTTCCTTGTTCTGTCCCTTGCTCGGACGGTCTCATCTTGTCCCCCTCCCGACCCGAGCCGGTTGTGCCTCGGCAGGCGCTGAGTACTTTTTCCCACTCGGCATGGCGCAGAGCCAAGGTCACTAGCTCAGCGAGGGAGGTAGGGGGATGAAGCACTAGCTCGCGCCGTAGATTCTCATCGCGGGTACCCCCGGTCAAGGCGGTGATGGCAGAGGCCACATCCAGGCGGAGGATGCGCTGGGCTGCCGATTTGAATAGATTGATATAAGCCCATAACTTCTCCCCCTGTTCCTATTTGAGGGCCAATAATCCTGCTACTGACCGGGGTGGACCGCTGCTGACGAAGCTTTCTTTGAATACGCGCTAGAATTGCTTGATGTTGTGGATGCTGCTGGGGGCGAGGACTCTAAACCAAGCCTGGGCGCTCTGAACCAGAGTGGTCACGAACTCTCGGCACTTGATCACGTCGGATGCCCCATGTAAGGTCATCAGGGTGTCGAAGCTGTCGTAATGGTCGGCCGGGTCTCCCTGGCCGTCGTACGACTTGAAGGTCGGAAGTGAGATTCTAGGAGATATCTATGCCTTCAGGATGTAGTCGGAGAACGGGGATCACTCCTCGTCTTCCATAGGAGAGGTCTTCTGCAAGGCATGGAGAATGCGCTCTTGCTCTGCGAAACACCTCTCGAAGTCTCGTAGCCGGAGAGAGAGTTCCGGTTGTCAGTGTCCCGAGGGGCTAGGGGGGCACGCTTGCATGCTACCCCGATGCTCCTTGAGGGCCTCGGCATCCAGGAATAGTTTGCGTGTTCTGGTCTTCTCCCTCCTCGGGGTTGAGGAGGCTTCTTGCTCCGGGGGAGGGGCGTGCGATGGTCCTCCTGACGTGTTGCGGATGAGCCGCTTCCCCCGGAGGATAACACGGCCTCCAGCAGAGTGCTGGGAGGCATCTCCACATGGGGGGCTTTTCTTGGGGAGCTGTGACTTCTCCTCCCTGGCCGCCTGGGCCCTCATGAGATCCACAAGGACATCCAGTTTTGCGTTGAGGGTTTGGAAGGCGTCGGTGCTCTCGCCGAGAAGTTGTTCCCCCATCACTGATGGAGGTAGCTCATTGGCTTGATTGTCGGAGGGGGAATGCTCCGTGGGGAACGAGGGTGGGCCCTCCTCCAGTACCAGAGCCTTTCCCGTGTCGGCGGCAATCCTCCTGCCAGAACTTCTTCGCACCATGATGGCACTTTGTGCGTTTCCCACAGACGGCGCCAGATGAAGAGGGGCGATCTCACGCTGCTCCTGAGAAGGGGATGAAGATGACCACGTACCCTTGAAGTATAAACTGCAAGAAGGGAAACCAGTCAGAGGTGCCCAGGGATAGATCCCCTGAGAAGACCCTCCGATGCTTAAGTCAGCACAGATGGTAGAGCACAGGTGGGAAGAGGAGAGTTGGGAGGAAAGTGGGAGCGCGAGATCCCTCTCCACCAAGAGGTGAAGTGGTTCCTACTCAGGCTTACTTGACTTGCTCTCCTCGTCGTAGTGGGGCATGTCCTATTTAAATAGTGGCCTATTATGCGAATTGATCCCTATAAGTGGAGGGGTTCTAGGAGGGGTTATGTCCTTCATGCGGACTCCTTACGGTGTGCGGACTCTTGGTTTCCCCTTGTCCCATTTGAGCTTCCTGTCATTAAGGGATTCGCAACGGCTGAATCATTAAGCTTTCATCAGTGAGCCTGAGCGAGTGGCACTTGTTCAGGAGTGGTCTCCCGAGGGGTAAGTGCTGGGTCGGGACAAGGAATAGGGGGCTCTGAGGGAGCTTTCCTGATCGACTGATGCTCGGACTTCCCAACCCGAAGGCCACCTAGGAAGCTCTTGTACCGAGTGAATTTTTGGGCTTCATAATAAGTGGGCCCAGGGGCTGTCACTTTGGGGAGTTGAGCCAAGTTCGGTCTGGTTTGGACCTCGTTTGGCCTCTCCGCACGGGCGGTGAGATTTCCCCCTCTCCAAATCCCCTTCTAAAAACTTGACCAATTTAAACTCTACTTAGTAAGCTATGCAGAATTAAAACTGATTGACTTTAACTAAATATGAAGCACATGATCAAACACTTGGTGGCTGACTGTGAGCTATGTTGAGGCACACTAACGAACAGATCGTAGGTCTATGCAGTGGACTACTCGGCAGCAACTGTGCAGTTTACAGAAACACTCTAGGCATGCAATGCATTCAAGAGTCACTCAGGCAGACTTGATTGAAAGCGAACCTAGACATTCATCTAGCGTAAACGATTGAACAATCAAACCATAGTGCACAGAATATTTTTAGGTGGTTCGGTCCTCCAGACCTACATCTACCCCACACTCAAACCAGAGTGTGGATTACGCTGCCAAACAGCTTGAACCGCTGCGTCTCACAACTTGCCAACAAACAGCTGAGCCTCACATCTTGCTTAACCGCTGGGCATTACAGCTTGCCAACGCTGGGCTTTACCGCTTAGCCACCGTCGATACACAGCATAGAACAAGAGTTTAAAGGAAAAATAAGAAATGAAAACTACAGCACCGGAAAGCTGGAAATAAAACACCGATAGAATGTAGCTCTCGCAGGAGCAGACTGGCTTAGATATGATCCAAGGGCCAGTAGAACAAATCTTCAGGAACTTCAATCTCTTCTCTCGATCTCTCTCTTAATCTCTTTTCTCGATCTCTCGATCTCCCTCTTCTTCTTCTTCTCTATCTCTCTTCTACGATACTCTGTTTTCTCTCAGAAAATAACTCTTGCTTTCTTGCTCTCTCTTCTCTCCACTTTCTTAACTCTCTTCTTTCTATCAGCTTCTCTTGCTCTTGGCTATTCTACTCCGAAGACTACTTCTCTCTCTCTATCTTCAAGCTTCCTTGCTCGATCTACGAATGTGCAAGATCCCTTTTTTTAGTCAAAATAGGAGCTCCGCAAGTTTGCTGAAGATAATGGAGGGAATCTTCCCGCTAATGATTGGAAGGCCACGTGTCAGTTGGAGGATGTTCACTTTCCACGTGGCAGATGCTCTAGGTTGCTTTCCTTCTTGGATCACGTGCACTTTAACCTAGTACTTTAATTCCACGTGAGGTAAGTTCGTAGGTTCCTTAGTAGATGCTCGACCATATGACTGACCTGGCAATTACATAGTCATGAGTGTTAGCTATTGATGATATGCACTGACTTGTATATGTGCTTAGACTTAATAGTGCTATATGCTAGGACTAGCATGAAACATGTGCTTCGACTATGTAAGGGTATATGCAGAGACCTCATTATACATATGTTCTATATGTGCACCAACCTTGGTCTGGCACATGCCCTGACCTTCATATGCATGGAACTGAACGTGCACCGACCATCTACATTCATAAGGCAAATAATGCACTTACCTCATAACAACATGCACCGACCTTAGATATGCAAACTGCAAGTGTGCACCGACCGTGTATGGCATAATAAAGAATTTGCACTGACTTCATATGCCTGGGCAGATGTGTGCACCGACCTTGTGTGCAAATGACAAAACATGCACTGACTTGTACATGTGAGAGGCGAAACATGCACAAACCATTGCATGGAGAATGCAAAACCTGCACCGACATTATATGCACACTACAAACCCTGCACCGACTTTATGAGTGTTTCTATAGAGGCGTGCACCAACTATATGCAAGCAAAAGATGCACCGACCTTATTTTCCACAAGGTAGTCATGCACCGACCTTAGGATGAAATGCATGTGCATGAAGCTATGAAATGCTAACAGTGTTGACTATCATGATGTGCATCGACTTGAACTCTGAGCTGGTGAGAGGTGCACCGACCTGAACTTAGTGCTGGCTTGATGTGCACTGACCTTCTATGCAAATGTGAACAGACTTTCAATGCAGATGCACAGACCTTATGTGAAGGTGCTTAGACCTTCAGCTGTATATGCACTGACCTGAGTGAAAGTGCTCGGACTGTTATGCAGTGAAAATGTGCATGTGCACAGACCCAACTGAGGAGAGCAATACATATGCACTGACCTTTATATGCTCAAGGAGAATTTGCATCGTCCTTGTATGCAGTTTAGACAACATGCATCGACCTTCTATACAGAATGAATAACATGCATCGACCTTATGTAGTGAAGAAAGCGTGTGCACTACCTATTCGATGAAATGCACACAATTGTCTACATGAAAAATAAAATGTGCATCGTCCTGAATACACAGAAAAGAACACATGTGCACTAACACATGCACAGTGAAGCATATATGAATCATTGTGTTTGTATCATCAGAAACAAATCATTAATCCATCAAAGCACATATGACATCATGCTCATAATGAGTCATAGTGTTTGGCATCATGAAAACCACATGGATGCAACATCCCTTGCTTGTTGTCATTAAAATTCACCCTCCGGCTTGCTAGCACTTGGAAGGTGTTGTGAGTGGGCATGGTCGGGATGATCCGATCTGGCAGAACTTCGGTGCCGCGGCCATTGAAGTAGACTCGAATGCCCCTGATCAACATGGACTTCCCAGATGCTGAAAGTCAGCTTCGGGGAGTAGCAGAGACTCTTCCTTTGGAGCTCTTCTTGTTGCCCCCTGACGGCTTCTTCTTATGTGCCGCAGTCGGGCAAATAGTATGGTGGACGTGATAGCTCACGATCACCGGAGTTTTAAGTAGAGTTTTCTTAATCCAGCCCACGCTTTGGTGAGCCACAACATTGTCATCCTTCAACTTTGTAGGTTCCGGACCCTCTACGTCTAGGAGATCCACGAATGCAACTCCCAAGAAGTTGGGGAAGCCAACGACTGGGGGAAAGTTGCCAAAGGTGGTAGGCACTGTGAGATAGCCATATACGGCATGGTCCGCCACGATTTGGGGACCGTAAATAAGTCTAGACAATCCACTCGCCATCGCTTCGACCTGCAAGGAGAGAAACAAGACGAACGAATAGTTAGCATTTGAAATAGTTGGGTGGAGGCCCCATGGTCCTTCTATTTTTGCGAAAAGATGAAGGGAGGTTGAGTCCCACCGGGCGTGCCAATTTAGTGGAACATTATTTTAATTTTAATTTTTTTATTTATCAATTTATTTACGTAGGCGTGCCAGTCACTGGGTGACAAGTTTATTATGCGTACCATCTGACTAATTAGACGATAGTGAGTGACCATGTCGGGACTCAAAACCCATCGTACCGTAAAGGTTACAACGTTAATTACACGCTTCCGAGAGAAGGAAAACCCTTGATTAATCGTCAAAATAGAGAGGCCATATGGCCGATGGAACACATGAGAGATGTGATGACATGCAAGCACACGATATGATAATATTTATTTATTAAATCGGCTTCCGGTATAGGGCGAAGTCTTACACTCACACATAGTGAAAGCCTCCGATCGGGCGTAACCTGACTTTCCGCTAATCACCATTTAATATACCGGGGGATCAGACCATGCAGGCATGCAATAAGGTAGTAGTATTTAGTATTATTGTTTATTTTTTATTTGGTCATTAATTTATGATTTTGGGAGAGATCTCGGAAACACCTCCCCCTATTCTGGGGGATATCGAGGCTTTTTCACTTTCATGCTGCGCATGGCATTACGGTGCATACATATGGGCCCATGAGGTGGGCTGAGTATGACCGTATTCGGGCAGACTCGTGTATCATCGGGACAATGTATACTGAGGTACGACAAATTTGATATTTGAGAAATGAGGGATGCTGTTAAAACCCGGTCGAAACGAGTTAAATTCAGAGGACTACTGGCCCGGGACTAGGTCATGCTTTGGCCATAATGGGATTAATCTTGAGATCCAAGCACGACCTGTCAGGGGGTCATCAATATTCCCGTACCCGGGGTCTAGAGGAGGCGAGAGCTCCGGAGCGGACGCCCCCATGCTCATTATTCTTTATTTATTCTTGTTATTATTTTGGATGCATGAATGCGTTTCTTTTTTCTTAAATTCTTTGTTCTTATTTTATTTATTTATATCTTTCCCTTTCTATTGATCATTTATTATTTATCGTTTATTTATTTAATTTATTTAATTTATTTGTATTTTTTTATATTTGATCTTGTGGGGGATTTATAAATTTTTTAAGATATATATATATATATATTAAAAAAATTTATATTTATTTATTGCATAGGTGTGCCAGTCACATATGTGACAAGTTTATCGTGCACTCGATCTGACTTGGCTAGTCGATTGTGAAATTCGGGTTGGGACCGGAAGTCCGCCATACCATAAAGGTTATGTCGCTAATTACATCCTCCGAAAGGGAGGAAAAACCCTTGATTAATTGCAAAGATAAGACGCCACCCGGGGCTACATAAATGCGTAGGCATAATTACACATTCAAAATAAAAATGCAAGCTCAACTAATTGATTTATTAGTATTATTTTTTTAATTTATTATATATATATTAATGTTATTTTATACTTTTACTTTTTTTACTTTTTTATTTTGTTTTATTTTTTTATTATATATATATAAATTAATATTATTATTATTTATTTATTTTGATGTTTTATTGGGGCTAATTTCATTAATCATTTATTAGAAAGTTTTATTAGGTTTTGACAAAGGCCAGAGGTTGACCGGAAAAGGGGTCAAAGAGGGCTGACCCAAGGACCGAGGTCGGTGCATGTTGAGGCTTAGAGTTGATGCAGCGAGGGCAAGGTCGGTGCACATCTGGGTTTAAGGTTGAGGCAGCGAAGGCGAGGTCGGTGCACATCTGGGTTGAAGGCTGATGCTGCGAGGGTAAGGTCGGTGCAAGTTTAGGCAAGGTCTGTGCAGTGGGGGGGGGGGCTCGGGGTCTGTGCATGCTGGGCCAGGTCTGTTCATGTAAGGCTTGAGGTCTGTGCATGCTAGGTCAGGTTTGTGCATGTTGAGGTTTGGGGTCTGTGCATGTGGGCAAGGTCGGTGCAGGCTTGTGTTTAGAGCTGATGCAGTGAGGGTAAGGTTGGTGTAGCAGTAGAGGGGAGTCGGTGTAGGTGTGAAGAGGTGGTAATGTGCGTCGGTGCAGCTGAAGGGAAGGGGGATAGCTGGGTCGGTGCTCCTGGAAGGGAAGGTGATGTGCGTCGGTGCAACAGCAAAGATGGGTCGGTGCAAGTGGAAGGGAAGGCGATGCGTGTTGGTGCAGTAGTAGAGACGGGTCGGTGCAGGGTGAAGAGGAGAGTCGGTGCAGGTGTGAAGAGGTGATAGCTAGGTCGGTGTAGGTGGAAGGGGTGGTAATGTGCGTCGGTGCATCTGAAGGGAAGGGGGATAGCTGGGTCAGTGCAAGTGGAAGGGAAGGGTGATTTTGTGGCGTCGCCACCGAATCAAAATAACGTAGCAGGTTAATCAGTGGCGACGCCACTGAATCACAAAGATGCACACTGTTTAAGCTTCACAAGAATCCTTGCAAGAATTTTTTTTTATGATTTCGCACCATGAAGGGCATTTGAATGAACATTTGTGAGAATTAAGAATCTCAAAGGCATGACTACCCATATATTAGAAAAACATTTGTTATTATTATATTATATATATATATTATTACTTTTTTTGTTTGTTTGTTTGCTCATCTTTTGGTTTGTCTGTGCGAGGTTCATACTCAAACATAGTCATGCAGCTCTTGAGATCGTCAATTGAAGACAAGGGACTCTGAGATATGCAGATAAGAAATATCAGGACACACAAACACACTTCAACATACACGAAGGAATGAAATCTGTGGGGAAATCCTGAAGAAAATTGGGCAGCATTTCCCCCGTACAAGAAATGCTCCCCTAATCAAGCGGATCAACACACGGGATAACCGGTGTTAAACCATGAAAAATACTGAGAAGTAAACTAGGACTACCTCAGAGCCCAAGGATCATCCCTGAACGAAATCCCGAGGGCTGGCCTACTAGGGATTCAAGATAATCTAAGAGAGTTAGTGACAGTGAGGGACGTTTGTAGCCAACTAAGTGGCGTTTTATATCTCACTTTGTACAATGGGTTTCCAGGGGAACATGTTATAAGGCGAAAGACCCCTGGAACCTGGAGTGAGTGAAGTATGACATGAGATGAGCAGTAATTAGCAGTTGCTCACCTCCGCAGTGATGGGCTGGCATCAGTAATTGAGGACAACCGGCGTAATCAAATGAAATCCATGCGTTTGAAGAAACAACCATAAGGGCTTCAGCCCGCTACATGGCAAAGCTCAAATCAGGCGATCCTGGTCAATAAGCATGACTCGTGCCTGTCTTAGAAAAGGGGAGATTCGAAAGGAAACAGAAACCTTTGAAGGTAAATCATCGAACACAAGAAGGGATTTACAGTGTCCTTCAAGGAAACCAGCGAACTGACGTTGCAGCAAGTGTTGGAACATGCCGATGCCCTTACAACTCATGGAACGAGTGAAAGAGCATCTGGAAGCCTGCTGTTCGTATTTCATTCCTTCGCTCGATGGTGGGCGAACACACGCTCATGGACACCCATGTATATGAAATCAAACTACATTAATCGACAATATCGTCGATAATAACCATAGCCTCTGGGGAGGGGATTTAATGTCACCCGGTTAGGGTGTCGCCGTGGGCCATTTCATATAAAAGAAGGGGAAAGCATTACAGGCCTTTCCCCTTTCTTGAGCGATCCCAAGATCGACTGGTACTTTAGCCCATGATGGCCTCCTCACGATCGGGAGGGAACTAGGATGCTCGGAGGAAAAACCAATGAAGAATGAAAAAAGGTAACCGAGGGAGCTCGAGCCTTTTTTCTTATTCGCTCTCCTCTGTAATTACAGAGGGAGGTAAACGGGAAATACAATGCTCAGAGGATTATGGAGAACAACCCAATGGAGAGAGAAAGGAAATCAATTAAAAAAGAATACAGAACAAGATAGAGCCCCTTCAATGGGAACCCACTTTCCTCCACTCTACTCCTTCTTTGGCTCTTCTTCTCTCTTCCTGTTTATCTCCAGGTGGCTATCCTATCTCTGCGCGGCTGGGGGTCTCTCTTTCTCCGAGCTCTCTCTTCGCTCTATCTTCTTTTGGCCACCTTCTCTTTTTTCTCATTTCTCCCTATCATATCCCCTCTTCTACTTTCTTAGGGTTCTCTTTGGCCTTCAAATGAGTGTTATATATGGGGGCTTTGTGGCTTGCAGACGGCGGCAACCAAGAGGCGACTTGGGCCATCGACTCACTTGGGCCACCAGCTCACGTGACTTCCTTCAGCCCATTTAACCCATTTGACCATTTCTTGAATCATTTGGCCATCCTTTAGCCCATTTCAATTATTCAAGACTAATTGTAATGACCTTGAACTATTCTCTTCATTTGGGGTGGCTGACCAATTGACTGTCCTATAATTGTTGTTCGGGCTTCTACTCGTTTCTTCGGGGATGGTCCCGAACGTTCTTCTGAGCTTTCGGGTTTTGCTTTAGCAGCTATCTTCGCGGCTGAGTGTCTTTTCTGTCTTTCTCTTCCTTCGGGCTTCATCTTTTGTTCAGCTCCCGCCGTTCTTTTTTTTTTCTTTCCTTTCTTCTTTGTCGGCATAGGAGCTCTCAATCAGAGCTTGAGACCTGCAGAAGCAAAAGTTAAGAAGAGTTAGACATATTTTCGGTGTCAACAGGGCCAAAAAGATCGAGATGCAGCAGTTCTAAGGGCCGAGAGATAGAAACAATATTCTTATTTTTGAAAGAGATGCTTGTTTGCTTGCCTTTTGTGCAAGCCTCACAGATTTTGTCACTTTCAAATTTTAACTTTGGCAATTCATTCACCAAGCCATGTCTAGACAATTTGGAGATTACTCCAAAACTGGCATGACCAAGTCTTTGGTGCCATAACCAAGAATTTTCATGATTGTTTGCTACCAGACACACACCATCAATATCAATAGTATATATCTTATTATTTCTTTTTCCAATGAATTTTATTTCATTTGTGATTTTTTTCATGACAAGGCAATGAGTTTCATCAAAAATAATTTTAAAACCCTTGTCACACAATTGGCTTATACTTAATAGATTATGATTCAAACCCTTCACTAAAAGTACATTTTCAATCAGGGTTTCAGAATTCTTACCTACATTGCCAATTCCCATGATTTTACCTTTATCATTTCATCCAAAGGCAACGAAGCCTCCTTCCTTGTCCTACAGTGTAGAGAACACTGTCGTGTCCCCTGTCATATGCCTTGAGCAACAGCTATCCATGTACCACTTGCTCCCCCTAGCTTCAAGGCATATCTACAAGATAAAAATTCACATCTAATTGATTTTGGTATTCAAACTAATATGGGTCCACGAGAGTTAGTCCAATTTTGGACATATCTCTTTTTGATCCAAACGGCATGATTTCTTTGAGTATCTTGTTTGAACCAACAGTTTGCTACAACATGACTAAATCTACCACAGTGAAAGTAATTAACATTTGAAAACCTTCATTGGAATTTGCGTGGTTTTGATTGGACATGTTTTGGCTTGGTGTGTGAGCAAGATGCACAATTGTTTTCTTTTTCATGAACATATGATGTTGTAATCTTGTGCTCAAAGAATTTTTTGTTTTGGGGAATGTACCCCAAACCTTATTTCTGGAAGTTAACTTTAACTCCTAACAAGTTATCTAGATTTTGTTTGCTTATAACAAACCTAGAGAGTGTGAACGGCAAGTCATTCACTTCTTTATTCAAACTCACATTTTTATTTTCAAGTTCTAAAATTGAGGATGTCAGAACTTCTTTTTCACTTTTCAAACTATTAGAAATTTTTTCTATTTCAGACATTTTACATGATAACACCTCTTTGGCTTTTTCAATATTTGAAATTGTTTGTAATAAGGTTTCTTTTTCTTCGGTTAGTTCAAATCATTCTTGTTCAAGTTTTTCAAACTTAACAGAAGAACCTTCATGTGTGAGATCTTTGATCTTTTTCTTGAGGGATTTATTTTCAGATCTCATTTTCCTATACTTAGTGTAATACTTTTCATACTCAGCTTCTCATTGTTCATTTGAAATAACATCAGGGTCAGAGTTTACCTCAGCTGAGTCTTCTTCATGCGCCATCAGGCACAAGCTTTCCATGAGCTCTTGCAGCTCCTCTTCGGACTGTTCATCCTTTTCGTCACTCCATGTGGCGACCATGGCTTTGGGCTTCCTAAACTTCTCCTTCTTGAATTTTTATTTCAAGTATGGGCACTCTCCTCTCATGTGCCCGGACTTCTTGCATTCATAGCAAATAACGTTGTTGGGCTTGCTCGGCTCGCCCTTGGTTTGAGCCGGCTTTCTTTGCCCTTTTCTAAAATTTTCTTGAAAAGTTTTTTTCCTTCTTAAAAATTTCTTTACTTGGCGAGTCCACATGGCCAAGTCTTCTTCCTGGTCACTTCCTTCAGAGGACTCCTCTTCTTGGGAGTCATCATCATGTTGGTTGGCTTTCAAGGACACCATTTTCTTCTTCTTGGACTCTTCTTCGGCAGTTCTTTTGATGTTTATCTCATAAGTCATCAACGAACCTATGAGTTAGTCCAAAGATAGTATGGACAGGTTCTTGGAGTCTTCAATGACTGTGGCCTTTGTGTGCCATGCGGGTGGAAGAGATCATAACACCTTCCTCACGAGCTGAAAGTTGGTGTATTCTTTTTCCAGAGTCTTGGGACCATTAGTGATCTCTGTCAGTCTTGCAAACATCTCAGAGATTGTTTCTTTAGGTTTCATTTTAAAGAGCTCGTAATCTCTGACTAGTAGGTTTGCCTTGGTCTCTTTTACCTCGGAGGTTCCTTCGTAGATCAGTCGAAGTTTGTCCCACATCTCCTTTGCTGAACTGCACATGGATACACGAGAAAACTCGTTAGGATGAATCGCACATTGCATAATGTTCATAGCATTAAAAATTACTGTGGATTTTTTAATATCCTCAAGGGTCCAATCTTCTTCATCCTTGGAAAGATCATATCGGCCCTTGTCCAAAACTCTCCAAATCTCGTATTCTCGGGCTCTAAGGAAAACATGCATTCTATTTTTCCAGTATGAATAACTTGAGCCATCGAAGTATGGAGGACGGTGGATGGAGTGACCCTTAGGCATGATCCCCTTGTTGGCCATTGATCTGGATCTCTCTCTAGATCGTCAGATCTATTAAGAAAAGAGCATTAGCTCTGATACCAATTGAAGTCACACGATCAATGACACCCAAGAGGGAGGTGAATTGGGTGAATACTAATTTTTAGAATACATTAGCCGATTTAAACCAATGTGATGAAATATTAGCTTAGAAACTTAGATCTGTTATATCACCGATTAGATCTATCAAAATCTATCACACATAGTAGCTCCTTGGTACTATGGCGGATGTATGAATCCAAAGATACTGCTCGCGCAAAGTGCTATTGTCTTGAGAAGACTAGCCTTGTCAATCTGAACCAACCTTTTGATATACCAATGATCTAATGTGAAAATGATCAATTATGCTACATATGAACGAAGAAATCAAGAGAAGTAATATACGTGTGTGCTGGCACAGAATGGGGGTAGAAGAGAAGGACCAAACCACACTAAGTGATAGAGATTTTTAGGTGGTTCAGATGCAACGACGGCAACCTACGTCCACCCCTCACGATCTGTGAGGATTCACACACTATCTTGTAAACGATTATAAGATCAGAATACACACACTCCTAAGGAGTTCAGAACTCCCACGAAGGTGAAAACGCACCGAAACACACACGAATCTGAAAGAAACCAGACACACACACACTGATCTGGGTAGATCCACACACACACAAATGTTTAGAGATTTCAAATAGCACACACTTGAAGCTTGAGGAATTTGGAAGGAGAAACACAAAAGAAAAAATTCTGATTTAAGCTCCCCCTGATTAGGTGATGCAGATTTTGGACGAAGCTTAAATTTCCACTTGAATGGCTTCAAATAGATCTTGAAAAGCTTAGAGTTGGATGAAGAATCCCTAGATGGAGAACTATTCACGGAGGTGTTGCAGTAGCCCTCTTTCTCCCTTGATGGCTGCCCTTGGATCTCCTTGAGTTAATTAGGGTTCCTTGGACAAAAATGTGTTTTTATATCTCTTGATTGGTCAAGGGACATGCTAAGACACAGATCCACAAATCTTGGCATGTCTGGAGGCTTTAGGACTCAAAAGTCCAAAAGAAAGGCTTTAAACACGTTGGAGAGAGCAAAGGCAACAGTGGCTGCCTCGAAGGGTTAGGTCGACTGAAAATTCTGGTCGGTCGACCGAACTCTGAGAAACCAATAACTTTTTTACGCTGGGAGAATCGGTCGACCGAACTAGTGCCATCGGTCGATCGAACTTTGTAACATTCTAGAGTTCTAAAACCTGGAAACTTTGGTCGACCGAAATGCCTTCATTAGTCGACCGAAGTCTGCTTTGCCTGCAAAAACAACTCATTAGCCAAAGAGATCATATCCCTAGAATTAGGCCTTGGATTGAGCGTATGTTTACATTGATTTGAAGTCCATTTGAGCTCTTTTCATGCATCTTGAAAGCCTTAAACGTTTGAGCATTCGACATGATGAAAATTAGCCTTAATCACGTTCAATGCTCACTTGAGCACTTAGGCACGGCACGAGGTAGAAACCAGGTCTAGGGTTTTGTTATCCTCAAAATCACTTGGAGAGACAACAGTCAGGCCAAGATTACACCAGACCAGGTAATGCCGATGGTGCTGGTACACAATGCCTTCCAAGCACTGGCCCAAGGAGGAATGGACCGCTCCGAGTCTAGCTCAAAGGGAGGATCGGCCCCTAAGCCGATCAAGTTTAAACGAATTTGCGTGCCCAACAAGCTGCGGGCCCCAACTCCAAGAAGAGAAAAAAGAACAAAAGAGAAGGTAAAGGTGCTGACTCAAGCTTCTCGGAGGCCAGCTCTCCAGTCCCGCACTTGCCGGGCCAATATTTGCACACATGATGAAGAACAAGGTAGATCGACCAAGCAAGGCCTGCTCACCTACAAATTTTTGGCACAAGTCAATGGGCCACAAGCTGTCACCTGCCCTGCTAAAGGGTGAGCTTACACCGCTCGTGTAACGCTTGAGAATTTTCTAAGAATTTTTCAGATTGAAAATATAAGTATAATAATTATTAAGCATTTAATGGGCTATTAGTTGAATTATGGTTAGTTAAAAACAATTATTTAGGCCCTACATTAATCCAAGAGGATTAGGGCCATATAATGAACCCAATTAGCCCAAAAAGATTGTTTTGGACCTTAGCCCATATTCTGGAACCTTAAAATAGGTGTAATCTCAGAATTAAAAGGGATAATTACTCTTTAGGAGATAAGTAAATGCATAATAATGGGTATAATGTTAAAAGAGTTTGAACTAGCTTCAAATTCAACGCTCATGGAGGAAAACGGTCTATCGCGAGACCGCATAGCATTGGCAAACGGTCTAGAGCTAGACCGCTAAGCTCTGTTAGTTCCGTGAGTATGAGAAAACATGAAAAGAGTGGATTTTTGGCATCCAAATCACCTAGGTTTGATTATATCTACTAATTAGATAAGTTTAGAAGGTTAGAAGATCGAATTGGAAACATAATTTGGACTCTAAGTTCGTTCTAATCCTCAAACCCTAGCTAATCCTATAAATAGGTCCCAGATTTGACGTGTATGATGCTTACTTTTGGCACGCGTGGATAAAAGGTAAGGAGGAAGAATTAAAGGTATGTTTCTTATAGGAATTTATTTATTATAGTTAGAACTAACTACCCTCCAAATTTCGTTCGACGAGATCAAGCCTACAGAGAGATAGAAGCCTACAAAGTTGCTGATCTTACATCAAAAACACAGGAATTAGTGCATTCGACCCAGATTGATCAAGGAATTCGAATCCCTAAACGAGGTATTTAGCAAAGGTGTCTTTAGACCTTTCTGTTACCCTTCATATCTTCTATTTACCCTTAAAATTTCACGCCTTTAGGACAAGGGAATCAAGAGATAGAAGGACGTGAAGTTGTTGGTTTGGTTCAGGATGAGCAGAGAACTAGGGTTGACTTGCAGCATTAAATTCGAAGTTTAAAGCCCAAAACCAAGGTAGGTTATCTCATGAATGGCTTAAACTTGAAGTCAGAAATAAAAGCCCTCTAGTTCAATTCGATTTCATGCATTGTACCTTGAGAATTTTATGTTTTATTAGGACTATGCATCTAGTTTAGTCTTCATGCATAATTCTTAGCCTTAATGAAGTAAAAATGGAATTTTCTTGTTGTTCACACAAACCTATGCATATTGTTGGCTTATCCTTGTTCTATCAGGATTATGGAAGTTTATATATGGTTATTTCCATGCATGATATGTCTTAGTTTAGCATTTTGTTTTATTATTATTTGAACTCGGATTCATACAGGAGGAAACGGTCTTCCTGTAGACCGTCAGGAAATTCTAGCAGTCGTACGATAGACTGCTGGCCCAAGTTAAACGTCCTGTATTAGACCATTTGATATTTCTGATTTTCTGTATCATTGTTAACTCAACATATTGCAGAATTAGCCTTAAGAAATATATGATAAGCCTAGTTAACTAAGTTTTAATCTTGATTTAGGTACTGGTTTCATATACTTAGTTAATTCTATTGTTTATCATAATAGATTCCATGTTTTATGCACGTTGGTGTTATTTTGACTTATGTTAAATTATGACCAAAGTAATATATATACTCTTGTAATTAAATACATGTTTTAAATAGAGGATTCATGATTTAACTTGTTCATTGTTTTAGCACGATTCTTTCTCTTCTAAGAGTCATTTTCTTAAGTACATGGCACATATCCCAGTATATTTTCATTAGTTACACTTTTACACATTAAGTACACAATCTTGGACTTGATAACCTCTCCATTGGATATTCCTTCCAACGGACTAGGAAATCTTGTTTCAAGACCTCTGTAAGACTCCGTGAGCCTGGGATTCCCACTAGGACGCAGAGTTGGTTGTACCATTAAAACCCAATGTCTAGAAAGCACTTTTACCGGTGTTCTATACATTCTGGAACCTAGAGGCCTTCTGATTGACCGCCAGAGTCTGCTAGCGGCCCTGCACTTGACCGCTAACGGATCCTAAATGGCCCTCCATTAGACTACAAAGCTCCAGAGGTTCTATTTTTTTTAATATTGATTGTCTTAAGAAACGATCCAGGACTAGACCGCATGAATTTCTAAACAGTCCAGCATATGACCGCTTTCTGCACTAAACGGTCTGGTAATAGACCGCTTGGAATCCTGATTAGTCTAACCCAAGGTTTAACTTTGAGTTTGGTTTTCTTGAGTGTCTAGATGGTCTTATCATTATCTGGAGCCTAAGTTATGTTTAACCAAGTTAAGCTTGAATATTGAAACTTAAAGAATGTATCGCTATGCTGCCAAATTCTTTCCGTAGCATGACCTAGTCATTAATGCATTTCTTGAATTATCATAATCAATTATTGGTACGTTCTATACCTTGATTACTTTATCATGCAATTATTATTGAACTTGTACATTATTGGCCACATTATTGTTATAAACATGGAAGTAGCCTGATTTATACTTGAAGATGTAGTTCGAGCACTGATTGTGTTCAAGAGTTCTATGCTAGTCTCCTCAGCTGATTGTCGGAAACATACTGTAAACCATAGGGTATGATGCTACTGGCGTCAGATTACGCTGGGAGTACTTTCTCTATAAATAAGTGAAATATCTACGGTATGCACGTAAATTCATGAAGTACTTACTATTAAGCGAATAGTACTTTCTTGCTTGTTACATGACTTTCTAGTGCATAACCTTTATGGTTATGAAAAGTACATTCTTGTTACATTCTTGTTCATGAAAAGGCCACATTTAGATTCTTGTTATATACTTGATCAATCATATTCTCATATCTCGTACTTGATCGTATCTTGATACTTTGGCTTTATTCGCATGTTTCATCGTATCTGCATGATTTATCTTATTCTCTAGAGCTAAGATGTTAATTACTTAAATTTGCCTTCATGTTGATACGAAGATACATACTGGGCAAGTGTGCTCATTACCCTACTTTTCAATCTTTTTACAGAAATTTTAGTGGGACGGATTCAAATTACTCAAGTGATGGATCCGAGAGCGAATAAAGGATAACGACTCGAGAGAAGCCTTAGTTATCAATGTCTAGTCGAGTCATGATGTATTCTTTATTTTCTTGAGTCTAGTAAAGGGAATCAAAAGATTTTATGTACTTTGGAAATTATCTTATGAAGAACTAAAGTTAAAGGTTTTAGTGAATTACATTGTGCAATTACTTTTATGTGATTGTCTTGCACTCTAATTATATTGCTTGCTCGAGGTGTACTAGCTGACTGTCCTTGTTCCCGACTATTTCCTCTGCATAATCTCGAGGCGTGACAGTGAAAGTGGTATCAAAGCGCTAGGATTAGAAGTCCTAGGGAAAATGTCATGTCATAGGCTAAGTCCAAGGTTTAAGGACCCACACCTATGAAACTAGGAAAGAAATTCCTAACCTATGAGAGGAATTGGGTAGAACCTGGGATGAAATAGAAATTAGAATTATTTCTATGATTAACCCCACTCATTCCATGAGAATTAACAAATTCATTGCTCTTCTCAGGTACATTACTCTCATAATGGCTCATCACGTTGATTGGGAAGGTATGCAATAGACCATCACTGGTCTCACCCGGGCATTACAGAATCTGGCTCAAGCCGGCGCAGGGGCAAGAGCTGGAGACTTACATCGTAATTTCCAGAGCTTAAATCCTCCATAGTTTTCGGGTTCCTCTAATCCAGATGAAGCCAAAAATTGGATCGATGAGATGAACTGTATCTTTGAAGTTATGCAATGTGCTGATCAGGAGAAGGTTTGTCTTGCTACGTTCCAACTAAATAAGGATCCCCGTACATGGTGGAAGTCAGTTCATGCACCGCCAACAGATGCACCTCATACTTGGGAGGGTTTCCTTACACTCTTCTGAGCCAAATACTTCTTCGAGCATGTCAAGGAGAGGAAAGCTATGGAATTTCTTTCGTTACGCCAAGGCATGATGACCGTAGCGGAATATGAACTTCAATTTTCTAGGGTGGCACCTTATGCTCCCCACCTGATTAGTACCGAGTTGCTGAAAGCTAACCGATTTATGGATGGATTGAGGCCTGGCTATATTCAAGAACTTGGGACTCAGAATATCCGTACTTATACGGAGATGGCCCAATGGGCGCATCTATGTGAAAGGACCTTGGAGAAGGTCAATAAACTAAAAGGCAAGGGAGAAGAGCCGAGCCGAAGTTCTGATCGCCGTGAAAGGAAGGGAAAGGTTAGTATCATAGAACCTTAAAAATCCCGTGATAGCAAGAAGATGTCTCAGAATGGGAGTGGTAGTGGCTACCACAAGAATAAGAAAGTCAAGGACGAAGAAAAGTAGGTCGCCCTAGCTTACACATTTTATGAAAAATTTGGTCATTCGGCCGAAGAGTGTTGGAAGCGCCTCGACGCGTGTTTATGATGTGGCAGTTGGGAGCATCGCATGCCAGATTGCCCCCTTATGAAGGAATAACCTTCCGGAGGTGGACGTAAGCGTCAGGCTCGTCTAAATGTTATTATGGAAGATGAAGAAGCGCCCAAGAATGATGGGATGATGGAAGGTACTTTCCAAATCTATTCCCATCCTACATTCGTACTATTTGATACTGGTGCTTCTCATTCCTTTATATCTACTACCTTCCCAAAAACCTTACCTATTTCATCAGTTTCTTTACCTTCGGACCTTGCTATTACTACACCCTTAGGCCCTAGAACAGAACTTATAAATTACTATCCTGATAGTGAGGTAATAGTAGAAGGTCACAATCTTCCTGCAAATCTCGTATGTCTTGACATGGATGGCTGTGATGCGATTTTAGGTGTAGATTGTCTTGTAGACCACGACGCATATATAAATTGCCGCAACCGGATTATTTCTTTTCAGAAACCAGGTCTTCCAAGGTTTTCCTTCTTTCGTATCAAATACAAGAAGCATCCTACTATAATTTCTTCTCTTCATGCTTATAAACTTATTTCGCAAGGATGTGAACCTTTTCTTGCTTCTGTAATCATTATCGAGTCCAAAGAAATTATCTTAGAAGATATTCCCATTGTGAATGAGTTTCCAGATGTATTTCCCTCAAATTTGCCCGGTTTACCACCCGAAAGGGAAGTAAACTTCTTCATTGAACTCATTCCCGGAGCAGCACCTGTTTCAATAGCTCCCTATAGGATGTCCTCCACAGAACTCAAGGAATCGAAGAAACAACTTCAGGAGTTATTAGACAAGGGTTTCATTTGACCTAGCACATCCCCTTGGGGTTCACTAGTACTATTCGTCAAGAAGAAGGATGGACCTCTCAGGCTATGTATCGACTACCGGCGACTGAATCAACTCACAATTAAGAATAAATATCTGTTGCCATGTATCGATGAACTCTTTGATCAGATTTCACGAGCAGAATATTTCTCTAAGATAGACCTAAGGTCAGGTTACCTTCAGCTCAAGATCAAAGATGAAGACTGCTTTTCGAAGCAAATATGGCCACTATGAATTCGTGGTAATTCCGTTCGGGTTAACTAATACCTAGGCAACATTTATGCAACTCATGAATAATGTCTTCAGGTCTTATCTTGACCTGTTTATAGTCGTCTTCATTGACGATATTCTTATTTACTCCAAAATAAAGGAGGAACATGAAGATCACTTAAGAATAGCCTTGCAAACATTAAGGGAGCACAAACTCTATGCGAAGCTTAGTAAGTGCGAGTTCTAGCTAAATGAGGTCTCTTTCCTTGGCGATGTTATTTCAAAGGAAGGTATCGCTGTCGATCTTTCTAAAATAGAAGCTGTCAAGAATTGGAGCCGGCCGACGACCGTGTCTGAAGTCAGAAGTTTTCTAGGTCTGGCTGGGTACTACATGCGATTTATCAAAGATTTATCAAAGATCGTTGTTCCTTTGACTAGACTCACACGAAAGTCAAATCCTTTTATATGGTCAAAGGACTTTGAGGAGAGTTTTATTACTGTTAAATATCACCTTACTACGACATCGATATTAACAGTACAGACAGTGGGTGGTGGCTTTAAAGTCTATACGAATGCATCTAGCATTGGCTTGGGATGCGTCCTTATGCAAAATGGGAAGGTGATTTGCTATTCATCTAGGCAGTTAAAGCGTCACGAAGAAAATTACCCTGTACATGATCTAGAACTAGCTGCGGTTATATTCGCATTGAAGATTTGGCGACATTACCTTTATGGGGAGAAATTCATAATATTTTCAGATCATAAAAGCTTGAAATATCTCTTCACCCAGAAGGAATTAAACATGTGACAATGCAGATGGTTGGAGTACCTCAAAGACTTCGATTTTACTATCCAATATCATCCAGGAACAGCAAATGCTGTAGCTGATGCTCTTAGCAGGAAACTAATGGCAACTCTAGCAAGCCTTAGGAAAAGTATAACTTGTCTTATTGAAGATTTTTGTCATCTAAATCTAGAGATTGACAGGGAAGGAGAATGAGGTATGATTGTCAATATAAGGTCTCAACCTACATTGATCAAGGACCTAGTCCAATTGTAAGAAAATGACCCTACGTTGATGGAGATTAGGTGTAATATCGATCAAAGACCAGAATTTTCTATCTTGAGTGATGGAAGACTATTATTTAAGGATCAGATTTGTGTGCCGAATCATGATGACACTAAGAAATTGATCTTGGAGGAAGCTCACAAATCAAGGTATACCATTCACCCTGGTGCTACCAAGATGTATTAAGATTTCAAAAGAAACTTTTGGTGGCCCAACATGAAAAGAGAGGTAGCAGATTTTGTGTCCCGATGTCTCACTTGTCAACAAGTAAAAGCAGAACATTTAAGACCCGCTGGGAAATGACATCCCTTGAATATTCTTGAGTAGAAATGGGAAAGTATAGGGATGGATTTCATCATGGGTTTACCTAAGACAAGCGGAGGATATGATGGTATATGGGTGATCATAGACCGATTGACTAAATCTGTACATTTTCTATCAATTAAAAGTCGATGGTCTGTGGATGTATTAGCATCATTATACATGAAGGAGATTGTTAAATTACATGGTGTCCCCGTCACCATTATATCCGACCGAGATCCTCGATTCACCTCACAATTCTGGAAGGGTCTTCAACATTCATTAGGGACCCGACTTAACTTTAGCACTACATTCTATCCATAAACTGATGGTCAAACTGAAAGGACAAATCAAGTGGTGGAAGATATGCTTAGGGCATGTACTATTGATTTTGGAGGAAGTTGGCATGATCACTTACCTCTAGTGGAATTTGCCTATAATAATAGCTATCAAGCTAGCATTCAGATGGCACCATTTGAGTCTATAAATGGAAGAAGCTGTCGTTCACCTATTTGCTAGAATGAAGTAGGAGAAAGGTAATTTCTCAGTCCCGACATCATTTGGGATACTACCGAGAAGATAAAACTTATTCAGGAAAGACTCTAGATGGCTCAAGATAGGCAGAAATCGTATGTTGATAATCGAAGGCGCGACCTGGAATTTCAAGTAGGAGATCATGTATTTCTTAAGGTTTCTCTAGGTTGAGGTATTCGAAGATTCAGCATCAAAGGCAAGCTTACTCCAAGATTCATTAGCCCCTTCGAAATTCTCGATAGGATTAGGGAAGTCGCATATCGAATAGCTTTAGCGCCTCAACTATTTGAAATCCATGATGTATTTCATGTCTCAATGCTTAAGAAGTATGTACCTAATCCATTCCATGTCATTACTTATGATAACTTGGAAATTAAAAAGGACTTGACATACGAGCAAAAGTCAATCAAGATCATTGAACGAGAAGTACATCAACTACAGAATAAAACTATTCCTATGGTCAAGATCAAGTGGACAAAATCAGGAGAAACATGGGAAACGGAAGAAGCCATGCGCAAAAGATTTCCAGAATTATTTGAATGTAAGTACACTCTCCATAAATCCATGTATTGAATTTGGGGACAAATTCTTTTTAAGTGGGGGAGGGTGTAACGCCCGAGAATTTTCTAAGAATTTTTCGGATAGAAAATATAATTATAATAATTATTAAGCATTTAATGGGGTATTAGTTGAATTATGGTTAGTTAAATATAATTATTTAGGCCCTGCATTAATCCAAGAGGATTAGGCCCATATAATGAACCCAATTAGCCCAAAAAGATTGTTTTGGACCTTAGCCCATATTCTGGAACCTTAAAATAGGTGTAATCTCAGAATTAAAAGGGATAATTACTCTTTAGGAGATAAGTAAATGGATAATAATGGGGATAATGTTAAAAGAGTTTGAACTAGCTTCAAATTCAGTGCTCATGGAGGAAAACGGTCTATCGCGAGACCGCATAGCGTTGGCAAACGGTCTAGAGCTAGACCGCTAAGCTCTGCCAGTTCCGTGAGTATGAGAAAACGTGAAAAGAGTGGATTTTTGGCATCCAAATCACCTAGGTTTGATTATATCTACTAATTAGATAAGTTTAGAAGGTTATAAGATCGAATTGGAAACATAATTTGGACTCTAAGTTCGTTCTAATCCTCAAACCCTAGCTAATCCTATAAATAGGTCCCGGATTTGACGTGTGTGACGCTTACTTTTGGCATGCGTGGATAAAAGGTAAGGAGGGAGAATTAAAGGTAAGTTTCTTCTAGAAATTTATTTATTATAGTTAGAACTAACTATCCTCCGAATTTTGTTCGACGAGATCAAGCCTACAGAGAGATAGAAGCCTACAAAGTTGCTGATCTTACATCAAAAACTCAAGAATTAGTGCGTTCGACCCAGATTGATCAAGGAATTCGAAGCCCTAAACGAGGTATTTAGCAAAGGTGTCTTTAGAACTTTCTGTTACCCTTCATATCTTATACCTACCCTCAAAATTTCACATCTTTAGGACAAGGGAATCATGAGATAGAAGGACGTGAGGTTGTTGGTTTGGTTCAGGACGAGCAGAGAACTAGGGTTGACTTGCAGCCTTAAATTTGAAGTTTAAAGCCCAAAACCAAGGTAGGTTATCTCATGAATGGCTTATATTTGAAGTACAGAATAAAAGCCCTCTAGTTTCATTCAATTTCAGGCATTGTACCTTGAGAATTTTATGTTTATTAGGACTATGCATCTAGTTTAGTCTTCATGCATAATTCTTAGCCTTAATAAAGTAAAAATGGAAATTTCTTGTTGTTCACACAAACCAATGCGTATTGTTGGCTTATCCTTATTCTATCATGATTATGGAAGTTTATATATGTTGATTTCCATGCATGATATGTCTTAGCTTAACATTTTGTTTTATTATTATTTGAACTCGGATTCATACAGGAGGAAACGGTCTTCCTGTAGACCGCCAAGAAATTCTAGCGATCGTACGATAGACCGCTAGCCCAAGTTAAACGGTCCTGTATTAGACCGTTTGAGATTTTTGATTTTCTGTAATATTGTTAACTCAACATATTGCAGAATTAGCCTTAATAAATATATGATAAGCCTAGTTAACTAAGTTTTAATCCTGATTTAGGTACTGGTTTCATATACTTAGTTAATTCTATTATTTATCACAATAGATTCCATGTTTTATGCACATTGGTGTTATTTTGACTTATGTTAAATTATGACCAAAGTAATATATTCTTGCAATTAAATACATATTTTAAATAGAGGATTCATGATTTAACTCGTTCACTATTTTATCACGATTCTCTCTCTTCTAAGAGTCATTTTCTTAAGTACATGGCACATATCCCAGTATGTTGTCATTAGTTACACTTTTGCATATTAAGTACACAATATTGGACTTGATAACCTCTTCATTGGATATTCCTTCCAACGGACTAGGAAATCTTGTTTCAAGGCCTCCGTAAGACTCCGCGAGCCTAAGATTCTCACTAGGACACCGAGCTGGTTGTACCATTAAAACCCAATATCTGGAGAGCACTTTTACCAGTGTTCTATACATTCTGGAACCTAGCGGCCTTCTGATTGACCGCCAGAGTCTGCTAGTGGCCCCTGCACTTGACCGCTAACGGATCCTAAACGGCCCTCCATTAGACCGCAAAGCTCTAGAGGTTCTATATTTTTTTAAATATCGACTGTCTTAAGAAACGGTCCAAGACTAGATCGCATGAATTTCTAAACGGTCCAGCATATGACCGCTTTCTGTACTAAACAGTCTAGTAATAAACCGCTTGGAATCCTAATTAGTCTAACCCGAGGTTTGACTTTTGAGGTTAGTTTTCTTGAGTGTCTAGATGGTCTTATTATTATCTGGAGCCTAAGTTATGTTTAACCAAGCTAAGCTTGAATATCGAAACTTAAAGAATGTACCGTTATGCTACCAAATTCTTTCCGTAACATGACCTAGTCATTAATGCATTTCTTGAATTCTCATAATCAATTATTGGTACGTTCTATACCTTGATTACTTTATCATGCAATTATTATTGAACTTGTACACTATTGGCCACATTATTGTTATAAACGTGGTAGTAGCTTGATTTATACTTGAAGATACAGTTCGAGCACTGATTATGTTTAAGGGCTCTATGCTAGTCCCCTCGGTTGATTGCCAGAAACATACTATAAACCATGGGATATGATGCTATGGGCGTCGCATTGGGCTGAGAGTACTTTCTCAATAAATAAGTGAAATATCCACGGTATCCATGTAAATTCACGAAGTACTTGTTATTAAGTGAATAGTACTTTCTTGCTTGTTACATGACTTTCTAGTGCATAACCTTTATGGTTATGAAAAGTACATTCTTGTTACATTCTTGTTCATGAAAAGGCCACATTTACATTCTTGTTATATACTTGATCAATCATATTCTCATATCTCATACTTGATCGTATCTTGATTCTTTGGCTTTATTCGCATGTTTCATCGTATCTGCATGATTTATCTTATTCTCTAGAGCTAAGATGTTAATTACTTAAATTTGCCTTCATGTTGATACGAAGATACCTACTGGGCAAGTGTGCTCATTACCCTACTTTCCAATCTTTTTCAAGAAATTCTAGTGGGACGGATTCATATTACTCAAGTGATGGATCCGAGAGTGAATAAAGGATAACGACTCGAGAGAAGCCTTAGTTATTAATGTCTAGTCGAGTCACGATGTAATCTTTATTTTCTTGAGTCTAGTAAAGGGAATCAACAGATTTTATGTACTTTGGAAATTATCTTATGATGAAATAAAGTTAAAGGTTTTAGTGAATTACATTTTGCAATTACTTTTATGTTATTGTCTTGTGCTCTGATTATATTGCTTGCTCGAGGCATACTAGCCGACTGTCCACGCTCCTGACTGTTTCCACTGCATAATCTCAGGGCGTGACAGCTCGAGCCATCTGGGGGCATGTCAAAGGCCTTGAAGATACTTCTCTGGGGGCATGATGATCTCTCGAAGCTGTTGACGCTACGACCCAAGGCCGGGAACAACTAGCAAACCAAGAGAAAAGAAAAGATGCATGATCGGGCTGCGCCTGTAACGACCCAAGAATCCGGATACCGGGAAGGCTCGATAACCCGAGACTCGTACCGCCACCCACGAGCCTGAAGACTCGGAAGGGTTAAAGGAATGGTGTGGAGACTACGCAAGTATCACAAATAATTGTAGAAATGAACAGTTATATTATTAAGCAGGAAATAAATTAACAGTTCACATGATACATGGTCCACGAGATATAAAAAAAATAACAACAGCAGTAGTCCAGAACTAGTACAGAGACAAGAAAGAAAAGTACAGCTACACGGGGCATACCTCGGCTCTGACCTCTGGCACTAACGCTGGGCACCTGAACCACGCTGAGCCTCAGACCCGCGCCCCTGAGGCCGCGACTCACCTGAAACACGGTGAAAACAAACAGGGAATGAGTCTCGGAACAAGACTCAGTAGGGATCACTCGAACCCTACCTCGCAAACGGAGAAACCGCTACGCTAGCAGTAAACGAGTACCTCAGAAAGGGAAGCCCTGCAATCTACAAAACACCGCTCCCAAGGCATGAAAATCGACGCACATGCCATGGTAAAATGACCGGAGCACCATAGTCAACACGATGAAACCCGAAGGTCAAAGTCGTAAGGACTGACGGTCTGACACTCCCGACTCAAAAAGTGTACCTCCCACTAGAAGCACAGCCGGTAGCGTCCCCTGACGCCTTACACCGCACCGCAGGTGAACTGCCTAACATGGTAGCTACTACCAAAGGCACGAACACCAAATAAGTAACCACAAACGAGTGACTAGCTGGGGTCACGCCCGTCACCGTGGGTCCAACCGCCCCCAACCACGTGTGCACACACAGACCGTACGTCCTAGGTCTGGCCTCTAACTGGTTATCCCCTGGAGCAGGACTCTGGCTACCAACGAGGGGCCCGACGGAAACCAGTCTAAAATCATCCTCAGGGTAGCCTCTCCACCACTCCCTGGTGGGTCCACTCGCATGTAGGCTGGCTACGACTAGTGGAGGGTCACTACGGAGTAGACTATCAAGTCAACGAAAAACATCGTCCGTATCCGGCAACGTACGGGGATCGCCCCACATACCAGCACCGTCACATGGTGACCACGGTCGGAACAGAAATGGGGTTGCAAACCACCTGGGGCAACCCAGAGCCTGACGGTCTACCCTAGACGCGTCACAGGCTCTGACGGTCTAGGCCGGACCGTCACAATCACTTGACGGCCCAACGCAGGGGCGTCACATGGTCGGTGCAAAACAAGGCGTAATGCACCAACCATGGTGCGTTACAGTCTGTGACGCGCCTACCCTGGTGCGTCACAAGACAACATAGAACAGCTGTGACGCGTGCCACTCGGTGCGTCACAGCATGTAACGGACCAACCCTGGTGCGTCACAATGTGGGAATGCGTCTGCTCTAACGCACCCACATAGGGGCATCACATGGTTGTGACGCGCCAAGCCAAGTGCCTCACATGCCTTGACCCCCAACGGTCAAAAACCAACGCTCGGCAGCCAACGGTCGAACGCCCCTGACGGTCCAACCTAGGTGCGTCACAGCATCGTGGTGGTCTATCGTGGGACCGTCACAGCCTACGGACCCCACTTGGCTGCACTCAGGGCTGTAATGCACCCGTCTGGGTGCGTTACATAGTGTGAGGGTCACTGGAAGGACCGTCACACCCGCCTGAGGGTGAAATGGCCGGAAACGCCCAAAAAAATTGGCCACGCCCCCATGCCTCCACCGGAGAGGGGCAAATCAAAGGGGAAGACCCCTGGGAACCCCTAGCATGATTCTAGGCCATCAAAACATGAAATCATGCATCAAATCCATAGATCGGGCGAGCTCTCCCCAAATCATGGAAAACCCCAAACCCGCAAGGAATCCCATCTCTCGGCCTCCCCTCGGCCTACAACTCGCGTGAAAGGAAGGCTAGAGGCTAGGGAACGTCACCCTACCTCAATTGCGTCCCGAGACGCGCCGGATCTACCACGAATCGCAAAGAATGCTCGAAAACCCTCATTCTTCCTTGAGCTCCCACGGTTCAAGTACGCCTCCATGATCACCTCGCCGTCGCCATCGTCACCATGCCGTCGCCCACAACCGTCTGCAGTCGGAGGGGCTCGCCGCGGTCTCACCGGACGAAGAAGAGAGGGAGAGAGGGCGTCACATGGTGGGGGAGAAAGGAGGAAGAAGAAGAAGAGGGTGGGGAAGAGAGAGAAAAAGGGGGGTATTTATAGGAAAAACCTGAAATTCCAAAAAATACAAAAAAATTGAAAATTACATTTTCGCGATCCTCGGAACGCACCGATCGCAATGGTACCACTCTCACCTAGGTGAACGGCCCGGTTCACCGGTAACAAGGTTCCGAAGGAATTACCGAAACACATACCGGTAATTAGAAAACACGCGCGGAAAAGTCGCGAAACGCTTTCGGGCCTCCGAAACAACTCCGGATCGTGCCGATCCGAACACGAAAGATGTCCAAAATAAAATTTCAGACATAACAGAGCTGGACACTCTGAGAAACCTGATATGGGACCCACAAAAAAGGATCCGAAAGGTCCGAGATGTTACTGCCCTCCCCCCTTAAGGAATTTCCTCCTCGAAATTGAGGACAACCCAAGGGGAAAGAAGAGGAAGACTCACTCAAACAGGTAAGGGAACTACTGACGCATCTCATCCTCATGCTCCCAAGAAGCCTCACCGCCAGAGTGCCGCTGCCACACCACCTTAACCAAGGGGATGACCTTGTTCCGTAGGCGCTACTCTCGCCTATCCTCTACGCGGATCGGAAACTCTGGGAGAGAAAGGTCTAGAGTCACCTCGGGCCAAACAGAATCCTTGAGCACATGAGAGTCATCGGGCATATACTTCCGCAACCTCGAGACGTGGAACACGTCATGCGCCGACGCCAACTCAGGGGGTAACTGCAACTGATAAGCAACCTCACCGATGCGCTCCACAATCACAAAAGGACCAATGTAGCGGGGACTCAGCTTCCCACGCCATCCAAAATGCATTACCCCCTTCATCGGAGAAACTCTCAAGAACACGCGATCGCCCACGGTGAACTCGAGGGGCCGCCGCCTATGGTTAGCATAGCTCTTCTGTCGACTCTGGGCTGCCAACATATTCTGACGAACCAAGTGTACAACCTCTACACACTGCTGCACCAACTCCGGTCCCGTCAAAACACGCTCACCAACCTCAAACCAATCGAGTGGAGTCTGACACGGACGCCCATATAACGCTTCATAAGGAGCCATGTCGATGCTCAAATGATAGCCGTTGTTGTAGGCAAACTCCACCAATGGTAGGTGGTGAATCCAACTCCCCTGCCACTCCAGGCAGTAGGATCTCAGCATGTCCTCCAAAGTCTGAATGGTCCTCTCTGATTGACCATCTGACTGAGGATGATACGCCGACCTAAAAGCCAAATCTGTGCCAAGAGCTCGCTGGAAACTCCCCCAGAATCTAGAAGCGAAATGCAGATCCCGATCTGATACGATGGAGATGGGAATCCCATGCAACGGAACGATCCGCTCCACATAAAGACGAGCCAACCTGGACACGCTAGAGCTGACTTTGACCGGTAACAACCGAGTCACCTTCGTCTGCCTATCCACCAGCAACCAAATACTGTCATGATCGATCGGGGTCCTCGGCAATCCCACCACAAAATCCATGGTCACGTGGTCCCACTTACACGCAGGAACATCCAAGGGCTCGAGAGTACCTCCCGGTCGTTGATGCTCCGCCTTCACCTGCTGACAGGTCAGGCACCTGGCCACAAATGCGGCAACATCTCTCTTCATGCCAGGCCACCAGAACTACCTCCGCAGGTTCCGATACATCTTCGTCACACCCGGGTGTACGATGTACCTGCTCCCATGAGCCACGCGCAACACCGCACGACGAACCCGCTCCTCGGCTAGGACGTACAACCTACCACGGAACCTCACAGCACCGTCCTCGCCGAGCTCCACATCAGCCAAAGCCAATATCCGGGGCAACTCAGGGTCCGCATGCTGAGCCTCTGTCACCTAACGGCGGATAGCAGGCATGAGAGTCAGACTCGTAAGCACTGCCAACCCTGGCTCTTGGGGAATCTTGAGCCTTAATGACACTTCGGGCACTTGTTCCCAGAGCCTCCACTTCCTCAACATCAAGGCACTGACCGTGACCTTCCGACTCAAAGCATCGGCGACGACATTTAGCCTGCCAGACTGATAAGACAGGGTGAAGTCATAATCCTTCATAAACTCCATCCATCGCCTCAGCCTGAGGTTAAGGTCCTTCTGCGTGAACACATACCTTAAACTCTGATGGTCAGTGAACACCTCGAACCTCTCACCGTACAGATATTGCCTCCAGATCTTCAGCGCGAAGATCACAGCTGCCAACTCCAGGTCATGGGTAGGGTAGTTCTCCTCGTGGCGCTTCAGCTGTCGAGATGCATAAGCCACCACTCTACCATGCTGCATCAACACAGCACCCAATCCAACCCCGGAAGCATATGTACACACCACAAAACTTCCCGATTCAGAAGGTAAAACCAACACCGGAGCTGAGGTGAGCAACCTCTTCAGTTCCCTGAAACTCTGCTCACACTCCTCATACCAGATGAAAGTCACGTCCTTCCGTGTAAGTCTAGTCATCGGGGCCGTAATGCGAGAAAAATCATGGATAAACCGCCGATAATAGCCCGCAAGCCCCAAGAAACTCCGGATCTCCGTCACCGACCTCGGTCTCGGCCACTGCATTACTACCTCGACCTTGGCGTGATCCACGGAAATACCATCACCAGAAATCACGTGCCCCAAAAAGTGCACCTCACGAAGCCAGAACTCACACTTACTAAGCTTCGCATACAACTGGTGATCTCGCAACATCTGCAGCACCACACCCAAATAGTACGCGTGCTCCTCAGTAGACCACAAATAAACAAGGATGTCGTCCACAAATATGACCATGAACTGGTCTAGATACGGATGAAACACCCTCTGCATCTAGTCTATGAAGGCTGCGAGGGCATTGGTGAGCCCAAACGGCATCACCAAGAACTCATAATGCACGTACCTCATACTGAACGCAGTCTTCTCCACGTCAGACTCACAAATCCTCAGCTGATAGTAACCGGACCACAAATCAATCTGCGAGAACACTCACCCAGACTGAAGTTGGTCGAACAAATCATCAATCCGTGGCAACGGATACTTGTTCTTAATGGTCACCTCATTCAGCTGCCGATAGTCAATGCACACCCGCAAGCTACCATCCTTCTTCTTCACGAACAACACGGGCGCACCCCAAGGGGAAAAGCTAGGCAAATATACCCCTTGGCCAGCAGCTCCTACAACTGCGCCCTCAACTCCCTTAACTCAGCGGGGGCCATACGGTAGGGAGCCTTCGCCAAAGGTCCCGTACCCAGCACAACCTCGATCACGAAATCAATCTCCCGCTGGGGAGGCAATCCAGGTAAGTCCTCCGAAAAAATATCGGGGAACTCGCACACCATCGGGATGTCCTCGACATCCGGCTCCATCCGGTCAGTCACAACCACGGAGGCGAGAAAACCCTGACAACCCGCATCAAGCAAACGACGAGCTCGAATTGTAGAAATAAGAAAGCGGGAAGAGGAAGACCTGATACCTTGGAAATAGAAGGTGGGTCTGTGAAGTCGCCAGAAATAAACCCTCTTCGAGCCGCAATCCACCAATGCATGATGTGCCTCGAGCCAATCCATGCCGAAAATCACAACAAAGTCCTGAAGCGACAACGCATAGAGCCTAGCGGGCAAACTCCGCCCCTCCACCCACACGGGAATCTCATCAAAGCAATACGGAGTGATCATAAAATCACCTGAAGGCAACTCTACTGCCAAATCACAAGATAACTGGGTCATCGGATCCACAATGCTCAGCGCGAAATCCTCCAAAACAAACGAGTGAGACGCGCCAGAATCGAACAAAACCTGAGCCGCACAACCCAAAATCTGAACGGTACCTTCCACGAGCTACGACGCCACTGCCTCTGCCCTGGTCAAGTGCGTGATCTGGCCTCGAGCCCTCTGCCTGCCTCCCACACTAGCTGACCTGGGTGGTGGTGGATACTATCCCTGCTGCTGCCTCTGCTGCTGGGGAACCTGCTGCTGCTGAGGAAACTGCTGCTGCTGCTGCCCCTGAGGAAAGTCACGCGCCATGTGCCCTGGCTGGTCACACCGAAAACAAACAATCGGTGTCGTGCACTACCTGCCTGGGTGATGCTCGCTACACTGTGGACACGGTCCTCGCGATCCACCCACTGATCCCTGACGTTGAAACGGGACCGACTGCTGTACACTACCCGATGATGCCTGCCCCTGATCCTTGTGCTTCTTCTTCTGGAAACTCTTCCTGAGGAGCTTCTTGACCTTAGAGCCAAAAGACACAGATCATGTCGCTGAAGCTGTCGGTGCTCCTGAACCACCTGATGCATGTTGAAAGGAACCCTGCTGCTGGGTAGCCGACTGCTGGCTGTGACCCAACAAAGACTGCCCTTCGCTGATCGGTCCTCGAGTCCTCTGCATATCCATCTCCAAGGAAGCCGCAACACGAGACGCTGTCTCCAGATCAGTGGCCACATTCACGATCAAATGGTGCCTCAGCTCCTGCCTCAAGCCCTGCATGAACTATGCGGTCTTCACCCTCTCATGCTCCATGATATGAGGTGCATACCGATCCAGCTCAACAAATCGGGCCCTGTACTGCAACACCCATGTCACCCTGAATCAGCTCCAGAAACTGACGCATCCACTGCGTAGCAATAAACTCTGGACAGTAGGTACACTCGAAAGTACTGACAAAGTCACCCCACATAATTTGCTCAAGTGGACGAAGCTGGAAAGACGTCTTCCACTCGGAAGACCACCACTCCCGAGCCATACCCTGCAACTGGTTGGAGGCCAACATCACTCTGTCCTCCGCAGTACTCCGCACGGAACTGAACACCCGCTCCATCTCATCGAGCCAACTCCGAGCCACATCAGGGTCTGGCTTACCGCCGTAGTAAGGTAAATGAAACTGCATGAAATACTTCACTGCTCGGCCTAGCCCACCCCTGGTCGACGAGTCCTCACCAGCCTCTCCGCCGAACTGCTGAGACATAAGTTGGTACATGCCACGAAAGAAATCCTCGGCCCACGGAAACCTCACAGTATCCACTACCTAGGTGGCCGCTGGTGGCACTCTACTCTGCTCTTTCTGCTCCCGCTGAACCCCCTGTTGGATCTCCTGCCCTCCAGCCGACTGCCCCTACTGAGAGCAAGTGCTCCGCCTCGGTGCCATGCTCGCTCCTGAAGTAAAAGACAGAAAACACAGAAACAACAAGGTCAAGAAAAAATGCATGATGCCCGATGCCAGCGTCAACCGTACATCATCGTTGTGGACTAGTGGACCACTACAATCACTTATGATTCTCGTATAATCCCACAACCGCTGCTCTGATACCAGCTATAACGACCCAAGAATCCGGTTACCGGGAAGGCCCGATAACCCGAGACTCGTACCGCCACCCATGAGCCCGAAGACTCGGAAGGGTTAAAAGAATGGTGTGGCGACTACGCAAGTATCACAAATAATTGCAGAAATGAACAGTTATATTATTAAGCAGGAAATAAATTAACAGTTTACATGATACATGGTCCACGAGATATAAAAAAAATAACAACAGCAGTAGTCCACAACTAGTACAGAGACAAGAAAGAAAAGTACAGCTACACGGGGCATACCCTGGCTCTGACCTCTGGCACTAACGTTGGGCACCTGAACCACGTTGAGCCTCAGACGAGCTCCCCTGAGGCCGCGACTCACCTGAAACACGGTGAAAATAAGCAGGGAATGAGTCTCGGAACAAGACTCAGTAGGGATCACTCGAACCCTACCTCGCAAACTGAGAAACCGCTACGCTAGCAGTAAACGAGTACCTCAGAAAGGAAAGCCCTGCAATCTACAAAACACCCCTCCCACGGCACGAAAACCGACGCACGTGCCACGGTGAAATGACCGGAGCACCACGGTCAACACGACGAAACTCGAAGGTCGAAGTCGTAAGGACTGACGATCTGACACTCTCGACTCGACATGAGTACCTCCCACTAGAAGCACAGCCGGTAGCATCCCATGACGTCTTACACCGCACCGCAGGTGAACTGCCTGACGTGGTAGCTACTACCAAAGGCATGAATACCAAACAAGTAACCACAAATGAGTGACTAGCTGGGGCCACGCCCGTCAGCGTGGGTCCAACCACCCCCAACCATGTGTGCACACACAGACCGTACGTCCTAGGTCTGGCCTCTAACTGGTTTTTCCCTGGATCCGGACTCTGGCTACCGATGAGGGGCCCGACGAAAATCAGTCTAAAACCGTCCTCAGGGTAGCCTCTCCACGAATCCCTGGTGGGTCCACTCGCATGCAGGCAGGCTACGACTAGTGGAGGGTCACTACGGAGTAGACTATCAAGTCAACAGAAAACATCGTCCGTATCCGGCAACGTACGGGGATCGCCCCACGTACCAGCATCATCGCACGGTGACCACGGTCGGAACAGAAACGGGGTTGCAAACCACCCGGGGCAACCCAGAGCCTGACGGTCTACCCTAGACGCATCACAAGCTCTGACGGTCTAGGCAGGACCGTTACAATCACCTGACGGCCCAACGCAGGGGCATCACACACTGGGTGCAAAATAGGGCGTAACGCACCTACCATGGTGAGTTACAGTCTGTGACGCGCCTACCCTGGTGCGTCACAAGACAATAGAGAACAGCTGTGACACGTGCCACTCGGTGCGTCATAGCGTGTAACTGACGGGATCAGAAAATGGCTCCAACAAAAAAAGAGTTGTGAATTAGTATTTATGGTCGTGTTTTGTTAATCGGGCCACATGTTTAAGCCTAATGGATCATGTTTATGTCTACAATAATCATGTAAGAGTCTTTTTTTTATTTGGTGTCTTTTAATCTTCCCAAGAGAGTTATAATGAGTCTTAGGTGCTAGCTGTTAGTTGAAGTTTAATGAGTGTCATTTGATTTTATTTTGAAGTCTATAAATGTGTTATGTAACCTCTCTTTAAGAAGTAATGAAGTGATTATAATTTTTGGAAACCATCCATCGTGAGGTGTGAAGCCTTATATCTTGTTTGTGTTCTCCGAGAAGGAGATGGGGTGCGATGCCCCACCCTGTGGGTGAGAAGCCCACGTTACTTGGTCGTGAGAAGCGGCCCCTATCCTTTCCCCCTCCCACTGCCACGGTTTCACCATCTTCTCCTTTCACCTTCCCGATAGTGCCTCTTCACCATCACCCACCTCCGGATGGGACTCTGCTAACCGCCACAATCTCTTCTCCCTCTATCCCTCTCTCAATCTATCTTACCCTCTCTTCCCCGATTTCTCACCTCCCACTCTTCCTTTCTCTCCACACACGCAGTCGCCCCGCCGGTGGCCACTTCCAGCCAACCTCCCACTCCGTCTTCACGTCACAACCCCACCACCCGTTCCCCCCTCTCATCTGTGAGCACACACACCCACACCGGCGGCCTCTCTCTCTCTCTAACGCTCTCATCTGCACCTTCCCGCCAGCTGTCCTTCTTCATGCACCCGCAAGCCGGACGCCCTCCTGGCCGCTCTCTCTTGTCACACACCGGTCGCCCCTTTGCCATCACCTCTCTCTCTCTTCCACCAACACACCATCAGTCGCAACCATCTCCACCCCCCCTCCAGTTCTCTCTCTCCCTCTCACTGGTTCTCACCCGCGGCCGACACCTCCCCTCTCCTCCAACACCCCAGCCCGCTCTATTACCCTCCCTCTTTCTCTCACCATATCCCGCCGCGGAGTCCTTGTTCTGAACAGGAGATTCGGACACCCCTCCATCCTCACTCCCTACTCCCTCCCTAACCCCCTGCTTCGTCCAACTCCTACCAACCAGCTACCAGTACACCCTCCATCGCCTTTCCCCCCCTTCCCTATTCTCCCACTTCGCTCCTAACTGTCGCGAGCCTGCCGCTGCCACCGCCTTACCAACCATGATGCCACCCTTCCCAGCTCGCCTGGATGCGAGCATGCGGGTGACAACCCCGACATGCATGCCCACCATCGAATAGACCAGCAGGCCATCCCCCCCGCTCACATGCTGCCGGTCGCCGTTTCCAGACCCTCTGCATGATGAACCGTCGACATTCATCCTGGCGCCATCAACAACAACTCGAGCCCACCACGTCGGCCATCACGGCAGCAGCAACAACGTCACCAGCAGACCCTCCCTCTCCGAGCATGATCACCTCCGGGGCACAGTGATATCCTCAACGCGGCGAGCATGTGGACCAGACGACGAGCATGGCACCTCGCCATGCAACCCACATGTAGCGTCCATCCCGTCGACGTCGCAAACACTCCGAGCACGCCAACGGCCTGACCACCTACGACCCACTATCGAAGCTGTTTTCGCACCCACGCCAGCGTCCACGCCAGCACCCCTCTCCGACCACGCAAGTGTGCTCCTAGCTCGTCACCACTAATCGCCGTGGCTTCCTGCCCCACCGGAGCTCCGACGTGGCCACCCCTTCACTTCCACATGTTGTCCACTTGTTTGTGGCCCCAACAGCCACCTAAGGTAGATCCAAGCACCCTCCCACTCTCACATACCTTCTCCACCCCTCATACAACCATCAAAACCCTGCACACAAGCTTCCTCAGACGTCCGCGGCATTCGGGTCTGAAAACAGAGTCCCGTTTTGGAGTTCTGTCCCATCAGGCAAGACAGATGGGTCGACCCACCCTGCCCCCAACTTCTTCTGATCCTACAAGAACTCACCCTACGCCCATCTACTTCTGAACCTGTAGGGACCCACCATCGTCATAGGCCAACGCCATCTGCAGGAGATCCTCCCTCCTCCCACTTCCCAGGTTCTACGCCTAGAACACCCCACAACCGATCACAACACACTCCCACTCCCCCACACCCTCCCCCATCCCTCTACATACTTCATGACTTTACACATGATTTCAGACGAACCATAGGGAAACCTGAATTCTATGAGGGTGTAGTATGAGTTTTTTTTAGTTCTGTCAGAGATGGTATTAGTGAATCAAAGGCAACTGAAGGTATATTTTCAAGGGTGCATTTATTGTGAGAAGGAGCTGCTATTCACGGAAGTATCACTTGGATTGATGAGATCATAGGTCAAACTCAAAGGCCCATCTTAAGTTCCCCGAAGATTTTGCTTGCGGATGTTTAAGGCAGGCCGAAGCACCTCAGTGATAGATTTCCAATCATAGGAGGTCTTCTCGGTTCCATCAGAAGGGAGCGGTCAAAGGACACTCATCCTGTATGCAGTCATAGAAGTTTGCACATAATTTCTGATTATCGGTCGGGTATCATAGTGAAGATCTGAAAAAAAAAGGGGTGGGGAGAAGTTATTTTTGAAATGAAAAAAAAAGAAGGGAGAAAATGAAGAGAAAAGAAAATCACACGATCCGAATTTTTGTCGCACATCAAATGGTATCAGAGCAAGTCGTCCGGTTTGTCCCAACAAGTCGGGGTCCTGCAGAGTCGAGAATCAAGGTTCGAGGTCGAACCTTCTCCAAGTGGAGGGGTTTGACGAGATCGGAAAATGGCTCCAACAAAAAAAGAGTTGTGAATTAGTATTTATGGTCATGTTTTGTTAATCGGGCCACATGTTTAAGCCTAATGGATCATGTTTATGTCTACAGTAATCATGTAAGAGTCTTTTTTTTTATTTTGTGTCTTTTAATCTTCCCCAAAGAGTTATAATGAGTCTTAGGTGTTAGGTGTTAGTTGAAGTTTAATGAGTGTCTTTTGATTTTCTTTTGAAGTCTATAAATGATGGGGACATCGCTTACCACTTCCCATTTCTCCAAGGGTCCCGATGCCCGCCATTGTATTCATCTTGATTTTCTGAGTCTAGCTATGTAATTTTGATATCTTTCCTTGAGTCTTAACCATGTAATTTTCCTTTTATTGAGTCAAGCACCTAAGTTAGTGAGTCATCTATCTAAGTCTAAGTATCATTAGGTGGCCTAGTGGGATAACGGGCCCACTTCAATGGGCTTGGCCCATGGGCGCCCCCTTCCCCCCTTGGTCATTTGTCAATAGTCCAAAAGGTAAAGACTTTTTGTAAATTGAGGGTTTCCTATAAATAGGACCACAATCCCTCCATGGAGAACTAATGAATGAAGTATTGAGTAAATTTATCCACAAGCATTGTCTTCTCTATCTCTCCCTTGGGTGAACCTACCCCTTCACCTCCTCCCCCCTTGCCACATCACCCGCCACCTCAGCCCCCCACCCTTTCACCTTCCCAAGAGCCATTACTCCCCTTTAGTACCTCCACATCCCAAGCAACCTTTCCCATTCCCCATACACCCTTTCACCTTCCCAAGGGAGACTCCCTTCTCCTAGGCACCCCTTCCCATCCCCAAAGCAACCCCTTCCTATTCCCTAGACCTCCATTAAACCCTACCATTAACCCACCACCCAAATCAGAGGAGCCCTCCCCATTTCCCCAAGTCACTTGCGCCCCCATCTCCCCACCACCTCGCCCTTGGCCATTTGCGCACCCACCCCTCTCCCTGCTAGCTCCACCCCTGGACTCCACCCTCACCACCCCTTCCCACCTTCCAAACCCCTCCCCACCACCAAAGCACCCATATCCCTTACCCCTCCACCAAAGAAAACCCCCTCCACCATTTCTCTCTTCCAATCTGTGTGCAGCTGAAGACCTGCAGATCGACAGTCTGTTGCAGCACCGCCTTAGACTCCACCCCGGAGCTCCTGGGGGCGTGGCCTACATCGAAGGAAAGCTCTTCTGGTCTTCTTCGCAGGCAAGGTGGTTTCGCCTCAATCCGAGGTCGGAGCTGCACAGGAGAGCCGTCCTTCGCCAACTCCACAGAACCAGTCCGGCCTGCAACCAGAAGCAACTTTCAGAACCTCCTTCGACCACACCAATGCTCCCCTTGGCGCGCCGCTTGACCGGGGCAAAGATCCACCTGTTCTCTTTCCAACGCAGTCAGCGGGGCCTCATTCAGAGGTCGGAGCTAATTTTACCGAGTTTTCTACCACCGGGACGCTGTTCAGGTCAGTCAGGATCTGCTCCGACACCCTTCCACTTCTCGGACTGCTGCTCTCGGCCCCGACCTCCTCCGGTGCCGTTCTTTCTTGCTGCTCGAAGAAGACTCGCCCACGGTCGTGCTCGTCTTGGTCCCACCTCGTTTGGACTTTGGGAGTGATCATGGTGACTTCATCCGTCTGCTGTTGCATCCTGGGAGCAGTCCGAGCCTGATTGCAGGGACCCTATTCCAGAGCCTGCCCCTGCTGGTGACGACTTCGGACCCGCCCACAAATAGTTACAGTCGTGCCTGGGTACGTCAGAGACGTTTTGATGCAAGTCTCATCAAGTTCTGAGTCCGGGGGAGCTCACAGCGGCGGCTACACAGACCCCCTATCTTGCTGTTCTAGCCCCGGGCAGATTCGGCCGGGTGCTCCGTCGGCGCAATCCGAGCAACTCTCCCCTCCCCGCCTGGCCGGCTTAACGCCCCTCCCTGTGCAGAGGTAGTGTTTGATTTTTAATACAGATATCCCCAACCCAAGTCCACCCTCCTGTGTGAGGTGTAGTGCTTGTAACTATTAAACAGGGATCAAGCTTTATCAGCACAGTGTGCGGGAAATTCACACTTCCCCGCTCGCCCTCGTCTCCGAACGGGGTTGGTTTCTTCAAACCAACCAGAGTAAGCTCTGAACTTTGCTCCATTATCCATATTTGTTCATCTAATATCCGCGGAATTGCTCCGTTGAGCAAGAGAGAGAGCGCCCGACCTCGTGTGTTCCACTTACGAGCGGTCACCGTGGGCTGTGAGAGAGAGGGACCTAGTGCCCCAATTGGCACCCGGCCAGCCCCTTAAGCGTGGGCCTCGTACCTTCGGAAGGGCAACCCTAGACCTGTTGGCACTCTACCAGCTAGGGTCTTGATCCATCACATCCACTTAGCATCATCAAGTCACCCGGGCTCGTGTGTGTGCGACGGCGATTCGGCCCCAATCTAGTACTTTATTGCTTTGTGATTGTGCTTGCGGAATAGGTCCAAGGATCTTTGTCTCTTTGCTGCATACCTCCTTAGTGTGTCACATCAAGTGGTATCAGAGCAAATTTTAGACTTGTCTCTATGAGTCTAGTCCTAGGGCATTGACATTTGAGTCTCCCTTGCATCATGATTTCCATCACTCCATTGCATGACCACCCTAGGGAGATGCCCCAAGTACCCATGGACCAATTCGACACTGTCATCAACAAGATTCATAACTGTCTAGATACCCTCACCACCCACCTTGACCGGTTCGAAGCAAAAAGGAACCACGGCCCTAGAGCTTGGTCACCTCGGGATGAATTTGGATGGGAAGCCAAAGGACCCAAAGACTCATGGGAAGAGATGAAGATTGAGATTAGGAAGATCTTCACTCCCCGACCTTCCCACTCCTACCTTGAGAACCATAACCCGAGGAGCACTCCCACTCCCCCTTTCCCTTCCAGTCAACCCAAGACCTCCCTTAGGGCCCAAACTCCACCACCCCAAATGATTCCAATCCCGATCACCACCACCATTCAAACCAAATTGGCCACCACCCAACCCAAAATTCTTCATCAAACCCACACCCCACAAGCTTCCACGGTTCCCACCACCACCCCTCCATCATCCCCTATAAGGGACACACCCCCCAAAACTAATCAACCCAATCCTCCTCAACCCACCCATCTTCCACTACCAACCCCAATCCTACCCCAACTTAGGTCTCCACTTCTTCCACTCCCAAACCCAACCCAAGTTCGAACACCCTCACCACCCCGGGTGCACCATGCCCCAACCTTCATCACCCCATCCCCAAAAGGCCTTCCCATTCCCTTGGAGAGTAAAACCCCTACACCCCAAAGGGATAAGAATGTGATTGAGGTACATGAGGCCTCCCCCGATTGGGAAGAAGAATACGAGTCACAATTTCATGAGTTAGGCCAGGAAGTTCCCATCCCATGTGTAAAAAGCATCATGGCTCAATGGTATCAGAGCAAGTTTTAGACTTGTCTCTACGAGTCTAGTCCTAGGGCATTGACATTTGAGTCTCCCTTGCATCGTGATTTCCATCACTCCATTGCATGACCACCCTAGGGAGATGCCCCAAGTACCCATGGACCAATTCGACACTGTCATCAACAAGATTCATAACTGGCTAGATACCCTCACCACCCGACTTGACCGGTTCGAAGCAAAAAGGAACCACGGCCCTAGAGCTTGGTCACCTCAGGATGAATTTGGATGGGAAGCCAAAGGACCCAAAGACTCATGGGAAGAGATGAAGATTGAGATTAGAAAGATCTTCACTCCCCGACCTTCCCACTCTTACCTTGAGAACCATAACCCGAGGAGCACTCCTACTCCCCCTTTCCCTTCCAGTCAACCCAAGACCTCCCTTAGGGCCCAAACTCCACCACCCAAAATGATTCCAATCCCGATCACCACCACCATTCAAACCAAATTGGCCACCACCCAACCCAAAATTCTTCATCAAACCTGTTGAGTCTTGTTGAATCTTTACATGTTTTGATGATGACAACACTATAAGTCTTAGTGGTGTTCAAAAATATGTCTCTGTGAAATAAAAAATAACAAAAATATTTTTTCTGTGAAAGTGAACCAAGAATATTTTTCTGAGAAGAATAAACCTTCATTTCACTTCAGGTATTTTCAGGGACTGTCTTCGTGTTGGTTGGTACTTCATCATGTTTGTGTATAACACCTCGTGTCTCACTGTTTGCCTTCGTGTCATTTTCATTTTAGTACTGTTTGTGTTTTCAACACGCCGTGTCATCCTCTCGTACCTCGTGTTGTTTTAAGATGTGTTCTGTTTGACCTCGTGTCGTTAGCACTTAGTTGCTCATCTCGAGTCAGTCCTCTATGTTTTACTCTTGTGTCTTCGTGTCAATTACTGTAGTTCCTCGAGTTGTTCTTCTGCTTCCACTGTTTCATCACGTGTTGTTGAAGACGTGTCTATCTCATGTCTTCGTGTCATGTTTCCTAGACCTCGTGTCTTTGTCGCTTTGTGACTTCACCTCGTGTCGGTTTCAGTTTTTATCTTCGTGTTGTTTTTCTCTTTAGACTTCGTGTTCTTCTCGCCTTGACCACACTCCGTGTCAATTCCTGTGTTTCATCTTCGTGTTGTTTTTCAACTCGTTTCGGTTTCTGTTTCCTCTTCATGTTATTTTCAACTCGTGTCGGTTTCTGTTTCGTCTTCGTGTTGTTTTCAATTCGTGTCGGTTTCTGTTATTTGTCTTCGTGTCGTGGTCATCCCATGTCGCCTCGTCTTCGAGTCGTTCTATCGAGTTATTTTGTACTCGAGTCATTTTTCTTATGTTTTTCAAGTGTTGTTTCACTACGTGTCTTCGTGTTACCTTCTTATTCGTATCTTTGTGTTACCTTTGTATTCGTGTCTTCGTGTTTCTTTTGAAATTGTATCTCCGTGTTGCTTCCTTCTATTTTCGTCCTGGTCTCTTCTGATCGCGTGTCTTTCAATTGCTTCACTCTGTGTTATCTTCTTCTCACCTCATGCTGTCTTCATCTGACTTCATGTCGTCTTCGTTGTTATGTTAGCTGTGTTCTCGTGTACTTCGTGTCGTTCTCGTGTTATCTCGTGCTAAACTCATCTAACGTACCTCGTGTCAGTCACAATATAGTGCACCTCTTTGTGTTATCATATATCTCGTGCAGTTCTTTGTTCTTATGGCCAACCAACTTATCTCAGCTACATATAGCGAACCTTGAGCATTAATGTAATTAATCTGCTTGCAGGGATCCGAGGAAGATTACTCCTCAGTGTCGGAGCAGCACGTGATCCAATGCTAGAGGAACCAATCCGATAAGGACACGTGGCAAGAAGGTTCTGGATCAAGTGTGGGAGGCACATGCATTCTGAACCGGACCTGCTGCTGCTGCTGATATAAATAGAAACCTTCGTCTTCAGATAAAGGACGATCGAAAAAGAGAAAGGAAGAGAAAAAAGAGCAGAAAATCAGAGTCCTTCGATCCAGAAAAACGAGAGAAAGAAGAGAAGAAAAAGAGAGCAGAAACTGAAGGAGAAAGAAGAAGAAGAAAAGAAGAGGAGAGAGAGAGCTTTACTGAGGATCTGTTTAGTCTGTTCGTGGATCAAATCCAGAACGACTTATGCTCATTGAGAGCTATATATTTTGCGTTTTATTTCCAGCTTCTGTCGCTGTCATTTTCGTGCTTTCTTATTTTTCCTTTTGCTACCTTGTTTAGTCTTGTTCTTCCGATCACCCTGTTGGGGATCGGGTCTCTCCTGGTGGTACAATAGAAGGGAGATCTGATCTCCGGGTTGCAAGTGACAGGTTGTCACTTGTGGGTTTCCCTCTGGTTAGAGGAAGGGAGGCTAGTCCTCCGGTTCTGGGCTTATGGTTGCAAGTCCAGGTGTCCCTCCTGGTCTGGAGGAAGAGAGGTCTTCGACCTCTAGTTTTCAAGTGGCTGTGAGTCACTTGGGTGTCCCTCCGGTTGGGAGGAAGAGGGAAGTCTGTTTCCCTGGTCAAGCTGTGTGGCAGTAACTGTTTGCAGATTGAGTCTGCTTGGCTCTAGCGTTTGCTAGTGAAGCCTCACTCCGGTTGGGAGTGAGGGGTGGATGTAGGTCTGTGGACCGAACCACCTAAAATATCTTGTGCAGTGGCTTGCTTGATTGTTTGATTGCTTCCGCTAGATGCTTGGATAGGCACGCCCATGAGGTTGTATTTGAGTTGAAATGAATTAGCTCTATCATGTGCCGTTTTCTAGCATCCTTATTTTAATTTGGCCATATTCTGTAGAAGGATACATTCACCCCCCTCTGTATCCGGGCCAAGCACCCTAACAGTTGGTATCAGAGCGGGTGTCTGCATATAAGGTCCAGCGACCTGCAGATTCGATCTTGCGGTCTTAGGTGCTTATTTGCCTTTAGTGCATCAATATTTTTATTGCATTGAATTTATCTGCTATTTGGTTCAATGGCTTGTCCACCCATCTTCAGTGGTTTTGATTTCAACCAGTGGCACAGTGCTTTACATGATTATGTTAAATCCGTTGATCCAGACCTATGGAAAGTGATTTCACATGGTCCTCATAAATTACCAAAGAAAAGGTCCAAATGGACTGACAGTCACGAATCAATGTATGAGGAGAATCAGACAGCTATAAATCTGATGAAAGCAGCCACTGACAAAGCTTTTCACTCATGTTTCCTTGATTGCAGATCTGCAAGGGATATGTTGGAAATGATGAAGAGAGCCGGGAAAGGAAATCAAACAAGCTGCATGATGGCCAACAGAAGCGATCAAGGCAGCAATCAAACTGAAGAAGATGATGATGATGAGGTAAATCTCTTCGAGAATTTCTCTCTAGAAGATTGGGAGAATGCTTATGCTGAACTAATTGAATCTCATGAACTGTTAAGAAAACAGTATAAAAAATTGAAGAAGGGTACTGGTTTAGATAGTTCAAGCTTTCCTTGTAGAAATTGTGCTGAACTGAAAAATGCTCTTGATGCTAGTATGTCTGATAATCTGATGCTGAAAGAATTTGAACGCGTTAAATCTGACTTAAACAAGCTGAAAAATGAGAATGACTCTCTCAGAAAGCTCTCTAAAGAAAATGAAGAACAATTAGAGAAACTTAAACGAGAGAATGATTTGCTGATTCAAAAGTTTAATGCCATAAAATCTGTAAACATAGAACTACAGAAAGATTTAGAAAAATAACAAAAGGAATTGAGGGAGTTTGAAGCTAGGAGAGAAAGCATGGTTGACTCAGAAGATCAGCTTCTAATAAATGAGTTAATTCAAAATGATAAGCTTAAAGAAGAAGTTGAAAAATTAAAATTGTTAAACAGTGCCATGTCTGAAAGACTTCTCACATTGGAGAAAGGAAAAGTCATCTGTACAAACGAAACTGATGAAGTAGATGAGCTGAGAAAGGAAATTGAAGAATACAAAACAGCTAATAGGGTTTTGAATGAAACTGTCAATTGTAGTGTACAAGAGATCGCTAGTTATGAAATACACATTGCATCTCTTGATAATGAAATTCAGGATCTGAAAAGCTCCTTGTCAAAGTTTGTGAGTGGTCAAGAAAATCTGGACAGGTTGTTAAGAATTAAGGTAAATACTCAAAAGGAAGGGTTGGGCTACAACAATGTCAATAAAAAGGTTTTTGAAAACAAGCTGACGACATCCTTTGTCAAAGCTTCTGATATAGCCACAACCTCAGAAAGTAAACAACCAAATGTTCAGAAGAATAAGAAACAAACTGAAAAGTTGAAAAAGGGTGATGGATCCAAGCTAAGAACTGTTTTCATTAAATCTTCTGAAGAGGAAAAGCCTTCCACTTCATCTCCTATTCAGTACAAGGCTAAGAAAATAGGAAAACATGATAAAAATCAGAAAAGGACTGAAAATCAGAAAATAAATGATAAAGGTCCATCAGCATTTGCTGATCACAGTCCTCACACACACTCACATGCATCTAAAAGGAAGAATATCTGTCACTACTGTCATAAAGTTGGACATCTGATGCATGAGTGTAAGTTGATGGAGAAGGATGATAAGAATGCTAGGAGATCTTATGATAAAAATCCATCACCTCAGAAAAGAAATGTCACATGCTCTAATTGTGGCAAATTAGGTCACTCTATTGCTCATTGCTAGTTTGCTAGTGGTAAGAAAACATTTTATTCATATCATGCTAAATTCCCTACAAACCAACATGTTTTTAATAAAAACAAATCTGTTTTAATGAACCAGCATATCATCTGTTTTAACTACAACAAAATGGGTCACAGGGCCTCTGAATGCTGGTCAGGTTCCTTTAGAAGAAATTCTTTCATTTGCTCTCACTGTAGAAAGCATGGCCATACAGTCAAGGACTGTTGGCATATTCAGGGTAGAAATGTGAATCTCAAACATGCTAAATTCCCTGTAAGACAATTTGCAAAACCTTCATGTCATCATTGTGGGAAGCCAGGTCACAGGGCTGCAACCTGTTGGCTGACAGGATATCAAAACCAAACCAGTTTTGGTAAACAGAATTTTTACCCTGTTAACAGAAAATTTCATGTGTATGCACATAGAATTCATGCTAATAAGAATATGCATAAATCAGATCTGAAAACTACTCCTGGAAATGTGCTGAGAAAACCTGCTAGAAATAATAATGTCATGTCAGGACCCAAGACTTCTTGGGTACCTGTTTGTGCAAAATAAACTTTGTTTTGCAGGTGTGCCTTGGGACTGGAATAAAAGGGGTAATGATCCAAGACACTCAAGAATGAAAACCCCATTCTCACACTGTTCAGGTAATCTCTCTGCATGTCCCATTTTGAAACTTATTGCATATCTGGTTTGATGTATTCTTACATATCATGCTCTTAGTTTCATCTAGTGCATGCGTATTGAATCTGTTCTTGCATATTCATTCATCATCTGCAAGTTGCATTATTTTCTGAACATGCACTCTGAAATTTCTGAAAATCTGAACTGAATGTGAATACTGTTTGAAAATTGTATGTTGCATATTTCATTGAAAATCTGAATTGCTTATAGGACTGTTGAGTTTACCCTGGTATTCATGACCTCTATGGTATATCAAATGGTAAGCTACCGAAAGGCAGGGAAATCTGTCCGGAGGTCCTTACTATATGTGAGGTGGTCTTTCAGACCAAATGCTCCGCCTAGTACCATGGATCATTCTGTTGATCAGGGGAGCCTGTATGTGCATAACTCACAAACATACATGTTTAATTTTCATGGCAAACACTGCATTCAATAAATAATTAATACTTCCAAGAGTCGTGTGTGAGATGTCCTTGAGTGGGCTGAAAAGGAGCTTGACAGGCCATTTGGTTTCTGAAGAATTTTGTCAGCCGATGCAGTTAATGTGGTGTAAAGATTTGTCATCTCATGAGGTTGCAGTTTGTTGCCCAAGAGCTTCTCTGGATGTAAGACAGAGCTTCTTCAAGAATACTATATTTGGATGTGTCCTTGGTGCTTAATGTCTTGAGTGATCTCTCACTTGTTGGCTTGCCAATAGGAATGCTGCTCATCTCATCTCATCTCTCCCCATTCGGTCAGCCACCTTCTTATATCTCTCCTATCACTTTTGGTTCAGAAATTCTCTCAAAGAAATTGTTTTTACAGTCTTCTTGCTCTTATCAGATGTGATCTGTATACCTTAAACCACCCAATATCTAATGTAACAACTCATACCTGTTAATAAAGAACTTCAATGAATGGGGGTTATATTTGGTCCTTGATCCTTCTAAGTTATCCTCTCAAGTGTTGGTCAACATATTATAAAACTTCCTGTTAAATGAGAAAAACTAGTTGAGGATCTCGACTTAACTGAAACTTATGTGTAGAGAGCTCTGAGATAAAAAATTGTGTTGAGTAAGATATCGGTCTTGTGTCTAAAATCATGAGAAGTGCCACCAGGGAATACGCCATTCTTTGTGGCAGAGCAATGGCTTTTGTGGAGAAATAGACACTCTAGATCTGAGAAGTCCAGAGTTTCTGTCATGATACAACTAGCTATCTCTGTATAGAATTGTCAAAAAAAAAAAAGGGAAAAGTCAACAAAGAAAATTTCATTGGCTTTGATTGGCATAAAGGTAGTCCGTCCTGAGTAACCAGGGTTTCTGGTGTCTGATAAACATGTCTCCTTGTGTAAAAAGGGACTATTCTACCTTGTGCTCAACAAATTGGTTGACCCTGTATGCCTTCTCTTGTCCATTAAATGAAGAAATGAAATCTGCTTGACATCGATGTGTTATTTCGTTGCTTGACAAACATAAGGAGTAATTTAATCATGACTCTCTCTTGGTTAAGCAACTTTAACAGCTAATTTTGTGATCATGCTGATTTAATATCTTGAGGTAACTGACCATGGATTTTGGAAAAATATAATTAGTCCATATATTGAAGGGCAAACTTTAATAGGCAGTAGCTGCGTTACATCATGACTGAGGGTAGTTTGGGTATTTCCAGAAAAAGTTTGATAAGAGTAAAAAGCAACCCGACAAAACCCTTCTTGTTTCACACGCCTTCATCCACAAACCCTCATTTCCCCTTGCCGCTTCCTATTCATCCTCGTGCCGCTCCACCTTGAGCGTTCCTTCAAACTCATCTCCATCTCTTCCCGCTCACTTCCTTTCCCCACAGAGGTCTCTTCCTCTCTTGGGTCTAGCTTCACTTCCAGTAGCAGCGGGCAAGAGAGAGTTGATACTCTAGGAGTCTTGGCAAATGGATCAGCAAGCATCCGCCGCTCAGGTTGAAAGGAAGAGGAAAGGAAAGGAAACTGCTGAGGAGCCTCCGTCCAAGCAGCAACGTTGTCTAGAATCAGAAGCTGCTGCAGAAATGTCTTCAGAGCAAGGTACCAGGCCTTCCCAGTCTACCGTATTCTTAGAGAGTGGTAAAATCATTCCTCCGAGGATAGTTGATTTCGGAGATGAATCCATGGTCCTGAAGTTTCCAGAACTCTTGAAGATTTTCGAGTTTACGGAATGGAGAAATTTTTTGGAAGATCACAGGGTATTCTACCCTAGCCTGGTGATGGAATTTTACAACAACTTGGTGTTGAGCCGAGATAAGTCGGCATTGATTTCGACTGTTAAAGGGGTTGAGATAACGGTGACATACAACTCTCTCCATGAAGCTCTAAGTATTCCAGAAAAGGGAGAGGTGGAGAGAGGGTACAGATACAGTCTGCACGAGACGTTTTCAGTTATTACTGGTAAACCCAGTAACATTCTTGACAAGGGGAAAGTGAAGCTGAAAGCTTTCCAAACCTCGTCATTTCCCCCTCTTCACAAGCTCCTTCAAAACATAATTGCTTCTATAGTCACACCCCAGACTGGAGCTAGGGGTAGAATCACAGACACACAGAGATTTCTACTGTTTTGTCTGATTCAGAATGTAAAGATATGTCTGCCAGAAATCATTTTTACTGTCATGAAGGGATGTATTGGATCCAAGAGACACCTTCCCTATGCCGCCCATCTGACAGACATCTTCAAACATTCAGAGATTTGCTTGGATGGAGAGGCTGCATCTGAAGTTAAGGCCCGAAACATATTTAATATGAATTTTGTTTCAGTGTTTTTGGGCTTAGAGGGCTCTTCAGTGGTGGGGCAAGTTAAAGCCCAAAAAGTCAAGGAATCACAGACTCAGGGGGAGCATCTGGAACAATCTCAAGACATAGCTCAAACTGGTGTGCAATTAGTTTCTGAGATTGCTGTACATGATACACCAGTTGAACAACCATAATCTTTTACGTCTGCTGCACCCACTGAAGTACCTTTTTCCTTTCAGAGGCTAGCTGAGGTTGCATCTGAAGAAATCAGGTTGTCTGAAGAAAGCATTCAGACTAATCTAGATGCAAATATTGCTGGTCTATTTGACTCTTTTGGGAAGACATCTGAAGAGGTGATATTGCCCGAGGAACAGCCAGCTAAAGAGCAAGAAAGTACTGATCAAGAACTTGCTGATTTTGTTAATGCAATTTTAAGAGAAACTGTAGAGAGAAGCTTGGAAGAGGCTACCAACTTGGTTACATCTGAAAGTCTTGAACAGGCATCTATTGACAGCCCTGCAGATCATGGTCTCATAGAAGATAGAGGGGATAACAGTCAAGAAAAAGTTCCTGTCATAGAATTGGATTCAGAATCTTCAAATGAGGAAGAGGAACCTGAAATTGAAGTTCCTGTCCAAGACACTCAAGCTGAAGTTGAAGATCAGGCTCCAGCAGTAGACAACCAACCGCCAGTGCAAGAATTTTTTGGTACACCTCTAGGTCCACCTAGACTTCTATCTGCACAGGCGCCCAACATTGAATCTGCTCGGGCACCCAACATTGAGGAACTCCTCATAAACTTGACTCAGCAGATGCAGAAACAAGATAAGAAATTAGACGATCTGCTCACATATGTCACTCTCAACATCAATCAGGTACATTCCAGGCTACTGAAGCTTGAGATATCTCTCCTCACTGAATGGAAACGGTTCCTACTCAACAAAAAGGCTTCAGATGATGCCAACAGATCCCTGATGCAAGGCCTGCAGGAGGTTTGTTCAAAGATAGCAAAAGCACTGAGTGAGTTACAAGATGTTCAAATTTCCTCCTTCAAAATGTCTACCAACATTATAGATCACTGCTTTGAGATCAGAACATCTTTAGAAGTTTTGAAGACGTCATCCAGTGCCCTAGGTCCAGGTATTCAGCAGATCTATGATAAATTGGTCGCCTTCTTAAAAGAAATGACAATTCTAACTGACAGATATGAAACTATCAATATTCGCCAAGACGACATCATTTCTGAAGTGGCAAATGTCAGAAGCGTTGTGGTGTATTGGCTAGCTGAACTGTCAAATGACCTAAAGGAATTTCAGTCAACCTTGGGTTCAGCACTTGGTCAAGCTTCTTCTAGCAGAACTACACCTCAAGAATATACTTCTACTTCTCCAAGGGGGAGACCACCACATGGCAGGCCGCGTGGCCCTTCTAGAAGACAAGCCATATATTTTTCTTGAAAAACAATGCTCTATATCTTGTTGCCCATTTTGAGGCTTTCCCTCTCACCCTCCTGGACTTATTAATTAAAACTCATATCATTTGCATTGTTGCCTTCTTATTGTTTCCTTCTTTTTGACGATGACAAAGGGGGAGAAATCAGGCCTTTGCTAGCTCGTTGAGAATGTTTAATGTCTGTTATTCATTGAGAATGGCTATTTGACACTTTAAAAATGGTTTATAATGGTGCTGATGTTTGTTTAGCCTTGGAAAGGCTGAAATCTTTTTTTTCTCTCTGCAAAGACTCAAGACTCATAGTGTTGCCATCCATCAAAAAGGGGGAGATTGTTGAGTCTTGTTGAATCTTTACATTTTTTGATGATGACAACACTATAAGTCTTAGTGGTGTTCAAAAATATGTCTCTGTGAAATAAAAAATAACAAAAATATTTTTTCTGTGAAAGTGAACCAAGAATATTTTTCTGAGAAGAATAAACCTTCATTTCACTTCAGGTATTTTCAGGGACTGTCTTCGTGTTGGTTGGTACTTCGTCATGTTTGTGTATAACACCTCGTGTCGCACTGTTTGCCTTCGTGTCGTTTTTGTTTTAGTACTGTTTGTGTTTTCAACACGCCGTGTCATCCTCTCGTACCTCGTGTTGTTTTAAGATGTGTTCTGTTTGACCTCGTGTCGTTAGCACTTAGTTGCTCATCTCGAGTCAGTCCTCTATGTTTTGTTCTTGTGTCTTCGTGTCAATTACTGTAGTTCCTCGAGTTGTTCTTCTGCTTCCACTGTTTCATCACGTGTTGTTGAAGACGTGTCTATCTCATGTCTTCGTGTCGTGTTTCCTAGACCTCGTGTCTTTGTCGCTTTGTGACTTCACCTCGTGTCGGTTTAAGTTTTCACCTTCGTGTTGTTTTTCTCTTTAGACTTCGTGTCCTTCTCGCCTTGACCACACTCCGTGTCAATTCCTGTGTTTCATCTTCGTGTTGTTTTTCAACTCGTGTCGATTTCTATTTCGTCTTCGTGTTGTTTTCAACTCGTGTCAGTTTCTGTTTCATCTTCGTGTTGTTTTCAATTCGTGTCGGTTTCTGTTATTTATCTTCGTGTCGTGGTCAGCCCGTGTCGCCTCGTCTTCGAGTCGTTCTATCGAGTTATTTTGTACTCGAGTCGTTTTTCTTATGTTTTTCAAGTGTTGTTTCACTACGTGTCTTCGTGTTACCTTCTTATTCGTATCTTTGTGTTACCTTTGTATTCGTGTCTTCGTGTTTCTTTTGAAATTGTATCTCCGTGTTGCTTCCTTCTATTTTCGTCCTGGTCTCTTCTGATCGCGTGTCTTTCAATTGCTTCACTCTGTGTTATCTTCTTCTCACCTCATGCTGTCTTCATCTGACTTCGTGTCGTCTTCGTTGTTATGTTAGCTGTGTTCTCGTGTACTTCGTGTCGTTCTCGTGTTATCTCGTGCTAAACTCATCTAACGTACCTCATGGCAGTCACAGTATAGTGCACCTCTTTGTGTTATCATATATCTCGTGCAGTTCTTTGTTCTTATGGCCAACCAACTTATCTCAGCTACATATAGCGAACCCTGAGCATTAATGTAATTAATCTGCTTGCAGGGATCCGAGGAAGATTACTCCTCAGTGTCGGAGCAGTACGTGATCCAATGCTAGAGAAACCAATCCGATAAGGACACGTGGCAAGAAGGTTATGGATCAAGCGTGGGAGGCACACGCATTCTGAACCGGACCTGCTGCTGCTGCTGATATAAATAGAAACCTTCGTCTTCAGATAAAGGACGATCGAAAAAGAGAAAGGAAGAGAAAAAAGAGCAGAAAAGCAGAGACTCCTTCGATCTAGAAAAACGAGAGAAAGAAGAGAAGAAAAAGAGAGCAGAAACTGAAGGAGAAAGAAGAAGAAGAAAAGAAGAGGAGAGAGAGAGCTTTACTGGGGATCTGTTCAATCTGTTCGTGGATCAAATCCAGAACGACTTATGCTCATTGAGAGCTATATATCTTGCGTTTTATTTCCAGCTTCTGTCGCTGTCATTTTCGTGCTTTCTTATTTTTCCTTTTGCTACCTTGTTTAGTCTTGTTCTTCCGATCACCCTGTTGGGGATCGGGTCTCTCCTGGTGGTACAGGAGAAGGGAGATCTGATCTCCGGGTTGCAAGTGACAGGTTGTCACTTGTGGGTTTCCCTCTGGTTAGAGGAAGGGAGGCTAGTCCTCCGGTTCTGGGCTTGTGGTTGCAAGTCCAGGTTTCCCTCCTGGTCTGGAGGAAGAGAGGTCTTCGACCTCTAGTTTTCAAGTGGTTGTGAGTCACTTGGGTGTCCCTCCGGTTGGGAGGAAGAGGGAAGTCTGTTTCCCTGGTCAAGCTGTGTGGCAGCAACTATTTGCAGACTGAGTCTGCTTGGCTCTAGCGTTTGCTAGTGAAGCCTCACTCCGGTTGGGAGTGAGGGGTGGATGTAGGTCTGTGGACCGAACCACCTAAAATATCTTGTGCAGTGGCTTGCTTGATTGTTTGATTGCTTCCGCTAGATGCTTGGATAGGCACGCCCATGAGGTTGTATTTGAGTTGAAATGAATTAGCTCTATCATGTGCCGTTTTCTAGCATCCTTATTTTAATTTGGCCATATTCTGTAGAAGGATACATTCACCCCCCTCTGTATCCGGGCCAAGCACCCTAACAAAACCCACACCCCACAAGCTTCCACAGTCCCCACCACCACCCCTCCATCATCCCCTAAAAGGGACACACCCCCTAAAACCAATCAACCCAATCCTCCTCAACCCACCCATCTTCCACTACCAACCCCAATCCTACCCCAACTTAGGTCTCCACTTCTTCCACTCCCAAACCCAACCCAAGTTCGAACACCCTCACCACCCCGGGTGCACCATGCCCCAACCTTCATCACCCCATCCCCAAAAGACCTTCCCATTCCCTTGGAGAGTAAAACCCCCACATCCCAAAGGGATAAGAATGTGATTGAGGTACATGAGGCCTCCCCCAATTGGGAAGAAGAATATGAGTTAGGCCGGGAAGTTCCCATCCCATGTGTAAAAAGCATAATGGCTCACACACCCAACCACCTGGAGGAGGAGAACACCATGGTCACCATCCCAACTGTGGGGGGAACACATGTCCAAGTTGAAGAAGAAACCTCGCACAGTGGTCTTCACCCTACACCACCCTCTCTAGTTGGGGCCGAGCTCATCTTAGGAGAACCCCTTTTACGTTGGCTAAAGGAGAACCCAATTAGAGATATCATGGCCCATGTTTGCCCTCCCATGGAACAACACCTCCCCATAGTACCCTTATCCACCTATCACACTACAATCCAATCATCCTATCAAGTGGAAACATTAGGGGATCTTCTTAAGGGTATAGCTTGGCAAATGGAGTTAACTAGCATGTTGACCACTGTAGCCGACAGACCTAGGAGCCTTGACCTCCTACACCTATGTGTCGGGTCCATCTCCTCGATTTACACTGTGGGTTGCTACACTAGCGACCTTCTTCTATTCCTCCCTACACCCGATGAGCTCGATGCTATCCACAAACTAGAGTTGCTTATCTCGGGTAGAACATCAAGCCCTCCATTCATGAACTTCGACCCAATTGTTCGAGTAGAGGAGGATGACTCACCACTATGTGAGGACCATGAGGGCCTAGAGTTCCTCTCCCCAGGTGACTCTTACCATGACCCCTTCGATCCCTTTTTATACCCACCCACCTTACTCACCACCAACCTTTTCCTACCCCAACCAACCAGGATAGACCAAGCCCACCTATCTCAAGACCCGGCACACACCAAGTATACCATGACCATGGGTGAAATAGCCCTAGGAAACAATGAAGTGCCCCACTCCATGACACATACCTTCTTTGACCCCTACGACCCTTTTGAGTGGAAGCTCGAAGGCCACCCCACCACCCCATACAAGGAAGTCACCTATGGGAAAGGAATTCCTATGTCTTGGCACATCACACCACTTGGCATGAATAGAAAGTCGGGTCCTTTCATACATGACACCCACATGTCATGTCGGATGCACGATTGGTCCAAAGGTCCTCCCACATTCATCATTGGTCATAGGCATGATAGGAGCATTCATGGATGTCCGGGTCCCCCGGCATTTGTCATCCCCATGCATGATTGGATTACATATGGATGCCCAGGCCCTCCTAAGTCCACCAAAGTCTATACGGCATCATTGCATGATAGGTCCACTTATGGATGTCCCGGTCCTCCCAATTCCATCAAAGTCTTCTTGGCGTCAAAGCATGGCTGGTCTACATTTGGATGTCCCGGCCCCCCTAAGTCAATCATTATGAGGTCAAAGCATGAAGGAAGCATTCATGGATGTCCGGGACCCCCGACATCCAACACCCCTTCGCATGATAGGTTCATCTATGGGTGCCCCGGCCCTCCTAAGTCCACCAAAATCAATGTAACACTTGATAGGGCTAAATTTGGTTGTCCAGGCCCTCCCTTCATCCCTAGAGGATCATCATTTATGACATTGCATGGCAACCCTCGCAAGCACATCAACAAGAGCAACGAGGTGAACAAACAATTAGCCAACTCTAACCGCTGGCACCAAGAATTCTGGTTTGGTGATTCCGTGATGGTGAGGACTGAGAGACTATCATCTGAGAACGTCTCAAAACTGAGGTCTCGTGGAACAGGTCCCTTCCAGGTCCTGAGATACATCAACACTAATGCTTATGTGTTAGACCTCCCTGAGGAATATATAGTAAGCCCCACTTTCATCGTGGCTGACCTGGTGCCATACATGGGTCCCACGGTGACACCCAGTGAGGAAATTGAGCTCATCCCCTCCCTTGAGAGAGCACCTACCCTTGAGAAAAGTCTACCAGCCCAGAGAGACCAGCATGAGCATGTTGAATGGATATTGTATGAACAGGTCACTGTCATCTGGAGCAAAGGGTATGGGCGCTACCTCGCTTGGTGAAAGGACCAGCTACTGTTGGTAGACTTGTGGGCAACCCCGCCGTGGCTCCCTCCGCATACGATGGATCTTTACTCGACAGAGTCGAGTTCCCTGCACCCCGGGAGTATGATGGGGACATCGCTTACCACTTCCCATTTCTCCAAGGGTCCCGATGCTCGCCATTGTGTTCATCTTGATTTTCTGAGTCTAGCTATGTAATTTTCATATCTTTCCTTGAGTCTTAACGATGTAATTTTCCTTTTATTGAGTCAAGTATCTAAGTTAGTGAGTCATCTATCTAAGTCTAAGTATCATTAGGTGGCCTAGTGGGATAACGGGCCCACTTCAATGGGCTTGGCCCATGGGCGCCCCCTTCCCCCCCTTGGTCATTTGTCAATAGTCCAAAAGGTAAGGACTTTTTATAAATTGAGGGTTTCCTATAAATAGGACCCCAATCCCTCCATGGAGAACTAATGAATGAAGTATTGAGTAAATTTATCCACAAGCATTGTCTTCTCTCTCTCTCTAGTTCTCTCTCTCTATATATATCTCTCTCTCTAAAGGGGGCGAACCCCTCTCTCTCTCTCCCTTGGGCGAACCTGCCCCTTCACCTCCCCCCCCCTTGCCACATCACCCGCCACCTCAGCCCCCCACCCTTTCACCTTCCCAAGAGCCATTACTCCCCTTTAGTACCTCCACATCCCAAGCAACCTTTCCCATTCCCCATACACCCTTTCACCTTCCCAAGGGAGACTCCCTTCTCCTAGGCACCCCTTTCCATCCCCAAAGCAACCCCTTCCTATTCCCTAGATCTCCATTAAACCCTCCCATTAACCCACCACCCAAATCAAGAGGAGCCCTCCCCATTTCCCCAAGCCACTTGCGCCCCCATCTCCCCACCACCTCCCCCTTGGCCATTTGCGCACCCACCCCTCTCCCTGCTAGCTCCGCCCCTGGCCTCCATCCTCACCACCCCTTCCCACCTTCCAAACCCCTCCCCACCACCAAAGCACCCATATCCCTTACCCCTCCACCAAAGAAAACCTCCTCCACCATTTCTCTCTTCCAATCTGTGTGCAGCTGAAGACCTGCAGATCAACAGTGTGTTGCAGCACCGCCTCAGACTCCACCCCAGAGCTCCTGGGGCTGTGGCCTACATCGACAGAAATCTCTTCTGGTCTTCTTCGCAGGCGAGGTGGTTTCGCCTCAATCCGAGGTCGGAGCTGCAAAGGAGAGCCATCCTTTGCCAACTGCGCAGAACCAGTCCGGCCTGCAACCAGAAGCAAATTGCAGAAGCTCCTACGACCACACCAGTGCTCCCCGTGGCGCGCCACTTGACCGGGGCAAAGATCCACCTGTTCTCTGTCCAACGCAGTCAGCGGGGCCTCATTCAGAGGTCGGAGCTAATTGTACCGAATTTTCTACCACCGGGATGCTGTTCAGGTCATTCAGGATCTGCTCCGACACCCTTCCACTTCTCGAACTGCTGCTCTCGGCCCCGACCTCCTCCGGTGCCATTCTTTCTTGATGCTCGAAGAAGACTCGCCCACGGTCATGCTCGTCTTGGTACCACCCCGTTTGGACTTCGGGAGTGATCGTGGGGACTTCATCTGTCTGCTGTTGCATCCTGGGAGTAGTCCGAGCCTGATCGTAGGGACCCTGTTCCAGAGCCTTCCCCTACCGGTGATGACTTCGGAGCCACCTACAAAAATTCACAGTCGTGCCTGGGTACGTCAGCGACGTTTTGGCTCAAGTCTCATCAAGTTCTGAGTCCGGGGGAGCTCACAGCAGCAGCTACACCGACCCCCTATCTTGCTGTTCCAGACCCGGGCAGATTCGGCCGGGTGCTCCGTCGGCGCAATCCGAGCAACTCTCTCCTCCCCGCCTGGCCGGATTAACGCCCCTCCCTGTGCGCAGGTAGTGTTTGATTTGTAATACAGATATCCCCACCCCAAGTCCACCCTCCTGTGTGAGGTGTAGTGCTTGTAACTATTAAACAAGGATCAAGCTTCATCAGTGCAGTGTGCGGGGAACCCACACTTCCCCGCTCGCCCTCGTCTCCGAACGGGGTTGGTTTCTTCAAACCAACCCGGGTAAGCTATGAACTTTGCTCCATTATCTATATTTGTTCATCTAATATCCGCGGAATTGCTCCGTTGAGCAAGAGAGAGAGCACCCGACCCCGTGTGTTCCACTTACGAGCGGTCACCGTGGGCTGTGAGAGAGAGGGACCTAGTGCCCCAATTGGCACCCGGCTAGCCCCTTAAGCGTGGGCCTCGTACCATCGGGAGGGCAACCCTAGCCCTGCTGGCACTCTACCAGCTAGGGTCTTGATCCATCACCTCCACTTAGCATCATCAAGTCACCCGGGCTCGTGTGTGTGCGACGGCGATTCGGCCCCAATCTAGTAATTTATTGCTTTGTGATTGTGCTTGTGGAATAGGTCCAAGGATCTTTGTCTCTTTGCTGCATACCTCCTTAGTGTGTCACATCAATAAATGTGTTATGTAACCTCTCTTTAAGAAGTAATGAAGTGATTATAATTTTTGGAAACCATCCATCGTGAGGTGTGAAGCATTTTATCTTGTTTGTGTTCTCCAAGAAGGAGATGGGGTGCGATGCCCCACCCTGTGGGTGAGACGCCCACGTTACTTGGTCGTGAGAAGCGGCCCCTATCCTTTCCCCCTCCCACTGCCACGGTTTCACCGTCTTCTCCTTCCACCTTCCCGATAGTGCCTCTTCACCGTCACCCACCTCCGGTTGGGCCTCCGCTAACCGCCACAATCTCTTCTCCCTCTAGCCCTCTCTCAATCTATCTTACCCTCTCTTCCCCGGTTTCTCACCTCCCACTCTTCCTTTCTCTCCACACACGCAGTCGCCCCGCTGGTGGCCACTTCCGGCCAACCTCCCACTCCGTCTTCACGTCACAACCCCACCACCCGTTCCCCCCCTCTCATCTACGAGCACCCACACCCACACCGACGGCTGTTGACACCCGTTTTTAGCCTGCAAGTTGAGTCATTTCTCTTATTCATCATTTTGATGCCCCGAATTACCCATTATTTTGGAGCCTTTCTTGGATGGATTTCGAGCCCATTTCATTATTCCATTCCTTTTGAACTTTGGAGATCATTATTTCATAGAGCCCTGGAGCCTATCTTGTCACCTTCCGGCCTTCAAAGTCGTCTTACGGCCCATTTAGGCTGGCTTCCCTCAAGCATTCAGCCCCCTTTCGTTGCGTAGTCTTGAAAATTGTCATTTTTCACCCTATTCCTTTCCTCTTTTCAAAATGTGTCCTTCACCAAAGTTGTTCATCTTTTAAATCCCTACAATTTCTTCTTCTACGTCTTTGGCCAGTTCTGCACCGATTTCAAATTATTTACAATTTTTTGGCAGACTGCATTGTTCACCTATGTCCCGATATTCTTTCTCTCTCTTCTAGCCCTATTTTCTCTCTCTTATGATCATTTTCTCATCTTACTTTTTTCATAAAAGTTGTTCATTTTTGAGTTGTCTATAATTTTGTCTTCTACCACTTTCGCTAATTCTACACCGTTTGGGAGATATAGTCCAATTTCCAAAGTCACGCAAAGTCTACCTTAAACGTTCGTGTTAATGGCCGTTCATTATAGTAAACGGTCGGTTGACGACCGTTTAACCCTTAATGGTCAGTCGTCCGACCGTTTATCCAATAAGAGTCCAGCCTGCTCTGGACTTATCTCCACGAACCTGCGCGATGTGGCTATCTTGCGGCGGCCATAACTTCTAGAATACTTATCCAAATTGATCCCCATTTTTTCCTACTTCCAGCCCTTTGTATTATCTTTACTTTGGTTCATAGAAATCAAAATTTGATGGGCTATATCTCCTGGAATCATGGCCGCAATATCAGGTTTTTCTGCTTTTCGTGGAACCAAAAAACCCTACAGATTAAGTTCCAGAGGCTTCTTCCAAGAGCCATAACTTCCACAATCATCAACCAAAAAGAGTCATGTTTGTTCCTACGCCTTATCTTGACTATTATCTCAAGAATGATTCAGAGATCTCGAGATTTGGTGGACTCTATCTTCTGGAATCATGGGAGAAAGTTGGGGATTTCACCACTTTTTCTATATAAACCTGCCCAGATTTCCTGTGCGACGGGGGCGTGTTTTCATGGCGACGGCGAAGCCATGCCGAATTTTCTTCATCCTCCTTTGACCCTATCCTGAAGAGGGAAGTATAAGCTTTATTTTGGTTCCTTGTTTGCTCAATTTCATCAACATTTTCCCTCTCAGCTTTGCCCCTACTTTTGGCAAATCATCACAGTTTGCTGATTTCTGCTACAAAGTCCATGACGGGGGCCTGTTCATCAAGCCGGTGCGGAGTCATGCTTCATCCTTTTCGTCCTCCTTCAACTCCATCTTGAAGAGGGGAGTATTAGCTTCACGTTGATTATATGTTTTCCTTATTTCTCATATCTTTTCCTCCTTTTCCAAGCCCCTACTTTTATGGTTTCACCACACTGTTCTGCACTTTGTTGAAACTCAGATTTCTTGTGACGGGGGCATATTTACGTCGCCGGTGCGAGGCCGCGGGGCACTCTTGATCCATCCTTTCAACTCCAGGCTCTAGAGGGAAGTATAACCTTTGTGTTCCTTGGTTTTGGGCTCATTACCTCATCATCTTCCTTCATATTTTGTCCATGAGTTTTGCTTGTTCATTCCGTTTTCATACTTAGTCATTTTCCTCCCATATTCTGCACCGCTCTATTTTCTTATATTTTCCACCCCATTTTTCACTGGTCTCTTCCCCATTTTAAACTCTCCTTTCTACCCTAGTTTCACCACAACACTCCCACCTTTCCATAGCATCCACTCTTTCCTCTTTTGGTGTTCTATCTTGTGAGATATTCATCATTCTTTGAGTCCATTTTGTGCACTGTTCTGAATTTTCTGCACAGTCCATATTTTTCCCAAATCTCCGGTGTCATAACTTTCTGTCTCGACCTCCTTTTTAAGTGATTCTTGTTCCTACTTCTTTACAACACTCAAGTCTTCTCTCATATCAACATTATTTTCATTTGGACATCGTTTGCCCTACTGTTTGCATCAGTCTTTGCACCCACTTTACATTGTTTGCACAGTTTTTCTTGTGGCATGCACTTTTGCACCTTGTTTATCTATGTTCATCATGGCATATTAAATTAATTTCTTCATGTTAATCTCATCACAATATACACATCTATTGTTTGCACCCTTCCATAGGGGTTAAAAACCCTCCCCGGGTATGTTTGCCCTCAATCTTTCATGCTACTTTATGCACTTGGGCAGATTTCTACACTTAGCATTTTCTAATGGGTTTTACCTCTTGTTTTGTGTTTGTTTCGTAGGAAAGCATGAAAAGTGAGGCCCTTACCTTCTAGCCGGCTGGAAGGCAAGGAGAGGTAATCCACGTAGTCCCCGCATCTTGATATTGAGCGCGATCATCCTGTTTTTCCAAGGTACACAACGCACTTAGTATTTTATATTCTTTTGGCGTTGTCATTCCTTGGTGGCGATCACGGCATTCTTTTACATCTTTTATCACTTTTGTCTTGTTGTATGATCATGCTACCATGTTTACATAGTCACATGTTCATGATGTTCACTTGATATGCACATTATGTTATCACTTATGCACATATGCTTGCCTATGTGACTTGTGACACCACGCTACATATTTTCCACATCTACACCCTTTTCTGACGATCACGGTGGGACATCTAGTGCCCATCACTTGTCTCATGCTTTGCTGCGATTTTGGTGTGTATGTCCATGTTTAGATAGCGTTTCATGCTCATATTGTTCACTTTGTTTGCATCCATATTGTTATGTTCACATATGTTCATTATATCTTGATTTGTTAGATTTAGGCTAGAAATTGCATGCACTCCGGTGCACATAGGGTCATGCATATTGCCATATTGTAGTTGCATTCCCTCTCGGTAAGTGATCCTCTCGCTCCCATATTCCTTGGGCTCGACTAGGTGATCTTATCCGGGACCTTCATAAGTCCCCGCGAGCCGTGGATTTCCACACGGACGCCGGGCCGGTTGTACCTTTCCACCCCATAGGCTTGCATTTACATACGTTGTGAAGGAGTTAACCCTAGTCAACCTAAAGTTTGGACCTTATTCTCTATAGGATACCTATCTTGAGGGAATTAATCTTAATTTGAAAATATTTAAAGGCCCACTCAAAACTTTGACAATAAAATATTTCCCATCATATTAACTTGTTTGACTTGGGTGAAATCCTTCATATTGTTTGTGTTGTGTGGGCTTGTCCAAGCCCACTTGTGTTATTTTGTGTTACATCCCCCATCATCCATATAGGTTTTATTGTTAGGCCCATTTAGGGTAGTCCATTTTGTATGTCCATTTGTCTAGTCTCATTATCCTAGGTTTCTTTTTCTTTTTCTTTTCTTTTTCTTTGCATTATTGAGTCAGTCCCCCTCCTTTGAGCCCTTACTTCCCTCATTGTATTTCCCTGATTTTCCTGTATAAAGTCTCCATTTGCCCTCATGGAGCGCCGTTTTTCTGCTGTATATTACCCTTCTTCTTCCCCATCTTCTTATTCCCGTGTAGATTCCTCTTCCCACGCGGGCCCATCTCCTCGTGGCCCTTCCGACCCGCAAGCAAATCGTGTGACCCACTTATCATTTGTCGCCTGCCAAACGGCCCCAGTCCAGGCCCAAAAGTTCATTGCTAATCTTAATGGGCCTTATTCTGATAACGGGCCTCCCTCTTCTACTCTTAGTGGGGCCCCTTCCTTTAACGGGCCCTCTTATTCTCTTAATGGGTCCCATGTTGCTGCTGGCCCAATCGGTCCTTATTCTCATGTTCATGATTTTTCTAGGTCCATGTATCATGCCACTCCTGGAATGGGCTTCCCCTCTTCTCAATCCAGATCCCTTTATCCAGCCCAATACCATAATGCTGGTCCAAATTCACACTCTCTTGCTCAGGTTAGCTTGCATCCTTCTCAGTCTCTCCCCATCGAGGAGATGATTGCTCAAACTCAGCGCAGGCTTGATGAACTTCAGCACCAAATTGATCCCCAAACTTCTTTGAGTGTCCCATTCGCATTCCAAGGTCTTCAACTTCCACCGCGTTCACAAATTCCTACTTATCGCTGCTATGGTGGAGCCGGTGACCCTTATGTGCACTTGAAGGAGTTTCTTTGTGAGTCGGCCCAATTCCGACATGACCAACACTTGATGGCTTATTTGTTTTATCTATCTCTAGAGGACTCGGCTCGGGATTGGTTCTTTGCATTATCGCAAGACCAAATGGTGAATTTTTAAGCCGTTCAACAGAAATTTGTTCAGCAGTATCAAGACCAGGTTGGGCCCAAGTATTCTATAGTTGATCTGGCCCATGAGAAGATGAAGCCTGACGAGGAGTTCTCTACCTTCGCCGACCTCTGGCGTCGCCTAGCTGCGTAAGTCCCGGGACATATTCCGGAGGGAGAGCAAATCAAAATGATCATTTCTAATGCAACGCCTGAGTATCGGTTCATCTTAGCCTTGAATGACATCACCTCCTGAGCCCGCTTCATCCACCAACAACTTTTAGGTTCCCTTGACCCCGAGTCCTCTCCACCTTCTACGCCCACATACGCCTCCTATCCATCACCTTCCCTGAGTCAGCCCTCCACCACATATCCTTCCATGAGTCGGCCTTCCGCTCCCCCACACCCATATACCTCCACATATTCATATACCTCCACATATCAACCCTCCATGAGTCAGCCTTCTGCCTCTTCATACCCGCATGAACCCCCACCTCCGGTCAAGGAAACACCACACCCCGAGTAGGTGGATGCCGTCTTTATACCCCCTCATCCTGCTCCGCATATGCCTTCACCAAATCCTTCCCTTAGCCATGCGCCATTGCCTACGCAACCTCTGCTTCCATCCCCACAACCTTCTCTATCACCTTCCCATATCCCTCGGCATCCCCCTAGCCCGAAGCAGGCTCTTCCTCGCTCTCCATTGCCAGAGTGTTTTACCGACATTTTCGGGGCTTTAATGGCCACTCACGCGTTGTCGCTCCCTCCGGTTGTGCCTTGTCGACCAGCAGTTGGGAATATACTTCAGTTTTGTGAATTTCACCGCCAGTAGGGGAATTTAGTTGAGGATTGCCCCGAGTTCCAGGATTATCTTTACGATCTAGAAGCGAAGAAGAGGATTGATTAGACTTCTATTCATGAGGTCATTCTATATCTCCGTAGTAAGTAGCAACAACAGGAAGCGTCGCCTAAGTAGCCATCTCCATCTCAAGGCCAGGGGCACCCCTGTGATTTTGCGTTTACCATAGCGCCCGCTCCGTTATCTACCCCCTTATCCACTTCTCTGCCTATGGCATCACCTACCCCGTTACCACCTCCATCTCCACCTACCTCATCACCTTCGCCATCTCCGACCCCATCTCCGCAACCTCTGCCTACCCAATCTCTTCCTCAGGCTGGTGCCTCCACTTCCACCGCCACTACTCCTACCCCCAACGCCGCTCGGCATGTCGTATCAATACGCCGACGTTGGGTCCCACAACCTTCCATTTCCCCTTTATCTCCTTCCTTACCCTCTCCATTTCCACCACCTCCATTGCCCGCATCGCCCTCTCCATCATCTCCACTACCCCTACAGCCATCACCACCGCCCTCACTACCTCCTCTCCTAGCGACCCCTATTCCATCACTTCCACCATCTTCACCGCGTTTGCCATCCCCTTCGCCATTGTTGCCCGAGCCTGAGCAAGCTATACCTACACCTCCACCTTCGCCTTTACCCCCTCCTACGCCTCCACCTTTGCCTTTACCCCAACTTACGCCTTCCGAGCCTTTACCCACACCTTCCAAGCCTATTACCTCCACTTCTCCATCCCCTTCCACCCCACGGAGCAGGTGTGCGTTATCTTTGGTGCCCCTTGGGTCTGGTCCCCAGGGAGATAATGAGCCGAGCCAGGTTTCGATTATGCTTTTCAAGATTCAAGATGTCATTTGTCGCATGCCAATCCGGGTCCTAGTCCCTGGTTATTTTGGGGATAAAGAGCCTGCATTTTCAGAAATGTTTGCAAAGAAGAGTTCCCTTGTACTAGTGCCAGTTTCTTCACAAGCAAGGCCGGTGGCAATCTCACTGCTCACCGGAGGATTCACTATCGATGTTGTTATTTCTCCTCGCTCCATGGCTATTCAGTTCACTGGCCAAGAGGGGTTCTCTACCCAGATGGTGCTCACTCATGCGGCCGCCAAGAGCCTGATGAATTCTATATGCAAGGGGCAGTTGGCCGTGTTTTCTACATTCTCTAAGGACATTCTGCATCTGTTATGCAATCTCCCTCAGTTTATTGGTATGTCGGCCACGTCAACGCCGCACATTACTCCCCCTCAGTTCTGTCCTACTTTTCTGGTAAGGGAGTTATGCTTCATGCCTAGTTGCCGAGTAAAGTTGCCGAATCTCCATGTTCTAGTGCCAAGAGATAAGACTCCATGGTTCCATGATACTCATCATCCTGAAGAGTGTCCACAGCATGTTAGCACCGTGAGTCTAGGGGCAACCGCCCCGATGAAGCTGCATATTCATAACCGGTCTAGGTTGTCTGCCAGGTGGGCCCGTTATTTAAGAAAGTATTGCAAGACAAGAAGCCCGAAGGCCCGAGTCTGCGCCAGGCAGAGTTGTTTCAAGAAGATTTCTGCCAAGAAGAGGTGGTGACATAAGTATAAAGGCCGTCAGTTGTGCATTCGAGGGTCCACTTCCTCCTCTCCTTCCTCCGTCCATTCAGCTTTTCTTTTGCTCAGTTCTTATCATTGGGTGGTGTACCTTCCACCACCTGACTATATTTCTACCATCTTCTCCTGTCCTCACCATTCTAGGTCTCTGCCTATGTCCTCCTCTTCCCCTGATCCGGGGGCATCTTCTAGTTTTTCTCCTCGGATACATCCGGATTCTGCTTCTCATCCTTTTCCCCCGACCCTATTGGGGATTCCTTGTGCTCGTTCCCCGACCTTGTCGGGTGGTTTTTCTGATCCTTCCCCAACTTTGTCAGGTGGTTTTCATTTCTTCTCCCCAACCTGGTCAGGTGTTTATGCTTCTTCTTCCCCGCCTTTGGCTGGTGATCGCTACTATCCTTCTCTGACCATGTTGGATGATTCTTCTCCTCGTCTTTCTATTCTTTCCTCCTCACCCTTTCGGGGTTCTCACCCTTTTTCTTGATGTTTTCGAGGCTTTAGCCTGCCTTGATCTTAGTTAATCACTGGTTATTCTGTATTCAGTTCCTTGTTATCAGGGCCTTAGTGCCTTAACGAGGGAGTTCTAGCCCTCGTCTCTCTTCCTTTTTATCCCTTCTTCGTCCAGTATGATGTCTGCCACTCCTCTATGTCGAGGAATCTAATCCTTTGCTCTCCTTTCATCCTTTATCCTGGCAAGCAAGGAATGCAAAGCTACTCGCGCTCCTCAAAGCTCGATGATCGAAATCGCTTCAGGATGCTGGTTTTCACGCCATGGATGTGCAAATGTATCTTTATTTTGTGCAAGAACGTGCTTTCATTTCCATTATTTCTGTGATTTCTACACATGATTCCTTAACATGATTGAGTGGCTTTAGGAGTCTTTGTTTAATTGGATCTTAACTTTGTGTCAAATAAAAAAGTTAGCTTCTGCAGCATCCTTAGGCTGGTGATGGCTCCGCGCTAGGAGTCTAGTTTCTTTCCTTGATTGTGGAGGGTGACCTTTAGGCATGGGTTTTTCACACACTTCACGGCGAGCCATAGCCGACCCCTCTAGTGCAACAACGTTGCTGCTTTGGCCATACTTTGGGTATGCACGAAGGCCTTTTCTCTTCTCTACTCGGCCAAGTGCAGGGGTAAGAGATTGATGGATGAGATGACTAACCTAGGCGCTCCCTAATACGAGAGAGGTCTCAAATAGGGGCAGTCTTGACCCTCAAAAGTGAACTTTCATGCTATATCTGGCCAATAAGGGCTGCCAAAATGAGAAAATGAATCAATGCAAAATTATGAATCAAAGGCATGGCAAGAGTGGCAGTATAGTTCCCCGCGGGACGTCATGAGCCCGGTCGCATGCGTGCCTGAAAAATATGGGTCTAAAAATCAAAGACACAAAGCCCCGGTGCAACATGTTATCTCTTTGAGGGGTAGTGCCCTGGAAGGAATTCGAGCCTTGATATCTCCCATCCTGCACGAAGCTTGTCTCAAATTTGTCTTCTGCTTCTCCCTCTTAGGCTGGGTTGTATCCCGGGTATGGCCTTAGTAGGGGCATTGTTCTTTAGAAGCAGTTGGTTGTGGTAAGTCACCCTCACATGCACGCCCTACTTAAGAGAAGCCTTTAGTGAAAGGGGTAGGAACGTCGTTCCTTGGCTAGTAGTTTGAGCCCGTCTTTAGGTGCTGCGGATTGCTATATCCAAAAAAAAAAAATTCAAATATTACCAAAAGTCTAAAAAAAATCAAATACTTCAAAAAAATCTAAAAAATCAAATATTGTCAAAAATCCAAAAAAATCAAATACTTTAAAATTTCAAAAAAAATCAAATATTTCAAAAACCTAAAAAATCAAATATTTCAAAAAATCCAAAAAATGAAATACTGTTGAAAATCTAAAAAAATAAAAAAAAGATCACAAAAATCTAAAAAAATGTGTCTTTTTCATACATTTGCATTTATTTTAAGGATAGATACGTAATCTGTTTGCTAAGTGTGCAGGTTGCAAGTACTCAGACATTCCTTGCTATATCTTTGGGCTCTGCCTCCTGTCCACATCTTTGATCTGTTCTCTCCTTCAATCTTATCTCTCGATCTGTTCTGAAGCTCATGCCCTTCTCAGCTATTGTTTGCAATGATCATATCTTTATGAGAGGGCTTTGTCTCACGATTATGAACTTGGCGGTTCTGCTTCATTCTGATCTTGGGTTTTGATTGAAGGGCGTATTTATTTATGTCTTTTATCCCGCCGTGTCCTTGTCACGTGTTTATGTCCCACCGTGTTGTCCCACACATGTTGTTTTGTCCTTCACCGAGTGTTGTTAGTTGTCTTGCACATGTTGTTAGTCACCCCTTTATGTCCCATGTTCTCGTCCCAACCGTGCGGTCATCCGTCATGTTCTTGTCCCAACCGTGCGGTCATCCGTCATGTTCTTGTCCCAATCGTGTGTTGTCCCACCGCGTTGTTGTCTTGTCACACCGTGTTCATGCATGCATGTTGTTTGTTCATGCCATTGCATATGTGCTCGTGTGCCTTTGTTATGTTATGTTGCATTGTCTCCCATTTCATTTGACCGTTATGTTATGTCGTGTTGTTTGTCGTTCAGTTGATAGTTATGTTATTTTGTCTATGTTTACACTTGCTTGTTTATCATATTTGTCTTATATATGAAAAAATCAAAAAATTGCCATTTCGCCTGCACAGGTAAGTCAGGTATGGCCTTCTATCCCTACTCATTATTGCATTACTATATGGTATCTATATTGTTATATTATCTCGAGAACCGACTGGTCATTCATGTGTTCCAGGATCTGACGTTCCCCTCTAACAAAAACGATGATGATCTAGGTGCACATGTTTAATCATCGGATAGGCTGTTAGGTTGGGAAAATTAGGGAATGATGGTTCTATCACGCACGCCGTGGTTGCGGATAGTGTCTTGACCCTGATCGTTCTAATCTAGCAATACTATTCTCGAGTACTTTCTATTTTATGATTTCTTTGCATTCGTTTTGATGATTTTTTTATTTTAGCCCAGCATGCATCATGTCATATTTTGAGCATTAACGTCTCGTGATCCATTCAAGGTTTCTCCTCAATAATGGTTAGTTGCACTTCATGTCTCTTGGATAAGAGATCTTTATTCCACTCTGAATTTGAACGATTTCTCTGATCTTTTCGCTTGGTCTGGTTGGCCAGTGTGATTCCTGTCTGGATTTTATCTCAGTTATATTTCTCTTGCTTTTTACGTTGTGCTCCTTTCCGACCCCCTCATTGTCTGTGGATTGTGTCCCCGATGAGCCTGGTCGTGCTTCCTTTTTTTCCTATTAGTTTAGTTCTCCAGACATGTCTCATTCTTGTCATCCAGTCCTGGTGGTTAGTTCGGCGATTTCGGGAGAATTCCTGTCGCTTGTTGGTTAAAACGGGCGCCTTTTGCCTTGATGCCCGCTTATCAGTTCTCTCCGCTTCATCTCCGCTTCACGTCGCTGTCACTTTCGCTCCATCTCCTTTCCATTTCACCTCCGCGTCGCTTTCGCTTGCTCCCTTGCAAAGCGGACATCAAGGAGGGGCATCTGTTGACACCCGTTTTTAGCCTGCAAGTTGAGTCATTTCTCTTATTCTTCATTTTGATGTCCCGAATTACCTATTATTTTGGAGCCTTTCTTGGATGGATTTCGAGCCCATTTCATTATTCCATTCCTTTTGAACCTTGGAGATCATTATTTCATAGAGCCCTGGAGCCTATCTTGTCACCTTCTGGCCTTCAAAGTCGTCTTACGGCCCATTTAGGCCGGCTTCCCTCAAGCATTCAGCCCCCTTTCGTTACGTAGTCTTGAAAATTATCCTTTTTCACCCCCTTCCTTTTCTCTTTTCAAAATGTGTCCTTCACCAAAGTTGTTCATCTTTTAAATCCCTACAATTTCTTTTTCTACGTCTTTGGCTAGTTCTGCACCGATTTCAAATTATTTACAATTTTTTGGCAGACTGCATTGTTCACCTATGTCCCGATATTCTTTCTCTCTCTTCTAGCCCTATTTTCTCTCTCTTCTGATCTATTTCTCATCTTACTTTCTTCATAAAAGTTGTTCATTTTTGAGTTATCTATAATTTTGTCTTCTACCACTTTCGCTAATTCTACACCGTTTGGGAGATATAGTCCAATTTCCAAAGTCACGCAAAGTCTACCTTAAACGGTCGTGTTAATTGCCGTTCATTGTTGTAAACGGTCGGTTGACGACCGTTTAACCCTTAACGGTCAGTCGTCTGACCGTTTATCCAATAAGAGTCCAGCCTGCTCTGGACTCTATCTCCACGAACCTGCGCGATGTGGCTATCTTGCGGCAGCCATAACTTCTAAAATACTTATCCAAATTGATCCCCGTTTTTTCCTACTTCTAACCCTTTGTATTATCTTTACTTTGGTTCATAGAAATCAAAATTTGATGAGCTATATCTCTTGGAATCGTGGCCGAAATATCAGGTTTTTCTACTTTTCGTGCAACCAAAAAACCCTATAGATTAGGTTCCATAGGCTTCTTCCAAGAGCCATAACTTCCACAATCTTCAACCAAAAAGAGTCATGTTTGTTCCTACGCCTTATCTTGACTATTATCTCGAGAATGATTCAGAGATATCGAGATTTAGTGGACTCTATCTTCTGGAATCGTGGGAGAAAGTTGGGGGTTTCACCACTTTTTCTATATAAACCTGCCCAGATTTCCTGTGCAACGGGGGCGTGTTTTCAAGGCGACGGTGAAGCCATGCCGAATTTTCTTCATCCTCCTTCGACCCTAACCTGAAGAGGGAAGTATAAGCTTCATTTTGGTTCCTTGTTTGCTCAATTTCATCAACATTTGCCCTCTCAACTTTGCCCCTTCTTTTGGCAAATCATCACAGTTTGCTGATTTCTGCTACAAAGTCCATGACAGGGGCCTGTTCATCAAGCCGGTGCGGAGTCATGCTTCATCCTTTTCGTCCTCCCTCAACTCCATCTTGAAGAGGGGATTATTAGCTTCACGTTGATTATATGTTTTCCTTATTTCTCATATATTTTCCCCCTTTTCGAAGCCCCTACTTTTGTGGTTTCACCACACTGTTCTGCACTTTGTTGAAACTCAGATTTCTTGCGACGAGGGCATATTTGCGTCGCCGGTGCGAGGCCGTGGGGCACTCTTGATCCATCCTTTCAACTCCAGGCTCTATAGGGAAGTATAATCTTTGTGTTCCTTGGTTTTGGCTCATTACCTCATCATCTTCCTTCATATTTTGTCCATGAGTTTTGCTTGTTCATTCCGTTTTCATACTTAGTCATTTTCCTCCCATGTTCTGCACCGCTCTATTTTCTTGTATTTTCCACCCCATTTTTCACTGATCTCTTCCCCGTTTTAAACTCTCCTTTCTACCCTAGTTTAACCACAACTCTCCCACCTTTCCATAGCATCCACTCTTTCCTTTTTTGGTGTTCTATCTTGTGAGATATTCATCATTCTTTGAGTCCATTTTGTGCAATGTTCTGAATTTTCTGCACAGTCCATATTTTTCCCAAATCTCAGGTGTCATAACATTCTGTCCCGACCTCCGTTTTGAGTGATTCTTATTCCTACTTCTTTACAACACGTAAGTCATCTCTCATCTCAAATTTCTTTTCATTTGGACATCGTTTGCCCTACTGTTTGCATCAGTCTTTGCACCCACTTTACACTGTTTGCACAATTTTTCTTGTGGCTTGCACTTTTGCACCTTGTTTATCGATGTTCATCATGACATATTAAATCAATTTCTTCATGTTAATCTCATCACAATATACACACCTATTGTTTGCACCCTTCCATAGGGGTTAAAAAGGCCGGGTAAGTTTGCCCTCAATCTTTCATGCTACTTTATGCACTTGGGCAGATTTCTACACTTAGCATTTTCTAATGGGTTTTGCCTCTTGTTTTGTGTTTGTTTCGCAGGAAAGCATGGAAAGTGAGGCCCTTACCTTCTAGCCAGCTGGAAGGCAAGGAGAGGTAATCCACATAGTCCCCGCATCTTGATATTGAGCGCGATCATCCTCTTTTTCCAAGGTACACAACGCACTTAGTATTTTATATTCTTTTGGCGTTGTCATTCCTTGGTGGCGATCACGGCATTCTTTTACATCTTTTATCGCTTTTGTCTTGTTGTATGATCATGCTACCATGTTTACATAGTCACATGTTCATGATGTTCACTTGATATGCACATTATGTTATCACTTATGCACATATGCTTGCCTATGTGACTTGTGACACCACGCTACATATTTTCCACATCTACAACGGCCTCTCTCTCTCTCTAACGCTCTCATCTGCACCTTCCCGCCGGCTATCCTTCTTCACGCACCAGCAGGCCGGAAGCCCTCCTGGCCGCTCTCTCTTGTCACACACCGGTCGCCCCTTTTCCATCACCTCTCTCTCTCTTCCACTAACACACCATCAGTCGCAACCGTCTCCACCCCCCTCCAGTTCTCTCTCTCCCTCTCACTAGTTCTCACCAGCGGCCGACACCTCCCCTCTCCTCCAACACCCCAGCCTGCTCTATTACCCTCCCTCTTTCTCTCACCTTATCCCACCGCGGAGTCCCTGTTCTGAACAGTTGATCCGGACACCCCTCCATCCTCACTCCCTACTCCCTCCCTAACCCCCGGCTTCGTCCAACTCCTACCAACAGCTACCAGTACACCCTCCATCGCCTTTCCCCCCCTTCCCTATTCTCCCACTTCGCTCCTAACTGTCGCGAGCGTGCCGCTGCCACCACTCTACCAACCACGATGCCACCCTTCCCAGCTCCCCTGGATGCGAGCATGCGGGTGACAACCCCGGCATGCATGCCCACCATCGAATAGACTAGCAGGCCATCCCCCTCGCTCTCATGCTGCCGGTCGCCGTTTCCAGGCCCTCTGCATGACGAACCGTCGACATTCATCCTACCGCCATCAACAATAGCTCGAGCCCACCACGTCGGCCATCACGGCAGCAGCAACAACGTCACCAGCAGACCGTCCCTCTCCGAGCATGATCACCTCCGGGGCACAGCGATATCCTCCACGCGGCGAGCATGTGGACCAGACGATGAGCATGGCACCTCGCCATGCAACCCACATGTAGCGTCCATCCCGTCGACGTCACCAACACTCCTAGCACGCCAACGGCCTGACCACCTACGACCCACTATCGAAGCTATTTTCGCACCCACGCCAGCGTCCATGCCAGCACCCCTCTCCGACCACGCAAGTGTGCTCCTAGCTCGTCACCAATGATCGCAGCGGCTTCCTGCCCCATCGGAGCTACGACACGGCCACCACTTCACTTCCACATGTTGTCCACTTCTTTGTGGCCCCAACAGCCACCTAAGGTAGATCCCAGCACCCTCCCACTCTCACATACCTTCTCCACCCCTCATACAACCATCAAAACCCTGCACACAAGCTTCCTCAGACGTCCGCGGCATTCGAGTCTGAAAACAGATTCCCATTTTGGAGTTCTGTCCCATCAGGCAAGACAGATGGGTCGACCCACCCCGCCCCCCACTTCTTCTGATCCTACAGGAACTCACCCTACGCTCATCTACTTCTGAACCTGCAGGGACCCACCATCGTCATAGGCCAACACCATCTGCAGGAGATCCTCCCTCCTCCCACTTCCCAGGTTCTACGCCTAGAACACCCCACAACTGATCACAACACACTCCCACTCCCCCACACCCTCCCCCATCCCTCTACATACTTCATGACTTTACACATGATTTCAGACGAACCATGGGGAAACCTGAATTCTATGAGGGTGCAGTATGAGTTTTTTTTAGTTCTGTCAGAGATGGTATTAGTGAATCAAAGGCAACTGAAGGTATATTTCTAAGGGTGCATTTATTGTGAGAAGGAGCTCCTATTCACGGAAGTATCACTCGGATTGATGAGATCATAAGTCAAACTCAAAGGCCCATCTTGAGTTCCCAGAAGACTTTGCTTGCGGATGTTTAAGGCAGGCCGAAGCACCTCAGTGATAGATTTCCAATCATAGGAGGTATTCTCGGTTCCATCAGAAGGAAGCGGTCAAAGGACACTCATCCTGTATGTAGTCATAGAAGTTTGCACATTATTTCTGATTATTGGTCGGGTATCATAGTGAAGATCTGAAAAAAAAGGGGTGGGGAGAAGTTATTTTTGAAAAGAAAAAAAAATAAGGGAGAAAATGAAGAGAAAAGAAAATCACACCATCCGAATTTTTGTCTCGCATCAGTAACGGACCAACCCTGGTGCATCACAACGTGGGAATGCGTCTGCTCTAACGCACCCACATAGGGGGGTCACATGGCTATGACGCGCCAAGCCAGGGGCGTCACATGCCTTGACCCCCAACGGTCAAAAACCAACGGTCGGCAGCCAACGGTTGAACGCCCCTGACGATCCAACCTAGGTGCGTCACAGCACCGTGGCGGTCTATCGTGGGACCGTCACAGCCCACAGACCCCACTTGGTTGCACTCAGGGCTATAACGCACCCGTCTGGGTGCGTTACATAAGGTGACGGTCACTGGAAGGACCGTCACACCCGCCTGAGGGTGAAACGGCGGGAAACGCCCAAAAAAACTAGCCATGCCCCCATGCCTCCACCGGAGAGGGGGAAATCAAAAGGGAAGACCCCTGGAGACCCCTAGCATGATTCTAGGCCATCAATACATGGAATCATACATCAAATCCATAGATCGGGCGAGCTCTCCCCAAATCATGGAAAACCCCAAACCCGCAAGGAATCCCATCTCTCGACCTCCCCTCGGCCTACAACTCGCGAGAAAGGAAGGCTAGAGGCTAGGGAACGTCACCCTACCTCAATTGCGTCCTGAGACGCGCCGGATCAACCATGAATCGCAAAGAATGCTCGAAAACCCTCGTTCTTCCTTGAGCTCCCGCGGTTCACGTACGCCTCCACGATCACCTCCCCGTCGCCGTCGTCACCACGCCGTCGCCCACAACCGTCTACAGCCGGAGGGGCTCGCCGCGGTCTCGCAGGACGAAGAAGAGAGGGAGAGAGGGCGTCGCACGGTGGGGGAGAAAGGAGGAGGAAGAAGAAGAGGGTGGGGAAGAGAGAGAAAATGGGGGGTATTTAAAGGAAAATCCAGAAATTCTGAAAAATACCAAAAAATAGACAATTACATTTCCGTGATCCTCGGAACGCACCGATCGCAACGGTACCACTCTCGCCTAGGTGAACGGCCCGATTCACCAGCAACGAGGTTCCGAAGGAATTACCGATACACACACCAGTAATCGGAAAATACGCACGGAAAAGCCACGGAACGCTTCCTGGCCTCCGAAATAACTCCGGATCGTGCCGATCCGAACACGAAAGTTGTTTGAAATGAAATTTCTGACACAACAGAGCCGGACACTCCGAGAAATCAGATCCGAGACCCATAAAAAAGGATCCGAAATGTCCGGGATGTTACAGCGCCTCTATGAGGAAATTATGCAGACAAGCTCGGCGCTCATTGACCATCCGGATGGCATCCAAGCAAGCCAGCAGCTTCAAATACTCACTTGCTGCATGGCTAGAGTGACCGGCTGCTATGGGGCTCTGCCCGCAGAGCATGACAAAGTGGTACAAGCCCGCACTGAAGAGACAAATGCTGAAATGATCACGATGACTGTGAACGTGATCACTGCTGAGGACAAAGGAAAAGGCTGACACCCTCTCTGGATGCTCCACTGGAAGGGGGAAGACAAGGTCCCTACCTGACCACTCCCGATATGGTTATCATGATGATGCTACTCCAAGAATATAAGCAGGAAATCGAAGCGTTCAAAAGACAGCTCCGAGAGCTGTATATGCAAGCTTCAACCTTAAGGCAGATCGAGGTCCTTCCTGAAGCCTCGCCGCAAGGCACAACTGAATTAGAAGCTTCACCATAGATGACGGCTGCTCAGCCAGCACTCAACTATACTGGGGGCATAATCCCGCAACCTGCTCTTCAGCCCCAGGGGCCTGCTATCTTACCTCAAGCAATAGTTGTGGTGACACCGCAGATGCAGCAACCTCAGCTCTGCTCAAGCCCGATCGACCCGGCACTGATGAATAGACTAATGATAGAACATATGATTGAAAAGATGTTGGCCGACCGAGGCAATAATGAGTACGCTACTTTTGATGCGTATCGGGTGCCGTACCGTATCCATCACGCTGCCATGAGACTGCCTCTAGGTGTCACGAAGCCACCGAAGTTTGATAAGTTTAACAGACAAGATTCGCCAAAGGAACATGTAGCCTACTACATCAACATAAAAGGTGATTTGGCGACTAATGGGTTTGTTGTGCCCCTGTGGTTTTGATGTCAGCAAGCACTATGAGTATGGATGATTTATCACCATGTGTCTGCACTTGTTGGTTCTTATGCACACTGCATCAGTGCATTCATCAGTCGATTCAATTCAATGTCGATGCGTGTTCATTATACATTCATGAGCATAGTCAGTGCATTCGGTTGTTTCATGCATACACAAAGTCTGCACATTCTCGGCTGATATGTCCATGCATCACTTTAACAAGTCTGTACATCATCTTGTCGCTTGCACGCAGAGTCTGTACACTCGTTGACGGCATGTCCGAGCATCCATTTTCAATGTGCCTACTTCCCTATCTGCATTTGTGCAATCTTTCAAAACAAAGTCTATACATTGCCACATGCTATCAAGTCTATACATTCTCTGGTGGCTTGTCCGTGCATTCACCTTCATTGTACATACTTTACTATATGCATACTGCATTGAATTGTCTCGCACATACACTAAGTCTGCACACGACTGCCTTGATGACTGAGCAAGTCTATACATCCATTAGCTGATGACTGAGCAAGTCTATACATCTATTAGCTAATGACTGAGCAAGTCTATACATCCGTTAGCTCAGCTCGTGGCTTAGTCAGTGCATCAGTGTTCATTGTGCATGTGTGCATCTTTCTCATCAAAGTCTGTACATTCTTTGGTGGCTAGTCTGTACAGCCTCCGTTGTTTCACTCGATCAAGTCAGTACAGCCAGTGTTCTTCATGCATATGCAAAGTCAGTGCATCACGTTGCCTTATGCATACACAAGTACATAAAGTCTGTACAACCTGTGTTGATACTAGCAATTAAGTTCATGCATTAATTCATAAATTTGTACAACCGTTGCTGGTACGAGCGTTTAAGTTCATGCATCATCACACCAGCAAGTCTGTACAGCGTTGTGACATGCACACTAAGTCCATACACTCTTTGATGGCATGCCTGAGCATTCATCTTCATTGTGCATACTTTGTTACATGCATACTGCACTACACACCAGCAAGTATATACATGCTTAGTTCAAATCTCAAACGTACTCGATGCATCCTTTTCTTTTCCTTCAGATTGATTCAAACTGATATCAAGTTTAATCTGACAGGGCGTATGTTCGAGGAACCTAAGAAGGGCATGTGATCCAAGAATGGAGGATGTGTCAGTATCGTGACACTTGTAGTGCAGCAGGCTGAAATGCTGCCACGTGTTCTGTTAGGGTGCTAGGCCCGGATACAGAGGGGGGGGTGAATGTATCCCTATATGAATAATGGCCAAATAAAAACTTGGATGCTAGAGATAGGCACAGAATATAACCAATTCGATTCAACTCAAATACAAACACTTGGAGCGCGCCTATTCAAACATCTAGCGGAAGCAAAGCAAACAATCAGATCACTGCACAAGGGATTTTTAGGTGGTTCGGTCCTCCAGACCTACATCCACCCCTCACTCCCAACCGGAGTGAGGCTTCACTAGCAAACGCTAGAGCCAAGCAGACTCAGTCTGCAAACAGTTGCTGCCACACAGCTTGACCAGAGGAACAGCCTCCCCTCTTCCTCCCAACCGGAGGGACACCCAAGTGACTCCCAGCCACTTGGAAACTAGAGGTCGCAGACCTCTCTTCCTCCAAACCAGGAGGGACCCGACCTCAGTCCAGAGGATCGGAAGTACAAAGGTAATCAGAAAACAAAGGAAAACAATAAACGAAAATAACACAGCAATCAGAAGGCTGTAAAGATGAAAACACAGATGTGGCTCTCAACGGAGCTGACTGGCCTGGATCTGATCCACGGTCCAGTAGGAACTAGTCTTCAGATGAAGCTTCTTATTCCTCTTCTCTTCTCTCTCACTTTCTTATTCTCTTAACCCTCACGAGCTCTCTAACTCTCTCTTACTCTTCTTCTCTTTCTTTTCTTCTTCTTTTGCAGGCTCTCTCTCTATCTCTTCTCTTCTCTGGATCGAATCCTCTCTGCTTCACTCAGACTGGATGTATAGACTTTGCTCCTTTTCATTTGATCTTCAATCGACCTTCTTTAGTGGAAGAAGGCTCATATATATAGCAGCAGCAGTAGTAGCTCCTGGGCGCGTGGCTTCCACATTTTCTCACCCAAGGAATTTGCCAGAACCGAGGCAGCTTCATCCACGTGTCAGCATCTGCATACCTCATCCTCCTGGGATCACGAGCCAGGTCATCAATCTCGGTAAGAATCCCTGTCAGAGATAGCATCGGATAAGTCATCAGTTTAAGTCCAAACACCCTGTACAGACTCTGTGAATGCAAAGCATTGTATAGACTTTGAAATCAATCTAGCAAGTGTATAGACTTGATGATGCAGCGAGCATGCAATATACAGACTCTACGTTGCAGGCAGACAGCAATGTACAAACTCTCCAATGTATGGACTTCAAATATGTGAAGCTATGCGATGTGCATACTTTGAAGAACAGCAAGTGAGTAAGTGTGTACAATGAGAGAGTGTATAGACTTGAAGACTTTAGCAGATATAGCAAAAGCAATGTATATACTTGTGAGGATGAATGCATTAATAGAACAGGAGAGTGTGTAGACTTAGACCTTCTGTTCAAGACAAAGACCAAAGTACAGAGTACATGATGTACAGACTTGATGTTGATCAAAAGACTTTTGGACATCAGCCCAAGGCGTCAACGCTTCCAACGTGCAGCGTCGCCTCAGCTCCTCAAACGAGATGCTCACGCCCTTGGCAACTGGCCAATGCGTCAACGCATCCAGTGTCAGCGTCGACGCAGTGAACAAGGCAGGTGATGAACAATGCATGCACTAGCTTTACCAATGTGTAGACTTCATGAGATGCAATGCGAACTCTGTACAGACTTTACTCAATGTATGGACTTCACATAAGAAGCCAACGGCTGTACAGACTTAGGCAACCTTCAACTCACTGCGATGTACAGACTCTGAGGGATAACAGCCAATGTATGGACTTGCTCAGCTCAAGGCCAGTGTATGGACTTGATGAGACACTCATGAGTGTGTAGACTTAGAGTGAAGCATATAGTGTAACACTGCAACAGACTGTATAGACTTTGGCAAAAGCATGAGACGTACCCTAAGATGATGAAGTCTGTATAGACTTTACTGTGAATGGATGCTCAGTGAGACGCAAGCTGAGACGATGCAGCGTACAAACTTCATGTAATGCATGCAGACGTTGAACAATAGAATGTGCAGACTTTGCCATGAGACGCTGAACAAGACACTCCAATGAATAGACTTGCTGGATGCACTGTAGACAATGTATAGACCTTGAAGGCTAACAAGCGTCCTCAGTGTACAGACTTGGGCTGTACAGACTTTGACTCAAATGTGTATATGAGACGCTGAATGAGACAATCACTGTATAGACTTAGCCTAAGACAATGCATGAGATGGACTATGTATAAACTTGCGTTACTGTAGCAATGTATATACTTCATGAACAGACGATGTACCTACTTGGATTTGATGCATGCTGTGCAATGTACATACTTCATGCAATGCAAAGCAGACCAAAGTACAGACTTCCTAAATGCTTCAAGACCATGCACATCAAATGTCTAGACTTCACAAGGTGAACGGCTGTACATACTTCCTATGTGAAGACAGCCGCTGTACAGACTTTGTTGAAGTGTGAAGGAGTTGAGTGTATAGACTTCGCGATGTGAAGACTTTGTCAAAGATAGCAGGCCGATGTACAGACTTGAGCGAGTCAAGGTCTGTATAGACTTGATGATCATTCAGCGACCAATGTATAGACTTTCCAATGGAAAGGCTGTACAGACTTGAAACAATGGAAGACAACGAGTGTATAGACTTTGAAGTGCACCGTTGGTAAAACTTCCAATGTTCAGACTTCAAAGATGAACGTAGGTAAAGAACCCAATGTGCAGACTTGGAAGTGCAACGTAGGAACAGGTGCCAATGTACAAACTTTGGCAAGTAATGATGTACAGACTTGCACAGTTCCAGCTGAAGAATGTATAGACTTTACCTATTGAATGTGGCTGTACAGACTTGGAGAGTTGAACCCAATGTACAGATTTGTTGATATCAAACCGATGTACAGACTTGCAATAAAGCTTGCAGAAGGCGATGTATATACTTTGATGCCCAACGCCAATGTACTGACTTTGAAGAAAAGACAAATGTATGGACTTTGACGGAGTGAGATAATGTTCAGACTTGGAAGTCACACTGTGGATGTACATACTTGGAAGATCATGGAATGTATAGACTTGAAAGTCTGAAGGTGATGTATAGACTTGCCTAAGATGCAGCATGAGACGCTGGCTGAGACGGACGTTGTACAGACTTTAAATGCACTAAGACGCTGAACAAGACGGACCGATGTACAGACTTCTAAGTGCTGATGAACTATGTATGGACTTGGCTTGAGATGCTGCATGAGACGGTGCAGGATGTATAGACTTGCATGAGACAGTCAGTGAGACGCTCAGCAATGTATAGACTTTGAAATGCTTGAAGAGGATGTACATACTTCAAGAGATGCAGCATGCCAATGTATAGACTTCATGAAGAAATACATGATGCAATGTGTGGACTTGGTGACACATGATGACAGATGAGTGTACAGACTATGCCAGCACGCTACACGATGTGTAGACTTAGAAGTGCCTGTAGCTGTGCAATGTGCAACCAATGTATAGACTTGTCGTGCCTACACAGGGCGTTGTACACACTTGCTGCCTGATGCAAATGTGCAGACTCTATAGATGCATATGAATGCTTTATGCAGTAGATTGAACAATCTGAATTTCAAATGCAATGACTCACAATGTAAGCAGATGAACTGACTGAACATATGAAAGACTGAATGAACATTTGAAAGACAGACTGAATATAAGAATGACTGAATAAAAACATGGTGACTCACAGTGATTAACTCACATTAAAACCAATCATCATAAACCCCTAAAGCCAATCATCAAAATCACAAGCCACAGGGGCCAGGGGCACAAAAATCTCCCCCTTTTTGATGATGGCAACAATACACAGTGAGTCATTCTGATGATGTAATACATTCTTATGAAAGTCATTCTGATGACTCAAACTATTCTCCCCCTTTGACTTCATCAAAAAGAAAATAGCTTGAGAAGTGAAAGCAAAACAGCATGCAATGATTGAATAAAATTCTCCCCCTTTGGCAAAAATCTCCCCCTTTGATACCAAGATGCAAGAGCTCCCCCTAAAAATATGAATGCAAGAACATGGAAGCTCCCCCTCAATAAGTGGAATCTTATGAGATGGATAACAAGGAGAGATTCAGGTCAATAAATCAATGATATTGATCAGAAAAGTTTCAAGTAGCAGATTTTCAAAGAAGCTTCAATCTCAATCACTTCAGTCAGATTTTCAGAGAGATAGCAATCTCATAAATCCAAAACATAAGTTTTCAAAGTCTTCTATTATAAGGGCTTATGAATGAAGCATGGTTTAAACTTGATGTATGCAAAGGTTTATCAATAAAATTCTGTATTGATATCTAAAACCATGGTTTAATAAAGATGAACCAATCCCTCATATTTATCTTGATAAAACTCCCTTTCTCTTACACAATCAAATTTATGGACTTCTTCCGGAATTACATGCATCAGTATTGAAATCAAGCAATTATGAAGTCATATTATTTTGTCTAGGGTTGTAGCAATTTGATTTTAGCATCAATATTCAGATATTTTGATGTGTTCAACAATTTTCTTGCTACAAATTTTACGAGCACTCTAGTTCAGTGCACACATTGTAACTAGAGGATATACCTTGATTAGAGGCCAATATCCCTAAGCCCTTAGTGTGACTAACTGTCACGCTTTATGTGAACAGAGTTAGCATTTACACATCATGACACACTACAAATCATTTTTTTTAATGAGCGAGTTGTATTTCTCAGTGTGCATGCCATTGCTCTGCCTGATTTTCAATGAATTTTATGCAGAGTTAACTAAGGCACCTCATGACACAGTCCTTTGGACTTGTGTTTCTCAGTGACCAATGTCATTGCTCTGACAGATATAACCCTTTAGACATTTCAGAGACATTCATTTGCTTCAAATCAATAATAGTTTCATGTACTTAACCAATTAAAGTCATGTATTCAAAAGTGCAGATTTCAAAAATTTTTCACAAGACACAGCATGAAACAAATGGTTAAGGTTTATTAAACATGGTTCAGATATTTTTTAAGAGATTTTAAAGTCAAACTCCATGAACATTAAACTTAAACCACATGAGTTATTTCAGACATTCATAAAACTGTATAATAGAAGATTTCTAGTTCAAAATTTTCAGATTTATGATCGAGATAGCCCATTGAAATCTTTATGAAGGATTGATGGAATTCTGAACCCAAATGATACCAATTGATAGGAGGAATACCAATTGTTAATAGAGATTGTGAAGCTCAAAGTTTTCAGAATATGATTAAGGTTTGTCAACAAAATCAGTAAGAGAGGATATGCAATGAGTTCTGACACATGTATGCATTTGACAACCTATATGCAATGCATTGACTCCCCCTCACAATATGCTTCAAACTCTCTTTTTGGCATTTTCAATATAAGGAAATGCAATGCACTATATGTATGCAGGGACATGCAAAGACTCATATTGAATGCTATGCAAGGATATGCAACTAACTCCCCCTGAAAACATGCAATGTTTGCACTAAAAACTGAACATATGATACCAAATGGTTCATGCACATTCAGACTGTCCTATCTAGCAAAATGACCCATGGTACTAGGCGGAGCTCTTGGTCTAATAGACCACCTCACACATAGTAAGAACCTCCAGACAGACCTCCCTACCTTTTGGTACCTTACCATTTATATACCATTGAGGTCATGCATAATTATTCAACATGCAGTCCTATATGCAATTCAGAATTTCAGTGAGTTATTGCAACACACAAGTTTCAAGTCACACTCATAAGCAGTTCAGATTTTTCAGAAAATTCGAAATGCAATTTGTTTTCAAGGTTTATGCATAACACAATTATCAAGCAATGGCAATTAGCCTATGTATGTATCAGATACAGATAACCCTTTTTAATTTGATATTTACACAGAACTCTCAGCAAATGTATGATCAGAAAATAATGCACATGGCAGATGATGAATGAAAATGCAAAAACAAATTTAACTTGCTATGCATTAAAACTAAAAGTAAGAGGAGCAGGAAGTTTACCTGAAAAGTTCAGTATGGGGTTTTCTTCTTGAGTGCCTTGGATCATTACCCCTTTTTATTCCAGTCCCAAGGCACACCTGCATAGCAATGTTATTTTGCACAAACAGGTGCCCAAGAAGTCTTGGGTCCTGACAAACCAGTATTACTCCTAGCAGGTTTTCTCAGCACATTTCTAGGAGCAGTTTTCAGATCAGATTTATGCACATTCTTGTTAGCATGAATTCTATGTGCATAAGCATGAGATTTTTTGTTAACAGAATAAAATTTCTGTTTGCCAAAACCAGTTTGGTTTTGATATCCTGCCAGCCAACAGGTTACAGCCCTGTGACCTGGCTTCCCACAGTTATAACATGAAAGTTTTGCAAATTATCTTACAGGGAATTTAGCATGTTTGAGATTCATATTTCTACCCTGAATATGCCAACAGTCCTTGACTGTATGGCCATACTTCCCACATTTGAAGCACTCATTGTGCTTGCCTCTAAAAACATTACTTCCAAAAACATTTCCATATGTAGGGGGTTTAACAGTTTTAGAATTGAATTGTCTACCTTGAGCATGCCAACAGTGGGTTGAAATGTGGCCCATCTTGCCACAGTGAAAGCATGAATTAGAACTTTTCTTACCAGCATTCAGCCAGCATTCAAATCTCTAATGACCCAATTTTCCACAATTAAAGTATGTCATATGCTGGTTTATTGGAACAGACTTGTTCTTGTTAAGAGCATGATCATTTGCATGAAATTTATTCTTATCACTAACAAACCAGTATTGTGAAATTTTGTGTCCAAGTTTACCACAATGAAAGCACTCAATTCTCCTTTTCTGAGATGAAGGATTTTTATCATGATATCTCCTAGCATTCTTATCATCCTTCTCCATCAACATACACTCATGCATCAGATGTCTAATTTTATGACAATAATGACAGATAATCTTCTTTTTAGATGCATGTGAGTGTGTGTGAGGACTGTGATCAGCAAACACTGATGAACCCTTTTCATTTATTTTCTGATTTACAGTCCTTTTCTGATTTTTATCCTCTTTTCCTATTTTCTTAGCCTTGTACTGAATTGGGGATGAAGTAGGAAGCTTTTCATGTTCAGAGGTTTTAATGAAAACAGTTCTCAGCTTGGATCCATCAACCTTTTTCAACTTTTCAGTTTGTTTCTGATTTTTCTGAATATTTGGTTATTTATTTTCTGAGGTGGTGGCTACATCTGATGCTTTGATAAAAGATGTCGTCAGCTTGTTTTCAAAATCCTTTTTATTGACATTGTTGTAGCCTAACCCTCCCCTTTGAGTATTGACCTTAACTCCTAACAACCTGTCCAGATATTCTTGTCCACTTACAAACTTTGACATAGAGTTCTTTAAGTCTTGGATTTCATTTTCTAAAGAGGTGATTTGTAACTCATAACTGGCAATCTCTTGCTCACTGCAATTCATAGCTTCATTCAAAACTTTGTTAGCAGTTTTATATTTCTCAATTTCATTTTTGAGATTGCTCAGTTTATCAGAATCTTCAAAGCAAACACTTTTACCTCTTTCTAAAGCTAGAAGTCTCTCAGACATAGTGGAGTTCAGCATTTTCAATTTTTCATTTTCTTGCTTAAGTTTGTCATTCTGAACTAATTCATTTATTAGAAGCTGATCTTCTGAATTAGTTTCAAGTTTTCTTCCAGCCTTTAATTCCTTCAAATCTTTTTCCTTCTTTTCAATGTTTTTCTGTAATTCCACATTCACAGATTTGATGGCTTCAAGTTTTTCAGCAAGCAAGTTTTTCTCCTGCTCAAGTTTCTCAAATTTTTTATCATTTTTATTAGCAGATATTCTTAGAGAATCATTTTCAGATTTCCGCTTGTTTAAATCTGAGTTCACACTTTCAAAGTTTTTCAGCAATTTTCCATACTGGTCATGATAGTCAACAAGAGTCTGATTATCATTATCTGAGTCGAATTTTTCTTTGAGTTCAGATATCATATTTATATGATCTTGATTTTCAATTTTCAATAATGAGACTTGTTTCTTCAATATTTGAAAATCAGACATACAGACATCATGAATATTTTTCAATTCAGCACAATTTCTACAAGGAGAGCTTGAACTATCTAAACCAGTATCCTTCTTCAATTTTTTATACTATTTTCTTAACAGTTCATGGGATTCAAATAATCCAGCATATGCATTCTCCCAATCTTCTAGAGAAAAATTCTCGAAGAGATTTACCTCATCATCATCATCTTCTTCAGTTTGATTGCTGCCTTGATCGCTGCCACTTTGATTTCTTCTATTGGCCATCATGCAGCTTGTTTGATTTCCTTTCCCGGCTCTCTTCATCACCTCTAACATATCCCTTGCAGATCTGCAATCAAGGAAACATGAGTGAAAGGCTTTGTCAGTGGCTGCTTTCATCAGATTTATAGCTGTCTGATTCTCCTCATACATTGATTCGTGACTGTCAGTCCATTTGGACCTTTTCTTTGGTAATTCATGAGGACCATGTGAAATCACTTTCCACAGGTCTAGATCAACAGATTTAACATAACTACGTAAAGCACTGTGCCACTGGTTGAAGTCAGAACTACTAAAGACGGGTGGACAAGCCATTGAAACAGATAGCCGATAGATTCAATGCAACAAAAATATTGATGTACTAAAACAAATTAGCACCTAAGACTGCAAGATCGATCTGCGGGTCGCTGGACCTTGTATGCAGACACCGGCTCTGATACCAACTGTTAGGGTGCTAGGCCCAGATACAGAGGGGGGGTGAATGTATCCCTCTATGAATAATGGCCAAATAAAAACTTGGATGCTAGAGATAGACACAGAATAGAACCAATTCGATTCAACTCAAATACAAACACTTGGAGCGCGCCTATTCAAACATCTAGCGGAAGCAAAGCAAACAATCAGATCACTGCACAAGGGATTTTTAGGTGGTTCGGTCCTCCGGGCCTACATCCACCCCTCACTCCCAACCGGAGTGAGGCTTCACTAGCAAATGCTAGAGCCAAGCAGACTCAGTCTGCAAACAGTTGCTGCCACACAGCTTGACTAGGGGAACAGCCTCCCCTCTTCCTCCCAACCGGAGGGACACCCAAGTGACTCCCAGCCACTTGGAAACTAGAGGTCGCAGACCTCTCTTCGTCCAGACCAGGAGGGACCCGACCTCAGTCCAGAGGATCGGAAGTACAAAGGTAATCAGAAAACAAAGGAAAATAATAAACGAAAATAACACAGCAATCAGAAGGCTGTAAAGATGAAAACACAGATATGGCTCTCAACGGAGCTGACTGGCCTGGATCTGATCCACGGTCCAGTAGGAACTAGTCTTCAGATGAAGCTTCTTCTTCCTCTTCTCTTCTCTCTCACTTTCTTATTCTCTTAACCCTCACGAGCTCTCTAACTCTCTCTTACTCTTCTTCTTCTTCTGCTCTTCTTCTCTTTCTTTTCTTCTTCTTTTGCAGGCTCTCTCTCTATCTCTTCTCTTCTCTGGATCGAATCCTCTCTGCTTCACTCAGACTGGATGTATAGACTTTGCTCCTTTTCTTTTGATCCTCAATCGACCTTCTTTAGTGGAAGAAGGCTCATATAAATAGCAGCAGCAGTAGCAGCTCCTGGGCACGTGGCTTCCACGTTTTCCCGCCCAAGGAATTCGCCAGAACCGAGGCAGCTTCATCCACGTGTCAGCATCTGCATACCTCATCCTCCTGGGATCACGAGCCAGGTCATCAATCTCGATAAGAATCTCTGTCAGAGATAGCATCGGATAAGTCATCAGTTTAAGTCCAAACACCCTGTACAGACTCTATGAATGCAAAGCATTGTATAGACTTTGAAATCAATCTAGCAAGTGTATAGACTTGATGATGCAGCGAGCATGCAATGTACAGACTCTACGTTGCAGGCAGACAGCAATGTACAAACTCTCCAATGTATGGACTTCAAATATGTGAAGCTATGCGATGTGCATACTTTGAAGAATAGCAAGTGAGTAAGTGTGTACAATGAGAGAGTGTATAGACTTGAAGACTTTAGCAGATATAGCAAAAGCAATGTATATACTTGTGAGGACGAATGCATTAATAGAACAGGAGAGTGTGTAGACTTAGACCTTCTGTTCAAGACAAAGACCAAAGTACATACTACATGATGTACAGACTTGATGTTGATCAAAAGACTTTTGGACATCAGCCCAAGGCGTCAACGCTTCCAACGTGCAGCGTCGCCTCAGCTCCTCAAACGAGATGCTCACACCCTTGGCAACTGGCCAATGCGTCAACGCATCCAGTGTCAGCGTCGACGCAGTGAACACGGCAGGTGATGAACAGTGCATGCACTAGCTTTACCAATGTGTAGACTTCATGAGATGCAATGCGAACTCTGTACAGACTTTACTCAATGTATGGACTTCACATAAGAAGCCAACGGCTGTACAGACTTAGGCAACCTTCAACTCACTGCGATGTACAGACTCTGAGGGACAACAGCCAATGTACGGACTTGCTCAGCTCAAGGCCAGTGTATGGACTTGATGAGACACTCATGAGTGTGTAGACTTAGAGTGAAGCATATAGTGTAACACTGCAACAGACTATATAGACTTTGGCAAAAGCATGAGACGTACCCTAAGACAATGAAGTCTGTATAGACTTTACTGTGAATTGATGCTCAGTGAGACGCAAGTTGAGACGATGCAGTGTACAAACTTCATGTAATGCATGCAGATGTTGAACAATAGAATGTGCAGACTTTGCCATGAGACGCTGAATAAGACACTCCAATGAATAGACTTGCTGGATGCACTGTAGACAATGTATAGACCTTGAAGGCTAACAAGCGTCCTCAGTGTACAGACTTGGGCTGTACAGACTTTGACTCAAATGTGCATATGAGACGCTGAATGAGACAATCACTGTATAGACTTGGCCTAAGACAATGCATGAGACGGACTATGTATAAACTTGCGTTACTGTAGCAATGTATATACTTCATGGACAGACGATGTACCTACTTGGATTTGATGCATGCTGTGCAATGTACATACTTCATGCAATGCAAAGCAGACCAAAGTACAGACTTCCTAAATGCTTCAAGACCATGCACATCAAATGTCTAGACTTCACAAGGTGAACGGCTATACATACTTCCTATGTGAAGACAGCCGCTGTACAGACTTTGTTGAAGTGTGAAGGAGTTGAGTGTATAGACTTCGCGATGTGAAGACTTTGTCAAAGATAGCAGGCCGATGTACAGACTTGAGCGAGTCAAGGTCTGTATAGACTTGAAGATCATTCAGCGACCAATGTATAGACTTTCCAACGAAAAGGCTGTACAGACTTGAAACAATGGAAGACAACGAGTGTATAGACTTTGAAGTGCACCATAGGTAAAACTTCCAATGTTCAGACTTCAAAGATGAACGTAGGTAAAGAACCCAATGTGCAGACTTGGAAGTGCAACGTAGGAACAGATGCCAATGTACAAACTTTGGCAAGTAACGATGTACAGACTTGCACAGTTCTAGCTGAAGAATGTATAGACTTTACCTATTGAATGTGGCTGTACAGACTTGGAGAGTTGAACCCAATGTACAGATTTGTTGATATCAAACCGATGTACAGACTTGCAATAAAGCTTGCAGAAGGCGATGTATATACTTTGATGCCCAACGCCAATGTACTGACTTTGAAGAAAAGACAAATGTATGGACTTTGACGGAGTGAGACAATGTTCAGACTTTGAAGTCACACTGTGGATGTACATACTTGGAAGATCATGGAATGTATAGACTTGAAAGTCTGAAGGCGATGTATAGACTTGCCTAAGATGCAGCATGGGACGCTGGCTGAGATGGACGTTGTACAGACTTTAAATGCACTAAGACGCTGAACAAGACGGACCGATGTACGGACTTCTAAGTGCTGATGAACTATGTATGGACTTGGCTTGAGATGCTGCATGAGACGGTGCAGGATGTATAGACTTGCATGAGACAGTCAGTGAGACGCTCAGCAATGTATAGACTTTGAAATGCTTGAAGAGGATGTACATACTTCAAGAGATGCAGCATGCCAATGTATAGACTTCATGAAGAAACACATGATGCAATGTGTGGACTTGGTGACACATGCTAACAGATGAGTGTACAGACTATGCCAGCACGCTACACGATGTGTAGACTTAGAAGTGCCTGCAGCTGTGCAATGTGCAACCAGTGTATAGACTTGTCGTGCCTACACAGGGCATTGTACACACTTGCTGCCTGATGCAAATGTGCAGACTCTATAGATGCATATGAATGCTTTATGCAGCAGATTGAACAATCTGAATTTCAAATGCAATGACTCACAATGTAAGCAGATGAACTGACTGAACATATGAAAGATTGAATGAACATTTGAAAGACAGACTGAATATAAGAATGACTGAATAAAAACATGGTGACTCACAGTGATTAACTCACATTAAAACCAATCATCACAAACCCCTAAAGCCAATCATCAAAACCACAAGCCACAAGGGCCAGGGGCACAACATGTTCAAGGCGCTAGGGCGGGAACTTGTGGAGGACACACGCCGACCTATCTGCTCCTGCTATAAAAATAAGACTTCTCCATCTGGAAAAGATGATCGTGAGCAGAGTGATCAAAGTAGGGGAGCCCATCTGAAAGAGCAGAAGCAGAGAGAGAGAGAGCCTGCACGATCCAGAAGAAGAGAAAGAAAGAAGAAGAAAAAGAGAAAGAGATATCAGCAAAAGAAGAAAAAGGAGAGTGAAAAGAGAGATAGAGAGTTCATGAAAAAGAAGAGAGAAGACTTCTTTGAAGATGTGTTATCTGTTGGCTCTTGGATTAGATCCAGACCAACTTGCTCCTTGAGAGCTGTTTTGTGCTTTATCGTATACAGCCTTCTGTCGCTGTGATTTCACATCTCCTATTTTTCTTTTGAACTCTATTTCAAGCTGTTAGTCAGTAGAGCTAAGCTGTATTGCTCAGCGTTGCAGAGGAGGATTCCTCTAGACGGGTTAAGCTATAATCCCCAGCGGTTGCAGAGGAGGATTCCTCTGGTCGGCTAAGCTGTATTGCCCAGCGGAAGCAGGTTGTGATGCTCAGCTGGTTGTAGGCATGCTGTGAGGCCCAGCGGTTTAAGCTGTGTATCAGCGGAATCCACACTCTGATTTGAGTGTGGGGTGGACATAGGTCTGGAGGACCGAACCACCTTAAAAATCTTTTGTGCAGTGGTTTGTGTGTCTATTCTTATCCGCTAGATGTATGCTTAGGTTCGATCTGAATAATTTGTCTAGCGAGGAATTTATTTTCATCTTGGATATTTGACATTGGTTCTGAAGAGTGTCAAATTCACTCAAGTCATCTGAGCTTCTAAGTTGCATTCGTTTGCTTGTTTGGGTTCAGTTAATAGAGTAAGTTTACTTAGGAGCCTGCACTCTTGCAGCTCAACTGTTTGGTCAAGAGAATCATTATTCTCCTTATCTTATATAGCTTAACTAGTCGTGATTTCATATTGTGTCTAGTTACAATTTTTAATTGGGAGTAATTTTTTAAAGGGGAGATTCATTCACTCCCCTTTGAATCCATAGCACCAGCTACAACAATTGGTATCAGAGTGGGTTGCTGTGCATTGGATCCAACGATCCACAGCAGATCTTGAATCTTTTGTGGTGCATTTCAGAGTGGGTTTCTTGTGCTCGGTGTTTTGATTCACTGATTTAGTGCCTTGCTTTGCTTATCTGATTACGGTGTATTTATCATCTCTCGATGGCTCATCCCCCAATATTCAGAGGTAATGATTTTGATCCTTGGCTAAAAAACTTCCATCGGTATGTAAAATCAACCGATCCTGACCTTTGGAAGGTGATAACTCACGGTCCACATAAATTATCAAGGGATAAATCTAAATGGACTGATAAGGATAGATTAAAAGACTCTGTCAACTCTAGAGCATTAAATTTAATGAAAGCATCACTTGACAGAGCTCTAATTTCATGTGTTTCTTCTTGCAAGTCTGCCAAAGAGATTTTGGAGAAACTAAACCTTACCAGGAATCACAACACATGTCTGATGGTTGACGATGATGGACAGCAAGAAGAAAATGAAGAAGAAGATGAAGATGAGGTACCTTCTGAATTTTATAATTATAATGTGGATGATTGGATTGAAGCATATCATGATTTGCTTGGTTCTTGTAAATAGTTGAAAAAATGAAATAAATCTCTGAAAAAGAAGTTGAATGATCATGTGAATGCTAATTCTGGAGGTGAGGACATGGAACTCTTGAAGATAGAAAATGACATATTTAGAAGACAATTAAAAGATTTTAATTCTATTAATTCCGATCTAGATCATTTGAAATCTGAAAAAGAAACACTTATGAAACAAATTGGTTTACACAAAAAGGAAAATCAAGAGCTTGTTTGTGAAATTTCTGAACTAAAGGAAAGACTTAGCTTGATTGATGATGATCAGGGTCATAACAATAATATAGTTCAGAATGAAAAACCGATGAGAGATTTAGAGTGTGTCAGTTCTGAATTGGAAGACATGAAATCTGAAAATGAAAAACTCAAAAAACAGTCCAAGGAATTTGAACACAAATCAATGAATCTTGAAAAAGAAAATAGACTGATTTCTGAGAAGCTGGAGGCTAACAGAGTAATAAATCTAGAGGTTCAGAAAAATCTCAACAAACTTCAATCTGAGAAACAACAAGAAATGTTTTATGAATGTTAGTTTTCCTTAGATGATTGGATGCTTGATGATGAACTCCTAGAGCAAAATAATAAATTAAAAGAGGAAATCAACAAGCTGAAACATCTAAACACCACACTGTCAGATAGGTTATTGACAATTGAAAAAGGTAAGTGCGTGAGCATGGATAATTCTGATAGGTTGGTGGATGCAGAACAAGAAATTGAGAGCCTAAAAATCATCATCCAAATGTTGAGTGGAAATGTCACTTTCTGTGAAGAGAAGATAGCTGGATATGAGCTTACAATCACATCCCTTCAACAAGAAGTTGATGATCTTAACAAGTCCCTATCTGAAGCTGACAATGAAATAAAATTAAAACAGGAAGTTGAAAAACTCAAAAGTCTGAATGATGCCTTGCATCAACAAGTCATTTCTTGTGAAATAGATCTGTCCAGATATGAAGCTAATATTGTTGTCTTAAATTCTGAGATTTAAGATTTAAAAAATTCTCTATCAAAATTTGTCAAAGGTAAGGAAAATCTGAATAAGCTTCTTGGAAATAATGTTAATTTTCAGAGAGAGGGACTGGGTTACAGTCTGACAAACAAAATGATTAATGGGAATAAAACGTCTACTGTGTTTGTAAAAGATTCTAATCAAAACAAAACCTCTTCTCCTTCTATTTTTCAATTTACTGCACAAAAATCCACTATCAGTTCCAAAACTGTAGAACAAACTCAAAAATTGAAAAAGAATGAAAAACTACAAAAAAAAATGACAAAGACACTCCTGTTGGTACGAAGAATGTTGCACACAAGTCACATGATCTCTCACACACTCATACTAAAAATGGGTCATGTTATTATTGTGGGAAGGTAGGCCACATAATGGAAGATTACAGATTGTTGTTAAAGGATGAGCATGCAAGTGAAACATTACATTCTAGAAATTCTTTTGGTAGAAACCATGCTACTAGGAAGCATGATGCTTCATGTTACTATTGTGGTAAGCATGGTCATCTCATGAATGCATACTTTATCATGAAAGAAGATAATAAACTACATGCCAGGTCTTCCATGCATTTTCATGGCCCATACGGAACTAAACCCAAGTCTAATCAGCACACTGTGTGCTTTAACTACAACAAGCCTGGGCACAAGGCTGTTGAGTGCTGGTCAAGAAATTACTGGAATGATTCTGAATCAAACAGCAAGCATCTCAGGTGCTTTGAATGTGGTAAGTACGGGCATACAGTCAGGAATTGTTGGTATGTTCAGGGAAGCCTTGTAAATGCAAAGTTTTCAAAATTTCCTGCAAGGCTATCAATGAATAATTCATGCTTCAATTATGGTAAACTAAGACATAAATCTACTGATTGCTGGTTGTCAGATAATAAGAAACAAACTGTCCATGCATACAACAGAAAATCTTATGATCATGTTTATAGACCTCATACTGTTGTTAATATGCATCATAAGAACCAAAAACCAGTCATTTCATGTAGATACTATGGTAGAAATGGACATTCTATGGACAATTGTTACCTGATGGATCATGATGATAATGTTGCTAAAAGACTGTTCAGAACACCTGTCAGGGTTAACCTAGGACCCAAGGCTGCTTGGGTCCCTGCAAGATCAAAATGATCAATATGTTGTAGGTGTGCCTTGGAATGAACAAAGAGGGGTAAATTAACCAAGGCACCCAAGTTGATAAAACCCCATTCAAGCACTCTTCAAGTAATACTTGCACTCTTCACATGTAGTTAATTGATTTCCTTAGTAATCTATTTTTAACAGCATATCATGTTTCATGCATACATGCTCCTTTATTTGTTCTGACACTAGCATTGAGCTTCATGGGCTTACTTGTTTGTACTTTGAGCTGTGTGTGCATATATGTGAATTGCATATACATGCATTTGACATATAGTCACTGAAAATCTGATAGGACTACATATGCCCCCGATGCATCCATAAGCATAGTTCATGACTTCCCATACATAAAGTCCCATGCACCATCTTCATGACATGTATGATGATTGGGGAGTCAATGCATTGCATACATGTTTCCAAATGCATACACTTATGTCATAATTCATTGCACATCACTCATATTGAAAATAACAAGATTGTGTTCTGTTGGTTGTTCATCTAGCTATTTTACTATCTCATTCAGTCAACCATTGCTCCCATCTTCAGCTTGAGCTCACCCATTTCATGAGTCTGAATTTACTGTGTTCTGCTTATGCATACAGTGAGGGGGAGCTGATCGTTCTTGAATAAATCTGCCTGATGATCTTCTGGGTATTTCTGACTCACCTTGACACATCCTTTGCTACACTTCTTGATAGTTTTCTTTTGGAAGTGTCGACACCATGAGCTGTCACTTTTGATTGTTCTGAAGTGTGGATATTGTGAGCAGATGTCGACACAAAGAGTCGACACATTCTAGGTTGATCTTCTGATCATGTTTCTGCACTTGCTCTCTTGATTGGAATACTTGTCATATTCTTAAACTTGTTTTTCGAAACACTGCATATCTCCTAGACCTTGGAGATCTTGAAACATGCCTGACCTCCAGTTATCTTGCTTGGTGTGCATATGTGAAAACATTGAGCTTCAAAATCACTTATTCTTGCTGGATCTCTTCTATCAATTATTCATGAAGATTTCAATGGACATGTCTCGATCATAAGTCTAAAAACACTTGAACTAGGAATCTTTTATTATACTATTTTATGAATGTCTGAAATAACTCAGCTGGTTTAAGTTTAATGTATTCATTGAGTTTGACTTTAAATCTCTTAAAAGTATCTGAGTCAACTTTAATAAACATTAACCAACTAATTCATGTTGAATCTTGTAAAATCTTCTGAAATCTGAAAATGTTAAAATCATGACTTTAGTCGGTTAAATTATATGAAATCAGTATTATTTTTAAGCATATGATGATTCTGAAACGTTATTAAGGGAAAATTCTGTCAGAGTAATGATTTTGGTCACTGAGAAACCATGTCCATTGACCAAGAAGTCTAGAGGACTGTGTCATGAAGTGCCATAATTAACTCGGCTAAATAAAATTCATTGAATATCCAGGCAGAGCAATGGCTTGAACACTAAGAAATATACTTCACTTATCAATGAAATAAGGTAAAGTATGTCATGAGGTGTCAATACTATCTCTAAAGCATGACAGTTAGTCACACTAGTTGCTCAGGGATACTGGCGTCCAAACAATGTGTATCGTCTAGCCACAAGGTGTGTACTGAACTTAATTGCACCTAGTAAACTTGCTATGAGTTAATTTTTTTCTTGTATTGTGCATAAAGAAAAATCTGAAATTATTTGAAGAAGTATGACTGATCCTCAGGAACCAAATCTGAATTCTTTCATGATGTTTAACCTCAATACTAATGATTGTAATTTCTGAAGAAGTCATTGAAATTGACTGAGTAAGATGAAAGGAGGTTAGTCAAGATATAAATATGAGGGCTTGGTTAACTTTTATTAAACATTGATGTTCAGATATGAGTACATAAGTTTATTGACAAACTGTGTATACATCATATTTAAACCATGATGTTCAAATAAAAATTCATAAGCCCCTATAATGGAAGAGTCTGAACCATCCGTTTATTCAGATTTATGAAATAAGTATCTTATTGAAAGTCTTCTATTTCCTTAGATCATGTATTCTGAATGCTGCCATGTCATCCTTCCTGAATGTCTTCTTGACATATCCCTCTCCTTACACCCTTGAAAGCCTTGCTTCATTCAGATCAGGGAGCATTGGATTGTTAAGGTCTTGTCTAGACTGCACTTATTACCTTTTAAAGGGGGAGGTTTGTTCGTCTTGCAAAGGAGGAGGATAGATTGATTGGTTCTTGTCTTATCTGTATCATGTACGCATCATGTTCTCCATGAATTACATTCATTATTCTTAAGCATCATGTAATCATATCATGCACACTTTTATTTCTCTCTCAAACTTTTCTATTTTTGATGAAGTCAAAGGGGGAGAATAGTTCGAATCTGTGTGACTCATAGTGTTGCCATCATCAAAAAGGGGGAGATTATTGTGCTCTAGTGGTTTTGATGTCAGCAAGCACTATGAGTATGAATGATTTCTCACCATGTGTTTGCACTTGTTGGTTCTTCTGCACACTGCATCAGTGCATTCATCAGTCGATTCAATTCAATGTCGATGCGTGTTCATTATACATTCATGAGCATAGTCAGTGCATTCGGTTGTTTCATGCATACACAAAGTCTGCACATTCTCTACTGATATGTCCGTGCATCACTTTAACAAGTCTGTACATCATCTTGTCGCATGCACGCAGAGTCTGTACACTCGTTGACGGCATGTCCGAGCATCCATTTTCAATGTGCCTACTTCCCTATCTGCATTTGTGCAATCTTTCAAAACAAAGTCTATACATCGCCACATGCTATCAAGTCTATACATTCTCTGGTTGCTTGTCCGTGCATTCACCTTCATTGTACATACTTTACTATATGCATACTGCATTGAATTGTCTCCCACATACACTAAGTCTACACACGACTACCTTGATGACTGAGCAAGTCTATACATCCATTAGCTGATGACTGAGCAAGTCTATACATCTATTAGCTAATGACTGAGCAAGTCTATACATCCGTTAGCTCAGCTCGTGGCTTAGTCAGTGCATCCGTGTTCATTATGCATGTGTGCATCTTTCTCATCAAAGTCTGTACATTCGTTGGTGGCTAGTCTGTACAGCCTCCGTTGTTTCACTTGATCAAGTCAGTACAACCAATGTTCTTCATGCATATGCAAAGTCAGTGCATCAAGTTGCCTTATGCATACACAAGTACACAAAGTCTGTACAACCTGTGTTGATACTAGCAATTAAGTTCGTGCATTAATTCATAAATTTGTACAACCGTTGCTGGTATGAGCATTTAAGTTCATGCATCATCACACCAGCAAGTCTGTACATCGTTGTCACATGCACACTAAGTCCATACACTCTTTGATGGCATGCCTGAGCATTCATCTTCATTGTGCATACTTTGTTACATGCATACTCCACTACACACCAGCAAGTATATACATGCTTAGTTCAAATCTCAAACGTACTCGATGCATCCTTTTCTTTTCCTTCAGATTGATTCAAACTGATATCAAGTTTAATCTAACAGGACTTATGTTCAAGGAACCTAAGCAGGGCATGTGATTGTGGACGTCAAAAAATGACGGCGTCAATCGTACGGCATGCACATCGTAACACTCGAGAGCAAGCCGGAGATGAAAAGGCCTAATAAACCTCATGCCTCGCCCGATCAGGACGAGAACTCGCTTGGTGGTCCGCTACCCGCTAAGGAAGCCCCCTAAGCAGAAGATACAGCTACAACGCTCCGACAGGCCATGCCGAGAGCTGAATCAGAGAAAAGTCAGGAACTCCGGCACAGTCTCGGCATGCACCGAAAGTCACGCAGAATCTGGGACCGAGTCCCAGAGGATACACATGGAATATTACGGAGGCCATACATTGCAACTGGAACATTCTGGGAATGCTGACATTCATATAAACGGCCGCTACTTCAAAAAGAATCTGTTTGGTGCTTAAAACGGCACGAATGGGCCTTAAAACGGTGCGCCTTAAAACAGCGCCCCCCCCCCCCTTTTGCTTAAAACGGCGCGCCCCTTGTTTTCTTTGGCTATCCGGCGCGCTCCTGTCGAAGGGGCCTCCCCCCTTTTGATGCTTAAAACGGCGCCATTTGTGTTGCATTAAAACGGCGTGCCAATTTCACCTGGGTTTAATCCGGCGCGATCACAATCCCTCCACGCCGTTTTACATCCGAGACATCCCATCCCGTCATCAGTCCGATGCCCTGTTTTCAGGCGCAAACAAAGAGAACTTACTTGAAATGGCCGGGCCTCCTGCGTCCGACCAACGGGCAACCTCCTAAGCTCCTAAAGCTCCCTGGAATGGCAATCTTCGAGCTCCGCACCGAACGTCGCTTCCCCGCCGGTCACCATCGGCCAATCCGGTGGAGGCACCTCCCCACACTATGAATCCCTCTACCTGCAGGCCACTCAACAGCGTCAGATACAGAAAGGGAGAAGAATGGAAGCGAAGGGATTGGTGAACTTCAAGTGGCTTCGTTCCCAGCTCGATGGATATATATATCGAGAGAAGAGAAAGGAAGAAGAAGAGGAAGAAAGAAAAAAAGGGAGAGAGAGCTAGAGAAGGGAGAGGGGGTAACAAGCCTTCGAGAGCTCCACGGTTCTGGGCTGAAGAAAGGAGAAAAGAGGTAGGGGGCAAGAGCGAGAGGTGAGTTGGAGGGGGAGAAGCCAATGCTTCCCTCTCCCTCCTCCGTCTAATGCTTCTCTCTTTCTCTCCATCGAATGTATTTTCCCTTTCTTATTGTAATGCCTTCTCTTCCATTTTATCTGTATCAAGTTTCCTTCCCCGTTTGTATGGATGAATAAAAGAGAAAGAAAGGAAGTCTTTTTGCAAGCTCAGTCTCCTCTGTTCCGACCCTTGCTCCCCTTTCTTGCTCTCTGATCATCCGGGGGCCATTTAGGTCTACCACTTCATGGCATGACCCCCAAGGTAACCCATTCGATGGATGAACATTTCTTGCCCAGCCGTGGCAAATATTTGTCCCCGTTGAAGACCCATCGCCCGTGAGTCGTGGTCACTCTTGTAGGCTGGCCCTCGAGCGTTCCGCACTCGCACTTAGGCTAACGGACCGCCGTGAGGCCGCTCCGCATTTTGAGAGTTTACCCCGGAGCAATCCGATTGGTGACTCTCCTTTATCTCTGGCAAGTCCCAGTCCGGGGGAGGTGCTACCCAATTCACGCCATGGCCAAGAACGCTCAAGAACAAACGAACAAGCCACTTCCGAGAACAAGAACCACACACAGTAAAAATATGTGAACTAAACCCCTCGAACGAAACACTTAAAGTACACGCTAAGTCACCCTAACTAACAGTTAAATGCCTAAACTTCCTTCCTACCAACATAATCTACGAAATGGATGAACAAACACATCATAAAATCTATCTACGGGTGAAAGAAAAGAAGCGCACAGTCAAAGCAATAAGCCTCGGGGGAGTTTAATACAGCGCGGTGACTATTTCACCGCGCCGATTTAACATCACTCTCAAAACCCTCTTTGAACCTTCAATCGACAAGTGCCTTCAACACCGTAGCCCGGCGCGGCCTTAACCGGCGCGCCCTCCTCACAAAAGCCCCGTATCCCCTCCTTCCAAATGTTAAAACGGTGCGCCCTCCCTTGTCCTCCAATTCCGGCGCGCCCTCCTCCCTTGTCCTCCAATTCTGGCGCGCCCCTTCACATCTTAACCCGGCGCGCCCATCTTCTTGCAACTTGCTAATACGGCATGGCAAAAGAAAACTAGAAGAATGAAAAGAAGAAAGAAAACTATTGAAACTAAAGAATAAACAAGAGAATAAGGACTAAATCAGTAAACAAAATAGAAAGAATGGAATGGGAATGAACCACTTAATTCAATGATCGGAACAACGACAATAGCATACCCCCCCCCATAATTAAAATTTTGTTCCGGGGGCGCTGCCCCCTTGACATCTGCGCAGTTTTGCCACCGTCTCTTACGCTACAAACATGGACCTTCGTCCGAACATGAAGTGGCCCACGAGTGGCCGACATAGGCTGAACGTTCACGTCTCGATACGGGTTTCTAGCATAGTTCGTCTTTCGTTATCCTCCTGCATTACTAGTATTCTCTTTAGGCCGTAGGGCCCTTATTCCCGACAATCAATCAAGGGTGTTCCCCCGTATGGGGGATGTAAATGACGTCGTGGCCTTCATGGCACGGCGGGTTTTGGTCCCGACACGAACTACACAATTGTCTGATTACTCAGATCGAGCGCACAATAAATCGTCACTTTGTGACTGGCACGCCCATGCACCTAAATAAACGAACAACATGATAAGTGAAAATAAGTGCGTCCACAGTGATCCAAGAATGGAGGATGTGCCAGGATCGTGACACGTGTAGTGCAGCAGGCTGAAATGCTGCCACGTGTTCAAGGCGCTAGGGCGGGAATTCGTGGAGGACACACGCCCACCTATCTGGTCCTGCTATAAAAATAAGACTTCTCCATCTGGAGAAGATGATCGTGAGCAAAGTGATCAAAGTAGGGGAGCCCATCTGAAAGAGCAGAAGCAGAGAGAGAGAGCCTGCACGATCAAGAAGAAGAGAAAGAAAGAAGAAGAAAAAGAGAGAGAGAGATCAGCAAAAGAAGAAAAAGGAGAGTGAAAAGAGAGATAGAGAGTTCGTGAAAAAGAAGAGAGAAGACTTCTTTGAAGATGTGTTATCTGTTGGCTCTTGGATCAGATCCAGACCAACTTGCTCCTTGAGAGCTGTTTTGTGCTTTATCGTATACAGCTTTCTGTCACTGTGTTTCACATTTCCTATTTTTCTTTTGAACTCTATTTCAAGATGTTAGTCAGCAGAGCTAAGCTGTATTGCTCAACGTTGCAGAGGACGATTCCTCTGGACGGGTTAAGCTGTAATCCCCAGCGGTTGCAGAGGAGGATTCCTCTGGTCGGCTAAGCTGTATTATCCAGCGGAAGCAAGCTGTGATGCTCAGCTGGTTGTAGGCAAGCTGTAAGGCCCAGCGGTTTAAGCTGTGTATCAGCGGAATCCACACTCTGGTTTGAGTGTGGGGTGGACGTAGGTCTGGAGGACCGAATCACCTTAAAAATCTTCTGTGTAGTGGTTTGTGTGTCTATTCTGATCTGCTAGATGTATGCTTAGGTTCAATCTGAATAATTTGTCTAGCGAGGAATTTATTTTCATCTTGGATATTTGGCATTGGTTCTGAAGAGTGTCAAATTCACTCAAGTCATCTGAGCTTCTAAGTTGCATTCGTTTGCTTGTTTGGGTTCAGTTAATAGAGTAAGTTTGCTTAGGAGCCTGCACTCTTGCAGCTCAACTATTTGGTCAAGAGAATCATTGTTCTCCTTATCTTATATAGCTTAACTAGTCGTGATTTCATATTGTGTCTAGTTATAGTTTTTAATTCGGAGTAATTTTTTAAAGGGGAGATTCATTCACCCCCCTTTGAATCCATAGCACCAGCTACAACAGGGTCTTATCTGCTCAAATTCTTCTAGTCCTCCCTCACGGGACTCGCTTTTGAATGGTACTTAAATTTCCCTGCTGGAGCTATCAAAGATTGGTCGGACATGCAATGGCAATTCCGGGAGCGGTTCCACGTCGCTGAAAGAGAAGTGACCGTGGCCGAGTAGAATGCTTCCGAGTAGAAGAACGATGAGACCCCTCTAGAATACATCAAAAGATGGCGAAACCTCAGAATGAGGTGCAAGCGCCCGCCACACCAGGAAGATGCCGTGCAAATTTATAAGCAATGCTTGAAGCAGGGAATCCTCGAGAAGATGATCGGTATTGAAATCAGGTCGTTCGACCGACTGAACAACATGGTGGTGGAGATCGAGGCCTTCCTCTCCAGTCACTCCCCTGCTCCAACTATTGCAAGATAAAAAGCCAGACCGGCTGATAGGCGGCCCGCGCCTGAAGAAGTTCACACCGTCGACTTCAAGGAGTTCGAGTAGCTAAAAGATAAAGAAAAGGGGGTTGCCAACCCTCCCTTTGCTGAGCCCGATGAACAACAAGAAGGCCCGTCCCTGCAGACCAAAATGAAGAAACTCTATTCCTTCCCCAAGGAGAGAACTTAGGCCAATTTGAATGGGCCACTAAATATAACAAGATTACTCTTCCAGAGTCGAAGAGGCCGGGAGACGCTAGAAGAAAAGATGATCCCCACTTTTGCCCGTATCACCAAATGATCGGGCATTCCATTGAAGACTCTTATCCCTTCAAGGATGCAATTGAAAGGCGGATCAAGAAAGGGGAGCTCAAAATGGGCGAATACAAAGTGGATCCTCCACATGCTCATGAACTCCCTGACCTAAAGAGAGTTGTCAACATGATATCTATATATTGTCAGTCACTCGAATAGGTGCCTGGAGGTCACACTGCTGAAGAAAAAGATGAAGAGGGATGCCTCGTGCCAGCAAGCACGGGTCAAGCTGAAGCCACTACTTCTTATCATGTTAATTGGTCCCCGAAGGACCAAAGGCATCTTCCACCGCCAAATGAAGAGACATGCTGCTATACCTCTCCTCCACCCGAGGACATGAGGACAAGAATTCCAACTGTTGGGGGACTAAATGCATCCAGTAATGATAATCGGGTGCCACCGGCCCCACCCGAAGTTGAGATGGGAGGCAGTATTCCCAGCTCCTGCCAACCCAATTTTTCTATGCCAGTAGTAGAGCTGTATCAAAAACTTCAAGAAGTTGAAGTGCTGAGAAGAGAATTAGGCAAGATGGGTTTATACCTAGCTATACCCAGGCAGGCCAGGTCATCATCTAAGGCTTTGCAGGGCGGTACTAAACCACTCGAAGCCTCATTGCAACTGGCAACACCCTGAATGACTCATAAATGGGAAGGGGGCACCCTCCCTCACCAGTTGCAGCACGCACCCTCCGTGCGTCCCTCAACTTCATGGGCATGCCAGGAGGCAATCGTTACGTCTCAGGTAATCCCACCATTAAACCCGCTCCCACAATCAGCCGGCTCGCATGAGAGTTTGCCAGCTCCAACAGCAATGAACAAGCTAACGACGGAACAAACCACTGAAATAAAGCTAGCTGAGGAGGAAGTCGCCGCAGTGCAATTATACATGGCCGAGCAAAAGGAGGGTGAGTCCTCCTCGGACTACATCCAACGCTGGAGAAACCTCCATGCGTGGTGCAGACATCCACCCAGCCGTAGGGATGCTATACAAATATGCAAACGCAAGATGAAGACGGATGCCGTACTAGGGGCAGTCGACATTGAGGTCAGGGCCTTCGACCAACTAAAAGACATCGCGACTGATGTTGAAGCCCTACTGGCAAAGCATTGCCCTGCTACTGCTGTCCCAATTCAAAAGAATAAGCCAACTGGAAAACGGCCGGCACAAGAAGAAATCTATGTTGCTGACTTTACAGCATTCGAGTGGCAAAGGCAAAAATCAAAAGAGGCGGCTGGCCCGTCTGCCACCGAGCCCGCTGAGCAAAAGTCCTCACTAAGGGAAAGAATGAAGAATCCATATTCCTTCCCGAAGGACAAAACTCAAACGGTGTTCGAGTGGGCCCACGAATACGACAAGCTCGTCCTCCGAAAACCCAAAAGGCCAAATAACCCCAGATGGAAAGATGATCCTCGGTTCTATCCTTATCACCAACAAACGGGTCTTTCCATTAAGGATTACTATATATTCAAAGACATTATTGAAGGCCTGATCCAGAGAGGCGAATTACAAATGGGTGAATATAAGGTGGACCCACCTCGCCCGCACTAGCTACCCATCTTTAAGTGAAGTCCCGCGATCAATGACACCCAAGAGGGGGGCGTGAATTGGGTGATTATAACTTTAAGCAAAATTTTACCTGATTTAAATGAATATGATGAAACATCAACTAGGACATTTAAATCTGTTTATCCACAGGTTAGATTTATCAAAATCTATCTCCACGATAGTTCTTGGTACTAGGCGGAGGTGTGAATCCACGAATTCTTCTCACGCAAAGTGTTGTTGTCCTGACAGGAATGATCTTGTCAATTCAAAGGCACCTTTTAATATACCTAAGATCTATTTAGTGAAAAGATCGATTATGTTAAATCTAAGTGATCAATCCAGAATGGCAATATGCACTAACAATCACATGGAATGGGGGTAGAAGAAATGAGCCAAACCACACAATTCAAACCATAATGCACGATGATTTTTAAGGTGGTTCGGATGCAACGTCGGCAACCTACGTCCACCCCTCACCAAAACGCGGTGAGGCTTCACTGCTGTAAACCAGCACGTAGATAAATCCCCAACACAGAGACACACTCCAACCACACACGCAGGGCGACGCATGCACACACACACACTGGGATGCGTCCCAACACACACACACACGGAGACGAAGTCCCCAACACGATCCGACAACTGGATCAACAACACACACACACACGCTGCGATAGATGCAGTACTCTACACACTAGAATAACCATATCTGGATAGATCCACACACACACATGCAGATCTATAAAGATCCACACACACACAATGATCTGAACTAGACAACCTCACACGACCACGGATCTGAATTGATCCACACACACACAAATGTTTGCAGATTACAAGAAACAAGACTTGAAGCTCTAAACACAAAGACAAATGAAACATAGTTGAGAAAACTACTGATTTAGGCTCCCCTTGAGTGTATGATGCAGATCTTGAACAAGGCTTCCTTCTTCACTTGAATGGAGATTAAATGGCTTCAGATAGTGCTTGAAGAGCTTGAGGATGGATGAAGAAATCTTCCACGAATTACTGTTCATGGAGCTATAGTAGTTCTTCCTTCCCTTGGCAGCTCTCCTTCAATCCTTCTTGTGATCCCCTTAGGTTTTCTTACCCTTAAGAAGTGTTTTTATATGTCTTGGGTTGGTCAAGGAACCTCCCCAGACATAGATCCATGAAGCCTGCCGGATTAGGAGGCTAAAGGACTGAAAAGTCCACAAAGGAAGCTTGAACACGTTGGCAAAAAATAAGGTCAAAGATGGCTGCATCGGGGGGTTCGGTCGACCGGAGGTAGGTGGTCGGTCGACCAAAATTTTATAGGTTTTGAAGATTTCGTTGCTGGGAAAATCGGTCGACCGGCCTTGGGTTAGCGGTCGACCGAAATCTACAAAACTCCATATTTCTAGGTGCTGGAAAATCAGGTCGACCGGACCAGTCTTCCAGGTCGTCTGAACTCAGGAAATCCTGCAAAACAACATAGTTCACTTCATGAAACATAGCCAAATATTGAAGACTTGTGCTTGCAAAGGAATGTCCAAATAATATGAGGTTGTTTGGACTTGATGGGGTATTTGTTAAGACATGATAAGTTTGAACATTGGCTTTGGTAAGAATGACCTTGAAACATGTTTAATGCTCGCTCTTGAAGATTATGCATGGAATGCATTCAGTATTATGCAAAAGACTCATGAAATCTCATTTTCAAAATGACTCTATGTGGAAATGCAAGGAACAAGTTCAACCCATTAAGAGCACATGAAGAGATATGCATGAGAAGCCTTTGAAAGCCTGAGTATCAGCTTCCAATCTATTGATCAAGGTTAAGTCAATAGATCCACCCACAAACAAATCCATATGTTCAAGCATTAAGAATATGATCTTGTCATTCATAAAGTTTGTTATCATCAAAAAGGGGGAGATTGTTGTATATGCCTTGTATATATTTTTGATGATAACTAAACTTTATGTTTGCTTGCACATGTTCTTGATGTCAGTGTGCACTCATGTTGTTGTTCAAATATGGTTGAGATGGCAAATGGCTTTTGAGGCATGCTCAAACATGTTGGTTCAATGCATTACTATATGGTCTTGATTCATGGTTGAAATTGTTAGTTTTCCAAGAGGTTTCATAGCTTTTAACTGTGAACAAAGTCTTTACGCATCTCATGATGTATTAACCTTGATTATCTTGAATTGTAGGATAAAACATCATGGTGGTCGCTTGGAAGGTAAAACAAACGTGTGGATAAGCACATTGCTATCTACAATCTAAAACAAGTGGTAAACCATGTCTACACTCTTCAAGAACCCTTGGTAAGGCTATGGCATTCTCAATTCTGGTAAAGCAAGTAAAGTCAACTTGCCTCCATGGGAAGTTGATTTGGTCTGATGTGAAAATGTTCTCTATGCTTGAACATTGGCTTTGGTGATAATGACCTTGAAACATGTTTAATACTCACTCTTGAAGATTATACATGGAATGCATTCAGTAGTACGCAAAAGACTCATGAAATCTCATTTTTAAAATGACTTTTCATGGAAATGCAAGGAACAAGTTCAACCCATTAAGAGCACATGAAGAGATATGAATGAGAAGCCTTTGAAAGCGTGAGTATCAGCTTCCAATCTATTGATCAAGGTTAAGTCAATAGATCCACCAACAAACAAATCCATATAATCAAGCATAGAGAACCTTTTCACATCAGACCAAATCAACTTCCCATGGAGGTAAGTCGACTTTACTTGCTTTACCAGAATTGAGAATACCATAGCCTTACCAAGGGTTCTTGAAGAGTGTAGACATAGTTTACCACTTGTTTTAGATTGTAGATAACAATGTGCTTATCCACACGTTTGTTTTACCTTCCAAGCGACCACCATGATGTTTTATCCTACAATTCAAGATAATCAAGGTTAATACATCATGAGATGCGTAAAGACTTTGTTCACAGTTAAAAGCTATGAAACCTCTTGGAAAACTAACAATTTCAACCAAGAATCAAGACCATATAGTAATGCATTGAACCAACATGTTTGAGCATGCCTCAAAAGCCATTTGCCATCTCAACCATATTTGAACAACAACATGAGTGCACACTGACATGAGGAATATGTGCAAGCAAGAACATGTGCAAGCAAACATAAAGTTTAGCTATCATAAAAAATATATGCAAGGCATATACAACAATCTCCCCCTTTTTGATGATGACAAACTTTATGACTGATAATATCATATTCTTCTCCCCTTTTGACATGATCAAAAAGTGGGAGGAAGGCAGTGAAGTTCAAATTTCTGCAAGCAGATTCATAAATCAATACGAACCCACTTTAGAAGTTCAAATGAGGTAATAGCAAGGCAAGGATATGGGGAACAAAAGACATGTTGATTCTTTGTGATTCCAATTGTTGATTATGGAGACAGAACAGTGTGTAGTCTTAAGAGTTGCAGACCAAGATTCACAAATCAAGATGATACCATTCAAAGCCAACACCCCATGTAGCGAGTGTAAAGAATTTGAAGTCTAAAACTTTAGAATTTTATTGATTTTCAGATTTTTTACATTTTCTTTTAAAATGTATGAAGCTAGATACATAAAAATGATGACATATGAAATGCACACAGTGTAACCAGACAGTTACGTATATATATACATGCAACATATCTCCCCCTTACTTATTTAAGAAGGGAATGGGTATAAGAAAGATGCATGAGAGTCATGACAATCGGAATGAACATGTGTAGCACATAGGAGATTGTGCAATCATATAGGAAATTCATGCAATTGCTGAAGCAGTCAATCAATTTTCTGAGTACATAATAAATCAAATTTCCATAAGTTTAAGTGAGTAACATGAAAAGTGATAGTTGCATTATGGATATTCAGATTTTCAAATCAACATAAGGAGATATTTTATAGACTGCATTTCAAGTTTGAGAATAGCGTATTGGAGGCTACGCTCTACCTCAATAATTTTTTTTACATCAAAATTTTCAATGATTTCACAAAGACAATCAAAATTTTTCTAAGAATGATCAGGTTCAGATAATTCCTTTTTACGCGACTAGACGTATGGAGCTCATGCCAGAATCCCCGATTACTCAGAATATTGAACCATTCACCCTTCATTTTAAACAGAGGTACTTTAGTCAACACTTTTCATAAATGAACCACATCACGTCTCAGGTGACGTGCATCCAATTTACTCAGTGAAGCTAAGCATTGCTCTGCCTTTTCTTTTCAAATCCTTTCTTCAAAAATTAGGCAGGTAGCTTTTTCATCAACTGCCTCTACAATATACATGCAGTAAGTTTAATATCCCTAGAGTGTTGAAAAGAAATTCATATATCCTCATCTTTAACACTCTTTTTCACATTTTGTGCTTGATGTGTGCGGATTTGATTTAACATGTATACCAAAAATATTATGAACACATAACAGTGCAGCTCCCCCTAAATAGATGCACTTAAAAAAAGTTTACTCCTCCTTAGTGTACGACAATTAACACTCCAGTGATGACTCAAATGCAGCATTATGTAGCAAGAAAAACATAAGGTCATAGAAGTTTCAAGGTTGGGGGTGAATAGCATATAGTAACATGCAAGCACACAATTTGGAAGATATGCAATGTGCAATGTAAAATGCAGAATGTATTATGAATGCAAAATTTTAGATTTCATTTGAACGTCCTAAATGCAATGCAAGCCATCACCTATATGAAAATGCAATGCTAGATGCATTATGACAGAACTTACAAGAAAACATTCAGATTTGAAAGATGAGCATGGGACATTTTTCAACACATGAGCTTTATATACAAGGGTGCAGAAATCATTTGAAGCAAGTAATGCAATCCATTTATTTTCAAAAATTATTCAAGAGCAGATTTTCAATCACTTTTCAAAAGTTTTGAAGACATCCACAAGCCATTCAGGAATTGACATTTCCATTGCATGACTTTTCACATCATTAAGGATCAACTTCAGAAAATTTGAAGTAATTCATCATAAACATGTTGCATGTTACAATTGGAGATCACCCAGTCAATAGAAAATGAAACAGCATTCATTTCAAGTTGTTTAGCTAGCAAGACTCCCCCTTGATAAATACATGAATTTCAAAATAATTCAGTGAAAGTGCAATGTGTTCTCTTATGACATGGGACTAGCTAACAAAGGAGCATAGAATAGTATCAGAAAAATTCATTCAAGGCCAATCATTCAATTTCTTCGAGTTCTGGTACGAGGTGGAGAACTTTGGTCCAAAAACCAACTCACGCATAGTGAGAGTTTTCAGGTGGACGTAATCCACCTTTTCACTACCCAGTATTTGATATACCAGAAATGCAGTTAAGTTCAAATTAGCCATTGAACATACAGTTCCAATACAGAATTGTTCAAAAACAGATTTAGACATCTTCACCACATGAGACATTATTAATAGTTCAAGAGATGATATCGTTTACATAAGCCTATACCACTAGCATGTCTTTACCTGAATTTCTTGTGAATGGTGTGTAATCAACCTTACCTCTCGTGAGTCAATTTTCAGGTAAGAATGAGATGAGCCTCTCATACCCTACCCTTGGTGCTTGCTTTAGTCCGTACAAGACCTCATGCTGCATGTACACATGTTGTGGATGTTTTGGATCCTGGAGGTTGTTTTACAAGAACATCTTCTTGATGTTCCCATTAAGAGTGGCAGATTTAACATCCATCTATCTCTTGGTAGCAATTTGGGGAAATCTCATCATCTTCATGCTCGCAAGATGCTCCTTCAATTGATTCAAATATACCCATAGCTGGTCCAACATGACTTGGATTCTTGGGAGTGTGATTTGCATCCAAAGTTGAAATGATTTAATTTGTTAGCTTCGATTCAGATTTAACAAAAATAACATGGAGATATCCTTTAACAACTGAAGTCCCCTTCTAAACATTCTAAAAGCTCTTAGACTTAAATGCATAACTTAGGAATGAGTCTAGGCACTAAGTTCAGATGACTAGTTTGGCAACTCCCCCTTAATATGTACAAGAATGTTAAATGTTCAGTGATATTTTAATGCCATATACATCCTTTAAGTAATTGTCTCATAGTACCGGGCGGAAAACTTAGATTCGAAGATCACCTCACACGTGGTGATAGTTTTCAGACATGCTTAACCTGCCCTTCCATATGTCACCATTTGATATACTATGTAGTCATGGATGTGATGAAGGCAGGAGGATTGCAATGCATTATGACATGAATTCACAATATTCAACTTTTGCATGACAGAATGTGAGGGTATATGTAAACTCAATGTATGAAGTGAAATTTGATTTAAAAATTTTCAAGCTCCCCTTCAACTAGATGCTATCTGATAGGTGATATGCACAAAGATATGCATACAACTATGGATGGAATGCATGTACAGACATATTCATTAGCACATAAGATTCAGCACAAAGCAAAATAAGACATACCACATTTTCTAGAGAAGTGAGAGGGATATCACCTGAGCATTCGATTTCAGTTTTTGGATTTTCTTTTAACCTGACTTATGCCGCTTGGCCCGTGTGCCTTACCTTCTTAACTGAAGATATATTTCATGTTTTTATATTTCCAAGACACACCTGCAAAATAAATTTCTCACTTTGCATTCTTAGGTACCCAAACCATATTGGGTCCTTGTGGGTTAGGAGCACTCTTGGCACTTGGCTTCCACTTATTGACAACATTCAATTCATCGTTTTTCTTCAGAAAATAAGCATTCATGTTATGCCCAGATTTTCCACAGTAATGACAACATGACTTTGAAACCTTAAAAGCATGAAGATTATTTGAAGCATGTGACATCACATTCCTTCTTCTCATTTGCTTGACAATTTTGTATGTGTTGGCATGATGTGTTGAGTAAAAACTTATGTTCTTGATTATTTATGGATTAACAGGTTTACTGAAGGCAAACTTATCATCATGCTTTATCACGAAACAATCATTCAACTTGTGACCTACTTTACCACAGTAGTCACAATTGACATATGACATGAGAGAGTTTTTATTCAGATTAGTAGCATGCTTCCATGTGGATGAAGAAACATTATTTTGGCCAGCTTAAAAATTCATTTTCTTCATCAGTAGCCAGCAGTGTGAAGTTGGATGACCTCTTTTACCACAGTGATTGCAATGCATGAAAGGTTTTGTGGTAAACGATTGCTTTAAATTTTTGAAGCCAGTTATGTTCCTGCAACTTTTCAAATCATCATTTTTCATAATGAAACAATCATGCATCATGTGTCCATGTTTTTCACAGTAGAGGCAATAAACATTTCTTTTCTCAAGTGCATGGGGTTTTACATGAATGTTTCTAGCATGCACATTTGGGACATTCACACTGTTTTTCAATTTTTGCTTAGTTCTTGGCATAGTGTGTTGCTGGGAGTTAGATTTTGAGGTGCTGGGTGTACATGTGCTATGAACAAATGAAGTGTGTAACTTACTTTCAAATTTGTTTTTGTTCACAAGATTAAATCTCAGCCCTTCTCTTTGAAAGTTCACTTTCATCCCTAACAATTTATCCAGGTTTTCTTGACCATCCACGAATCTAGACAGTGAATTTTGTAAGTCCTAGATTTCACTTTCTAAAGATGTGATGTGTAGCTGAGTGTTGGCGAGTTCTTCTTCACAAGTAGGAAGACTGACATTCAACACATCATTGATTTTCCTAAGACAATCAACTTCTTGTTTTATTTCATCCACATCTTCACACTCATCCAAAACCACAGATTTTCCTTTTTCTAAAACTAACAATCTTTCAGAAATGGCCGTGTTCAATTCCTTCAATTTCTCATTTTCTTTTACAAGCTTTTTATCATGAACAACTTCATTTTGACCATTGTCCATTGAACTTATTTTCTCTCTCAGCTCTTTATTTTCATTTCTCAAGGAGGAAATTTGATCTTTATGAAATTCAATGTCGAAGACATGAGCCTCAATCAATTCCTCTAAATGTGAGTGTTTTTTACAGGAGGAATCACAGTTATTTTGTTCAACATTATTTTTCAATTTTTTATTTTAAAATTTTAGCTTCTTATATTTATTTACAAGCTCATCGTATGCAACCAATAGATCATCAAGAGATATATTTTTAGAATCTAAATTTACCTTCCAGGGTGATCCATTCTGTTGATCACTACCGTGATCACTAGTGCCTACCATAACACATTTGCCCTCATTCTCTTCATGGAAGCCTGCTAAGCCATCCAGCACGTCCTTTGCGGAGATGCAGCTGAAGACAAAGGGAAAACTATTAGAATTAACTGCAACAGTAAGCAAGTTTAGAACTAAGCAATTTTGATCATGTTTATACTCATAATCTGCAGTCCAGACTGATATGTCTTTAGGCAACTCATAAGGACCATGTGAGATAAGCTTCCATAGCTTAGGGTCATATGAGTTGACAAGACTGCACATTCTTCCTAACCACAAATCAAAGTTAGAACCATCAAACACCAGTGGAGAATTCAAGGTGTACATTTTGGTAGTCATTGATATGGATCTCTCTAGATTGTTAAATCTATGAAAAATCGAGCCTTGGCTCTAAAACCAATTGAAGTTCCACGATCAATGACACCCAAGAGGGTGGGGGTGAATTGGGTGATTATAACTTTAAGTGAATGTTTAACTGATTTAAATGAATATGATGAAACATCAACTAGGACATTCAAATCTGTTTATCCACAGGTTAGATTTATCAAAATATATCTCCACGATAGTTTATGGTACTAGGCGGAGGTGTGAATCCAGGAATTCTTCTCACACAAAGTGTTGTTGTCCTGACAGGAATGATCGTGTCAATTCAAAGGCACCTTTTGATATACCCAAGATCTATTTACTGAAAAGATCGATTATGTGAAATCTAAGTGATCAATCCGAAATGGCAATATGCACTAACAATCACATGGAATGGGGGTAGAAGAAATGAGCCAAACCATACAATTCAAACCACAATGCACGATGATTTTTAAAGTGGTTCGGATGCAACGACGGCAACCTACGTCCACCCCTCACCAAAACCCGGTGAGGCTTTACTGCTGTAAACCAGCATGGGGATAAATCCCCAACACGGAGACACACTCCAACAACACACGCAGGGTGACGCCTGCACACACATACATGGGGACGCGCCCCAACACACACACGATCCACACATACACTTGCAGATCTACGAAGATCTACACACACACAAGGATCTGAACTAGACAACCTCACACTACCACGGATCTGAATCGATCCACACACACACAAATATTTGCAGATTATAAGGAGTAGGACTTGAAGCTCAAAACACAAAGACAAATGAAACACAGTTGAGAAAACTCCTGATTTAGGCTCCCCTTGAGTGTATGATGCAGATCTTGAGCAAGGCTTCCTTCTTCACTTGAATGGAGATTAATGGCTTCAGATAGGGCTTGAGGATGGACGAAGAAATCTTCCATGAATTACTGTTCACGGAGCTACAATAGTTCTTCCTTCCCTTGGCAGCTCTCCTTCAATCCTTCTTGTGATCCCCTTAGGGTTTCTTACCCTTAAGAACTATTTTTATATGTCTTGGGTTGGTCAAGGAACCTCCCCAGACATAGATCAACGAAGCCTGCCGGATTAGGAGGCTAAATGACTGAAAAGGCCACTAAGGAAGCTTGAACACGTTGGTGAAAAACAAGGTCAAAGATGGCTGCATCAGGAGGTTCGGTCGACCGGAGGTAGGCGGTCGGTCGACCAGAATTTTATAGGTTTTGATGATTTCATTACTGGAAAGATCGGTCGACCGGCCATGGGTTGGCAGTCGACAGAAATCTGTAAAACTCCAGATTTCTAGGTGCTGGTAAATCAGGTCCACCTGACCAGTCTTCCAGGTCGACCGAACTCTGGAAATCCTGCAAAACAACATATTTCAGTTCATGAAACATATCTAAATATTGAAGGCTTGTGCTTGCAATGGAATGTCCAAATAATATGAGGTTGTTTGGACTTGATGGGGTATTTGTTAAGACATGATAAGTTTGAACATTGGCTTTGGTGAGAATGACCTTGAAACATGTTTAATGCTCGCTCTTGAAGATTATGCATGGATTGCATTCAGTATTATGCAAATGACTCATGAAATCTCATTTCAAAATGACTCCTTGTGGAAATGCAAGGAACAAGTTCAACCCATTAAGAGCACATGAAGAGATATGCATGAGAAGCCTTTGAAAGCCTGAGTATCAGCTTCCAATCTATTAATCAGGGTTAAGTCAATAGATCCACCAACAAACAAATCCATATGTTCAAGCATAGAGAACCTTTTCACATCAGACCAAATCAACTTCCCATGGAGGCAACTAGACTTTACTTGCTTTACCAGAATTGAGAATGCCATAGCCTTACCAAGGGTTCTTGAAGAGTGTAGACATGGTTTACCACTTATTTTAGATTGTAGATAGCAATGTGCTTATCCACATGTTTGTTTTACCTTCCAAGCAACCACCATGATGTTTTATCCTACAATTCAATATAGTCAAGGTTAATACATCATGAGATGCATAAAGACTTTGTTCATAGTTAAAAGCTATGAAACCTCTTGGAAAACCAACAATTTCAACCAAGAATCAAGACCATATAGCAATGCATTGAACCAACATGTTTGAGCCTGCCTCAAAAGCCATTTGCCATCTCAACCATATTTGAACAACAGCATGAGTGCACACTGACATCAGGAATATGTGCAAGCAAACATAAAGTTTAGTTATCATCAAAAACATATGCAAGGCATATACAACATTAAGTTGTCGGCCAACATGGCCTCACTGTACCAACTAGAACAACACATGCTCTAAAGGGCATTTCAAGCCCCTAAAGCCATGGCAGGAAGCCAGGAAAAAAAATACAAATTACAGATGGTGCTCCATTCTGGGGGCAAATGTTGAAAATAAAGGCTGAAGACAAAAACAAGAGCTATTGCTCCACTTTGTCAGTCGACTTCACTCGAGCCGACCAATTCAAACAAAGTCAGCCGTACTCAGGGCCGATAGCTAGATGACGAAGCTGTGGAGAGAAATCTATGATAAATGATTTCTCTGGAAGAAAAGATCCAGCATGATGCAACCGCTGCTTTGCGCACGGTAAAGGGCACTCATAACACTCTTCCAGGAAGGGGGTGCTCCCGCCCGCCGCAATCCCTCATGCCAGATCGGAGAGGGGGGAGATGCTGATGTAACACAATAAAAAGAAAATGAGAATATAAGCCCATCGAAGGCCGGGCAATTACAGACTTCTGTACAGCATATATGTCGCTTAAAAGTTTCCCTCTGATCACAGACCTACCCAAATGAGGAAGTTCCACTCTCCCCATATCCGGCCAAAGCCTGCCGTTGTACCCAAACAATTTCTCAACAAAATATTAAAGGATAAGAGTTTGGGAATTTCCCCGAAAACCTTTAAGGCATGGACTACCCAGCCTCTCCTACAACTTGCTCGGCCCAACTAAGGGTCCCAACCAGTTAGCCGCGGCATACGGTGACATCAACAATTGATTGGGATTGCTCCCGATGACTCGGTGGCAGGTCTTTCCCGCATTCTACACAGCCACCCGGGCTAACCCGGGGACGCCCCGACTACAAGCCATGCTGTTGCATCCCCTAGTTGGTGTTTGGTTTCAATGATATCAAAACGATTGTGTTTGTGTGTGTATGTGTTTCATTAAGCAACATGTTTTATATCTTGATTTGATGAGTTGAAAGATGGAGTCAATGTTCACTCTTGAAAGTCATGTGAACCATTGGTGTTTAAGAAGCTAATATTATATTTATGTTGGTTTGTAGGAACACAAATTCATGGCTCATACTTGGAATCTAAAGGAGTGCATAAATGAACATCTTATTAAAAAATGGAGTTGACTCACTCATTATATTTGGTATAATTGTTAACACTTGTGTGATGAAGCATTTTGTTGTTGAAGAATTGGTTGTCTTGTGATTGAATGGTTGAGCTCCCATGTCATTATATTTGGTTGATTTAGAGATCTGTGTTTATCATAACAAAACCTTGTCATTTGGTGGAATGTGCTTTTGTTGATTGATTTGAGAAGCCAAATACTTGGTTGAGTTAGTTCAACGATGTATTTTTATGTGAATTGGTTCAAAGAGTTAATGCTTGGTTCATGAGTTTTCATTATCATCTAACCTCTTGGTTTATCATTTTTTTACAGGTTAAAGGATGACTTTTAAACCCTCCCATGTCAAGTGGATGATGGTAACATCTAACCATTTTTATGCTAAGTTCCGGGTTGTTTTCATGAACATCTTTCATGAGGTTGCATTGCATTGGAAGTGTTTTATGCATCTTTAAAATGAGATTTTTGGGTTTTTACAATGTGCTTAATCTATTCTCATAAATCTTGTTGAAATGTGGTTTAAATGGTCTTAATACTTTGTTGAATTCATGGTAATTAATTCTTGATTTTTGGGAATTTTTCTGGGGCTTAAATGGGGCTAAAAATGGACTTTTCCATCATTTTCCTGCAAGGGTCGACCCCTGGGGTCGGCCCTCAGTGTTTCTATGAAGACAGAAACCATTTTATTGAACCCTACCTGCAGGGGTCGACCCCTGGGGTTGACCCATAGCAAGGGTCGACCCCAAGGGTCGACTCTTGGTGTTGCCATTTTCTTTTCGGCCCGGTTGCCCCTGATTGCACGAGGGTCGACCCTTTCCGATCGGGGTTTGTGAACAAATCCGGAACCCACTCTAAACCCTTCCAAACTTTACCATACTAACCCCCATAGGTTACTAAGCATATGGAGGTGTCTTTAAGGCATTGTGGGAGGGTTTTACGTGTCTTTTGGGCACTATACCTTGCATATAAATATGAGTTACGAATTTGTGGATGAAGAACCCTAATGCTCATTTGTTCTTTCTTGTAGGTGAAGAAAAGGGGGAAAACAAGGTGGAGCTCTTTCAAGGTGGTTATCATCTACATCCATGAAGATTTGGAGCTCGTGGTAGAAGAAGAAAAGAAGCGTCTCGAAGAGAGGAACAAGAGAAGGTCGAAATCACCATCATCTGACAACGAACCAAGAGGAACCAGAAGAATCAAAGAAGGGGGAGCTCTCTACATGCTATATCTTCTTCATTTCAGTCTTTAGATTTTGTTTGGGATTCATTGTATCTATTTGTCTAGGCTTCATACATTTTTGAAGGAATATTGTGTGTGGGGGTTCGGAGAAAGGGTTCTCTGAGTGTTTGTGTTGACGCATGTGCGTCGTGTGGTACGGAGCTTATCCACGTGTGTGCTTGGGCATATTATGGGGTGTGTTCCCCGTGTGTGGTTGGGAGTTTACTCCCGTGTGGTTGCGTAGGCGTCACCCTACGCATGTGTGTTGGAGTTTTACTCCGTGTGTGTGTGGGGATTTATCCCCGTGTGTGTGTTGGAGCGTCGTCTCCGTGTTGGGGATTTATCCCCGAGTGAAGCCTCACCGAGTTTGGTGAGGGGTGGACGTAGGGAGCCCGTCGTGGTCCCGAACCACCTTAAAAATTCTGTGTCTTGTGGTTTGTCTTTGTGGAAGCATGCTTAATTGTTTATATTGGTTGAATGTTTGTGTGTGAACGGTGAGATTGAGAGAACTAAGTTTACCTTGCTTAGTCTAATTTCTTCAATCTCGTTCAAAGTTGTAAATTCCATTGTGTTGGTTTTAATTTACCATCGATCGTGGGGGACAATTCTACCCCCCTTCTTATCTACTCGGCTTCCCGGGGACCAACAATTAGTATCAGAGCCACGGCTCTATCTTCTAGAGTCTAAAGACCTTTAGAGTGATCCCTCGGCGAGTTTCATTTAGCAACATGTCTAGGTTTACTCTTCCTTCTCGTTATGATGGAAATAATTACATTTTTTGGAAAAATAGCATGTGTGCTTATCTTTGTTTTAATGAACATGAAATCTAGAAAGTCATATGTGATGGTCCACATAAACTCCCATCAAATGAAGCTAAGTGGAATGACAAGCATGTGAAGAAAAATGAAATTAATCTTCATGCTTTGAATGTTTTAAGGAATTGTGTAGAATCTAATATTCTATCTCAAATTTCTTCGTACAGGTCAGCAAGAGATTTGTGGGATCAACTGGCAAAGTATGAAGCCAATGAAAAGACTTCACAAGTCGGCTCAAGCTTCATGGACAATGATGAAGAAACCAAAGAAAGCTCGGAGGTAGAATCCGAAGGTGAGGAAATTTCCTTTGAAGAGCTAATGGAACTTTTTGAGGAATTGTTAGGTAGATATAAAAAGGTCAAATCTGAAAATAAGAAACTGACAAAGAGAATTGAAGATGTTATGAATTCCTCTGCTTCATGTGAAAATGTGCATGCTAACTTTTCATGTGAAAATTGTAAAACATTGGAAAAGAAAATTAAAAATATAAAGATCAAAATGAATCTCTTGAATCCAAAGTTGAATTACTTTCAGATGAGAACTCTTGCTTGAATGAAGATGTCAAAATGGCCAGAAAATATAATACATCTCTTCAAATTGAACATGAATGTGATGAATTGAGGGAACAAAATAAATTCTTGATATCTCAAATCTCTTTGCTTGAGAAAAATGAAGAATGCTTGAGAAGTAAGCTAGCATCTTTGTCTGACGATGATAAAATATTTGAAAATTTTCTTGATTCTGAAATTGATAGCAAGAGCATCGTGAATGAAAATGAAAAACTTAAAAAGGAAAAAGGTGCTATGTTGATTCAGATTTCCTTACTTGAAGGTAGTTTGAAATGTCTTGAAAAACATGAAAAAGAGATTTCCTTGTTGAAATGTGAGAATGAGCAATTGCTTGTAAAGAGTTCAAAGCATGTTAAAATTGAAAAGGCTCTGGAAAAGCTTGCTGAAAAACTTCACTGCACAAATCTGGAAAATAAAAATCTCATGCAAGAAAATAAAAAACTCACATCAAAGAATTGTTTGCTTGACGATAAAATCCTTGCATGTGAAAAAGAGATCAACAACTTGAAGCTTGATTTGTCTAGATTTGTCAAAGGGAAGGAGAACTTAGACATATTGCTAGGTGTTAAAGTGAACTTTTAAAAAGAGGGTCTTAGTTACATCTTGGTCAACAAAAAATCTTTTGAATCAAAAATGAAAACCTCTTTTGTTCATGCCTCTGACATTCCTAGCACCTCCAAAACACCTCATCCCGTTGCTCAAGTGAAAATCTCTGAAAATAGTTTTGATATAAAGAAAAATCTCAACAAAAAGCCTGCCATGTCAAATAGTTTTCAAAAATCAAAGTTGAATGTTGAATGCTTCTATTGTGGCATGTTTGGTCATGAAATGAATGATTGTGTTATCTTGAAAATGGATGATCAAAATACATGCAAAGATAAATCTTCCTTCAAAAGAAATAAAAATGTCTCATGTTTTTATTGTCACAAACTTGGCCATGTCATAGATGATTGCTTTGTAAAATATAATGATGATTATCGTGCCATGAATGCTAAGTTTAACTTTCAAGGAAAATTCAGAAATGAACATGCTTCCCATGCTAAAATGTTTGCATCCTATAAGAAAAATTCATTATCGAACACTCATGCAAACAATGGAAAGTCATTCTGTAGACCCGCATCTTCTTGTTGCTTTCACTGTGAGAAATACGGTAATGTCATGAATGAATGTTAATTTTTAAAAACTAAAATTTTCAATGTTTCTAGAATGAATGCTAGGTTTGATTTTGTTAGACCTAAGAATTTTGGAAATAGAAGAAAGATTGTTTTTGAAAACTCTCTTGATCATGTTAAAAGAAAATATTTTGCCAAAGTTATCATTCCTCAATACTTTTATTGTGAAAACCATGGACATGTCATTGAGGGTTGCAGGATCATGAAAAATGATGATATGGTGGCAATGGAAATGACAAAGAAAACTTTTGGAAGAAGTGCTTCTAACATCCAAGGACCCGAAAAGGCTTGGGTGCTAAAATCTGACAAATGAGTCGGTTGTGGTGAAGGTGTGCCTTGAGGTAAATAAAGAATGAAAGGGGTTCCAATAAAATGGAACAAGACACACTCATAAGGTAAAACCCCAACTTTGCTTCTATTTGCCAAATTGGTGATTTTGATGCCTTCTACTTATATTGTTTTTCTATGGTTTTCATATAATGATTGAATTACATTTCTTTACAAGTCATACAAGCGTTCAATTGATGAATATTTGGTATATCAGATGGTGATATGTGAAATGACAGATTAGATCTGTCAGGAAGCTACCACTATGCGTGAGTTAATCCTCGGATCAAAGCTCTCTACCTTGTACCAAATTCAGAAATTGAATTATTTGAATTATGAGGAATCATGTGTTTTGAATGAAATGAATTTGCCTTTGATTTGTATAGCTTTTCATTTCAATCTGAAAAACATTTTTGCTTCATCAAGGCAAAATTTCTGAACTGTGGAAGTGATTGTTCAAATGCAACGATTGATATTGAATGATGACCATGGCTAAGCTTAAAGCTCATTGACCTTGTGTGGTTGCTTTGCATGAATGACAAGTTGCTTGATTTGTTCAAACTAAAAATTTGTCTCATGCAATGTTATCTTTGAATGATCATGGTTAAGCATTTGGGTTCTAAGGGACATGGCTTTTCATGATGAAATTTGAAATAAAATGCTCATGATTCAGTGCCAAGTTCATTGAAAATCCATCTCATGCATTCACTTGATTCATGCTTTTCTTAATTGCTCAAGTCATTGCAAAAACTGAAAACTTGCATAAAAAGAATGCATTGACATTTTTGCATATCATTCATAGATCCTTACATATCACTGTGAATATGAGTCTCATGCATACCTTGATTCATGAATGCTTGTATGAATGTTTCCATGAATCCTTGCATGCGTATATGTATTTTTCTTATAAAATCCTTCTTGGAAAATTCTAAAGCCTCATCTCCTTGCTAAATAAAAATGCAGTGATTTTATTCATATGTGATACATGTCATATATTAAGAGGGATGATTTGATTCCGACCGTTCATACATTTAGGGGGAGTCATAGCCATGTTGTGTCACATTTATTTTATACATGCAAAATAAAAATTTACCCTCACACTCTTGCACATAATGAATTAAATGACTTTTATTGATAAGGATTTTAGAAATTTCTTCCAACACTTTAAAGGGAACTTGAATCTCTACATGGACATTAAAGAGTAATCGTGAGGAAAAAGCTGCCTACCCTACAAAAATTCAATAAGTGGAACATGGATCCGAGTAACTAGGAATCTCTCCTGAAAAATAAAGGAGAAAACTCGTGTCAAAAGGAGAAACAAATTCATATGTGTGACGAATTCAAGTAGCCTGGAATCCCCATTGCGACACATAAGGAAACTCGCGCCAAAAGGTGAAGTCCATTAAAAGAAACAAAATAGGAGTTGTGCGAAGCTACTGATAGTCAAGAATCTAAAGTGAAAGTGTAGAGAGGAGATTACCTTCTAGTGTTCTTCAGAAAATCTAAAAATCCATATGTTTTGAAGCTCATTAGCCTGTGCCTCACATTTCACATGGTCATTTTTGTGATGTATGTATTTTATGAATTTGCCTACATTCATGGTTTATGTAGTACTTCTAGTTGTGTATGCACAAATCTCTTAGTTATGCTTCATATCTTACATTCTCGAATTTGAATCACATGCTCTTTTCTTAACCCGTACCTCATTTTTGGGGAGTTACTATATGTACTATTTGTGTGCATGATTGATGTGCTTGTGTGCTTGCATGTTCATGCACTCCCCTTTGGTCTAATTCTGAGCATAAACCTTGTATTTGTAGGATGGAAGTCATATTGTGCATAGCTTCATATCTTGCATGATTAGCATTCACATAGTGCGCATTCATTGCATTTGAAAGATGAAGCTCATCGTGTGCATATTTATATATTTGGCATTCTCAACATGCATATAGTTCATACATGATATCATCTTGAACAATTCATACTTTCTAACAATTGGTATAGTTCATTTTGAAATGCTTCCTTTTGAACACATCGTGTTGCATAAATGATTAAAAGAGTTCTTCTAACTTTTGGTATCATATCTTTGGGGCCAACTCTTCGAGAATTGAAATTGTAAATCTTTGGGGCTTTAATTTGAACAACATTTGGTATCATATTTTTTGACCTTTGATTAGCATCACTTGGTATTTGCATTGGTATCATATCTTTTGGCCTAACACATTCATATCATGTCACATAACCCCATGTCTTTTTATAGATGACAAAAAGGGGGAGAATGTTTGTGTGTTGATGTTATTTTGGGAGGAATTGGAGAATTGGTGTATGTGCTCAATGTTGATCTTAATGCCTAAAGTCTGATCTCTCATAAAGATGTTTGCAAATCTGTATTATCACACACATCGTTTTGTCATCATCAAAAATGGGGAGATTGTTACATCCCCAAGTTGGTGTTTAGTTTCAATGATATCAAAACGATTGTGTTTGTGTGTGTATGTGTTTCATTGAGCAACATGTTTTATATCTTGATTTGATGAGTTGAAAGATGGATTCAATGTTCACTCTTCAAAGTCGTGGTCCCGAACCACCTTAAAAATTCTGTGTCTTGTGGTTTACCTTTGTGGATGCATGTTTAATTGTTTATATTGATTGAATGTTCATGTGTGAATGGTGAGATTGGGAGAATTAAGTTTACCTTGCTTAGTCTTATTTCTTCAATCTCGTTCAAAGTTGTAAATTCCGTTGTGTTAGTTTTAATTTACCATCGATCGTGGGGGATAATTCAACCCCCCTTCTTATCTACTCGGCTTCCCGGGGACCAACACATGCCACGCGGCACGCAGCAAACAAGGCCGGGGCCTACCCCGAGACACCTTCTCCCAGCCCTCCAAGGTCAAAGGAAGACTCATCTTAGTCAACCACAGGCATTGGAGGCCCACAGCACGTGTATATGGCTCGCACACGGGTGTTGGCCATTTCCCCGAACACCCTGTGGGCGCATATGTCCCAGCCCTTCTACAACAAACTGTGGGTCAACCCACGGCTCCAGCACACCAGTCATGTTCTACAACAATCCCCTAGCAAGTCGGGACTACTCCTTGTGGATTTGTTTTAATTATATTCCTATCCCGCCCCCTTTAAATTAATACATGCATAAACATGTGAATTAAAGACAAGGGGGATGAAAGGATGAGAAATACTAACCGTGATCGCCACCAAGATTCCAACAACGCCAAAGGATGAAGAAAGGAGAGGAACGGCGACGTGTACCTTGGAACTTAAAGACTTGATCGCGCTTGAAACGGGGTGCGGGGAACTTTGTGGGATCAAACCTCCTCGTCTTCCAGCCAGCTAGAAGAAAAGGCCCTCACGTCCATATCATGCTCTCCTACAAAACAAAGATTAAAACACAAAGGCAAAAATCCATTAGATCATAAAGTGTAGTATCAATCCCGGAGTGATAAAATAGGGGTAGAAATTGAGGGCAAACTCACCGGGGGGAGGTTTTTATCCCCTGTGGAAGGGTGGAAAAGATAGGTGTGTGTGTTGTGCATGCATGAGATTTGAAGTCACGAGATTTGATTGAGAGAATAGAGAGAAATCATTGATGCAAAACAGGGAAAAATGCATGTGTAGCAGAAAAGTGTAGAAAATTGTGATGATTTATGATTTTGAGACGAGGAGAACTAAGCGTATAGACAACCAAATTAAGCCCAGAAGGATGGAATTGAAAGCTAATACTTCCCTATTCAAGCCAGAGTCGAAGTTGTGAGTTGGAGTTGCAGCATGGCTTCGCCCCACGTCCGAAAAGAGCCCTCCTTTGCAACTTCGAACTCAGCAGTTTATATAGAGGTTATAGAAAAACCTAGAAAGTTCTCCCAAGATTTTAGGAGATAGAGTCCACCAAAATTCGTGTTCTATGGATCAATCTCAAGATAATACAAAGGATAAGAAGTAGGAACAAGTGGGACTCAATTTGGTGGAAGGATCTGGAAGATATGGCTTCTAGAAGGGAGCCCCAGTGCTTAATCTATAGAATTTGTTTTGTAGCAGGACACCTAAACCCCCAACTTTCATCCACGTTTTTGAGCAAGATAGCCAATGAAAATCTAAGATCTATGGACCAAATTAAAGATAATATAAAGGAGAAACTATAGGAACAAACGGTGCTCAATTCGGAGTAGAATTCAAGAAGTTATGGGCTCTGCAAGGGGGCCATGGCGCATAGAAACGGAGCAGAGTCCAGCACGAATTGGCCTCTCGGTTGGTGTAACGGTCTATCGTAAGACCGTTAGAGTCTCTAGCGGCCTAGGGTGGGACCGCCACGCTCTAGGGGTCGAACGGGATGATTTCAGGCAAGTTTGGGTGTAACGGTCTATTAATAGACCGTCACTTGGGCTGTGACGGTCTTACGATAGACCTTCACATGGTCTCTGACGGTCTACTAATAGACCTTCACACCGATGAAGGAACATTCTGGGTAGACAGCGCACGATTTTAGTAATTGAAGTGTATCTCTCAAAAGAGGTAGAACTAGTGAATGTTGTTGAAGAAGAAATTGTAGATAACTGAAATAGAAACAACTTTCATTAGGAGAGAAAAATGAGAAAATGATCATAAGAAGGAGAAAATGGGGCTAGAATAGATAGAAAGAATTCTGGGACTTAGGTGAGCAGCATAGCACCCCAGAAAAGTGCAAATAACTCACAATCGGGGCGAAACTGGCTAACGGCGTAGAAGAAGAAGTTGTAGATCTCGAAATATTGAACAACGTTGGTGAAGGGAACATTTTCAATAGAAGAATGGAAGAGGGTGAAAAAGAACCACTTTCACGACCGTGTAGTGAGAGAGAGCCGAATGCTTGATGGAAGCTGGCCTAAATGGGCCGTAAGTCGACTTAGAAGCCGGAAGTTGATAAGATAAGCTCCAGAGACTCTAAGAAATCATGATCTCTAGGGCTCAAAGAGAATGGAACAATAAAAATTGGCTCGAAATCCATCCAAGGAAGGCTCCAAAATAGTTGGTAATTCGGGACATCAAAAATGATGAATAAGAGAAATGACGCAACTTGTAGGCTAAAAACGGGTGTCAACAGATGCCCCTCCTTGATGTCCGCTTTGCAAGAGAACGATCAAAAGCGACGTGGAGGTGAAATGAAAGGAAGATGGAGAGAAAGCGACAGCGACGTGAAATGGAGATGACGCGGAGATAAGCGGAAAGAATTGATAAGCAGGCATCAAGGCAAAAAGACACCCGTCACAACCAACAAGCGACATGAATTCTCCCGAAAATGCCGAACTAACCACCATGAATGATTGACAAGAATGAGGCATGTCTGTAGAACTAACTAAGGGAGGAAAGGAAACACGAACAACCACATCGGGGACACAATCCATGGACAATGAGTGGGTCGGCAGGAAACACAGCATAGGAGCTGGAAAAGGAGAGATAAGACTGAGATAAAATCCAGACAGGAATCACGCTGGCCAACCAGACCAAGAGGGAAGATCAGAGAAATCGTTCAAATTCGGAGTGGAATGAGGAATCTCTTATCTATGAGAAAGGTAGCACAATCAACCATTGCTGAAGAGAAAACCTTGAGAGAATTTTGAGATGTGAGTGTTCAAAATGTCATGATGCATGTTGGGCTAAAATAAAGAAATCATCAAAACGAATGCAAAGAAAGATAAAATAGAAAGTACTCAAGGATAATATTGCTAGATTAAGCCAAGACGGGGTCAAGAGTCTTCTTGCAACCACGACGTGCGAGACAGAGTCTATCGTCTCCCACCCGACTCAACCGAGCGGCCTATCCAACGATTAACCGTATGCTCCTAGATCATCATCATTTTTGTTAAAGGGGAACATCATATCCTAGAACACATGGCCAACCAGCCGATCCTTGAGAGGCTATAATAATGTAGATACCATATAGTAATGTAACAATGAGTAGGGATAGAGAGCCATACCTGACCTACCTGCCAAGCGAAACAACAATTTTTTTGAACTTTCCAGATTTTTTCAGATTTTTGTGGATTTTCAAATAAGACAATAATAATATGAATGAACATGATAAACAAGCATGAACATAATGATGATAACATAACGCTCAACTGAACGACCGACAACACAACATAACATAACGATCAAACGAATGGAAAATAACACAACAAGACGAACAAGCACATATGCAATGGCATGAACCAACCACACGTATGCAAGCTGAACGTAGGGGACAAGACAACAATGCAGTGGGACAACACACGGTTGGGACAAGAACATGAGGGATGACCACACAGTTGGGACAACACACGAGATATAGAAGGACGACTAACAACATATGCAAGATAACTAACAACACATGGTGAGGAACAAAATAACATGCGTGGGATGACACAGAGTGATATAAACACGTGACAATGACACGACGGGACAAAAGACATGACAAATACGCCCTTCAATCAAAGCCCAAGATCAGACGAAGCAGAACCGCCAGGTTCATAGTCGTGAGGCAAAGCCATCTCATATAGATATAATCATTGTAAACAAAAGTTGAGAAGGACACAAGCTTCAGAATAGATCGAGACATATGATTGAAGAAGAGAACAGATCAGAAGATTTGAATAGGAGACAAATTGAACAAAATATGGAGTAAGGAAAGCTTGAGTACCTGCAACCTGCATACTTAGCAAATAGATTACGTATATGTTCTCAAAATAAAATGTAAAAGATAAATATTTTTAGATTTTTAGATTTTTTTAATTTTTTTAGATTTTGAAATTATTTAAATTTTTTTAGATTTTGAAATATTTAGATTTTTTTTGAAATATATGATTTTTTTGGATTTTAAAATATTTGATTTTTTTAATTTTAAAATATATGATTTTTTTTGAATTTTGAAATATATGATTTTTTTATGTTGAAATTTGTGATTTTTTTTGGATTTTGAAATATATGATTTTTTAACAATATCTCATTTTTTGGATTTTTAACAATGTCATCATTTTTTTCTTGGATTTTTGACAATATTAATCCACAGCACCCAAGGACAAGCTCGAACTATTGGCCAGGGATCGTCATTCCTCCCCCTCTCATTAAAGACTTCCCTTAAGCAGGGCGTGCATGTGAGGGTGGCTTACCACAACCAACCGCCTCTAAAGAATGGTGCACCTACTAAGGCCATACTCGGGATACAACCCAGCCTAAGAGGGAGAAGCAAAAGAAAATTGGAGATAAGCTTTATGCAGGATGGGAGATATCAGGACTTGACATCCTTTCAGGGCACTACCCCTCAAAGAGTGGGTCTGTTGCGCCGGGGCTTTGTGTCTTTGATTTTTAGGACCCTTATTTATCAGGCACGCATGCGATCGGGCTCATGACATCCCGCGGGGCTTTGCCACTCTTGCCATGCCTTTGATTTATAATTTTGCATTGATTTTCACATATGATTTTCATTTGACAGCCCTTATTGGCTAGATAAAGCATGAAAGCTCATTGTTTGAGGTCAAGACTGCCCCTATTTGAGACTTCTCCGGTATTGGGGAGCACCTAGGTCGGTCATCTCATCCATCAATCTCTTGCCCCTACACTTGGCCGAGTAGAGAAAAGAAAAGACCTTTGTGCATACCTACGATATGGCCAAAGCAGCAATGGTGTGACTCAGAGAGATCGGCTATGGCTCGCCGTGTAGTGTATGAAAAACCCATACTCAAAAGGTCACCCTCAACGATCGGGGAAAGGAACTAGACTCCCAGCGTAGAGCTATCACCAGCCTAAGATGTGCTGCAGAAGCGACACTTCTTGACTAATTAAGTAAATTCAACTAAAGCCACTCAACCATGTTGAGGAATCAACATTATAAGCATGCACAAGAGTAAGAGAGATAATGGCGATGATAACATTTTCTCGCACAAAATGATGATACCTTGCAAATCCATGGAACAGAAACTAGCATCCTGAAGCGATCTTGATCATCAAGCTTTGAGCAACACGAGCTTTGTATTCCTTGCTTGACAGGACAAAAGGGAGAGGGTATCAAAGGATCAAAGATTCCTCTACACGGAGGAGTGACAGACACTATACTAGACGAAGAGGAATAAAAGGAAGAGAGACGAGGGCTAGAACTCCCTCGTTAAGGCACAGAGACCCTGATAACAAGGAACTAAATATAGAAGAAACTAGATTAGCTGAGATCAAGGCGGGCTAAAGCCTCGAAAATAACAAGAAAAAGGGTAATGACCTAGAAAGGGTGAAGAGGAGAGAATAAAAAGACAACGAGAGGATTGCTGTGAAGATGAGGAAGGAGGAGAATGATCATTCGACATGGGCGGAGAAGGAGAGTAGTAGTCATCCGGTAGGGCCAGAGAAGGAGAATTGTAATCACCCGATAAAGTCGGCGAAGAATCAAAAGCAACACCCAAAAGTCCTAGGGAAAAAGAATCAGGGGAAGTCCCGAGATCGGGATGGAAGGATGACATAGGCCTAGGGCGAGGCCTAGAATCGTGAGAGGAAGGATAATCTGAAGACTCCGGATGGAGAGGAGAAGAGGAAGAGTAGGGGCTTGCGGACCCCAGAAGAGAGGAGAAGATCATAGAAGCTGGATCTGAAGAGGGAAGATACACCACCCAAGGGTGGGAGCTGAGCAAAAGAAATGATGAATAGAAAGGAGAAGAATAAGAAGTGGACCCCTGAATGCACAACCAACGATCCTTGAATTCGTGTCACCGCCTCTTCTTGCCAGAAATCTCTTGAAAATGGACCCACCTGGTGCGGGCTTGGACCTTCGGGCTTCTTAATCTATAATACCTGCTCAAATAACGGGCCCACCTGGTAGACGCCATGGCCCAGCTGTGAACATGCAACTTCATCGGGGCGGTTGCCCCTAGACACCCGGTGTTAACAGTATGCGGACATTCTTGAGCAAGTGACTCCTTAGAATGATGAATATTAGAAAACCATGGAGTTTTGTCTCTCGGCACAAGCAACATGAGATTTGGCAACTCTACTAGGAAATCAGGCCTGAAGCATAACTCCCTTGATAAAAGAGCAGGACGAGACCGAGGGAGAATAATCCATTAGATCATGAAGTGTAGTATCAATACCGGAGTGATAAAATAGGGGCAGAAATTGAGGGCAAACTCACCGGGGGGAGATTTTTAACCCTTGTGAAAGGGTGGAAAAGATAGGTGTGTGTGTTGTGTATGCATGAGATTTGAAATCATGAGATTTGATTGAGAGAATAGAGAGAAATCATTGATGCAAAACGGGAAAAAATGCATGTGTAGTAGAAAAGTGTAGAAAATTATGATGATTTGTGATTTTGAGAGGAGGAGAACTAAGCATATAGACAACCAAATTAAGCCCAGAAGGATGGAATTGAAAGCTAGTACTTCCCTCTTCAAGTCAGGGTCGAAGTTGTGAGTTGGAGTTGCAGCATGGATTCGCCCCACGTCTGGAAAGAGCCCTCCTTTGGAAGTGCGAACTGGGCAGTTTATATAGAGGTTGCAGAAAAACCCAGAAAGTTCTCCGAAGATTTTAGGAGATAGAGTCCACCAAAATTCGTGTTCTATGGATCAATCTCAAGATAATACAAAGGATAAAAAGTAGAAACAAGTGGGACTCAATTTGGTGGAAGGATTTGGAAGATATGGCTTCTAGAAGGGAGCCCCGGAGCTTAATCTGCAGAGTTTGTGTTGTAGCAAGACACCTAAACCCCCAACTTTCATTCGCGTTTCTGAGCAAGATATCCAATGAAAATCTGAGATCTATGGACCAAATTAAAGATAATGTAAAGGAGAAACTATAGCAACAAATGGCGCTCAATTCGGAGTAGAATTCAAGAAGTCATGGGCTCTGCAAGGGGGCCATGGCGCACAGAAACGGAGCAGAGTCCAGCACGAATTGGACTGTCGGTTTGTGTAACGGTCTATCGTTAGACCATCAAAGTCTCTAGCGGCCTAGGGTTGGACCGCCACGCTCTAGGAGTGGAATGGGATGATTTCGGGTAAGTTTGGGTGTAACGGTCTATTAATAGACCGTCACTTGGGCTATGACGGTCTTACGATAGACCTTCACATGGTCTCTGACGGTCTACTAATAGACCTTTACACCGATGAAGGAACATTCTGGACAGACTGCGCGCGACTTTGGAAATTGAAGCGTATCTCTCAAACGAGGTAGAACTAGCAAATGTGGTAGAAAAAGAAATTGTAGATAACTGAAAGAGGAACAACTTTCATAAAGAGAGAAAGATGAGAAAATGATCATAAGAAGGATAAAATTGGGCTAGAATAGAGAGAAAGAATTCTAGGACGTAGGTGAGCAGCACAGCACGCCAGAAAAGTGCAAATAACTCACAATCGGGGTAGAACTTGCTAACGGCGTAGAAGAAGAAGTTGTAGATCTCAAAAAAACAAACAATGTTATTGAAGGGAACATTTTAAATAGAGGACTGGAAGAGGGTGAAAAAGACCCACTTTTAGGACCGCACATTGAGAGAGAGCCGAATGCTTGATGGAAGCTGACCTAAATGGGCCGTAAGTCGACTTAGAAGCCGGAAGTTGATAAGATAAGCTCCAGGGACACTAAGAAATCATGATCTCTAGGGCTCAAAGGGAATGGAACAATGAAAATTGGCTCGAAATGCATCCAAGGAAGGCTCCAAAACAGTGGGTAATTCGGGACATCAAAAATGATGAATAAGAGAAATGGCGCAACTTGCGGGCTAAAAACGGGTGTCAACACTCCTGACCCTCAGACACACGGCGACGAGCCGTTTATCTTTAGCCCTCGAGCCAACCCGAGGCTACCCTGCCGACTAGCCGTGCAACAAGGCACACGCCTCGAGGCTGGGCCCAAGTGCCCAAAGTGCCTCCTCTCAGCTCCCACGAGCTCATATCCTCTGCCTATGGCCATATACAAGGCCCCTCAGCTAGTTATCCAGGCCGTTCGACAACCCAGAGTGTGTCAGGCATTTACCCAAACACCTTGCGAGCGGTAACCATGACTCCACAACAACAGCCCCCATGGGCTAATCCCAGCATCCCAGAATCCTTTTGTCCTTCAAAGGACACCCCCAGACAACAAAAGAAGACCCCCGAGGGCCATCCCTCGGGGCCGCGATTTGCCCGGGGGGGGGGGGGGGGGAGTTCACCCCGGGCGCGCCCGCGGCTCGAGAGGGTGAACTTCCTTGGGGAGCGCACCCTCCTCCCATCCCAGTGGCCCCACAGCCATTCCCAGTCCCACCTACTCTCAGTTCATATTCCCCGTTCGTGAGATTCGCGCAAGGTTCGCTAGCGTACCCGCACGTGAAAGGAGTAGCGAACAACGAAGCCCGAAGAGACGCAGGAGCACGCAAGCCAACCTCCACAGTCTCCAGCCAACCAGTTCAAGCCACGTATCCTTTTGTCCTCATCTTCTTAGCCAAATTGGGACAAATATACCAAAAAAACCTAATTTTATAGAGGTGGGAACCACCCCCTTCTCTCTCTCTACCCTACTCCGCCTAAACCCCCCTGGGGAGGGGTTTAGGCAGACCAGCCTACCCCCTCAGGCTGGTCCACCTAAACCCCTGGTGTAATAAAAAAAGTTTTTTTTAAAAAAAAACCCAGCCCCAACCCCCGGTCGCACCAACCCCCATAGGGTTTAGGTGAACCAGCCTGCCCCTCAGGCTGGTCCGCCCAAACCCATTCCAAAACCAAAAAAAAAAGATTTTTTAACAAAAAAAACCCTCCATGGAGGGTTTAGGCGGACCAAACCAGCCCTTTAGGCGGGTCTGCCTAAACCCCCCCCCCCCTTGGGGAGGGGTTTAGGTGGACCAGACCAGCCCCTTGGGTGGGTCCGCCTAAACCCTCCCTCCCCCACTCATAAACAAAAAAAAACCTTTTTTGGGGGGTTTAGTCGGACCATGTTCAACCCTTAACTTGGTCCGCCTAAACCCTCCCTGACTCTTCACTTTCCTCTATAAAAACCCCCTAGGGGCTCAAAAACACACGAGAACAGACAGACAGCAACAGAAGAACCCATGACCTAACTGCTACACCCTCGAAATTCCTCCGCAGGCATCCAGCAAGGGTCGAGGACGCGAGGAGCTAAGTGCGTGAGTGGGTGGCTTGTTGATCGGCTTGCACACACCGAGGGTATGTCCGTTCTCCCCTCACGCGGCTTCTAGCCATCGCACCCATGCCCGCCCCCATCGCACATAAGGCGTTATGATAACAGTGAAGACACATGCATCCCGGGTCCGCCTGTGTGCAACAACCCACGGTGGCTACGTACACGCCATGATGCAGCACATGCTCCCGGCACGGAACTGTGTGCCTACTGCTCGCCCCGAGCTAGCCACCGACCGCTCTGACTGATGACTCGAGTTAGCCGAACCCTGGCCTGGGAGTCACACTCTCGGGGTCGACCTCGACTCCCCAGCACGACGACATTCACCTCCGAGGCTCAGACTCGACCGCTCACCTCGAGCCACGTCCAACCTCCGTCAGGCATCGGCCCACGACTTCCCCTCCCACCTAGGCAGTCAGGCCTGTCTCGATCTCCTCACGGGAAGCCTCTGTAAAACACGCGGATATCCGCCTTATTACGCATTGACCCGGGGACCGACCCATTATACTTCGGCCCTCTCGGCCCATGTGTAAATCTCGTGTGGCTCTCATATAGTATCAAACCAGTTGAACACAAGCGCCCGTATGTGGGCCCCAATCTTCGACCTAGATCGCTCAGCATGTATGCCTAATACTCCTGATCCCAGCAGACACCTCCCAGTTAAAAGCACACCGACGGCTGCGGAATGCTACCAGCCCTCTACCCATGGCTTCAGACACATATAAACTTTTTTGCAGCATAGATCGAAGGTGTTCGAATTCAATTTGATGTAAATAAACATCGATCGCTTATGGCCGATGGGGAAAGACATCCAGTACATGATTCCCACAATCGCCTGTGCACTCGCACCCGTGGAACCCCGTATATCCACGTGTCGCCCGATCTCTCGAGCCACGTGCTGCGTCTTGGCGATGCTTCCCCGGTCAACCCTTGGTTCCATAGGTGATTGTCGAGAAATCGACTGGCACGCCCGCACCCTGTCCAGCTAACCTACACCCCGATATTTCCCTGCCATTCGACCCTTTTCGACTTTCCGTAAAAGGAGAGTGTCGGTACTGCCGTGAGGGGCATGCAACCATAAAGGAGAATACCTGAGATATATCTAACTCCCATATTTTCCTTCTCCGCTTTATTCCTACCTTCACCCCGGTCATCGGCATAAAAACCCTCGCGACAAATAGGATGGCACGCCCGGTGAGACGTCTCCCGCCTTCCTTATATTTGTTGAAGAAAAGTCTGTGCCAGCTCTGAAGTCCTGTTGCCCTTTTTTTGTCCTTGCAGGAGAGGCAGAGGAGGGTACTCACGTGCATTATTCCAGCATATATCAATTCACGTTCCGATCGCCAGACCGCACTCGACGGCTATCAGCGACCGTCACCTCCCCAGTCACTAGTGTTCCAATGCCTCAGTGACCATGGCGGCCATCACTTATGGCCCCATTGTCATTGCCACCCATGCACGGGTGGGCTATTTGGCGACACCGATTGCTTTCGGCAACTTCGCCCCTGTTATTGGATCACCCTACTTCTTGGGCGTGATCCCTGTGGCTGCTCCGTCGTCGATTCCAATCTTTCTACAGGCTCTCGTGGCCAATACACCACACACATTTCCAGCACCGGTGACCCACCTGAGCACCAGGCTCAGGACCACCACCGCCAGCCCCTCCAGGGGTCCCCGGCCTTCTCCAGCCCGGACGAGCATCAACTCTCGGGCCCAACTCCGACCTACCTCCAGCACGGGCCTCGCGCCCCAAACTTTGGCCACTACCCCAGCACTCTGCTCGGCAATTCCACCCCGAGCACCAGCAAAGCCAGCACCCGATGCGGGCCTCCAGCCTCGGGTTCACGGCTCCTTAGTATCTTACTCGAGCGCCCGGTTTCGAGCCTCAGCCGAACCTGCCCTCCCCACGGGTCTTCCACCCAAGGCACAAGGTTCCTTAGCATCTTCCTCGGGCCTCCGATCCCGTGCCTCAATCAAGCCGGCATCTGATACGGGCTCTCTGCCCTGAATTCCCGACCCCTCAGCACTTCGCTCGGGTCTCCGACCCCGAGCCCCGGCTGAGCCTATTCCCGATACGGATCTCCAATCCTAGGTTCAAGGCTCTCCAGCATGTTACTCTGTCCTTCCAACCCGAGCCCAGACCAAGCCGGCACTCAACATGGGTTCTCAACCCCAAGTTCAAGGATCCTTAGCACTCGGCTCGGGCATAGAACCCCGGGCCTTGCCAAGACCAGCACCCAACGCGGGCTTTCTGCACAAGGTCCCTAGCCTCTCTGCCCCACTGTGGGGTCTTTCCCTCCATAATCCAACAAAGCCAACTCCCAGCACAGGTCTTCCCCTTTGGGATATGGCAACCGCACGGCCCACTATGGACCCCCGAAGTCACACTTCGGCCATGCCGACACTCGACACAGGCTTATGGCCTCGAGTTGTCGACACTCCGGTATCTTCCACAACATTGGCTCCGAGTGCGAGAGCCCCTCCGCGGCCATCGACGACACCATTGTAAACGTGGGTGAGAGCTTACTCCGGAGTCACTCAGCCATTGACTCCTGGTACGGGTTGTGCATCTCAAAGGTCGATCTTGGCACTTCTACCTAGCAGTCCCATAATGCCAGTTACTATCGACTGGGTCTTCTTGGTCTATCACCTCAGGGCGGGGTCTTCCTCGACTCCCCAGAAGAAGCATCGCCACGGCCCTAAAGGCAGGCGGCCCGCAGCTATAACCAGCAACTCAGGCAAGACTATCCTTGTCGGTGACTTGCATATTCACCTCAATGGGGGCGAACCAATCACACCCCAGGAACGGACCATTCCCGCGGTCCCTACATCCAACCGTTTTGACCTCCTACGGCAAACGCGAGAGGACAAGGCGAAGCTAAGAGGAGCAGACGCCCCAGTAGCAGCCTGGGGGCAGCCGCACCAGCCCGATACACAGGCTCCTAGGTCTCGTCGACAGAACAACGACAAGGGAAACCAGCAGCCCGACTTGAGAAGAATCCGGGTTACCTTGGAAGATGCTAAAGCCGTTCGGAGGGCATGTATTAGAAACCCCCTGCGAGCGATCAAACGTGGTATCAGGTGGGATGCGATTGATCCCACCGCAGCACCGTCTGATAATGCCCAGTCATCCAATGTCCCCCCGCTCAGGCAAGCGGAGGCAAGGAAGGCCCCGTTCTAAGACGCACTAGCAACCCATCCCGAGTACTCCTCAGGCCGACGTCGGGAGGGGGGCTCCTCTGCAACCCACCTCGATCTTTGACAGACTGGGGGCACCCGTCCGCCCTAAGGAACACCCTCGGAGGAAGCGGACGGCCCGGTTCATCAACGATGCGGTTCGGGTATTCGCGTGCTATACCACGGGACACCAGCTCGACACCCAATCTGATGACATGAACCAGCCCTTGTCCCATTTCGGGAGGCCACGACATCAGGCCCAACAGCCAGCCCAAACAGGTCACATTGGCACTTCTGCTGGACTGTAGGCAGCGGAATGTGCAGAAGAAGTCACAGTCGAGGACTGTGCCCCTCCTGTCAACGCAGAGCCGGTCAATAATGATCCTCCAGTAAACGAGGTTCAAGAAGTGACCCTCAAGCCTGTCATGAAGGAGAACCAGCATCTGAAGGCCCTCCTACAAGATCTTCTCCAGGAACGAGACCTTCATCCTCAGCAACCTGCTAGGCCTCCGGCCGAAGCAGTGGCACTACCGGTTGGGCGCGATGGTGCCAACACATCAGCGGCAATTGCCCGAACCCCGACAGCAGTCGGCTTCGGTACGCCCCTAGCCGAAGCTTAACCACGAGCCTCCAACACGCCAATGCCGGAAAGCCTCGTGGCACAGTGCCAGATGATCGAGCGGATTGTCGAGACAATGCTCGCCCAGTATGGTGAAGGGGTTGCCACTATAGATCTCTACAGTGTGCCTTACTCGATGCACCACCAGTTGAAAAAGCTCCCTCCGGAGTACGCCAAGCCTCCCTACAAAAGTTCGATGGGCAAGGGTTTCCGCATGAACACCTAGCCTACTACGTTATGGCCATGGGTGAACTAGCATTGGATGAATCATATCTCCTCCGCTACTTCGCTACTTCGGTTACGGGAACAGCCTTTCAATGGTATTCCCGCCTGAAGCCCAATTTAGTCATCAATTGGGCGGATCTCCAGAAGAAGTTCCTTGACCGCTTCAAAATGGCCGAGCAAAAGATCTCCCTGGCCGAGCTCTGCTCTCTTTGGCAGAAGAAGGGTGAGAGCGCCCTCGACTTCATCAAGAAATGGCGAGACGTCAACATGAGGTGCGTTAACCCGCCAGTCCAGAAAGATGCCATTACCATATGCCATCGAGGTTTGCAGCAGAGGTCAGTGAAAAGTTTCTCGGCACCAATATCAAAGGCTTCGACCAGCTCAACTCGGCAGTCACTGAAATAGAGATGTTCTTCGTCGATAACCCGAGCTATACTTCAACGAAGGGTAAGCAAGCGCGAGAACGCCAATCCGGTAAGGAAGTGAATATCGTCGAGTTCACCCCCGCCGCCAAAGCTAGCAAGAAGGTCGAGCCAAGCGGCTCTGACAAGAAGCCAGTAGACAAGCCGACTGCTCCTTCCTTTTTAGAGCGTATGAAGACACCCTTCTCCTTCAAAAAGGAACATACGAAGATGCTATTCGACCTCTGCATGGCCCAGAAGATTATCGAGCTGCCAGAAATTCGCAAGCCAGACGAGGCCCTGAAGACCAATGATCCCGGCTATTACCCAAATCATCGCATGCTGGGTCACCCAATTGAAGATTGGTATGTCTTCAAGACTTAGGTGCAGAAGCTGATCCGAGTCGGCCTCATTAAAATGAAGAGTGGTCTCATCGATCCTCCGCAACCACATACGTGGTCCAGACCCGCTAAAGCAGCACATGTGGTCCACTACTCGGCCAGTGTGATCCAGATGATGGCCGCATTCTCCCTCTCCAACATCGAAGGGGGGGAGCCCAGCACCAGTCAGGGTGAGCGTTCACTCTGGTATCAGGGGTGGAGACCCTGGCATGATCATGTATCCCTCTGCTTCCCCAAGGAGAGAACCCGGCGACTCCTTGATGTCCTCATCGAGAGAGGGCAAATCATGCTCCGCGATCCACCAGCGGGCTACACTTACTGGGACTTCAGTCATTTCCAGTACTGCCCTTTCCATGCTAGAATCTGCCACACAATCCAGTCCTGTGAGGAAGTTCAATACCTCATCCAGGAACAGATCCGGTGGGAGCAGATCGATGGGGAGGGAAATTCCATGGCAGTCGTAAGACTTCGGCAAGCTGTCAAAGAAACCCTGAGCATTGCCAAGGATGCACCAGAGCGGCCAGATCCCCCTCAAGAAAATGGGCACGGGTTGCCTTACCAGCATACTTCAGAATGGCTTGAGTTTTAGGCTGACCATCGAGAAGCGCTCGAGCGATTACGAAGGCGTAGGGAGTAGGACGCCAATCAAGAGATGGAACCGAATGACTTCTCGGTCAACGCCATCCATGCCCCTGTTACTCCGGCCCCTTCGGGCTCTTAGACACCACCAGCCAACCAGCTGGCCCCTGCCACTTCGTCTGTGCAATGGCTGCCCTGGCGGGAGCTGGAATCTCTCCCTTTCTCCGAAGAAGACATCGCCAGGCTTTTCTGGGTCATTCTTGGCCGATAGAACGTTCTGGTGGGTGAGACAATGATAGGCTCCTCAGGTCCCCCTTGTTCTCCCCCAGCCATACCTCCGTCCCTGGCATCTGTGGATAGCATGGGAAAACAAAAGCAGGGTGAGGTCCCGGCCCAGCCGCGTCATGCACTCTCAGCGGGTGAGCTGTCGGGTCCTACCCGCTCACCCTCTAACACAATCTAGATCACAAAGAAGACATCTTCGGAGTCATCAGCGACTTTGACTCATACGACAAGCCCATCACCACAGGGCCCAGTCGATACATGGAGTCAGGGTAACTATCTAGAGTAGCAATATCCCACGGCACCTTCGGTTGCCGCAGGACCTCACTCTCAGCATGATCATAAAGGCAAGACTAAGGAGTAGGATGACAAGCGCGTCTCCCAGACTGCTTCTCAGCAAAAGGCACTGCCATCGCGGGTAAGGCATCAAACCGCGCATATGTCTTGAGACACTGGTTTCAGTGTACCGCCTCAGCAGAAGACATCTCCTACACCACCGCGGCTAAGGCATCAAACCGTGCATATGTCATCGGACGCCAGCACAAGTCTGTCGGTTCCTCATAGACTCCTACCACCACCACGGGTAAGGCATCAAACTGCACACACGTCTTCAGACGCCGGTCCCAGTATCCCAGCATACCAGGAGTTGCCACCCGAGGTAATTGAGCAAGCAATTAACGCCACCTTCCAGATACAACAAGCGGAAGGTGCCTGGATTGAAATCCAGGTAAAGAAAGGTCGTCGACCTTGCCCTGCTAAGGCACCAGCTCGAAGGTATCCTCATGGGGATTTATCAACTCCGGCCTCGGCACCTCTCCCTCCTACTCCCTTGGAGATGGCTGTCGCCAAGAAACATGAGAAAATAGGAGAAAGAACCTCAGAAGGTGACTCAAGAAACAAGCTGAACAGGCGGCCGCCCTACAATTCCCAACTGAGGCAACGGCTCTCCAGAGGCTCCAGCGACTCATCGATGACCTCAAGGAATACGTTTCTCCTCGTCTTACCGGTGCTCTCCCACTCGATAGCTATATCCCGTGGGAAGAAATGCGGAAATGAGCCTGCCTCAGTGACTGGGTCCAAAAGATGATTCAGAAGCTCAAGAGCGGGGAAAGACTCCTAATCCCAGACGAGCTTTCCTTGTGCTATAAGGACAAGGAGGTCACAATAGAGCAATTGGAAGAAATGCTTCGGAGATGCACCTACAACTTGGTGGCCATTCCACCTCCCGATAACATCAATGCTTCTCGGCGGGGTGAGCTAGTGGCCTCCCGAACCAGACAAAGAACTGCTGCCCCACTCGGGCTACTGCCAGCTCTAGAACACTCAGGCCGTGGTCGAGGTCATGGCCGGGGATGCAGTAGAGGCCGCGGGAGAATTCTGGAGCTACCCCTTCACCCATCCACCTTCGACCCGGATCCAATTATCCTCTTTCGAGGAGAGGAACCTGCCCCCATTCAAGAGGTAGAAATTTGAAAGGGACCCGACATCTTCGATCCTTCCGGCACTGGAGAGATTACTGCCGGCATCCCAGTCCCTGCACCAGCTCCAGCTTCTTCTGCAGAACAAGCAGGGCCGTCTGGCAAGGATGAACCAGCCCGCCAGTTACCCCTAGAAGAGCCATCATTGGCACCCCTGTTCCAGGAGTCCACAGGTGATTAGGGTCAATCTGATCCTGGTGGTAAAGGTGAGGCAGTGCGACTTCCCAACGGAGAGCAGCACGGCAGCTCGCAGAAAGCTCAGCCTGACATACTACCCTCCTTGGAGGATGCTCGAGCCCGAGCCGATCAGAAGGTCCTCCACCAGATGAAGTGCTTCCCTGCCAACATTACAATATGGGAAGCCATATGATGTGGGACGGGATGAGACTCGACGCCAATTTGAATGCAAACCTTAGACTCTAGGAAAACTCACGACTCGTCCCTAGCGAGGGAAGCGTGCGGATGTGCGCGGTTGAGAAACCGACAATGAGTCAAGGGTGGTCAACTCTCTTTCGTGCCCGGATCGAGTCACGGGACGAGTCTCGCTCTCTCTCGCAGCAGTGATTGAAATAATATAAGAGCTAATTAACCTATCACATGCAGCGGCATATAGAAATATACGAAGTAAGCAAAATGCGGAGAGAGGGGAGCGGACATGATACCTCCATGCTCCGGGCATGGGGATGACAACCCCGGCCAAGACTCGTACTCCCGGTACAAATAATTAACAATAATTACAAAAATGATTTTATTGCCCACTCCACGCAGGGAGGTAAAGGGCTTCACGTGGGCCCCGGGAGTAGCGAACTCTGGTTGACGGGCAGCAAGCCGGAAGGGCTATCGGGCCGGAGGCGGGCTGCTGGTCTGACTCGGTACTGTTCTAACTCGGTAGACAGCAAGCGAACTCAGCTGTTGGGACGGTGGCTTTCGGTTGACTTCTGGTCAAGGCGATTGGCTGGGATGCCAGTGGAATCCTTCTCATCGATCTTTGAACTCAGCGGCGGCAAAATCTGAGCCGGCATATTTTCTGAGGAATTATCCGGTGGACTGCTCTTGCTGGCCTGACTCGGAATAGATCTGCGTGCCTCCACAAAAACAATTGTTGCACCTATATCCGGAGGTGGATCGAGGCGAGATCAGCACCGTTGGAAAGAGGACTCAAAGGGATACAACATAAATTAATTTCACAGCCATCCAGTAAACAAATTGGAAATGAAAAACTTTGTGGTTTGTTGTTGCTTCTTGCTCAGAATCCATATCACACAGGACAGAATGGGATCTATCTGAAAATAAATTTTGACCCAAAGGAGAATGGTCGATCTGGACTCTAGGAATTTTATTGGTGGAAGGGGGGATGTGAGGATGACACACAAATATTTTGGGATTTTTCGGATGTGGTTTAGGGGGTGGGAAAAATAAAATAACAGGGAACTATCCCGCAGATCTGTTGATGGGCAAATTGTCATGGGTGGAACTAAAAGACTGGGAAAAATAGCAAACGATGTCTAATTGACATGAAAATTTAACTGGAGATGGGGGATGACAGGGGGAACAAACCCTCAAAATTTGAGGCCGATCACATATCTGGATCTAGAGATACAACTTTTTCTTTGAGCTTCAGTTCTGCAGGTCACAGATCTGGACAACGGGAGGAAGGTGGAGTTGTGGCGGCTCGATGGCGGCTCCGATGGTGGCGGCGGCGGCGGCGATGGCTGAGCTTCACACCCAGGGGAGGAGATAGAACTTGGAATCCACCAAGTTTATGGCATCACACAATAGAATTCACAGCAATCCAGCTGCAAGAGGGAGAGGAAGAGAGAGGGGCGCCCAAGGCTCCAAGCAATTTCTCAAATTTTCTTCTCATTAATTCTCCAAAATGTGAAAATACATGGGTTATATAACTCAAACTAAAAGACCTAATTACCCTCAGATCTAGGGTTAGGGAGCGGCAAATAAGGGATAGGAGAATTTTCTCCCATGTGGTCAATTACAACAAATATAAAAGTCTAAAGGGGGGAGTTATTTAATTCCCACATGGGGACAAGAGAGGGGGCGCCCCCCTCTTGGAGTCAACAAGGGAGGGCTGGTTAATATTCTCTCTTGGACTATGGACCAGCCCCACATGGGCCCTAGAACCTAGGTGGACCAATGGGAGAGAGAGTGGGGGTCCCGCCGTGCCAACATGGCCTTTTTGCAAAGAAACTCACTAATTCCTAAGGACTAACCCAATAGCTTATAATGCCTTACAATTGAAAACCCAATTTACTCAAAGATATAAATGCAAATAAAAAAGTTAGTGGTCTTACTTTGATGTCCCCATCAATTCTCCCCGGGTGGGAGAAACTTGACCCCGTCGAGTAAGGGGTGCGACTGCACATGTGGCTCCTGGGGATCCATCACCGTACCAGGTAGCACAGGAATGCTCCACTCCTAGTAATCATCACATGCTCATCCCGTATATGTTCTATATGCTCACGCTGCTGTGGGAATGAGGCTAGTGGTGGACACTCTAGGGTGGCGTCACTCTCAAAGGAAGGAGACGACTCAATGACTCACTAGGAATCACCGATGGGTCCCTATAGGTGACTAGATCCAAGAAATTGAAGGTAGAGCTATTCCCATATTCGTCAGGCAAGTCCACAACGTACGCATGAGATCCGACTTGCCTTCCACTCGAAAGGGACTGACATGACGAGCTTGCATTAGACTGACTCGACTCGACGTATGCAGACTCACTATGCAGTCGACAAATGTATGTATAGACTCTTGACAAACTGGACAAATAAAGAAAACACGGACTCACACATGACCCTAGACAAACCTAATGTTAGACCGACCGATACATATGCAATGGTGGTCCAGGGCATCCGAATGTGTGACTTGCATACACACGATGCAACCAAATGTTAGTTGAATCGTGGAATCCTAGACATCCCACTATGCAACACTCATGCACTGACGACCTTTTAGATTTGGGCGGTTTGGGAGGTTTGGGTGGCTTGGGTGGTTTGGGTGGGCCAGGAGAGCCGCATTCACCTCCTTCATTACCCCAGAGAATGGGCTCCTTGCGGAGTGTAGTTGGACTGGCCCGTGGGGAAGGGGTGTGATAGTGAAATTCCCTAAAGATGTGGAGTAGATATGGTGGGTCAAGGGGTTCACTAGGGAAGGGGTCGAAGGGATCAAAGAATGTGTGACCCCTCGATATTGGTTCTCTCATGACACGGTCCCAAGTGTGAAATTCTTGAAGGTGTAAATGATCACCTTCATTCATTGTGGTAGGTGGGATAGCGGCCATATGTAGAGAATATGGGTCCTCCCTCGGGATAAGCGGAATGAAGTTAGGCTTGGCCAGCATGGGGAGGAATAAGAGAACCTCCATGGTGATATGACCCACGGTGCACACGGAGGTAATGGACTCTAAGACTGTATGGGTAAAGTTACGACTTGTGGGTTGGTCGAAGCCTTGGGCCAAATGCACTTCAACTTCATTTGCCTATCTAATTCCTAGATAAGGTCTTCTAAAATATCAACATGGTGAAAAGACCGGAAAGTAGTGTGGAATGGGTTGACGGGCACTATTTGTAGTGCGCATGGAGGGGTAGAAAAAGGCTTTGGGGACCAAGCCTTTCTTAAGCCAGCTAAGTAGTGACTCGTCAATGAGTAGCTTCCTCGTTAGAAGCACAGGTGGCTCTGGCTGAGGTGGCTCCGGATAAAGATCGGAGGGTGAGGTTGGCGGCAAAGGAGCTCTCACGGGAGGGGAACGGATATCCTCTATGAGTGGGAGAGGCCCTTGGGGTGGCACCGGGTTGAGACTACCGGCTATGACCTCCTTAGGCTCGGGCCGGAGTCCGTCAATCTGAGTACACATCCTATCCAACTGATCCGAAATGGTTTTGAAGAGTTCGACAATGGTGGGGTTTGGAGTAGGGGCATCGTGATGGACTCGTGTTGGACACGGATGATGCTAGGATCTAGAGGGGGGGTGAATAGATCTACTCCTTCAAAGCACAAGAAGAAAAGACAGCGGAATTAATGGTTTTGCTATGAAGCAATCGGATAAAGCAGATCTCACTAACAATCTTATGCATTCATCTAAGTGAGAAATAAGCAAACTAGATACGCATAAGAGCTACAAGAGCAAAATTAAACACACAGAGACACCATGAGTTTTAGGTGGTTTGGCTTTCACCTACATCCACCCCACGCTCAGACAGAGTGTGGATTACTGCTGATTTACAGCTTCAATCCACAGCTTCAGAGATTGGATCCCTACAAACCACTGATCCACAGCTTTGGGGATAATATCCCAGACCGCTGAGCCTCACAGCTTGCTACCGTTGAGCTTTACAGCTTGGCTGACCGAGGACTCACCCTTGCACGCTGACTCACAGCTTGACAGAGTTCAGAAAAGTACAAATGAAAAATAAAAAATAGCAATGTAGCACTCAATGAGCAGATTGACTCTGGATTTGATCCACGAGTCAAGTATAAGAACCAATGCCTTAAAACTCTCTCCGATCTAAAGCTTTCAATCATTTTCTCTCCTTCTAGATTCTCTTCTTTCACTCTGGCTCTCTTTAAGTTGCTCTTTCCTTTCTCAAGGGCTTCTTGCTCTTTTCTCAATTTTCCTCTCTACGTTTTCTTGGTCTTCAGAGGGCCTTATATATGTATGGCTTCTGTCTTCAGGCCTTACGAGCTCACGCATTGGGCGTATGGAGAGCTCGTTCCCCCCTTCCTGAAGATGACACGCGTCAGGACCAGATTGGTGAGCATATTCTCGTTGGTGGAATCTTCTGGACGTATCTGCCTTGGAACACGTGCTCAATCATAGGCTTCCATGGTGCGCTTACTTTACCCTGCATTTCAGACAAGGATTAGTTAAGAGAAAAGATGCACAAAGTTTGATTTGGCATGAAATGGGGTATGCATAGACATTCCAAGCAAACACATCATATATGCACAGACCCTTCTAGGCCAATGGCACGACCTAAACCGACGTTTTAAGTCAATGCGAGATGTGCACATACCTTCTTGTACATTCAACAAGAAGACGTGCACAGACGTTATATGCACGATGAACATAGTGCACTGACTGATGCATGCATGGACAAAGGTGCACAGACCTTTACCTTCGTATGTACAAGAACGTGCACTGATTGTATATATGTGAATGATGAACAATGCACCGACCTTTCAGATGCATGAAGTAAGGTGCACAGACCTTGGTAAACATATATGCACAGACCTATATCAACAAGACACACAGTGCACCGTCTTACATACGCCTTCATGCAAACATGTACAGACTATAGTTGTTCAAACCAGATTGTGCACCGACCTTGTTTATCACAAGACAAAACATGCACAGACCATGGTTTGCCGAAAGTGAGATGTGCACTGACTTTCTGGTGTTAAGACCAGAATGTGCACATACCTTTTTTATGTAAGACGCAAGACATGCACAGACTTTCATAAACAATACTGCCTTTGCACAAACCTATATGAACATACTACATGAACTTGCATCGACTATGTTTTGCCGAATGAAAAATATGCACAGACCTTAACGTGTGTGATGCAAAACATGCACCGACGTTGTGTATTGAGGTAAACATAGTATGCACAGACTCTATATGCATTAGGCATAAACAATGCACAAACATTATTAATTTGATCAACTAAAGATGCACAGAGTCTGTACTTGAGAGACAAACTATGCACAGACATATTTTAAGTGAAATGCATGTACATTGACTTATGAAATGCTAACATTTCTGAGACTCAATATTTATCAAAATCAAAGGATTAAAAAGTAAAAGGAATTATTGCCTATCATGTTGTCAATCATGTTTGCCAATCATAAAAACAAAGTAGGAGACAAATGCGTAGAATTCTTATGGTGTAGAAACATATGACATCATACACATATGAGTCATAGTGTTTGTCATCATCAAAACATAATATCCAACATTCTTCCCCTTTTTGAGGATGGCAACACATTTATTTTTTTAGGAACGCATTTTAGATTCTGATGGCAACAATATTTTTATTAAAAGTCAAAATACTGCACAATGCAAAAGATGCATGCAAAATAAATGTGCATGCTCCCCCTTTATGCAGAACTCTTTCACTCACCATATCAACATCAGAATCAACTACCAAAATCACTCCCCCTTTGCCATTAGCAGAAAGGATAGGGAAGGAAAGTACTAAGATAAGTGCCACAGTGAAGAGGAAATCTGATGTGACAAACTATTTAGGCTTTTCAGTAATCAAGCAAGTAAAGCACGTATTCTTCTAGTATAAGAATGCAGATAGTGCATTCCTGAATGTATGTGGTTTAAAAGTTATGAAGGTGAGAAACTAGCTACTTCACTCAGCGAGAACCAGTCTGAGGAGACTTTTAATAGTAATGAACCAGAAGTACATAGGACATGTCAATTTTTGTCTTACGGAATCTTGTTTATCTAAGATTGAAGGCATCATCAGGATTACCTGGAACTGTATTGAGACTAAACAAACTCTACAGTTCTAAATTAATCTTGTAGAGACAGTTTCATATATTTCTTCTCTTTATTACTTTAAAACAGTCAAGTAGAATCTTGCCTTGTTAAATAAGAGTACACCTTTATCAGACGCCAGTATCCCTAGTTACTCAGCAGGATCCACTATTCTGTCTCAGGTATAGTTTCCACCTTTTTACGGAAGGGTACACGTTAATACGTGCAGCGGAAAGTGAGATAGACGGGGGGATGAATAGTTCACTCCCAAAATTCGATAAACTCAGACACGATTTATCAACCCCTTAAATTGCAGTGAAGAAGACCTCGGACACATGCAACTATGATGACTAGTAAAAGGAATGAGATCGAGAAAGCAATCCATAATGAAGCAATGTGTCAAATAGATGGAGAGCAGCACAACGTAAACAAGCAAACCATAGAAGAGACAGGGACTTTCTTAGGTGGTTCGATTGCTATCCGCAATCTACGTCCACCCCTTACTCAAGAGAGTAAGGTTTCCTTGCAATATTATATCGCACACAGTAGACTCGGTCTACAACAAACGCTGCCTAACAACTTGCCCTGAGGAACAGCCTCTTCAGTCTTCTGATCGACCAGAAGAAAACACTGGAGAACCAATCTCCCTTCCTTTGCACTCAGCAAAGGGAACCCTGTGCAGTTACTCCCAAGTAACTCACACAACCAAAGGATCAACCTCTCTTCCTCCAAGATAATGGAGGGAAAATAGAGAACTTCTCCCTTCCTCCGAACAGTGGAGGGTAACAGAATGGAATGAAAGTAAAGGAAACTCGAAAACAAAACGATCGATGAATGATAATCTTCTCGAAAAACAAAAGCAATATAGCTTCCGTAGAAGCAGAAGTTCACATTCACAATCTCTTCTCTCTCTCAAAAATTTTTCTCTCAGCTCTGGATGGAGTGGGTTGTCTCTGGTTTTCTCTCTTAATCCACTGCTCTCAAGCTGCTCTTCTTTTCTCACTATTCCATCCTCTTCTCGAACCCTTTTCCTCGGCATATATATATATATATATATATATATATATGTCTGAGCCAGATCCTTGGGCGTGTGGATACCTCATATCCCGCCTGAAAGGTTGGGGCATGTGTGGGAATATTCTGGACTTCTATCTACCTCGGATCACGTGCCATCTTCCTGGTGAATTGCACAGACAAACTGTCAGAGAAGAAATAGTCATATTGTCACACACACTTAGCACAATTCGACTTTATTTTGCCAGAGAGAAAAGTTTGCATCGAGTCAAAGGAATGAGCATTGACTATGACGGGCAAGAAAAACACCGATGTGAAATGAAGCAAACGTTGCACCAATCTACTTTATCTATCTACAGGACTTGCACCGAGTCTAATAGACCTGAAGCATGAACTGCACCGACCTCATTGCTACAGACAATTGAATATGCTAGACTATGCACTGAACATGATCTTGTTTTAAGCAAAGAATGCACCAAGTTGTGTTCCAAAGCCTTTTACTAACCAAGGTTTGCACCGACTAGGTGCAGATCAAATCTTGGACCGAGAATGGTAATGCAATAGAAGATGCACTGACTTCATGTTATTCAGAAGGTAAAAGTATTGCACTGAGTCGGTATATGCAGTCTAAGCAGGAGCTGCACCGAGAGGGCAAAAAGAAGTACAAGACAAAGCTTCAAGCTTGCACCAAGATGCATATGCAATGAGATGACAAAGATAGATACAAGTCAAAGCTTGCACCGAGATGGATTCGCACTGAGATTAAGAGACCATATTAAACAATTCATTCCAGACAAGAATTGCATCAACCCGAAACATGCACCGACATGAAAACACGAGGCACAAGAGGAAGACTATGCACTGAGTCAAAATAGAAGACTAAAGATATGCACGGACCTTAGTGGACACGACCTAGAGTAATGCATAGAGACAAGATATGAACAAGAACAAGGACTTGCACCGAGGCAAGCACTTAATATAAGAGATGCAGAACTTGCATTGACTTAATATGCATTAAGCAAAAGGATGAAAATCACGTAATGCACAGACCTAAATCAGGCTATAAACACAGACCTTCTTCATGCTTAGAAACAAGGAAATGCACCGTATAAAGACAAATTGATCTATAGTTAAAACAATTGATTTATAGTGTGAGACATCATCAAAACTATAGGGATGCAACAATCTCCTCCTTTTTGATGATGGCAACACTATGAATCAAGAAATGTCAGGGCATTAAGCACAATCGAGAGCATGCCAATCATGCAGACAAACCAGAGAGCCTTTTCTAGAAACACATCTTCTGAACCTCTTCTCTCTCCAAAATCGCTCTCCCCACTACTCACTCTCAGATGACCTCTTCACAGTAGCATGACCTCTCTCAGATGTTCTCAGATGTTGCATGACCTCCGACTCCTCAGATGTTGCAAGACCTCTCTCTCCCCCTTTGACATCATCAAAAGGAAATGAAAGATATAAGAAATTACTGGAGACATGAGGAGGAAGTACAGTGGCTTCTTAGTGTAGAAAGACTCAAGAGCATATCATAAGAGAATAAGTAAGGTGCTAAACTCAAGAGAAGATTCTTGAACTCTGGTAATCAATAGAGAATTAGAATGAGAGAGAAGTATATCCACATACATGGCATATGATGTAGAGCAGGGATGAACAAGTATGGCAAGACATTGCTAAACAAACAACAATACTCAGTAGACGACAAGAGACAAAAGCAGAGAAGGTGTTCTTATGGTATTGAAGACAAGCATTCCAGTAATTTGTACTAAGACAAGGGATATTATAGAGATTTTCAATAAGACCAATGAGTATGTTGGTAAATCACACTTTTGACATTAGGGAGACACCTTGATCAGAGGCCTAAATCCCCAGTTACTCAATGTGAGTACCTCATTACCTCTCCTTTTTAGAAAACAGATTTAGTAACTGTGGCTTTTTACGTGAGGAAACACCTTGATCAGAGGCCAGAGTCCCCAGTTACTCACCACCTTGTCACCATTGCTCTGTGATGATCAGAAGCAATAATTTATTTTGCAGAGATTGCTCTTCCTTCCCTTTTTTTTTTGAATTTGACACCTCATGACATGGGAATTACTTCACTTCATTGATGAAGCTCCCAATTTCTCAATGATCAAACCTTAGACCTTTGTTTATTTGGTTGATCCCTTATATTGTGGATGAAGTGATTGAAGACAATACCAGAAGGACTGCTTCTTTGAAATGAATCTTGAAGTCTAGATTTTGAGTTGTTCTGGACAGATGTCAAGTCATACAGGTTTTAGCCTGAACCGGAATCATTGCCAATGTAGGAAGATATACTTCGAACACTTAATCCAGATCTCTGAAGGACTACTAGAGAAAAGATTCTAGTAGGACTTTAGTAACACAGACTTATAGACTTAAGAGATGAGTGAGATTCTACTGTCTGAGAGAGAACCGCACTCATTCAATCATGAGAACCAGCAATGACACATATCTTGTCAATCTTTTGAATCAGTCAAAATTTCATTAACTGCCCAGCTCCCCCTTAATCGATGCACTAAAAGAATTTACTCAGCAGATTCTCAGGACTCCCCCTTAATGTTAGGACAAGCTACTCACATAGTCTCTAGCCAAGATAAAACAATTAAATAACAGGAGATTAGCAATTAAGATAATTTAAATAAGCCTAATTCCTTCCTTAATGTGGTGAATTTGTCATTTTCTAGAGGCTTGGTGAAGATATCAGCAATTTGATTAGCAATGCCTACATGAATCAGTTTAAAAGTGTTCTTAGAAACCTCATCTCTTATGAAATGATTCCTTATTTCTATGTGTTTGGTGCGGGAATGCAAGACAGGGTTCTTGGCTAGATTGGTGGCACTGGTATTATCACAGAAAATGGGTGTGTACCCCAGGTCTACTTGATAGTCCTGAAGCTGGTGTTTAATCTAAATTACTTGTGTACCACAACTCCCTACAGCCACGTATTCAGCCTCTGCAGTGGAGAGGGCCACAGAGTGTTGTTTCCTGGAACCCCAAGATACTAAACACCCACCTAGAAATTCATAGTGACCACTGATGCTTTTTCTATCTAGTTTACACCCTGCATAATCTGCATCTATGTATGCAACTAAATCTAGTGTGTGTGATGTAGGAAACCATAAACCAAGGGTGTGTGTAGCAGACAGATATCTGAAAATTCTTTTCACTTCAGCTAAATGTAATTTAGTGGGTCTAGATTGATACCTTGCACACATTCTTACACTGAACTGTATATCAGGTCTTGAAGCTGTCAAATAAAGTAGAGATCCAATCATACCTCGATAGAGCTTGGCATCTACCTCTTTACCTGTCTCATCTGCATCCAATGAGGTATTGGTACCCATTGCTGTTGTAATGTGCTTCAAGTTGGTCATGCCAAACCTGTTGAGAATGTCCAATGTGTACTTGGTCTGGTTGATGAAGCATCCATCCTCTAACTGTTGTACCCGCAAGCCAAGAAAATACTTTAATTCACCTACCAAACTCATTTCAAATTCAACAGACATCAATTTAGAAAATTCATTACATAGTTCAGAGCGAGTTGACCCAAAGATAATATCATCTACATATACCTGAACTATGACAAGGTCTTTATTTGAGCTCTTGGAAAATAAAGATTGATCCACCTTATCTCTGTGGTAGCCCTTGCTGATTAGAAATTCTGTCAGTCTTTCATACCATGCTCGAGGAGCCTGCTTTAGACCGTACATGGATTTATTCCATCTGAAAACTTGGTCAGGTTGAGTGGAGAATTTAAAACCGGGGGGCTGTTCAACAAAAACTTCTTCTTTGATAACTCCATTTAAAAATGCACTCTTCACATCCATTTGTTGGAGTTTTATATTCTTGGAGCATGCAAATGCTAACAATATTCTTATAGCTTCCATCCTAGCAACAGGTGCATAGGACTCATCGAAGTCAACACCAAATTCCTGACAGAAGCCCTTGGCAACTAGTCTGGCTTTATTTCTAGAAATGATTCCATCTTCATTCATTTTATTCTTAAACACCCACTTAGTTCCTATGACATTAGTATTTTATACTCTTGGAACTAGCTCCCAGACATTATTTCTCTCAAACTGACCTAACTCCTCACTCATAGCATTAACCCATGATTGATCACTTAAGGCCTCTTCTACTTATTTGGGTTCAATTTGTGAGACCAAAGCAATTAGGTCTTGATTATGAACATTCCTAAAGTGAGACCTAGTTCTAAGAGGATCTTCAAGGTTGCCTAGGATGTTATCTATTAGGTGATATTTAAGGTATCTAACATTTATTGAAGACTCACTTGTTTCAGCTGGCCCTATCTGGTTGGGAGCATCTGATGTTTCATTCGACTGAACCTCTTCTTCTTCTTTGTCTTCTAGGAATTCTCCATCGTGGTTGGAATCCCTGTCAGCATCTTCAATGATAGTAGCATCTTTTGCTTCACCAAAAATGATATGTGGAGATTCTTCAACTTTTTGATCAGTTATGTTAAAGACCCTATATGCTCTTGACACTTCATAGTATCCTAAAAATATCCCAGGACAACTTTTAGCATCAAACTTATCTAAGTCTTTCTTGTCATTATTATGGATAAAGCATTTAGAACCAAAAATCCTGAAATGAGCTAAGTTTGGTTTCTTACCTTTCAATATCTCATAGGGGGTTTTCTTGTGAATTGGTCTTACCATGGCCCTGTTGATTGTATAAGTTGCTGTATTGGCCGCCTCTGCCCAAAACATTCTTGGTAGTTGACTCTCAATCAGCATGGTTCGGGCATCTCCACAATGGTTCGATTTATTCTCTCCACAATTCCATTCTGCTCTGGTGTCCTGGGAGAAGAAAACTTGTGTGTTAGTCCTTGACATTTACAAAGGTCAGAAAACATGGAGTTTTCAAATTCACCTCCATGGTCAGATTGAATTGAACAAATCTTATGTTTTCCTTCTTGTTTGACCTTATTGAAAAATTGTTTAAATTTTATAAAAGCATCATTTCTGTTGGCTAAGAAAAAGATCCATGAAAATCTAGAGTGGTCATCAATGATCACATAACCAAACCTACTTCCATTAAGACTCTGAGTTCTAGTAGGACCGAAGAGATCCATATGAAGAAGTTCCATTGGTCTAGAAGACAATAGCTCAGATCTTAGTTTCAAGGACTTCCTGGTCTATTTGCCTAAAGCACATGCATCACAGATTTTTGAAATTGAACTAAACTTGATTTTAGGCATGCCTCTGACTAAATCATGCTTGATCAATTTATACAAAGTAGAAAAGTTAGCATGGCCTAAACGTCTATGCCAATCAAAAGCATCACTTTTAGAATTAGCAGATAAGCAGAGATTAGATTCAGACTCAATATCTAAGTCTACCATGTAGACATTATGGTCCTGTTTGCTATAAACTTAACATGATCAGAATTTATTTCAAAGATTTTGCATGAGTTGTTGTCAAACATAACCCTGTGACCCTTGTCACATAATTGACTAATGCTAATCAGATTGTGTTGAAGACCTTCCACAAGTATGACTTTCTCAAAAGAGTTAGTGGAGGACTTACCAACTGTGCAAACCCCAATGATCTTACCTCTGTTCTTTCCTCCGAACTTGACCAGACCCCCTACCTTCATTTCTAACTTGTTGAACTTGGATCGGTCTCCTGTCATGTGCCTGGAGCAGCCACTGTCAAGGTACCATTTGTTGTTCTCAGCTGCCAGGCAGACCTACACAAACGAAATCAAGCAAAGTTGTTGGGAACCCAAGATAAGTTGGGTCCAAAGACATCATTCAAATCTTTAAGCAGATGTTTAGGAATCCAGAGTTGTTTGAACTTATTTTTCTCTTGCATCTTAACTTCAGGTCTATTGAAATTGTGACCTGATTATGTCCAGCTGGTCTGGAGAAGTGAAATCTATTCCAGTTATTAGGCTTCTCATCCTTGGGGTATCTTCTGTGCGCTTGTTGATTAACAAATTTTTGAGGGTGAGTGTTATTTCTCCAGTAACTACTGTTCGGACCCATTCTTTTATAGTAGTTCCAGCTTTTATTCTGATACATTTGCCCAGTCCAGCTACCACTTCTGTTCTGGTGAATGGGCTTAGAGAAATTCTTCACAAAGTTCATTCCTATTTTAGATGGTGGTCCAACATCATTTGTTGAATTTTCCTTTGGACGTTGAATGTTTTGATTGCTGTTTGAGCTGGATGGTGTGTCCAGCTTTTCTTTTCCCTTCTCTGGGCAGAAGGTAGTGGTCTTGAACTGAAAGGGTCTCTTGTTAGTTGGATTATAGCCTAAACCCTCCTTGTTGAAATGAACCCTTGTTCCCAGTATAGAATCCAGATTTGTTTTTCCTTGAACAAATTTTTCTAAGACCTTTTGTTTGTCTTCCAGCTCTCTTTGCATAGACTCATAATTTTTAAAAAGTTCAATGTTCACTTTCTTCATAGCTTCATACTTTTTTGTGATCATACTATTTTTATTCAGATTTTCTTCAAATTTAATCCTGAGTTCATTGAGCTGTGTGTGAACTTCCTGGTTCTCTGATTTGTGCTTTTCATTTTCCTTTTTCAGAGACATCATTTCTTCCAATTGTTCTTTTAATTTCTAATTTTCCTCACTGATTTGAGTTTGTTCTTCAATATTAGCATTAGATTTTCTCTTCAGAACCCTATGCTCCTTACTGAGTGAATTGAACTTATCTAACAGTTCAGCATAGGTATCTTCCCAATCATCAATAGAATAATTCTCAAAGATATTTGTTACCTCCTCTTTGTTGTTTGCCATCAGGCAAATTCCTTCTTCATCCTCCTCTGAGGAATTAGCTTTCGAATCTTCTTCCTCATCGCTCCGTGTGCAGACCATCGCTTGTGGCTTCTTCTTCTGCACCTTCGAGCTCTTGTTCTGAAAGTCGGGACAATTCTTCTGAAGATCAGGGCAGTCCCCATTCATATGTCTAGGTTTCCTGCAATGAAAACATGTAATTTTCTTGGTGCTCCTATTCTTATCATTGCTGGAATCAAAGTTCTTACCAGAGGGGTATGACCTCTTCCTTCTGAAGGTCTTTACTTTAGTCCTTAAGAATTTCCTGAATTGTCGAGTGAGCATTGCTTGCTCCTCCTGGTCGAGGTCTGACAGTCCGTCAGACTCGTAACTACTACTCCCACTGCTGCTACTTCCCTTGCTGCGGGACACCTTGAGGGAAATATTCTTGCCCTTCCTGACGCTTCCTTCACCATTCCTTTTAAAATTCATCTCATACGTCATAAGGGATCCTATGAGTTTAGTGACTGTCATTGTCGACAAGTCCCTAGACTCCTCTATCACAATGGCCTTAGTGTGCCATGTAGGGGTTAGAGATCTAAGTATCTTCCTGACTATATCTTCCTCAGCTATCTCTTTCTCAAACCCCTTAAGACTATTCGTAATCAGTGACAGTCGGGCATACATCTAAGTTATGGTCTCCTCTGATTTCATCTTAAACATCTCATTTTCAGAGGTGAGGAGATTTACCTTCGTTGCTTTCACTTGAGGTGTACCATCGTAGATTAGACCCAACTCGTCCCACAATTTCTTGGCCGTCTTGCAAGCTGAGATGCGAGCGTATTCATCTAGATGTACTGCACATTGGATGATGTTCAAGGCCATCCAGTTGAGTAATGAGAGCTTGACTTGATCATCTGTACACGCATCCTCGTTCGGTGGCAGATCGTATGACCCTGTAGTGATCACCCTCCACAGCTTATCGCTCTGCGCCCTGATGAATAATTCCATCCTATTTTTCCAGAAAAGATAATTATTATTATCAAAGAATGGAGGGCGGCTGATACATTGTCCCTCCGCCATGAAGCTTCGAGGACCATTAGGACTACCCTGGCCGTTGGCCCACATGGTGAAAACCCACTCTGATACCAAATGATATGTGCAGTGGAAAGTGAGATAAAAGGGGGGGGCTGAATAGCTCACTCCCAAAATTCGATAAACTCAGACACGATTTATCAACCCCTTAAATTGCAGTGAAGAAGACCTCGGAGACAGGCAACTATGATGACTAGTAAAAGGAATGAGATCGAGAAAGCAATCCATAATGAAGCAATGTGTCAAATAGATGGAGAGCAGCACAACGTAAACAAGCAAACCACAGAAGAGATAGGGAATTTTTTAGGTGGTTCGATTGCTATCCGCAATCTACGTCCACCCCTTACTCAAGAGAGTAAGGTTTCCTTACAATATTATATCGCACATAGCAAACTCAGTCTGCAACAACCGCTGCCTAACAGCTTGCCCTGAGGAACAGCCTCCTCAGTCTTCTGATCGACAAGAAGAAAACACTGGAGAACCAATCTCCCTTCCTTTGCACGCAGCAAAGGGAACCCTGTGCAGTTACTCCCAAGTAACTCACACAACCAAAGGATCAACCTCTCTTCCTCCAAGATAATGGAGGGAAACTGGAGAACCTCTCCCTTCCTCCGAACAGTGGAGGGTAACAGAATGGAATGAAAGTAAAGAAAACATGAAAACAAAACGATCGATGAATGACAATCTTCTCGAAAAACAAAAGCAATATAGCTTCCGTAGAAGCAGAAGTTCACATTCACAATATCTTCTCTCTCTCAGAAATTTTTCTCTCAGCTCTGGATGGAGTAGGTTGTCTCTGGTTTTCTCTCTTAATCCACTGCTCTCAAGCTGCTCTTTTTTTCTCACTATTCCATCCTCTTCTCAAACCCTTTTCCTCAGCATATATATATATGTCTGAGCCAGATCCTTGGGCGTGTGGATACCACGTTTCCCGCCTGAAAGGTTGGGGCACCTGTGAGAATATTCTGGACTTCTATCTACCTCGGATCATGTGCCATCTTCCTGGTGAATTGCACAGACAAACTATCAGAGAAGAAATAGTCATATTGTCACACACACTTAGCACAATTCGACTTTATTTTGCGAGAGAGATAAGTTTGCACCGAGTCAAAGGAATGAGCATTGACCATGACAGGCAAGAAAAACACCGATGTGAAATGAAGCAAACGTTGCACCAATCTACTTTATCTATCTACAGGATTTGCACCGAGTCTAATAGACCTGAAGCATGAACTGCACCGACCTCGTTGCTACAGAGAATTTAATAGGCTAGACTATGCACTGAACATGATCTTGTTTTAAGCAAAGCAAGCACCGAGTTGTGTTCCAAAGCCTTTGACTAGCCAAGGTTTGCACCGACTAGGTGCAGATCTAATCTTGCACCGAGAATGGTAATGCAATAGAAGATGCACCGACTTCATGTTATTCAGAAGGTAAAAGTGTTGCACCGAGTCGGTATATGCAGTCCAAGCAGGAGCTGCACCGAGATGGCAAAAAGAAGTACAAGACAAAGCTTGAAGCTTGCACCGAGAAGCATTTGCACTGCGATGACAAAGATATATACAAGTCAAAGCTTGCACCGAGATGGATTCGCACTGAGATTAAGAGACCAGATTAAATAATTCATTCCAGACAAGAATTGCATCGACCCAAAACTTGCACCGACATGAAAACATGAGGCACAAGAGGAAGACTATGCACTGAGTCAAAGGAGAAGACTAAAGATATGCATAGACCTTAGTGGACATGACATAGAGTAATGCATAGAGACAAGATATGAACAAGAACAAGGACTTGCACCGAGGCAAGCACTTAATATAAGAGATGCAGAACTTGCACTGACTTAATATGCATTAAGCAAAAGGACGAAAATCACGTAATGCACGGACCTAAATCATGCTATAAACACAGACCTCCTTCATGCTTAGAAACAAGAAAATGCACTGTATAAAGACAAATTGATCTATAGTTAAAACAATTGATTTATAGTGTGAGACATCATCAAAACCGTAGGGATGCAACACACGTTTATCAGACGCCAATACCCCTAGTTACTCAGTAGAACTATCCTTTTAATTTTGTTTTTAACAAAGATAACTTGAAGCACTTCATGACATGAGTTTTTCTCCATTTCATTGATGAAGAACCATGTTTCTTAGTGCATTCAATCATTGCTTTGCCTTTAGAGTATTTAATGTATCATTTTGACGCAGTTGTTCATTTGATTTTTAGAAGGTGTTGTTTAAGAACAATACATGTTTTCAGGTTATCTCTACCAATTCAGCCTGAGTTTAGATGAGGTCAGATTCTGAAAGACTCAATTAAACATGACATGCACGAAATGGTTAAGAACTATTAATAGGCATTCCACAATCCTTCTTCATTGAGTTTAGTTTTTAGTCTCTGATGACCATTAAGTTTAAACCACCAATTCATTCAGGGTTCATTACTGCTTCTTATTAGAGAAGCTATCTGATGTTCAGCAGGTTGGATTAATGAACATGTCTATCAGTTTCTCATTTAATCAGACTAGGCACATGATTTCAAGAGATGTTCAGATACAGAAGCCAAGGATAAGATAGATCAAATAGACGGAGAGTGTATCTAACAGATTGAGGTTTCAATGAAGTTGACACTGAAGATCGACATAGAAAGTCGACATTAATTGGCGCTGATCAGTTTGACTCCTACAGAATTATTCTGAGCTCCCCCTATCAAAATTTTTGAAATAAAATAAGATACATGGGATGAAATTTTAGAAATGACAAGAATCTGCTCACACTCCCCCTCAATGTATGCAATGTCGACTAACTTCCAAGTTTAGAAGTAGATAAGATCAATTTGTTCATGCTAAAAATTTGCAAAGACCAAGTTCTCTTCTCAGAAATTTAAATCTTTCATTACCAAGAGGTTTGGTGAAAATATCAGTAATTTATCTTTCAGAATTTATGAATTCAAGCTCAATTTCCTTTTTATTGACTTCATCTCTAAGAAAGTGATGTTTGATTTCAATATGTTTTGTCGTAGAGTGATGAACCGGATTTTTGGTTAAGGAAATAGCACTAGTGTTATCACAAAAGATTGTAATGCAATCGAGGTTGATAAGATAGTCAATTAACTGGTGTTTTATCTAGAGGACTTGGGCAGCACAGTTTCCTGCAGCCACATACTCTGCCTCGGCAGTAGATAAGGCTACAGTATGATGTTTCTTGGATGCCCAAGACATTAGACATCAACCAAGAAATTGACAATATCCACTAGTACTCTTCCTATCTATCCTACACCCGGTATAGTCTGCATTAGTGTAGGCTACGATGTCTAGCTGACACTTAGTAGGATACCATAAGCCAAGGTCTAGGGTGCCAGACAGATACCTAAAAATTCGTTTCACAGTTATTAAATGAGATTCCTTAGGACATGCTTGAAATCTGGCGCACAAACATACTGAAAATTGAATATCAGGACGAGATGCAGTAAGATAGAGCAAGGATCTGATCATACCTCTGTAAAGCTTGGGATCTACCATTTTACCTGCTGGATCAGAATCAAGACTAGTAGATGTCCCCATTGGTGCAGTTATAGCTTTGAGATTTTCCATCTTGAATGTCTTCAATAAGTCCTTGACGTACTTCTCCTGGTTTATGAAGGTTTCTTCTTTGGTCTTACAGATCTGCAGTCCAAGAAATAATTTCAGCTCTCCCATTGAGCTCATTTCAAATTTACTAGTCATTAAGATGGAGAATTCCTCACACATTGATGAGTTGGTTGACCCAAACACTATATCATCTATGTAAATTTGAATAATCAGAATTTCTTTTTCACATACCTTTGTGAATAGGGTCTGGTCAACCTTACCTCTGGAAAATCCCTTTTCAGAGAGGAACTTACTCAGTCTATTATACCAAGCTCGGGGAGCTTGTTTTAACCCATAGAGAGCCTTGTCAAGTTTATAAACATGATCAGGAAATTCAAGACATTCAAATCCAGGGGGTTGTTTGACAAAAACATCTTCTTTTATCTCACCATTTAGAAAAGCAGATTTGACATTCATCTATTGTAAGGTTATTCTTAGACTACATGCAGTTGCTAAAAGAATTCTAATAGCTTCTAGCCTTGCTACAGGGGCAAAAGACTCATCAAAGTCAATCCCAAACTCTTGGTTGTACCCCTGAGCAACTAGCCTAGCCTTATTTCTAACTATGTTACCCTGCTCATCAGTTTTATTCCGAAAAACCCATTGGGTGCCTATTATGTTGCCATGAGATGGCTTAGGAACTAAATGCCAGACCTTGTTCCTATCGAATTGACTTAGTTCATCATGCATGGCATTAATCCAGTGTTCATCCTGAAGGGCACTTTCTATGTTTTTGGGTTCTATTTGAGATACTAAAGCAATGGAATTCAATTCATTTTCAATTCTTATGTTTGCTCTAGTTCTAGTCAGTTCATTCAGATTGCCAATTATGTTTTCAAGGGGATGGTCTTTAAGAAATTTATGGTTAGGCACCTTATTACCTTGATTTCCACTTACCTCCCCCTGGGTATTTGGTCCTTCAGCTTCAGCTTCAGCTTCTTCAACATAATCTTCATTTGTCTTTAAAATTTCTGCATCAGTTTTGTCCATGCATAAATCAATTTCAGTTTTGGTTGCAGACTCATCAAACACAACATGAGACGATTCTTCAACAAGGTTCGAGTTGAGATTAAATACCCTATAGGCTCTAGACTGGTCAGAATAACCTAGAAATATTCCAGGTTCACTCTTTGGTTCAAATTTATCAAAATCTCATTTTGAATTAATGTGGATAAAACATTTATAGCCAAAGACCTTGAAATGAGCTAGGGAGGGTTTCTTACCTTTGATAATCTCATAGGGAGTCATTTGAGTTTTGGGTCTTACCAAGGCTCTATTAATTATATAACATGAAGTGTTGACAGCCTCTGCCCAAAACATTCTAGGTAAGTTCCCTTCCACTAGAATGGTCCGAGCCATTTCAACTAAGGTTGGGTTTCTCCTTTCCACCACTCCAATATGCTCTAGAGTTCTTGGTGAGGAGAACTTGTCGGTAATTCCATTTTCCCTGTAAAAATTATGAAAACGTGAGTTGACAAACTCATCACCATGATCAGACAAGATGTTTAAAATAGTATGCTCATTGGTCTATTTTATTTTGTAAAAGAGCTCCTGAAATTCTTCAAAGGCTTCATTTTTATGAGACAAGTAAAAGACCCATGTGTATCTAGAAAAGTCATCAACAAGTACAAAACCATATCTTTTCCCTGTTAAGCTAATCGACGTAGTTGGTCTAAATAAATCCATATGAATTAGCTCATAGGGTTTTGAAGACAAGTTTTCAGTTCTAGATTTAAATGATTTTCTAGTATGTTTACACTTGGTGCATGCCTCACAAATTTTATTATCATCTTTAAATAAAATTTCAGGGAGTCCTTTAACCATGCAATGCTTTTCCAATTTATGAAGCACACCATAACTAGCATGACCTAATCTACGATGCCACAGGTAGGCTAGGTCATCTTTATTGACACTAAGACAAAGATTAGAGTGTGCTACATCATCTAAATCTATCATATAGATGTTATTGATTCTCTTACCAACAAATTTAACTGAATCAGAATTAGGTTCAAAGATGGTGCATGCAAGAGAATCAAAAATAACTTTATGACCTTTGTCACATAATTGACTAATGCTAAGAAGGTTATAATCCAAACCTTCAACTAACAGAACTTCTTCAATAAAACAGGAGGAACACTTACCAACTTTTCCCGAGCCAATGATTTTTCCCTTAGTATTACCTCCAAAAGTGACATGACCAACATCTTTCTTTACCAACATGTTGAATTTTACTTTATCTCCGGTCATATGCTTGGAACAGCCACTATCCAGATACCACTTGTTGTGACTGGCTGCCAGGCATACTTGCAAGCGGATCAAGTAGAATGATTTGGAACCCATAGTTTCTTGGGTCCCAGAAAAACATTAATTTCATGCAGACCAGAAACAAGATGTTTTGGTATCCACATTTGATTTGGATTTTTCTTGAAAGTTGTGGATTCCTTCTTAATCTGTTTGTTCTGCTTTTTCTTCCCGCCTTCATTATTCAAAGATTGTTTCTGCGATGTGGCCTTTTTCAGCTTTTTAAAATTGTTCTAAAAATTTCTTTTCCAGAACTTAGTCCAATAGGCATTGGGAGTAGTGGGCGCACTATAGACCCTGGCCTGTCTAGGCATGATATTGACAGAGCCATAGGAGTTCGGGTTCCAAAAATTTGTGTGCCTAGTCCACCTATAGGAGTTCCATGGATGAAACCGACACATTTGAGTGGAATGATAGTTCAGGAAATGATGTATGGGCTTCATGTGACTTTGGCCTTTCCAAGTTGGCTGGTAATAGGGGTTGTAGACTGTAGGATGATTAGGAACATTCTGATAGTGGCATTTACCAAAGGTGCCTCTACCTGGACTTTTCTGAGTGGGTTTGATAGTTTTGGCCTTGGGATTTCCTTGGACTTTAGCTTTGGTAGACTGACTCCTACCCTGGCTTTTGGTCTGATGTGTGGGAGTGTATGAGCATGATTCCCTGAACACTTCCACCTTCCCTTTGCCCTTGTCCTTGACTCTGGGCTTAGTTTTCTCAATATTTTTAGTTTTGTTCTTATCCTGATTTTCTCCAGAAGTCATCTTTATCAGGGGTTGAAATGTCCCCTTTTCTGCCACAAAGAAGGTGGTTCTTACATCAAACCTTACCTTATTAGTTGGGTTGAAACCCAACCCTTCCTTTCTGAAATTGCCTTTAGTTCCCAAGATAGCATTCAGATTTTCTGTGCCTTGTCCCATGCCTTCAAGGGAGTTTTGTTTTTCTTTGTTTTGTTTTTCTAATTTTTCTATTGACTTTCTCAACTCATTGTTTACACCATTGACAACTTCATACTTCTCCATAGCAATTTTTGTTTCTTTCTGAAATTCATGAATTTTCATTTTAAGTTCATCAATGGTTTTTAGCAAGTTCTCATTTTCAATCTTCAAATCATTTATCATTCTTATGCTACCATCAGCTTCATTCAGGGAGTTTTTCAGTTCTGAATTTTTAGTTTGCAGACATATAAGTTTATCAGACAAGGAAGTATCATTGACTAATGAATTTATTTTCCTTTTTAAATGCATGTTCCCCCTACGCATGTCTTCATATTTTTCTAAAATTTTAGCATAGGCATCTTCCCATTCATTCTGTGTAAAATTGTCAAAAGGGTAAATTACCGCATCATCGTTGTTGGCCATCAGGTAGATTCTTTCTTCTTCTTCACTGTTAGAGGAGCTGCTCTGACTTTCTTCTTCTTCATCGCTCCAGGTGCTAACCATAGCTTTTCCCTTTTTATTTTTCAACCTGGGCTATTTGTCCCTGAGCTCAGGACAGTCTACTTTGAGATGCCCTGCCTTCCTGCAATTATAGCAAACAATGGCATCAGATTTCTTCGCAGATTCAAATTTATGTTTGGGCTGTCCTTTTCCAGAGAAATATTTTCTTCTCAGCCCTTTCCCTTCTTTCCTCAGGAATTTCTTGAAATTCCTGGTAAACATAGCAAACTCATCCTTATCATCCTCAGAACAAGTACAACTACATTCACTTGATGACTCTTTGCTATAATTTGCTTTAAGAGCCAGGGGTTTCCTTCTCTTCTCAGATTCATCAATTTTCTTAAGGTTAAACTCATATGTCATGAGAGAACCAATGAGCTCATCCACAGTGATCTTATCTAGGTCCCTAGACTCTTCAACTACAATGGCCTTCATGTGCCATATGGGTGTCAGGGACTTCAAAATCTTTCTAACCAGCTCATGGTCACTGTAGACCTTTCCTAGACTTCTCCAACTGTTCGTAATCACATTCAACCGAGAGTACATTTCAGATATGGACTCCTCAGGCTTCATTTTGAAAGCCTCATACTCAGAGACTAACATGTTCGCCTTCGTCTCTCTAACCTGAGATGTCCCTTCAAAGATGATCTCCAATTTGTCCCACATCTCCTTAGCGGTGGTGCAGGAGGAAACTCTGGAGAATTTTGTGGGATGGAGAGCACACTTTATAGCATTTATGGCACCCCAATTCAGAGTGGACTTTCGGATGTGCTCCTTAGTCCAGAATTCCTCATCTGGAGGTAAATCAAATGGACCTTTACTCACGACCTTCCAGATCTTGTAATCCTTAAGACGGAGAAACACATGCATCCTATTATTCTAGTAGGCGTAATTGCTACCATCAAAGAATGTTGGCTTGCTAGTTGAGTGGCCCTCAGCGACAACACCTTTAGCATCCATGACAGTTCTCTCCAAGATGTGAGTCCCTAACGGAGAGTTAGGCTCTGATACCACTTGTTGGACACGGATGGACGCTAGGATATAGAGGGGGGGTGAATAGATCTATCCCTTCAAAGCACAAGAAAAAAAGATAGCGGAATTAATAGTTTTGCTATGAAGCAATCGGATAAAGCAGATCTCATTAAAAAATCTTATGCATTCATCTAAGCGAAAAATAAGCAAACAGGATGCGCACACGAGCTACAGGAGCAAAATTAAACACACAGAGACACCAGGAGTTTTAGGTGGTTCGGCTTTCACCTACATCCACCCCACGCACAGACAGAGTGTGGACTACTACTGATTCACAGCTTCAATACACTGATCCACAGCTTCGGGGATTGGATCCCTACAAACCACTGATCCACAGCTTTGGAGATAATATCACAGACCGCTGAGCCTCACAGCTTGCTACCGCTGAGCTTTACAGCTTGGCTGACCGAGGACTCACCCTCGCACGCTGACTCACAGCTTGACAGAGTTCAGAAAAGTAAAAATGAAAAATGAAAAATAGCAATGTAGCTCTCAATGAGCAGATTGACTCTGGATTTGATCCACGAGTCAAGTACAAGAACCAATGCTCTGAAACTCTCTCCGATCTAAAGCTTTCAATCCTTTTCTCTCCTTCTAGCTTCTCCTCTTTCACTCTGGCTCTCTTCAAGTTGCTCTCTCTTTTCTCAAGGGCTTCTTGCTCTTTTCTCAATTTTCCCCTCTACGTTTTCTTGGTCTTCAGAGGGGCTTATATATCTATGGCTTCTGTCTTCAGGCCTCACGAGCTCACGCATTGGGCGTGTGGAGAGCTCGTTCCCCCCTTCCTGAAGATGACACGCGTCAGGACCAGATTGGTGAGCCTATCCTTGTTGGCGGAATCATCTGGACGTATCTGCCATGGATCACGTGCTCAATCATAGGCTTCCATGGTGCGCTTGCTTTCCCCTACAATTCAGACAATGATTAGTTAAGCGAAAAGATGCACCGAGTTTGATTTGGCATGAAATGGGGTATGCACAGACATTCCAAGCAAACACAGCATATATGCACAGACCCTTCTAAGCCAATGGCAAGACCTATACCGACGTTTTAAGTCAATGCGAGATGTGCACATACCTTCTTGTATGTTCAACAAGAAGATGTGCACAGACGTTATATGCATGATGAACATAGTGCATTGACTGATGCATGCATGGACAAAGGTGCACAGACCTTTACCTTCGTATGTACAAGAACGTGCACTGACTATATATATGCGAATGATGAACAATGCACTGACCTTTCACATGCATGAAGTAAGGTGCACAGACCTATATCAACAAGACACACAGTGCACCGTCCTACATACGCCTCCACGCAAACATGTACAGACTACATTTTTTCAAACCAGATTGTGCATCGACCTTGTTTATCACAAGACAAAACATGCACAAACCATGGTTTGTCGAAAGCGAGATATGCACTGACTTTATGGTGTTAAGACCAGAATGTGCACAAACCTTTTTTATGTAAGATGCAAAACATGCACAGACTTTAATGAACAATACTGCGTTTGCACAGACCTATATGAACAGACTACATGAACTTGCATCAACTATGTTTTGTCGAACGAAAGATATGCACAGACCTTAACGTGTGTGATGCGAAACATGCACCGACATTGTGTATTGAGGTAAACATAGTATGGACAGACTCTATATGCATTAGGCATAAACAATGCACAAACATTATTAATTTGATCAACTAAAGATGCACATAGTATATACTTGAGAGACAAACTATGACCATACATATTTTAAGTGAAATGCATGTACATTGACTTATGAAATGATAACATTTCTGAGACTCAATATTTATCAAAATCAAAGGACTAAAAAGTAAAAGGAATTATTGCCTATCATGTTGTCAATCATGTTTGCCAATCATCAAAACAAAGTAGGAGATAAATGTGTGGACTTCTTATGGTCCAGACACATATGACATCATACACATATGAGTCATAGTGTTTGTCATCATCAAAACACAATATCTAACAACTCGCCCATAATCACTCGGCCTAGTCTTGGACTTAGGCTCGTCTGCATGCGGGACCCTTGGCCTCTGACTGTGACCTTCATGATATAAACCAGCAGATGTGAGCTAGAAGGGGGGATGAATAGATCACTCCCAACTTTCACAACACGGAATATAATCGATGAAGATTCAACCACAACGAATAAAAACACCCCAGAGGTAAGGGAAGATAACTAAACCAGATTGAGAGACTAGTCTTGGTTGGAGACAAACATCAACTAATGCGCATGCTCACTGGGAGAGGGCAAATGTTGGATCTGCTAAATGATTAGTGAACAAGACTGTTGGAGCAGAAGGACGATCCAATAGAGAAAATGGATGGGTATCAGGGATACGAGGCGGCGTTTGGACACTAGAGTCCACACGCAAGATGGCAATCCTCCAGATAGGCGTGACCTATCGTTTGGGTAGCGTCTTTTAAAATACCTCCTGAATACTAAAGACAACACAAGCAATCTTTGGAATAATCAAGCAAATAACATGAAATGGATAGAAGAGTTTCTAGGTGGTTCTATTGCTACCCGCAATCTATGTCCACCCCTCGCTTAAATCAAACGAGGATTTCAATAGCACAGCTAGAACCAAGCAGACTCAGTCTGCAACACAGGATGCCAAATAGCTTGAAACTCAAAGGAGACAAATCCCTCAACCAAGTTATGCTACCAGCACAGGCTTAGCACCTGGGCTTGCAACCCACAAGTCCAGAACCGGAGAACAATATCTAACTTCCTCTAAACCAGAGGGAACCCACGAGTGACCCCAAGTCACTCGCAATCAGAGAGGATGTCTCCCTTCCTCCAAGAACACTTGGAAGGCAACGAAATCGGAGAAACCAAAATGGGAATGAAACAGAAAACTAAAACAAAGACAGAAGACTAAAACAACGACAAATGTAGCTTCAATGAAGCATTTCTGGAAGCACAAGTGGCTGCTTTCAAGCCTAGCTTCAGAAGCAGATCCTCACAATATTTCTTGATCTGGAGGAGGCTCTCTCTCGTTCTTATTTTTCAGGGGGAAGCTCTCTCAGAAAATGTGAAAGGAACTATGGCCGCAGCTTCCCCTTTTTCTTCGTAAGGCAAGGCACCGTATTTATAGGGAACAGGGGCACCGTATGGATGAAGCAGATAAAACCTACTGAAGCCCTATTGATCAACGTGGTAGGTACGAGATTATTCCTCTAGAACAGTGCCTCGGATCACGTGACCAATCATTTACTCTCTGGGTTCATGCGCCAATATCTCACCATTTCTGGGAACACGTGCATGTTCTTAGTTCGACCTTACGGGCTGCCTTAAACCTGTTAGTTGGAAAAGTGAAAACAAGGTTAGACCTTGTAGCACAGACAATATGCACTGAGTTTATATAGGCGCAAGGCAGACTAGCACAGACCTTATATATGCTTGATAAGAAAAGTGCACTGACTTTGTGTCGCTCAAGTTGAAACATGCACAGACCTATATATGTGCTTAGACTTAAAATGCACATATGCTTAGACTTTACCGTATGCTCATGTACATGTGCACGGACCTTATGTAAAGGTGCTCAGACTTCATGCTTTGCAAATTTCAAAACATGCACAGACTTCATAAGGGATATGTAAAGATATGCACATACTTCAACATGCATAGACCTCAAATATGCTCGGACCTTGGTGTACAGGATGCAAAACATGCACCGACCTAGCACAGACCTTATGTGCATGAGGCAGAAATGTGCACCGACTGTGTTCACAGTACAACAGGAACCTGCACTGACCTCATATGCAATACGTGTCATACTAGCATCGACATCAATGTGCTAGCATCGACCTTAAATGTGCAGTTCAAAATGTGCACCAACTCTATCTGCAGAAGGTGCAACTAGCACCGACCCAATAACAAGCCATGACAGACTAGCACAGACCCTATATGCTAGACACTTTATGCTAGCATCGACTTCTCATGCTGACTGACATAGATTCTTATGCACGCTAGCAAAGATTCTAGTTAAACAACCCAAACCAACTAACACAGACCTTGTATGAGTGAAAATCAGCTAGCACAAACTTAGGATATGCAGGATGGCCTATGTGCTCTAACCTTAGAGCATGAATGAACATGGTATGCACCGACTCTGTCTACAATAAATGAGATTCTAGCATCGACCTTAGATGCAGCAGACTCCATACTAGCATCGACTTGTGTATGCGTGAAGTGCAGGTAGCATCGACCTCAGCTAAGCATGAAGTGCAACTAACATAGTCCTTAGTTGTCACGCCCCGAGCCTTTATTACAGCGGAAGACTCGCTCGGGGAGCGCGAACAGCCGGCATGGTAAGCCTCTTGCAGGTAAGAACGACCAGAGCGCAATACAATCACACACATACATGCAATTGCACAGAATTTAATCAAACTCCAACTTTATTTCATAAATGATCAATATTCGAAATACAACCACTTTCTATCATCTTTCATACTATTAGACTCAAGAAATAGGAAAATTACATTGACTCAATCTAGACATTATGGACTTCCTAAGTCTTCGCTCATCTTTAATCACTCTCGGATCCGCTACTTGAATAATCCGAATCCGAACCCGACTCACTTTCATTTCCTGAAAAAAGATTGGAAATAGATAATGAGCACACTTGCCCAGTAGGTATCTTCGCATCAACATGAAGGCACTATTAAAGTGATTAATATTTTTGCTATAAAGAAATAAGGTAAAATCATGCATTGCGATGATCACGCGATTAAATCAAAGTAACAAGACAATCATACAAGATGGAATGAGAACAAGAATGAACTAGCAAGAATAGAACAAGAACATGATATTGGCCTTTCATGAATAAGAATATATCGAGAATGTACTAGCAAGCCACATATTCATCACTTTAGCATCTTATGCTTACGAGCAAGTGCTTCGTGAATTTCTGTGGAATATCAAGCAAGAATGTCATGTCGTGGATCTTCACTTTTTTATAGAAATAGTACTCCCAGCGCAATGCGACGCCAGTAGCATCATACCCCATGGTTTATAAAATAGTATGTTTCCGGCAATCAGTCGAGGGGACTAGCATAGAGCCCTTGAACACAATCAGTGCTCGATCGCATCTTCAGGTATAAATTAAGCTACTTCCACACATGTAACAGTAAAGTATGGCCAAGAATATAACAATTCCAAATAATGAAAATCAATGAATGAACGCTTCAATTTGAATATATGAGATCAAGAATGACTTAAACTATGCTATGCTTATGGAAATAAATCGGCAGCATAACAGTATATTCTCTTAACTTTCATTCATTATATTAAGTCTATTAAGCAAAATGATAGGTTCCAGATCATCAAGGTTTATCTAGAAACATTGAAATGTCAACCCTTGGTCAAACCTTGGGTTGAGATATTTAAGTCATGTGACGGTCATTCACTGGGCCGTTACATTGTGTGACGGTCTAGTATAGGACCGTTACATTTGTCTGAATCCATAATCAAGAATTCAACCTCAGATGAATGTGACGGTCGTATATTGGGCCGTTACATGAGCCTGACGGTCCAATACAAGGCCGTTACATTACTAGAATCAGAAAACAACGATAGTGTATTCTAGTTAATGGGCTTTAATGGTACAACCAACTCGGCATCCTAGTGGGAATCCTAGGCTCGCGGAGAATTACGGAGGCCTTGAAACAAGATTTCCTAGTCCATTGGAAGGAATATCCAATAGAGAGGTCCTCATGTCCAAGATTGTGTTCCTATAGTGTAAAGTGTGAACTAATGGTCAACATACCGGAGTATGTGCCATGTACTTATAGAAACGACTCTATAAATAGGAAAAGAATATATATATATATACATATATCGATGCGAAACCATGATAAAAATTCTATTCATACATCATTCAAAATCATGTTTCAAATTACAAAACTATAGAGTTTTGGGTTCATGAAATTAATATAACTCAAAGTAATAGTGAGATATCAAAACAAGCATTTCTTATCATGAACGCTTAAATAATCTCGAAGTCGCGTAATTAGGTTTAAAACTTGGGTAACTAGGCTTAATAATAAGTAATATTGACAAATCATATTCTGTCTAGGGTTGACAAAACATAGCCTGTGACGGTCTAGAAGTGGGGCGTCACAGTGATTGTAACGGTCAGAGAACAGCCGTTACACTTATGTAACACGTCTGTATTGGTGCGTCAGAGTTAACAGAGTAACTCATATACCACAGAGACTGTGACGGCTCATAGTAAGGCCGTTATATGAATGTGACGGTCCTACTGTGACGCGTCAGAGTGTCTGCTAACAGAAAGCAATATGAAACATAAGAGATTAACTCACATCATGTCTATAATCAAAACACCATGAGTTTCTAGGCATGATAAAGAAGGATAGGCTATCTACATACATAGGTGACCATGAATAGATGAATAACATGTTTCAAGTTCTCAATTTAGGGTTAAGAGATGCATGTAATGCATGGAACTAGTAAAACATGAAATTGATGCTCTACTATGCATGAAATTCAATCAAACAAGAGGGCTTATAGTCCTATCAAGTTATTTTTTCCGTTCATGAGATAACCTACCTCTTGTCTAGGCTTCAAACTTCCAATTATGGTCTGAACACAGAACCCTAGTTCCCTTCTTCCTGTGATTTTTCAGCAACTTCCTTGGGCTCTTACTCCACGACCTCTTGACCTAAAGACGTGAAATTTGGAGAGGAGTTAGTTTAAAGTATTGTAAACAAATACTTCTAAAGAACTTACCAAAGATTACACCTCCTTACCTTGATTCCTTGAGAGGCAAAAGTAAGGGTCGCACAGTTCAGAACTAGGTCCTATTTATAGGGTTTTGGCTGGGGTTTGAAGACTAGATCGATTCTAGAGTCCTTAATTTGCTAAAACCTGATCTCTAAGAGTTCTTAGTAATGTTATAACTCTTCCTACATTGATCTCTAGTGGATAAGAGTCCAAAGTTTTGATCTTTGTACTTGTTCTTTCCTTCACAGAACTAACAGGATGTAACGGTCTAATGCAGGTGCGTTAGAGGCATGTAATGGTCTCACGATAGACCGTTACATTTATTGTTCCCAGAGTTCAACATGAATCAAACTCTTCAGCTTACGGAATTCATAGAGTGTAACGGTCGTAGACCCATGCGTTACAAGCATGTGACGGTCGCACGATAGACCATTACATTCAACGTATATAGAGTTTCAAATAAATAAAACTCTTTTATTCATTATTTATATAATTCATTTTTATCCCTAAATAAGCTAAGTAACCTTCTAGAATATGGGCCAAACTTAATGGTTTTGGGCCTTAAACCTTTTTAGATGATGTGTAAATAGGCTTGGTTAATTATTCAACCTAATTGGGCCTTTATAAATTCTAGAAAATTATTTATATAAAATTTTGGGGCACTACACCCTCCCCCACTTAGAAGAATTTGGTTCCCAAATTCAAGACATGGATTGTGGAGAGTGTACTTACAGTTAAATAATTCTGAAAATCTTTTTCTCATGGATGCTTCGGTTTCCCATGTTGCTTCGTATGGCCATGTTTTCTTCCATTGAATTTTGACCATAGGGATAACCTTAGTTCTTAGTCGACGCACTTCCCGATCCAGAATCTTTATTAGCGTTTGCTCATATGTCATATCCTTCTGAATCTCCAGATTGTCATAAGTGATAATATGGTCAGGATCGTATACATATTTCTTCAGCATGGAGACGTGAAATATGTCATGAACTCCTGCTAATTGTGGAGGTACAGCCAATCTATAAGCCACTTCACCGACCATTTCAAGAATTTCAAATGGGCCAATGAACCTTGGAGTTAGCTTTCCTTTAATGCCAAATCTTTGAATACCATGACCTGGATAAACTTTTAAATATACATGATCTCCTACCTGAAACTCCAAGTCACGTCTTCGATTGTCGGCATAAGTCTTTTGCCTATCTTGTGCCATTTTCATTCTCTCTTGAATGAGCTTGATTTTCTCCGTAGAATCCCTGACAAGGTCGGGGCCTAAAAATTGCTTTTCCCCTATTTCATTCCAACATATTGGAGATCGACAACTTTTCCCATATAGAGCTTCAAAAGGTGCCATTTGTATGCTTGCTTGATAGCTGTTATTATATGCAAATTCCACCAGAGGTAAGTGATCATGCCAACTTCCTCCAAAATCAATGACACAAGTCCTGAGCATGTCTTCTACCACTTGATTTGTTCTTTCCGTCTGACCATCAGTTTGTGGATGAAAGGCTGTGCTAAAATTTAATCTGATCCCTAGTGAATGTTGTAGACCTTTCCAGAACTGTGATGTGAATCGAGGATCTCTATCTGATACAATAGTGATGGGGACACCATGTAATTTGACAATTTCCTTTATGTACAATGCTGCTAGAATATCCACAGACCATCGACTCTTTATTGGTATCAAGTGTGTAGATTTAGTCAATCGATCTATGATTACCCATATGCCATCATGTCCACCTCTTGTCTTAGGTAAACCCATAATGAAGTCCATCCCTATGCTCTCCCATTTTCATTCGGAAATATTTAATGGATGTAATTTACCTGCGGTTCTAAAATGTTCAGCTTTAACTTGTTGGCAGGTTAGACAACGAGACACGAAGTCAGCTATTTCCCTCTTCATATTGGGCCACCAAAAGTTTCTTTTGAGATCCTGATATATTTTTGTACCTCTTGGATGAATGGTGTACTTTGATTTATGTGCTTCTTCTAGGATCAATTTCTTTGTATCCTCATGATCCGGTATACACATTCGGCCCTTGAATAACAATCTTCCATCATTAGAAGTAGAAAAATCCGGCCTTTGTTCAATATTGGCCTTAATTTCCAATAAAACTGGATCATCGTCTTGTAATTTGGCCAAATACTCTATTAATGTAGGTTGAGCTCGGATATTAGCTATGAAGTAATCTTCTTCCTTAATGTCAACATATAAATTCAACTGAGCAAATTGAGGAATAAGGTTAGTTACACTAATCATGAGATTTGATAACACACCCATTGGTTTTCTGCTGAGTGCATCTGCTACAGTATTTACCTTACCAGGATGATATTGAATAGTAAAATCAAAGTCCTTGAGATGTTCTAACCACCTCCTTTGCCTCATGTTAAGCTCCTTTTGATAGAATAAATATTTCAAGCTCTTGTGGTCTGAGTAGATCGTAAACTTTTCTCCATAAAGATAATGACGCCAAATTTTCAAGGCGAAAATAACCGCTGCCAATTCTAAATCATGTATAGAATAATTGTCTTCGTGACGTTTCAATTGTCTTGAAGAATAACAAATCACCTTTCCATTTTACATAAGGACACATCCTAAGCCAATTCCAGACGCATCCGTATATACCTCAAATCCACCACCCTCCATTGGTAGTGACAAAACAGGGGCTATTGTAAGATGATTCTTAAGAGTTTGGAAATTCTTCGCACATTCCTCTGACCAGACAAAAGGATTTTCTTTTCTGGTGAGTCTAGTTAAAGGGACTACTATCTTTGAGAAGTCCTTAATGAATCTTCTATAATAACCAGCTAGACCCAGAAAGCTCCTTACTTTAGACACAGTCGTAGGCCGACTCCAATTTTCTGCCTCATCGGGATTTGAAGATCCATAGAATCGCAGAGGATTTAGACTCCGTAAGTTGCGATGAAAGGTCACCAGCCCTTGCCCCTACACCACCTTGTGCTATAGTTTGCAATGCCTAAGTGAGGCCGGCAACTATTTGTTGCATACCGTCCCAATCTACGCGATGAGCCATTTGTAAAATAGGGTACCTGAGAGAGAAAAATAACAACTTGTTATTTCTCATGAAAATCAACCTTAAAGCTAATTAATTATCTTATCCCGGGCTCTACCCAATCCTCACATGGGTATGGAATTTCTTCCTTAGTTCATAGGTAGGGGCCCTTAAACCTTGGACTTATCCTATGATATGATTCCTTTCTCTAAGTCCTGAGACTTAGGCTCTGATACCAACTTAACTGTCACGCCCCGAGCCTTTATTACAGCGGAAGACTCGCTCGGGGAGCGCGAACAGTCGGCATGGTAAGTCTCTTGCAAGTAAGAACGACCAGAGCGCAATACAATCACACACATAAATACAATTGCACAGAATTTAATCAAACTCCAACACTATTTCATAAATGATCAATATTCGAAATACAACCACTTTCCATCATCTTTCATTCTACTAGACTCAAGAAATAGGAAAATTACATTGACTCAATCTAGACATTATGGACTTCCTAAGTCTTCGCTCATCTTTAATCACTCTCGGATCCGCTACTTGAATAGTCCGAATCCGAACCCGACTCACTTTCATTTCCTGAAAAAAGATTGAAAATAGGTAATGAGCACACTTGCCCAGTAGGTATCTTCGCATCAACATGAAGGCACTATTAAAGTGATTAATATTTTTACTCTAAAGAAATAAGGTAAAATCATGCAATGCGATGATCACGGGATTAAATCAAAGTAACAAGACAATCATATAAGATGGAATGAGAACAAGAATGAACTAGAAAGTATAGAACAAGAACATGATATTGGCCTTTCATGAATAAGAATATATCGAGAATGTACTAGCAAGCCACATATTCATCACTTTAGCATCTTATGCTTATGAGCAAGTGCTTCGTGAATTTCTGTGGAATATCAAGTAAGAATGTCATGTCGTGTCGTGGATCTTCACTTATTTATAGAAATAGTACTCCCAGCGCAATGCGATGCCAGTAGCATCATACCCCATGGTTTACAAAAATAGTATATTTCCGGTAATCAGCCGAGGGGACTAGCATAGAGCCCTTGAACACAATCAGTGCTCGATCGCATCTTCAGATATAAATTAAGCTACTTCCACGCATGTAACAGTAAAGTATGGCCAAGAATATAACAATTCTAAATAATGAAAATCAATGAATGAACGCTTCAATTTGAATATATGAGATCAAGAATGACTTAAACTATGTTATGCTTATGGAAATAAATCGGCAGCATAACAGTATATTCTCTTAACTTTCATTCATTATATTAAGTCTATTAAGCAAAATGATATGTTCTAGATCATCAATGTTTATCTAGAAACATTGAAATGTCAACCCTTGGTCAAACCTTGGGTTGAGATATTGAAGTCATGTGACGGTCATTCACTGGGCCGTTACATTGTGTGACGGTCTAGTATACGACCGTTACATTTTTCTGAATCCAGAATGAAGAATTCAATCTCAGATGAATGTGACGGTCGTATATTGGGCCGTTACATGAGCCTGACGGTCCAATACAAGGCCGTTACATTACTAGAATCAGAAAACAATGATAGTGTATTCTAGTTAATGGGTTTTAATGGTACAACCAACTCGGCGTCCTAGTGGGAATCCTAGGCTCGCGAAGAATTACGGAGGCCTTGAAACAAGATTTCCTAATCCATTGGAAGGAATATCCAATAGAGAGGTCCTCATGTCCAAGATTGTGTTCCTATAGTGTAAAGTGTGAACTAATGGTCAACATACCGGAGTATGTGCCATGTACTTATAGAAACGACTCTATAAATAGGAAACGAATATATATATAGACATATATCGATGCGAAACCATGATAAAAACTCTATTGATACATCATTCAAAATCATGTTTCAAATTACAAAACTATAGAGTTTTGGGTTCATGAAATTAATATAACTCAAAGTAATAGTGAGATATCAAAACATGCATTTCCTATCATGAACGCTTAAATAATCTCGAAGTCACATAATTAGGTTTAAAACTTTGGAAACTAGGCTTAATAATAAGTATTAATGACAAATCATATTCTATATAGGGTTGACAGAACATAGCCTCTGACGGTCTAGAAGTGGGGCATCACAGTGATTGTGACGGTCAGAGAACAGCTGTTACACTTATGTAACGCATCTGTATTAGTGCGTTAGAGTTAACAGAGTAACTCATATACCACAGAGACTGTGACAGCTCATAGTAAGGCCGTTACATGAATGTGACGGTCCTACTGTGACGCGTCAGAGTGTCTGCTAACAGAAAGTAATATGAAACATAAGAGATTAACTCACATCATGTCTATAATCAAAACACCATGAGTTTCTAGGCATGATAAAGAAGAATAGGCTATCTACATGCATAGGTGACCATGAATAGATGAATAACATGTTTCAAGTTCTCAATTTAGGGTTAAGAGATGCATGTAATGCATGAAATTAGAAAAACATGAAATTGATGCTCTACTATGCATGAAATTCAATCAAACTAGAGGGCTTATAGTCCTATCAAGTTGTTTTTGCCGTTGATGGGATAACCTACCTCTTCAAACTTCCAATTATGGTCTGAACACCGAACCCTAGTTCCCTTCTTCCGGTGATTTTTCAGCAACTTCCTTGGGCTCTAACTCCACGACCTCTTGACCTAAAGACGTGAAATTTGAAGAGGAGTTAGTCTAAAGTATTGTAAATAAATACTTCTAAAGAACTTACCAAAGATTACACCTCCTTACCTTGATTCCTTGCGAGCCAAAAGTAAGGGTCGCACAGTTCAGAACTAGGTCCTATTTATAGGGTTTTAGCTAGGGTTTGAAGATTAGATCGATTCTAGAGTCCTTAATTTGCTAAAACCTGATCTCTAAGAGTCCTTAGTAATGTTATAACTCTTCTTAAGTTGATCTCTAGTGGATAAGAGTCCAAACTTTTGATCTTTGTACTTGTTCTTTCCTTCACGGAACTAACAGGATGTAACGGTCTAATGCAAGTGCGTTAGAGGCATGTAACGGTCTCACGATAGACCGTTACATTTATTGTTCCCAGAGTTCAACATGAATCAAACTCTTCAGCTTACGGAATTCACAGAGTGTAACGGTCGTAGACCCATGTGTTACAAGCATGTGACGGTCGCACGATAGACCGTTACATTCAACGTATATAGAGTTTCAAATAAATAAAACTCTTTTATTCATTATTTATATAATTCATTTTTATCCTTAAATAAGCTAAGTAACCTTATAGAATATGTGCCAAACTTAATGGTTTTGGGCCTTAAACCCTTTTAGATGATTTGTAAATAGGCTTGGTTAATTATTCAACCTAATTGGGCCTTTATAAATTCTAGAAAATTATTTATATAAAATTCTGGGGCACTACATTAGTTGTGTATGTACTACAAGTAGCATCGATCTCAGTTGTGTAAGAGCACAACTAACACCGACCCTGTGCATGTACACTTATGCAATGAATAATGTTTTAGCTAAAAATAGATAAACCAATTTTCATACCAGAGTGTCTGACATCATCAAAACGTCATCATCAAAACGGCAGAGTTACAACAATCTCCCCCTTTTTGATGATGATAACCATTTAAAAAAAATTGAAGAATTGGTTTATTTCGAAGAAGAGCAATAATAATGATATGCAAGGATGCAGCAATGATATGCAAGTAATCTGACACACTAACTCCGCCTGACTGGGACAATGTTCACAGAAATGCTTGCTCATGGTGATAATGTTCACAAATGCTTGCTCATGGTGAAAGAGCAAATACTCCCCCTTTCAAAGACACTCCCCCTTTCACTGACAGTCTTCCACTGATAGTCTACTGAAAGATCTTCTCCCCCTTTCACAGACACTCTCCCTTTCACTGACAGTCTTCCACTGACAATCTACTGAAAGATCTTCTCCCCCTTTGACATCATCAAAAGGAGTGGAGAGAGAAGGAGGTGCTGCTAAGCAATCGAAAGGATATACAGTAAACGTATAATTGAGAGAATTTCAAGACTATCTATTAGAGGAGTAAGTAAGAGAACTGAATTGAGATGAAGTTCTTCAAGGCTAATAATCAGGAAAGACATAGAGTACGAATGAAGAATGCCAACATACAGACCTCATAAGGATGATCAAGGTTTAGTAAATTATGTCAAGAGATTATCCCAAAAGATTGTACTAATCAAACATCTAGAGACATAATTTACTGAAAGATGTGGCAGTTGTATTGAAGACAAACAATCTACAAGAAATTTCAGAACCAGTGGGGTTGCAGATTTTTGGCATTGAGTAATTTTGTTAACTCACACATTGTTACTGTTAGCGCAGCGAAGAGTGATATAGAAGGGGGGGGATGAATAGATCACTCCCGATTTTAAAAACTTTAGCGGAATATTAGTTCAACGGTTTGCAACCCTTCAGAAACAACACAAAGAGTATTGCTAACGCAGTCAATAACCAAGACATGAAGAGTAAGAGCGATTGAACGAGCTGTCCATAGACAAACACAATGTCAAGCAGATGGAGAGCACAAACGAAAACAGCAAACCACAAAAGGAGACAAGAATTTTTAAGGTGGTTCGATTGTAGTCCACAATCTACATCCACCCCTCACTCCAACTAGAGTGAGGCTTCCACTAGCCATGGCTAGAAACTGCAGACTCAGTTTGCGAACAAGATGCTGCCACACAGCTTGACCAGGGGAACAGCCTCCCCTCTTCCTCCACGCCAGAGGGATACAAACAGTGACAACACTCACTAGCAACCTAGAGACCGAGGTCTCTCTTCGTCCACCCAGGAGGGAACCCACAAGCGACTCCCTGTCGCTTGCAAACTGGAGGATCAATCCTCCCTTCCTCCGATTACAGGAGGGTAACAATATATGATAAGGAAGATGAAATGAAAAATGAAAACTCAAAAATCAAAGCACAAAAATCCTCTCTGAAAATAGGAAACAATGTAGCTTCCGAAGAAGCAATTCTTCAAACCACAGACACTGCTCTCTCTTTCTCAAATATATTTCTCTCAGATCTGGATGAAATGGAATTCTCTGCTCTCTCTTTTTTTTGGATCGTGCAGCCTCACAAGAATGCCTTCTGCTCTTTCTTTCACGATCAAGCTTCTACTGGAAGAAGATGCTCCATATATATAGCAGATGTTGGGCGTGTGTCCTTCAGGTTCAGGCCCAGAGAGTACCTCGGATCATGTGCCAGGTACCACCTCGGATGACGTGTTGTCACGCCCCGACGCGGAATATCAGGACGTACAGTTAGAGACTAGCTAGAAATAACACTAATAAACTAAACTAAACAATTACACATGTGCTAAGATAGAAATAAATCTATTGATCAAGATGATTCGAATTTATTACAATAACCAACACTGCTAATACACGATCAAACATGACTTCCAAATCTGAATTCTAATACAATAACTGACTCCAAAGGTAATTAAGTACTAACACAACTCTAAGGAAATAACTAGAGGTAAAAAACCATGCCCACACGGCATCTACTAAGAGGCACACTCTTATCACTCTTGCCCTTCCCCATCGGTATGCGCATCATCGCCTGAATAGACTGGAAAGGGAAGAAACAACAACTATGAGCTGGCGCTCAGTAGGAAATAACTGGCAAGTTTATGTGATTAACAAGTTAATTACATCTTTCATATGCCATGCTAAATAAAGGAAATAAAAGATGATACAATAAAACAGCGTAATACAAAGATCTTGCAAGGTCAATAAATATAATGATGACAAGAGATAACAAGATAACAAGTACAAGAATTTACAACACGAGATAGTAATAGAGAATTGGCCAACAAGCAAGTATTTTAAACATCATTCCAAGCACGATCAAGTAACAAGTAACAAGAGATTTTATGTCATAGACGTTACACAAGTCAAGTACTCGGTGCAATGCCTCACCATGTCATTAACATCCCATGGGCTCACTAACTTTCGGGCGCTCTCCCCAGCACCAGACTGGGCCCTTATGATGCGTTGGCATTGATTTATTGGATCCAAGATCCAACGTTGTCTAGACATTCAGTCAAGTTAAATGGCCAATTAATGAGAGGAATTACTGCGACAAGTATGAGATTTAAGGACTAACTTGTCCTTAGATTCACTAAAATAAAAACTCGGTTATACGGTCACCTTGGGCCGCATTACAAGAATTGGACCAAAACTTAGTGCACGAGGTCAACAAAGAACGGCTGACAGTGTACCGTTCAGGTGTGTAAGCAATCCATTCTACTGGGGTAATAATGACAATCCAGCAACTTAACAATCAATTTAATCCTAATTGCCAAGTTAATATACCAAGAATTATCTATTATCATTTGCATTAAGACAATTGCCAAAAAGCTAATTCAAGGTGATAAGGTAAAGAACAAGTTCGCACAGGAGTGAAATAGCATGCATTAACAGAAATTTAGTTGCACTATTAACCACTAATTATGTGGGTTTCTTTTTAACCATTGTATGCGTTGAAATGGAGATGATAAACGGCATGTTTTTACACTATGATTGAATATAGGGACCAATGTAATTTGAAATCATAGGGTTACATGAATAGGTCACTGGTTCCTCAAAAATATAGTTTTCAATTGGACTAAGTTGAATGGGTCGATCCCCTAATGGTCCGGATCGATCCTCGAGTCGAAAAACGAAAAAAACTGGTTTGCTGGTGTATGGGTCGACCCCTGGGGTCGACCCCTACAAAATTGGGGTCTGCCAGTGAGATGGGTCGACCCCCTACAGGGGGTCGACCCTCGGGCAGGCCCTTGCAGCTGGGGCATAGGTCGACCCCATGGGTCGACCCCTGCAAGCCCAGAAACGGCTGTAGCCTCCGGAAAACGCATGAACTCATCCATTTGGGGTCTAAATGGGTTGGGATCTTAACCACATGCTCTAGGGTTCTTAATAGACACACTAGGGTCATAATACAAGAGTTTTGAAACACTAATTTCAACAGAAATCAAATGAATCACAACCTATCTATGATGAACACATGAAAACCTAGTTCTTGACATGCTTCTACTAAATCGTAAGGTTCTCTCAATATATACAACGAAATTTGGGGCTTCTTATATCAAAAGAAAGCTACTTCGATGCTGATTCCATCCATGTATGATATGCTATATGGGGATCAAGATATGCAACTCAAAATAAACCCGAAATCATGCTTTGGCTCATAAGAACACTACATAAATCAAGCCTAGACATGCTCTTACTTCGATCCAAAATTCTCTAAACATGCTCAATGAAATTTAGGGCTTTTTTATGCCAAAAGAAAGCTAACATGCTGATGCTTACATTCATGTATATTAATTAGAGTTTGGCTGTTATAACTTACCTCAATCGAAGAGAGAACTTAAAGCTCTAGAATGAAGAATGAACTGGACAGCACCTTAGAAAAACCTCGATATCTCCTCGGATACCTAATGAAATTTAGGGCTTCTTATATCATTAGAAAGATATCATCGAGAGAAACAATTTGATGTATTCATATGCAGGTTTTGGTTAAGGAAACCTACCTCAATCGATGGAACAAAGAGGAGAGGAAGGAGGACGACGGCTGCCGACCCACCTCCACTAAACGACCAAGATCTTCCTAGATCTAAATCCAATGCGAACGCCACAGCCACCAAAAGAAAATAGACCCGTAGAGCTTCATTTTGATAGCTCATAGAGCTTCTGGAGACTTCGGAGTTGGGAGAAATCAACCACGCAAGGTGGTGTTGGAAAACGGCGCCGCCAAGGTTGACCAAGCCAAAACTCGACCGCCACCATGTGCTAGGGTTTGGTTTAGGTTCGATTGATAGAGGGCTATTGATCCTTAGATCGCGGCCTTTCATTTGCCACCGATTTGAGCTCATTTGGTTGAGTATTAAGCTCTAATTTGATGTTTTAAGATGAGGTTAGGTAAAGGTTAACTAAGTGTGCACTTTTGGGCTTAATTCACTAATTAGACCTAATTGCGGATTTTTTCTAGGTCGATCACAGAAGACAAAGTTGCTAACTACATCACCCTTAACCTGATTAGCATTTTCCTAGATTTTTATAAGGTAGTCAAATTTTCACTATTCTATTTTCTAAGGAATTAAATATTAAAAATCCGAAATTCAAGCATTAATTCACTAAAAATTCAATTTTAAGTTAATAAAAGCTTAATAAATACATTGGGCTCAATAAAAATTATCGGGGTATTACACCCTCCCCGACTTAAGGAATTTGGTCCTCCAAATTCACTGCACTAAATACGGAAGATAGGGAAAGAGATCGCTCACCTAGAATAAGTCGGGATACCGCTTCCGCATAGTATCTTCGGACTCCCAAGTAGCTTCTTTGGTCCCACGCCGACTCCACAGAATCTTGACCATTGGTATAGAACGATTCCGGAGTTACTGTTGTTTCCGGTCCAGAATCTTGATAGGTCTTTCTTCATAGGTCAAATCTTCCTTCAATTCAAAATCTACATGCTGAATGATATGAGTGGGGTCATACACATATTTCCGTAACATAGATACATGGAAAATATTGTATACGCCAGACAACTGAGGCGGTAAAGCCAGTCTGTAAGCAACATCTCCCACTCTGTCTAGGATCTCGAATGGACCAATCTATCTAGGACTGAGCTTGCTATGAATGCCAAATCTTCGAATCCCTCTTGTAGGAGAGACTTTCAGGAATACATGCTCGCCAACTTGAAATTCTAATGCTCTTCTCCTTGTGTCGGCATAACTCTTCTGTCTTGATTGGGCTACTTGTAACCGGTCTCGGATAACACGGATGTTCTGTGACGATTCTGAAATAAGATCCGGTCCAAGCCATTGCTTCTCACCTATCTCATCCCAACATAACGGGGAACGACAACTTCGCACGTACAATGCTTCAAAAGGAGCCATCTGGATGCTGGATTGATAACTGTTGTTGTAGGCGAATTCAGTCAAAGCTAAATGATCACTCCAATTGCCTCCGAAATCAATCATGCATGCTCTAAGCATATCTTCCACTATCTGGTTGGTTCTTTCAGTCTGTCCATTTGTCTGTGGATGAAAAGCAGTACTGAAATTCAGACGAGTACCCAAAGACTCTTGTAGTCCCTTCCAGAAATGTGAATTAAATCTGGGGTCTCTATCAGACACAATGCTGACTGGTATGCCATGGAGCCTTACCACTTCCTTCAAATACAAAGCAGCCAATACATCAACTGTCCACTTGGACTTAATGGGTAAGAAATGAGCTGACTTTGTCAATCGGTCAACAATCACCCATATTGCATCAAATCCGCCACGAGTCCTAGGTAGACCCATAATGAAATCCATGCCAATGCTTTCCCACTTCCATTGGGGTATGTCAAGTGGTTTCAACTTTCCTGCCGGTCTGAAATGTTCAGCCTTAACTTGCTGACAAACCAAGTATCTACTCATGAAGTCTGCAACTTCCCTTTTTATATTCGACCACCAAAAAGATCTCTTCAAATCCTTGAACATCTTAGTGCCTCCAGGATGAATGGTATATCTGGATCTATGTGCTTCCTCAAGAATCTTGTTCTTTATTCCAGCTTCATCAGGTATACAAGTTCTACCCTGGAATAACAATCTTCTATCGTCAGCCATCATGAAGTAAGGTCTGCTGCTCAAGCTTCCCTTGATATCTACCAACTCGGGATCATTATCTTGCAAGGACTTGATTTCCATCAATAATTCGGGCTTAAGTTGAATTTGTGCAATCCTAACCCGATCATTATCAACATTCAGATCCAGGCTAGCTAATTGTTCCAGTAGCTTCCACTCTTGTAACATGAGACTAGACAATCTAGCCACAGGCTTCCTGCTTAATGCATATGCCACAACATTGCCTTTGCCAGGATGATACTCGATTGAGAAGTCGAAGTCTTTCAAGTACTCCAACCATCTTCGTTGCCTCATATTAAGTTCCTTCTGAGAAAACAAATATTTCAGACTCTTATGATCTGAAAGCACTGTGAATGTTTCTCCATACAAGTAGTGCCTCCATATCTTCAATGCGAACATGACTGCTGCTAGTTCCAAATCATGAACAGAATAATTCTCTTCATGCTTCATCAACTGTCTAGAAGAATAGGCAATCACCTTCCCATGCTACATGAGTACACAGCCTAAACCAATACCTGAAGCATCAGTGTATACCACAAAACCTCCTTCACCAGAAGGTAAAGCCAATACAGGTGCAGTAGTTAAACATTCCTTCAAAGTCTGAAAGCTTCGCTGACAATCATCTGACCAATCAAACTTGTTCTCCTTGCGGGTTAATCTTGTCATAGGTACCGCAATCTTAAAGAAATCTTGGATAAATCTCCGGTAGTAGCCTGCCAGGCCTAGGAAACTTCTAACTTCAGTCACACTGGTAGGCTGATCCCAATTCTTCACTGCCTCAACCTTCGAAGGATCAACAGAAATATCTTCTTTGGTGATGATATGTCCGAGAAAGGACACCTCTTGCAGCCAAAATTCACACTTACTGAACTTGGCATATAGCTGATGATCTCTCAACAGTTGCAATGCCATCCTCAGATGCTCAGCATGCTCCTCTTCATTCTTGGAATAAATGAAGATGTCATTAATGAATACCACGACCCATTGATCAAGATAGGGCCGAAATGCATTGTTCATCAACTGCATGAAAGCTGTCGGTGCATTCGTTAGACCAAAAGGCATAACGACAAATTCAAAATGACCATACCTACTGCGGAAAGCTGTTTTATAGATATCCTCTTCCTTATTCCACAACTGATGATATCTAGATCGAAGATCGATCTTAGAAAAATACTGAGCTCCAGCTATCTGGTCAAATAGTTAGTCAATCCTCGGCAATGGATATTTGTTCTTGACAGTCTGCTGGTTCAATTGCCGATAATCGATGCACAACCTCATCGAACCATCTTTCTTCCTGACGAATAATACAGGGGCTCCCCAAGGAGAAGTACTAGGGAGAATGAAACCCTTCTCGAGCAATTCCATCAACTGCTGCTTTAACTCCCTCAGTTCCGCAGGAGACATACGATAAGGAGCCTTGGAAATAGGAGATGTGCCAGGAAAGAGATCAATAGAAAAGATAACTTCCCGCTCAGGCGAAAGTCCGGGTAGTTCCTCTGGAAAGACATCAGGAAAATCTCGGACAATAGAAATGTCCTTAATCTCAATCTGCTGCTCAGGGGTTGCACAGACAAAGGCCAGAAAAGCCTCACATCCTCGTCTCATCAGCTTATCAGCTAGAAGAGCCGAGATAAGTGATACGGAGTTATGGTGCTTAACTCCCACAAAAGAAAGTCTCGGGTGCCTAGTAAAAGACACGGAGCTAGAACTGTAGTGAACATTAGCCTCATATCTAGCCAACCAATCTGCTCCTAGGATTACATCATAATCCTTCATGTCCATGCAGACTAAATTAGCTGGTAAATTCTGTTCACCAATCATAGCCGTACTAGAAGGATAGAAGTACTGTATTGCCGATCTAGATCCAATAGGGGTTGATATTTCTAATGGAGAATTCATCAAAACAGGTTCTACAGCTAAAGACTTAGCAAATCTCCGAGAAATAAATGAATGCGTGGCACCAGTATCAAAAAGAACAAATGCTGACTTGTCGAGTATAATAAGAGTACCTTCGACGAGTCCACCATCCTCGGCGGTTCCTGCTTCCTCTGCATGCAAAGCTTGGAGCTTGCCTTGTGGTTTCTTGAAGACTTGAGGTTTCGCCGGGGTAGCTTGCTCTGATATCAAAGGACAGTCTGGAATACGGTGTTCCTTGCTTCCACATCGTAGACAGGCGCCTAGCTTGCGCCTGCATTCCTCCATCTGGTGACCAGGATGATCACAAAACTTGCACACGCCCTTGAATGGAACAATAGGGCCATGCTTCTTGTCTTCATGCCTCGGCATCTTGCCCTTCCACGATCCAGATCCACTCCACGAACTAGACCCACTAATGGGCCTCTTCTTGCTATACCCGGGTTTGATATTCCTGGAACCCGTAGGTAGTTCCTTCTTGGTGCCTTTTCCACGGATTCTCTCCGTAATCTCAAGAGTATCTTCTAGAACTTGAGCTTTCCTCACCATCTCAGAATAGGTGGATATTTCCATCGGTGCCAATTGATTGATATAATGCAACTTCAGACCGTTGAAAAAACGCTTCACCTTCATCTTCTCAGTGGAAATAAGGTGTGTATCATAACGAGAAAGCCGTGAAAATTGAGCCTCATACTCCGCCACGGACAGACCTCACTGTTTCAGGGCCGCGAACTCCGCTGCCTTCTTCTCTTGCACTCTATCCGAAAAATACTTGCTGTTAAAGAATTCCTTGAACTCTTCCCATGTAACTTGCTGATCACAAAGAGTCGCCTTGATAGAATCCCACCATGTTCTTGCATCTCGTTCCAGTTGGAAAGTAGGGAGAAGGACACGCTCTTGATTGCTGCATTGCATCACTTCGAATATCCTTCCCATCTCATCCAACTAGTGCTCGGCTTCATCGAGGTCAGTCGAGCCTCCAAATCTCAGAGGATTCATCCCTCGGAAGTTCCGATATAAGTCACCAGTGACATGGTGTGTCGCTCCTGCTTGAGCCACTTGCTGTAAAGCCCGTATAAGGCCTTGAACCGTACGCTGCAAGTTCCTCCATTCCGCACGGTCAGTTGCCATTGCAATGGCCTACACGAGGAATAGATTACTTAGGTTCAATAAGATAGATAATAACACGATTAAGTTACGAACTTAACCCAAGTTTCTACCCAATCTCACCAGGTCGGGTTCTTAGACTTTAACAAGGTTAGGGGTCCTATGATAACACTTAGAACCCTAAAACTTAGAAAACCTAGAACTTAAAGAACCTAGGAATGTGAAACCTAGGGCTCTGATACCATTCTGTCACGCCCCGTACTCTATACCGTCGAGGTATTGTCCGCTTTGGCCTACCGGCCTCACGGTTTTATCCCATTTTAACAGTGATCGGCTCCAAAATGGGAGACTTCCTGGGCAGGTCACCCATCCCAGTACTACTCCCCATTAAGCACGCTTAACTTCGAAGTTCTTTACAAGAACTGAGCCGATACTTGAAAAGACGCCTCGGTGATATAGAGTACAACTTTGCTATATTTGAGGGTGTTATAATCTACCCCTCTTATATAGGCGACGTCCTCGTCGCTGGGCACATATAGCACGCAATCATGCAATCAAGCCCCCAGGCAGGTAGGACTCTAGAGGTGGCCCCTACAGGCTCAAGAGGTGGCTCCCACTATGTAGCACTTTGCTCCATTACGGACTCAAGAGGTGGCTCCCATAGCGTAGCACTTTACCCTGCATGGCACTTAGTTCCCACACTTCTGACTGGGGTATGGCTCTGATACCAACTAAACTGTCACGCCCCGACGCGAAATATCGGGACGTACAGTTAGAGACTAGCTAGAAATAACACTAATAAACTAAACTAAACAATTACACATGTGCTAAGAGAGAAACAAATCTATTGATCAAGATGATTCCAATTTATTACAATAACCAACACTGCTAATACACGATCAAACATGACTTCCAAATCTGAATTCTAATACAATAACTGACTCCAAAGGTAATTAAGTACTAACACAACTCTAAGGAAATAACTAGAGGTAAACAACCATGCCCACACGGCATCTACTAAGAGGTACACTCTTATCACTCTTGCCCTTCCCCATCGGTATGCGCATCATCGCCTGAATAGCCTGGAAAGGGGGGAAACAACAACTATGAGCTGACGCTCAATAGGAAATAACTGGCAAGTTTACGTGATTAACAAGTTAATTACATCTTTCATATGCCATGCTAAATAAAGGAAATAAAAGACGATACAATAAAACAGCGTAATACAAAGATCTTGCAAGGTCAAGAAATATAATGATGACAAGAGATAACAAGATAACAAGTACAAGAATTTACAACAGGAGATAGTAATAGAGAATTGGCCAACAAGCAAGTATTTTAAACATCATTCCAAGCACGATCAAGTAACAAGTAACAAGAGATTTTATGTCATAGACGTTACACAAGTCAAGTACTCGGTGTAATGCATCACCATGTCACTAACATCCCATGGGCTCACTAACTTTCGGGCGCTCTCCGAAGGACCAGACCGAGCCCTTATGATGCGTTGGCATTGATTTATTGGATCCAAGATCCCACGTTGTCTAGACATTCAGTCAAGTTAAATGGCCAATTAATTAGAGGAATTACTGCGACAAGTATGATATTTAAGGACTAACTTGTCCTTGGATTCAGTAAAACAAAAACTCGGTTATACGGTCACATTGGGCCGCATTACAAGAATTGGACCAAAACTTAGTCCACGAGGTCAACAAAGAACGGCTGACAGTGTACCGTTCAGGTGTGTAAGCAATCCATTCTACTGGGGTAATAATGACAATCCAGCAACTTAACAATCAATTTAATCATAATTGCCAAGTTAATATATCAAGGATTATCTATTATCATTTGCATTAAGACAATTGCCAAAAAGCTGATTCAAGGTGATAAGGTAAAGAACAAGTTCGCACAGGAGTGAAATAGCATGCATTAACAGAAATTTAGTTGCACTATTAACCACTAATTATGTGGGTTTCTATTTAGCCATTGTATGCGTTGAAATGGAGATGATAAACGGCATGTTTTTACACTATGATTGAATATAGGGACCAATGTAATTTGAAATCATAGGGTTACATGAATAGGTCACTGGTTCCTCAAAAATATAGTTTTCAATTGGACTAAGTTGAATGGGTCGATCCCCTAATGGTCCGAATCGATCCTCGGGTCGAAAAACGACAAAAACTGGTTTGCTGGTGTACGGGTCGACCCCTGGGGTCGACCCCTGCAAAAACGGGGTCTGCCAGTGAGATGGGTCGACCCCTGGGTCGACCCCCTGCAATTCCTGCAGAATGGGTCGACCCATTGGGTCGACCCTCGTGCTGGGCCGGATGGGTCGACCCCAAGGGTCGACCCTCGGGCCGGCCCTTGCTGCTGGGGCATGGGTCGACCCCATGGGTCGACCCCTGCATGCCCAGAAACGGCCGTAGCCTCCGAAAAATGCATGAACTCATCCATTTGGGGTCTAAATGTGTTGGAATCTTAACCACATGCTCTAGGGTTCTTAAAAGACATACTAGGGTCATAATACAGGAGTTTTGAAACACGAATTTCAACAAAAATCAAATGAATCACAACCTATCTATGATGAACACATGAAAACCTAGTTCTTGACATGCTTCTACTAAATCGTAAGGTTCTCTTAATATATACAACGAAATTTGGGACTTCTTATATCAAAAGAAAGCTACTTCGATGCTGATTACATCCATGTATGATCTGCTATATGGGGATCAAGATATGCAACTCAAAATCAGCCCGAAATCATGCTTTGACTCATAAGAACACCGCATAAATCAAGCCTAGACATGCTCTTACTTCGATCCAAAATTCTCTAAACATGCTCAATCAAATTTGGGGCTTTTTACGCCAAAAGAAAGCTAACATGCTGATGTTTACATTCATGTATATTAATTAGAGTTTGGTTGTTATAACCTACCTCAATCGAAGAGAGAACTTAAAGCCCTAGAATGAAGAACGAACTGGACAGCACCTTAGAAAAACCTCGATATCTCCTCGGATACCTAATGAAATTTAGGGCTTCTTATATCATTGGAAAGATCTCGTCGAGAGGAACAATTTAATGTATTCATGTGCATGTTTTAGTTAATGAAACCTACCTCAATCGATGGAACAAAGAGGTGAGGAAGGAGGATGATGGCTGCCGACCCACCTCCACTAAACGACCAAGATCTTCCTAGATCTGAATCCAATGTGAACACCACAGCCACCAAAAGAAAATAGACCCGTAGAGCTTCATTTTGATAGCTCATAGAGCTTCTGGCGACTTCGGAGTTGGGAGAAATCGACCACGCAAGGTGGTGTTGGAAAACGGCGCCGCCAAGGTTGACCAAGCCAAAACTTGGCCGCCACCATGTGCTAGGGTTTGGTTTGTGTTCCATTGATAGAGGGCTATTGATCCTTAGATCGTGGCCTTTTATTTTCCACCGATTTGAGCTCATTTGGTTGAGTATTAAGCTCTAATTTGATATTTTAAGATGAGGTTAGGTAAAGGTTAACTAAGTGTGCACTTTTGGGCTTAATCCACTAATTAGACCTAATTGCGGATTTTTTCTGGGTCGATCACAGAAGATAAAGTTGCTAACTACATCATCCTTAACCTGATTAGTATTTTTCCAGATTTTTATAAGGTAGTCAAATTTTCACTATTCTATTTTCTAAGGAATTAATTATTAAAAATCTGAAATTCAAGCATTAATTCACTAAAAATTCAATTTTAAGTTAATAAAAGCTTAATAAATACATTGGGCTCAAAAAAAATTATCGGGGTATTACACGTCTCCATCCACCAGCTTGAAACATTCTGCAGGTAGAGACAAAAGGAATGAATCGAATTAGTTCAGTTCAAGCTTTTAACAAGGCGTGTATAGACTTTAGAACAGTATATAGGCAAGTATATACAACGTCAGAATGTATAGACTTGAAAACCTTTCAGCGACCTTAGTGTATATACTTGCATAATGTTGCATTAACATAATAGAGGGGAATGTGTAGACTTTAGTGTAATTCATGAAGCAATCGAATGTATAGACATGAAAACAAAGGACAGTAGTGTACAGACTTTGTGATGCACAAGCATAACCAGTGTATAGACTTTGATGTAAAGGCTTGAGTTACACTAGAAATGTATGGACTTTAGGTAATGCATGCAATGCAACACAATGTATATACTTAGTTGCTGTGCAACCCATGTTCAGACACGTTATGCTTGCTGTGGGAGATGTATAGACATGATGTGGCTGTACAGACTAGCAAACGCATGAAGTAGCAAGTCAATGTAATGACACTACTGTATGGACTTTAAGCGAACGCTGTACAGACTTGATAATTGATGTATGAACATTACAGAAGGGAATGTACAGACTTTTATAAGCTTGAACACTGCTATGTATAGACTTTGTACTTTGAACTACAAAGCATGATGTACAGACTTTGAGCGTTGTATAGACTTTACGAAGCACATGCCAAGGCTGTACAGACTTCAGACTTTGAACGTGTGTGCTGTGAACGATGTATACACTTGGCCCTTGAAGGATGTACATACTTGAAGAACCGAAGCCCACGATATATAGACATGGCATTATGAGGCATGCAAGCTGTATAGACTTGCGATGCCATGAAGACAATGTGTAGACTTGTGAAGCTTGAGGCCAATGTACAGACTTGAAGAACCGAAGCCAATGTATAGACTTGACGAATGGCTTGAAACACAGACACGCTGCCAATGTATAGACTTGCACAGTGCTGCCAATGTATAGACTTGGATGCCCAAAGGCAATGTATAGACTTGCAAGTGTGAGATGCTGAAAGAGACGGTGGATGTTCAGACTTTGGCAGTGTGCAGACTTTGCCTACATGTGAATGTATAGACTTGAGATGAGACATAGCATGAGACGATGGATGTACAGACTTGGGAATGGCTGTATGGACATTGGAAGATGATACATGAGACGAAGAACAATGTATAGACTTGGTGTGTAGCTAAAGCAGCGAACGTAGGAAAAGGTTGGAATGTATAGACTTGCGTTCGATCAGCAATGTATAGACTTCAACTAAGCAAGCTACAGTGCAATGTCTAGACTTAATGATGCACGTGATGTATAGACTTTAGAACGCTTGAAGCGATGTACAGACTTGGTGAGCGCCAAGCAATGTACAGACTTAGAAACTGATGTGCAGACTTGACAATGCAGTGTATTCATGAGGGCAATGTACAGACTTGAGAATCTTGAGGGAGTCGACCCATCTGGAAGGGGGGGTCGACCCACTTCTGTCCAGACTATGCTGTGTGTGTGTGTGTGCATATGCCAATGTATATACTTTATGAGAATGCTTGGACTATGCACATGAATGAAGGCCACTCTCGTTGTACAAACATGATGGAAGGCATGTGCAGTGATGTATGGACTTGCTAAGTGATGCACTGATAGCCACATGAACTGCACTGTCCTAAATGATGAAGCATGAATTGATCTAGAAATAGACAGATTGATTTATAGTGTGAGACATCATCAAAACCGTAGGGATGCAACAATCTCCCCCTTTTTGATGATGGCAACACTATGAATCAAGCAATATCAAGGCTTAAAGGAAATCAACTGTAGCTTTAAAAATTAAAGCAAATTCAAGGCAAGCTCATGCAGACAAATTAAACACTGCTGCTGAAACACTTCTTTCTCCAAAACCACTCCCCACAACTCACTCTCAGCTTCCCCATAACTCATTCTCAGATATTTCCATGACATGAATTCTCTCCCACAGCTCATGAACAAAACTCACAAAAACTCCCCCTAAACTCATGGAAATTCATGACTTACATATATTGCAAAACCTCTCTCCCCCTTTGACATCAGCAAAAGGAAATGCAGAATATATGAAAGTGCTGGAGACATGAGGAGGAAGTGCAGTTAACATCTTAGTGTAGAAAGGCACGAGCAAATCTTAAGAGAATAAGTGAGGTGCTAAACTCAAGTGAAGATTCTTGAACTCAAGTAAACAATAGAGAAATAGAATGATAGAAAAGTTTATCAACATACATAATGTATGATTTAGAGCAGGAGTTAACAAGTATGGCATGATTTAGCTGAACGGGCATCTAACCCAAAAGACAATAAGAGACAAAGTCAGAGAAGGTGTTCTCAAGGTATTGAGGACAAGCAATCCATTAGTTGCATAACTACAAGGGATTTTTGAGATGATTTTCAATAAGATCAATGAGTAAGTTGGTAATTCACTCTTTTGACATTAGGGAGACACCTTGATTAGAGGCATGAATCCCCAGTTACTCAGTGTGAGTACCTCATTACCTCCTCCCTTTTTTTTTAAAGGAACAGAGTTAGTAACTGTGACTTTTGACATGAGGAAACACCTTGATTAGAGGCCAGAGTCCCCAGTTACTCACCAGCTAGCCACCATTGCTCTGTCATGTCTTTTCATTCATTTTAAGCATTTGACACCTCATGACATAGGAGAAAATTTCATTTCATTGATGAAGCTCCCAGTTTCTCAGTGTACAAATCAAGACCTTTGTTAATTCATATTACCCTTGTGTAGAGAAGATGGAATGATTGAAAACAATACCAGAAGGACTATTTCTTGAAGTGAATCTTGAAGTCTAGATTTGTAGTTGTTTTGGTCAGCTATCAAGACATATAGGTTTTGGCCTGAACTGTAATCACGGACAATGTAGGAAGATAAACTTTAACAATTAATTCAGATCTCTGATAGACTACCAGAGGGAAGATTCTTGCTGGACTTTAGTATCACAGACTTATAGACTTAAGAGATTAGTAAGATTCTACTATCTAAGAGAACCACACAAGATCAGTCATGAAAACCAGCAATGACACACATCTGGTCAATCTTTTTGAATCTGTCAAAGAGCTCTCCCTTTCATAGCTCAACCAGCTCCCCCTCAAACATAGCATTACAAAAAGCTAACCATCAGACATACAGAACTCCCCCTTACAAAAAGAACAGACTTCACATTTAAGACAATTTGTATAAGCCTAATTCTCTTCTCAGTGTAGTGAATTTTTCATTATCCAGAGGTTTAGTGAAGATGTCTACAATCTGATTATCAGTGCCTACATGAATCAGTTCAAAATTGTTCTTAGAAACCCCATCTCTTATGAAATGATGCCTTATCTCAATGTGTTTGGTGCGTGAATGCAAAACAGGATTCTTGGCAAGATTGATGGCACTGGTATTATCACAATAGATAGGTGTGCACCCCAGGTCTACTTGGTAGTCCTGAAGCTGGTGTTTAATCCATATGACTTGTGTACCACAGCTCCCTACAGCCACATATTCAGCCTCTGCAGTGGAGAGGGCCACAGAGTGTTGTTTCTTGGATCCCCAAGAGACTAAACACCCACCTAAAAATTCACAGTGACCACTAGTGCTTTTTCGGTCTAGTTTACATCCTGCATAATCTGCATCTGTGTATGCAATTAAATCTAGTGAGTGTGAAGCAGGAAACCATAGACCAAGTGAGGGTGTAGCTGACAAATATCTAAAAATTCTTTTCACTGCAGCTACATGTAATTCAGTGGGTCTAGACTGATACCTTGCACACATACCTACACTGAACTGTATATCAGGTCTAGAAGCTGTCAAGTAGAGTAAAGAACCAATCATACCTCGATAGAGTTTGGCATTTACTTCTTTACCTGTCTCATCAGCATCCAGTGAGGTGTTGGTACTCATAGGTGTTGTTATATGCTTCAGGTTGATCATACCAAACCTCTTGAATAGTTCCATTGTGTATTTGGTCTGGTTGATGAAGCATCCATCCTCTAATTGTTGTATCTGTAAGCCAAGAAAATATTTTAGCTCACCTACCAAACTCATCTCAAATTCAACAGACATCATTTTAGAGAATTCAGCACATAATTCATAGCTAGTTGATCCAAACACAATGTCATCTACATATACCTGAGCTATGATGAGATCGGTATTTGTACTCTTGGTAAATAAGGTTTGATCAACTTTACCTCTCTTGTAGCCCTTGCTGATCAGAAATTCAGTCAGTCTTTCATACCAAGCTCGAGGGGCTTGCTTTAGACCATACAAGGCTTTGTTTAACTTGAAAACTTGGTTAGATTGAGGAGAAAACTAAAAACCTGGGGGTTGTTCAACAAACACTTCTTCCTTGATGATGCCATTCAAAAAGGCACTCTTCACATCCATTTGCTGGAGTTTTATTTCCTTAGAGCATGCAAATGCTAGCAATATTCTTATTGCCTCCATCCTAGCAACAGGTGCATAGGATTCATCGAAGTCTACACCAAATTCCTGATAGTAGCCCTTGGCTACTAGTCTGGCCTTATTCCTGGAAATGATTCCATCTTCATTCATTTTGTTTTTGAACACCCACTTAGTTCCTATGATATTAACACTATCTGGTCTTGGGACAAGCTCCCAGACATTATTTCTTTCGAACTGACCTAATTCCTCACTCATGGCATTGAGCCAAGCTTGATTAGCCAAGGCCTCTTCTACAGATTTGGGTTCAATTTGTGAGGCTAAAGCAATTAGATCTTCATTATTCACATTCCTAAAATGAGACCTAGTCCGAAGAGGATCTTCAGGGTTGCCTATGACATTATCTATCGGATGGTCTTTAAGAAATCTAACATTTATTGAAGACTCACCTATTTCTCTTGGCTCTTCCTGGTTGGGAGGATTTGATGTTCCACTCGGCTGAGTTTCTTCTTCTTCTTGGTCTTCTAGGAATTCCCCATCATGATTGGAATCCATGTCAAAATTTTTAATGTTAGAAACACCTTTGTTTTCACTAAAAATGATGTGTGGAGACTCTTCAACCTTCTGGTCTATTTTGTTAAAGACCCTATATGCCCTAGACACTTCAGAGTATCCTAAGAATATTCCAGGGGAGCTTTTAGCTTCAAACTTATCTAAATCTTTCTTGTCATTGTTATGAATAAAGCATTTAGCTCCAAAAATTCTGAAATGAAACAAGTTTGGTTTCTTACCTTTTAGTAGCTCATAGGGTGGTCTCTTGTGAATGGGTCTTATCATGGCCCTGTTGATTATGTAAGTTACTATATTGGTCGCCTCTGCCCAAAACCTCCTTGGTAATTGACTTTCAATCAGCATGGTTCGGGCCATCTTCACAATAGTTCCATTTCTTCTCTCCACAATTCCATTCTGTTCAGGTGTCCTGGGAGAAGAAAACATGTGTGTTAGTCCCTCTCTTTCACAAAGATCAGAAAATATGGAGTTTTCAAACTCACCTCCATGGTCAGATTGAATAGAGCAAATTTTGTGTTTTCCTTCTTGTTTGACCTTATTGAAAAACTGATTAAACTTTTGAAAAACATCACTTTTATTTGCTAAGAAAAAGATCCATGAATATCTAGAATGGCCATCAACAATCACATAGCCAAACCTATTCCCATTAAGACTCTGAGTTCTAGTAGGACCAAAGAGGTCCATATGGAGAAGTTCCATTGGTCTAGTGGACAATGGCTCAGATCTTAGCTTGAAGGAATTCCTGGTCTATTTGCCTAGAGCACAAGCATCACATGATTTTGAAATAGAATTGAATTTAATTCAAGGCATGCCTCTAACTAAATCATGCTTGACCAATTTGTTTAAAGTAGAGAAGCTAGCATGACCTAGACGTCTATGCCATTCAAAAGCATCATTTTCAGAATTAGCAGATAAACAAAGATTTGATTCAGATTCTGCATCTAAGTCTACCATGTAGACATTATTAATCCTGTTGGCTACAAATTTAACCACATTAGAATTTATTTCAAAGATTTTGCATGAACTATCATCAAACACAACCTTGTGACCCTTGTCACATAACTGACTAATGCTGATCAGGTTGTGTTGAAGACCTTCCACAAGTAGAACTTTTTCAATGGAGTTTGTGGAAGACTTACCTACTGTGCCAACTCCAATTATCTTACCTCTGTTCTTTCCTCCAAACTTGACCAGACCTCCTACCTTCATCTCTATCTTGCTAAACTTGGATCGGTCTCCTGTCATGTGCCTGGAGCAGCCACTGTCGAGATACCACTTGTTGTCTTCAGCTGCCAGGCCGACCTACATAAACAAAATCAAGCAAAGTGATTTGGAACCCAAGATGAGTTGGGCCCAAGGACATTATTCAAATCTCTAATCAAATGTTTAGGTATCCAGATTTGCTTTAGTATGGTTTTCTCTGGCACCTTTACTTCTGGTTTATTAAAGTTATAGTCGGGGTTCTGTCCAGCTGGTCTGGAGAAATAAGTTCTATTCCATTCATTAGGCTTCCCATTCCTAGGATATCTCCTGTAAGCTTGTTGATTAACAGATTTTTAAGAATGATAGTTGTTTCTCCAGTAGTTTCTGTTTGTACCCATCTGATTGTAGTAACTCCAGCTTTTCTTCTGATCCACTTGCTTGGTCCATTTACCATTTATGTTCTGATGAGTGGGTTTAGTGAAGTTCTTCACAAAATTCATTCCCATTTTAAATGGTTGACCAACACTATTTTTTAAAGTTTAAGGTGATGGTTTTGAATTGTAGAGGTCTCTTGTTAGTTGGGTCATAGCCTAGACCCTCCTTATTGAAGTTAACCATAATCCCTCGTATAGCATCCAGACTAGTTTTTCCTTGGATAAATTTTTCCAAAACTTTCTGTTTGTCTTCCAGCTCTTTTTGAAGAGATTCAAAATTTTTTAGAAGTTCAGCATTGACTTTCTTAATAGCTTCATATTTTTCTGAATTCACTCTACTTTCATTCAGGCTTTCTTTAATTTTGATTTTGAGTTCATTGAGCTAGTTTTGACTGTCCTGGTTTTCTCCCTTGAGCTTTTCATTTTCTTTTCTTAGGGAAGTTACTTCTTCCAATTCTTCTTTTAGTTTCTGATTTTCTACACAGATTTGGGTTTGTTCTTCAACAGTGGTATTGAATTTTCTTTTCAGAACCCTATGCTCTTTACTAAGTGAATTGAACTTATCTAATAATTCAGCATAGGCATCTTCCCAGTCATCAATAGAAAAATTTTCAAAAACATTTGTTACCTCCTCTTTGCTGTTTGCCATTAGGCAAATTCCTTCTTCATACTCCTCTGAGGAAGTGCTTTCTGGATCTTCTTCCTCATCGCTCCATGTGCAGACCACTGTCTGTGGCTTCTTCTTTTTCTGCACCTTTGAGCCCTTCTTCTGAAAGTAGGGACCCTTCTTCTGGAGATCTGGGCATTCCCCTTTCATGTGTCCCTATTTGTTACAATTAAAACAAGTCAGTCTGTTATTATTTCTATCCTTATGATTACTAGATTCAACATTCTTACTAAAGGAGTATGGCTTCTTCTTCCTAAAGGTTTTCCCCTTTTTCCTTAAAAATTTACTGAAATGTCGAGTGAGCATTGCCTGCTCCTTCTGGTTGAGATCGGAAAAACCATCAGACTCACCACTACTGCTGCTGCTGCTGCTACTTCTACTCTTGTTACGGGATGCCTTGAGAGCTACATTCCTAGCCTTTCTGTCACTTCCTTCACCACCTCCTTTGAAATTCATCTCATAGGTCATGAGGGATCCTATGAGTTCATTCACTATCAAAGTTATCAGATCCTTTGACTCCTCAATCACGATGGCCCTAGTGTGCCATGCTGGGGATAGGGATCTAAGAATTTTCCTGACTATATCTGCCTCAGCTAGCTCTTTCCCTAGCCCCTTAAGAGTATTCGTGATCAAGGACAACCTGGCATACATTTCAGTAATGTTCTCCTCTGGTTTCATCTTAAACAATTCATATTCAGAGGTGTAGAGATTTACCTTCGAGGCTCTCACTTGAGCTGTACCTTCGTAGATTAGTTGCAGCTCGTCCCACATTCGCTTGGCAGTCTTGTAGGCAGATATGCGGGCGTATTCATCTGGGTGAACAGCACACTGGATGATGTTCAGCGCCGTCCAGTTGAGTGAGGATAGCTTGACACGCTCATCTGTCCACGCGTCCTCGTTCGGTGGCAGATCATACGGCCCAGTAGTGATTACCCTCCACAACTTGTGACTCTGTGCCCTGATGAACACCTCCATCCTGTTTTTCCAAAAAAGGTAGTTATTACCATCAAAGTATGGAGGGCGACTAATGGATTGACCTTCAGGCATGAAACTTCGAGGACCATTAGCATTTCCCTGACCGTTTGCCTACATGATGCAAACCTGCTCTGATACCAAATGTTAGCGCAGCAAAGAGTGATATAGAAGGGGGGATGAATAGATCACTCCCGATTTTAAAAACATCAGCGGAATATTAGTTCAACGGTTTGCAACCCTTCAGAAACAACACAAAGAGTATTGCTAACGCAGTCAATAACCAAGACAGGAAGAGTAAGAGCGATTGAACGAGCTGTCCACAGACAAACACAATGTCAAGCAGATGGAGAGCACAAACAAAAATAGCAAACCACAAAAGGAGACACGAATTTTTAAGGTGGTTCGATTGTAGTCCACAATCTACATCCACCCCTCACTCCAACTAGAGTGAGGCTTCCACTAGCCACGGCTAGAAACTGCACACTCAGTCTGTGAACAAGATGCTGCCACACAGCTTGACCAGGGGAACAGCCTCCCCTCTTCCTCCACACCGGAGGGATACAAACAGTGACAACAGTCACTAACAACCTAGAGACCGAGGTCTCTCTTCCTCCACCCAGGAGGGAACCCACAAGCGACTCCCTGTCGCTTGCAAACTGGAGGATCAATCCTCCCTTCCTCCGATTACAGGAGGGTAACAATATACGATAAGGAAGATGAAATGAAAAATAAAAACTCGAAAATCAAAGCACAAAAATCCTCTCTAAAAATAGGAAACAATGTAGCTTCCGAAGAAGCAATTCTTCAAACCACAGACACTGCTCTCTCTTTCTCAAATATATTTCTCTCAGATCTGGATGAAATGGAATTCTATGCTCTCTCACTTTTCTGGATCGTACAGCCTCACAAGAATGCCTTCTGCTCTTTCTTTCATGATCAAGCTTCTACTGGAAGAAGATGCTCCATATATATAGCAGATGTTGGGCGTGTGTCCTTCAGGTTCCCGCCCAAAGAGCACCTCGGATCACGTGCCAGGTACCACCTAGGATGACGTGTCCAATCATCAGCTTGAAACATTCTGCAGGCAGAGACAAAAGGAATGAATCGAATTAGTTCAGTTCAAGCTTTTAACAAGGCGTGTATAGACTTTAGAACAGTATATAGGCAAGTATATACAACATCAGAATGTATAGACTTGAAAACCTTTCAGCGACCTTAGTGTATATACTTGCAGAATGTTGCATTACCATAACAGAGGGGAATGTGTAGACTTCAGTGTAATTCATGAAGCAATCAAATGTATAGACATGAAAACAAAGGACAGTAGTGTACAGACTTTGTGATGCACAAGCATAACCAGTGTATAGACTTTGATGTAAAGGCTTGAGTTACACTAGCAATGTATGGACTTTAGGTAATGCATGTAATGCAACACAATGTATATACTTAGTTGCTGTGCAACCGATGTTCAGACATGTTATGCTTGCTGTGAGAAATGTATAGACATGATGTGGCTGTACAGACTAGCAATCGCATGAAGTAGCAAGCCAATGTATTGACACTGCTGTATGGACTTTAAGCGAACGTTGTACAGACTTGACAATTGATGTATGAACATTACAGAAGGGAATGTACAGACTTTTATAAGCTTGAACACTGCTATGTATAGAATTTGTACTTTGAACGACAAAGCATGCTCTACAGACATTGAGCGTTGTATAGACTTTACGAAGCACATGCTAAGGCTGTACAGACTTCAGACTTTGAACGTGTGTGCTGTGAACGATGTATACACTTGGCCCTTGAAGGATGTACAGACTTGAAGAACCGAAGATCATGATGTATAGACTTGGCGTTATGAGGCATGCAGGCTGTATAGACTTGCGATGCCATGAAGACAATGTGTAGACTTGCGAAGCTTGAGGCCAATGTACAGACTTGAAGAACCGAAGCCAATGTATAGACTTGACGAATGGCTTGAAACACAGACACGCTGCCAATGTATAGACTTGCACAGTGCTGCCAATGTATAGACTTGGATGCCCAAAGGTAATGTATAGACTTGCAAGTGTGAGACGCTGAAAGAGACGGTGGATGTTCAGACTTTGGCAGTGTGTAGACTTTGCCTACATGTGAATGTATAGACTTGAGATGAGACACAGCATGAGACGATGGATGTACAGACTTGGGAATGGCTGTGTGGACATTGGAAGATGATGCATGAGACGAAGAACAATGTATAGACTTGGTGTGTAGCTAAAGCAGCGAACGTAGGAAAAGGTTGGAATGTATAGACTTACGTTCGATTAGCAATGTATAGACTTCAACTAAGCAAGCTACAGTGCAATGTCTAGACTTAATGATGCACGCGATGTATAGACTTTAGAACGCTTGAAGCGATGTACAGACTTGGTGAGCGCCAAGCAATGTACAGACTTGGAAACCGATGTGCAGACTTGATAATGCAGTGTATTCATGAGGGCAATGTACAGACTTGAGAATCTTGAGGGAGTCGACCCATCTGGAAGCGGGGGTCGACCCACTTCTATCTAGACTATGCTGTGTGTGTGTGTGTGCATATGCCAATGTATATACTTTATGAGAATGCTTGGACTATGCACATGAATGAAGGTCACTCTCGCTGTACAGACTTGATGGAGGGCATGTGCAGTGATGTATGGACTTGCTAAGTGATGCACTGATAGCCACATGAACTGCACTGTCCTAAATGATGAAGCATGAATTGATCTAGAAATAGACAGATTGATTTATAGTGTGAGACATCATCAAAACCGTAGGGATGCAACAGTTACATGAGAAGACACCTTGATTAGAGGCCTGAATCCCCATTTACTTAGTATGATAACCGTATTGCTTCTCTTTTAGAGAACAGAGTTAGCATTTGAAATGTCTTTGCACATGAGGAGACACCTTGATCAGAGGCCAGAATCCCCAGTTACTCAACACTTTAATGCCATTGCTCTGCCATGAAAAATAGTTTTCTTCATAATTTTTAAACAGAGATAATCTGGCACTTCATGACACAGGATGTGTGTCATTTCATTGATGAGCCATCTAGTTTCTCATTAACCAGATCAGTGCTCTGAGATTTGAGAAGCCCCAAAATTATTTTCTAGTTTGTTATGTGATGTTTGAAGTCAATACAGCATGTACTAAATTTTCAGGAAATTTTGCTTCCAGAAATCCGAGTTTCAAGTTTTTAGAATATTTCATTCATGACATAACAAGTTTAACTTTGATCCATGCTTACTAAATCTGTAAAGAGACATTCTACAGAAACTGTGTCCAAGTCTTTGCAGGATTATTAAATAGAAGCGTCTTAGCCATGTTTTAGTTATTCACACTTACAGATTTAAGAAAATCATGAATTTCAATTTCTTGTGAATAGACTGTAGAAAATGTTCAGAGAGCTTTATGCAGCATCAAGATCTCTCAAAATCATTGAATCAGTCTCCTACTCACTGGCAGACTAGGGAAACTCCCCCTCACAAAAAAATGACTTAAGCATGCAGACAACTTGAATGCAAAATGTATTGTAATGCAGAAAAGTGAATTTATGGACAACAAACCTAATCTATATGAAAATGAGCCTGTGGTACCAGGTGGAGTACGTAGGTCAAAAGACCTCTTCACACATTATGTGGGTTTCCAGTCAAAAAAAAATCTGACCTTCTCCCAACTTATCATTTAATATACCAATAGGTTATGCATGCCAATCTATTTCGCTAAAATATGACAAATACTAAATGAAGATCCATGCATATGAGGACTGTATGCAGCTCAATGTGGACAAGAACATGGATACATTTTATTCAAAATTCAGAAACATTTAAAGATGCCTAATTCTCTTCTTAAGGTGGTGAATTTTTCATTGTCCAGTGGCTTAGTGAAAATGTCAGCTATCTGATGATCAGTGCCTACATGGATCAATTCAAAAGCTCCTTTAGAAACCTCATCTCTGATGAAGTGATGTCTGATTTTTATGTGTTTGGTTCGTGAATGCAAGACATGATTCTTTACAAGATTAATGGCACTAGTATTATCACAATATATGGGGGTGCAGCCCAAGTCTACTTGGTAGTCCTGAAGCTGATGTTTGATCCAGATTACTTGTCGACCACAGCTCCCTGCAGCTATGTATTCAGCTTCTGCAGTGGAGAGGGCCACTGAGTGCTGCTTCTTGGAAGCCCAAGAAACCAGACCCCCCCCCCCCCCAAAAAAAAAAAATTGACAGTGCCCACTTGTGCTTTTCCTATCTAGTTTGCAGCCAGCATAGTCAGCATCAGTGTATGATATGAGATCTAAGGTGTGTGATGCAGGGTACCACGGTCCTAAATTATGAGTACCAGAAATGTATCTAAAATCTCTTTTTACAGTAGCTAAATGCAATTTAGTAGGCCTAGATTGGTATCTAGCACACATACCTACACTGAATTGAATATCAGGTCTCGAGGTAGTCAGATAGAGTAGGGATCCAATCATACCTCGGTATATCTTTGCATCAATTTCTTTGCCTGTTTCATCTGCATCTATGGATGAATTGGTACTCATTGGTGTTGAGATGTGCTTCAGATTATCCATTCCAAACCTCTTGAGGATTTCCAAGGTGTACTTGGTCTTGTTGATAAAACATCCATCTTCTAATTGCTGAACCTGCAGACTAAGGAAATATTTTAGTTCACCAACCAAGCTCATTTCAAACTAATTAGACATCAATTCTGCAAATTCATTGCATAGTTCAGTGCATGTGGAGCCAAAAACAATGTCATCTACATATACCTGAACTATGATGAGATTTTCATTCAAGACCTTTGTAAATAAAGTCTGATCCACCTTACCTCGTTTGTATCCCTTACTGAGCAGAAAATCTGTCAACCTTTCATACTAGGCCCGAGGGGCCTGTTTCAGTCCGTATAGGGCTTTGTTCAACCTGAAAACATGGTTAGGATGTGCAGATAATTGAAATCCAGGGGGTTGCTCTACAAAGACCTCCTCCTTGATGAATCCATTCAAAAAGGCTGATGGGAATTAACACCGGGCACTAATATTTTTATTTTGTATTTATGTCCTTTTATTTATATTTATACCCTTGGCTAATTGGGTTTGCAATTGTAAGGCATTATAAGCCAAAAGGGTAGTCTTTAAAGTCTTTGGGTTTCTTTGTGAATTGCCAGCGGGTCCAGCAGGGTCCCCCCCCTTTTTCCCATTGGTCCACCTAGGTCCTAGGGCCCATGTGTGGCTGGTTCAAAGTCCAAGGTTGGACTTGGACCATGGGGGAGACAAAAAAATGAAAAATTCAAAGTTGGAGCCCCATAGTCAAGGGGGCGCCCCCCATTTAGTATATTATATTACCTGTTGTATTTTTATTTAATGTGACCATTTGACCACATGGGGGAAGAAAATACTATCCCTTATTTACCCCTCCCTAACCCTAGATCTAGGGGTAGTTAAGGTCATTTTTACATTTCTATATATCCCTTGTATTTTTCATTTGGTAGAATTAATGAAGAATTAAGCATTTTTGCCAAGAGCAAGCCCAAGGGCACCCCTTTCTCTCTCCCACCCCCTTGCAGATGGAATTCTGTAAATTTCTTGAGGTGTGAAGCCTCCTTCCCTTCCCCTCTCTTAGTGAGAAGCTCAGCCCCGCCGCCGCCGCCGCCATCAAGCCATTGTCACACCACCACCGCCATCGCATCGAAGTTCTATCTACATCAGGACAGAGGGTTGAAGCCCGAATTTTATCTCCACATCAAGAGATCTGATCGAGCTGTAATTTTGAGGGTTTGTTCCTCTTGTTATCCCCTATCTCCCTTTTAAATTTCGTGTAAATCAGAGATCATCATTTGGTATTTTTCCCCGATTTTACCAGTCTGCCAGTTTGCAGATCTGCAGGATAGGAGTCTGTTCTTCTATTTTTCCCGCCCCCTTATACATCTCCATAAAATCCCCAAAACTTCATGCGTGTTCCTCACTTTCCTACCTTCCACCCATAACTTTTATAGAGTCTAGATCTATCATTTTCCCGTCGGTCAAAATTCATTTTCAGGGAAAACTCAGTCTATCCTGTGTGTCTGTCAGTCTGAGCCATCAAAAATCTTTGTGGAACAGTCGTTTTCATTTTCAATCCATTCACTTGATGGATCTAAAAATATTATATGTTGTAGCCCTCTGAGTCCTCTATCCATTGGTACCAACTTTACGACGATCCGACATCGGATCTGGCCGCAAGAAATCTTTTCGTGAAGGCGCGCAGAGCAGATCCGTGGACAGGCCAGTAACTCAGTCTGGGAATTAATTCCTCAAAAAATATATTGGCGCACACTCGGTCACCGCCGCTCCTTGAGATCGATCGGCCACCCATCAGAAGCGTCCTAGCCAGTCACCGCAGCAAGGAGTTGACTGGAAGCCGCCGTCCTAATTGCTGAGTTCCCTTGCTGTACCGAGTTGAAACAGTACCGAGTCGAACCAGCAGCCGATCTCCAGCCCAAATTGCTGCCCGTCAACCTGAGTTCACTACTCTCGGGCCCCACATTGTAGCCCTTTACCTCCCTGCGTAGAGTGGGTGATAAATTCATTTCTGTAATTATTACAATATTTGTACACTGGGAGTACGAGCTTCGGCCGGGGTCGTCTTCCCCACGCCCGGAGCGTGGAGGTAAACTCGCCTCCCTCTTTATCTCATTTGATTACCTCGTATATTTTTTAATGCCGCTGCTAGAATGATAGGAACGTAGCTCGCTATATTATTTCAATCACCGCTGCGAGAGAGTGAGCGTGACCTGTCCCGTGACTCAATCTGAGTACACGCGGAAGAGCCGAGTACCCTTGACTCATTGCCAATTTCTTAACTGTGCACGATCCCGCGTTTCCCTCGCTAGGGACGAGTTGCGAGCTAGAGTCCTAGGTTCGATGTCCGTCCCGCATCAAATTGGTATCAGAGCCTAAGGTTGAGTCTAGGGTAGTCTTTGCTTGAAAATAAAACAAAAAAAGAGTCTAAGTCGGTCCAAGGTTGCATTTGCATTCCTTTGTTCGGTATATCAAAAGGTGTTGCTCGAACGTTAGGTTTTTCCTATCCGGAAGGTCACACATTTGCGAGAGAGGATCTTCGGATCCCGTAACTTCACCAAGTACCGTCTATTGGATAAGTCTAGGTTTGTATTCGAGTCTGCATTTTACCATTTTCACCAATTAGAGTCGTGTCTAGGTGCTTGCATTAGTCTTGCATAAAAGTTTTGCATAAAAAAATAAAAAAATAAAAAGGTGTTCCAATGCATCTCCATTCCTAGGGGAACCAATTCCCATCTTATGTGCAACTATGGCCAACCCATGCACCCCGAGTAGACCTGTCCAAGGCAACAAATCCGTGTTTGAGTACATTCAGGAGTATGATAAGTACCGGTTAGAATATGGAGTTGGAGAGGAGAGCACTACGACCGCATTTCAATTCTAGAGAGGTTTGCGGCTTTATTTCCAGTTTCAATGTCTTTGCCGCGACGCGTTCACTCTGGCGCAGTCTTATCTAGTCACTCTAGAGGTTGAGCCTTTCAAGGCAAGGTTTGATGCCGCCCTTCGGTGAGCATCTACCTCTCAACCGAGTCCCGAGCCGGTCGGACAGCCTACTCCACGGCCTCCCCCACCCCAGTCAGGGAACCCCACTCCTATATCTCCATTGCCATCTACGTCCGATCTTTATTCGGAGTCACCTCATTTGGAGCCACCTCAGCTCGAGCCACCCATGTTTCTAACGGGAAAGCTATTCATCGCCGAGCCACTACTTAGTTGGCTCAAGATCGGCTTGGTCCCTAGTCCACCTTCCTATCCATCCATGGACCCTACACTACCATTAGTGTCAGTCAACTCATTCCATATCACATTTCGGTCTAGTCACTATGTTGATACATTAGATGATCTTACTAAGGGTTTAGACTGGCAATGGAAGTTGACGCACTTATTAGCCCGAGGCTTCGACCAACCCAATAGTCGTAGCTTCACCCATCCGGCCTTAGGGTCTATTACTTCCGTGTGCACCGTGGGTCATGTCACCACGAAGGTTCTTTTATTCCTCCCCATGCCGGCCGAGCCAAACTTCATTCCCTTTACCCCGAGGGAGGAACCATACCTTCTACATGAGACCACCGTCCCATATACCCTCGTGCATGAAGGTGACCATTTACACCTTCAAGAATTCCAAACATGGGACCGTGACCTATGGGAACCCAGCTCGAGGGGTCACACATTCTTTGATCCCTTCGACCCCTTCCCTAGTGAACCCCTTGACCCACCACATCTACTCCACTTCTTTGAGGGAGTCCACTATCACACCCCTACCACTCAGGCCAGTCGACCTATGCATAGCTAGGAGACCGTTCCTCGAGAAGAGACACACACATTACCATCTTATAGGGGTGATGTAGAAGATGAATTCAACTATCCTGGCCCACCCAAACCACCCAAATCCAATAGGCCGTCAGTGCATTAGTGGTGCATTTTGGGATGTCTAGGAATCCATGATTCTACCGACATTTGGTTGCATCTTGTGTATGCATAGCACACATTCGGATGTCCTGGTCCACCATTGCATATGTATGAGTTGGACTAACAATAGGTTTGTTTAGGGCATGTGTGAGTCTTTGTTTCGTACAGTTTATTTGTCGAGTGCATAGTGAGTTTGCATACATCGAGTTGAGTCGGTCTTTTGTCAGCTCGCGTTGTTACTCCCTTTCGAGTGCGAGGCAAGTCGGATCTATTGCATACGTTGTAGACTCACAGGAATTTGGGATCAGCCCTATCTCATCATATCAGATCTAGTCACATAAAGGCACCCAGCGGTGATTCCTAGTGAGTCTTCGAGCCACCTCCTCCCCATTGAGAGTGACCCCACCACGGAGTGTCCACCACTAGTCTCATTCCCACAGCAGCATGCGCATATCGAATATATACGGGATGAGCAGGTGACGATTACTTGGAGTGGAGCGTACTCCGCGCTTCCAGGTTCGGTGATGGATCCGCCGGAGCCACACGAGCAGCCGCACCCCTTACTCGACGGGTCGAGTTCTTCCCACCCGGGGAGAAGTGATGGGAATCAACACCAGGGACTAATATTTCTCTTTTGCGTTTATGTCCTTTTATTTGTATTTATACCCTTGGCTAATTAGGCTTGCAATTGTAAGGCATTATAAGCCAAAAGGGTAGTCTTTAAAGTCTTTGGGTTTCTTTGTAAATTGCTAGTGGGTCCAGTAGGGTCCCCCACCCTCTTTCCCATTGGTCCACCTAGGTCCTAGGGCCCATGTGGGGCTCGTTCAAAGTCCAAGGTTGGACTTGGACCATGGGGGGACAAAAAAATGGAAAATTCAAAGTTGGAGCCCCATAGTCAAGGGGGCGCCCCCCATTTAGTATATTATATTACATGTTGTATTTTTATTTAGTGTGGCCATTTGACCACATGGGGGAAGAAAATACTATCCCTTATTTACCCCTCCCTAACCCTAGATCTAGGGGTAGTTAAGGTCATTTGTACATTTCTATATATCCCTTGTATTTTCCATTTGGTAGAATTAATGAAGAAAAATCAGAGTTTTTGCTCCAAGAGCCAAGGTCCGCCCCCTTCATCTCTCCTTTCTCCCCTTGCAGTTGTGAGAGCTCCAATTCCTGAGGTGTGATTTCTCTCTATCAGTTCCCCTTTGAGTGAGAAGCTCATCTCCGCCGTCGCCATAGAGCCGCCACCGCGCCGCCGCCGCCACTTCGTCGGAAGTTCTATCCCCTCTAGATAGAAGCCAAGTTTGTGATTTTTAGCTCTCAATCAGGAGCTCAGATCATGTTGAAATTTGGAGGCTGAGTTCCCCACGTCCACCCCAGCCTCCACAAAAAAATTCAAATTATTTTCCCCTCGTTTACCATTTTTCTCAATCTGTTCTTCCCACCCCTAGTAATTTTCCTCCTGTGCAGATCCACCAGCCAGTAAGTCACCTCTTCACCCTTTTCACCCACTTTTTGATTTCATATTGATCTAAAATTTTAATTGGCAGTTTTGTCCAGCTAAAACATCGTGCATAAATTTTTTTGTGATTTTAAGAATTTTATTTCCCATTCAAAAAAACTCTGTTATTTCCCAAATCTGTGCTGCCCCTATAGTCCAGATCTGACCCATCTCTGTTAGAAAATCCCTTTCACATATCAAACCTCCACCCAAAATTACAAAAAAAATATCCACGTGTTCCTTACCTTCCCATTTACCATCCATAAAAATTTCAGATCCAAACTCCACCGTTTGACCTTCGGTCAACCCTCATTCTCAGGCAGATCCAAATCTATCTTGCCCGATCTAAACTTGAGAGCCAGTCTGTTTTAAATTCCACCACGGCCACTACAGAGTGATTGAAATTCCTGTGACAACCAAGGGTTGTATATATCTGAGATAGCTTTCCAACGTCACTAGTGTCACGTCATTCTGAGCTCAGGTATGATCACAGCAGCAATTCTCGCCGGGTCGCGCAGTGCTGTGACAGCATAACAGGTCCGTGGGCAGCAATCAACAATGCCCCCGGTCGGACTGCCTCGCCTCCCACGAGGCGAACCAGCGTGATCCCTTCCTAGGGGTCGTCCCTCCAGGATTCCCCACCGCAACGGTACCACTCCCAGCCCGTTCGGCCCTCTGACCAGGATGTGGGCCCCATGTTTGTTGGCACGCGTTACTGCCAGAGCTGTCCAAGAAGCCACCCGTCAACCCAAGATCGGTCCTCTTGGGCCCCACTTGTACCCCTTTACCTCCTTGCGTGGAGTGGACATAGAAATTCATTTCTGTAAATTATTGTAATTGTTTGTACCGAGACTTACTGTCTTGGCAGGGATCGTCTTCCCCACGCCCGGTAGTGTGGAGGTAAACTCGCCACCCTCTTTATCGCATTTGCTCAATTCCTATATTTTCGAATGCCGTTGCTAGAGTGATAGGTTACTAGCTCGATTCAATTTAAACACCGCTGCGAGAGAGTGAGTGAACCCGTCCCGTGACTCGATCCGAGCACGCGGAAAAGCCGATACCCAAGGCTCATTATCGGTTTCTCAACTGCGCAACATCCGCACGCTTCCCTCGCTTAAGGACGTCCACGAGCTAGAATCCCAGGTTCGCATCCCATCCCGCATCAAAGGCACTCTTAACATCCATTCGTTGAAGTCTTATGTTTCTGGAACAAGCAAAAGCTAGCAGGATTCTTATTGCTTCTAATCTAGCAACAGGAGCATATGACTCTTCAAAGCCAACCCCAAATTCCTGACAGTAGCCCTTGGCTACTAATATGGCTTTATTTCTTGAAATTATTCCTTCTTCATTCATTTTATTTTTAAAAACCCATTTTGTTCCAATGATAGTTGCATTTTCAGGCCTTAGAACTACTTTCCATACATTATTTCTTTCAAATTGTCCTAGTTCCTCATTCATAGCATTAACCCATGATTCATCATTTAATGCCTCTTCTACAGTTTTGGGTTCAATTTGAGACACTAACGCAACTAGGTCTTGGTTATTTATATCTTTGTAGTGTGATCTAGTCCTAGGAGGATCAAGTAAATTGCCTATTATGTTCTGTACAAGAAGATCTTTCAAAAAACTTACGTTTATCGAAGACTCACCTGGTTTGGCAGACTCACCCTGTTCAAGACCCTTTGATGCGTCAGGTGCTAAATTTTCTTCATTCATCTTGTCCTGTACGAATTCTCCATCATGCTTAGAGTCCCTGTCATCATCTTCAAGATTAGTGGTAATTTTTGTTTCATCAAAAATGACATGTGGAGACTCTTCTACAGTTTGATCTGTTATGTTGAAAACCCTATATGCTCTTGTCACTTCAGAGTAACCTAAAAATATTCCAGGACTGCTTTTAGCCTCAAACTTATCTAAATCCTTCTTGTTATTGTTGTGTATGAAACATTTGGAACCAAAAATTCTGAAGTGAGCCAAGATCGGTTTCTTACATTTCAGAAGCTCATAAGGGGTTTTCTTATGTATCGGTCTTACCATGGCCCTATTGATTGTGGAACATGCAGTGTTGGCTGCTTCTACCCAGAACTTCCTTGGCAAATGACTTTCGATCAGCATGGTTCGAACCATTTCCACAATAGTTCGGTTTCTTCTCTCCACAATCCCATTCTATTCAGGTGTCCTAGGAAAAGAAAATTTATGTGTTAGTCCCTCAGAATCACAAAGATTAGAAAACATGGAGTTTTCAAATTCACCTCTATGGTCAGATTGAATTGAACAGATTTTATGTTTTCCTTCTTGTTTGATCTTATTAAAAAACTATTTGAATTTTTAAAAAGCATCATTTTTATTTGCTATGAAAAAGGTCCATGAGAACCTAGAATGATAATCAATAACCATAAAACCAAACCTTTTTCCATTCAGACTCGGTGTTCTTGTAGGACTGAAGGGGTCCATATGAAGTAGTTCCATTGGTCTAGAAGACAATAGCTCAGATCTCAGTTTAAAAGACTTTTGGGTTTGTTTACCTAGAGCACATGCATCACAAATTTTTGAATTTGAGTTGAATTTTATTTTTGGCAGTCCTCTAACCAGATCATGTTTCACCAGTTTATTTAAGGTACTGTAACTAGCATGGCCTAACCGTCTATGCCAATTGAAAGCATTATTATCTACATCAGCAGATAGATAGAGATTTGATTCATAATTTTCATTAAGGTCTACAATATAAACATTATTCACCCTATGTCTTAAGAACAAGACTTTGTCAGAATTTACTTCAAAAATTTTGCATGCATTATTGTCAAAGACTACTCTGTGACCTTTGTCACACAGTTGACTAATACTAAGTAGATTATGTTGAAGACCTTCTACTAACAAAACCTTCTCAATGACATTGGAAGAAAACTTACCAATTGTACTTATTCCTATGATTTTACCTTTATTTTTTCCACCAAACTTGACTGTACCTCCCAGCTTCATTTCTAGATTGCTGAATTTTGTCTTGTCACCTGTCATATGTCTGGAACAGCCGCTATCCAAATACCATCTGTTGTGCTCGGCTGCCAGACCAACCTGTTAACAATTCAGAAAGAAAATTTTGGAACCCAAGAAGTATTGGGTCCAAAAATATTGTTCAAATCTTTCAGCAGGTTTTTGGGTATCCAAAATTGTTTCTCATTCTTCTTGTTATTGACAGTTTTATTGAAATGATGGGTAAAATTTTATCCATTCGGCTTATTAGCATAGAATATGTTGGGCCTTATGAAGTGTTCATTTCTTCGATATCTTTTGTACCCATTGTTTCTGGGATAATCATATTGGTCAAGGAATCTTTGTGGATGTACAGAGTTCACCCAATGGTTCATGTACTGACTCATGTACCTTGGGTACCTGTTCTTGGTCACATACCTTGACCTATTAATGGTATTGCTTTGAGGTATGAATGTGTTGGGTCGAGGCATGGCAGCTTTGCCAATGTTGTTCCCTTGATTTTTAATTTGTTGTCCAGCAGACCTTGTTGGTTTAGCTTTCACAAACTTCTTGAAGTTGGGTTGCTGAACATTCTGTTTGCTATTGGAACTGGATGGAGTGTCCAATTTTTCTTTTCCCTTCCCTAGGCAAAATGTAGTGGTTTTGAACTCAAATGGTTTCTTACTGGTTGGGTCATAACCAAGACCCTCCTTATTGAAGTTGACCTTTATGCCTAACATGGTATCTAAATTATTTTTTCCTTGAACAACTTTTTCCAACATAGCTGCTTTATCATCAAGATTTTTCTATAGTTTTTCACACTGTTTCAAGATTTCAGAATTAGCATTTTGCACGGCATCATATTTCTCCTTCAGAATCTCATTTTCTTTCTAAATCTCTTGAAGTCTGAGGTTCACTTCATCCAGATTATTTCTGATTTCCTCCTTTTCATTTTTGAGGTTTTCATTCTCAATTATCAATGAGTTCTTATCATAGTTCTTTTCATCAATCTGGTGTTTTAATTCAGCAATTTCATTATCTGTACAGGCCTTATTGTTAAGGAGATCGTTCAAACTTTTGTTCATGGACTTGTATTCTTTGGTTTGACAGTTGAGCTTATCTAGCAGGTCAGGATAAGCATCTTCCTAATCATCAATTGAATAGCTTTCAAAAGGGTTGCTTACCTCATGTTCACTGTCAGCCATAAGACACAGTCCTTGCTCCTCTTCATATGAAGATCCGTTCTCAAGGTCTTCCTCCTCATTGCTCCATGTGCATAGCATGGCCTGAGGCTTCTTCTTCTTCACCTTGAGATTTTTCTTCACGAGCTCTGGGCATTCATTCTTCTATATGCCCTGGCTTTTTGCAGTGAAAACATGTAATTTTGTCAGCATATTTGTTTTTCTCAAATTTGATATTTGCATTCTTACCAGCCTGTTGAGGTCTCCTTCTCTTGAATCTTTTACCTCTGGACCTCATAAATTTTTGAAGTTGTCTGGTAAGCATGGCATGTTCCTCATCATCAAGATCTGAGAAATTTTCAAATTCCTCACTACTGCTGCTATTGCTACTGCCACTATGGGATACCTTGAGAGCAATGTTCTTTCCCTTTTTATTGGTTTCCTCAACATTCCTTTTCAGATTGATTTCATAAGTCATCAAGGATCCTATCAGTTCTGTGACAGTCAATGTGGACAAATCCCTATACTTTTCTATGACAGTGGCCTCAGTGTGCCACATGGGGGTCAAGGATCTAAGTATTTTTCTGACTATGTCCCCTTCAGAGATCTGTCTACCTAACCCTGTAAGATTGTTCGTGATTAATGACAACCTGGCATACATATCAGAAATTGTTTCCTCAGACTTCATTCTAAAAAGTTCATACTCGGAGGTGAGCACGTTTACCTTTGTCGCCATGACTTTGGATGTACCTTCATAGATGAGTACAAGTTCATCCCACATCTTCTGTGCCGTCTTGCAGGCAGAGATCCTTGCATACTCCTCCGGGTGAACCGCACATTGCATAATGTTCAGGGCCGTCCAGTTCACGGTTGACAACCAGATTTGTTCCCTCGTCCATGTGCTCTCATCTGGCGGAAGTTCGAATGGTCCTGTAGTGACCACTCTCCAGAGTTCGTGGCTTTGGGCTCTGAGAAACACCACCATCCTATTTTTCCAGTACAAAAAATTCACACTGTCAAAGAACGGGGGGCGATTAATAGAATGTCCCTCAACAATGAAGCTACGAGGGGTGCTAGTTGCTGGTCTACCCTAGTCGTTGGACCACATGTTGGGTAACCTACTCTGATAGCAATTGATATAAACCAGCGGATGTGAGCTAGAAGGGGGGGATGAATAGATCACTCCAAACTTTCACAACACAAAATATAATCGATGAAGATTCAACCACAACGAATAAAAACACCCCACAGGTAAGGGAAGTTAACTGAACCAGATCGAGAGATTAGTCTTGGTTGGAGACAAACATCAACTAATGCGCATGCTCACTAGGAGAGGGCAAATGTTGGATCTGCTAAATGATTAGTGAACAAGACTGCTGGAGCAGAAGGACGGTCCAATAGAGAAAATGGATGGGTATCAGGGATACGAGGGGGAGTTTGGACCATAGAGTCCCCAAGGAAGATGGCAATCCTCCAGATAGGCGTGACCTATCGTTTGGGTAGCGACTTTTAATATACCTCCTGAATACCGAAGACAACACAAGCAATCTTTGGAATAATCAAGCAAACCACACGAAATGGATAGAAGAGTTTCTAGGTGGTTCGATTGCTACCCACAATCTACGTCCACCCCTCGCTTAAATCAAACGAGGATTTCACTAGCACAGCTAGAACCAAGCAGACTCAGTTTGCAACACAGGCTACCAAACTGCTTGAAACCCAAGGGAGACAAATCCCTCAACCAAGTTATGCTACCAGCACAGGATTGGCACCTGGGCTTGCAACCCACATGTCCAGAACTGGAGAATAATTTCTCCCTTCCTCTAAACCGGAGGGAACCCACGAGTGACCCCAAGTCACTCGCAATCGGAGACGATGTCTCCCTTCCTCCAAGAACACTTGGAAGGCAACGAAATCGAAGAAACCAAAATGGGAATGAAATAGAAAACTAAAACAAAGATAAAAGACTAAAACAACGACAAATGTAGCTTCAATGAAGCATTTCTGGAAGCACAAGTGACTGCTCTCATGCCTGACTTCTAAAGCCGATCCTCACAATATTTCTTGATTTGGAGGAGGCTCTCTCTTGTTCTTCTTCTTCAGGGGGAAGCTCTCTCAGAAAATGTGAATGGAACTATGGCCGCAGCTTCTCTTTTATCTTCGTGAGGCAAGGCACCCTATTTATAGGGAATAGGGGTGTCGTATGGATGAAGCAGATAAAACCTACTGAAGCCCTATTGGTCCACATGCCAGGTATGAGAATATTCCTTTGGAAAAGTGGCTCGGATAATGTGACCAATCATTTGCTCTCTGGGTTCATGCGCCAGCATCTCGCCATTTCTGGGAACACGTGCAAGTTCTTAGTTCGACCTCACGTGTTGCCTTAAACCTGTTAGTTGGAAAAGTGAAAACAAGGTTAGACCTTGTAGCACAGACAATATACACTGAGTTTATATAGGCCCAAGGCAGACTAGCACAGACTTTGTATATGCTTGATAAGAAAAGTGCATTGCCTTTGTGTCGCTCACGTTGAAACTTGCACAGACCTATATGCACAATGCTTGGATATGAAAACATGCTCAGACCTATGTATGTGCTTATACTTAAAATGCACATATGCTTAGACTTTACCGTATGCTCATGTACATGTGCACAGACCTTATGTGAAGGTGCTCAGACTTCATGCTTTGCAAATTTGAAAACATGCATAGACTTCATAAAGGATATGTAAAGATATGCACATACTTCAACATGCATAGACCTCAAACATGCTCGGACCTAGGTGTGCAGGATGCAAAACATGCACCGACCTAGCATAGACCTTATGTGCATGAGGCAGAAATGTGCACCGACTGTGTTCACAGTACAACAGGAACCTGCACTGACCTCGTATGCAATACGTGTCATACTAGCATCGACCTCAATGTGCTAGCATCGACCTTAAATGTGCAGTTCAAAATGTGCACCTACTCTGTCTAGAGAAGGTTCAACTAGCACCGACCCAATAACAAGGCATGACAGACTAGCATAGACCCTATATGCTAGACACTCTGTGCTAGCATCGACTTCTCATGCTGACTGACATAGATTCTATGCATGCTAGCACAGATTCTAGTTAAACAACCTAAACCAACTAACACAGACCCTGTATGAGTGAAAATCAGCTAGCACGGACTTAGGATATGCAGGATGGCCTATGTGCTCCGACCTTAGAGCATGAATGAACATGGTATGCACCGACTCTGTCTGCAATAAATGAGATGCTAGCATCGACCTTAGATGCAACAGACTTTATACCAGCGCTGACTTGTGTATGCGTGAAGTGCAGGTAGCATCGACCTCAGCTAAGCATGAAGTGCAACTAACATAGTCCTTAGTTGTGTAAGATCACAACTAACACTGACCTTAGTTGTGTATGTACTACAACTAGCATCGACCTCAGTTGTGTAAGAGCACAACTAACACAGACCCTGTGCATGTACACTTATGCAATGAACATTGTTTTAGCTAAAAATAGATAAACCAATTTTCATACCAGAGTGTCTGACATCATCAAAACCTCATCATCAAAACGGCAGAGAAACAACACTTCATGTTGGGAGATGACTTGGTGGGGTCGGTTGGAGGTGACTGGGTGGGGCTGGTTGGAGGCGACTCGACGTGGTAGGTAGACCCTTCTAAGTTCGCCCTTCATCTCACGCCATGACTCGACAGGCCATTGCCTCCTAATTGCTCTCATGTGTTCAATGCTCTCCCATTTCCAGGCGACTTCATGAACAAGCCGCTTTTGGGCAAAAATGACTTGCATGGCATCGGACATAGTGTAACACTCAAAGTATTCGTCCATAGCGGCTTCCCACTTTAGGTAGTCACACGGGACTTTGAAGCCATAAAAGTTCGAGGCTTTGGGCCTACGGAAGTGGAGGGGATGGTTGCCAAGCCCTCGTGCATCCTGTAACCAGTGATATCGCCTCGGCGATTGGGAATCCATGGGAGACTGGCGAACTATAGGATGGACATGTAGACACAAAGCGACAAGACAGACTGACTAATGCCAAATGAGAAATGGGGACTGAACTTGGACTGACATGGACTGAACCAACCCTAAATAGCAATGCAAAGTTGGAATGAAGACTCGACTACAAACCTTGACTCAACCAGTATCAGGTACATGACGGAGGTTTGATCCGAAGATCTCACTCACGCAAGTGTGCTACCATCCCAATAGGCGTAACCTATCATTCCGGAACACCTTTTGATATACCGAATAGAGAGACGCAATGAGACACCTTGGACCGACTACCATAGACTCAAACTCGCTCTGATACCAATTTGATGCGGGACAGGACGTGACTCGACGCCAATTTTAATGCAAATCTTGGACTCTAGGCAAACTCGCGACTCGTCCCTAGCGAGGGAAGCGTGCGGATGTGCGTGGTTGTGAAATCGGCAATGAGTCAAGTGTGCTCTACTCACTCTCGTGCTCGGATCGAGTCACGGGACGAGTCTCGCTCTCTCTCGTAGCGGTGATTGAAATAATATAAGATCTAATCAGCCTAACACTCACGCATCGGCATATAGAAATATACGATGTAAGCAAAATGTCGAGAGAGGGGAGCGAACACGATACCTCCACGCTCCGGGCGTGGGGATGATGACCCCGGCCAAGACTCGTACTCCCGGTATAAATAATTCACAATAATTACAAAAATGATTTTATTGCCCACTTCACGCAGGGAGGTAAAGGGCTTTACATGGGCCCCGGGAGTAGCGAACTCGAGTTGACGGGCAGCAAGCCGGAAGGGCTATCAGGCCGGAGGCGGGCTGCTGGTCCGACTCGGTACTATTCCAACTCGCAGGATAGCAAGTGAACTTGGCTGCTGGGACGGCGGCTTCCCGTCGACTTCTGGTCAAGGCGGTTGGTTGCGACGCTAGTGGAATCCTTCTCTTCGATCTCTGAACTCGGCGGCGGCTGAATCTGAGCCGGCGTATTTTTTGAGGAATTATCCAGCGGACTGCTCTTGCTAGCCTGACTCATAGCAGATCTGCGTGCCTCCAAGAAAATAATTGTTGCGCCCATATACGGAGGCGGATCGAGGCGAGATCGGTGTCGTTGGACAGAGGACTCGAAGGGATACAACATAAATTAATTTCATAACCATCCAGTAAACGGATTGCAAATGAAAAACTCTATGCTTTATTGATGCTTCTACCTCGGAATCCAGATCACAAAGGACAAAATGTGATCTATCTGAAAATGAATTTTGACCCAAATGAGAACGATCGATCTAGACTTTGGGAATTTTATTTGTGTAAGGGGGGATACGAGGACGACACACAAATATTTTGGGATTTTTATGATGTGATTTAGGGGGTGGGAAAAATAAAATAACATGGAACTATCCCGCAGATCTGTTGATGGGCAGACTGTCAGGGGTGGAACTAAAAGACTGGGAAAAATAGCAAATGATGTTAGATTGACATGAAAATTTAATTGGAGATGGGGGACGACAGGGGGAATAAACCCTTACAATTTGAGGCCGATCAGATATCTGGATCTGGAGATACAACTTTTCTTTCAGCTTTAGTTCTGCAGGTCACAGATTTGGACAGCAGGAGGAAGGTGGAGTTGTGGCGGCTCAATGGCGGCTCCGATGGCGGCGGCGGCGGCTGAGCTTCACACCCAGGGGAGGAGATGGAACTTGGAATCCACCAAGTTTATGGCATCATATCATAGAATTCACAGCAATCCAGCTGCAAGGGGGAGAGGAAGAGAGAGGGGCGTCCAAGGCTCCAAGCAATTTCTCAAATTTTCTTCTCATTAATTCTCCAAAATGTGAAAATACATGGGTTATATAACTCCAACTAAAAGACATAATTACCCTCAGATCTAGGGTAGGGAGGGGCAAATAAGGGATAGGAGAATTTTCTTCCATGTGGTCAATTACAACAAATATAAAAAGTCTAATGGGGGGTTATTTAATTCCAACATGGGGACAAGAGAGGGGGCGCCCCCCTCTTGGAGTCAACAAGGGAGGGCTGGTCAATATTCTCTCTTGGACTATGGACCAGCCCCACATGGGCCCTAGAACCTAGGTGGACCAATGGGAGAGAGAGTAGGGGTCTGATGTGAAACAGAAGTGGAGGGTCTTCTTCATTCTGCCCAGGGTCGCGCTATATCATTTACGTGCATTCTGAAGAACGCGCTATATCATTCTAGCGCGTTCACAGACGTTGGCAGAACGACGAACCTTGATGTTGGGGTGCCCGTGGATGACTTCGGGGGAATGAATCACAGGGGGAGAAACACATTGGAAGGTGGGTAATACACGAGGGATCCAAAATAGACACATGAGGGACCCTAAACAGGGATTAAACTAACCTAATACTAGCTAGGATAACTTGGTGAAGGTGGCTACGGGGGTGGGTGACGAGGGATAAAGTGGATGTGATGGAGCGAGCTAGGGCCGTGATGGGGCTTGACTGGGGCCTCTCGCACGGACCCATCCCAGGACCGGTGCAACCGAGCTCCATCTTGGCCTTGGCAGCGTCCTTTGCGGCGGTGGAGGAAGAACGGAGATCCGAATGGGGCCTCACACCCGACCCCGTCTCAGAGCCGGTGCATCCAGAGCTTCGATCATCCTCCATTGAAGGGGAAAAGAGAGAGGATCAGGAGAAGATGATTGGGCATCGCACCCGAAGAGGGGAGGAGGAAAGAGGGTTCCAAAGATTGGGGCAGATAGCCATGGCTACACTCATAAACTCTTATAGATTCATTGCTTGTTTTTTTTTATAAAACGAGATGGGATACATATATAGGGGAAGGGTAAGACACAACTGTTGGGTTAGATGGATGCAGTCTATCTTCATAGAGTGTGGATCTAGAGGGGGGTGAATAGATCAACTTGCCTAATTTAAAACTACTGCAAGTTCTAAAGTGGAATTTAGGCAAACATCAGTTAAGCTAAACAAAAGATGCTAAACAAAAGGTCGAAAGCTAGACATGAGCATAAGCGATGCAATCAAGTAAGCTGAGCAAGAAATTCCCATCGCACACAGATCACACAAAAACACAAGCACACTGCACACACAATTTTTAGGTGGTTCGGCCAACGACCTATGTCCACCCCATACTCAACCGAGTATGGCTTCCTGCTGCGCAGCACAACTTGCGTCCGCTGGGCTTTACAGCTTGGCCAAACAACCCGCTGATACACAGCTTCGCTGGGCACTACAGCTTGCCGACCAGAGGATCTAATCCTCTGCAACCGCTGGGGAAATACAGCTTAACCCGTCCAGTGGAGACCACCATTGCAAGACCGCTGACACACAGCTTGAAGAAACAGCATTCGAAAATGAAAGACAGAATCAAAACGAAAATAGAAAAGCTAAAAAACAAACAATGTAGCTCTAAGAGCAAAGCTCAGCTCTGGTTTTGAACCACGAGACTGAGATACAACCACTCTCACTCTCACTCTCGATCAGCTCTCTCTCAACTCAATCTCTCTCGATCTCTTCCTCTCTCTTCTTCTTCTTCTCTATTTCTTCTTCTTCTTCTCTCTTTTCTCTTTGTGGATCGAAGGCTTACTGATGTATAGACTTTCTCTTCTTTTTTTCGATCAGTCTTCTTCTGTGGAAGAAGGCTTGTTTATATAGCAACAACAGCAGCAGGCGTGTGCTCTCCATGTTTCCCGCCCAGCAATTTGGATCACGTGGCAGCATCTCAGCACAATGCTTCCACATGTCACGATCAGGGAGCCTCGTCCTTCCTTGGATCACGAGCCATGTCAGCAATCCCAGTAACAAATCCCTGTCAGTTAGTCGAAATAAGCGTATCAGTTCAAGTGTAAACTCTGTACACACTTTGAAGATGAAATGCATTGTATAGACTTTATAAGCAGCATGCATTGTACAGACTTAGTGAAAGGGAATGCATGTAATACAATTCTTTTAAATACCCAGAGACTAGTGCGTTCTCGCACGGGAGCATATGAAGTCTCAGGGGAGCATCTATGGCCTCTGGACAGCATCACCAGCGTCAGGAGAGCATGTGGAGCACATGCTGTCTTTGGGAAGCAATCGCTGCTCCATGGGAGCATCCTCAAAGTTAGGGAAGCATTAGCAGTCACTGGAGGGCATACTCGGTCCCAGGTGAGCATCCGGAGGGACAGGCGAGCATGCGCGTCCGATGTACAGACTTCCTATATGAAGACAATGGCTGTACAGACTTGTTAAACCATGCACACTGTATAGACTCTTCATGCGACAATGTATGGACATAGAGGTTAACACTCGAATGTATAGAGTTGAAGACCTAACAATCGAGTGTATAGACTTCAAAGGACAAAGCATCCATAGAACCGATGATGTACAGACTTTGCCAATATGAGACACTGTACATACTTTGTCAAGTGACTGGCTGTACAGACTTCATAAGATGAAGACTCTGTATCGACTTGAAGACCATGAGCCAATGTATAGACTTGGCTTTGAACGCTTGAGCTGAAGACAGACAATGTACAGACTTGCTGTAACAGTCTGATGTACAGACTTCATGAAGCTCTAGACATAGAACGCTGTACAGACTTAACGAGTTGATGCTGTACACACATCCAATGAAGTGCGTTGACGCTGTAACATGATGCGTCGACGCTGTACACACTTAACCAACTCAATTGAAATGCAGTGTGTGTACCTTATCCAAAATGGACGATGTATAGACTCATGACAGTAAGAAATGCAGACAGCCATTGGCTCAATCTGATAGAGCAATTTCATCAAATCAAAAACAGTTGCCAATCAATCAAAACAATCGTGTTGCCAATGAAATAAAGCAAGTGTCAACATCATCAACATAGAGGGGTCACAACAATCTCCCCCTTTTTGATGATGGCAACCCCATATGAAGTAGAAGAGCAACATCTTGTCATATAGATATATGTTTGATGAAAAACATGATGTGTTATGCAGATTGACATGCAGATGCTATGAAGGCATGCAACTAACTGCCTCAAACTCTCCCTTGGAATGAATTCAGAATTGAAACAGATATGTATTCTCCCCCTAGACATCCCCTAGATAATATTCTCCCCCTTTGCCATCAACAAAGAGGAGGGAAAAGTTAAATACAATGGAGGAATCAAGAGAAGAGCTGACTGGCATTCTGAACAGGTAGTTCATGAATAAGCATTCTAAAGCATAGAGTCTTCAGTCATATGAAATTAGAAACTGTTGTCAGAAAGAGTTCTGGTTTAAAGATGATAAAATTTGGAGTTCATGCACTATAAGCAATAGATAAGGTCACTGTGCAAGATAAAACATAAACATAAACCAGAATCATATTTGCATGAAAGATTCAGTTTCATAATATCTTACTTTCATAATCTCATAAAAATATTGAGAGAAATCAAGTCATGTATTGAAGCTAAACAAATTGACACTCATGAACTTTTCTTTTGAAGGAGCAGCATTATCAATATTAGATTATATTGAGCATTCAGGTACCACAAGTCTTTCTGCGTAAGGGTATACGTTTATAAGACGCCAATACCCCTAGATACTCAACAAGATGGACCATTCTGCATATGATCAAATTCAACAGAACTGCGTTACACCTTTTTTTGTGAGGGTACACGTTTATCAAACGCCAGTTACCCCTAGGTACTCAGTGAAATCAACCTGCTGTTTTGAACATTTTAAACAGAGATAGCTGATACACTTCATGACATGAGTGTTGTCCACTTCTTTGATGGATCACTCAGTTTCTCAGTGATTTATCAGTCATTGCTCTACCAATATTAATTTTCAATGATTTTTAATATTTTCAATAGCTTTCTTAGCTGTCCTTTTTATGTTTCAGAATGACTTGTTTAAGAACAATACACATACTTAACCTCTCTATCATGATTTCAGATGAGTTTTCAGATTTCAGATATGATTAGCTTTGTCTAACATGAAATAAGAAAGAGGTTGAGAGTTTTATCAATTTTTAACTTTCTTATATACTGATTGTAATCTTTAAACTCCAACCATTATAAGATTTAAACCATTACATCAGTCTTTGAATAATTCAAATTCTTATAAATGAAGAAGTCCATTTTCTACTGCTTAGAAATCATAACTGACCAACAGATTGCCATAATGTCAGAGACAAATATTCAGAATTAAAGGTTGAATGACTTCAAGAAGGTTAAAATCACTCTGAATTTCTAGCAATACTCCCCCTGTCTATATGCATGCAACATGGCAAGAATTAATTGAGAGAGAGCTTATGCATAGGTCATGAATGAATGATTTGTAAAGACATGCAAAGACTCGACAAGCTCCCCCTGAATATATGCAATACAGGACAGTTCTACATCCACATTCACATCCACATGATTTATCCAAGCAATTAAAAATAAGTCCACATCAGAGAGTTTATTCACAGAAATTAAACAATCATTCATCATGCTGAAATATACATAAGCCAAGTTCTCTTCTAAGAAATTTAAAATTTTCATTCGCAAGAGGCTTAGTAAAAATATCAGCAATTTGTTTTTCAGTTTCTATGAAGTTCATTTCAATCTTCTTTTTATTTACAGCATCTCTAAGAAAATGATGTTTTATCTCTATATGTTTAGTCCTGGAATGGTGAACAGGATTTTTAGCAAGGCATATAGCACTAGTATTATCACATAAAAGTGGAATGCATCCCAGATTTATCTGATAATCAGCCAGTTGGTGCTTAATCCAAAGTACTTGGGCTGCACAATTACGTGCTGCAACATACTCAGCTTCAGCTGTGGATAATGCTACAGTATGTTGCTTCTTAGATGCCCAAGACACTAGATAGCCACCAAGGAATTGACAGTAGCCACTAGTGCTTTTTCTATCTACTCGACACCCATCATAATATGCATCAGTGTAGGCTAGAAGCTCTAACTCACACTTAGCAGAATACCAGAGACCTAGTTCTTGGGTGCCTAGTAAATACCTAAAAATCCTTTTCACAGCTTTAAAGTGAGTTTCTTTAGGACTGGCCTGAAATCTAGAGCATAAACACACAGCAAATTGTATATCAGGCCTAGAGGCTGTAAGATAGAGAAGAGATCCGATCATACCTCTGTATAGCCTTTGGTCCATAGGTTTACCTTTAGGATCTTCATCCAAACTGGCTGATGTACCCATTGGTGTAGCTATTTCCTTGAGGTTGTCCATTTTGTACTTCTTCAATAAGTTCTTTACATACTTGGACTGAGAGATGAAGGTGCCATCTTCTGTTTGTGTAACCTGCAGTCCAAGGAATAGTTTCAGCTCTCCCATTGAGCTCATTTCAAATTCATCAGTCATTATTTGAGAGAATTCCTCACACAATTTGGGGTTAGTTGACCCAAACACAATGTCATCCACATAAATCTGAATGATAAGAATATCTGGATGGCTTACCTTGGTAAACAATGTTTGATCAACTATACCTCTTGTGAAGTTCTTGTCGGTGAGGAATTTGCTCAACCTGTCATACCAAGCTCTAGGAGCTTGCTTTAAACCATAGAGAGCTTTATTTAGCTTGTAAACATGTTTAGGGAAATCTAAACATTCAAACCCAGGAGGCTGTCTCACATAGACATCCTCATTAATTTCCCCATTTAGAAAAGCAGATTTCACATCCATCTGCTGAAGATTTATTCCTAGGGAACATGCATAAGCCAATAGAATTCTTATTGCTTCTAACCTAGCTATAGGGGCAAAAGACTCTTCAAAGTCTATTCCAAATTCCTGATTGTACCCCTGAGCTACAAGTCTGGCTTTATTTTTAATAACATTTCCCGCTTCATCAGTTTTGTTTCTAAATACCCATTTAGTCCTGTTCGACACATTTTCTCTTATTCATCTCTTATGTTTTATTTTATTTTTTTTATTTTTTGGATTTTTGATTTATTAGGCGTGCCAGTCACCGGAGTGACGATCTTATTTTGCGGCTCGATCTGACTTGGTCAGTCGATTGTGAGTGATCGCGTCTGGACCAGAAGTCCGTCATACCATAAAGGTTATGACGTTAATTACGCCCTTCCTAAGAATGACAACCCTTGATTAAATGCCAAAAATAGGAGGCCTCGAGAGGCAAACATATATTCATGTGCGCAAATGGAACTTCATACCGAAGCCAGGAAGGCGGGCAAGATAATAACATCAACCATAGAAACAGATGATATCGTTAAGTCAGTGGTTCAACGACCGGGCTTAGGGGGGAAGGGAAAATTTCAGTCACAGGCAGACTGGGCCGTGGCCATGATGGAGGTTTAAAGCATCGATCGATATTTCGACAGCATTTCCCCTTTATCTGGATTATGCCCAAGGGGAAATAGGCTATCACCCACGGAGTGCCGGGATGAAAGCCAAGAGAGAGAAGTGTTGAACTTCCCGAACCGCATATCTGCCATGGGGCAATGTTTGATATTCCCTGTAGAAGCCGGTGGAACTCATGCAGTGGCAGAGCCCTCCCGAGCTAAAGGGGTTATTCATGAACCCGATGCGGGACGATGGAAAGTGAGCGAACGGTCAATGTTGCGCCCTCGCACGCGGATCGACCTGCGCGGTGGATTGAAGGCCCAGTAATAAAATTTGGTTAGGCCATCGGTGCAGCTGGGAGGCAGAAGGGGATTCCCGGTGCAAGGGGTTACTTAGTGCGAAGAGGAAACGGCCAGGCAGGGCTCCCGGCGTCAGCTTCCCGGCGCGCAAAGGAGACGGCCAAGGGGGGTCTCGGCGTGGTCTTTTTTATGGCTAAGGAGGGGGGTCTCGGCGCGGCTGGGAGGCAGAAGGGGGTTCCCTGCGCCGAGAAGCCTCCAAGCCAGAAAAGGTTGTATTGAGGGGGGAGCCCTCTCGGCGGCATGGCTCTCGGCGTGCAAAATATCGCACCGGGAGCTAGTGCGCCGGGAAGGTAAAAGGGCTCAGGACATAAAGGGTTTATGGCTTGATTACGATGCTCTGTTTTGGGTCCATTGATGATTCAGGCTGAAATAGATAGATTCAGTGGGGTCAAGGTGGATCAGTTCATCAAAGTTGAACTGGATTAGGCTTGAGCTTTATAGAGACATCAGGCTCGAGGAGGAATTAGGGAAATCAGGGTCTGCAGAACTCCTGTCACCAGTGTGCAAAGTCCCGGGGGTAGTTTAATGTCGACTTTCATCTTCCTGGGAGAATTTCGGCAGCACCTCCCCTGGACTGAGCATTTGCCAGAGAGTGGTATAGGCTGACATCCACGGAGTGCCGGGATGAAAGCCGGAAAATGAGTGAGCACTAAGGCTCGAAGAGACTATCCATGTCTCTGGCATCGGTCACTATTCCCCTTCTCGGAGACTGACGAAACTCATGTAGAGACAGGGTTCGTCAGACCCATGGGGTTGCATGTGAATCCAGTTAGGGACCTCAGAATGTAGGGGAGGTCAATCCTCAGTTAATTTATCTCCTGGGATACATATGACGACTCACGAACGCCCCAGGATAAGTGGACGAAGAGGCCAAAGGGGTGGACAAAGGAGGGGCTCTCAGCATGGTTTTCATTGGCAAGAAGATGGCTCTCGGCGTGGGATTATAGGTTGGCCAAGGGGTTCTCGGCGTGGGATTATAGGTTGGCCAAGGGGTTCTCGGCATGGGTTTATAGGTTGGCCAAGGGGTTCTCGGCATGGGTTTACAGGTTGGCCAAGGGGGGGCTCTCGGCATGGGTTGAGTTGGCCTGAAGAAGCTCTCGGCGTGGGACTTCCCGGCGCGCCCATTACCGCGCCGGGAAGGTGGCACCGGGAAGCTAAGGGCTGGGGGGGTTCACGTGGAAGTGGTTTCTTGGCCAAAAAAGGGGGGGATCTCGGCGTGGAGCTTCCCGGCGCGCTCCTCGCCGCGCCGGGAGCCTGGCGCCGGGAGCCTGTGGGCTGGGAGGTTTGCATGGAAACGGGTTTGAAGTGATTTTTGTCAGTTTGCTGAAAAGGGAGGCCTCTCGGCAGCATAGTTCTCGGCGTGGAAATCAGCACGCCGGGAAGGTGAAAGGGCTAAGGGTTTCAGAGCTCGATAACGATGCTCTGTTCGGGGATTTTATGAGATTTCTGGCTCGGATTGAGGCTGGATTTAGAGTATTGGCGAGAGATTTCATGGGGGCTTCTGTTAGAAGGATGCCCAGGGAATTAGAAGGTGGAATCAACAGGGGGAATTGAGACCATCGTCCAGATCTTGTGGAGAGTTTTATCTGTTTGATGCAGGCCGTCTGGGGGGAATCAAGAGATGACTGTCTCTGATCCTCCGGACGAGCCCTAATGGCATCTAAAACCGGCGACGGAGGAACCCTCAGCATCGAGACTCCAGACCCTAATCATTCAAGGGTTAGAATGGAGGGTCGAGAGATCGAGATCCGTTTGCTAGAACCTCGTGGGACGGCGTTCGTCTACAGAGTAGACGTATCCTCGTGCAGCCAGCAGTTCAGGGAAACCAAGAGATTGATGTCTCTGGTTCCTGAACAGCACAAGGGGCATTGAGGGCCTTGAGAGAAACTCATACATATGCGATGAATTTGCCATCGAGACAGGAGGGGAGAAGAAGACAGAACCCAGTAGCCCATTGGATAGGGATAGGGGTCCTATCTACGCTTCTCTGAAGGACAGACTTATAGGGAGACTCTGAAACCGGGAGCGCATAAACTATCAGGCATTTCAGATAAAAGATATATATGTATATATGCATGGAGGAACAGAGGGAAGAGCTTCGATTGCTCATTTCATTTCATCTCATAAGCATTGATTACATCAACTGCGAGGCTAAAGCCAAAGAACAGAAGAAAGGGGGAACATGGGGGAGCGAGGGGAGCACCATCGACATCATATGAATAATCAAGCACGAAGATAAGGACTATTACATACGGAGGCAGATCAAGAAAATAGCAAACATGGGGGGGGGGGGGGGGGAGGGTGGAGCATTGACTCCTTTCCCTCCCCCGAGCAGCCCGCCTGGGGTTTTTTCTTCTTCTTCTTCTCTCAGGCTTCTTCTCTTTTCTTTCAGCGGAGGCTCTCTTCTTCCTTTGGTTTCTGGCTATCCTCCGGATATCTCCCTTTTCTTTTTCCTTTCTTCTACTACCGCCCTTCCGATCCCCCGCACTTTCGAGAGAAAAGGGCCTTTTTATAGCAGAACCCTCCCTCTTCTCGGCATGATCACTTCGGCACGATAACAGGATGCTCCCGGCGTGCCTCAGTCGAAAGCTGCTAGGCTTCTCGGTGCCAAATGATGTAGCTTCCCGGCGCCCCTCCCCCACGTGGGCTTTGGGCTCCCGGCGCCAAATTGGTGAGCCCGTTTAGGGCTTTAATGCTTTAATTTCTTATCATCAGTAGACCTCATCTGTTAGAGATGCCTAATCTGCCTTTTCATTTGCCAGTCCTTCGAATCTGTCAGGACACGCGAAGGTCCGTTAGTTGATGGGTTGACATAGTCTTATCAGCATATTTCTGGAGATTTTCATCAGTCAACAGACTGCAATTCTTCATCAGTACTGCCATCTGAGTGATGACAATACCGGACATCGGCTTGGCCGGGAAGGGCTTCGGCTGGGTGATAGCTTCAGTGATGACTCTTATGTAGTTCTAGCTTTGCAGGAATTCCTGGGATCTTCATGTCTGATTTCATCTTCTCTTCGATTTCATCTTTACCCTTGACTATATTTCAGGTGTCAACAAGTCCCTATGACTGTTTCATGATCAGGAGGTGGAACCAAATGCCACACCTTATTCCTGTCAAACTGATTGAGCTCCTCATGCATGGCATTAATCCAATGCACATCTTGGAGAGCACAGTCAATGGACTTGGGTTCTATGTTTGAAACAAAAGCATAAGCATTCAGTTCATGTTGAATTCTTAAGTGGCCTCTAGTCCTAGGGGGGTCATGCAGATTTCCAATAACATTATCTACAGGATGATCCTTGAGATATCTAATATTTGCAATTGGACCATCATGAACTTGATTTAGCTCCCCCTGAACTGTAGGCTCCTCTTCATTAAGCTCTTTATGTTCTTCTTCATCCTCAGATTTGTCTGCAGGATCTCCTTCCTTCAGAATTTCACCATTATTTTCATTCCTGCATTGACCAACATTAGAATTTGCCAAGGATTCATCAAAAACTATGTGTGGAGATTCTTCAACAGTTTTAGAGTTTAGATTGTACACTCTGTATGCTCGGGTGTTTTCAGAATAGCCAAGAAAAATTCCTGGTTCTCCTTTAGGTTCAAATTTATCAAGGTCCTTTTTATCATTTATGTGAATGAAACATTTACAACCAAAAACCTTGAAGTGAGCAATAGAAGGTTTCTTACCTTTTAATATCTCATATGGTGTTTGCGGGGTAGAAGGTCTTACCATGGCTCTGTTAATTACATAACAGGCAGTGTTCACTGCTTTAGCCCAAAATTTCCTTGGTAGACCACCTTCAACAAGGAGTGTACGACCCATTTCCACTAGGGTTCTGTTCCTTCTCTCCACAACTCCATTCTGCTCAGGTGTTCTTGGTGAGGAGTACCTGTGGTTGATTCCATTCGACCTGTAGAATTCATCAAATTGTGAGTTTTCAAACTCACCTCCATGATCAGACAATATGTTTTCAATTTTCTGATTTGTTTTAACATAGAACTCCTGAAATTCTGAGAAAGCATCACTCTTATTAGATAAGAAATAAACCCAAGTATACCTAGAAAAGTCATCTACCATGACAAACCCATACCTCCTCCCTGATAGGCTGACAGATCTAGTTGGCCCAAAAAGGTCCATATGTATCAGCTCATAGGGTTTGGAAGACAGATTTTCAGTTCTAGACTTAAATGACTTTCTAGTTATCTTTGATTGAGTGCATGCATCACAGATTTTGTTTTCTTTCTTGAATGAGACTTCAGGAAGTCCTCTAACCATGCCATGCTTATTTAATTTGTGCAAAATAGTGTAGCTAGCATGACCTAACCTACGATGCCATAAAAATACTATGTCTTCTCTACTGGCAGTAAGGCAAAAGTTAGTGTGTTGAATTTCATCTAAATTTATCATGTAAGTATTATTTATTCTTTTTCCAGAAAATTTGACAATATCAGAATCAGGTTCAAAAACCTTGCAGCATTGAGAATTAAATAGAACATTGTAACCTTTATCACATAACTGGCTGATGCTAAGTAGATTATAGGCTAACCCTTCAACCAGCATAACATCATCAATGCAGCAGGTAGAACACTTACCTACCTTACCTGATCCGATAATCCTACCCTTTGTGTTGCTTCCAAAGGTGACAAGGCCTTCTACTTTCTCAGTCAGTATGCAAAATTTGGCCTTATCTCCTGTCATATGCTTGGAGCAGCCGCTATCCATGTACCACAAGTTGTTCTTGGCTGCCAGGCATACCTGCATACACAATTAGGTAGAGAAGTTTGGAACCCAAGACTGATTGGGCTCCCATGTAAATGAACTAGAAGCAAAACAGGAAAGCAAGTGTTTCGGAATCCACATTTGTTTAAATGTGTTTTTTTCAGTGGATCCTACAGATTTTCTTCTGTTGTTGTTCCTTTTCTTCTTATTGTTCTTTTTCTTATTGGCAGCAACATGATTATTGACGGTATTGTTATTTCTGTGCCAGTGCCTTGGCCAGGGCATGTCCACAAAATTTTGGCCATAGTAGTTCCTGGGCTGGCTATGAAAATATTGATTTCTAGATGTCCAGTAACCATACCCATTGACCCAATTTCCACTATAAGGTCTTTGATTTTGAGCACCCTGGTATGCAAGGTCTGTAAACCTACCCTGAGTTCTAGACCAATTTGACCTATTGAAGTAGGTTGGCTGTGCATTGTAGTGGGTCTGAGCTCTGGGTTGATAAACATAATTGGGTTGACTCCTAGCTGCACTTTGTCTCCCCTATACTTTGGACCTTGCTGATCTATACACAGGTTTGTATTGGGTCTTCTGACGAGGTGGAGGTGTTGGTGGAGACTGGATTACCTTGACCTGGGGTTTACTGGACTGTGTAGGTTGACCCCTATGTTGTGCCCCTGTGTGGTTTTGATGATGACTGACACACCATGAGTCACACTGAGGTGTGCTAATTAATATAGATGACTGATTGACTGCTTGAATATCTGATTGCTTTATCTGATTGACTGCTTGAATATCTGATTGCTTTATCTGATTGTCTGCTTGAAAAGTTAATTCATGAATATGGCTAGATTGGGTTAACGTAGTGGCTAATTATTTGTGCATGCATTACTCTATTTGCCAAGTGTATACATCAGTCAGCATTACATTTTGTTCACGAAGTCTATACATTGCTGGATGTTCATGTCTGCACATTGGTGTTTTTCCCTACGTTCTGGCCTAGTCTATACAGCCTCATTCCTACCTTCGTTCCAAGCCAAAGTCTACACAACGCCCTTCACTGGAAGTCTATACATTCACTGCAGAGTTCACGGTCAAGTGTGTACACTCTTTCACTGTAGCTTCCACATATTCAAGTCTTCACATTGAAAGCCTATACGTTGCTGGATGTTCAAGTCTGTACATCCACAGTTAAACTTGAAGTCTGCACACTAGTCTTCACTGTCAAGTCTGCACATTGGTCTTTGATTTCAATGTCCATACTTTGGGTTTTTACGTGAAGTCTATACAGTGTTGTTTGCAGTACAAGTCCATACATTGGACTGTTCATCAAAGTATGTACATCAGACTGCTATAGTAAGTCTGTACAGTGAGTGATTCATTGGTGAAGTCTGTACACTCAACTGAACTTCAAGTCTAGACATTGCACTGTAGCATCCTTCGTCTTCGTGTTGTTTTCACTTCGTGTCATTTTCCTTCTCATGTCTTCGTGTCGTGTTACTGAAACAGCTCTAATAGTTCTGATGAACTTCGAGTCGTTTCCCTGTAGACCTCGTGTCGTTCCTGTTTAGTAACCACACTTCGTGTCGGTTACTGTTGTTGTTGTGTCTTCGTGTCATTTTCCTTGTTGTGTCTTCGTGTCATTTTCCTTGTTGTGTCTTCGTGTCGTTCTCTGTGTAGTGTATGTTTTTGTCACCACTACACTTTGTGTCGTTGTTCTTTACTTCGTGATGTTTTCACTGTCTTCGTGTTGGTCTTTCTTATTAGACCTCGTGTCTTTCTCGCCTTGACCACACTTCGTGTTGCTTTACGTAGACCTCGTGTCTTGCTTGTTTGCAACCACTTCGTGTCGGTTTCTGTTGTCAGCCCGTGTTTGTCCTCGTGTTGTTTTTGCATTCGTAACCTCGTGTTGGTCTAGTATTTGTGTTTTTGTTGTCTTTATTTTCGTGTCTTCGTGTTGCTTTTTCTAGACCTCGTGTCTCTTTTGTTTTATAACCTCACTTCGTGTCGTTCCCTTCGTTGTGTCTGATCTGTTACAGTGTACTCGTGTCGTTCTTAGTTATTATGTCCGCGTGTTGTTTCCTTCTCACTTCGTGCTGTTCTCATCCTACCTTGTGTCGTTCTTGTCGTAGTGCTTGTTTTGTTACAGTGACTTCGTGTCGTTCTTGTCGTAGTGCTTGTTTTGTTATAGTGACTTCGTGTCGTTCTTGTCGTAGTGCTTGTTTTGTTACAGTGACTTCGTGTCGTTCTCCTTGTAATGTTTGTTTTTGTCACCACTGAATGTCGTGTCTTTCTTAGAACATCTAGAACTGCTATCACATACCTCGTGCAGCTTTAGTTATTGTGGCCCTCAGTGTTAATGGTTTGTATCTCTTTACAGGTTCGAGGAAAAACATTTCCAAGTGCCTGGGCAGCACGTGAATCTGAGGCTGGAATGAAGCCTGCTGAGAGACTGCCACGTGGTCCTAATATTTAGGGCTGAAAGTGTGGAGGTCACACAATGGAGCTGCCGCTGCTGCTGCTGCTCCTGCTATATATATGAACCTTCTTCCACAGAAGAAGTGAGATCGAATGGGCGAAAGGTGAAGTCAATACAGAGAGCCACGATCCAGACGAAGAAGAAGAAAAGGAAAAGAAGAAGAGAAAGAGAGTGAGAAAGAGAGAAAAAGAGAGATTTGAGCGAGAGATAGAGATAGCAGAAGTGTGAAGAGTAGTAGAGGAAGGAGAACAGAGAAGAAGAGTGAGCTAGAGTGATAGAAGCTTCAACTGAAGATTTGTTCCTGCTGGACCGTGGATCAAATCCAGGCCAGCCAGCTCCTGCGAGAGCCACATCTGTTTTTATCTTTTCAGCTTTCTGTTGCTGGTTTCGTTCTTCTTTTAAACTATCCATTTGTTGTTGTTCCGATTCTCTGTAGAGAGGTCGGGGTCCCTCCTGTTGGTTCAGGAGAAGGGAGATCGCTATCTCCGGTTGCAAGTAGCTGGGTGCTACTTGTGGGTTCCCTCTGGTTAGAGGAAGGGAGGCTCGTCCTCCGGTTCTGGGCTTGTAGATTTCAAGTCCAGGAGTCCCTCCGGGTGGGAGGAAGAGAGGTCCTAGACCTCTGGTTTGCAGGTGACGTAGTGTCACTTGTGCTTCCCTCTGGTGTTCAGAGGAAGAGAGACTTGGGTCTCTAGATTCCCCTCCGGTTTGGAGGAAGGGAGGATTGGTCCTCCGGTTCTAGTCTTGTGGGTTTCAAGACTAGGTGTTCCCTCCGGTCTGGAGGAAGAGAGACTTGCGTCTCTGGTTTGCTAGTGACTGGTGTCACTAGTGGTTCCCTCCGGTTGGGAGGAAGAGGGGAGGTTGTTCCCCTGGTCAAGCTGTTTGGCAGCATTTGTTGCAGACTGAGTCTGCTGTTCTAGTGTGACTAGTGGTAGCCTCACTCCGGTTGGGAGTGAGGGGTGGATGTAGGTCTGTTGGACCGAACCACCTAAAAACCCTTTGTGCAGTGGTTTGTCTTCTTTGTGTGTTTGGCGCTAGATGAATGCGTAGGGTCGAGATAGGTTGATCTTCCATATGTGTTCATTTCATTGATGCACATTCTATATGCTTGACAGTGGTTTTGCGTGTTTGCATGATCTGTCTAATTGCTGCCCACATCAGATGTTTGCTAAGAGCGCACTTCATATTTGTATACAGGTTCAGTAGATGACTGGATTAGTTTTTCTTCAGTTAGTCTTAGTGCTTTTATTCCGCAGTTCTGAGCACTAGTATTTTAATTGGAAGAAAGTTTTTTAAAGGGTATTCATTCACCCCCCCCCCCTCTGAATACATTGCACCGAACACAACACCCTAACCTGACTCTGAGCCCTAGGATTCTGCTTAGATGTGCTAGCTCTACTAGGCTCACTGAGTTTTTGTTTACCTTTCTCCTCAGCACTAGTTTTTTTCAGATTAGCAGGTTTGTTCATTAAATTTGTTGAGTTCATGCTAATTAGAGGTCCATTTTCCTTTTGAGCAACAAATGAAATTGTTTTCATTCCGAAAGTTTTTGTTACACTAGAATTAAATCCTAGGCCCTCTTTTCTGAAATTAACCTTCGACCCAAAGTATTTAAGTTATCTGTTCCTTGGGTCATTTTCTCAATGGTTTTCATTTTATCCTCATTGCCTTTCTGAAGTTCATTAATAGCCTTTTTCAGCTCATTGTTGACATTGAGGACAGCTTCATATTTTTCAGAGATGATTTTTACTTCACTTTCACATTTTTGAATCTTCAGCTTCCATTCATCAATTTCATTTTCAAGTCTTAGATTCTCTTCCTTAGAAGCTTTTAACTCATTTTTGATTTCATCTTCTTCAGAGCATGAGAGTTTCAATTCATCAATCTCAGATTCCAAACATGTAATTTTATCAGTTAGTGTTTTATCATTTTGCATGGAATTGATTTTTATTCTAAGATGCCTATTTTCTTTTCTAATAGCATCAGCTCTATCAGCTATGTCATGATAAGCATCTACCCAATCAGCAATTGTGAAGTTTTCAAATCTAGTGATTACCTCATCTGTGTCCTCCTCTCTATCTTCGGAGCTTGTTGCCATAAGGCAAATGGGCTGTTCAGATTCGGCTTCACTATCTGAGCTGCTGCTGAAAGAGCCTTCATCTTCACCACTCCATGTGCTGATCATAGCTCTTCCCTTCTTGATTTTCTTCTTTGACCTGTCGTTATGTTTCTGATTGTCTGGACAGTCAATTTTCAGATGCCCTGGTTTCCTGCATTGATAACAGACATTAGCTTCATCTTTCTTTGCAGGTTTAGATTTATACCTTTTATCCTTTCGGCCACCACTGTATTTCTTATGGTCGAACCGTCCTGCTCCCTTTCTGAGAAATCGTCTAAACTCTCTAGTCATAATGGCTATCTCAGATCGAGTCACATCTTCTTCTTCATTTAGGCTCTCCTCTGATGATGAAGAGCTGCTGGAGCTGGATTTTGTTATTTTGCTGGAACTAGCCTTCAGCGCTATCGGCTTCTTCTTCCTCTCGGCTTCATCTGTCCTTGGCATGTTTATCTCATATGCCATTAGTGAGCCAATCAGCTCATCAGATCTAGTATTATGCAGGTCCCTTGACTCCTCCATCACTGTTGCTTTGGTGTGCCAATTGGGAGTCAGGGAGCGCAGAATTTTCCTCACTACATCATACTCTGCCTGAGGTTTCCCAAAACCTCTGAGGGCATTGGTTATGACAGTCAGCCGAGCGTACATTTCACTGATGGACTCGTTCTGCTTCATCTTGAAGGCTTCATACTCAGATACAAGAAGATTGGCCTTCTGCTCTCTTACTTGAGATGTACCTTCATGAATTACTTCCAGCGCATCCCACATCTCCTTAGCTGATTTGTAAGCAGATACACGGGAGAATTCTGTAGGATGCAGAGTGCACTGGATAGCATTAATAGCACTCCAATTTAGCGTGGACCTTCTAATCTCCTCCTTGGTCCATACATCTTCATTCGGGGACAGCTCATAAGGTCCCTTGCTGATAATCTTCCAAATCTCATAATCCTTAGCCCTGAGAAACACTTGCATACGGTTCTTCCAGTATGCGTAGTTTGATCCGTCAAAGAATGGGGGCTTCGTTGTTGAGTGACCTTCGGCAGTCATCCCTCGAACATCCATCTCCGCCTATTCTCTTCGGGCGATGAGTCCCTGCAGAAGAGTTAGGCTCTGATACCAAGTGTTGGGTTAGATGAACGCAGTCTATCTCCACAGAGTGTGGATCTAGAGGGGGGTGAATAGATCAACTTGCCTAATTTAAAACTATTGCAAGTTCGAAAGTGGAATTTAGGCAAACATCAGTTAAGCGAAACAAAAGGTCGAAAGCTAGACATGAGCATAAGCGATGCAATCAAGTATGCTGAGCAAGAACTTCCCATCGCACACAGATCACACAAAAACACAAGCACACTGCACACACAATTTTTAGGTGGTTCGGCCAACGACCTACGTCCACCCCATACTCAATCGAGTATGGCTTCCTGCTGCGCAACACAGCTTGCGTCCGCTGGGCTTTACAGCTTGGCCAAACAACCCGCTGATACACAGCTTCACTGGGCACTACAGCTTGCCGACCAGAGGATCTAATCCTCTGCAACCGCTGGGGAAATACAGCTTAACCCGTCCAGTGGAGACCACCATTGCAAGACCGCTGACACACAGCTTGAAGAAACAGCATTCGGAAATGAAAGATAGAATCAAAACGAAAATAGAAAATCTAAAAAACAAACAATGTAGCTCTAAGAGCAAAGCTCAGCTCTGGTTTTGAACCACGAGACTGAGATACAACCACTCTCACTCTCACTCTCACTCTCGATCAGCTCTCTCTCAACTCAATCTCTCTCGATCTCTTCCTCTCTCTTCTTCTTCTTCTCTATTTCTTCTTCTTCTTCTCTCTTTTCTCTCTATGGATCGAAGGCTTACTACTGTATAGACTTTCTCTTCTTTTTTTCGATCAGTCTTCTTCTGTGGAAGAAGGCTTGTTTATATAGCAACAATAGCAACAGGCGTGTGCTCTCCATGTTTCCCGCTCAGCAATTTGGATCACGTGGCAGCATCTCAGCACAGTGCTTCCACATGTCACGATCAGGGAGCCTCGTCCTTCCTTGGATCACGAGCCATGTCAGCAATACCAGTACCAAATCCCTGTCAGTCAGTCGAAATAAGCGTATCAGTTCAAGTGTAAACTCTGTACACACTTTGAAGATGAAATGCATTGTATAGACTTTATAAGCAGCATGCATTGTACAGACTTAGTGAAAGGGAATGCATGTAATACAATTCTTTTAAATACCCAGAGACTAGTGCGTTCTCGCACGAGAGCATATGAAGTCTCAGGGGAGCATCTATGGCCTCTGGACAGCATCACCAGCGTCAGGAGAGCATGTGGAGCACATGCTGTCTTTGGGAAGCAATCGCTGCTCCAAGGGAGCATCCTCAAAGTTAGGGAAGCATTAGCACTCACTGGAGGGCATACTCGGTCCCAGGTGAGCATCCGGAGGGACAGGTGAGCATGCACGTCTGATGTACAGACTTCCTATATGAAGACAATGGCTGTACAGACTTGTTAAACCATGCACACTGTATAGACTCTTCATGCGACAATGTATGGACATAGAGGTTAACACTCGAATGTATAGAGTTGAAGACCTAACAATCGAGTGTATAGACTTCAAAGGACAAAGCATCCACAGAACCGACGATGTACAGACTTTGCCAATATGAGACACTGTACAGACTTTTTCAAGTGACTGGCTATACAAACTTCATAAGATGAAGACTCTGTATCGACTTGAAGACCACGAGCCAATGTATAGACTTGGCTTTGAACGCTTGAGCTGAAGACAGACAATGTATAGACTTGCTGTAACAGTCTGATGTACAGACTTCATGAAGCTCTAGACATAGAACGCTGTACAGACTTAACGAGTTGATGCTGTACACACATCCAATGAAGTGCATTGACGCTGTAACATGATGCGTCGACGCTGTACACACTTAACCAACTCAATTGAAATGCAGTGTGTGTACCTTATCCAAAATGGACGATGTATAGACTCATGACAGTAAGAAATGCAGACAGCCATTGGCTCAATCTGATAGAGCAATTTCATCAAATCAAAAATAGTTGCCAATCAATCAAAACAATGGTGTTGCCAATGAAATAAAGCAAGTGTCAACATCATCAACATAGAGGGGTCACAACAACAACAACTCTAGAACATTGATTAGAACCATGGAAAACAGCAAACATTGAAGACTTTTGGGAGTTCCAAGCGCCGTAAAGTTGGACCGTCAGCAACTGCGTTTCTGTCTGAGATCGCGCTAGGGAAACCTAGCGCCTTCTTCCAGGTCGCACTATCCAAAGGTAGCGCATTCATCTTCGGCCCGGTAGCTTCCACGATCCACTTTAGCCTGGCAGCTTACTTGATTCCCATCAAACCCCTCCACTTGGGAAGGTTCATCCTCGAACCTTGTAGCTCAAGATCCCAGTCTGTGAGAACAGCTTGGTTCCCTAGGCTCTGATACCTATTGATGTGAAACAGAGGTGGAGGGTCGTCTTCATTCTACCCAGGGTCACGCTATATCGTTTACGCGCGTTTTGAAGAACGTGCTATATCATTCTAGCGCATTAACAGACATTGGCAGAACGATGAACCTTGACGTTGGGGCGCCCGTGGATGACTTCAGGGGAATGAATCACAGGGGGAGAAACACATTGGAAGTTGGGTAATACACGAGGGATCCAAAACAGATAGATGAGGGACCCTAAATAGGGATTAAACTAACCTAATACTAGCTAGGATAACTTGGTGAAGGTGGCTACAGGGGTGGGTGACGGGGGATAAAGAGGATATGATGGAGCGAGCTAGGGCCGTGATGGGGCTTGACTGGGGCCTCTCGCCCAAACCCGTCATAGGACCGGTGCAACTGAGCTCCATCTTGGCCTTGGCAACGTCCTTTGCGGCGGTGGAGGAAGGTGAATGGCGGTGGTGGAAGAACGGAGATCCGAATGGGGCCTCACACTCGACCCCGTCTCAGAGCCGGTGCATCCAGAGCTTCGATCATCCTCTATTGAAGGGGAAAAGAGAGAGGATCAGGAGAAGATGATTGGGCATCGAACCCGGAGAGGGGAGGAGGAAAGAGGGTTCCAAAGATGGGGGGAGATAGCCATGTCTACACTCATAAACTCTCATAGATTCATTGCTTGTTTTTTTTTTATAAAACGAGATGGGATACATATATAGGGGAAGGGGAAGACACAACGATGCTAGAACATTGATTACAACCATGGAAAACAGCAAACATTGAAGACTTTTGGGAGCTCCAAGCACCGAAAGTTGGACCATTAGCAACTGCATTTCTATCTGAGATCACGCTAGGGAAACCTAGCGCCTTCTTCCAGGTCACGCTATCCAAAGGTAGCGCGTTCATCTTCGGCCCGGCAGCTTCCACGATCCACTTCGGCCTGGTAGCTTGCTTGATTCCCATCAGGGTCCCGCCGGGCCAACATGGCCTTTTTGCAAACAAACCCACTAATTCATAAGGACTAACCCAATGGCTTATAATGCCTTACAATTGCAAACCTAATTTACTCAAGGATATAAATGTAAATAAAAAAGTTAGTGGTCTTGCTTTGATGTTCCCATCACCATCGCTTGGAGTAAAGAGCTAAGAGAAACTCTCATCAAGATACTCCAAGAGCCAGAAGCTTATGAAGAACATGTTGGGGAAATAAAGGCGGCCGCCTATGAAGCCTTCACAGCCACTATTTCTTTCACAGAAAAGGACATGTTGCTATCCCCTCCGTGCCATAACCACCCTCTCTATATGAAGGGGAAGGTCAATGGGCATGATGTGAACCAGATTCTAGTGGATGCTGGTGCCGCTGTCAACATCATGCCGCTCAAAACATTCAAGACTTTATATCTGACTCCACACCTCCAAAAGGTTCAAGCGGTCAAGATATCCGGCTTCAACCAAGACATCGAGGATGTCCTCGGCCAAGTGAACGTCGATCTGGTGCTCGATGATTTCACCTCCAAGGTGACATTCTACATCATCGATGCCAAGACATCATATAAGGTGCTACTGGGCAGACCTTGGCTCCCTGAAAATTGGGTCATCCCGTCCACTCTCCACCAATGCATCAAGTATGCCAAGGCGGGGAGCAACACACGGTGTTCGCAGACCTGTCACCATTCACTCTAGCAGATTGCAATTTGGCCGACGATGCACTCTACTTCAAGGGGATTAGTCCATACCCTGTGGTCAAGAGCAAAAGCAACGGTTGGCTCTCATAGGAAGATGATGATGATCTCTTTTCCGTTCACGAGGAGAAGGCTAAGCTCCATCCGCTATGCCTCGGCTCCAAGTCAACCCCAGATCGCCTTGAAAGGCACAAGATCGACTTTGACGCCAATCTCATTAGTCGAGCTATTGGCAAGAGTATATGCTTGCCACCGGACTGCATCCAATTCCCATGAGCATCCGAAGAACACAACGTTGAGTCACTGGCGACTTTTGTTGTCACCTTCAAGCGACAACGCAGAAACAAGAAGAAGGCTAATAGAGACAAACCCATTGTCTTCTATAAGGGAGACATGGTTCCTCAAGCCCCACTAGATGACGACTTCGGCTAGTGCAAACGAGCCGAGCATACCCCTGAAGTAGTCCAGGTACTGGATGACCTGCCGTCGCATATTCTGGAAATGTGTCTGAAGCAACACATCCCTCAATGGCAAGGTTCTGCACGACGTGAATATTTTCATCAACTGTGGATTCCTTCCCAGGTCCGGGGGCAACCCCCATCCTTTCATAAGGATACCCGGAGGCTTGGCTATGACCAAAACCAGGACTTCCGCGTTCACTACGCAGTCAATGTCATAGGCTTGACACAGCCGGTCGACGACCGGGCTAAAGTCGAGGCCAAATTCGACAGCTCTGGGGATGAGGAAGAAGAAATCCTGATCCCAATCCCCGTCAGAGCCAGTGCTCCAACCCAAATAGTCGAGGGATTTTCCTCGCCTCTCTGCAAAGACATCGGGGCCGGAGAAGCTTCTCTTACCACCCAGCCAGCCGAAGGACTCAGTTCAGCAAGCTCTCCTGGTGAGGGAGAGATCCCCGATACTAGCTGCGAAGGATTGTCAGCTTTAGCAGGCAACCCTAGGGAAACCTCAGCATCCTCAGTCGCCAACTGTTGGCGAGAAGCTTGCAACCCAAATCAATCCCTGATGTATACCAGCCACAACCACTCTCCAGTCCCATCGGCGTCGACCAGTGGCTTCGAGAATCAGGAGATGCATGAAGCCGACACCGATGATGAGGATTTCATCAACTTCCAACCTGCTCCTCCCGAGCTAGAAGATGGCATCCAGGCGACCGTTGATGAGCTCATTGAAATCAACTTGGGCGAAGATGAAGCCCCCCCAGCCCACATGCGTCAGCGCTCACCTCACCGAGGCAGAAAGGCGAGATTACAAGCAACTCCTACATGAGCATAAAGATTGCTTCGCCTGGACGTACAGGGAGATGCTAGGGCTAGACCCCTCCGTAGTAGAGGATGAGCTAGCTATTTCTCCCTCAGTCACTCCATTCAAACAGTCACAGCGGCACATGCGCCATGAGATGGAGCTCCAGGTCTCGATCGAGGTCAATAAAATGGCAGAGGTTGACTTCATCGAGCCATGTATCTTCTCGATCTGGATCGCCAACATAGTCCCAGTCAAGAAGAAAAGTGGTCAGGTCCGCATCTGCGTCGACTTCTGAGACCTCAACAAAGCCTGTCCGAAGGATGACTTTCCAGTCCCAATCACAGAAACAATGGTCGATATGACCACTGGGCATGAAGCCTTGTCTTTCATGGATGGGTCATCCGATTATAATCAAATCTGGATGTCCCTCAAAGACAAGAATCACACAGCTTTCAGATCCCCCAAAGGGATTTTCAACTACAAGCGTATGCCCTTCGGTTTAAAAAATGCCGGCGCTACTTACCAAAGGGCCATGACCAAAATATTCGACGAGTTGCTGCACAATATCGTCGAATGTTACGTTGATGACCTCATCGTCAAGACTAGAAGGCACGAAGACCATTTGCGCAATTTCCGCCAAGTCTTCGATCGTCTCCGGCAATATGGGCTCAAGATGAACCCCATGAAATATGCCTTTGGCGTATCCAGCGGCAATTTTCTCGGCTTCGTCGTCCGATATTAAGGAATTGAGGTGGACCCCAGCAAGATCAAAGTGATCCGGGAGCTTCCACCACCCAGCAACCTCACCGAACTCGGGTCCTTCCAAGGAAGACTGAACTACATTCGGAGATTCATCTCCAATCTCTCTGGTCGATGCGCGCCTTTTAGCAAGCTGATGAAGAAAGATTCCCCATTCGTATGGGACTCGGAATGCCATGCCACTTTCGAGCAAATCAAGGAGTACCACCTCACTCACCCAGTCTTGGGAGCATCAGTCAAGGGTAAACCCCTTATACTCTACATCGCCGCCATGGACGCTACACTAGGAGCTCTATTGGCGCAAATCAATGAAGAAGGTAAAGAGCAACCGCACTACTACCTCAGTAGGAAACTGATCGGTGCTAAGTACCGCTACTCCTCCATGGAGAAAGTTTGCTTGGCATTGGTATTCACCGTCAAGAAGTTGCGGCATTATCGCTTGTCCTATCGAGTCGAGCTCATATCCAAGCACGACCCTCTGAAGTATCTCCTCCGATAGCCCGTCCTCTCAGGCCAACTAGGAAAGTGGGCTCTCCTGCTAATGGAGTACAACATCACTTATGTCCCCAGAAAGGCAATCAAGGGGCAGGGCAGGGTATGGTTGAATTCTTCGCAGCTCACCCAGTACCAGACGACTCACCCTTCAACATAGAGCTCCCTGACGAGGAGTCCCTTGCTGTCCAATCACAATAACCGGTTGAACAGAGCCGAGATGTCTTGCATTATTGGCATCAAGACACTCTCTGTAACACCCCAGTTAAATAATAAAATATAAAGGTACAATTTTGACATATGTATTGGAATTGCAGTTAATTCTTTGCTATTTTTATGATTTTCTTAATTAAAGTATTATTTATTTTTTTTTAAAATGGCCAAATTATGTCAATCAAAAGAAATAATTATTTTTCTGCAATGACCAAAAAAAAGAATTTCATATTTCACAATGTAATTGAATTTTTCACAATAAGCTGAATGTAATATATATATATATTTAATTAATGCGATTTCACCCGTAGGCTAAAGTTTTGACTAATTTCTAAAAATATGGAAAAAATTATATTCTTGTAGAGAACGAAGTGTTTAACAATATTGTCAACTGGGCCGACCCCTAATAAAATCTTAATTAGGCTGAATGAAGGAGTTTTTAGTCAAAATCGTTGCCTTTTCTAGACCAACCTTAATCGACCAAATTAGAGCCCATTCTATAACCATTTGAGCCCAAACCAGGCCCAATCGATAGGTTAACCCTAGTAGATCGATTCACCCTTCGAAACCCTAACCCTAGACCCATAGATTGGCGGCGGCGGCAGCGGATTAGGCTTCATCCCAGATTTTTCACCAGTTTTTCTTCCTTGGACTCTCGAGTCCAATTTGACCTCTAGAAATCTCCTTGGATGCCATAAATAGAGGGATTTTGCAGCCCTAGACCTCTTTTTGTTTTTCAATAGGTGGCGCAAGCAATCGTGGTCGATCGAGGGTGAATTAGGGCAAGAACGGTGACATGTTCGTGATTAGGGTTTTGCACGTCTTCCCTTTTTTCTTCCAAATCAATAGGTGTCTCTCAGGCTAAATAAAATTCGAATATGTCAGCTTGTTCATCTTCCAGAGCCCATTCGTTTGATACATAATTACCTAAATTTCATACACTATGCTGCCCTAATTTCATGTTTTACGCCGAGGTATACCCAAAAGAATAGACTTCCATGTTAACTTGTTTATGTTTAATTTAGACATGTTAAAACTAAATCAAAGCATGTGATCTTATGCAGTTTTGAGTACTGTTTCAGATGACATCTTTTTCCCCAATTTCTATTCAACTTATCGCATGAAATCGAAGTTTTTATCATGACGTGTCAAGGCTCGCCGTCGGTGAGATCTCGGGCTTATTGACAGTCCTTCTAGTGACCGCTAGAACTCTGGCGGTCTTACGATAAACCATCACCAGGGTCTGGCGGACCCACGATAAACCGCCACAGGCCCTGTGTTTCTAAAAATTATAAAATTTATGTATACTTATTTTCTGATATGAAAAGGCCCTACGATAGACCGTTTTATGATTCTGGTGGCTATTATATCAACCGTTTCTGTCCTCCGGTAGGGTGTTTTAAACTCTATTTCATGTGTTTTAACTAAGAACTTACTATGTTTCAGTATGACATCTTGACCTGTAACAACGCAGAACGTGATGATAATCTAGTATCATGATTATAGACCTTTAATTTTTATTATTTACATGAAAGTTGTTTTGACATAAGTTAAATGCTCATATGAAACGTGATAAAAGTTTGGTTGCAAATTTTGTAGATTTTGATCCATGCTATTATGAATTGTTATTTTGATATCACTATTTGACAGTCATACCACTCTGGTGGGATTGGCTTACCACATCATCTCATTTTCTGTGTTTCATCTAGCTTCAATCTTGTGATAGTTGGGACTCTCCGCCGGATATTCCTTCCGTCGGTGTAGGACCACAATTATGAGACCTCCATAAGTCCCCGTGAGCCTGGGATTCCTATCAGGACGCCGGGCGGGTTGTACCCCAAGACCTGAACCCTTGGACGTGTTTTGATTCGTGTTTGGGCCAGTCCAAATCTGGACTGCTCGGCGATCGTAGCAGCCCTACATGAGACCGCTAAGCGACTTGGCGGCCAAGGTTTAGACCGCTATCATTTTCTTGGCCTAGTTAAGTAATGGGCTTGGGTTTAGTCTGATTCTTTTGAACCCAGTCAATTGTAACCTGGCCCAATCCGTTCTATTTGACTTTAACTTCGTGGGCTCAACTCTTGTTTGGACCCATTCTGATTTGGGCTAAATTGAGGACCTTTTTGGGTTCGCTTTAAGAGCCTGTTATACTTAACCGTACGCGGTCTAAAGTTAGACCGTCAATATTACCTTAGCGGCCCAGTTATTGACCACTAAAATCGAGATTTAATGTGATTCTCCGTGTTTTATTATAGTGATAGCAGTCGTATCAAGGTTGGCCTTGAACTGCGAAATCCTGCTTGATCCTTATTCTTCCACTTGATATCCATTCCAATTCTATTTGATCTTAGTCGGTAAGTTACATAGATTAAATCTTGGAACTCTTGGCCATTAAACATTGTGGATGTCTAGATTTCGTGCGATCTATGATCCAAGGAAATCAATGCCAAGGCAAACACATTAAAGGGCCCAGTCTAGTCCTGGGGGGCGCACCCGAAAAGTACTTGATCCCCGGGGAGGTGAATGACTAGGTGTGTCATTTGGCACCGGTACTATCTAGCATGTTGGGTCTACGACATTCCACACTCTCGTCATACTTGCTATAATTGCTTGAAAGCATGAAGTGCTTGCTTGCGTGACACGACTTGACGTGACTTGACTCGACTTGACTTGATAAATGGCCATTCACTTATCATCGTGCATAATATATTGACTTGACTTGACTTGGCATGTGGCCACTCATGTGAAATTCTGGTTATTGTTTTGCTATGTCGATTTGCAATGTTCCTTTCCATTTATCTATCAATTCTCTTCTGATCTTGTTGGTTACCAGCTTGTTTTATTGAATTTCTCGCTTTATTTATACATTCATGAAAATGACTAATTACTTAAACTTCGCATGGTCAAAGAGTGTAATTCCTACTGATCTTTCGCTAACCCCCCCCCTTATCTCCATCCTTTTCAGGTAATGCGGTAGATGGAACGCTTGCAATTGGGATCGGGCCAACGTGATCTAGTGAACCTGGAGCCTTGGGACTTGAGTCTTCTTATTTTCTTGAGTCTAGCTGTATAGTGGTCCTGCTATTTTATCTTCTTTATTTCTTTTATCGAGTCAAATTGTATTTAAATTTCCAAATATTGATAAAATTATATTTTTTTCTCAAATTAATGGCCTCCATGTTTTGAATATCAATTTTTGTGTTCATTTATTTTCTGCTCGAATTATCATGCCTGTTTCGCTACCACGTTCCGAGCATCGCTTCCCGCTGCTATCGGTTCGGGGCGTGACAGAAGTGGTATTAGAGCCTCGGTTGTTGAGTCCTAGGTTCTTGTCTGTTACCCTAAGTAATAGGTCGTGTAATCCTTGTCATCCCTCATGTCACCTTGTGAGATTGAGTAGTGCTTCGGGATAAGTAATAAAATATATGTAAGATTGTGTAGCATGACGTGTAAGGATAATAAAAATTTTAACCTTCTAATTATTTTGCAGGTATCTAAGCTCCTTTTTGAAATGAAAGTAAGAGGGTCTACGAGTAAGCTAAGGTTCGGTTTCACTGGAAGGTGGCGAGTCCATCGTAAAAAGATTTGAAGTAATAAGAAGAAAAGGAATAACCTTTCACAATTGAAATATTTTCACTGTCACAAATTTGGTCATCTAATCAAGGAGTGCTGGCGAAGGAGCGGAGCGTGTCTTTATTGCGGAAATAAAAATCATGTAATGGCTAGTTGCTCTAAGCTACTTCTACAAGTAAATTGGAACTAATTTCTATTAAATGAAGAATTATATAAGGTATCGTTCTCCCTCATCCTTAACTCTAGTTAAATTCTTTTGCATTCCATTAGTTGTATGATTACCATGTTATTTTGCAAATAGCTAATGGCGATTGACGAATTTGGGGATCAAATTCCTTAAAGTGGGGGATGATGTAACACCCCGGTTAAATAATAAAATATAAAGGTACAATTTTGACATATGTATTGGAATTGCAGTTAATTCTTTGCTATTTTTATGATTTTCTTAATTAAAGTATTATTTATTTTTTTTAAAACGGCCAAATTATGTCAATCAAAAGAAATAATTATTTTTCTGCAATGACCAAAAAAAAGAATTTCATATTTCACAATGTAATTGAATTTTTCACAATAAGCTGAATGTAATATATATATATATATTTAATTAATGCGATTTCACCCGTAGGCTAAAGTTTTGACTAATTTCTAAAAATATGGAAAAAATTATATTCTTGTAGAGAACGAAGTGTTTAACAATATTGTCAACTGGGCCGACCCCTAATAAAATCTTAATTAGGCTGAATTAAGGAGTTTTTAGTCAAAATCGTTGCCTTTTCTAGACCAACCTTAATCGACCAAATTAGAGCCCATTCTATAACCATTTGAGCCCAAACCAGGCCCAATCGATAGGTTAACCCTAGTAGATCGATTCACCCTTCGAAACCCTAACCCTAGACCCATAGATTGGCGGCGGCGGCAGCGGATTAGGCTTCATCCTAGATTTTTCACCAATTTTTCTTCCTTGGACTCTCGAGTCCAATTTGACCTCTAGAAATCTCCTTGGATGCCATAAATAGAGGGCTTTCACAGCCCTAGACCTCTTTTTGTTTTTCAATAGGTGGCGCAAGCAATCGTGGTCGATCGAGGGTGAATTAGGGCAAGAACGGTGACATGTTCGCGATTAGGGTTTTGCACATCTTCCCTTTTTTCTTCCAAATCGATAGGTGTCTCTCAGGCTAAATAAAATTCAAATATATCAGCTTGTTCATCTTCCAGAGCCCGTTCGTTTGATACATAATTACCTAAATTTCATACACTATGCTACCCTAATTTCATGTTTTACGCCGAGGTATACCCAAAAGAATAAACTTCCATGTTAACTTGTTTATGTTTAATTTAGACATGTTAAAACTAAATCAAAGCATGTGATCTTATGCAGTTTTGAGTACTCTTTCAGATCACATCTTTTTCCCCAATTTCTGTTCAACTTATCGCATGAAATCGAAGTTTTTATCATGACGTGTCAAGGCTCACCGTCGGTGAGATCTCGGGCTTATTGACGGTCCTTTTAGTGACCGCTAGAACTCTGGCGGTCTTACGATAAACCATCACCAGGGTCTGGCGGCCCCACGATAAACCGCCACAGGCTCTGTGTTTCTAAAAATTATAAAATTTATGTATACTTATTTTCTGATATGAAAAGGCCCTACGATAGACCGTTTTATGATTCTGGTGGCTATTATATCGACCGTTTCTGTCCTCCGGTAGGGTGTTTTAAACTCTATTTCATGTGTTTTAACTAAGAACTTACTATGTTTTAGAATGACATCTTGACCTGTAACAACGCAGAACGTGATGATAATATAGTATCATGATTATAGACCTTTAATTTTTATTATTTACATGAAAATTGTTTTGACATAAGTTAAATGCTCATATGAAACGTGATAAAAGTTTGGTTGCAAATTTTGTAGATTTTGATCCATGCTATTATGAATTGTTATTTTGATATCACTATTTGACAGTCATACCACTCTGGTGGGATTGGCTTACCACATCGTCTCGTTTTCCGTGTTTCATCTAGCTTCAATCTTGTGATAGTTGGGACTCTCCGCCGAATATTCCTTCCGTCGGTCTAGGACCACTATTATGAGACCTCCATAAGTCCCCGTGAGCCTAGGATTCCCACCAGGACGTCGGGCGGGTTGTACCCCAAGACCTGAACCCTTGGACGTGTTTTGATTCGTGTTTGGGCCAGTCCAAATCTGGACTGCTCGGCGATCGTAGCAGCCCAACATGAGACCGCTAAGCGACTTAGCGGCCAAGGTTTAGACCGCTATCGTTTTCTTGGCCTAGTTAAGTAATGGGCTTGGGTTTAGTCTGATTCTTTAGAGCCCAGTCAATTGTAACCTGGCCCAATCCGTTCTATTTGACTTTAGCTTCGTGGGCTGAACTCTTGTTTGGACCCATTCTGATTTGGGCTAAATTGAGGACCTTTTTGGGTTCGCTTTAAGAGCCTGTTATACTTAACCGTACGCGGTCTAAGGTTAGACCGACAATATTTTCTTAGTGGCCCAGTTATTGATCGCTAAAATCAAGATTTAATGTGATTCTCCGTGTTTTGTTATTGTGATAGTAGTCGTATCAAGGTTGGCCTTGAACTGCGAAATCCTGCTTGATCCTTATTCTTCCACTTGATATCCATTCCAATTCTATTTGATCTTAGTCGGTAAGTTACATAGATTAAATCTTGGAACTCTTGGCCATTAAACATTGTGGATGTCTTGATTTCGTGGGATCTATGATACAAGCAAATCAATGCCAAGGCAAACACATTAAAGGGCCCAGTCTAGTCCTGGGAGGCGCACCCGAAAAGTACTTGATCCCCGGGGAGGCGAATGACTAGGTGTGGCATTTGGCACCGGTACTATCTAGCATGTTGGGTCTACGACATTCCACACTCTCGTCATACTTGCTATAATTGCTTGAAAGCATGAAGTGCTTGCTTGCGTGACATGACTCGGCTTGACTTGACTCGACTTGACTTGATAAATGGCCAGTCACTTATCATCGTGCATGATGTATTGACTTGACTTGACTTGACTTGGCATGTGGCCACTCATGTGAAATTCTGGTTATTGTTTTGCTATCTCGATTTGCAATGTTCCTTTCCATTTATCTATCAATTATCTTCTGATCTTGTTGGTTACCAGCTTGTTTTATTGAATTTCTCCATTTATTTATACATTCATGAAAATGACTAATTACTTAAACTTCGTATGGTGATAGAGTGTAATTCCTACTGATCTTTCGCTAACCCCCCCTATCTCCATCCTTTTCAGGTAATGCGGTAGATGGAACGCTTGCAATTGGGATCGGGCCAACGTGATCTAGTGAACCTGGAGCCTTGAGACTTAAGTCTTCTTATTTTCTTGAGTCTAGTTGTATAGTGGTCTTGCTATTTTATCTTCTTTATTTCTTATATCGAGTCAAATTATATTTAAAATTCCAAATATTAATAAAATTATATATTTTCTCAAATTAATGGCCTCCATGTTTTGAATATCAATTTTTGTGTTCATTTATTTTCTGCTCGAATTATCAAGCCTGTTTCGCTACCACGTTCCGAGCATCGCTTCCCGCTGCTATCGATTCGGGGCGTGACAGAAGTGGTATTAGAGCCTCGGTTGTTGAGTCCTAGGTTCTTGTCTGTTACCCTAAGTAATAGGTCGTGTAATCCTTGTCATCCCTCATGTCACCTTGTGAGATTGAGTAGTGCTTCGGGATAAGTAATAAAATATATGTAAGATTGTGTAGCACGACGTGTAAGGATAATAAAAATTTTAACCTTCTAATTATTTTGCAGGTATCTAAGCTCCTTTTTGAAATGAAAGTAAGAGGGTCTACGAGTAAGCTAAGGTTCGGTTTCGCTAGAAGGTGGCGAGTCCATCGTAAAAAGATTTGAAGTAATAAAAAGAAAAGGAATAACCTTTCGCAATTGAAATATTTTCACTATCACAAATTTGGTCATCTAATCAAGGAGTGCTGGCGAAGGAGCGGAGCGTGTCTTCGTTGCGGAAATAAAAATCATGTAATTGCTAGTTACCCTAAGCTACTTCTACAAGTAAATTAGAACTAATTTCTATTAAATGAAGAATTATATAAGGTATCGTTCTCCCTCATCCTTAACTCTAGTTAAATTCTTTTGCATTCCATTAGTTATATGATTACCATGTTATTTTGCAAATAGCTAATGGCGATTGACGAATTTGGGGACCAAATTCCTTAAAGTGGGGGATGATGTAACACCCCGGTTAAATAATAAAATATAAAGGTACAATTTTGAAATATGTATTGGAATTAAAGTTAATTCCTTGCTATTTTTATGATTTTCTTAATTAAAGTATTGTTTATTTTTTAAAAAATGGCCAAATTATGTCATTCAAAAGAAAGAATTATTTTTTTGCAATGACCAAAAAAAAGAATTTCATATTTCACAATGCAATTACATTTTCCACAATAATCTGAATTTAATATATATATATATATATATTTAATTAATGCGATTTCACCCGTAGGCTAAAGTTTTAACTAATTTCTAAAAATATGGGAAAAACTATATTCTTGTAGAGAACGAAGAGTTTAACAATATTGTCAGCGGGGTCAACCCCTAATAAAATCTTAATTAGGCTGAATTAAGGAGTTTTAAGCCAAAATCATTACTTTTCCTAGACCAACCTTAATCGACCAAATTAGAGCTCATTCCTTAATCATTTGAGCCCAAACTAGGCCCAATCGATATGTTAACCCTAGTAGATTGATTTACCCTTCGAAACCTAACACTAGACCCATAGATTGGCGGCGGCGACGGCGGATTAGGCTTCATCCTGGATTTTTTGCTGGTTTTTCTTCCTTGGACTCTTGAGTCTAGTTCGACCTCTACAAACCTCCATGGACGCCGTACATAGAGGGCTTTCGCAGCCCTAGACCTCCTTTTTGTTTTCCAACGGGTGGCGCAAGCAATCGTGGACGATCGAGGGCGAATTAGGGTGAGAACGGTGACAGGTTCACGATTAGGGTTTTGCACATCTTCCCTTTTTTCTTCCAAATCGGTAGGTGTCACTCAAGCTAAACAAAATTCGAATATATGAGCTTGTTCGTCTTCCAGAGCCCGTTCTTTTGATACCTAATTGCCTAAATTTTATACAATATGCTGCCCTAATTTCATGTTTTACTCCGAGGTATACCCGAAAGAATAGACTTCCATGTTAACTTGTTTATGTTTAATTTAGACATGTTAAAACTAAATCAAAGCATGTGATCTTATGTAGTTTTCAGTACTCTTTCAGATGACATCTTTTTCCCCAATTTCTGTTCACCTTATCGCATGAAATTGAAGTTTTTATCATGACGTGTCGAGGCTCGCCGTCGGTGAGATCTCGGGCTTGTTGACGGTCCTTCCAGAGACCGCTAGAACTCTGGCGCTCTTACGATAAACCGTCACCAGGGTCTGGCGGCCCTACGATAAACCGCCACAGGCCCTGTGTTTCTAAAAATTATAAATGTATGTATACTTATTTTCTGATATGAAACGGCCCTACGATAGACCATTTTATGATTCTGGCGGCTATTATATAGACCGTTTCTATCCTCTGGCAGGGTGTTTTAAACTCTATTTCATGCGTTTTAACTAAGAACTTACTATGTTTTAGTATGACATCTTGACCTGTAACAATGCAGAACGTGATGATAATCTAGTATCATGATTATAGACCTTTAATTTTTATTATTTACATGAAAGTTGTTTTGACATAATTTAAAAGCTCATATGAAACATGATAAAAGTTTGGTGGTAAATCTTATAAATTTTGAACCATGCTATTATGAATTGTTATTTTGATATCACTGTTTGACAGTCATACCACTCTGGTGGGATTGGCTGACCGCATCATCTCATTTTTCGTGTTTCATCTAGCTTCAATCTTGTGATAGTGGGGACTCTCCGCCGGATATTCCTTCCGTCAGACTAGGACCACTATTATGAGACCTCCGTAAGTCCCCGTGAGCCTGGGATTCCCATTAGGACGCCGGGCGGGTTGTACCCCAAGACCTGAACCCTTGGACTTGTTTTGATTCGTGTTTGGGTCAGTCCAAATCTGGACTGCTCGGTGACCGTAGCGGCCCAACATGAGACCGCTAAGCGACTTGGCGGCCCAGGTTTAGACCGCTATCATTTTCTTGGCCTGGTTAGGTAATGGGCTTGGGTTTAGTCTAATGCTTTTAAGCCCAGACAATTCTAACCTGGCCCAATCCGTTCTATTTGACTTTAGCTTCGTGGGCAGAACTCTTGTTTGGACCCATTCTGATTTGGGCTAAATTGAGGACCTTTTTGGGTTCGCTTTAAGAGCCTGTTATACTTAACCGTACGCGGTCTAAGGTTAGACCGACAATATTTTCTTAGTGGCCCAGTTATTGATCGCTAAAATCAAGATTTAATGTGATTCTCCGTGTTTTGTTATTGTGATAGTAGTCGTATCAAGGTTGGCCTTGAACTGCGAAATCCTGCTTGATCCTTATTCTTCCACTTGATATCCTTTCCAATTCTATTGAAATATCATTTGATCTTAGTCGGTAAGTTACATAGCTTAAACCTTGGAACTCTTGGCCATTAAACATTGTTGATGTCTAGATTTCGTGGGATCTATGATCCAAGCAAATCAATGCCAAGAGAAACACATTAAAGGGCCCAGTCTGGTCCTGGGAGGCACACCCAAAAAGTACTTGATCCCCGGGGAGGTGAATGACTAGGTGTGACATTTGACACCGGTACTATCTAGCATGTTAGGTCTACGACATTCCACACTCTTGTGATACTTGCTATACTTGCTTGAAAGCAGGAAGTGCTTGCTTGCATGACTCGACTTGACTTGACTTGATAAATGGCCATTCACTTATTATCGTGCATGATGTATTGACTTGACTTGACTTGGCATGTGGCCACTCACGTGAAATTCTGGTTATTTATTTTGCTACCTCGATTTGCAATGTTCCTTTCCATCTAGCTATCAATTATCTTCTGGTCTTGTTGGTTACCAGCTTGTTTTATTGAATTTCTCGCTTTATTTATACATTCATGAAAATGGCTAATTACTTAAACTTCGCCTGATGATAGAGTATAATTCCTACTGAGCTTCGCTCACCCCCCTTTATCTCCATCCTTTTCAGGTAATGCGGTAGATGGAACGCTTGCAATTGGGATCGGGCCAGCGTGATCGAGTGAACCTGGAATCTTGAGACTTGAGTCTTCTTATTTTCTTGAGTCTAGTTGTATAGTGGTCTTACTATTTTCTCTTCTTTATTTCTTTTATCGAGTCAAATTGTATTTAAATTTCCAAATATTAATAAAATTATATTTTTTTCTTAAATTAATGGCCTCCATGTTTTGAATATCAATTTTTGTGTTCATTTATTTTCTGCTCGAATTATCATGACTGTTTCGCTGCCACGTTCCGAGCATCGCTTCCCGCTGCTATCGGTTCGCGGCGTGACACTCTCACAGCCAGTGTACCTTGCTGGGAGCTCCACTTCGATGGCGCTTCCCGAGGGATTGCCCGGAGCAACTAGGATCCAACCACCATGGCGCCATCGTTTTCCTGACCCCTCAGGGCGGAGTTTTGTACAACTCATGCGCTCCTATGAAATTCCTGACCAACAACGAGGCCAAATATGAAGCTCCACTCATTGTGCTTCAGATGGCTCTCAATATGGGCATTAAATCCCTCAAAGTCTACGGGGACTCCCAGCTAGTAGTTTGGCAAGTCCTCGGCATCTATGACGTACGGAAGCCAGAGCTGGTTCCATACCACGCCGCTGTCACCAGATTGACCCAGAAGTTCTATTTCTTTGAAATAGATCATATTCCCAGAAGCAGCAATGCCCGAGCAGATGCCCTGGCAAAATTGGCTGCGGCTGTCAAGCTCCCACCCAGGGCGAAAGTTGAGATCATCATCAAGCACAAAAGACTGATGCTGAGCTCACTCGAGGGCAATGCTGGTCTCACCGTCTATGAGGTCCATGACGTTGACCAGAACGCTCCTCCCAAAAAAGAAGATTGGCGCGAGCCCATCATCAAGTTCAAGAAAGGGTGGCTCCCTTCTGACGAAGCTCAAAGGGTTTAGCTACTCCGCCGAGCAACAGCCTATGAGTTGATTGGTGACTTCTTGTACCGACTGGTCCACGAGAAGGAGAAGTCAATTCTCCTGAGATGCGTCTCTCCAGTCGAGGCTCGAGCCATCTTGCGGGAAGTACACTCCGGATTGTGCGACGCGCACCAGGCTGGAGATCGAATGAAGCACAACATCAAGCTCAAGGGCTTCCATTGTCCAACCATGTACGTGGATTACGTCTAGTATGCCCGTACATGCAATCAATGCCAAGCCTTTGGCCCAATACCCAGAAAACCTCCCAATCCACTGCATCCTACAGCCCTCACTTGGCCATTCGCAGAGTGGGGCATGGACATCGCGGGGTCTTTCCCGCCATCTTTCAAGGGCCATAAATACATCTTCGCAGCCACCGACTACTTCTCTCATGGGGTGAAAGCCCTCCCCTTGAGAGAGGTCACTGGCAAAGTGGTCACCAGATTTGTCCGGCACAACATCATCTACCGATTCGGTACTCCCAGTCGCATAGTGTCGGACAACGGCACACCATTCAAGAATAGGGCCGTGTATTAGCTAGCGGCCAAGTTTCACATCGACTGGAGAACCTCTTCGGTCTACAACCCCCAGGCCAACGGCTTGGCGGAAGCATTCAACAAAACCCTCTGCAAGCTCCTGGCTAAAATGGTTAGCCATTGGAAACGCGATTAGGGTGAGAAGGTCTTTGAGGCACTATGGGCCTATCGGACGATCTAAAAAACCCTTACGGGATGTTCGCCGTTCTCCCTCGCTTACGGGGTAGAAGTCGTTATCCCATCGAAGTCCAGTAAGCCTCTTATCATGTGGCGATCCATACTGGTTTCGCCGGCACTGACGAAGATGAATACCAGAGAAGGCTAGAGGAGCTGGCCGATCTAGAAGGCAAATGGCTCGATGCCTACAAACACCTACAAGTATATTAGGCCCGTATGGCGAGAGCCTACGATATGCTCGTTAGGCAGTTAGCCTTCAAGCAAGGCGACCATGTCGTGATCAAGGAAAAGGAAGTCATGGTGGGGCGCTCCAGTAAAAAAGTACAGCCGAATTGGCGAGGTCCATACATCATTCACAACATCTACGAGGGTAGGGCTTACACGGCCTTCGACCACAAGGGTCACAAACCCTTCCCACCTCTCAATGGCAAGCATATGAAGCTACACTATGCACCCGAACACGAGTTCGTGCGCCAGCCAGACTAAGGCGTGCATCCCAGCTACTACCAGTAAAGCCAGCCATCCCCTGTGGAGGGTTTAATCGGTCATTCCTCCTAGTCTCCGATCCCCAGCCAAGCCACAGGGCCAGTCGAGCCCTCCCAGAACCACCACTCGGCATTCTTGGGGGTCAACCCCCCCCGCCCCCCGTACCTTCGTCCTTGCCACGACAAGAGCAAGGACACCTCTACACCAACAACAATCCAGCCGTCAGGCTCCCAAGTAAGCAGAAAAACATATATAACAAAAAATGTGGTTAAAAATAGAGATACCCCGGCAGACCCAGCCATCCCCACTACGAGGGGGCTGCTGAGGGCAAAAAGGCCAATAACCCAGCTGCGGCAGAAACTCAGAAGGGCACCTCAGGCAAAATTTGGAAACCCCTCGACGTGAAAACCCGCAAGGGCATGTCGAAAAAAGCTAAAGGGGGTCGGCTCTAGCGAAAACTCGAAAGGGCGGTAGAGCCGATAATGAGAAAATCCCACTCTCCTCACCGGTCAGGGTGGCCTTCCGCCCATTCCTCAATAGGTCGTAGGCCCCCCCAAATACCGGCCTTCGGTTAATCCACAGTGCCAGACCATTAACCCTGCAATCTCCAGTCAGCCTTATATTACCCTCCTAAGCCCACTCCACTTTCCGCCCTCGCTCCGTCGTAGCGAACCGATAAGTCCCGGTGCCCACGCGACATCCTGGTCGCCATTCAAGTCAATGCCAGTCTCAGCCTATTCCCAGACTCTTATCATTCCACACTACAACATCCTACATCTCCTATAAATCCAGAACTCCCCGAGTCTCAGTATGCACCCAGTCCCTCCTGTAATCCCTGACCCACCAGCTATAGCTCCAGTCACATCCTGCCACGACAAAGTGGCCCCCAACATCGTAATCTGATAATTTGTGAGAACCCTTATTAAGGGTGAAACAATACCCAGTTACGCACATCTTCCAGCTTCAGGTTACGTCCCCTGATAACAGCATGCTATGGACGGCAATTTTCAATATATATATATATATATGTGTGTGTGTGTGTGTGTGTGTGTGTGTGTGTGTGTGTGTGTGTGTGTGTGTGTGTGTGTGTGTGTGTGTGTGTGTGTGTGTGTGTGTGTGTGTGTGTGTGTGTGTGTGTGTGTGTGTGTGTGTGTGTGTGTGTGTGTGTGTGTGTGTGTGTGTGTGTGTGATTAAAAATAGAGATACCCCGGCGGATCCAGTCGTCCTCATCATAAGGAGGCGACTGGGGGCAAAAATTGCCACCAACCCAACTGAGGTGAAAACCCGAGAGGGCGTCTCAGGTAAAATCGGGTAACCCCTCGGTGTGAAAACCCGCAAGGGCACACCGGAAAAAGCAAAAGGTGGCCAGCTCTGACGAAAACCCGCAAGGGCGGTAGAGCCAGTAAAAAAAGAAATTTTCTCTCGCTCTCTACTACACACTGATGAAAGCCATTAACTGCAATATCCCGCTAACGGCTACCTCCATACCACTTTGCATGAACGATGGCCAACACACCCCCAAGGGTAGGCCATCCCATTTCCAGTTCCAATTTCCGGCTACAACGCCTTCACAGGCCAGCTGCCCAGTCTGCAGTTCCAATTTCTGGCTACAACGCCTTCACAGGCCAGCCGCCCAGTCTCCAGTTCCAATTTTTGGCTACAACGCCTTCACAGGCCAGCCGCCTAGTCTCCAGTTCTAGTTTCCGGCTACAACACCTTCATAGGCCTGCCACCCAGTTCCCAGTTCCAGTTCCCGGCTACAATGCCTTCACAGCCAAGCCGCCCAGCCACCAGCCTCAGCCATAGGCTAGAACGCCTTTGCAGACTAGTCGGCCAGCTCCAGCCCCGGTCCCCCATCTCTAGTCACAATCCCAGCTTCAGCCCCAATTCCAGTCTTGGACCCAGTCTCAACCTCCAATCCTTATCCCAATCCCAGTTCTGGGCCGAAACACCTTCTTCGAGCCACCGGGCCAGCTTGGCTCCAGTTCCCCCCAGGCCGATGGGGACTACATTTTCGGCTAACAACATGATATTAGCTGATACTCTATCACTCGGTTTCTGACCGATACATCCCAAAATCACCTAGTAGCCTTAAACTGTGTAGACTGTCATACCCCATGGGTCCACGATGGATCTATGTTACACAGGCCTTTGTCCTTCACGGGGATTAGCCCCAACACCTAGTCATTCTCCCCTACTACCCAGTACTCAGCTGCCAATTCGCTACACTCTGTCCCAGGGACCCAGTACCTTCCATCCAGTTACACTATTCTCCATACTCAACCCCCCTTATTCCTACGCCCGAAAGCGGGTATATCCAGTCCCCTGTCTCTTACACCAGTACACAGCGGGAGAAACAAACACGACTAACAGCAAGTGGTCGCCCGTCCATGCACACAATATCGTTCCACCAGAGAAGGGAGGGAACAACCCAGTAAACAACCAAAAAAAATCCGCCAAGTTTGTCATTAATGCTTTGTAAAAGGAGCCCAAGACATGCCCTTGGGGTGACAAAATCCATATAGTCCGGATGACACAAAATAGAAAGGGGCAAAGAAATATAATCAAGCCCCGGGCTCAATCCCCTCCAGTGTCGCAAGGTGAGAGTTAGCAGTCGCAAGCTCCGCCTCCAAGGTCAACAAAAGCTGAGCCCTAGCCTTGGCCGTCATCGCGGCCATCTGCCACTCAGCTCGGGCGCACTCGGCGGCTAACTGCTACTCCTCCAAGGCTCTCCTTAAGGCCTCAACTTGGCTCTCTGCCTCTCCCAGCTGTGTGGCATGATCCGAGACGCCAACGCGGTTGCCTCGGCATGGCCTCTCTGCTCCGCTACGGCCGATACAAGCCGGGTCCTCTGCTCCTACGCCTCTCGGACGGCTGCCAGCCTCCGAGTCCTCTGCTCCTAAGCCTCACAGAGTCACAAGTACTCTTCCCAGATCTCGGCTAACCCGGACATCCAGAGCTCGCGTGGAAAGCCGAGCACGTGGTAACCCTGGGTACACTCTCTCAGCCGCTATCTCAGGCCCTCCGGAGAAGGAAGAGGGTCACCCTGCAGGTACCCCCGGGCTCGTTGGAGCAATGCTGCACCCACGCTCACATCCAACAATGGCTCCGGTGGTGAGGCAGACATGGGCCACTCGATCCCCAAGCTCAGGGAAGGGTCGCTCCTCTCGGCCAGCACATCACCAGAGCCTGCATAATCTCATCAAAAACAAAAGGAAATGAGCAATATGTCCAAAATTTCCCATAATGAACAAGGTGGAAAACTTGAGAAAAAAAAATATAATAATAAGTTTTCATTCCTTACCCAGTTTGACGCCCACCGTGCAAGTGGCGTCTTCCATCGGGGTCGGGGAAGGCAACCCCCCCTCCGTCTCGGTGGCATCACCTGCCGAGGTTGGAGAGGGCAGTGACTCCTCCACGACCCGGTTGTCTCCAGCAACCACGGGTGAGACAAGAGGCTCCTCCTACCCGCTCTTAGATGGAGTCGACACGTGCTCCTCTCCTGACTCTGACGCTGCACATAACCCAAGAGCATCAACACACCGCCATAAAACACAAAAAAATGCCAAATGGGGAGGGGGACAACCCCCACATACCTCCAGAAGTAGTCCACATCTCAGCCTCCTCGGTAGAAGAGGCCCCAGAAGAGGAAGAGCTCGAGCTCGAGCTCTCCTACGACTCCATGGCCAAGCTGCCATTGCCCGTAGAGCCTAACAAAGCCTCCGACGAACTCCCAGAGGTGGCCGAATGAGAGGCCCCTGCAAGACAACAAATCAAACGAGGTTACCACACGACCCAACCTCGTGCGAAAATAACTCTCCAGTGAAGGGTTTCGAACAAGAAACTCACCAGTCGGGGGACTCCCCTCCGAGACCCTCTCAATGTCGACGATCTCCTCATCGCCCCCAATCGAAGCCGCTGTAGTAGGCCCTTCTCCCGCTGCCTCAGTCATGTCGCGGGGAAGCTCACCCTCCTCCAAAGGTGAAAAAGTACCTACGACCAACGCCAAATGGAGCCCAGTATCAATAGATGACATAAAAAGCTCACCATAGGGGCCTAAGTCCCTAGTGACAAACTTGAGGGTCCCATGTTTGAAGACCCAACCAGCCCTATAATACAGGCAGACACCACGGCTGGTAAAGGAGCGAGAGGCATCTCTGCCAGCAGCTGCAGTCACAAGCCAGGCGCACCCCCGGTAACAGACGGGATCGAGGCGTCCACCGCTCCTGGCTCTACCTCCAAAGAGGGGAAGGCCACCGATAGACCAGTACTGACTAACTCATGGATCATCTCCAGAGTAGCATCCAGATCCTCACCTGTCAAATAACAACACAAGCACAGTCAACAACCCCGACCTAACAACTATGCAGCCATGGGTGGGCAATCCCCTCCATAGGAATTCAATGCTTACCCGAGCCATCCTGGGTCACTATTGGCTCCTGCCCTCCAACCGGCAGGGGCACCTCACCCTGTGCCTCAGAAGGAGCCACGGTCTCTGACATCTCAGCCACTTCTACATAATACCAGCAACTATGTTAGTCTCCAGAACCAAACACAGCCATAACCAAAGTATGCCCAGTTCCAGAAGTCCCTACCCTGCTGGGTGTCCCCTGAGGCCTTCCACGACTCAAAGTCAGGAAAAGTCTCGATGTTGGGGGCGACCTCGTCCATCACACGAAGGAAGCCCTCCATATCTATCCTATGCTCGACCCCGTCATCAGGCAATGGGTCGACCTTCGGGGGTAGCGAGAAAGCTATGTCCACCCCGGTCTCGAGCGGAGCTACAAGACACAAATCCAATGATGCAGGGTTAGTCAATCATCATGGCTAAACAAACAAGAAATCAAAAAGAAAATACGGTACTTACTTAGAGCCGGCTCTGCCTCAATATGTCCGCCAGCCCCATGTCCCCGAGAGGACTCGCTAGCTCCCACTACTCCGGCATCGACTCGGGGGCGCTTCCGCCTAGGCTAAAGACCCACATCCTTGCTCCCAGATGATGCCTCTATGAAGGGTTATCTCCCTCCACTGCAGAACCTATCAGTAAACACAACAACCCAACGTCTCAACCATGCACATCAGAAGATAACAAGGCCAAGACAGCGTACTCAAGAAAATGTCTCACCTGAGACTGTGAATGGGGTCAACGGCAGGGGAACCAGCTGCATCGGCTTCAAACCCTCAGCTCGCGCGGCCTTCATGATTTCCTCCTTGACATCCCTCAGGGTGTAAGCACACTCAACATGGGACACCAACTCCATAGGCCCGGCTGACCCTATCGCGTGGGTGATGTGGCGTCTCTAGTCATCGATCACCGTGTCAGCAAAGCTCCCCTTAGGGAGCACCCGGTCCAGTGAGCCCTTCTTCCCAATGCCGCAGTCGGCCAAGAATTGGGCCCACCAAGTCCTTGGCACCCTCGATAGAGATGCCTCAGCTCCAGTATCTGTAGGCGCCAGCCGCACCTGTCTAAGGGGCTTCAGCGCCCCGCTGCCACCTCGTCCTGTGGACAACAAGCCCCAGCCGCCCCGGGGCACCTGCTGTGCTAGCCACTCCACCTCCTGACAAATCTGGGAGAAGTGAGTCCTCAGATGCTCATCATCCAGCGAAATAGGAGGCAAATCCTCCCTCAGGAGACGATCCTCCTCGTCCTTCTGTCAGTACAACTTGCTGTGCTCGAGCCACCACTTGGCATAATGGACATCGAACCATCCTTTGCATCCCGATCCAGGTGTCGGTAGTCGCTCCACCTCCTGACGACAGTAGAAATCCCACCACACTGTAGCTAACAAGTTGGTGTCCCGGCCTCTGTACTGTCGGCCCGCTAAGAGAAACTCCTAGTTCGGCAGGGTCCCCTGGTCGTACCCAAAGTTCCGGGCGAACCTGTGCGGGTAGTACAGCTCTAATCAGCTCGTCATAGACCGGTGCAGCGCTAGTACCGCCGGTCGGGTGCTTATCACCCACTCTGTATATAACGCCGCATCTGGCTCCCGCTGATAAGGGAGGGCGCAGGCCGCCCCACCGTCTGAAGGCACCAAGATCAGATGAGAGTCCCTAAGGGCACTATCAAAAGGAAGCCCCTCCTCGCCCCTGCTGGGAAGATAAGACAGGGCTCTCCTAGCTCCCTCCAGTTGTGCAACCGCGTCTCTATCTGGCTGGCCGATGAAGCTAAACAGCAAGGGTGCCGCCTGGTTCAGCAACGACGCTCGAGTCACCAACCCTGAAAATAGCAGACCAACCCACACACTGAGGTAGTGGGTCGGCAAAAGTAGACTCCTCTCACGTGGCGCTGGGTGTGCCACCAGCACCCCCAGTCCCTGATAATATGTTGGCTAAAGTCGCAAAAGCTAAAGCCAGCCTCCGTCCCTCCGCCAGCAGGCACGCAGGCCACAACAGCTCCACTCTCAGCAGACCATCCTCCCCTTGCGGGACCACGAACGTCGCCAACCAGTACGCCAAGTACGCTGCAAACTGCGTCACATCCGGTAGCCCATGAGGGTTCCACCACTCTTGCAGTGCGTAGATGTACCTCGTGTACGTCTGGAACCACAGCTCCACCTCTGTATACTCCTCCCACGGAGTCTGGTCTCTCGCAAACTCTTAGTAAAAGTAGAAGGGCCCGTTGTATAAGTGGCGGACCCATACATTCAGCGGCACCCTGGGAGTCTATGTAGCTCTCTCTCTCCCACCTAGGGCTAAATCTCTCCATGTCTTCAGCAGATACCAATAGCTGTAGGGAACTCGGTATCATCCCAGCCCATCAGTATGGTTGCGGTGGAGGTCATCCCGCACGACCTCCTCATATCCCTCGCCGCTGATCGATAGCCCAGAAATCTGAAACAGAGACCACAAGTCAAGTGACGTCTCTCCTTTAGCCGTCGCTACTGTGTTCCACCGACGGTTGAAGTGCTCTACATATGCCTGTAGAAGCCCTGTATAGCAGGGGTACCCATACAAAGCCGCGGTCACAGCATATCTGATGTCGGCCCTATCCAGTAGCTCCCGATATTGGTGCACAATCCCCATCAGCCACTCAGTAGCTCCCTGGTGCTATCTGTACGAAGGAATCACCACCCAGCAACCGTACCAGCTAACAATAGTCTACCGCACAACCCCGGCCAGAAGGCTGTGGTCATCATAGCCTTCCCCACCATGCGGGAGCCCTGATGGCTCTAACACCAACCCTGTACTGCCCTCCGTCTCTACCTGGTGGTGTCTGTGCAAATCCCAAGAGGCGGGACCTATCGCTCCAACACAGATCCCAAACTGGTCCGCTCTGCTGAAGAAGCCCAGACACTCAGCACTCAGAAACTAGCACCGTGTCTAGTAGTCTCCAGAAAAACCCAGGAAGCCACAAAGGATGATCCCGTGCAGGCTGTCCCTGCCTACTAAAATCGCCCGCTCCAGTCGGCGACGTGCTCCAGCAACTCGGGAGTCCCCCTCCTCCATGCCTGGTGGGACGAAGATCCTGATAAACTTGAACAAGTGGTGGTCCAAGGGAAGCTCAACTCGGTAGCCTCCGCTGCTGTCCTAGGCAAAGATCTCGCCCGCCTCTGAGACCCGGGCCAACTCTACGGTCCTGACTCGGCTCGTCCGCTCGCCAACGGGGCCCTCTGCTATAGCTGTGTGCCTTGAGTCAAGATACTCCACGCCAGCTGTAGTGACGACCGGTGGGCCCAAGGAAGGCATAGGTCGCTCGGTCCTCCTCACGTAGTGGTCCTCCTCCTGGGCCACACGCCTCGGGACCCGCTCATCTCGGCCAAATCGTGCCATAACTGCAAGATAGAGCACACAAAAACAATCATCACACCAGAGAGGCAATATATAAAAGGCAACAGAACACAGACATATGAAGTGTCAAAATACAACTACAACAACCTAGAATGAGGAGTTCACGGGCCGTATGCCCTCATCTCCGCCTCCTACGCACGACCCGTGGGGGGCATTTGTTGTACCCAAACAATTTCCCAGCAAAATATTAAAGGATAAGGGTTCGGGAATTTCCCCGAACACCTTTAAGGCATGGACTACCCAACCTCTCCTGCAACTTTCTCGGCCCAACTAAGGGTTCCAACCAGTTAGCCGTGACATACGGCGACATCAACAATTGATTGGGATTGCTCACGATCACTCGGCAGTGGGTCTTTCCTGCATTCTACACAGCCACCCGGGCCAACCAGGGGGCGCCCTGACTACAAGCCACACCACACAGCACCCAGCAAACAAGGCTAGGGCCTACCCCGAGACACCTTCTCCAAGCCCTCCAAGGTCAAAGGAAGACTCATCTAAGTCAGCCATAGGCTTTGGAGGCCCGCAGCACGTGTATATGGCTCACACATGGGTGTTGGCCATTTCCCCGAACACGCTATGGGCACATATGTCCCAGCCCTTCTACAACAAACCATGGGTCAACCCATGGCTCTAGCACGCTAGTCGGGTTATACAACAACCCCCCAGCAAGTCGGGACCACTCCCGACCGCCAGACACACGGCAACGAGCCGTTTATCTTTAGCTCTCGGGCCAACCAGAGGCTACCCTGCTGACTAGCGGTGCAACATGGCACACGCCTCGAGCCGATGCCTAAGTGCCCAAAGTGCCTCCTCTTATCTCCCTCGAGCTCGTATCCTCAGCCCAAGGCCAAATACAAGGCCCCTCAGCCAGTTATCCAGGCCGTTCGACAACCCGGAGTGTGTCGGGCATTTACTCGAACACCTTGCGAGCGGCAACCACCACTCCACAACAACAACCTCCATGGGCCAATCCCAACATCCCAGAATCCTTTTTTCCCTCAAAGGACACCCCCAGACAACAAAAGAAGACCCCCTGGGGCCATCCCTCGGTGCCACAATTCACCCAGGGGGAGTTCGGCCTAGTCGCAGCCGCGCCCCGGGAGGGCGAACTCCCTTGGGGAGCACACCCTCCTCCCATCCTAGTGGCCCAACAACCATCCCCAGTCCCGGCTGCTCTCAGTTCATATTCCCCATTCGTGATATTTGTGCAAGGTTCGTTAGCGTACCCGTACATGAAAGGAGTCGAGAACAACGAAGCCCGAAGCCACACGGGAGCACGCAAGCCAACCTCCATAGTCTCCAGCCATGTATCCTTTTGTCCTCTTCTTCTTAGCCAAATTGGGACAAAAATACCAAAAAACTCAATTTTATAGAGGTGGGGACCACCCCCCTCTCTCTCTACCCTGCTCTGCCTAAACCCTCCTGGGGAGGGGTTTAGGCGGGCCAGCCTGCCCCCTCAGGCTGGTCTGCCTAAACCTCTGGTGTAATAAAAATAAAAGTTTTTTTTAAAAAAACACAGCCCCAGCCCCCGGTCGCGCCAACCCCCATGGGGTTTTGGCAGACCAGCCTGCCCCTCAGGCTGGTCCGCCCAAACCCATTCCAAAACAAAAAAAGATTTTTTAACAAAAAAAACCCTCCGTGGAGGGTTTAGGCGGAACAGACCAGCCCTTTGGACCGGTCCGCCTAAACCCCCCTTGGGGAGGGGTTTAGGCAGGGGCTGGTCCGCCTAAACCCTCCCTCCCCCACTCATAAACAAAAAAAAACCTTTTTTTTGGGGTTTAGCCGGACCAAGTTCAACCCTTAACTTGGTCCGCCTAAACCCACCTTGACTCTTCACCTTCCCCTATAAAAACCCCCTAGGGGCTCAAAAACACACGAGAACAGATAGACAGCAACAGAAGAACCCACGACCTAACTGTTGCACCCTCGGAGTTCCTCCGCAGGCATCTAGCAAGGGTCGAGGACGTGAGGAGCTAAGTGTGCGAGTGGGTGGCTTGTTGATCGGCTTGCACACGCCGAGGGTATGTCCGTTCTCCCCCCACGCGGCATCTAGCCATCGCACCCATGCTCGCCCCCGTCGCACATAAGGTGTTATGATAACGGTGAACACACCCGCATCCCGGGTCTGCCGGTACGCAACAACCCACGGTGGCTACGCACACACCATGAGGCCACACTTGCTCCTGCACGGAACCACGTGCCTACTGCTCGCCCCGTGCTGGCTGCCGACCGCTCTAACTGATGACTCGAGTAAGCCGAACCCTAGCTCGGGAGTCACACTCCTGGGGTCGGCCTCGACCGCTCACCTCGAGCCGCGTCCAACCTCTGTCAAGCACCGACCCACGACCACCCCTGCCACATAGGCAGTGGGGCCTGTCTCGATCTCCTCACGGGGAGCCTCTGTAAAACACGCGGATATCCGCCTTATTACGCATTGACCAGGGGACCAACCCACGCGTCAGAATTGTCCCGTAGCTTGCGCCCATTGTACTTAGGCCCTCTCGGCCCATGTGTAAAGCCCATGTGGCTCTCATATAGTATGAAACATGTTGAACACAAGCGCCGTATATGGGCCCCAGTCTTCTACCTACATAGCTCGGCATGTATGCCTAATACCCCTGATCCCAGCAAACACCTCCCAGTCAAAAGCGCACCTACGGCTGCGGTGTAAGGATCTATGCCGGGATCACGAAGAACGCAGCAGAAACTAGAAATTAAAATTTAACCCAGCCGTGTTGATCGCTCCTGTGTGATTCCCGGTGATAATTTACAACTACAGGATTTGATTTTACCTCTGCGATGCTCAGATCGCAGTGAAGTGGAAACAATCCCTCGTGGTGGTAATTAGCCGCGCAAGTGAATGGCCTCTAGCGGTATCTACACGGGCATGAACGGTGAAATTCCATCGTCATAACGCCCCACGAATGACCTCCTCCGCGGCATCTCCATGATCTCTACAATAGAGATGAGAGGAAGAAGATAGAGGAGAGAGAGGGGGCACCCCTCCGTAGGAGGAGAGAGAAGGAGATGGCTCGAGAAACCCTAGATGCTTGGCCCAAGGTTTTTCCCATCGTAATTATTTATAGACTTCTCGATCTTTCACAAAAACCCTTAATAGTCTAATATTGCGAATATACTTCCACCGTCCATAACCCTAATGTGTGTGACCCTCTAGGCCCAATGTTAGTCTGGTTTTAGGCCCAATAAGCTTAATAACTCCTTCTTAGCTTTTTCACATTATTAATTAATATGGAATTAATTATTTAATTATCTCATGACTTAAATAATTAATTAATCATCTTATGATAAATAATCATCTCATGATTATTCCTCTGATGGACTTTCAGGCCACGGTAAGCACCAAGCAACACTCCGTGACCCCAGAAGACAAATGGGATCTATAAAACCACTCTGGGACCTTTCCATCAATAGTTACCACACAGCTATAGTCCTTCATTCATACACAATGCCCCTGGTCATAATTAAGGGTATGGTCATACTATCAAACCCTTCTTATCTATGACCTAATGAACGTACTCCAAGTCCCAATGGAAAACTCCTTTTCCATTGAACTATCTACCTTGGCCAAGGATTTAACCGAGTACCATTCATATGGCATTCTCTCTCATGCTATATCTGAGAGTGAATGATTCACTGTTGTCACTCAATTACCTTCGCATGTATTCCACTGTATCCGAATACCTGAGCATCTAGGACATATAAAGTCCCTTTTCCCGGAATCAAAATATAGAAGTCCTCATGCAAGGTATCTTTGGTGACTCATGTCAAAGGACCAACTGTGCAACTGTGACTGAAGAATCTCTTGGTAGATAGTTAGATAGAATTACCATCCAGATATTTCTGATTGGATCAGTTCAATGAACCCTATTCTTGTAATGGTCACATGCACATATATCTTAGTGTCTCCACACCAGTGACTGTGAGATCAGTCACCCTCATCATATGAGAGGATATCATGTGCACTAGTCTATCCGGATTCTTTGATGTCCTATCTCAAAGATTCTATGACCAAGACCATTCAGAGCACATGCATCTAGAAGGTTGATCTCACTATTATAATCTCATTATGACTCAACCTTCATAGCTTGCATTCAAGGACTTCATCACGTCAAGCAGTAATACGCATAAATAAATAAGACATAATGAAAAAATTACCATAAATAAGAATGAGAATATATAAGAAATGATGCCATCACTTCATAAGTGGTTGGCTTGTAGGGCATACACTTCTTTCATTCTCCCACTTGCACTAAAGCCAATCACCTCCCGCTTGATCTCCATTAGCCTTAGGTGATACTCAACTACATCTTGAGTCAACGGCTTAGTTAGTGGATCTGTAATGTTATTAGCGGAAGAAACTCTTTCTAGGTGACATCTCCCTTTTATTTATAATATCTCTAATCAGGTGGAACCATTACAGAAAGTACAACGACTTCTGATGAGACCATGGTTCCTAAGTAAGAGATATAACTCTCTCGTTATCTGATAACAAGGGTACCTAATTGTTGACACTAGGGACAACTCCCTACATGATGATGAACTATTTCATCTACATAATGTCGAATCATTATTTGTTTTCAATTTGGAACTCTTCCAACTAACCGTCGAATCACCTTCTCCACTCACCAGGAACATATCCTTAATTCTTTCTCAAGAATGTAAGAATATATATATCACAGCACTCCAATGCTACTCACCTAGATCCGTTTAACATATGCTCGTAACACTTAGAGCATTCGATATCAGACCTCGTACATAGCATATTACACATGATAAACCCTTATGCCAATAGCATAACTTCTCATGTTCTACCTCTACATAGAAGAGTTAGAAAACATCTTCTTGGAGAGGTAAATCTCACATCTCATCAGTATGAGACTTATCTAGGTATCGTTCCTTATCAAGCCCTTTGATAATACCACCTATGTATGATAACAAAGTTAAGTTAACCATCCTTTCTTTATCTATCTATATAGACCCAAGTTACCAGTGTAAAGGATGCTTCTCCCAAGTATTTCATAGAGAAGTACTTAAACAACGCAACTTGACCTATGAAAACTTAATTACAGCATTCCTAATGAGTAGTTTGTTATCTACACAGAATCAAAATCATGACTGCACTCCCACTTATCCTATTGAACACACAAGACCCTCCTTCATTCTTAATGAAGCCATAAAATTTGATCACCTTATCAAATCTAATGTTTTAGCTGCGGGAAGCTTTTCTTTAGTCCATAGATGGACATTTGAACCTAGCACACCATATTTTTGCATCCCATGGAGGTGATATCTCTCTGGTTGTAACATATACACTTCCTCATTTAGAATACTTATGAGGAACACCATTTCACGTCCATATGCCAAATCTTATAACCATGGTATGCATCAAAGGCAAGTAAAATCTCAATGGATTTAAACATGGCAACTGGCGAGAATATTTCGTCATAGTCAACATCTTGGCTTTGACGATACTTCTTTCACCACCAAGTGATGGGGACATCCCCAGTCATTTCATCTTTTTCGAGACTCCGGTTACTCACCATCGGTGCATCATCATCTCCATCACTTAATTTTGAGTAGTAGCATGTAATTTTCATCTTATTTGAGTCATAGATGTGTAATCTTTCTTTATTTGAGTCAGTTAATAGGTTAATGGGTCAGTTTGATAGTCATTTGGGCCCAACTAGTGGGCTTGGCCCAGGGGCACCCCTCCCTTGGACTATTTTGGTCATTAGTTGTTTAGTCAGGGTCATTTTAGTCCTAGGAAAATATGAGTGCCTATAAATAGGCCATCCCACTCCCTCATATGTAATCTTTTGGTCAATCAAAAAATTGAGTGTTCTAGTGCAATTGGAGTGGATTCTCCATCTCTCTCTCTAAGGGGTGGATTCCCCTCTCTCTCACTCTCTCACTCTCTCTAAGGGGTCCCCCCCTCTCTCTCTCTCTCTTCCCTACCCCCAAATTTCAAAATTTCTTCTCTCTCCTCCCATCCACTCTTCATTAATATTCCCCCCTTCCCCATACCCTCATTCAAGTCCCCCCAACCCCCAAGATAGAATCCACCAATCTCTAAGCCACCCTCCAACCCCCAACCGCCCACTACCCTTTCCTAAGCACCCTTCCATCTCCCCAAGTTTGAAGGGGCTCAAACCCTAGGCCAAATTTGAATTTCCCTCCCCTTTCTAACTGCTCCCCTCCCCTCCCCATCACCCCCCACCACCTGGGTCGCACCCACAGCCAACCATCAGCCCTCCTTCCCCATTCTCCCCTCTCTTACCTCCACTCCCTACCAGGCCCTATTCTGGTTCGCAAGCAGCAGACCACCCGCAGATTGCAGAGAGTTTCACGGTGTCATAGTGAGGCTTCAGGAGGTGTACCATATATCTATGGAAAGGTCGTCCAGAGAGGTTTCCAAGCGAGGTGGTTTCGTCCTCATCCGAGCACTGTGCTGATCGGGAGGCCCTTTCTTCCTCGACTGCGCAAAGCCTCCCTGGCAGGAGACCAGAGCCGGAGTGGAAGCTCGACTACGACGAACCTGTTAGGAATCGGATCAAGAGTTATTCTACAAAAATCTTCTACTACGAGTCTTCTATCATCCCCAAGAAACAGAGCCCAGTTTGGCGATCGAACCTGAGAGTTATCATTTTATTCCCTGGGTGCGCGGTTCTGCCTCCACTCAATCTGCACCGACCCCTCCTCAGTGTTCCAAGCCTACCGGTCTGCTCCGACAACGAACGGCAACCCCGTCAAGCTTGTTACTAAGAGGACTCACATACGGTTCTGTTGACTCTGGTAGAAATGCATTCTGAGTTCAGGAGCGGTCGTGGCATCTTCTGCTTCCTGCTGTCGAGTTCTTGAAGCAGTCAGAACTGTCAACCTGTTCCCCTGTTTAAGCTCCTACTCCGACCAGTGCCGGCTCCCGACGAAATTACCAAAATTCAGGTGTCATCCAGGCCCAGCTACGAGCTATCTCCAACTGGTTTCGTCATCGGAAAAATTCAGGAGTAGCCGCAGCGTCCAGAGAACCAACTTTCTGTCCTGAATCACAGAGAGTGGACAGAATCGACATCGGCCACCATTCTTTATTTCTAGCCCGATTTTTCCTCTTTTGCTTGGCCGGCTGAAGGCCCCTCCCTGTGTGGAGGTAGTTTTGGATGTATTCACAGTTAACCCCCACCCCAAGATCCCCCTTCTGCGAGAGGCGTAGTGTTGCAATCACTTAAATAGGGTCAAGCGGCATCGGCGCGGCGTGCGGGTGCGTATCCACGCCTCCCCGCTCGCCCTCGTCTATCGGCCGGGATCGGTGTTCTCACACCGATCAGGTGAGTTCCGGGACATATCCCTCGCTGGTTTATTCATGCTTATTTAGTATTGTCTTTAGCTCCGTCGGACGGTAAGTGAGTTCTTGATCCAAATTTCCCTCCAATTGAGTGGCCACCGCGGAGTGAGGCGAGAGCGACCCTACAACCTATGCCTTTGGCATGCTGGCCACCCACTAAATTGGGTATCCCAGCCCCTTTGGGCGTCAGCCATAGCGAAGCCAAGCCTCGGAACGTCAAGGTCCCACTTTGGACCCTCCCCACCATCGCCAACTTGCCCACGGGCAATAGTGTCCGCTAAGCGAGTGAGCTCGCCCGAGTAATTTCATCGTCCAAGTTGTTTGCTTGCGAATCATAGTCCAAGGTTCATTGGCCTTGTGATTGCCACCCAAGGTGGTGTCACATCAAGTGGTATCAGAGCAAGTTCACAACTTGTCTCTATCAAGTTGGTCCTAGGGCGTGTTTATGCATTTAGAGTCCCCGGTTGCATCTCTTTTGTCCACTAGCATGGCCACCTCTTACCGACCTTACCCATCGGCCCTCTCCATGAGTCCAAACCCCCAAGGGATGCCTACCACTAACACACATGACCTCCCTGGCCATGTCAACTACCTCATGAAGGCCTTTACCTATGCCAATGAGCGGCTAGATAACCTATCGGGTCGACTTGACCAACTAGGAGAAAATGGGCCCACCCCAAAGGCGGATGATAGTAGGGCTCCTCCCCCACCTCCCATCTTTGATGGAACTCATCTTATTGACTATTTAGATTGGGAAGTCTCAATGGACCATTACTTCACTTGGTATCCCATGTCCGAGGATGAGAAAGTCCGATTTACCAAATTGCAACTTACCAAACGGGCCCAAACTCATTGGTTGAACATTGAAGGCTTAAGGATAATTAGAAGGGAAGCTCCCCTCACAATATGGGGGGACATGAAGGAACAACTTGGGGATAGATATATTTTCCCCTCCCAATCCGAACACCGAAGCCCAAAGAGCATTTCAACTCCTTCATTTCCCCTTGGCCAACCCAAGACCCTAATCACCCAATCCCCACCACTTCCCACCTCTCCCACCACTACATCTACACCCTACCTCCAAGTCCACGCCACAACCATAGCTCCACCGGCCCAAGTAGACTCCGTGTCCACTCCTCCACCAAAGCCCATGATGGCCACCACCCCCCAACCCAAAATCCCTCACCAAACCCATACCCCACAAACCCCCTTAGCCCCCACCACTACCCCTCCTTCACCCCCTAAAAGGGACACACCTCCCAAAACCAATCAAACCAAGCCTCCACACCCACCCCACCTTCCTCTTCCAACCCCAATCTTACCCCAACCTAGGCCACCGCTACTTCCACTTCCAACCCCAATCCAAGTCCGACCTCGTTCACCACCTCGGATGCACCATGCGCCGATCATCATCACCCCACCCACAAAGTACCTACCCACCTCCTTGGTAGAAGAACCCATAATCCTGACACCCGACCCCATAGTGGTGAACACCCCAGATCCAACCCCCACTTTGAAAGAAACACATGCCCAAGATGAGGACAAAGCCTTGCATTATGATCTTCACTCTATGCCCTCTCCTCTAGTAGGGAGTGAGCTTATCATAAGTGGGTCCTTGGCTAGATGGTTAAAAGAGAGCCCAGCTCACCCGATCATGGCCTACCCTTCCTTGGAGCGACACCTACCCATAGTGCTCTTGAACTCCTATCGCACCACCATCCAATCATCTTATCAAGTGGAGACACTAGGGGACCTTCTCAAGGGCTTAGCATGGCAATTAGAGTTGACTGGCATGTTGACCCCCATGACCGAACAACCTAGGAGCCTTGACCTCTGTGGACGTCAAAAAATGTCGATGATGGTCATACGGCATGCACGTCTCGACACTCGAGAGCAAGCCAAAGACGGAAATGCCAAATAAACCTCATGCCTTGCCCGATCAGGATGAGGACTCGCTTGGTGGTCCGCTAGCCGATGAGGGAGCCCCCCGGGCGGAAGATACGACCACAACTCTACAGCCGGCCGTGCCGAGAGCTGAATCGAAGAAGAGCCGGGAACTCCGACACAGCCCGGCGTGCACCGAAAGTCACGCAAAGTCTGGGATCGAGCCCCAGAGGCTGCGAACGGAATATTGCAGAGGCCATACATCGTAACCGGAACATCCTGGGAATGCCGACATTCATATAAACGGCCGCGACTTCGAGAAGAATCCGTTTAGTGCTTAAAACGGCACGAAGGGACCTTAAAACGGCGCGCCCCTTTTCTTTTCATTGGCTACACGGCGCGCTCCTGACGAAGATGCCTTCCCCTTTGATGCTTAAAATGGCACCCCTTTGAATATGGCGCCGTTTTAACCCCTCACTTCTATTCTCTGAAGCGCTTCTCCGGCGTGCAGTGAAGCCATCCCGTCATCAATGCGGTCCCCTATTTCCTGCGAACAGCACGTCGACGAACTACCTAAAATGGCTAAAACTTCCGCCTCGATCAAACGGGCAACCAAGCATATGCCGTGAATGGAAATTCCCGAGCCCAGCACCGCCGAACGCTCATTCCGTCGGTCGGCCCCCCATTCTCCTACAAATGATGAGAGCAACGTGGTTCGCAGTGGATATGCCAGCGAAGGAGGAGACCATGCCTCTGCCCCTCTCCCGGTCACACTGTAGCTGCGGCGGAGGTGACGTCCACGACAGCGGCATTCGACACGGTGACCCCAGCAACGTCAGCAGCATCATCCGCGTCCTCCCGCGAGCCAGTCATGGCAGCAATAGGACATCCGGGCAGCAACGTCAGCAACGTCAGCAACGACAACTGCGAACAGAACAAAAAGCCACAGAAACGGGAAGCTTGCTTCCCTGCTCTCCCTATAAATGCAAGCCCCAGGCAAGAAGCAAAAAGAAGAGGGACGCTCTACTAGCGGCGAAGCCCTGTTCCGAAGTGTGGAGAAGAAGAAAGGAAGAGTGGGAGCGAAAGGGGGAGGAACAGTGAGAGCCAGCCGTGTGAGGGTGGGTCATTGTCTTTCTCCTCTTCCTTTGTATTCTGCTCGGCGACGTCCAGCCCCGATGTAGTTCTTTCTATTTAAGTGGAAATGAAGCATGGGTCCTTTAACCCCGATCCTTTATTATCCCCTAAATCTCCCTTCCGACGTGTTCTTGTGTCGACTTCAGCTCTCATGCGGTCTTCAGCCACGCGATCACGGCAACCCCGAGGTCACCGGAGTTCCTTTGTAGGCTGGCCCTCAAGACCTCCGGCCCCGAACGGGGGGGGGGGGGGGGGGGGGGAGTCGATACGATCGCAACAACCCATGGGTCACTGGACTCCCTTGTAGGCTAGCCCTCGGGACCTCCGGCCCCAAATGGGGTAATTTTACTGGTGCCGTTGCTTGTGCGCACACCGGGATGTTTTGGGGCCGTCGGAGTTCTCTCCGTAGGGCGCGCCCCATTTTTTCCCTGGACCCTTAGGGTCTAGGGGAGATGCTGCCCAAATTTTGACAGACGAATAACCCATAAGAACGAACGAGCATAAAAAACTCTGTGGGGAAGAGAACAGCATATGTCAAAAATCACTGAAACAAACCGAATGTCTGAGTTCTTGCATAAACTTTTCTGATAAAACATTTGAATCATCATGCTAATCCACCTGAATAAACAATTAAAACACTTAAATTTTCCTTCCACAAACATAATCCATCAATAAGATGAACAAGCCAATCAATAAATTAGTTCGCAGTTGAAAGAAAGAAGAAACAAAATGAAATAAAACCTCTTTGAAGCTGTACCGGCGTGGCCTAATCCGGCGCGGTCACTATTCACCGTGCCGATTTAACACCATTCTCGTAACCCCCCATTTCCTTTGAACGCTAAAACGGCGCGCCCTTATCTCCTTCTTTGAATCCCAAAGACGGTGCGCCCTCCCCATCTCCATGTTCACCTTAAAACGGTGCCGCCACTTCCTCCTTTGGACTCTAAAACGGCACCCTCCTCTTGATACTAATCCGGCGCGCCCCATCCCCGTTGCTTCCTTAAACTGGCATGCCTGAAAGGGAGAAAATGCTTAATCAAATGAGAGAAAAGAATTAAAGCTAATGAATAAAACTAATCAAAAGTTTCCCCTCCACCATAATCCAAATTTCCCCCGTAAGGGGCGCTGCCCCCTTGACCCTACAACCTATGCCTTTGGCATGCTGGCCGCCCACTAAATTGGGTATCCCAGCCCATTTGGGGGTCAGCCATAGCAAAGCCAAGCCTCGGAACGTCAAGGTCCCACTTTGGACCCTCCCCACCATCGCCAACTTGCCCACGAGCAATAGTGTCTGCTAAGCTAGTGAGCTCACCCGAGTAATTTCATCGTCCAAGTTGTTTGCTTGCGAATCATAGGTCCAAGGTTCATTGGCCTTGTGATTGCCACCCAAGGTGGTGTCACATCACCAAGTTTACCATGCAAGTATCAACCTATCCATCTTCTCCAATTTTCTTCTCAAAAATCCACTTGCATCTGATAGGTACAATACCTTTGGGTGGACCCACCAAGTTCATAACTTGGCTGGAGTACATGGAATCCATATTCAATTTTATGGCCTCTTGCCATTTTCCCGGAGTCAATAACACTTACTGTCTCCTCATAGGTCAGGGGATCACTATCGTCATTATATAGTACCTTATTATTCAAACCAGAGATATGTCCAACATATCTTCTTAGTTCTATACGTACTCGGCCAGACCTATGAACAACTTGTGTGTCAACTTGAATAGGTTCCTTAGTTGACATTATACTTTCTAGTTCTAGAACTCCTTTTAGATCTACTATGCTCCCATTGTTCCCACCAACTCTTGATACTTGCAACGTTTGTAATATCCGAACCAATTTATCTTCTAAATCACCATGACCTTGTGGTAGCACAACAAATCAAAGTGACTTAGTCAAGTTGGTCCAACAATAGGCAGAAAGTGTAGATTAGTGTTATAGCCCTTGTGGCAGCACAACAAAGCTATAACATTTGTCTACCTTTCTTAAAGACATCACTATGCCATAGACTTAAACTAACCCTCAAGTCAAATATGCCTTGTGGTAGCACAACAAACTCGTTTGAAATAAGGATCAGTCATAGGTCTATAATTATGATGGTGGGCAACATGGAGTGTTCTTAATAACACACGTTTAGTGGAACATCCCAAAACCTTAACACGCTTGAGGTCAATCATTCTCCCTTTCCATGTCTCATATGGGAAGCAAGACATTGATTTAAACGGAACCTCATTCAACATATAAATAGTGGCCTTTAGGGGATGACTCCCCAGAGGGATAAGGGTAATCTGACAAAGCTTATTATGGACTGTACCATATTCTATAAGGTACGATTCCTCCTTTCTTCTACACCCCTATAATTGAGGTGAGAACAAGGAAGTGTCCACTAGGATAATACACCATTATCCCTAAGGTATAGTGTGATGTATGCACCCGAGTATTTTTTCTCCTCGATCCGATCGAAGAGTTTTAATACCTATATCAATTTATTTTTGCACTTCACTATTAAACTTTTAAATTTATCAAGAAACTTAATATTGGTACTTCATCAAGTACTCATATCAAAGCATAGAGAAACCGTTAGTGAAAGTAGTGAAGTAAGAAAATCCTCCTCTGGCCTAGGTGGAAATAAATCAACATTCATCAGAATGAATGAGTTCAAATAACTCCATGGCTCTTCCTCCATTTCTCCTAAATGGAGAATTGGTCATCTTACCCATGAGGTATAATTCACATATTGAAAATGATTCATAATTAAATGGATTAAAACATCCATTTTATACAACATGTGAACATTTCTTCACTAAGATGACCAAGTCCACAGTGCCAGAGATAGGCTTGATCTATATCAATCCTCTTCCTTTTTGGAAGCATAACCACACAAAACTCAGGAGCACCAGTGTTTAGAATGAATAGATATTACATAAACTCTCACTGGTAAACTCTTTACCATTCAAGAACATTACACAACTATTGTTCCAAAACTAATCATCAAAATCATGAGGGTTTAAAGTAGAATTGGAATTAATGTTCCTGATGAAGGGAGAAATAGAAATCTATCGATTCTAAATAGCCCCTGAAGGCATCTTGAGGTCAGTAGTCTCTATTGAAATGGCAACAACTTTTGCTCCAATTTCAATCTGTAGAATACTCTTGACCTTAATTAAGTACCTACCACTTTTCAGTATCCTAAGCTTCACCAAGCTTCTACTTTGCCTTCCCTACAAGATTCAACTTGTAGTTCTTCTTCCAATAGCCATCCCCATGGTAATGGAAGCACCAGCTCTAGTCTCTCATAGTCTCATCTCTCTTGATAGCCTAAGCCAGGAGTTGCAATTGCTTAGCATTATCTTTCTCAAAGAGTTACTAAGCCCTCCTCTTATCGTTAGTCTTACTAACAAACATAAGGAGGTTCAGGCAATAGCTCATCAAGAACATAGACTATTTCCCTTTCAAGTCATGAGAACTATTCTTAATTTCATGAGCCAGTCACAAAATTTTGATTCAGTGAATCCTTGTTGACATCTAATATGCCACAACACTATGTGATTCGACATTATTAATCGAGAAGGAGATGCACGTTATAACATTACAGACATTCAATTAAAATATGGTATTTTATTTTAATTTAGAACTCCCAACCATTTTTGACGACTTTACATAACCCCCATTATGTAAAGACGGGAAACTACGCTAGTTTCCTAGTGGGGACTAGAATCCAATTAACATTACAGTAGTGGTCTTGTGGTAGCACAACAAATCACCCCATAATTAATGAGTAGGCAAGTCTTGTCAATTGTAATTTCTTGCAATTTCTAATCTTATTTAGCCTCCAAAATACTTGTGATCTTGTGTTAGCACAACAAACCACAAAGTCTGGTTAGGTTACACCCATTATTACGTGGTGAGCATGGATTTGTGATGTAGCCCTTGTGGTAGCACAACAAAGCCACACCAGTCCTCCACCCCACACATGGCATAAGCATGCCGTAGTTTAGGTCACTGACCCCTTACTGGGTCTGCCTTGTGGTAGCACAACAAACCTTCCCAGGTTTAAGACCAGCTCACCCAAATTATAATAATGGAAGGCCACGTGGGTCATTCTTAATGCCTCACGTTTACAACCTAATATTGGTCAAAGGTGGGATTTATCAATTTTATTTGGTCTCATCAAATAGTGGTATATATATCACATATATATATTTATCGTACCATATAGAATTAGATTCAAAATCTAATCTAAAACATGCAAATAATAAACACATGCTATGGGTGAGTAAGGACAACTTATCGTCACCTGACTAGAGCCAGATAGTCAGTCACCAACACCTAAATATCATCACATGACAAACCATACACATCACATGCATATCGGGCCTTAGATGGATCTTGGCGGCATACAACTTGCAGCTCAATCAAATGGCACCTATTGTTGATGAATTATCCTCGTCCTCATGTACACGCCTCCGCAAAATCTTCAAATATATATATGTACAAAATAAATGCCAACCGGCCAAATTTTACATTTAATATAAAAGAAGATGTCTTATGGCGAGTACATAACCGAGAGGGAGGTAGAATTTACAACATAGAATTTAGAGAGAGGAGGGAGGCACGCAGACCCCATAAAATACATCCATCAACATAAATAAATCATTCACCATTCATCACATGAATGCATCAATCACATCTAAGCGATGTCCATATTCACCCAATCATCGCACCCCTGGCATGCTCAAACAATCTTTTATTTTCTCAAAATAAAATAATTTTGGCCTTAAAACATGGGTTTCAATGAAACTCAGAATTCTGATTATTTTGAAAAATAGATTTAATCGAATTAAATCTAGCATCCAAGGTGGAATATTAATTCTGTAATTTTTTGCATAATTTTATGGGATTTTTATAATTACTTAAATAGAACAATTCTATTTAAAATTGCAATAATAGAACAATTCTATTTAAAATAAATTTCCTATATTAATCATCCCATGAAAATATAAAAAATTATAAAATAGGAAATTTCCAAAAATTTTCATTGCCAAACATGCCATCCCAGGTTGAGAACGCACTACAAAAAATTATAGATATATGGACAATTCATTTAGAAACATTTATTAAAAATGTCTCTAAATTATCATAAATATAGGCATTTTATTTTTAGCACTGCCTCTAAAATATTTTAATTTTGTTCTATACTTAAAACTCTATACAGAGACATTTTGAAATTGCCTCAAAATAATTATAAAAAAATATTACTCCATTAAAAATGCCCCAAAAGAATGTCACCGCACGTCATGATCAAGCTCCCGCGCGAACGTAACCACCCCTCCCTCCTTCTCGGACGCGAACACCTCCTTAATCCATCTTCTCCTCCACCCCTCCACCTCCCTGGCCCCCTCCCGCCGCTAACTCTTCCTCATCTTCTCCCTCCACCTCTCCGCCTACTCATGGCCTCCAGTGTGTATTATCCTCTACCCCTCTGCCTCATCGCCTCCCTTCTCCCCCCTCACTATTCCTCAGCAGCCGTAGGAGCAGCCAAGCCTTTTCCAGGTCCTCGAGAAGCTGCCCACCTACGACTGGCTGAGGAAGGGGATCCTCACCAGCGTCGTCGGTGAGATCTAAGAGGTGGACATCCTGGACCTGGGCTTCCAAGAGAGGCAGAACCTGTTGGAGAAGCTGGTCAAGAACGCTGAGGAGGACAATGAGAAGTTCCTCCTCGAGCTCCGCGCGCAACTGGATGGATTGGTGAGTAGTTTAGACACATAATCCCCACCTTCCCTTCCCTTCCCCCCACAGCCCACACCTAAATCCTTGTCACAGATCCTCAATTCCATGGTGATCGATCAGACCTCTGATTGCTTGTTAAGCCATTCTAATTCGCTTAATTTGTCATCCGCTACCAACGTCGGGATCGATAACCCCACGATCAAGGTCCGGTTCGAGGACCTTAACATCGAGGCAAAAGCATACGTCGGCAACCATGGAGTACCCACCTTCCTCAACTTCTTCTCCAACAAAGCAGTGGTATGGTTTTCCTTCTCCCACTCTCTACTCTTCTCTGTGTAAAATGGTTGTGGGAATGTTTATATTTATTATAATTTATTTGTTATGTTCATGGACTGAGTAATCTATGCTAAATAATCTTATTTTTCATAGCCATTTTTATGCCTATATCTATATGGCTTTTTTTTTTTTTTAAATGCCTTGTCAACGAAGGATCATACTGCATAGATAAGCTTTTGATATCTGCATTTGTGGGTTTGCTTCTGTTCTTTTCAAGATCTCCAATCACGTTGAGAAGGTAACACAAATGATGTATCTGCCTGTTAGCAATATTAGAATATGTTGTGTTTCAATGCTGAGGCTGATTATTTAATTCATGGGAAGTTCTGTTGTTGCAAAAACATTGTGTTTGTGGCTAGTTGTCATTCTCATATCACTAACCATTCTCATTCATTGACAATTTTCCTTCTGTAGAATATGGTGATGTTTCTGCTTATCGCCTATCATTGGCAGAAGACACCAAATCTATCAATCAACTGGTGGTGTATTATCTCTTTTATTAAGTTACTCTTGCTTTTTATTTCTGAGTTGAACATCTATTACTTCTCATGTGTAATTATCTTTGTTCTACTCACCTGATCGAAAGCATCTTTCACTTTCTCATGTGTAATTATATTATTATTTTTCTACTAGCAACGTTCCTGGAAGGCAATGCCGAGTGCAAGCAGTATGGCGGCTATTGCTTACTTACATCTCTCTCTCTCCCTCCTATTTCTTGTGATCTCCTGAAGCTAGCGGCAAAGCAGGAGGGTTGTTCTCACTGATTGATCAACTTGTCTCCAGCATCATCAAGAATTAATGTTGGTTTAATATCTATCTATGCTCTTGTTTTATGTTAACGCAGATGCACAAAGTGTTGCTACCATATTTTATTGCATTGTCGATGACACCTTTTTCTTTTTTTTTCGGTGACACCTTCAACACATAGCCTTGAGGGAACATTGATGGTAATGTTGGGATGAGTATACTATCAATTTTATAGTTTTAGTATTATTTTTTGTATTTGTTTATATAGGTTGATTTGGGAAATTGAGAAAAAAGAATGCACAATTGAGGTTACTATCAATGTTGGGATCATCCATAAAATCTATGTGCTCCTGCATCTACCATGACCTACATCTTTTAGTCTTTTTTTTACCATGGCTCTTTCTCCTCCCTTCTTGTCATGCCCCGAGCCTTTATGACAGCAGAAGACTAGCTCGAGGAACGTGAACAGCCGACATGGTAAGTCTCTTGCAAGCAAGAACGATCAGAGCGCAAGACAATCACACATAAGAATGTAATTACACAATAATTACTCAAACTCCAACTTATTTCATTAATAATCAAATCAAATATTCAAATACAATCACTATTTCAACTTTCTTCATCATACTAGACTCAAGAAGTAAGAAAAATTACATAGACTCAATCTAGACAATGTGACTTCCTAAGTCTTCACTCATTCTTCATTCACTCTCGGACCCGCTATTTGAACATTCCGAATCCGATCCCGACTCACTTTCATCTCCTGAAAAGATTGGAAATAGGTAATGAGCACACTTGCCCAGTATGTATCTTCGCATCAACATGATTAGCAATATTTAAATAATTCGCATTTTTGCTCTAAAGAAATAAGGTAAAATCAAGCGAATGCGATCAACCATGCGATTAAACCAAGTAACACGATGATCATGTAAGATAGAATGAGCAAGTATGAACTATCAAGAATGTAACAAGAACATGATATGACCTTTCATCTTCATGAATGTAACGAGAATGTACTAGCAATACCACGTAGTCATCACCCAAACATCTTTTGCTTATGAGTAAGTATTTGGTGAATTTCTGTGGAATATCATGTAACAAGCAAGAAAGTCATGTACAAGTATTTTCATGATGTCCGTGGATCTTCACTTATTTATAGATAAAGTACTCCCAGCACAATGCGACGCCAGTAACATCATACCCCATGGTTTAGAATAGTATGTTTCCGGTAATCAACCGAGGGGACTAGCATAGAGCCCTTGAACACAATCAGTGCTCAATCGCATCTTCAAGTATAAATCAAACTACTTCCACGTTTCAAGCAATATAGCAAGTTCAAATAAGTTCATGATAACAATAGTTCAATGAATGAACGCTTCAATGAAGAAATGTGAGGTCAAGAATGACTTAAAACAAGGTTATGCTCATGAAAATAATTCGGCAGCAGAACGATACATTCCTTATTTTTTCATAAATTAAATTAAGTATCTTGAACAATATGACAAGTCCTAGACCATCAATAGTCTATCTAGGAACTTTGGAATATCAACCCTTGGGTCAAACCTCGAGTTAAAACACTCAAGAACTGTGACAGTCAATCAATGGGTCGTTACATGATCGTGACGGTCTATCATTGATCCGTTAGAACGACTGAATCCAGAAACAATAAAATAGACTCAGTAAATGTGACGGTCATACATTAGGCCGTTATATGAGCATGACGGTCTAATATGGATCCGTTACATATCTAGAACCAGAAACTTCGATAGTGCTTTCTAACAATTGGGCTTTCATGGTACAACCAACTCGGCATCCTAGTGAGAATCCCAGGCTCGCGGAGAATTACAGAGGCCTTGAAACCAGATTTCCTAGTCCATTGGAAGGAATATCCAATAGAGAGGTCCTCAAGTTCAAGAATATGTTCTTATAGTGCAAAAGTGTGAACTAATGGCCATATACCGGAATATATGCCATGTACTTAGAGAAATTGCCTATATAGATAGAAAAGAATGTGTAATGATGTGAAACCATGATAAAACTCCGTCAATACAACATGTAAAATCATGTTTAAATACAAACTATAGAGTTTTAGCTCATGAAATTAACATAACTTAAAATAACTCAAAATGCTCAAAACATGTAATTTAATTGATCAATAAACTTCAAGTCATGAAAAATAGGTCACAACTTAGATAGCTAGGGTTATTTATAAGTAAACTTGACTATTCATATTTCTATCTCGGGTGGACAGGACACAGTTAATCTAACGGTCTAGAATGGACACGTCACAGGTCTGTGATGGTTTATTGTGGGGCCATTACAGTGTTGTAACGCTCCAGTTATGGTCCGTTAGAGACAACAGATAAATTTAAAGGTAATAGGGAATGCGATGGCTTATCGTAAGGCCGTTACACGCATGTGACGGTCTAACTCTGATCCGTCAGAGCCATGTTAACAGTATATAAAAAAATAAAAGATCATGCTTTGAACATATCATGTTTTAGAGAAGACTTAACTACTCTAGCCATGATAAAACGAAGTGAAAAGGCTATCTGGATGCATAGGTTGTAGTGAATAAACAAGAGAGTATCTTTTAACTTCAATTAAGGCTAAAGATATGTATGTATGCATAGTTCTATTAAAACATGAAATTCATGGCCTATAGTGCAAGAAATCAAACAAAACCAGAGGGATTTTACTCCTAACTTGATGTTCTTGCTGTTCATGAGATGACCTACCTCTTTTCTGGGCTTTAAACTTTGAATTTGGGACTGCAAGACACGCCCTAGTTCTCCTCTTCTTGTGGTTTCTCAGCAACTTCTCGTCGCTCTAACTCCTCAACCTCTTGACCTAAGGACGTGAAATTTTGAGGGTAAGAAGATGAAACTAAGGGGAAAAAAAGTTTTAAAGAATCAAACCCTAAATACCTCGTTTTGATGATCTAATTCTCTGATCTTCAGCGGACCTTTGCTCAGATTCCTAGATTGCTAAGGTCGTACCAGCAACTTTGGAAGCTTCTATCTTCTTGTGTAGTTGATCTCCTAGCACGAAATTTTGAGAGCTATTAGTCTAAAGTATTATAAATAAAAAGTTCTAAAGAACTTACCAAAAATTATGATTCCTTACCTTGATTCCACGCGAGCCAAAGTAGAGGTCGTGCAGGTCAAAATTAGGGTCTATTTATAGGGTTTTGGCTAAGGTTTGAGGATGAGATTGATTCTAGAGTCCTTGTTAAAGCTTAGATCGACTTCTAAGAGTCCTTAACACCTCTACTAGTCTTCCCATCTCGATCCCTAAGAGATAAACTAGTAAAATATAATCTTTTTGCTCTTTCTTCACTTCACGGAACTAGTAGAGCGTAACGGTTGAAGGTAGGTGCGTTACCTGACTGTGGCGGTCGCACGATAAACCGCTACATCTCATGTGCGCAGAATTCAATAAAATTTAAACTCTTTTGTTTGTTTATCCATATAATTATTTATAAAAATGGTATTTATCCTTAAAATTCGTGGATAGGCTAAATAACCTTCTAGAATATGGGTCACACTTAATGGGCTTGGTCCTTAAACCTATTGGGCCTCAATTCATTTATTAATTTATTTTGTCCTTTATAAATTTCTAATAACTTCCAGAAAAATTCTATAGAAATTATTTATATAAATTTTAGGGCACTACACCCTCCCCCACTTAGAAGAATTTGGTCCCCAAATTCAATATATATATCGATTGTGGAGAGTGTACTTACAGTTGAATAGTTCTGGAAATCTTTTCCACATGACTTCTTCTGTTTCCCAAGTTGCTTCGGTCGGCCATGATTTCTTCCATTGAATCTTGATCATAGGAATAGCTTTATTCCTTAGTTGACACACTTCCCGTTCCAGAATCCTTATTGGCGTTTGCTCGTATGTCATATCCTTTTGAATCTCCAAATTATCATAAGTGATAACATGGTCAGGATCATATACATACTTTTTCAGCATAGAGACGTGAAATACGTCATGAACTCCTGCTAATTGTGGAGGTAAAGCTAGTCTATAAGCCACCTCACCGACCCTTTCAAAAATTTCAAATGGGCCAATGAACCTTGGAGTTAACTTGCCTTTGATGCCAAATCTTCGAATACCATGACCTGGAGAAACCTTGAGATACACATGATCTCCTCCTTGAAATTTCAAGTCGCGTCTTCGATTATCAACATAAGATTTTTGCCTATCTTGTGCCATTTGCAATCTTTCTCGAATGAGCTTGATTTTCTCTGAAGAATCCCTGATAATGTCGGGGCTTAGAAATTACCTTTCCCCTATTTCATTCCAACATATTGGTGATCTACAGCCTTTTCCATATAAAGCTTCAAAGGGTGCCATCTGTATGCTGGCCTGATAACTGTTGTTATATGCAAATTCCACCAGAGGTAAGTGATCATGCCAACTTCCTCCGAAGTCAATAGCACAAGCCCTGAGCATATCTTCTACCACTTGATTTGTTCTTTCACTCTGACCATCAGTTTGTGGATGAAATACTGTGCTAAAATTCAATCTAGTCCCTAGTGACTGTTGTAGACCCTTCCAGAATTACGATGTGAATTTAGGATCTCTATCAGATAATATAGTGGCAGGGACACCATGTAATTTGATAATTTCTTTTATGTATAATGCTGCTAAACTATCCACTGACCATTGACTTTTGATTGGTATGAAATGTGTAGACGTAGTCAATCGATCTATGATTACCCATATACCATCGTGTCCTCCTCTGGTCGTAGGTAAACCCATGATGAAATCCATTCCTATACTCTCTCATTTCCATTCAGGAATACTCAAGAGATGTAATTTACCTACGGGTCTAAAATGTTCTGCCTTTACTTATTGACAAGTGAGACAGCGGGACACAAAATCAGCTATTTCCCTCTTCATATTGGGCCACCAGAAATTTCTTTTGAGATCTTGATACATTTTTGTACCACCTGGATGAATGGTGTACTTGGAATTATGTGCTTCATCCAAGATCAATTTCTTCGTATCCTCATGACCTGGTACACACACTCGGCCCTTAAATAGCATCCTTTCGTCATTTGAAACAGAAAAATCTGACCTCTATTCTATGTTGGCTTTAATCTCTAGTAATACTGGATCATTGTCTTGTAGCATGACTAGATCTTCTATTAATGTGGGTTGAGCTCGGATATTGGCTATAAAACAATCTTCCTCCTTTATGTCAATATCTAAGTTCAACTGAGCAAATTGAGGAATAAGATTAGTCATACTAATCATAAGACTTAATAGCATTCCCATTGGTTTTCTGCTGAGTACATCTGCTACCGCATTAGCCTTGCCAGAATGATATTGAATAGTAAAATGAAAGTCTTTGAGATATTCTAACCATCTCCTCTGCCTCATATTAAGTTCCTTTTGAGAGAATAAGTATTTCAAGCTTTTATGGTCCGAGTAGACCGTGAACTTCTCTCCATAGAGATAATGACGCCAGATCTTTAAGGCAAAAATAACAGCTGCTAGTTCTAAATCATGCACAAGATAATTTTCCTCGTGATGTTTCAATTATCTTGAAGAATAACAGATTACCTTTCCATCTTGCATGAGGACGCACCCTAAGCCAATGCCAGATGCATCCGTATATACTTCAAATCCACCACCTTCCACCGGTAGTGATAGAATAGGAGCTGTAGTAAGATTATTCTTAAGAGTTTGAAAACTCTTTTCACATTCCTTTGACCAGATAAAAGGATTTTCTTTTCTTGTGAGTCTAGTTAAAGGAACTGTAATTTTTGAGAAGTCCTTAATGAACCTCCTATAATAACCAGCTAGACCGAGAAAGCTTCGTACTTTTGATACACTCATTGGCTGGCTCCAATTTCTGACAGCTTCGACTTTCGAAGGATCCACATCGATACCTTCTCTTGAAATAATGTGGCCTAGGAATGAAACTTCCTTGAGCCAGAATTCACACTTGTTAAGCTTGGCATAGAGTTTATGTTCCCTAAATGTTTGCAAAGCTACTCTCAGATGTTCTTCATGTTCCTCTTTTGTCTTGAAATATACCAGGATGTCATCAATGAAGACGACGATGAACTGGTCCAGGTATGGCTGGAAAATATTGTTCACAAGTTGCATAAATGCTACTGGGGCATTTGTTAACTCGAACGGCATTACCACAAATTCATAGTGACCATAACGACTTCAAAAAGCTGATTTATAAATGTCTTCTTCTTTAATTCTAAGCTGATGATAACCTAATCTGAGGTTTATCTTGGAGAAATATTTTGCTCCCGAAGGCTGATCGAAGAGCTCATCAATACGCGGCAACGGATACTTATTTTTGATTGTGAGTTGATTCAGTCGCCGGTAGTCGATGCATAACCTGAGAGTGCCATCCTTCTTCTTGACAAATAGAACTGGCACACCCCAGGGGGATGTGCTAGGTCTGATGAAACCCTTATCTAGCAATTCCTACAACTGTCTTTTTAGTTCCTTAAGTTCCGTGGGGGACATCTTGTAAGGGGCTATAGAAATAGGTGCTGCTCCTGGAATGTGTTCAATAGTGAGGTTTACTTCCCTCTCGGGTGGTAAATTAGGTAATTTGGGTGGAAACACATCTGGGAACTCATTTACAATAGGAATGTCTGCTAATATGATTTCCTTAGATTCGGTAACAATGACAGAAGCAAGAAAAGCTTCACATCTTTGCGAGATAAGTTTGCAAGCGTGAATAGAGGATATGATAGTGGGATGTTTCCTATACTTGATGCCAAGGAAAGAAAATCTTGGAAGACCAGGTTTTCGAAAGGATATAATCCTATTTCGACAGTTAATATCATCATCATGATCTATAAGCCAATCTACCCCTAAGATGGCATCATAACCCTTCATGTCAAGACGTACTAAGTTTACGAGGAGATTGTGACCTTCTACTACCACCTCACTATCAGGATAATATTCGGTAAGCTTAGTTTCAGATCCTAAGGGTTTGGTAATAGCAAGATTTGAAGGTAGAGGAACTGATGCAATTGGTAATGTTTTTGCAAAAGTAGTGGAGATAAAAGAATGAGAGGCACCAGTATCAAATAGCACAAATACAGGACAACAAATTTGAAGAGTACCTTTCATAAGCCCACCATCCCTGGGCGCTTCCTCTTCTTCTAGAATGGTATTGAGGCGAGCCTGCCTCCTACGTCCACCGTCGGACGATTGATCTTTCATAATGGGGCAATCTGGCATACGATGCTCCCTGCTTCCACAACGTAAACAAGCACCAAGGTGCTTTCAACATTCTTCCGTCGAATGGTCAAACTTCTCGCAAAAAGTGTAAGCTGTGGTGACTTGTTTCTCCTCTTCCTTAATCTTCTTGTTTTTCTAGGAACTTCCACCATTCCCACTCCTAGATCTCTTCTTACTATCACGGCTTTTGTGAGGTTCCGTGATGTTGAATTTTTCTTTCTTATAACGCCGATCAGATTGCCGGTTGGACTCTTCTCCTTTTTCTTTCAATTTCTCGACCTTCTCTAAGGTCCTTTCACATAAATATGCCCGTTGTACCATTTCCGCATAAGTACGGATGTTTTGAGTCCTGAGCTACTGAATAAAACCGGATCGTAGCCCGTCCATAAATCGATTAGCCTTCAATAAATCGGTACTAATTAAGTGCGGTGCATAGGGTGCTAGCCTGGAGAATTGAAGTTCATACTCCGTGACTATCATCATCCCTTGTCGAAGAGAGGCGAACTCTATAGCCTTTCTTTCTTTCACATGTTCAGAAAAGTACTTAGCACAGAACAAAGTGAGAAAACCATCCCATGTATGAGGTGCATCGGCCGGAGGTTCCGGAACCGACTTCCACTAGGTACGGGCGTCCTTGTTGAGTTGGAAAGTTGCAAGACGCACCTTCTCTTTATCGGTGCATTGGATGACGTCAAATATATGGTTCATCTCGTCTATCCAGTTCTCTGCTTCGTCCGGATTAGAAGAACCATAGAAACGCGGAGGGTTTAAACTCCAGAAATTGCAATGTAAGTCGCCAGCCCCTGCCCCTGCTTGGGTCATAGTTTGCAATGCTTGAGTAAGGCCGGCAACTGTTTGTTGCATGCCATTCCAATCTACACGATGAGCCATTTGTAAAATAAGGTACCTGAGAGAAATATAACAACTTGTTATTTCTCATGGAACTGGAAGAAAATTAATCTTAAAGCTAATTAACTATCTTATCACGGGCTCTACCCAATTCTCACATGGTTATGGAAATTTCTTCCTTAGTTCATAGGTAGGGGTCCTTAAACCTTAGACTTATCCTATGACATGACTCTTTTCCTAAGTCATGAGACTTAGGCTCTGATACCAACTTAATTGTCACGCCGCGAGCCTTTATGACAGTGGAAGACTAGCTCGAGGAACGTGAACAGCCGGCATGGTAAGTCTCTTGCTAGCAAGAATGATCAGAGCGCAAGACAATCACACATAAGAATGCAATTGCACAATAATTACTCAAACTTCAACTTATTTCATTAATAATCAAGTCAAATATTCAAATACAATCACTATTTCAACTTTCTTCATCATACTAGACTCAAGAAATAAGAAATATTACATAGACTCAATCTAAACAATCTAGACTTCCTAAGCCTTCACTCATTCTTCATTCACTCTCGGACCTGCTATTTGAACGTTCCGAATCCGATCCCGACTCACTTCCATCTCCTGAAAAGATTGGAAATAGGTAATGAGCACACTTACCCAGTAGGTATCTTCGCATCAACATGATCAGCAATATTTAAATAATTATTATTTTTGCTCTAAAGAAATAAGGTAAAATCATGTGAATGCGATCAATCATGCGATTAAACCAAGTAACACGATGATCATGTAAGATAGAATGAGCAAGTATGAACTATCAAGAATGTAACAAGAACATGATATGGCCTTTCATCTTCATGAATGTAACGAGAATGTACTAGCAATACCACGTAGTCATCACCCAAACATCTTTTGCTTATGAGTAAGTATTTGGTGAATTTCTGTGGAATATCATGTAACAAGCAAGAAAGTCATGTACAAGTATTTTCATGATGTCCGTGGATCTTCACTTATTTATAGAGAAAGAACTCCCAGCGCAATGCGACGCCAGTAACATCATACCCTATGGTTTAGAATAGTATGTTTCCGGTAATCAACAGAGGGGACTAGCATAGAGCCCTTGAACACAATCAGTGCTCAATCGCATCTTCAAGTATAAATCAAGCTACCTCCACGTTTCAAGCAATATAGCAAGTTCAAATAAGTTCATGATAACAATAGTTCAATGAATGAATGCTTCAATGAAGAAATGCGAGGTCAAGAATGACTTAAAATAAGGTTATGCTCATGGAAATAATTCGGCAGCATAACGGTACATTCCTTATTTTTCCAGAAATTAAATTAAGTATCTTGAACAATATGACAAGTCCTAGACCATCAATAGTCTATCTAGGAACTTTGGAATATCAACCCTTGGGTCAAACCTCGGGTTAAAACACTCAAGAACTGTGACGGTCAATCAATGGGTCGTTACATGATCGTGACGGTCTATCATTGATCCGTTAGAACGACTGAATCCAGAAACAATAAAACGGACTCAGTAAATGTGATGGTCATACATTAGGCCGTTATATGAGCATGATGGTCTAATATGGATCCGTTACATATCTAGAACCTGAAACTTCGATAGTGCTTTCTAACAATTGGGCTTTCATGGTACAACCATCTCGGCGTCCTAGTGAGAATCCCAGGCTCGTAGAGAATTACAGAGGCCTTGAAACTAGATTTTCTAGTCCATTGGAAGGAATATCCAATAGAGAGGTCCTCAAGTTCAAAAATATGTTCCTATAGTGCAAAAGTGTGAACTAATGGCCATATATCGGAATATATGTCATGTACTTAGAGAAATTGACTCTATAGATAGAAAAGAATGTGTAATGATGTGAAACCATGATAAAACTCCGTCAATACAACATGTAAAATCATGTTTAAATACAAACTATAGAGTTTTAGCTCATGAAATTAACATAACTTAAAATAACTCAAAATGCTCAAAACATGTAAATGAATTGATCAATAAACTCCAATCATGAAAAATAGGTCACAACTTAGATAGCTAGGCTTATTTATTAGTAAACTTGACTGTTCTTATTTCTGTCTCGGGTGGACAGGACACAGTTAATCTAACGGTCTAGAATGGACGCGTCACAGGTCTGTGACGGTTTATCGTGGGGCCGTTACAGTGTTATAACGCTCCAATTGTGGTCCGTTAGAGACAACAAATAAATTTAAAGGTAACAGGGAATGTGACGGCTTATCGTAAGGCCGTTACACGCATGTGACGGTCTAACTCTGATCCGTCAGAGCTCTGTTGACAGTATATAAAAAAATAAAAGATCATGCTTTGAACATATCATGTTTTAGAGAAGACTTAACTACTCTAGTCATGATAAAACGAAGTTAAAAGGCTATCTGGATGCATAGGTTGTAGTGAATGAACAAGAGAGTATCTTTTAACTTCAATTAAGGCTAAAGATATGTATGTATGCATAGTTCTATTAAAACATGAAATTCATGGTCTATAGTGCAAGAAATCAAACAAAACCAGAGGGATTTTACTCCTAACTTGATGTTCTTGCTGTTCATGAGATGACCTACCTCTTTTCTGGACTTTAAACTTCAAATTTAGGACTGCAAGACACGCCCTAGTTCTCATCTTCCTGTGGTTTCTCAGCAACTTCTCGTCGCTCTAACTCCTCAACCTCTTGACCTAAGGACGTGAAATTTTGAGGGTAAGAAGATGAAACTAAGGGGAACAAAAAGTTCTAAAAAATCAAACCCTAAATACCTCGTTTTGATGATCTAATTCTCTGATCTTCAGTGGACCTTTGCTCAGATTCCTGGGTTGTTAACGTCATACCAGCAACTTTGGAAGCTTCTATCTTCTTGTGTAGTTGATCTCCTAGCACAAAATTTTGAGAGCTATTAGTCTAAAGTATTATAAATAAAAAATTCTAAAGAACTTACCTGAAATTATGACTCCTTACCTTGATTCCATGCGAGCTAAAGTAGGGGTCGTGCAGGTCAAAACTAGGGTCTATTTATAAGGTTTTGGCTAGGGCTTGAGGATTAGATTAATTCTAGCGTCCTTGTCAAAGCTTAGATCAACTTCTAAGAGTCCTTAACACCTCTACTAGTCTTCCCATCTCGATCCCTAAGAGATAAACTAGTAAAAATCTAATCTTTTTGCTCTTTCTTCACTTCACGGAACTAGTAGAGCGTAACGGTCGAAGGTAGGCGCGTTACCTGACTATGGCGGTCACACGATAGACTGCTACATCCCATGTGTGTAGAATTAAATAAAATTCAAACTCTTTTGTTTGTTTATCCATATAATTATTTATAAAATGGTATTTATCCTTAAAATTCGTGGATAGGCTAAATAGCCTTCTAGAATATGGGTCAAACTTAATGGGCTTGGTCCTTAAACCTATTGGGCTTCAATTCATTTATTAATTAATTTTGGCCTTTATAAATTTCTAATAACTTCAAGAAAAATTCTATAGAAATTATTTATATAAATTTTGGGGCACTACACTTCTCCACAAGTACATAGTGAGACCATAGAAAATAAGAAGATTCAAACACTATGTTTCAACCATTACTCATAAGGAAAAAGAAAGAAGGTTGAGGCTTTGTAGGACAGAATAACCAAAATGTCATGCTTATCAGATATTAGAGGAAAATATAATTGAATATTATTCTGATTCCATCAGAATAACAATTATAAACAACAAAACAAAAGTTGGCAGATTCATATTCTAGTCCAACAGTCTTAAATTTCTCCAATCAGAATCCAAACCAGGATTGGAGTATATAAAAATGAGAGATGTTTCCCAATGCAATGGCGGTGGGGAATAAAATAATCTTTGTTTTTTATGAAAAACAAAACTTTATCAATTGCTTTTGTGGGAGATTTATTATGTTGCCCTGCTTACAACTTGATATTTTGCCTTGCATCAGAAGAGAATATTTGTTCTTTCAGAGACGTTATTTTGAATTCTACAGTTTCATTTTTGTCTTGTATATTTTTGTCTCATAACAGGTATGCAGATTTAAAGAACATCAAGCTAACAAATTACATGTTTAGTTTTGACCAGATGCTCAATGATAAGGTTTGTTTCTACCTATGTGACCATTACTCCCTTCCTTTTTTCTTAATTCACAGTTGAGGTGTTGCTAATGAATTTTGATCATAGATTAGTGAGGGAATAAGCCTTAAAAAGAATGGAATGACTGGAAGTGTCGATCCTCTAGGAAGAGCAAACCCAGATCTGTCAATAGTAGTTACTACACCTAAGCAGGCCAATGCTGAGGTTGGTGGAGGGGGCAGATTTCCCCCATTCATGACAAAAAGTAATCACTACACCTGCCAATTTTTAAGTGAAGCATTGATACTAGCCACATCTATATCCACAAATAGGACAAAGAAAAAAATCCCCATGTAGTTACTGAATGAATATATGTTGGATGTGGAACATTAACTAATTTATGCATTGATAATTTTGTGGTATCTTGACGAGTACTGTGAAGTACTTATCTTTAGGAGGTGTCATTGCCCGTGAAAAATTTCAGTTCACGTGAGATATCAAATTAGGGTGCCGTAGTTGGTTAGCTTTTTTCCTGTAATGTCGACAGCCGCTACCTTCTCTGCCACCCGCCCCGTTTGAACATTAATATCATTCTGTCGTTCTTTGAGGTTGGTGATCATACTGATGTTTCATGAATAATGGTTTAGGAAGCAAGAACGTGATGGGTGTTGTATACTCTGCAAATACACAGAACGTGATTGGTGATTGGTGATCAAACGCAGTTGCTTTGTGGTGTGCTGTTGTATACTCTGCATATGCACAGGAAACCATGATTTTCCTGTAGACTAATGTTTCATGTAATGGGTTGTACATATAAAACCTTTAATATTTTACATGTGGACTAGCTTTAAAAAGTCTATATAACTACAAGTTAACATGCTTTGCAATTGGTAACCTGTGTAGCTGGTTTCTGTATGCTAGTTTATGTATAAATATATCTGCAAGTTAACATGCTTTGTAACTTTTTGTCGATGGCTAATATGAGTGAGATATTTGACGGAATGAGCATGTGTTTATCCTACCTCCTATATTTCATCCTAAAAATTACTTCAATCTCGAAAAGGTGATACTGCAAAACATGGATTACACAGAAAATTGCTCAAGTTGGAAAATGAAACTAGTGGACTTACATAAAGTTACCACATTAGGGAAATAAGCATTCATGATGATAGTTATTAAGATTAGGTTAGATACTTGTATCCAGCAAGCCCCCTACATAATGAATAGGGTATGTTTAGGAAGGAGTAGCCATCATGCTGTTTGTATACTATACATTCAAGACATCTGTATTCCATGGTTCACTAATGCCATCCTTAAGTCATGAATTAACGATATCGGCACAATGTACAGCATGACAGTCCACGTGAGACATCAGAAGCGCCATAGGGCTACCATGTTTGACCAACAAAATACATTTGGAATAACTACAACTTGTTAAGGCTCATTGTTCTTGAAGAATCACACTAATCTCATACAATGCTTCATGGATCACTATCTCACAATGGCACAGTAAATTTTGGGACTAACAGGAGGAAGGAAATAGCATCATCCATATCAGATGTCATAGCAAAACACAAGAAAAAATCGTCAATGTTAATTGTTTGACATCTGTTAGTCCAGAAAGATGAAGATAAAAGTTCAAGAAGCAATCACCTCTGACTTAAGAAGCTTCTTGAGCTCACTATCTTCTTCTGAGAGGCCTTGTTCAGAAGCCAGTAACTGTTGGTCATCCTTCACTAGAGCCAAATGTTGCTCTAAAAGTTTAACCTTTTCTAGCAATTCCTTTTCAAAAGTCTCAGGAGAAGTTTGCAGGCATATTGCAGAAGTAATAAAGATCTCAATATGCTTTCATAACTCGAAAATTACTCAATTATTTATATGGAATTCTACTTTATTGACTCTCACTTACACTGAATTCTCTATTTCCACTTAATTCTGTTATAACAGAATAATACACACCCATGACCAATCTGTGGTATGCAGTTCAAATTAGTGGTTATTCAGCATTCCTCCATTTCTATTAAAATAAGAGAGTCAATGATGCTAAATGGCCCTTGTTTCTAATAAGTCTCAGTTATAGATAGAATGCAACATGGGGATGGACATCAAAACATAAGTTCCAGTGCCTACTCATTGTACCTTAAGAAATGGTCCAAATGACCAGTATATGTATGCATGCAACTACAGTACAAATTGCAGCCTCAAACTACTCCAGATTCAAAATTAAGTCATTGTGTCCATTATTAGTGTAAAGACTTGCTTAACAAGAAATTATGATAAGAAACAAAACAGATTACTTTTGCAAGGTAAATGTTCAGCTTCTTTTTTACAAGAAATATTCTATCTTGAAAGTAGAGACTAGCAGGTAAAATATTCTGATACTACATTTCCATTCCACCATTGGTGAAACTTGTTTTTGTACAGTTCTCACTATTCACCTAATGGATAGTTAATGGAGGCAGTTCTTATGCAGGCCCTTGCCGCAGGAACATGAAGATTGTAAAAGATGATTTCAGAGGCAATGGAAAAAATATAGATATTGTCAACTACTCTGAGCATGCAGATGTCCTAGCTTTTGCAAGGCAAATGTTCAGCTTCTTTCTACAAGAAATATTCTATCTTGAAAGTAGAGACTAGCAGGTAAAATATTCTTATACTACTTCATTTCAATTCCACCCTTGGTGAAACTTTTTTTTGTATAGTTGTCAATGTTCACCTAATGGATAGTTAATGGAGGTAGTTCTTATGCAGGCCCTTGCCCCAGGGACATGAAGATTATAAAATTTGATTTCAGTGGCAAGGGAAGAAATATAGATATTGTCAACTACTTTGAGCATGTAGATGCCCTAGCTTTTGCAAGGAAAATGTTCAGCTTCTTTCTACAAGAAATATTCTATCTTGAAAGTAGAGACTAACAGGTAAAATATTCTGATACTACTTCATTTCCATTCCACCCTTGGTAAATTATCAATGATGATTTTAGAGGTGATGAAAGAAATATAGATATTGACTACTCTGAGCATGCATAAATATAGATATTTAAACAAGGCTTTCATTCAAAAGGTAATAGTACTCAAGAAACAAAATAAAACTACATTTATAGTATGGTAAGATAGTTGTAACATATACTTACACCTCCACCACCACAACTCAACTAATGAATGCTGCTCAAAACTCAACTGATCTGAACAAATAGGTTCAACCAGAGCTTAAATCAAACACTTGGCAAAAATAAGGATAAAGAGCATAAAGGACTCAAACTTTAAGCAGAACTCAAACAAATTTGACATCATCAAAGAGCATAAAGGACTCATAAACTTTGCTAGCATAACAAGAACCAATATTTTAAAATTCAATAACGTACTACAATCCATGATGAATAGACATTACAGTCAATGATGGAGTAAGAATATCATCATCCATCTACAGAAGAGGTAGTGAAGTGAAGGAAGCAATTCTATTCATGTGTCAGATTATTGCAGAATTCTTCAATTTGCTCTTTGTTGAAATAGTCATTTTAGTTACAACAGTGAGCAACAATAATGAAGTCTCTCTACTCTAATCAACTTTCAGAAAAAATCATCATTAGTGCAAGAGGATGGATTTCTGGTTACCAAGTAACAGGAACCTTTTTTGTTACTACTTTCTTAACCATTGTATTGCACAAACACTTGATCTAACAGATATACAAATTTAGGTTAAAAAGTGGGTTTCCATGTTGCATCTCTTCAAGGCCTCACAATCATGAGGTAGGTAGGTGACATAAACATGAAGATTGTGAGGCCCAAAAATTATTTGCGAACAATTGATTTCAGATCTGGCACTGGGGAATTAGATATGACATCCCTGCACAAGGGTGTTGGGTGGCACCCAGTGCTGAGTGGGAATCTGGCAGGATTCCTGTTGAGTTGTGGGGGGGGGGGGGCACTTTCCATGAATTCCACCCACAGACAACTGTCCTGCTCATTGAACAAATGCCCTCAAATTTTAATCCAATGATCTAGAAAGCCTTGGTATTCTTGGTAACAGGGAATGTTCTATTAGCAGCTAACGTAAACATATTTCTCATACAATCATAATCTTCCTGTAATGGGTTCTTAGGCACTTCTGAGATCCATTCTTTGTTTGCAACATATGTTCCCATCTTATCAATGCAGTTTAGGGAGATAAGAACAAATTGGATACCCAAGAATGCAGGTATTGGCAGCTTCATGAGAAGTAGCTCTCTGCTGGAGCTCTATCTCCCTTGTAGACAAATATATGGTCTAGCAATAGATACTAGTCACCAATTCTAGCACTTGGTATCCTCATTTCTCCATGGACGTTCTATCCATTTTATAGCCATAGATACTAGCACCTTCCACATCAGGAGGATCTTCAATTATCTGCTTATATTATCAGAACTATAAAAGGACGGTTAGGTGCTAAGCCTTTTTCAACTTACGAGAGGTTGATAATTGGAGTATTGGATATTGCTACACAGGACTGATAAAGTGCCAAAAAAAGTAATAATATTATTTACAGGCAGGAATTTTAGTTTGATGATGTATAAATGAAGAAATGGAGAAAAGAGAGTTTCTTCCTTTTTACCCCCAAAGGGAACAGGATTGTGAGAGAAAGGGTTTCTATTTGATTGAACTCCACCCGTTATGATAAAGGAGACTGAAATTTGTGTGGCAAGAAGGGTATGTAGTTTAATCAAGGACATAAAGCTTAAGGGGTAATAGGAGAATATCAAGTATGATTACAGAGATCTCTTGACATGGGGATAAATTAACATATAGGCAGATGAATGGATGTGGTACAAACAATACCTTTTTCTTCCAAATAAGAAATAAAACATTTTTTAGTTGAAGAATCTCTGGCAGCTCGTTCAAGTCCAGTGGGGAAAGTAGATCAAGAAGGGATCAAACCAACGTGGACTATCTCGAATTGACTTGTACCACTTTGAGCAAGTCCATATGATACTCTACGAGTTAGTTTCAGTTGGCTTGAGTCTTTACAAGTGAACCTGAATTGTGTGGTCAATGATTAATCCCATTCAGACCTGGTCAGCCTTTTGAGTTTGATTGAGTCAGATTCCATCAGTGGGAGTGTAGCTTGCTTGCATGCATGGACATGCACTTGCATTTTATGCAAGTGTGAGCATGAGCATGAATGGATGTGTGTTGAGAGAGAGAGAGAGAGAGAGAGTGTGTGTGTGTGTATTACCTTATGTATTTTTTAAAGTTAACATCTGCCAAATGGTTAAGTTCAAATGTTTAACAAGATCAACATGATCTACTCAAAATGGCAGTGAAATATGAAAATCAAAGAAACAAGTTTTTTCTGAAAAATATACATATAAAAGTTCATTCAAATTCTTTAATCTTAGATACAAAGAGGCCTGGAGTATTTTGAACCTATTCATGCATTCTAAGAGATACAATACTAGATAACAATATATTATCAACCTTGATATGACCATCATGCGCAATCAACAAGTTATCCGGTTTCAAATCTCTATGCACCACTCGAAGAGAATGAAAATATTCCAAAGCATATATCAGAGGGTTCTATCAAAAGTCAAGATCTTCATGTGACATGTTGAAATAGGAAGGATATCAGTATTGTTAGGACATGAAAATAAAGTCAGCTCTGATTAGTACAAGCACACTAGCCCAATATATAGACAAGCATATATGCATCTCTCTGATTATTATTATAGTGACTTCATCAACTTTGGGGTCTGCTAGACTTCTATCCTGGCTCAAGATTTAGCTCAACTGATCATCACTCGTTGGGCTTAGTTCACCTTATTTGTTGTTCTGGCAATCGTCTGGCAACACATTCATATTCTCCATTTTCTCCATGTCTCTCTTTGCATCCCCTTTTGAATTAGTATATGCTTATATATAAGGTCCACCACTTTTCCCTTATAGAAGAAGATTAAATTACTTGTTCCATTAGTGATCTGTTTTGGTTCACCTGGGCCCATCCATGTTAGCATTTATTGCTAGCATACTGCATGCTTTATTTATTTACCCTCTATTGGTGTTACAGTCTAGGTATAATGTTGTTGATATTTAAAAGAGCTAGCAGCCATGTTCCTCTCAAATTACTTTCTATAGAGGATGGTACTGTTCTCAAATCCTTCAATCATCTTTTACATCGAAACAAAAAGGTTGATTTTATAGAACAGTTCAATGCGAAGCTCCTACTCAAGCAAGAAAATGAAAACCTCCAAATACAGATTTCCTTGTTATTGATTAATGGAAAGATGTCACTCTTTTAGTCATTTTTAATTGTTGATTATGATCTTTTCTTTTAATTATGTGTAGGTTATGAACTTCCAATTAACGGAAGTAGCCAAAACAGAGTTTATGACTCCATCAGTATTTATCTTTTTTATATGAGATTCAGTTATTTTTGACATTTCTGAATTGCACGGCAGCTGTTTGGAACTTTCGAGGTGAACTTGTTACTTCTTTTGAGGATCACCTGTTGTGGCACCTTGGCTGCAACACCAACAACATTTGCATTACAAGTGACTAGGATCTTATAATTCTTATTGCAAGTCTGATTTTGATGACACAACATATGGCAATAGTAACTTTAAAGCATGCCCTCTTGATAAATATTTTTATATAGTCTAGTCTCTTTTTAGTGTACTTTTTGCAAAAATTTCTTTATATAAAGGACTTGACGATTCTACTTTGTGGTAGCAAATGTCCTATCTTGATGTATATCATCTTTTGTAGGCACCATATTCAAGGGTACCCATCTATCCGTATTTTCAAGAAAGGAAGTGATGTTAGGAAAGGAAGTGTGCATATGTGTGCATAGTGCTCCATTGACTTTTTTATTTATCTTTTTCTTTAGTTTTTTTCTTTTGGTGTCTTCTCATGGATACTTGTTTCCCCATTCTAACACCTTATTTTTCTGCATATTCTACCTTATTTTTTTTCCTCTATCTCTCTGGTTGTGCTTACCGTTGTTGTTTTTGTTGCAGGATAGATAGCTTCATCACCCCCAAGGCCTTTTCAATGCATTGGTAGAGAGGATGCAAGTGTTATGACCGCATGTCAAACTATCCGGCCAATTGACTTCTTTTATTACTTGTCCACTATTAAGAAAATATTTGTACTTAAGGAGCACCAAGGAGGAAAGATTTTATATATTTTAAAGAGTTGTCGAGTTTGTATATTTTAGTTGTAGAGTGAAAAATGAAAGTTCTATGGTCCGAGTTGTATTTATAAGTCATGGATGCTATACGTGTAGTTGGGATATTTTCATGATTTGATTTTATAATACAACTCTGTTAAGACATTGTCTTTGCCAATGAGTATCATGTCCTATTTATGTTTCTATTAAAAGATGGACATTTTATATACTCACGTGTTATGTAATGGTAAGTGTTTGTGTATGTTAGAAATGTTGACTCTAGTTTTTGTATTTTAAGATGGTTATTTTGGTGTAATAATTAAAAATTGGAGCCGCTATAGATTGGTTGTTTGGGATAGTTCGTGGAATAAAATGCCCCTAAAACACATTCTTTCGACTGATTATTTCAGGGTCATTTTTAGATGACTATTCTTAAAATAAGTTATTTAGGATAGTTTGAAGGGAAAGTTGCCTTTAAAACATATTCATCAGAGGCATTTGGTCAACAAAATTGCCCCTATTTACATATTTAGGGGCAATTTTTAGTGCCTCTAATGCTAACATTAGGGGCATTTTTTAAAAAGTGCCATAAAATTTTTTAGGGACCGAGGCAACAGGGGCACATTTTAAATTGCCCCTAAAACTAATCAAACTGCCCCTAATAGTTTTTAGGGCATTCATCTCCATTTTTGGGGACATTTTTGAAATACCCCTAAAGGTCTATTTTCTTGTAGTGACGGAGGCAAATAGATTTAAATCGTATTTAAATCCCCTTAAATGGGGCTCGGTCGGCGCATTGTGCCAAAGTCCACCTGTCATGGGTTGACCATCTCCCGACGCACCAAATTGGGGTGGACCACGGCGCACCGCGCCGTCATCTTCCCCACCCCACGCACAGGAACCCTAGCGGTGCCCTCGCGATGCATTCGCCGCCGCCACCCCGTGGCGACTGCCCCAGCCATAGTCGGCCACCGGAAGGCACCGGCGCCGTCGTTGGACCGCCGGCGACAGACCGGTGGGGTCACCGGTGCCGATCGCCAATGCGGGCGATCGTGAGGGAGGGTTTCTCAAAACCCCAGGAACCACCGTGAAAAACGCGGATACCCCCTCCATCTCCTGCGAACCTTTCGCAGATGGCATTTCACCATCTTTCGGAGCTAGCTGGCCATCCTATGGCCCGGGGTTACACCATGGGATGGAGGCCCACTGCTCTGCGATGTCGCCGGCGCCGATCACTGCTGAAAAGGGGCCGCCAAATAGGGTTTTTCAACCCTTAGTGACTGCACACAGGGGAGGGCCCTGCCGCCCCTAATCTCTGCACTGGAGACGCCTATTCCACACGGGCAAAACACGCACGGGGAGAAACATCGTCGGGCTCTCAGGGACCCCTTGGTGCCTTAGGCATCGCCGGCGATGATCCCCAATCCATGGTGATCGGCCCCATCTCATGGGTTCGACATAGTCATAAAATAATCCCAAAAAAATAACTCCAAAAATACAAAAAAATTCCAAAAATACGAGGGAATCACGAGTGATCAACCTGGCTCTGATACCACTGTAAAGATCTGTGCCGGGATCACAAAGAACGCAGCGGAAACTAGAAATTAAAATTTAACCCGGCCGTGTTGATCACTCCTGTGTGATTCCCGGTGATAATCTACAACTACGGGATTTGATTTTACCTCTGCGATGCTCAGATCACAGCGAAGTGGAAACAATTTCCTCGTCGTAACGCCCCATGAACGATCTCCTCCGTGGCATCTCCATGATCTCTACACTAGAGATGAGAGGAAGAAGAGAGAGGAGAGATATGGGGCACCCCTCCCTAGGAGGAGAGAGAAGGATACGGCTCGAGAAAACCTAGATGCTTGGCCCAGGGTTTTTCCCATCGCATTTATTTTTAGACTTCTCAATCTTTCACAAAAACCCTTAACAGTCTAATATTGTGAATATACTTCCACCGTCTATAACCCTAATGTGTGTGACCCTCTAGGCCCAGTGTCAATCTAGTTTTAGGCCCAATAAGCTTACGAACTCCTTCTTAGCCTTTTCACATTATTAATTAACATTAAATTAATTATTTAATCATCTCATGACTTAAATAATTAATTAATCATCTTATGATAAATAATCATCTCATGATTATTTCTCTGATGGGCTTTCAGGCCACGGTAAGCACCAAGCAACACTCCGTGACCCCAGAAGAGAAATGGGGTCTATAAAGCCACTATGGGACCTTTCCATCAGTAGTTACCACACAGCTATAGTCCTTCATTTATACACAATGCCCCTCATCATAATTAAGGGTATGGGCATACTATCAAACCCTTATCTATGACCAGATGAACGTACTCCAAGTCCCAATGGAAAACTCCTTTTCTATTGAACTATCTACCTTGGCTAAGGATTTAACCGAGTACCATTCATATGGCATTCTCTCTCATATTATATCTGAGAGTGAATGATTCACTGTTGTCACTCAATTACCTTCGCATGTATTCCACTGTATCCGAATACCTGAGCATCTAGGACTTATGGATAAAGTCCCTTTTCCAGGAATCAAAATACAGCAGTCCTCATGCAAGGTATCTTTGGTGACTCATGTCAAAGGACCAACTGTGTAACTGTGACTGAAGAATCTCTTGGTTGATAGTTAGATATAATTACCATCTAGAGATTTTTGATCGGATCAGTTTAGTGAACCCTATTCTTGTAATGGGCACCTACACATATATCTTAGTGTCTCCACACCAGTGACTGTGAGATCAGTCACCCTCATCATATGAGAGGATATCATGTGCACTGGTCTATACGGATTCTTTGATGTCCTATCTCAAAGATCCTACGACCAAGAACATTCAAAACAAGTGCATCTAAAAGGTTGATCTCACTATCATAATCTCATTATGATTCAATATTTATAGCTTGCGTTCAAGGACTTCATCACGTCAAACGATAATACACATAAATAAATAAGACATAATGAAGAAATTACCATAAATACTAATGACAATATATAAGAAATGATGTCATCACTTCATAAGTGATTGGCTTGTAGAGCATACACTTCTTTCATGCGGAATGCTCCCGGCCCTCTACCCATGGCTTCAGACATATACGGACTTTTCTTTAGCACAAAACGAAGGTGTTCGGATTCAATCCGATGTAAATAAACACCGATCGCTTGTGGCCGGTGTGGAAAGACGTCCAGTACACGATTCCCATAATCGCATGCGCACTCGAACCCGTGAAACCCCATCTATCAATGTGTCACCCGATCTCTAGAGTGATAGGTTCGGTGCAAGTATTCAGAGGGGGGGTGAAGGAATATAGCCTATAAAAATTTCGCCCAGTTAAAATTTAAAGCAATCAGAGATGTGGAATTAAAAACTATTGCAGATATATAGAGCGAACCTAAGCAAGTCTAAACATTAGACTGAATCAAATCAAAGGAGATTGTGCCTTAAAGCATTCAGACAGAAAACCCAATTGAGGCGCTCCTAACATTCATCTAGCGAAATCAGATAAAAGAGATCAAACCACAGTCAAACATATAGTGTGTGCAGCAAATAGATGAACACTTATACAACATCAAACCAAAACGCCCCTATGCATTCATCTAGTGCCAATCACATAAGAATTCAAACCACTACACAATGGGTTTTTAGGTGGTTCGATCACCAAGACCTACATCCACCCCTCACTCCCAACAGGAGTGAGGCTTCCACTAGCACAAGCTAGTAACCTGCAGACTCAGTCTGCCAACACACGCTGCCAAACAGCTTGACCAAGGGAACATCCTCCCCTCTTCCTCCCAACCGGAGGGAACACCAGTGACACCCAGTCACCAGCAACCAGAGACCCAAGTCTCTCTTCCTCCAACCCGGAGGGTACACCTGGACCTGCTACCAGCAAGACCAGAACGGGAGGGCTAGCCTCCCTTCTCCTGACCCACCAGGAGGAACCCGACCTCAGTCCAGAGGATCGGAAGAACAAGGATAACCAAATGAAAAAGGAAAAACAAAAACACGAAATGAAAATAACTTCAGCAAACAAAAGGCTGAAAAATAAAATGCACAATGTGGCTCTCAACGGAGCTGACTGGCCTGGATCTGATCCACGGTCCAGTAGGAATAGATCTCCCTCGATCTCACTCTCTTTCTTCACTCTGCCTTTTTCTTTCTTCTCTCTTTCTTCTCACTTCTCACGAGCACTATCTCTCTCTTTTCCTTCTTCTGCTCTCACTCTCACTTTCTTCTCTGCTCTCTTTTTCTCTCTTTTCCTTCTTCTGCTCTCACTCTCACTTTCTTCTCTGCTCTCCTTTTCTCTCTTTCTCTTTTTCTTTTCTTCTCCTGGATCGTAGAAGCTCTCTCTTCTTTTTCCTTTTTCTTCTCTAAGCTTATGCTCCCTGGCTTCGATCACCATCGGCCTCCATCTGAAGACGAAGGCTCCATTATATACCACCACCAGTAGCAGCAGCAGCAGCCAGGGCGCGTGTGGCTTCCATAGTTCCCGCCCTAAGAATTCGGACCACGTGGCAGCATCCAGCAGGCTGTCAGTACACGTGTCCTCATCTGGACACTGTTCTTATCCTCGGATCACGTGCCCAGCACCAGTACGCTCAGCAACTGGAGTTAGATGGCGTCAACCCACTTGCTCCAAGGAGTTGACGCAGCCTTCAGAGATCTTCAACCTATGAAACTCAAGTCTGCTGCGTTGACTCCATCAGCTTGCTGCGTTGACGCATCGGCATCGGCATCGGCATCGGCAGTCCAGTGATCAATGTATTTGGCGGATAGACATGCTGCGTTGACGCTGCCAGGCTAAAGCGTTGACGCAGTGGTGTGTTTCTACAACTAATAGTTCGGCTTGTTTGCATGCTGCGTGGACGCTAAGAACTCCAGCGTTAACCTTCTAAACTGTCTCCGAGCTAGATGCCTATCAGGCTCAATGGCTGCGTCGACGCTGTCTAGCAATAGCGTTGACGCATGGATACGTTCCAGTGAACAAACAGCCTAGCCTTTTTAACTGCTGCGTCGACGCTTCCAACCCGTGGCATTGACGCATTGATGATCCAGTGATCAAGTCTTCAGCAGATGGGCGTGCTGCGTCGACGCTCTCATCATGCTGCGTTGACGCATTAGTGTTCCAGCATCTGAACTTAGATGGCTTCAGCCCTCTCACACCCTCTACTCACCTTGTCGATCCATCAACCTGCTGCGTCGACGCCACTTGATGAATGCGTTGACGCACCAGAGTAGTCCAGTAAGCTTTTTTCTTGATTGTTTGAACTACTGCGTCCACGCCACTTGATCAAGGCGTTGACGCATTGGTGTGTTCCAGCAGCTGAAATTAGATGTCTTCAGCCCTCTTGCGTTAAGGGGTTCATTAGCCTCTTCAGTCCAGACTTGCCCAATGTGTTGTCTTCAACAAAGGAGGCAACGGCTGTATAGACTTGTGAATCCTAAAGGCAGTGTATAGACATTGAAGAACAACAACATGAACATATCAGCAGAGAAGCAATGCACAGAACATAAATCAAGCACAAACCAATTTATTACAGCAAACCAATTTATCACAGCATGACTCAAGCATACACATGCATTCTTCACAATTCAGACATGGCACACTCATGCAATCTCCCACAGAATAGATCAGACATATTCAAGACAAAGTGGTGACTCATTCATGTTGCTATCATTAAAACACCACATCATCAACAAAGCACAAGGGGCACAACAATCTCCCCCTTTTTGATGATGGCAACATAATGAGTCACACTGACTCATCAAACTATTCTCCCCCTTTGACATAATCAAAAAGAAGGGAAATGGTTTGATAGTCAAATGCAGCACACAAAGACAGCACATAAATGCAGAGAATGAGTCATAGTTCTTTAAAATGAAGATCTCCCTTATGACAATGAAACAGCTCACCCCCTATCAATATGCATGATGGACTACTCTCCCCTTAGATGTAAATAAACCATAACTCCCCCTGAAGCATAGGAATGGACTCTGGTTATCCAATAAATCAATTTGAAATCAGCCATTACAAAGAATCTAAATTTTGGTGAAGATACCACAGAATCAGAACTTATTGCTGAACAAGATGGAAGATTCCAACAGCGTGGAGAGAAATACATCTCAGGAATCAATCTGAAATCCACCACCATAAGGATTCTGAAGTTCAGAAGGCTGCAAGTGAACAAGGTAATAATCGGAGTGGCACCTCACATTTGTATGGTCAGAAAAATGCAGATGGAATCAGTCAACTGATAAGAGAGGAGTTGACTATACAGTTTTTGTTGATCATGCATGAATCTGATCATGAGGGATTTGAATGCATACATCACTTCAATAAGTCTTAAAAGATGTAGACTCTTCTATCATAAAGAGTTATGAAGTGGCAACTTAACCAATCTGATTTAATTTTGATGTATACCAAATTTGTCAAATTAAACTCAATACTCATATCTGAATCCAAGTTCTAATAAAGGTGAACCAAATATTCAGATAACACTAAAAAGACAATCATCTTTTATCTTACACACATGATCTCAAAGACTCTTTCAAGAGTTACACATATTAGTATTGATGTTAAACACTTTTTCAAGAACATGAGTTGACAAATTTTTTAAGATAATTTTATTTGAAGCACATTATATTTTCCCTGAGCAATTTAAGTTGATCAACACCTTTTTACATGAGACACAACAAGTCTTAGTTGAAGTGACCCAGTTACTCAGTGTGATAACTGTTATTGCCTCTCACTTTGAGAGCAGAGTTAGCAATATAAGTGTCTTTTTACATGAGAAGACACCTTTATCAGAGGCCAGACTCCCCAGCTACTCAACACAAATAAGTTATTGCTCTGTCAGGTTTTGTTTCACTAAATTTTTATCAGAGATAACTGTGGCACCTCATGACATGAGTTACTTTATTTCATTGATAAAGAACTCAGTTTCTCAGTGACGAGTCATTACTCTGAATTCACAATTTTTCATTTAGTCAACTTTTTCAAGTTAATGTTTAACCACAACACACACTCTATGTATTTCTACCAAAGTAGCATTGATTTCAAATTTTCAGATATCAGATGAGAGACTTTAGGATTACATGACACACAAGGTTAAAGTTTATTAAATCTTATCATTCAGATATTTTCAATTCATTTAATTACAAAGCTGAGAATACATTAATCTTATATCAGTCTGATTCAGTGATAATTCTTAAACCTATATGATAGGAGTTTCTACCAAAATCTCAGACTGAATTGCATGACATGCAGCTTAAGTTCCTCAGATCAGAACAATAAATTTAGCTGACCAACAACTCAATAATGGAGCCAAAATAGTCACACCAGCTAAGAGGTATATGAAGGAAGAGTACAAGCTGGTGGAAGAGTCAATCAGCAAGAGAGAATAAAGGTTTAAAGCCACTAGCAGAGTCAATCACTCAATAAAGGTTTAAAGTCATTTCAGTCAGATAAAATGAGACACTCCTTCAACAGATTGAGGATTAGCAGACAAATTTTCAGATTCAAGAAGGTAGACATTTGACTCTTCAATTTATAAAGGTTAAACCTTTAGTTCTTTTCAATTTGTGAGAGTGATTCTTATAAAAGAACAATTGAAGAATCACAACTCAATGTACTAAACCAGAAACAGAACTGTTGTTCAGTGATGGTTAAGAAAATGATAGCACTAGGCATTGAGTTCCTTGAGCATCTGATGTCAAAAGATATGAAAGAACTAGATGGGGATAGTGAGAAGTAGCAAGGATTCAATGAATTGAACAGAGAAACTCTCAGCTCCCCCTGACAACATGATGCAAAGATTATGCTATGCACTAGGATGTTCTACATGCAGACTATGCAATAATGAAACATGAGGTAATTATGCAATCAATTCGAGTTTATGCATCTAACCACAAGCATGCAGTCCCTTGACATAAAGTTCATATAAAGCATCGAAAAAAAAATGATTGTGCAGATCATCTAACAGCCCATTTATTCAGTGCAATAATCAGTGAGAGAAGAGCATTAGATATATGCAAAGTAAAACTCAGTACATGAAGAGATCATCAACGATCAATCAAGCAAATCAACATGAAACTCACAATTTTCATGCTCACAATTTCAGATAATAGAATTTAAAACAGATTTCAGAACTGACCTGAATTGAGTCCTGGGGTTTTCTTTTTGAGTGCCTTGGTTAACCCCTTTTATTTCTCCCTCCAAGGCACACCTACAGCAAGTCAATCAATTTGATTCTGCAGGGACCCAAGCAGTCTTGGGTCCTGCATTTACCCTGACACTCCTAGCAGGTTTTCTCAACAGATTTTTCGCATGTTTATCATCAAATTCCATCAGATAGCAATTATTTATGGAATGGCCAAGCTGACCACAGTAGTGGCAGGATGCAGCAGTTCTGAAGTTTATTTTATGCACATTCCTATGAGCAGGAGTTCTAAGTGCATATGCATGAACATGTTTATTACCAGAATTAAAATTCTGTTTACCACAGTTAAAACATGCAAGTTTTTCAAAATGTTTTGCAGGGAATTTAAAACCATGGGAGTTAACATGATTCTTCTGAACATGCCAACAGTCCTTGACTGTATGGCCATACTTCCCACACTTAAAGCATGCTGAAGTTCTTCTACCAGAAGCAGTTTTATTTGCAGGGAGATTTACAGGTTTTAAATTGACTTTCTTTCCCTGAGCATGCCAGCAATCTGCAGCACTGTGGCCAAACTTCCCACAACAAAAACAGTTTAGATTCTTTTTCCTACAATCATGGTTTCTAGCATGAAATTCTTTAACATTCAGATTTCCCTTTTTCTGATCAGACAGAACTTTTCTAGCATGCTTTCTATCATCTTGTTTCATCACAAAACACTCACTTATACAGTGTCCATGCTTACCACAATAATGACAAGAACAAGAACCATTAAATTTTTTAAAAACATGGCACTTATCAGATGAGTTTTTAGCATGCATTTTATCATCTTGTTTCATGATGAAACAGGCATCTATGAAATGACCATGCCTACCACAGTAATGACAAGATGTATCAGACTTCCTAGTAGCATAATTTTTACCAAATGAATTTCTCGAATGTAATGTTTCACTTGCATGCCCATCTTCAATCAATAATCTACAATCATCCATTACATGGCCTACCTTGCCACAATAATGGCATGAAACACTCTTATCAGATGCATACGGATATTTAATTGAGCTATGAGCAGTATGCATTGAGTCATCAGATGCAGTATAGGTAGTAGATTTAAAGACACAAGTAGGGACATGTTTATCCTGATTTTTCTTATCATTTTTACTCATTTGTTTACCCTTGTTCACAACTTTTATTTGTTCTTCATTTTTCTGGGCCTTGAATTGGAAAACAGATGATGTAAATGTTTTAGGAGGCCCAGAGCAGCTTGCAATGTCAGAGCTGCGAACAAAAGTAGTGTACAACTTTTTCTTAACAGATTTTTCAATTTGGGATTTGCATCCTTGCTCTCCACTTGATTTAGTGGCGTTATCACACAAAGGAACATTCATTTTCTCTTTTCCCTTGGTAGATTTAGACATGGAACGAACAAGTTTACTTATTTCAGATTGCAGAGAACAAATTTTGAGTTCTGAATTAGTCAAATCTTCCTCACATGAGATAATTTGTCTCTGCATGACATCATTTAAATTTTTAACTATTTCTAGTTCATGTTTCAGTTTCAATTCATTCTCAAATTGAATTTCCTTATCAAGCATTAAAAGCTTCTCAAACATAGCAGAGTTCAGTAGCTTCAGCTCTTCATTTTCCTTTCTTTTTTGTTCATTTTGAACCAGTTCATCAATTAGGATTTGATCTTTTCCTAGTGAATTCAGCTCATTCTCTAGTTCAGAAATTTTATCAGTAAGTTCATTTTTTTTGTTTTTCAGCACAGAAATGTGTTCTTTATGCTTGTCAAGTTCAGCTTGATTTTCTTGTTGGAGCCTTTTAGCCTTTTCATTTTCAAGCTTCAGTTGATTCATTTCTGAGCCTGTATTTCCAGCTTCTTCCAACTGCTTCTTATAGTTCTGAATATCAATCAGATAAGCATCATGAGGTTGTTTCAATTTTGAGCAATTTTCACATGATAAATCAGAACAATTTTGATCAATCTTTTTCTTTAGTCTTTTATTTTCAGATTTTACTTTTCTATATTTTTCATATAATTCAGCATACATTTCCTTTAAATCATCAAGAGTCATTTTGTTAGAATCAGATTTAGAATTTACCTGGTCTTCTTCTTCATTGCTTGAAGTGCTTCCTCTTGCCGTTAGACATTTCTGGTTCTCATGAAATGTGATCACTGAATCCCAGATTTCCTTCGCAGTCCTACATGTAAGAATAGAGGAAATGACATTAGCATCTACAGCATTCTTCAGAATGTCCCGAACTCTTATATTCTCACTGTTCAGTTGTTTATCCTTCTGGGACCATTTATTCTTCTCTCGAGGCAAAACATGTGGACCATATTCAACGAGAACCCATAGTTTTGGATCTATAGAGTTTATAAAACCACATAGACTGCGTGACCATTTCTTGAAGTTAGAACCATCAAAAACTGTAGGTGATGCCATTATAAAGCAATCGAATTGACTCAGATCAATGAGCTAGAAAGCAATATCAGAAGAATGCACCACACTGGAACTGTAAAGCATGAAATTAAATCAGCAGGATCCTATGCAGATCGTTGGATCTGGAAGTCAGAGACCGCTCTGATATCAATTGATAGGTTCGGTGCAAGTATTCAGAGGGGGGGGTGAATGAATATAGCCTATAAAAATTTCACCCAGTTAAAATTTAAAGCAATCAGAGATGCGGAATTAAAAACTATTGCAGATATATAGAGCGAACCTAAGCAAGTCTAAACATTAGACTGAATCAAATCAAAGGAGCTTGTGCCTTAAAGCATTCAGACAGAAAACCCAATTAAGGCGCTCCTAACATTCATCTAGCGAAATCAGATAAAAGAGATCAAACCACAGTCAAACATATAGTGTGTGCAGCAAATAGATGAACACTTATAGAACATCAAACCAAAACGCCCCTAAGCATTCATCTAGCGCCAATCACATAAGAATTCAAACCACTACACAATGGGTTTTTAGGTGGTTCGGTCACCAAGACCTACATCCACCCCTCACTCCCAACAGGAGTGAGGCTTCCACTAGCACAAGCTAGTAACCTGCAGACTCAGTCTGCCAACACACGCTGCCAAACAGCTTGACCAGGGGAACATCCTCCCCTCTTCTTCCCAACCGGAGGGAACACCAGTGACACCCAGTCACCAGCAACCAGAGACCCAAGTCTCTCTTCCTCCAACCCGGAGGGTACACCTGGACTTGCTACCAGCAAGACCAGAACCAGAGAGCTAGCCTCCCTTCTCCTGACCCACCAGGAGGAACCCGACCTCAGTCCAGAGGATCGGAAGAACAAGGATAACCAAATGAAAAAAGAAAAACAAAAACACGAAATGAAAATAACTTCAGCAAACAGAAGGCTGAAAAATGAAATGCAGAATGTGGCTCTCAATGGAGCTGACTGGACTGGATCTGATCCACGGTCCAGTAGGAACATATCTCCCTCGATCTCACTCTCTTTCTTCACTCTGCCTTTTTCTTTCTTCTCTCTTTCTTCTCACGAGCACTATCTCTCTCTTTTCCTTCTTCTGCTCTCACTCTCACTTTCTTCTCTGCTCTCCTTTTCTCTCTTTTCCTTCTTCTGCTCTCACTCTCACTTTCTTCTCTGCTCTCCTTTTCTCTCTTTCTCTTTTTCTTTTCTTCTCCTGGATCGTGGAAGCTCTCTCTTCTTTTTCCTTTTTCTTCTCTCAGCTTCTGCTCCCTGGCTTCGATCACCATCGGCCTCCATCTGAAGACGAAGGCTCCATTATATACCAGCAGCAGCAGCAGCAGTAGCAGCAGCAGCAGCCAGGGCGCGTGTGGCTTCCATAATTCCCGCCCTAAGAATTCGGACCACGTGGCAGCATCCAGCAGGCTGTCAGTACACGTGTCCTCATCTGGACACTATTCTTATCCTCGAATCACGTGCCCAGCACCAGTACGCTCAGCAACTGGAGTTAGATGGCGTCAACCAACTTGCTCCAAGGAGTTGACGCAGCCTTTAGAGATCTTCAACCTATGAAACTCAAGTCTGCTGCGTTGACTCCATCAGCTTGCTGCGTTGATGCATCGGCATCGGCATCGGCAGTCCAATGATCAATGTATTTGGCAGATAGACATGCTGCGTTGACGCTGCCAGGATAAAGCGTTGACGCAATGGTGTGTTTCTGTAACTAATAGTTCGGCTTGTTTGCATGCTGTGTGGACGCTAAGAACTCCAGCGTTAACCTTCTAAATTGTCTCCGAGCTAGATGCCTATCAGGCTCAATGGCTGCGTCGACACTGTCTAGCAATAGCGTTGACGCATGGATACGTTCCAGTGAACAACAGCCTAGCCTTTTTAACTGCTGTGTCGACGCTTCCAACCCGTGACGTTGACGCATTGATGATCCAGTGATCAAGTCTTCAGCAGATGGGCGTGCTGCGTCGACGCTCTCATCATGCTGCGTTGACGCATTAGTGTTCCAGCATCTGAACTTAGATGGCTTCAGCCCTCTCACACCCTCTAGTCACCTTGTCGATCCATCAACCTGCTGCGTCGACGCCACTTGATGAATGCGTTGACGCACCAGAGTAGTCCAGTAAGCTTCTTTCTTGATTGTTTGAACTACTGCGTCCACGCCACTTGATCAAGGCGTTGATGCATTGGTGTGTTCCAGCAGCTGAAATTAGATGTCTTCAGCCCTCTTGCGTTAAGGGGTTCATTAGCCTCTTCAGTCCAGACTTGCCCAATGTGTTGTCTTCAACAAAGGAGGCAACGGCTGTATAGACTTGTGAATCCTAAAGGCAGTGTATAGACATTGAAGAACAACAACATGAACATATCAGCAGAGAAGCAATGCACAGAACAGAAATCAAGCACAAACCAATTTATTACAGCAAACCAATTTATCACAGCATGACTCAAGCATACACATGCATTCTTCATAATTCAGACACGGCACACTCATGCAATCTCCCACAGAATAGATCAGACATATTTAAGACAAAGTGGTGACTCATTCATGTTGCTATCATTAAAACACCACATCATCAACAAAGCACAAGGGGCACAACATAGAGCCATGTGCCGCATCCTGGCGACGCTTCCCCGGTCAACCCTTGGTTCCATAGGTGATTGTCAAGAAATCGACTGGCACGCCCGCACCCTGTCCAGCTAACCTACACCCCGATATTTCCGTGCCATTAGACCCTTTTCGACTTTCTGTAAAAGGAGAGTGCCCAGTACCGCCGTGAGAGACATGCAACCGTAAAGGAGAATACCCAAGATATATCAAACTCACGTATTTTCTTTCCATGCTGTATTCCAATCTTCACCCCAGTCATCGGCATAAAAACGCCCGCGACACCTGCTATCTTATTTCTCAACTGCCCTACATTTCAGCTTAGTCATTCCGGCCCAAGCCGCTACCATATATCACTATCTATCCTTTGGCTCTTACAGCCAACTCTCCAGCCATCCTTGGGCTTCTACCGTCCGCTTTCCAATATCCTTTGACTTTTACAGCCTGCTTTCCAGCTATCTTTGTGCTTCTACAGTCCAGTTTCCAATATCCTTTGACTTTCACAGCCTACTGTGGGGATGAATTTTTCATTAAAAATATTTTATATTGGATTTATTGGGTTTATTTATTAAGGGTTTTATTCTTTAGCGTAGGGTGTGCCAGTCACTGAGTGAAGAGTTTATTATGCGCACCGTCTGACTGACCAGACGATTATAGGTGATCGTGTTTGGGCCCAGAACCCGCCGTACCATAAAGTCTACGGCATTAATTACATCTCTCCAGAAGAGAGAAAACCCTTGATTAATCACCAAAATAGAAATACCATGGGGCCCATGGACTATATGAAAGATGTGATTGCATGCAAGCACACCATATGGTAGTGTTTATTTATTAGGCCGGCTCCCGGTACAGGACGGAGAATTCAGGTCCGAAGACCACCATCATGTATAGTGAAAACCTCCGGCCGGGAATAACCTGACTTTTCGCTAATCACCATTTGATATACCAGAGAGTTAGATCATGCAGGCATGCATCATAGTAGCATTTAGTATTATTGCTTATTGTTTATTCGATCATTTATTAGTGATTTCGGGAGAGATCTTGGCAACACCTCCTCTTGCTCCGGGTGATATCGGGGCCTTTTATTTTGAGGCTGCGCATGGCATTATGGTGCGTACATATGGACCCATGAGGTGGACCGAGTATGACCGTGCTCGGGCACACTCGTGTATCATCGGGACAATGTATGCCGAGGTGCGGCAGATTTGATATTTGAAAAATGAGGGAATGCGATTAAAACCGGATCGAAACAAATTGAATTTAGAGGATTTCTGGCCCGGGACTAGGTCATGCTCTGGCCATAATGGAATGAATCTCAAGGTCCAGGCACGACTTGCCGGGGCATCATTGATATTCCCATACCCGGGGCCTAAAGGAGGTGAGAGCTCCGGAGTGGACACAGTCATGTTTATTATTCTCTATTTATTATTGTTATTATTTTGGGTGTATGAATGCATTTCACTTTTTGTTAATTCTTTATTCTTATATTGTTTATATCATTCCCCTTTTTATTATTCATTTGTTATTTCTTATTCATTTGTTTATTTTATTTTATTTTATTTTTTTTTTATATTGGATGCAAGCATCTTTTATTTCTTTTATTGGCATTTATTAGACATTTATTCATTCATCCACCCTTTTTATTGTTATCACTTTATCACTCTCATTATTGTTTTTATTTTATTATTTTTTATTATCATTTATTTGGCCATTATTTATTATTATTATTATTATTATTATTTTTATTTTTATTTTCGGTCTTGCAAATATCCTGGCAAAAATCCGACAGCATCTCTCCTAGACTCGGAGTGTCTGGGGGTTATCCAAATCGGTACACTGTTCGCCATTAAGGCGGTCAATATTCACCCAGAGAGTGATCGCCTAAAACAGCGTGAAGAATTACCTTAAAATGGCGTGAAAACTGACTTAAAATGGCATGGTTGCTGTTAAATCGGTGCGGGGTGGCGTAGGTTAAAGCTAATAGGGCGCGGGGTGGCACGGAGGCTCTTAAACGGCGCGGGGTGCACGGTGCGCTCTGGATTGGGCCGCGCCGGGAAGATGGGGATGAACTCTCATTGGTTTTGAGTGTGAAGCTAAGATGGCACGGTGGGGTACCGCGCCGAATTAGGGCGCGCCGGGCAAGGCCGCACCGGATTAAGGCATTTTCTTATTCTTTTGACCTGCTTGAGCTGCAGAGTTATCATTTTTGTTAATTGGATTAACTGACGAGTGAATTAAGGTCCAGAATACCCTAGAGACAGGGTCAAAACTCGTGCGCGGTTCATACTTGAGCACGAAGAATCACCAGTTCGAAATACACCTTGTTATAACTCAAATTAAAGTAGCCATCGGTTAGTTTGAGCTAACGAAACTTTGGAAGCATCCCCCCATGTCCAGAGGGTCACGGGGGAAAAGCAGAGGCATGCCCACGGAGTGGGGCAAGCTCCTTAACACCGGGAGGCCACGATGGCGACCGTAAGACCAAGATGGATGGAAACCCCGAGGTCTAGCCTACGAGGGGCACCAGTATTCCACGGGCCAAGACATGTCAAAGGGACGTCCAAAAGGGAAGGAAAACCCCGAGGGCGAGCCTACGAGGGGCACACAACCCATGGCCACCACTGTTCCCCTTCAAGGGTAGTGGATTTAGTGTTGGACCATAAGCCTTATCATTATTCACCATTTGGCGGCCCATAGAGGTACATGTCACAGGAGGACAAGACCTTATGACCTTCTGGTGATGCAGAGAAAGATTGGGGCGTAGGTGTCCATGGGGAATGTCCCCCCCCTTTCCTGGGTGATCGGACAGTCATCTTCGAGAAAATAAAACATAGTATTGCGAACCATATACAGGGTAAGAAGAATGCTGTATTAGCAAGTTAGCATATAGAGGGTTAGCAGGTTAGCATATGAGCTACAATGGTTGTAAGGGGCAACCCTCGAACGGCCAGCAGGTAACACACGGGAAGCTGTTTACATTAGAAAACCCAGCACCCAGATTATAGGGACGGCCATGTTCTCTTCAGCTCATAATTATGAATAGATGAACCATGGAGCGGTCCCAGAGATAGCCAGAGAAGCACATATGTGTGTGCTTCTTGAGATAAAACCTAGATAAACAAGAGGAAGCTCGACGGAACCACTCCAATGAGAAGAGAAAATAAAACCCTGGGGAAGGGGGGGTATAACCTTAATGTTGCCTTGGAGAGGACCAGGGCTCATTCGGCACCGGTGAAGGAAACCACACGACAACACACGGAATGCTGGAACTTAAATGCAGCCAGAGAAAAGAGAGGGGACGCAGGGAGATATTGCCATATTCAACACCACACCACACCATTACATTATCAGAAAGGGGTGAATACAACGCTCATACGGCACGGCATGGCGTTGTCGCTCAGAGGCCGGCCACTGCTTACACAGACGGGTATATAAACCCAGCTCCAGAGGAGGAGAAAGCATAAGAACAAAGAGGAAAAATGGGCTCATATCATTACCCCTCCGACTATATTCATTTACAGAGATGTTGCCAAGAAAAAAAAATAGAATGGGGTGACTGGAAGAAATCGCCGGAACCCACCTAAAACCTTCATTGCAGGAAACAGAGTATCGAAAAAAGGGGGGCTTCTCTCTCCGACTTCGGGCTTCTCTAGACAAACGGACGGGTGAGATGGTGGCTCTCTAGCTCGCTCTCAGGAATACCCCTTTCTTCTTCCCCAATCCACTCTTCTTCTATTCTTCGATTGCCTCTCTCTGATGGGGACATCTCCGACTACTCCACATTTTTTCGAGGATCGCGATGCTCGCCAGCTGTGCTTCATCTTGTTCACAATTTTATTTCGAGTCATATGATGTATTTTTTATTTTCTTATCATGTAATTTTCCTTTTATTTAAGTCCAGTACCTAGGTTAATGAGTCATTTACCTAAGTCTTGAGTCATTGTGTTAGTTTGATAGGTTAATGGGCCCAATTCAATGGGCTAGGCCCATGGGTGCCCCCCTTCCCTTGGTTTCTTGTTATTAGTCTAAAAGTCAGAGACTTATGTTAAATTATGGGATTCCTATAAATAGGACCCTAACTCTCAATTTGAGAAGGAATGAAATATTGAAAGAAAATTTGAAATCCACTTGTTTGCTCCTCGAGTGAGAAACTCTCTCTCTCCCCTCTCTCTCTACCTCTCCAAGAAAAGGGCACCCCCTTTCTCTCTCTTTCCCCACCCCAATTCAAAATTCCTCTCTCTCCTCCCCCATTCACTTCTCATTAATACCCCTTCCCCTTACCCATACACTCATTCAATTCCCCTCCAACCCCAAGGGAGAATCCCCTTCTCCTAGGCACCTCTCCATTCTCCCAAGCAACCCTTCCTCTTCCCCAAGCAACCACTCATTTTCCCAAGCCACCCCTTCCACCTCCCCAAGCACCTCTCCACATTCCCAACACACCCCTTCCCCTTCCCAAGACCACATTAACCAACCCCACATTAAACCAAATTCAAATTCCCCTCTCCCTCCAAGCCAACCTGCGCCCTCTCTCTCTCCCTCTCTTCCCCCACCTCTAGCTGCAACCCTCTCTCCCTCTCCCCTAGCTGCGACCCCAGCATCCCCCACCCCATTCCATCAACTCTAGATCCCTCCATTCCCTTTCCAACAACCTCCATTGGCCACCCCTTGCAAGTTTCTTCCCCTTTCGCACCGATACATACACCCTTCTTCTTCATTCTATTTTCAGGTCACTAGGAGCTGAAGATCCATGGGTTCCAGTGCCTGCCCCGTCTTCCTCTCCAAGTTCCTGTAGACACACTCTATATTGCTGGAAAGATCCTTTAGTCATCTTTGCAGGCGAGGTGGTCCCGCCTCGATCTGAGTTCGGAGCCGTCCAGGAGGTTCATTCTCGTTCGACCGCGCGGCTGGCATCCGAGCAGAGACCAGAGCCCCAGTGTAGAAGCTCCTGCGCCCACATCCTTGCTCCCCTTGGTGCACCGTTTGACCGGGACAAACTACTATCAGTCCCCTATCCAGCGCAGCAAAAGGAGCCTCATTTGGAGTTCGGGACCCTCTGTTCCAATTATTCTCCCTCGGGTGAACATGTCAGTCCAGTCAGAGCCAGTCCCGACACCCCCCACTCTTCGGGCTCTTTCTCTCGACTCCGACCTCCCCTGGGGCCCTTCTTGGTTGCTGATCGAAGAAGACTCGGCCACGCTCGCAACCGTTTTAATCCTGTATCATTCAGATCTCGGGAGTGTTCATAGAAACTTCATCTTCCAGCTGCAGTGTTCTGGATTCAGTCCGAGCCAGAACGAAGCGGCCCAGTCCCAGAGCCTCCCCCATCCTTTGACGACGTCCAGAACTTCTACTAAAATTTAGGAGTCCTCCCGGGCTAGTGAGTGAGAATTTGGCACAGGTTTCGGCAACTTCTGAGTCCGGTAGAGCCTGTGGCGGCGTCAACATCAGCTCCCTATCAAGCGGTTCCAGAAGTGGACAGAACTGGCGGAGCCTTCGATTGGTGCCCTCTCTAGCTATCCTCCCTATCTCGCATGGCCGGCTTAGTGCCCCTCCCTGCGTGGAGGTGGTTTTGGGTGTAGATTAGTTTCCTTACCCAACGATCACCCTCCTGCATGAGGTGTAGTGTATTCGACCGAAGCATCATCGGCGCGGCGTGCGAGTAGCCCACGACCCCGCTCACCCTCATCTCCGGTAGGGATCGACGTTCTCACGCCGATCAGGTGAGCTTCTGGTCACTTCCTCTGTTGGTTTTACTTTTGCTTATCTTAGTATCGTTTCTAGTGGCCCGTCGACGGTGAGGCAAGTGCTCGGTCCTGGAACCTCATCAAATTGTGCGACCACCACGTAGTGAGTTGAGAGAGCGACCTTACTACCCACGCTCTTAGCGTGCCGGCCGCCCGTGAATTGGGCAACCCTGGCCCATTGGGGTACTCCCCTAGCTAGTCATAGCCTTGGAGCAGCAAGGTCCCACCTCGGACCCTCATCCCCATCGCCGGTCCGCCTTACAGACTCGAGTGTGCACGACGCGGGTGAACCCGCTTGAGTGAGTCCGCCGTTCGGTTCGGTTGCTTGCAAATCTAGGTCCGAGGGGTCGTGTCACATCAATTTGGTATCAGAGCCAGGTTCACAACTTGTCTCTCTACAAGTTGGTCCTAGGGTGCATTCACATTTAGAGTCATCATCAGGCCACCCAGTGCATCATCATGTATACCCCTCTTTGGTTAACTCCCAACAACTCGGCCCTCCACAAGGGTTCAATTGACCCCCTCCTCTTGGACATCATTGTAGATCGGGACCTTAGTTTTGACGGATCTAGTCCTAATGCCTACCTAAAGTGGGAGGCTACCATGGATAAAAACTTTGATAGGACTATGGTCTATGGACACGCTAGAGTCCACATGGCCAAGGGGCGGCTTCGGGGACAAGCCAAGAAGGAGTGGGAACGCATAGTGGGCTTAAGAAGGGTTTGGAGGCAAGAGCTTATAGGCTCATGGGAAGAGGTGAAGATTGAGCTAAGGAAGATCTACGCTCCCCGACCTTCCCACTCCTACCTTGAGAACCATAACCCGAGGAGCACTCCCACTCCTCCTTTCTCTCCCAGTCAACCCAAGACCTCCCTTAGGGCCCAAACTCCAACACCCCAAATAATTCCAACCCCGATCACCACCATCAACTTTTCCCAAATCCTAGGGCGACCCACTCCCATCCCTCCACAATCGGCCGATCCCAAAGGCAAAAGACCCCTAACCGACCCGGTTCCCCCCATGAGGGCCACCAAACCCTAACCCAAAGTCACTCACCCAACCCTCACCATTCAAACCCGAGTGGACCCCGAGTCCACCCATCCACCTAGGTCCATGATGGCCACCACATCCCAACCTAAACCCCCTTCTCCAAACCACACTACTCAAGCCCCTTTGGTCCCCGCCTCCACCCCGCCATCTTCCCCCATAAGGGACACACCTCCCAAGACCAACCAACCCAATCCTCCTCAACCCACCCATCTTCCACTACCAACCCCAATCCTACCCCAACTTAGGCCTCCACTACTTCCTCTCACAAATCCAACCCACATCCGACCTTGCTCACCTCCCCGGGTGCGCCATACTCTGGCTATCACCAAACCACCCACCCTATCCCAGTAGCAGAAGTGGACCACACAGTCGGCCACGTGGGGACAAGCGCCCCTCTGGACCTTATCCCCACCATGGAGACCACCCATGTCCAAGTTGAAAGAGAAGCCTCGCACAGTGGTCTTCACCCTATGCCACCCTCCCTAGTTGGGGCCGAGTTTATCTTAGGAGAACCCCTGGTTGTTTGGTTAAGGGAGAGCCCGATGGGAGAGATCACGGCCCATGTTTGCCCTCCCATGGAGCTACACCTCCCCATAATACCCTTCTCCTCCTATCGCACCACCATCCAATCATCCTACCAAGTGGAAACATTAGGGGATCTTATTAAGGGTTTAGCTTGGCAAATGAAGTTAACCGGCATGTTAACCACAGTGGCCAACCAACCTAGGAGCCTTGACCTCCTACACCTATGTGTCGGGTCCATCTCCTCGATTTCCACCGTTGATTGCTACACTAGTGACCTCTTATTATTCCTCCCCACACCTGATGAGCCCGACCTTATCCTCGAATTAGAGTTCCTCATATCGGGTAAAAAGTCTAGCCATCCCCTCATGGCCGATCCACTCACCAAGAACTTCGGCCCAATTATTTCATTAGGGGAGAATGACTCACCACTATGTGAGGACCATGTGGACCTAGAGTTCCTCTCCCTAGATGACCCTTACCATGACACCTTCGATCCCTTCCTAAACCCACCCGCCAAAAACTTTGGCCCAATCATTTTACTAGAGGAGGATGATCCACCGCCATATTGTGAGAACCTTGAGGATGTTGAGATAAACTTAGAGCTCCTTTCCCCCGGGTACACTTATGTTGATCCTTTTGACCCCTCCCAATGGGAACCCGGGAACCCATGTGGTCCACCCTCATCATTTATCACCCACTCCTTCCTACCCTCACCCACCATGTTGGACCAAACCCACCTCTCCCAAGTCCCGGGCGACACAAGGGTAGCCATAACCAAGGAAGATCTACACCTGAGGAACAAGGAGGTGCCTCTCCCCATGATGTCCACCTTCCTTGACCCCTTCGACCCTTGTGAATGGAAACACCAATGTCAAAGCATACCCCAACACATCAAAGTCATTTTCGGGTTAGGAAAACATATGTCTTGGCACCTCGAACCACTTGGCATGATTCATAAGTCGGGTACATTCATTCATATCACCCACATGTCAAGTAGGAAACATGAGTAGTCCATATTTGGATGTAATGGTCCACCTTCATTCATCATGAGTCTTAAACATGTTAGGAGCATTCATGGATGTCTGGGACCCCCGGCAATTGCTATACCCATGCACAATAGATTCCCCTACGGCTGCCCCGGCCCTCCAACCATTGTGATGAAGTCCACGCATGATAGGGCCACTTGTGACAGCCCCGGTCCACCTAAGTTCATCAAGGTCCACATGGCATCAAAGCATGATAGGTCAATTTATGGTTACCCCAGTCCACCTTTGCACACTATCCACCTTCACACCCACCCACCGCATCATAATACATGGTATGAGCATACACGCAAGCAAATCGCAACGAGCGGTGAGGTTCACAAAGAGCAGGCAAAAACTTGTGAGCACCACTTGGAATTCAAAGTAGGCAACTTATCGATGGTGACATTGGAGTGGCTCTACCCTGGGGTCACCCCCGACTTAAGGGCACGAAGACTTGGACCTTGCCAAGTTTCGAGTGGCTTTGGCAACCCGGCTTACGGGTTGGACTTACTAATGGGTTTTGGGATTCACCTCATTTCCCACGTGGCGGATCCGGTACCCTACATCGGCACCGCGGGGGATCCTAGTGAGTGCCTTGAGCCTATCCCTTCCTTTGAGAGGAACACCCCCGGAGAGCCACCAAAAATCATCCTGAGAGCCCGACATGTGCACACGGAGGTAATACTAGGCAAGTAGGGTACCATCACTGGCAAGAGGGTGTGTGATGCGGGACGGACACGGGGACCGACTCTAAATGATATGGACCTCGAACTCTAGATGTTGATGCGACCAGCAACATACAAGTTTGAGAGACACTTAGGCTCGACACTACGAGTTCCTATGGGCTATACGTCGCTAACAGAAACACAAGCTCACTCGTCGTCCCACACGAGGGAAACGCGGATCGTGCGCGGTTGAAGAACCGGCAGAGTTAAGGGTAGTCGACTCACTTCCCTGCTCGGATCGAGCCACAGGACGGGTCACTCTCACACTTACAGCGGTAACATGGAATCACGGGCTAGTACCCATCGCACTCGGCAGCGGCATATGACCGTATACTAGTTAAGCAAGTAAATGCCAAGAAGTTACGATCGTTACCTCCACGCACCCGGCGTGGGGAAGACAACCCCGGCGAATCGCGGACTCCCAGTTAACACTTTTTACAGCAGTACAATAAATTTGACCCACTCCACACAGGGAGGTAACAGGTCACATGTGGGGCCCGGGAGTCACGATAATAGGGTTGACGGGCAGCATCTTGATGTCGCCCGGCGGTGCCGAATCCGCGTTTGTGGTGCTGTCCGGATGGCGCGATCTACGGGTCCGTGGGGCCCACGGACCGCTCCAACCTCTGGTTGTGGTGGGGTGGGACCCACTATAATGGGGACCCTTGGTGGCCCGCCTCCCTGGACGACGGTCAGCCAGAAACACCGGTCGGAGGCCGAACAGCTCCGATCGCCAAATGGTGGAGTTGCTGTCCACGGATTGAAACTTCTATTTTTCAACGCGCGCTCCTGTGAGATCGGCCGCTGCGACCGATCCTGATGTCGGATCGAAGTACAGGAGGTACCGTTGGAAAACTCTCTTGAAATCCTTCAATCTAGGGCCAGAGAGATGATCTGGATCTGCACGGATCTGGACGTTGTTGAATTTTGAAGTTTCTGTTGTACAGTGCCCGAACTCTCAGAACAGTAGGGTAATTTCCTGAGAACTACCTTTCACCGTGAAGCAAACCTCCGAATCAGACGTCGACCTCTTTATAAAAGTTGTGGAGGGGACAGAGAGGAAAACGGCAATAATTTTTGTGGAAGGATTGGTGGAGCCTACGAATTGTCATGGGTACTACACTGACTGGTGGTCGAATCTGGAAACTGGCTGATAGAACTGTAGATGGATCTGGGGATGAATTTTAGAAAATATCAGATGGTCTCCTGGAATTCCACAAAAATTCGTGGGTAGAACTCCCATTAAATTTGGGAGCTCCTGGAAAAATCAAAGAGTGGTCCGAAGATGGGAAACTCAGGGTGGGTGGAAATCAAAACAGAAAATAGACAGATCTGGAAAGAGAAGTTGGACGAAAATGGAAAATTATCAAATGGAAGCTTTATGACCAACCAATTTTTTTGGATCGTGGTAGATACCTCTGGAACGCCTCCTGAAAATTTTAGCTTAAGAGGAGCTCGTGGCTGAGAGCAGTAAATCGTGGAATGTACCTCTGTCCTGGATGGACAGAACACCGGCAGCAATCGTGGTGGTGCGATGGCGGCTCGTGGCGGCGGCGGCGATCACCGGAACTGATAGGGGTGGCTTCACACCACCAGAATATAGTCTTCCCAGCTGCAAGGGGGAGAGGGGAGAGAGAGAGGGGCGGCCAAGGCTGCTTCCAACAAAATTTCACAATTCTTATGCATTAATTCCACTAAAATGTTTAATACATGGTACTTATATGAAATGGCAAAAGACTCAAATTACCCCTAGATCTAGGATTTTGAGGAATAAAAAAAGGAGTAGAACTAATTAGTTCTACACAGATTTTACAATAATTAAAATAGGGTGATGGTGAGAGGGGGGCGCCCCATTGACCATGGGGTTAAGGTTGGTGGCCAACCTTGACCCTTAAGCACACTTGTCCCCCCACTTGGCCCACGCTTCTAGAAGCCCACATTTGAAATCTTGACTGACCCCACATGGGCCCTAGGAGTGAGGTGGATCAATGGGAGGAGGGATGGGGGACCCGTGGGACCCGGGTGGTCCCATTTTGCACATAAACCCTTATTACAATACGAATTACAAACCAAATAAAGACAAATAAAAACACATTACACACAAATAAGTCCCAGTAAATTTGATAAATGCCGAGACTCAAGGGGGAGTCTCCAGACTGTCTTCGAGCTAGATGGACGCCGAAGTGGCTCGGGTGGTGCTCCGCGTATGGTACCGGTGGCTCGGCGTATCGTGCTTCTCAATCGCACGGGTGTCCGCACCAATTCTCCCCGGATTGGAGAAACTTGACCTTGTCGAGTAAGGGTCTGCATCGCTGTGGTACCGCTCCAGTAGGTCCGGATCAATCCGCTGCAACTCTCCATGGGTGATCCACGTATCCTCGGTGGCGGGCCGTCCTCTCCATCGCACTAGGTAGCACGGGTAGGATCCACTCCTGGTAACTGTCACCTGCTCATCCAGTATATGATCTATATGCTCTCGCTGCCGTGAAAAAGGGGCTGGAGGTGGACACTCAGGTGTGGGATCACTCTCAATGGGAGGGGATGGCTCGAAAGGCTCACTAGGGATCACCGCTGGGTCCCTATATGCAACTAGATCCGATACATTAAAAGTAGAGCTTATACCATATTCCTCAGGTAAGTCCACAACATACGTGTTGGATCCAACGCGTTTCAACACTCTAAATGGACCGGCTCCACGAACTTGCAGTTTCTTAATGGTTCCAGAGGGAAACCGTTCAGGTCTTACCCTGATCATGACATATTCGCCCTCTTGGAACTCTCGGTGGTGTCGATGGGCATCGACTATCTCTTTGTAACGTGCATTGCTGGCCTCAATGTGACGACGGATGTCGTCATGCAGACTCCTAACATGCCTAGCAAACGACTCGGCAGACTACGACACATGTGCATGGATAGGCATGGGGACAAGATCCACTGGCTTCCTAGGCCTACGACCTGTGACAATCTCGAATGGACTCATGCCGGTAGACCTATTCACCGAATCATTATATGCAAACTCTGCCATGGGTAGAATGAGATCCCAATCCCCTATGCGGTCCCTGACAAGACACCTCAAAAGGTCTCCCAGACTCCTATTGACCACCTCGGTCTGACCATCTGTCTGAGGATGATATGCAGTGGAAAACTTGAGGTGCGTACCCAACATATGCCACAGTGTCTTCCAAAAATAACTAGTGAATCTAACATCACGGTTAGACACTATGGTACGAGGCAACCCGAACTTGCACACCACATGAGTAAGAAAAAGGCGGGCTACCCTCGAAGCATCCGAAGTCTTCGAGCAAGGAATGAAAAGAGCCATCTTCGAGAATCGGTCGACTACCACATAGACCGAATCATGTTTCTGGGAGGTATGTGGCAATCCCAAGACAAAATCCATGCTAACATCCTACCACAGTGCATCAGGCACGGGAAGAGGCGTATAGAGGCCCGAGCTTTGCTTCTTCATCTTGGCCGTAGCACATGTACGGCACTGAGTCACAATGTGAGCAACATCGCGCTTCAAGCTCGGCCAATAAAATCTATGCTCAACTGCCTCAATAGTCTTGTTCCAACCAAAGTGGCCGGCTAGACCTTCCGTATGTAGCTCCCAGACTAAGAAGTCTCGAACCAAAGTTCGGGGAACACAAAGCCTGCCACCTCGAAAGAGGTAGCCCTCCTAGAGCACATAGTCATCATGATCTGTCGAGGGTCCGACCTGGAGAGTGGTATAAATCTGACCGAAGTCAGGACAATCAACATAGGCCTCTCTCATCTATTCCAACCCTACGACCTCGGCACTCATGGTGGTAAGCAAGCACGCTTGCCGACTCAAGGCATCGGCCACCTTGTTCTCCACTCCAGCCTTATGTTTAAGCACAAAGGTGAACTGTTGGAGATACTCAACCCAACGGCTATGACGTGAATTAAGCTTCTTTTGGGAATGGAGGTATCTCAAAGCCTCATGATCGGAGTATAAGACAAACTCCTGATGTAATAGGTAATGCCTCAAATGCCTAAGAGCCTGAACAACTGCGTAAAATTCCTTATCATAAGTGGAGTATCGCAGTTTTGTGTCATTCAGCTTCTCGCTGAAATATGCGACCGGGTGGGTCTCCTGTGATGCGGGACGAGACCACGGATATGACAAGCTCGTGTCTGCCCCTTAACGAGGGAAGCGTCGGATGTGCCCGGATCGGGTCACGGGATGGTCTCGCACTCTCTCGCAGCAGCGGTGAATGATAATATAGCGAGCTAACGGACCTAAAGCATGCTCTCTAGCAGCGGCATAAACAAGTATATATGAAAATAAGCAAATGCCGAGTGTAGGGAGCGAGAACGATACCTCCACGCGCTCGGCGTGGGGAAGACGGACCCGGCCGAAAACTCGTACTCCCGGGAAACTTAACACACAATAATTACAGCAATGGGAACATGCCCACTCCACGTAGGGAGGTAAATGGCTATACAAATGGGCCCGGGAGGATCGAATTCGGGTTGACGGGTAGCTTCGGGTGTTGATTCGGCTACATGCGTGATCACGACCGTGGGGCCCACGTGCTGTCTAGAGGGGTCGTGTGGGACCCGGTGGCGCCGCCGTAGTGTGGACACTTAGGGAAGTGTTTCCTGGGCTGGCGGCACACCGGAACATCGCCCGGGGGTCGGGCGGTTCCGATCGGCACCCGTCGGGTTTGCTGTCCACGGACTGGTGGTTGTTGTTTTGCAGCGCGCGCTCCGACGAGAATGGACGCTGCGATCAGCCCCGACGTCGGATCGACACGAGACTAGCACCGTTGGAAAGCTAACTTGAAGTTCTTCAACTTAGGCCTAAAGATCTGGCCTGGATCTGCTCAGATCTTCACTTATGAAATTTTTAATCTTCTGTTGTACAGTTCCTGAAATCACAGGTCAGCAGAGAACTTCCCCGTGGATTGCCTTTGACCGCGAGGGAGACGTTCGAATCAGGGGTTGTGTTCTTCATCAAAGTTGTTGGAATTTTAGCTGGGAAGACAGAAAAATTTTGGCCCCGTTCGAATGTATTTATGATTTTCTTTGATTTGTTTAGTGGACGAAGATCGGATCTGGAAATGGGCTGACAACACTGTAGCTTCAGTAGAACATGAATTCTTAAAAATAGGTAGAAGGATGATAAACATTTAAGAAAAATTGTGGTGGTAATGGACGATGGACAGAACGCCCAGTTAAATTGGGAGGTCTAAAAAAAATCAAAAGGGTGGTCGAAGGTGGAGAACTCAGGGTTACTGTCACTGTAGACAATGACAGAATAGATCTGAGATTGAGAGTTGAACGAAATGGTAAGGATATGAAACGGTGGATTTTGAACCTAAATTTTTTTGTGGAGAAGGGGCTAGAAGATATGAACCAACTATCAAAATTTCAAATCGATCAGAACTCGTGGCTGGCTTCAGGAATTCTTGAACTACACCGCTGTCCAGTAGGACAGAAACTTGATGACGATTCCACGGCGGCTCGAAGGCGACACGAACGGCGGCGGCGGCGGCGGCACAGACGATCACCGGAGGTTGAGAGGGGAAGATAGAAGAGGGATACACTCTAGATCTGGGGTTGGGGAAGGAAGAACAGCAGGGGAGAGGCAAGGGGCGCACCAAGCTCCAAGGCTTACACATAAAATTCTGATTTTTTTCCATTCAATTTCTCATGAAAAATACAACATTATATAGACTAGGTCTCTAACTAATTCTAGACCCTTGGATCAAGGGTTGATGAGTGAAGGGCTGGGATGTGGTTTGAACAACCACAATAAATCCCAATATAATACATGGTTCGCCCCCCCCCCCCCTTAAAGAAGGCTATTTGGATTTGTCTTCTTTATTTAAATCTAGGTCCAAGTCCAAGGTTGGACCATGGACCAGCCACCTTGGGCCCGGGAGTCCAAGTGGACCAATAAGGAGGAGGGAGGGGGCCCCTGCAGGGCCTACATGCACTTTTGCAAAGAAACCCAATGGCCTTTTGTAAATAAACCCACTAAGACCTACAATTGTGTACCCATATATCACGAGGGTATTCATACAAATACAAAAGGACGTAAATGTAAACACAATGTGAGCGGGATGTCGTTGATGTCCCCATCAATTCTCCCCGGGTGGGAGGAACTCGACCCCGTCGAGTAAAGGTATGGCTGCTCCGGTACTCCGGCGGATTCGTCACCGTGCCATGTAGCGCGGGTATGCTCCACTCCAAGCGATCGTCACCTGCTCATTCCATATATACTCGATATACGAACTACTATGGGCTAAAGGTGGTCACTCCGAAGGGGCACTCTCAAAAAGGAAGGAAGCAGCTCGAAGACTCACTAGGAATCACCGCTGAGTCCCTATAGGTGACTGATCCGGGTATAGAAGTAGAACCGATCCCATACTCATCAAGTGAGTCCAATCAGCTCTTACTCATAAGAGAACGACAACGAGCTTACACAAGACACATGCAGACTCACCATGCACTAACACACGTATGCAAACCACACAAACAATCGACTCAAAACACACCACACAAAACAAACCACACAAGGAAAACACACTGACTCATATATGACTCTAGACTAAGGTGGTAGCATCAAGCCCACTAGATGGCTGCATCCTGAGCGGCGGGAGAGCTCTCCCACTCTTCCCCTCCCAAGGCATAGTACTCCTCAGCTAGTGCTTCATCGGCCTCGTAATCAACACACTCGGGCTCGGGAGGTACGGATCCTCCAACACCTAAGGCTAGGGTGGCGCGAGCGGGACACTCGCTGGCAATGCGGCCAAATCCATGATAGTGGAAACACTGCACTCGTGATCGACTACTCTCCCCGATAAGAGGGGCCTTACCCTTATCCTCCCGACGGGTAGGGGGCGTAGGTAACAAGGGTGGAGGTGTAGGCGCCGTGGGCAACAGCGGGGGAAGTGTCGGGGCCAGGGGGGGCCATGTGTGCCGGGGGACGGGCAACGGGTGCCGGTGGATGGGGTGGAGGTAGATCCCGTGGTGGTGGAGGTCGAGGTCTAGGAGCAAAGTGCTCCTGACGGGCGGGCTCCTGTGGACGAGTCATGGGTCCCCTCGAGTATGAACCTAAGGAGCCACGGGAGTCACTACGGGGAGGAGCGGGGCTCCACCGGGGAATAGACTCGAACTCACCCTCGAATAGCTCCATCTCGAGAGCAACTTGGTATGCATCCTCCAGCTTGTCCACCTTGCGGCGGAGAAGCTCATACCGTAGGTGTGGGCGTAGGCCACACCGAAACCGAGAGACGGTAAGGGAATCCTCCTCCGTGGCATCGCATCGCAAGTAGTACTCATCAAATTTGGCGATGTAATCCGAGACGGACCGGTCTCCTTGGGTGAGACTTTGCCACCTCTCTATAAGACGCTGGCGATAGGAGGTAGGGAGGTACTTCTTCCTAAGCTTCTCCCTCATATCGGTCCATGTATCGATCGGGGGTTCTTGACGATGAAACAATAGGTTCTCCATGTTTCTCCAATAGGTTTGGGCTTGGCCTAAAAGTTTCATCCTAGCATACTTGACTTTTCGTTGGTCCGACATCTCGAACCACTCAAAATATTGGTCCATACCAGCCTCCCAATCAAGGTAGACCTTCGGGTCTAAGGACCCGTCAAAGGTGGGAGGGTCGGCCCGAACGGTCCGAATGGCCCGTTCATCCATATCTTGGTCGTGGGTACGCCGTGTATGGCGATAATCACGACCATGTCCCCGATGCTCATTATCGGACTCGTAGTCATGCACCTCGGGGACTTCGTGCCTTCTAGTAGCTACCCCTTGAACCCTTGGAGTCACGATTTGATGAACCGGCTCCGGTTGACCTTGTGTAGGTGGGGCGGGTGCCTGGACTGGGGCAATCGGGTGTGTCTCGGCTGGTCCTTTCTCTAGTGCGGTGACTCTCCCGACCAATCCTTGAACGGACTGGTTCGACCTAGCGGCCCTATCCTCTACAACTTTCATCCTCTCTTCTAGGCGGGTGCCTAGGCCATTCACTCGGGTACTCGCTTCTTCCATCCTATCCACTCGAGTGCTTAACTCATCCATGCGCTCACTCAACCCATCCATTTTTCCCATAAGAGTTCGGAACATAGTGGCCACCTCATAGGAACTATAGACTCGGGATTCCGCCATTGGTGGTGGTGGGGGTGAGTATTGAGTACCTCGACGAGTGGGCATGCAAACACACCGACTAGACGACGACGACTAACGCAAACACACACTAATATGATGCACCTAGACGTAACCAATACTCGGCTCGTGGCGGAGTTAATCGATCCGAAGATCACTCGCGTAAGTGTGCGGTCTTCCCGATAGGCGTAGCCTAACGTTCGGACAACACCTTTTGATATACCGAGTAAAGAGATGCAAATGCAAATAGACACTTTTTTTTTGTTTTAAAACAATGATGACTCTAAACACGACTTAGACCGACTAATGACTCGATGTAAATGACACTCTTTTTTTTTCTTTTGACACCCTAGACTCAAACTCGCTCTGATACCAAATTGATGCGGGACGAGACCATGGATACGATAAGCTCGTGACTGCCCCTTAACGAGGGAAGCGTCGGATGTGCGCGGTTGAGAAACCGGCAATGAGCTAGGGTGGTCGGCTCTCACTTGTGCCCGGATCGGGTCACGGGATGGTCTCGCACTCTCTCGCAGCAGCGGTGAATGATAATATAGCGAGCTAACGGACCTAAAGCATGCTCTCTAGCAGCGGCATAAACAAGTATATATGAAAATAAGCAAATGCCGAGTGTAGGGAGCGAGAACGATACCTCCACGCGCTAGGCGTGGGGAAGACGGACCCGGCCGAAAACTCGTACTCCCGGGAAACTTAACACACAATAATTACAGCAATGGGAAAATGCCCACTCCACGCAGGGAGGTAAAGGGCTATACAAATGGGCCCGGGAGGACCGAATTCGGGTTGACGGGCAGCTTCGGGTGTTGATTCGGCTACACGCGTGATCACGACCGTGGGGCCCACGTGCTGTCTGGAGGGGTCGTGCGGGACCTGGTGGCGCCGCTGTAGTGTGGACACTTAGGGAAGTGTTCCCTGGGCTGGCGGCACACCGGAACGTCACCCGGGGGTCGGGCGGTTCCGATCGGCACCCGTCGGGTTTGCTGTCCACGGACTGGTGGTTGCTGTTTTGCAGCGCGCGCTCCGGCAAGAATGGACGCTGCGATCAGCCCCGACGTCGGATCGACACGAGACTAGCGCCGTTGGAAAGCTAGCTTGAAGTTATTCAACCTAGGCCTAAAGATCTGGCCTGGATCTGCTCGGATCTTGACTTATGGAATTTTTAATCTTCTGTTGTACAGTTCCTGAAATCAGAGGTCAGCAGAGAGCTTCCCTGTGAATTGCCTTTGACCGCGAGGGAGACGTTCGAATCAGGGGTTGTGTTCTTCAGAAAAGTGATTGGAATTTGAGCTGGGAAGACATCAAAATTGGTTTGGACCTGTTTGGATCTATATATGATTTGCTTTGATTTGTTTAGTGGACGAAGACCGGATCTGGAAATGGGATGACAACACTGTAGCTTCGGTAGAACATGAATTCTTAAAAATAGGTAGAAGGATGATAAAAGTTTAAGAAAAATTTTGGTGGTAGGGGACGATGGACAGAATGCCCAGTTAAATTGGGAGGTGTAAAAAAAATCAAAAGGGTGGTCGAAGGTGGAGAACTCAGGGTTACTGTCACTGTAGACTGTGACAGAACAGATCTGAGATTGAGAGTTGAACGAAATGGTAAGGATATGAGACGGTGGATTTTGAACCTCAATGTTTTTTTGGAGAAGGGGCTAGAAGAGAGGAACCAACCCTCAAAATTTCAAATCGATCAGAACTCGTGGCTATCTTCAGGAATTCTCGAACTACACCTCTGTCCAGCAGGACAGAAACTTGATGACGATTCCACGGCGGCTCGAAGGCGGCACGAACGGCGGCGGCACAGACAATCACCGGAGGTTGAGAGGGGATGATAGAAGAGGGATACACTCTAGATATGGGGTTGGGGAAGGAAGAACAGCAAGGGAGAGGCAAGGGGCGCACCAAGCTCCAAGGCTTACACACAAAATTCTGATTTTTTTCCATTCAATTTCTCATGAAAAATACAACATTATATAGACTAGGTCTCTAACTAATTCTAGACCCTTGGATCAAGGGTTGATGAGTGAAGGGCTGGGATGTGGTTTGAACAACCACAATAAATCCCAATATAATACATGGTTCGCCCCCCCTTAAAGAAGGCTATTTGGATTTGTCTTCTTTATTTAAATCTAGGTCCAAGTCCAAGGTTGGACCATGGACCAGCCACCTTGGGCCCGGGAGTCCAAGTGGACCAATAAGGAGGAGGGAGGGGGCCCCTGCAGGGCCTACATACACTTTTGCAAAGAAACCCAATGGCCTTTTGCAAATAAACCCACTAAGACCTACAATTGTGTACCCATATATCACGAGGGTATTCATACAAATACAAAAGGACGTAAATGTAAACACAATGTGAGCGGGCTGTCGTTGATGTCCCCATCAATTCTCCCCGGGTGGGAGGAACTCGACCCCGTCGAGTAAAGGTATGGCTGCTCCGGTACTCCGGCGGATCCGTCACCGTGCCAAGTAGCGCGGGTATGCTCCACTCCAAGCGATCGTCACCTGCTCATTCCATATATACTCGATATGCGAACTGCTATGGGCTAAAGGTGGTCACTCCGAAGGGGCACTCTCAAAAAGGAAGGAAGCAGCTCGAAGACTCACTAGGAATCACCGCTGAGTCCCTATAGGTGACTGATCCGGGTATAGAAGTAGAACCGATCCCATACTCATCAAGTGAGTCCAATCAGCTCTTACTCATAAGAGAACGACAACGAGCTTACACAAGACACATGCAGACTCACCATGCACTAACACACGTATGCAAACCACACAAACAATCGACTCAAAACACACCACACAAAACAAACCACACAAGGAAAACACACTGACTCATATATGACTCTAGACTAAGGTGGTAGCATCAAGCCCACTAGATGGCTGCATCCTGAGCGGCGGGAGAGCTCTCCCACTCTTCCCCTCCCAAGGCATAGTACTCCTCAGCTAGTGCTTCATCGGCCTCGTAATCAACACACTCGGGCTCGGGAGGTACGGATCCTCCAACACCTAAGGCTAGGGTGGCGTGAGCGGGACACTCGCTGGCAATGTGGCCAAATCCATGACAGTGGAAACACTGAACTCGTGATCGACTACTCTCCCCGATAAGAGGGGCCTTACCCTTATCCTCCCGACGGGTAGGGGGCGTAGGTAACAAGGGTGGAGGTGTAGGCGCCGTGGGCAACAGCGGGGAAAGTGTCGGGGCCAGGGGGCGGGCCATGTGTGCCGGGGGACGGGCAACGGGTGCCGGTGGATGGGGTGGAGGTAGATCCCGTGGTGAGGGAGGTCGAGGTCTAGGAGGAAAGTGCTCCTGAAGGGCGGGCTCCTGTGGACGAGTCATGGGTCCCCTCGGGTATGAACCTAAGGAGCCACGGGAGTCACTACGGGGAGGAGCGGGGCTCCACCGGGGAATAGACTCGAACTCACCCTCGAATTGCTCCATCTCGAGAGCAACTTGGTATGCATCCTCCAGCTTATCCACCTTGCGGCAGAGAAGCTCATACCGTAGGTGTGGGCGTAGGCCACGCTGAAACTGAGAGACGGTAAGGGAATCCTCCTCCGTGGCATCGCATCGCAAGTAGTACTCATCAAATTCGACGATGTAATTCGAGACGGACCGGTCTCCTTGGGTGAGACTTTGCCACCTCTCTATAAGACGCTGGCGGTAGGAGGTAGGGAGGTACTTCTTCCTAAGCTTCTCCCTCATATCGGTCCATGTATCGATCGGGGGTTCTTGACGATGAAACAATAGGTTCTCCATGTTTCTCCAATAGGTTTGGGCTTGGCCTAAAAGTTTCATCCTGGCATACTTGACTTTTCGTTGGTCCGACATCTCGAACCACTCAAAATATCGGTCTATACCAGCCTCCCAATCAAGGTAGACCTTCGGGTCTAAGGACCCGTCAAAGGTGGGAGGGTCGGCCCTGTCACGTCCCGATGCGGAAACTCGGGACGTACAGTTTGGGACAAGCGAGCAAGAATATAAATAATTCCGAACCATTGCAACCATTGCACAAAAGGTTGGAAAAGATAATCATCAGAGTTTTATTGATAATAAAGTTGAGTACAACTGGGTAGAACAACTATATCGAAATAATATTCAAAATACTAGAACAACCTCTCACTAATACTAAGGGTACAAACTGACTCAATCAACTAAAACTAACACTCGAGTCACTCCAGTCCATCCCCGATATGATCATCACCTGGAAAGGGGGAAACAACAGTAGGAGTGAGCTAACGCGCTCAGTAGATAACCATAAGCAGATATAAGTGATTAACCAATTATTACAGTTTATATGAATGCAGTAAATAAAGAATGACGATACGATAAATGAAACAATGTAAAGAAATATCTTACAAGGTCAAGAAATATGACAATTACCACAAGTAATGAACAAGTAGAGCAAGTAATAATAGAGAATTGGCCAGTATTCAAGTATGTTACACATGTAACCAAATAACCACGCACGATTCAAGTATCAAGAATTTGTTCTAGACGTAACATGTCAAGTCAAGTATTCGGGTGCAATGCCTCACCCTGTCACAAACATCCCATTGGGCTCACTATCTTTTCGGACGCTCTCCCCAGGACCAGACCGGGCCCTTATGATGCGTTGGCATTTATTTCGTTTGGATCTACGATCCCCCGTCTAGACATAGGCATTTATGGCCAATATAATCAGTAGAATTTCTGTCAAGTACAAGATGTAAAGGACGACACTTGTCTCCTTTGATTCAAGAGTATAAACACGACGAGAAACCCAAAACTGAGGGTAGTCGTACGGTAAAACACCGGGCCGTACTCACGCGAGTAACGAGTCACGGAGTCAAGAATGAACGGTTGACAGTAAGCCGTTCGAGAGAAGAGAAGTAAGTTCCAAAGAACGAATATACGGACCGTACGAGGCCGTATTCCAGATATACGGTTCTAGAGAATCCGTATTAAGTATAAGTGATAGTAATTCTAATCATAAGCTAAATTGTGCAAAATGGCTACCGGGTCACCAATGACAATTAAACCAATCAGATTATGGTTCAATGTCCAATGGTCGATTCCGGGCCCAAATATGACCGAAGATTAACCAAGGATAATCGGTCTTTTATCGAGTTAAAACGATAACGATCGGGCCATTTAAAAGACATACGGTATACAATATACCATATAAGCCAAAAATTTGCCCATTTATACTCAAGTAGTGAAACCAGCGATTAAATCATGTAATCCACTGTTTAACCATGGATAAAATTATCTCACGGTAAAAATTCATCCCACGGTAAAAATGGGAATTTACCGGATAGAGTGTCCGGTTCAAATTATAATTTAATCGGCCAAGACTTGCCATAAGTCAGCCATAGGTTAATGGTCTACGGTGATTTTACAAAATTTTACCACGGTAAATTTTTAACCAAATTACATGCGATTTACTAAGATTAATCATCATGATTTAACAATTAACAAAAGTAAATATTGCTTATAACTGAAATTTAATCTTCTATTTACTATATATATATATATTTTTTTTTGTTAAATGGGTTAATCATCTTACTGATTAACACTGATTAACGTTGCTTATATCTACTTCTGATGCTAATTTCATGCTAAATTGAATTATAATCTTCTTACTGATTAACACTTAACACTGATTAACGTTGCTTACACTAATTTAACACGTGATTGTATCTGATTCTGATGCTAATTACATGCTAAATCGAATCACTTATACTAATTACATGCTAAATCGAATCATAATCTTCAATAATTTGATGTCAAACTAATTTAACAACGTGCTCTCTCATTCTATGTATTTAAACTTGAAGTTCGGCCTTGGTTACCTATCTTAAATCGAAGAATAAGGAAGATACGGAAGAAGAAGAACAGTACTCCTCCTAAGCTTAAGCTTCCTGCGATTTCCTTCCAGCAGCAACTTAACAGAGATAGGAAATAGGAAGAGGCAAAGCCTCCCTATTTATAGATGACAGAAGGTTATAGATGACAGAAGGAGAAACGTGAGGCTCCTTCCAAGCAAGGTGGACACGGCGCTGCGGGTGGCCAGAAATGTTGACGACGCGTTTAAGCCGACTAAACACGTTTCCACGTGTTTTTGTTTAGATAAAGATTAAGCTTAATTAGCTTAATAATATTTAGCTTAGCTTAAACAGGTTTAAACTAGAACCTCCAATTAGTCTTACCTAATGATTTTTAATGAGTTAGTCGAAGAAGACAAAAATGTTACATAACTAATCAGAAACACATTTATTATTTTTATGGATTTTTTTTTATCATGAGGTTGAATTTTTAATCGTACTAATCTTAGGATGAAAATATTAATTAATGTAATTTCATCGGTATGGTAGATAGATCGAGTTACGGATTTTTACTAAGAATACTCAAGATGACAAAGTTGCTAATAACAATATGCTCTATCAAATATGATTTTTATAGATTTTTCTAAGGTAGTCGTATTTTCGTGTGAATAGTGTTTTTCGCATTTTTAAGTCAGGCTTAAATCACTGATTAAGCCATGTAAATGATTTTATTAGGGTTAGGCACAGAAGCCCAAAGCGTTTACCATGGTGTTTACTAATTAACTACTATTTTTTTAGAATTTTTATATGATAGTCAAAATCTTTACTATTTACTATTTGCCACAACACTATTCAAAATTTACTATTCACGAAATTTAATATTTTGTACAGAAAATCGGGGTCTTACACCCTCCCCCACTTAAAGAATTTGGTCCTCCAAATTCACTGAACCAAAAAAATAGTAAGGGAATAAATAGCTCACCTTAGAACAAATCGGGATACCGCTTCCGCATAGCGTCCTCGGATTCCCAGGTGGCTTCCTCGGTTCCACGCCGACTCCACTGAATCTTGACCATTGGTATGGAACGATTCCGAAGTTGTTGTTCCTTCCGATCCATAATCTTCACTGGTATTTCTTCATTAGTAAGATCCTTCTTTAATTCAAAATCCACATGTTGAATAATATGACTAGGGTCGTACACGTACTTCCGTAGCATAGAAACATGGAATACATTATGTACGCCAGACAATTGAGGAGGTAAAGCCAATCTATAAGCGACTTCACCCACTCGATCAAGGATCTCGAATGGACCAATATACCTCGGGCTTAGCTTGCTATGAATACCAAATCGTCGAATACCTCTCGATGGAGAAACCTTCAAAAATACATGCTCACCAATCTGGAATTCCAAATCTCTTCTTCTATTATCAACATAGTTCTTTTGCCTTGATTGAGCCACAAGTAACCGGTCTCGGATAATATGAATATTCTGTGATGATTCTGAGATAAGATCCGGTCCAAGCCATTGTTTCTCACCAACCTCATCCCAACATAAAGGAGAACGACAGCTCCTTCCATACAAAGTCTCGAAAGGTGCCATCTGTATGCTGGATTGGTAACAATTGTTGTAGGCGAATTCTATCAATGCTAAATGATCGCTCCAACTACCACCGAAGTCGATCATACAAGCTCTCAACATATCTTCCACTATTTGATTAGTTCTCTCGGTCTGTCCATCTGTCTGTGGATGAAATGCAGTGATAAAATTCAGACGGGTACCAAGAGATTCTTGCAATCCTTTCCAGAAATGAGATGTAAATCTCGGGTCTCGGTCAGACACAATGCTGATGGGAATACCATGAAGTCTAACCACTTCCTTTAGATATAATGCTGCTAGAACATCGACTGTCCACTTGGACTTAATAGATAGGAAATGAGCAGACTTAGTTAGTCGATCAACAATCACCCATATTGCGTCAAAACCACCTCGAGTCTTAGGAAGACCCATGATGAAATCCATGCCAATACTCTCCCACTTCCATTGTGGTATATCAAGTGGTTTCAATTTACCTGCCGGTCTGAAATGCTCGACCTTTACTTGTTGACAAACCAGGCATCTACTCACGAAATCTGCAATTTCTCTTTTCATATTTGGCCACCAAAAAGATCTTTTCAAATCTTTGAACATCTTAGTGCCTCCCGGATGGATAGTATATCGGGATCTATGAGCTTCTTCAAGAACCCGATTCTTTATGTTTGCCTCATCCGGTACACAAGTTCTTCCTTGAAATAATAATCTTCCATCGTCGGCTATTGAGAAATCAGGTCTGCTACTCAAGCTTTCCTTAATCTTGACTAGCTCGGGATCAATATCTTGCAATAACTTGATTTCCACCAAAAGTTTGGGCTTAAGTTGCATCTGGGAAATCAAAATTCGATCATTATCGATATTGATATCCAGACTAGCCATCTGCTCCAGTAACTTCCATTCTTGTAACATAAGACTGGATAACTTAGCCACAGGCTTCCGACTTAAAGCATCAGCCACCACATTGCCTTTGCCCGGGTGATACTCAATGGAGAAGTCGAAATCCTTTATATACTCCAACCATCTTCTCTGCCTCATGTTCAATTCCCTTTGAGAAAATAAATATTTCAGACTCTTGTGATCCGAAAATACCGTGAAAGATTCACCATAAAGTAATGCCTCCAAATCTTTAATGCAAATACCACTGCTGCCAATTCCAAATCATGAACTGGATAATTAACTTCATGCTTCCTTAACTGCCTAGAAGAATAGGCAATTACCTTGCCATGCTGCATAAGCACACAGCCTAAACCAATACCAGAAGCATCCGTGTATACCACGAAACCACCCTCACCAGAAGGTAAGGTTAAAACAGGTGCAGTAGTCAAACGATCCTTTAGAGTTTGAAAACTCCGTTGACAATCAATTGACCACACAAACTTGATCTCTTTGCGGGTTAATTTCGTAAGAGGTACCGCAATCTTAGAGAAATCTTGAATAAACCTTCGATAATAACCAGTTAGGCCAAGAAAACTCCTCACTTCAGTAACACTGGTTGGTTGTTCCCAATTCTTTACTGCTTCCACCTTAGAGGGATCAACAGAAATTCCATCTTTGGTAATAATATGTCCTAAAAAGGACACCTCTTGTAGCCAGAAATCACACTTGCTAAACTTAGCATATAACTGGTGATCTCTCAATACTTGCAAAGCCATCCTCAGATGCTCGGCATGTTCTTCTTCACTCTTAGAGTATATTAAAATATCATCGATGAATACCACAACCCACCGATCAAGATAGGGTCGGAACACACTGTTCATTAACTGCATGAAGGCTGCCGGTGCATTCGTTAACCCAAAAGACATAACGACAAATTCAAAATGACCATACCGGCTACGGAAAGTAGATTTATAAATATCCTCTTCCTTAATCCTCAACTGATGATATTCAGATCGAAGATCGATCTTAGAAAAATAAGAAGCACCCGCTATCTGGTCAAATAGCTCATCAATCCTCGGCAGTGGATATTTGTTCTTGACAGTTAACTGATTAAGTTCCCTATAATCGATGCACAATCTCATCGAACCATCTTTCTTCCGAACAAACAATACAGGAGCTCCCCAAGGGGAAACACTCGGACGAATAAAACCCTTCTCGAGCAATTCCAATAATTGCTGCTTTAATTCCCGCAATTCCGCAGGAGACATACGATAAGGGGCCTTAGAAACAGGAGACGATCCAGGAATAAGATCAATAGAGAATGTCACTTCACGCTGAGGTGGAAGTCCTGGTAACTCCTCTGGAAAAACATCAGGAAAATCTCGGACAATAGAAATGTCCTTAATCTCACTCTGATGCTCAGGGGACGTATGAACAAAAGCCAGAAAAGCTTTACATCCACGCCTCAATAATTTATCAGCACGAAGAGTTGAGATAAGAGATATAGAACTCGGGTGTTTAACTCCCTTGAAAGATAATCTGGGGTGTCTAGAAAAAGACACGGAACAAGAACTACAATGAACATTGGCCTCATACCGAGCCAACCAATCAGCTCCTAGGATTACATCATAATCCTTCATGTCCATGCAAATCAAATCAGCCGGGAAATTCTGATCACTCACCATAACCTTACTAGAAGGATAGTAATGCTGAATAGCTGAACTAGAACCAATGGGGGTTGATATTTCTAACGGAGATCTCAACAAAACAGGTTCCACAGATAAAGTCTTAGCAAATCTCCGTGAAATAAAAGAATGTGTTGCACCAGTATCAAATAGAACGAAAGTTGGCAAGTCGAATATAACAAGAGTACCTTCGACAAGTCCACCATCTTTGGCGATATCTGCTTCCTTAGCATGGAGAGCTTGGAGCCTGCCCTGAGGCTTCTTGAAATTCAGAGGTTTTGCTGGGATAGCTTGCTCTGATAATAAAGGACAGTTTGGGATACGGTGCTCTTTACTTCCACATCGCAGACATGCGCCTAGCTTGCGCCGACAATCTTCCATCTTGTGACCAGGACGATCACAATACTTGCAAATACCCTTGAAAGGTACCGAAGAAATAAGCTTCTTGTTTTCTTGTCTCGGCATCTTGCCTTTCCACGAACCAGATCCGGAACTAGAACCAGAACTAGTAAAGGATCTTTTCTTGCTAATGTCAGTGCCAGGCTTAACATTCTTGAGTGCCTTCGGTTGCTCTTTCTTGTTACCACCACGAATTCTTTCGGTCATTTCCATGGTATATTCCAATACTTGTGCTTTTCTCACCATCTCGGAATATGTAGTTATTTCTAGTGGTGCCAATTGATTAATATAGTGAAGCCGAAGACCATTGAGAAAACGCTTCGCCTTCATTCTCTCAGTCGAAATGAGATGTTTCGCATATCGAGAAAGCCGTGAAAACTGAGCTTCATATTCTGATACTGATAGACTTCGCTGCTTCAGGACTGCGAATTCCGCGGCCTTCTTTTCTTGCACGCGATCAGAAAAATATTTGTCATTGAAATATTCCTCGAATTCCTCCCACAAGACTTGTTGATCACCGAGAGTCGGTTTAACAGACTCCCACCAAGCACGCGCATCATGCTCCAGTTGGAATATGGACAAAAGAACACGCTCTTGGTCGGTGCATTGCATGACCTCAAAAATCCTTGCCATCTCGTCGAGCCAATTCTTGGCTTCATTGGGATCAGTCGAACCAGCGAATCTAGGCGGGTTCATTCCTCGGAAATTCCGGTACAAATCACCGGTGCCATGAGCTGCGCCATGAGGTGCCGCTCCAGCTCCTGCCTGAGCCAGTGCATTCAAGGCTTGCGTAAGTCCTTGAACTGTACGTTGCAAGTTCCTCATCTCAGCACGATTGGCTGCCATTATCAGTTAAGTACCTATAAAATAATTACTCGGATTATTTATGAGAGCAGAACTTCTTGAAGAGAAGAGAAGAACTAGAGAAAAGATTACGATTACGGCTAATGACTTAACCCAGATTTCTACCCATTCTCACAAGGTCAGGTTTTCTTAAACTTAGCCCAAGAACTTATAGAACCTATACCTTAGAGAGAAGAGAAGAGACTAGACTCTAGGTCTATGCGACTTGGCTCTGATACCAACTAAACTGTCACGTCCCGATGCGGAAACTCGGGACGTACAGTTAGGGACAAGCGAGCAAGAATATAAATAATTCTGAACCATTGCAACCATTGCACAAAAGGTTGGAAAAGATAATCATCAGAGTTTTATTGATAATAAAGTTGAGTACAACTGGGTAGAACAACTATATCCAAATAATATTCAAAATACTAGAACAACCTCTCACTAATACTAAGGGTACAAACTGACTCAATCAACTAAAACTAACACTCGAGTCACTCCAGTCCATCCCCGATATGATCATCACCTGGAAAGGGGGAAACAACAGTAGGAGTGAGCTAACGCGCTCAGTCGATAACCATAAGCAGATATAAGTGATTAACCAATTATTACAGTTTATATGAATGCAGTAAATAAAGAATGACGATACGATAAATGAAACAATGTAAAGAAATATCTTACAAGGTCAAGAAATATGACAATTACCACAAGTAATGAACAAGTAGAGCAAGTAATAATAGAGAATTGGCCAGTATTCAAGTATGTTACACATGTAACCAAATAACCACGCACGATTCAAGTATCAAGAATTTGTTCAAGACGTAACATGTCAAGTCAAGTATTCGGGTGCAGTGCCTCACCCTGTCACAAACATCCCATTGGGCTCACTATCTTTTCGGGCGCTCTCCCCAGGACCAGACCGGGCCCTTATGATGCGTTGGCATTTATTTCATTTGGATCTACGATCCCCCGTCTAGACATAGGCATTTATGGCCAATATAATCAGTAGAATTTCTGTCAAGTACAAGATGTAAAGGACGACACTTGTCTCCTTTGATTCAAGAGTATAAACACGACGAGAAACCCAAAACTGAGGGTAGTCGTACGGTAAAACACCGGGCCGTACTCACGCGAGTAACGAGTCACGGAGTCAAGAATGAACGGTTGACAGTAAGCCGTTCGAGAGAAGAGAAGTAAGTTCCAAAGAACGAATATACGGACCGTACGAGGCCGTATTCCAGATATACGGTTCTAGAGAATCCGTATTAAGTATAAGTGATAGTAATTCTAATCATAAGCTAAATTGTGCAAAATGGCTACCGGGTCACCAATGACAATTAAACCAATCAGATTATGGTTCAATGTCCAATGGTCGATTCCGGGCTCAAATATGACCGAAGATTAACCAAGGATAATCGGTCTTTTATCGAGTTAAAACGATAACGATCGGGCCATTTAAAAGACATACGGTATACAATATACCATATAAGCCAAAAATTTGCCCATTTATACTCAAGTAGTGAGACCAGCGATTAAATCATGTAATCCACTGTTTAACCATGGATAAAATTATCTCACGGTAAAAATTCATCCCACGGTAAAAATGGGAATTTACCGGATAGAGTGTCCGGTTCAAATTATAATTTAATCGGCCAAGACTTGCCATAAGTCAGCCATAGGTTAATGGTCTACGGTGATTTTACAAAATTTTACCACGGTAAATTTTTAACCAAATTACATGCGATTTACTAAGATTAATCATCATGATTTAACAATTAACAAAAGTAAATATTGCTTATAACTGAAATTTAATCATCTATTTACTCTATATATATATATATTTTTGTTAAATGGGTTAATCATCTTACTGATTAACACTGATTAACGTTGCTTATATCTACTTCTGATGCTAATTTCATGCTAAATTGAATTATAATCTTCTTACTGATTAACACTTAACACTGATTAACGTTGCTTACACTAATTTAACACGTGATTGTATCTGATTCTGATGCTAATTACATGCTAAATCGAATCACTTATACTAATTACATGCTAAATCGAATCATAATCTTCAATAATTTGATGTCAAACTAATTTAACAACGTGCTCTCTCATTCTATGTATTTAAACTTGAAGTTCGGCCTTGGTTACCTACCTTAAATCGAAGAATAAGGAAGATACGGAAGAAGAAGAACAGTACTCCTCCTAAGCTTAAGCTTCCTGCGATTTCCTTCCAGCAGCAACTTAACAGAGATAGGAAATAGGAAGAGGCAAAGCCTCCCTATTTATAGATGACAGAAGGAGAAACGTGAGGCTCCTTCCAAGCAAGGTGGACACGGCGCTGCGGGTGGCCAGAAATGTTGACGACGCGTTTAAGCCGACTAAACACGTTTCCACGTGTTTTTGTTTAGATAAAGATTAAGCTTAATTAGCTTAATAATATTTAGCTTAGCTTAAACAGGTTTAAACTAGAACCTCCAATTAGTCTTACCTAATGATTTTTAATGAGTTAGTCGAAGAAGACAAAAATGTTACATAACTAATCAAAAACCCATTTATTATTTTTATGGATTTTTTTTTATCATGAGGTTGAATTTTTAATCGTACTAATCTTAGGATGAAAATATTAATTAATGTAGTTTCATCGGTGTGGTAGATAGATCGAGTTACGGATTTTTACTAAGAATACTCAAGATGACAAAGTTGCTAATAACAATATGCTCTATCAAATATGATTTTTATAGATTTTTCTAAGGTAGTCGTATTTTCGTGTGAATAGTGTTTTCCACATTTTTAAGTCAGGCTTAAATCACTGATTAAGCCATGTAAATGATTTTATTAGGGTCAGGCACAGAAGACCAGAGCGTTTACCATGGTGTTTACTAATTAACTACTATTTTTTTAGAATTTTTATATGATAGTCAAAATCTTTACTATTTATTATTTGCCACAACACTATTCAAAATTTACTATTCACGAAATTTAATATTTTGTACAGAAAATCGGGGTCTTACAGGCCCGAACGGTCCGAATGGCCCGTTCATCCATATCTTTGTCGTGGGTACGCCGTGTATGGCGATAATCACGACCATGTCCCCGATGCTCATTATCGGACTCGTAGTCATGCACCTCGGGGACTTCGTGCCTCCAAGTAGCTACCCCTTGAACCCTTGGAGTCGCGGTTTGATGAACCGGCTCCGGTTGACCTTGTGTAGGTGGGGCGGGTGCCTGGACTGGGGCAATCGGGTGTGTCTCGGCTGGTCCTTTCTCTAGTGCGGTGACTCTCCCGACCAATCCTTGAACGGACTGGTTCGACCCAACGGCCCTATCCTCTACAACTTTCATCCTCTCTTCTAGGTGGGTGCCTAGGCCATTCACTCGGGTACTCGCTTCTTCCATCCTATCCACTCGAGTGCTTAACTCATCCATGCGCTCACTCAACCCATCCATTTTTCCCATAAGAGTTCGGAACATAGTGGCCACCTCATCGGAACTATAGACTCGGGATTCCACCATTGGTGGTGGTGGGGGTGAGTATTGAGTACCTCGACGAGTGGGCATGCAAACACACCGACTAGACGACGCCGACTAACGCAAGCACACACTAATATGATGCACCTAGACGTAACCAAAACTCGGCACGTGGCGGAGTTAATCGATCCGAAGATCACTCGCGCAAGTGTGCGGTCTTCCCGATAGGCGTAGCCCAACATTCGGACAACACCTTTTGATATACCGAGTAAAGGGATGCAAATGCAAAAAGACACTTTTTTTTGTTTTAAAACAATGATGACTCTAAACACGACTTAGACCGACTAATGACTCGATGTAAATGACACTCTTTTTTTTTTCTTTTGACACCCTAGACTCAAACTCGCTCTGATACCAAATTGATGCGGGACGAGACCACGGATACGACAAGCTCGTGACTGCCCCTTAACGAGGGAAGCGTCGGATGTGCGCAGTTGAGAAACCGGCAATGAGCTAGGGTGGTCGGCTCTCACTTGTGCCCGGATCGGGTCACGGGACGGTCTCGCACTCTCTCGCAGCAGCGGTGAATGATAATATAGCGAGCTAACGGACCTAAAGCATGCTCTCTAGCAGCGGCATAAACAAGTATATATGAAAATAAGCAAATGCCGAGTGTAGGGAGCGAGAACGATACCTCCACGCGCTCGGCGTGGGGAAGACGGACCCGACCGAAAACTCGTACTCCCGGGAAACTTAACACACAATAATTACAGCAATGGGAACATGCCCACTCCACGTAGGGAGGTAAAGGGCTATACAAATGGGCCCGGGAGGACCGAATTCGGGTTGACAGGCAGCTTCGGGTGTTGATTCGGCTACACGCGTGATCACGACCGTGGGGCCCACGTGCTGTCTGGAGGGGTCGTGTGGGACCCAGTGGCACCGCTGTAGTGTGGACACTTAGGGAAGTGTTCCCTGGGCTGGCGGCACACCGGAACGTCGCCCGGGGGTCGGGCGGTTCCGATCGGCACCCGTCGGGTTTGCTGTCCACGGACTGGTGGTTGCTGTTTTGCAGCGCGCGCTCCGGCGAGAATGGAGGCTGCGATCAGCCCCGACGTCGGATCGACACGAGACTGGCGCCGTTGGAAAGCTAGCTTGAAGTTCTTCAACCTAGGCCTAAAGATCTGGCCTGGATCTACTCGGATCTTGACTTATGGAATTTTTAATCTTCTGTTGTATAGTTCCTGAAATCACAGGTCAGCAGAGAACTTCCCTGTGGATTGCCTTTGACCGCAAGGGATACGTTCGAATCAGGGGTTGTGTTCTTCAGCAAAGTTGTTGGAATTTGATCTGGGAAGACAGTAAAATTGGTTTGGACCCTTTTGGATGTATCTATGGTTTTCTTTGATTTGTTTAGTGGATGAAGATCGGATCTGGAAATGGGCTGACAACATTGTAGCTTCGGTAGAACATGAATTCTTAAAAATAGGTACGAGGATGATAAACATTTAAGAAAAATTGTGTGGTAGGGGACGATGGACAGAACGCCCAGTTAAATTGGGAGGTCTAAAAAAAATCAAAAGGATGGTCGAAGGTGGAGATCTCAGGGTTAGTGTCACTGTAGACAGTGACAGAACAGATCTGAGATTGAGAGTTGAACGAAATGGTAAGGATATGAGACGGTATATTTTGAACCTCAATGTTTTTGTGGAGAAGGGGCTAGAAGATAGGAACCAACCCTCAAAATTTCAAATCGATCAGAACTCGTGGCTGGCTTCAGGAATTCTCGAACTACACCTCTGTCCAGCAGGACACAAACTTGATGACGATTCCACGGCGGCTCGAAGGCGGCACGAACGGCGGCGGCGGCGGCACAGACGATCACCGGAGGTTGAGAGGGGATGATAGAAGTGGGATACACTCTAGATCTGGGGTAGGGGAAGGAAGAACAGTAGGGGAGAGGCAAGGGGCACACCAAGCTCCAAGGCTTACACATAAAATTCTGATTTTTTTCTATTCAATTTCTCATGAAAAATACAACATTATATAGACTAGGTCTCTAACTAATTCTAGACCCTTGGATCAAGGGTTGATGAGTGAAGGGCTGGGATGTGGTTTGAACAACCACAATAAATCCCAATATAATACATGGTTCGCCCCCCCCTTAAAGAAGGCTATTTGGATTTGTCTTCTTTATTTAAATCTAGGTCCAAGTCCAAGGTTGGACCATGGACCAGCCACCTTGGGCCCGGGAGTCCAAGTGGACCAATAAGGAGGAGGGAGGGGGCCCCTGCAGGGCCTACATGCACTTTTGCAAAGAAACCCAATGGCCTTTTGCAAATAAACCCACTAAGACCTACAATTGTGTACCCATATATCACGAGGGTATTCATACAAATACAAAAGGACGTAAATGTAAACACAATGTGAGCGGGCTGTCGTTGATGTCCCCATCAATTCTCCCCAGGTGGGAGGAACTCGACCCCGTCGAGTAAAGGTATGGCTGCTTCGGTACTCCGGCGGATCCGTCACCGTGCCAAGTAGCGCGGGTATGCTCCACTCCAAGCGATCGTCACCTGCTCATTCCATATATACTCGATATGCGAACTGCTATGGGCTAAAGGTGGTCACTCCGAAGGGGCACTCTCAAAAAGGAAGGAAGCAGCTCGAAGACTCACTAGGAATCACCGCTGAGTCCCTATAGGTGACTGATCCGGGTATAGAAGTAGAACCGATCCCATACTCATCAAGTGAGTCCAATCAGCTCTTACTCATAAGAGAACGACAACGAGCTTACACAAGACACATGCAGACTCACCATGCACTAACACACGTATGCAAACCACACAAACAATCGACTCAAAACACACCACACAAAACAAACCACACAAGGAAAACACACTGACTCATATATGACTCTAGACTAAGGTGGTAGCATCAAGCCCACTAGATGGCTGCATCCTGAGCGGCGGGAGAGCTCTCCCACTCTTCCCCTCCCAAGGCATAGTACTCCTCAGCTAGTGCTTCATCGGCCTCGTAATCAACACACTCGGGCTCGGGAGGTACGGATCCTCCAACACCTAAGGCTAGGGTGGCGCGAGCGGGACACTCGCTGGCAATGTGGCCAAATCCATGACAGTGGAAACACTGCACTCGTGATCGACTACTCTCCTCGATAAGAGGGGCCTTACCCTTATCCTCCCGACGGGTAGGGGGTGTAGGTAACAAGGGTGGAGGTGTAGGCGCCGTGGGCAACAGCGGGGGAAGTGTCGGGGCCAGGGGGCGGGCCATGTGTGCCGGGGGACGGGCAACGGGTGCCGGTGGATGGGGTGGAGGTAGATCCCGTGGTGGGGGAGGTCGAGGTCTAGGAGCAAAGTGCTCCTGACGGGCGGGCTCCTGTGGACGAGTCATGGGTCCCCTCGGGTATGAACCTAAGGAGCCACGGGAGTCACTACGGGGAGGAGCGGGGCTCCACCGGGGAATAGACTCGAACTCACCCTCGAATTGCTCCATCTCAAGAGCAACTTGGTATGCATCCTCCAGCTTGTCCACCTTGCGGCGGAGAAGCTCATACCGTAGGTGTGGGCGTAGGCCACGCCGAAACCGAGAGACGGTAAGGGAATCCTCCTCCGTGGCATCGCATCGCAAGTAGTACTCATCAAATTCGGCGATGTAATCCGAGACGGACCGGTCTCCTTGGGTGAGACTTTGCCACCTCTCTATAAGATGCTGGCGGTAGGAGGTAGGGAGGTACTTCTTCCTAAGCTTCTCCCTCATATCGGTCCATGTATCGATCGGGGGTTCTTGATGATGAAACAATAGGTTCTCCATGTTTCTCCAATAGGTTTGGGCTTGGCCTAGAAGTTTCATCCTGGCATACTTGACTTTTCGTTGGTCCGACATCTCGAACCACTCAAAATATCGGTCCATACCAGCCTCCCAATCAAGGTAGACCTTCGGGTCTAAGGACCCGTCAAAGGTGGGAGGGTCGGCCCGAACGGTCCGAATGGCCCGTTCATCCATATCTTGGTCGTGGGTACGCCGTGTATGGCGATAATCACGACCATGTCCCCGATGCTCATTATGGGACTCGTAGTCCTGCACCTCGGGGACTTCGTGCCTCCTAGTAGCTACCCCTTGAACCCTTGGAGTCGCGGTTTGATGAACCGGCTCCGGTTGACCTTGTGTAGGTGGGGCGGGTGCCTGGACTGGGGCAATCGGGTGTGTCTCGGCTGGTCCTTTCTCTAGTGCGGTGACTCTCCCGACCAATCCTTGAACGGACTGGTTTGACCCAGCGGCCCTATCCTCTACAACTTTCATCCTCTCTTCTAGGCGGGTGCCTAGGCCATTCACTCGGGTACTCGCTTCTTCCATCCTATCCACTCGAGTGCTTAACTCATCCATGCGCTCACTCAACCCATCCATTTTTCCCATAAGAGTTCGAAACATAGTGGCCACCTCATCAGAACTATAGACTCGGGATTCCGCCATTGGTGGTGGTGGGGGTGAGTATTGAGTACCTCGACGAGTGGGCATGCAAACACACCGACTAGACGACGCCGACTAAAGTAAACACACACTAATATGATGCACCTAGACGTAACCAAAACTCGGCACGTGGCGGAGTTAATCGATCCGAAGATTACTCGCGCAAGTGTGCGGTCTTCCTGATAGGCGTAGCCTAACGTTCGGACAACACCTTTTGATATACCGAGTAAAGGGATGCAAATGCAAAAAGACACTTTTTTTTTGTTTTAAAACAATGATGACTCTAAACACGACTTAGACCGACTAATGACTCGATGTAAATGACACTCTTTTTTTTTCTTTTGACACCCTAGACTCAAACTCGCTCTGATACCAAATTGATGCGGGATGAGACCACGGATACGACAAGCTCGTGACTGCCCCTTAACGAGGGAAGCGTCGGATGTGCGCGGTTGAGAAACTGGCAATGAGCTAGGGTGGTCGGCTCTCACTTGTGCCCGGATCGGGTCACGGGATGGTCTCGCACTCTCTCGCAGCAGCGGTGAATGATAATATAGCGAGCTAACAGACCTAAAGCATGCTCTCTAGCAGCGGCATAAACAAGTATATATGAAAATAAGCAAATGCCGAGTGTAGGGAGCGAGAACGATACCTCCACGCGCTCGGCATGGGGAAGACGGACCCAGCCGAAAACTCGTACTCCCGGGAAACTTAACACACAATAATTACAGCAATGGGAACATGCCCACTCCACGCAGGGAGGTAAAGGGCTATACAAATGGGCCCGAGAGGACCGAATTCGGGTTGACGGGCAGCTTCGGGTGTTGATTCGGCTACACGCGTGATCACGACCATGGGGCCCACGTACTGTCTGGAGGCGTCGTGTGGGACCCGGTGGCACCGCTGTAGTGTGGACACTTAGGGAAGTGTTCCCTGGGCTGGCGGCACACCGGAACGTCGCTCGGGGGTCGGGCGGTTCCGATCGGCACCTGTCGGGTTTGCTATCCACGGACTGGTGGTTGCTGTTTTGCAGCGCGCCCTCCGGCGAGAATGGACGCTGCGATCAGCCCCGACGTCGGATCGACACGAGACTGGCGCCGTTGGAAATCTAGCTTGAAGTTCTTCAACCTAGGCCTAAAGATCTGGCCTGGATCTGCTCGGATCTTGACTTATGGAATTTTTAATCTTCTATTGTATAGTTCCTGAAATCACAGGTCAGCAGAGAACTTCCCTGTGGATTGCCTTTGACCGCGAGGGAGACGTTCGAATCAGGGGTTCTGTTCTTCAGAAAAGTTGTTGGAAGTTGAGCTGGAAAGACTGCAAAATTAGTTTGGACCCGTTTGGATGTATCTATGATTTTATTTGATTTGTTTAGTGGACGAAGATCAGATCTGGAAATTGGCTGACAACACTGTAGCTTCGGTAGAACATGAATTCTGAAAAATAGGTAGAAGGATGATAAAAATTTAAGAACAATTGTGGTGGTAGGGGACGATGGACAGAACGCCCAGTTAAATTGGGAGGTCTAAAAAAAATCAAAAGGGTGGTCGAAGGTGGAGAACTCAGGGTTACTGTCACTATAGACAGTGACAGAACAGATCTGAGATTGAGAGTTGAACGAAATGGTAAGGATATGAGACGGTGGATTTTGAACCTCAATGTTTTTGTGGAGAAGGGGCTAGAAGATAGGAACCAACCCTCAAAATTTCAAATCGATCAGAACTCGTGGCTGGCTTCAGGAATTCTCGAACTACACCTCTGTCCAGCAGGACACAAACTTGATGACGATTCCACGGCGGCTCGAAGGCGGCACGAACGGCGGCGGCACAGACGATCACCGGAGGTTGAGAGGGGATGATAGAAGAGGGATACACTCTAGATCTGTGGTTGGGGAAGGAAGAACAGCAGGGGAGAGGCAAGGGGCGCACCAAGCTCCAAGGCTTACACATAAAATTTTGATTTTTTTCCATTCAATTTCTCATGAAAAATACAACATTATATAGACTAGGTCTCTAACTAATTCTAGACCCTTGGATCAAGGGTTGATGAGTGAAGGGCTGGGATGTGGTTTGAACAACCACAATAAATCCCAATATAATACATGGTTCGCCCCCCCCCCCTTAAAGAAGGCTATTTGGATTTATCTTCTTTATTTAAATCTAGGTCCAAGTCCAATGTTGGACCATGGACCAGCCACCTTGGGCCCGGGAGTCCAAGTGGACCAATAAAGAGGAGGGAGGGGGCCCCTGCAGGGCCTACATGCACTTTTGCAAAGAAACCCAATGGCCTTTTGCAAATAAACCCACTAAGACCTACAATTGTGTACCCATATATCACGAGGGTATTCATACAAATTCAAAAGGACGTAAATGTAAACACAATGTGAGCGGGCTGTCGTTGATGTCCCCATCATCCTGACTCAAGACTCCTCCAATTCCCACGCCCGACGCATCACAAGAGACCTCAAACACCTCCGAGAAATCAGGCAATCGAAGGATAGGTGTCTGGGTCATGCGCTCCTTGATGTCCTTGAAGGCGGCAACTGCAACCTTCGTCCAAACAAATGTGCCCTTTCGGATACAATCCGTGATCGGGGCGGTGACGGAGATAAATCCACGGATGAAGCGATGATAGAACATCGCAAGGCCATGGAAGCTGCGGACATCATGAACCGTATGGGGTTCCGGCCACTCAACAATGGCCCGGACCTTCTACGGATCGGCGGAGACCCTAGTACTAGACACAATAAAACCCAAGAAGGTAAGCTGAGGTGTCATGAAGGCACACTTCTATGGGTTCGCGAACAACTGCTCTCGCCTAAGAAGAAGATAGACCTGCCGAAGGTGGTCTAAGTGGTCCCCCGTGGTGCGACTATAGATAAGGATATCATCGAAATACACAACCACAAAGACTCCAATGAACGGTCGAAGGACCTGAGTCATGAGTCGCATGAATGTGCTAGGGGCATTGGTCAACCCAAAAGGCATGACCAACCACTCATATAGACCATCCTTGGTCTTGAATGCGGTGTTCCACTCATCACCTGGCCTAATCCTCACCTAGTGGTAGCCACTCTTAAGATCAATCTTCGAAAAGATAGTGGCACCTGCCATCATGTCTAGCATGTCATCCAAGCGGGGAATAAGGAACTTGTACTTCACGATGATTTTGTTGATGGCACGGCTATCAATGCACATTCTCCACGTGCCATCCTTCTTTGGGGCGAGTAAGGCGGGAACAACACATGGACTCATGCTGTCCCGAACAGATCCTCTCAGCATTAGCTCATCGACCTGCCATTTAAGCTCGGCATGCTCCGTGGGGCTCATGCGATAATGAGGAAGGTTGGGCAATGAAGAGCCCGGAATAAGGTCGATGGCATGCTGAATATCCCGCATAGGTGGGAGTCCCTCGGGAAGCTCATCAGGAAAGATATTAGCAAACTCCTGCAGAATGGGAATGACATCGGGTGGGAGTTCACCCTCGGAGTCTCTCTCTACCTCTCGGACCGCAATAGCAAACACGGGGCAGCCCCGACTAGCCTCCCGCTCCATTTCCTGGGAGCTAATCAACATCAATCTCCTAGTCGAGGGCTCACCTGGGCCAGATGTAACGGTCATAGCCCGAGCTGGCGACGGGGTACTGGGCCCGGGAATGGAAGGCTCCGGAGCACTAGCGCCAGTAGGACCCCTAACTGATCGGCTCTTGGGCTGATGAGGTTGGAGAGTAATCCGTTGGCCATCATGGTCGAAGGTACAGGTGTTCGACCGGCCATGGAGTGTGGCATCCCGATCAAATAACCATGGCCTACCCAGAATAATATTGCTCACCTCCATGGGTAGGACATCACACCATACATCGTCACGGTAGGCATAGAACTGTAGTGGGACCAAGCACCGCAGCCTGATCGTAATGGAGGTGGAATCTACCCACGATACACGATAGGGGCTAGGGTGATCCACGGGTGTAAGACCAAGATGGGAGACAGCACCCGTGGAGATTGCATTGATGAAACTCCCGCTATCAATGATCACTTTACACACATGCTTGCCCAGCCTACAGAAGGTATGAAAAATAGTGGTCCGACGCCAGTCATCACTGGCCTATGGCTGGGTGAGAATACACTTGACGACCCCCACGTGAGCATCATCGGGATGTGGGGCATCCTGGTCATCACCTTCAATCTCATAGTATTCGTCAGCTAGCTCCTGATCGGCTTCATAGGTGACTAACTCAAGGCCCACAGGGGTGGTATCCTCGGCCTTTGTGTCCCCAATGATGAGAGATGGGCGGGTGGGACACTGGTTGGCAAAATGACCAAACCCATTGCAGTGGTAACACTGTTGCTGTGATCCACTAGGCTCCCCAATCAGAGGTCCTTTCCCCTTATCCTCCCGACGGATAGGAGGTGTAGGCAACAAAGGACGTGCAGGAGGTGCGGGTGCCGGTGGGCGGGCTGTGGGTGCCGTAAGATGCTGGGGACGAGGAAGGTCCCTCAGGGGTGGAGGGTGAGGCCTAGGAGCAAAAGGGCTTCGGGCGAGCGGGCTCCTGAGGTCGAGCCATGGGGGCCCTCGGATACGTGCCAGATGAGCCACGATGCTCGACACTACGTAGGGGAAAGGAGCCCAACCGATGGGGAGACTCGAACTCGGCCTCGAATTGCTCCAATCCGAGAGCAACCTGATATGCCTGCTCCAAGGTGGTCGCATTGCGGCGAAAGAGTTCATACTGATAGTTGGGCCGCAGACCCCTTCGAAAGCGGGATATAGTCATGGTGCTCTCCTCCGTAACTCCACACCGTAAGTAATACTCATCAAACTCGGCGGTGTACTCGATCACGGATCGGTTCCCTTGGGAGATGCTTTGCCATTTCTCTATGAGACGTTAGTGATATGAGGCAGGAAGGTATTTCTCCCTCAACTTGGTTTTCATATCATCCCAAGTACCGATTTGGAGTTGACGTCGCTGATTGAGCAGGCTCTCCACATTGGTCCAATAAGTTTGGGCCTGCCCTTGCAGCTTCATCTTCGCATATCGGACTCTTCGGTGGTCCGTCATCTCAAACCACTCGAAGTACCGGTCCATCCCGGCCTCCCAATCTAAATACACCCTAGGGTCCAAGGACCCGCTAAAAGTGGGAGGGTCCGCACGCATGCCCCTAAGAATACGGTCGTCATCACGATTCCGTCAGTGATTCCAACGACCGTAACCCCCTTGTTCATTGTCAGATGCATAATCATCCACCACATGCACCTGTTGTCCCCCAACATTCTCCGCCTGAGCTCTTGGCACAGCAGGTTGCTGAGCCGGCTCTTGTGGGACATTCATCGGTGTGGGTTGCGCCGCTGTTGGGACCCTCTCAAGGACGGCTATCCTCCCAACAAGACCATGGATGGACTGGTCCGAGGCTTCGGCCCGATCCTCGAGGGCTTTCATCCACCCTTCTAGACGCGTCCCTACTCCATCTAGACGCGTACTAAGGCCATGCATACGCGTGTCAAGACGTTCCATAATGGCTCGGAACATCTCGGCCGTCGAGGACTCATCGGAGCTACGGGCCCGGGAATCCGCCATAGGTGATGGTGGCAAGTATTGGGTACCTCGACGGGTGGGCATGCAAAGACAGACGGACTAGGAGACACATACTAATGCAAACACCGACTAATGCACCTAGACCTAAACCAATATCCGGTACGTGGCGGAGTTAATCAATCCGAAGATCACTCCTGCAAGTGTGCGACCTTCCCGATAGGCGTAGCCTAGCGTTCGAACAACACCTTTTAAGATACCGAATTATCTGGATGAAATGCAAATTTAAAACACCCTTTTTTTTGTTTTGAAAATATTGATGATCCTAGACTCGACTTAGACCATGATGCATGCAAGACTTATGAAAAGACTACCGTAGACTCGACTCTCTCTGATACCAAACGGATGCGGGACGGACACGGGGACCGACTCTAAATGATATGGACCTTGGACTCTAGATGCGGATGCGACCAGCAACATACAAGTTTGAGAGACAATTAGGCCCGACACTACGAGTTCCTATGGGCTATACGTCGCTAATAGAAACGCAAGCGCACTCATCGTCCCACGCGAGGGAAACGCGGATCGTGCGTGGTTGAAGAATCGGCAGAGTTAAGGGTAGTCGACTCACTTCCGTGCTCGGATCGAGCCACGGGACGGGTCACTCTCACACTTATATCGGTGACATGGACTCACAGGCTAGTACCCATTGCACTCGGCAGCGGCATATGACCGTATACTAGTTAAGCAAGTAAATGCCAAGAAGTTACGATCGTTACCTCCACGCACCCGGCGTGGGGAAGACAACCCCGGCCAATCGCGGACTCCCAGTTAACACTTTTTACAGCAGTACAATAAATTTGACCCACTCCACGCGGGGAGGTAACAGGTCACATGTGGGGCCCGGGAGTCACGACAATCGGGTTGACGGGCAGCATCTTGATGTCGCCCGGCGGTGCCGAATCCGCGTTTGTGGTGCTGTCCGGACGGCACGATCTACGGGTCCGTGGGGCCCATGGACCGCTCCAACCTCTGGCTGTGGTGGGGTGGGACCCACTATGATGGATACCCTTGGTGGCGCGCCTCCCTGGACGGCGGTCGGCCGGAAACACCGGTCGGAGGCCGAACAGCTTCGATCGCCAAGTGGTGGAGTTGCTGTCCACGGATTGAAGCTTTTGTTTTTAGCGCGCGCTCCGACGAGATCGGCCGCTGCGACCGATCCTGATGTCGGATCAAGGCACAAAAGGTACTGTTGGAAAACGCTCTCAAAATCCTTCAATCTAGGCCCAGACAGATGATCTGGATCCGCACGGATCTAGACGTTGTTGAATTTTGAAGTTTCTGTTGTACAGTGCCCGAACTCTCAGAACAGAAGGGCAGTTTCCTGAGAACTACCTTTGACCGTGAAGCAAACCTCCGAATCAGACGTCCACCTCTTCATAAAAGTTGTGGAGGGGAAAGAGAGGAAAACGGCAATAATTTGTGTGGAAGGATTGGTGGAGGCTACGAATTGTTATGGGTTTTACACTGACTGGTGGTCGGATCTAGAAACTGGCTGATAGAACTATAAATGGATCTGGGGATGAATTTTAGAAAATACGAGATGGTCTCTCGAAATTCTAAGAAAATTCTTGGGTGGAGGGGTTGGTGGATAGAACTCCCAGTTAATTTGGAAGCTCCTGGAAAAATCAAAGAGTTGTCCGAAGATGGGAAACTCAGGGCGGGTAGAAATAAAAATAGAAAACAGACATATCTGGAAAGAGAAGTTGGACGAAAATGGAAAATTATCAAATGGCAGCTTTATGACCAACCAATTTTTTTGGATCGTGGTAGACACCTCTGGAACGCCTCCTGAAAATTTCAGCTCAAGAGGAGCTCATGGCTGATAGCAGTAAATCGTGAAATGTACCTCTGTCCTGGATGGATAGAACACCGGCAACAACCGTGGTGGTGCGATGGCGGCTCGTGGCGGCGGCAGCGATCACCGGAACTGATAGGGGTGACTTCACACCACCAGAATACAGCCTTCCCAGCTACAAGGGGGAGAGGGGAGAGAGAGAGAGGGGCGGCCAAGGCTGCTTCCAACAAAATTTCACAATTCTTATGCATTAATTCCACTAAAATGTTTAATACATGGTACTTATATGAAATGTCAAAAGACTCAAATTACCCCTAGATCTAGGATTTTGGGGAATAAAAAAAGGAGTAGAACTAATTAGTTCTACACACATTTTACAATAATTAAAATAGGGTGATGGTGAGAGGGGGGCGCCCCCTTGACCATGGGGTTAAGGTTGGTGGCCAACCTTGACCCTTAAGCACACTTGTCCCCCCACTTGGCCCACCCTTCTAGAAGCCCACATTTGAAATGTTGACTGACCCCACATGGGCCCTAGGAGTGAGGTGGATCAATGGGAGGAGGGATGGGGGGCCCGTGGGACCCGGGTTGTCCCATTTTGCACATAAACCCTTATTACAATACGAATTACAAACCAAATAAAGACAAATAAAAACACATTACACACAAATAAGTCCCAGTAAATGTGATAAATGTCGAGACTCAAGGGGGAGTCTCCAGACTGTCTCCGAGCCAGATGGACGCCGAAGTGGCTCGGGTGGTGCTCCGAGTAAGGTACCGGTGGCTCGGCGTATCGTGCTTCTCAATCGCGCGGGTGTCCACACCAGTGTGTCCGTGCGACCTTGAAAAGCTGAAACGCCGTCCCCTGGTTAAGGACGCAGGGTTGAGTTTCGAGGCCATGGCTCGCCCGGAGCTGCAATGGAGGACTTCTTCCCCGACGGACCCATACTCGACGGAGCCGAGTTCTTCACACCCCGGGGGTATGATGGGGACATCTCCGACTACTCCACATTTTTCTGAGGATCGCGATGCTCGCTAGCTGTGCTTCATCTTGTTCGCCATTTTATTTCGAGTCATATGATGTATTTTTTATTTTTTTACCATGTAATTTTCCTTTTATTTAAGTTCAGTACCTAGGTTAATGAGTCATTTACCTAAGTCTTGAGTCATTACGTTAGTTTGATAGGTTAATGGGCCCAATTCAATGGGCTAGGCCCATGGGTGCCCCCCCTTCCCTTGGTTTCTTGTTATTAGTCCAAAAGTCAGGGACTTATGTTCATTACGTTAGTTTGATAGGTTAATGGGCCCAATTCAATGGGCTAGGCCCATGGGTGCCCCCCCTTCCCTTGGTTTCTTGTTATTAGTCCAAAAGTCAGGGACTTATGTTAAATTATGGGATTCCTATAAATAGGACCCTAATCCCCCATTTGAGAAGGAATGAAATATTGAAAGAAAATTTGAAATCCACTTGTTTGCTCCTAGAGTGAGAAACTCTCTCTCCCCTCTCTCTCTCTCTACCTCTCCAAGAAAGGGGCGCCCCCTTTCTCTCTCTTCCCCCAACGCAATTCAAAATTCCTCTCTCTCCTCCCCCATTCACTTCTCATTAATACCCCTTCCCCTTACACATACACTCGTTCAATTCCCCTCCAACCCCAAGGGAGAATCCCCTTCTCCTAGGCACCTCTCCATTCTCCCAAGCAACCCTTCCTCTTCCCCAAGCAACCATTCATTTTTCCAAGCCACCCCTTCCACCTCCCCAAGCACCTCTCTACATCCCCAACACACCCCTTCCCCTTCCCAAGACCACATTAACCAACCCCACATTAAACCATTCAAATTCCCCTCTCCCTCCAAGCCAACCTGCGCCCTCTCTCTCTCCCTCTCTTCCCCCACCTCTAGCTGCAACCCTCTCTCCCTCTCCCCTAGCTGCGACCCCAGCATCCCCCACCCCAGTCCATCACCCCTAGATCCCTCCATTCCCTTTCCCACAACCTCCGTTGGCCACCCCTTGCAAGTTTTTTCCCCTTTCCCACCCATACATACACCCTTCTTCTTCATTCTATTTTCAGGTCACCAGGAGCTGAAGATCCTTGGGTTCCAGTGCCTGCCCCGTCTTCCTCTCCAAGTTCCTTTAGACACACCCTATATTGATGGAAAGATCCTCCAGTCATCTTTGTAGGTGAGACATTCTCGCCTCAATCTGAGTTCGGAGCCGTCCAGGAGGTTCATTCTCGTTGGACCGCGCAGCTGGCATCCGAGCAGAGACCAGAGCCCCAGTGCATAAGCTCTTGCGCCCAAATCCTTGCTCCCCTTGGTTCGCCATTTGAACGGGACAAGCTAATACCAGTCACCTGTCCAGCGTAGCAAACGGAGCCTCATTTGGAGTTCGGGACCCTCTGTTCCAATTATTCTCACTCGGGTGCACAGGTCAGTCCAGTTAGAGCCAGTCCCGACACCCCCCACTCTTCGGAATCTTTCTCTCGACTCCGACCTCCCCTGGGGCCCTTCTTGGTTGCTGATCGAAGAAGACTCGGCCACGCTCGCAACCGTTTTAATCCCGTATCATTTAGATCTTGGGAGTGTTCATAGCAACTTCATCTTCCAGCTGCAGTGTTCTGGATTCAGTCCAAGCCAGAACGAAGCGGCCCAGTCCTAGAGCCTCCCCTAGCCTTCAACGACGTCCAGAACTTCCACTAAAATTCAGGAGTCCTCCCGGGCCAGTAAGTGAGAAATTGGCATAGGTTTCGGCAACTTCTAAGTCCGGTAGAGCCCGTGGCGGCGTCAACATCAGCTTCCTGTCAAGCGGTTCCAGAAGTGGACAGAATCGGCGGAGCCTTCATTCGGTGCCCTCTCTAGCTATCCTCCATATCTCGCATGGCCAGCTTAGCGCCCCTCCCTGCGTGGAGGTAGTTTTGGGTGTAATTTAGTTTTCCTACCCCACGATCACCCTCCTGCGTGAGGTGTAGTGCATGTACTAGTAGGTATTCGGCCGAAGCGTCATTGGCGCGGCGTGCGGGTAGCCCACGCTTCCCCGCTCGCCCTCGTCTCCGGCTGGGATCGACGTCCTCACGCCGATCATGTGAGCTTCTGGTCACTTCCTCTATTGGTTTTACTTTTGCTTGTCTTAGTATCATTTCTAGTGGCCTGTCGGCGGTGAGGCAAGTGCTCAGTCCTAGAACCTCATCAAATTCTGCAACCACCGCGGAGTGAGTTGAGACATCGACCTTACTGCCCACACCCTCAGCGTGCCGGCCGCCCGTGAATTGGGCAACCCCGGCCCATTGGGGTCCTCCCCTAGCTAGTCATACCCTTGGAGCAGCAAGGTCCCACCTCGGACCCTTATCCCCATCGCCGGTCCGCCTTACGAGCCCGAGTGTGCGTGAGGCGGGTGAACCCGCTTGAGTGAGTCCACCGTTCGGTTTGGTTGCTTGCAAATCTAGGTCCGAGGGGTCGTGTCACATCACTCTCCCTGTATGTTTTCCTTCTTTTTCTCTTTTTCTCCGTTTTGGCAGATGATTAGCTTAAATAGCATGTGATTGGCATGACTGCACCCGGCGCGATGGAGAGCACGCCGACTAAGGGCCTTAGGCCATTGATTTTGTGCGCCGGGTAAGGGGGCGCCAGGAAGTGGAGTGCGCCGGTTAAAGGAGCGCACCGGGTTAGCTTACCCCATCGCATTTGCTTGGGTATGAGTCGGACTGTGGGTCTCGGACTGGCTCCGGGCGTTGTCTTGTTCTTTCATCTCATCGGGGCTTCGTAAAACCGCTACGAGAAATATTGGTAAAGCCTTCGGGGCACTGAACGGCCAGTTCCAGAACCATTTATGCCTTCGGTCTAGACACCCAGATTTTCCTCTAACATGGCCTTCGGCATAATGGTTTGTGCCTCCGACTTGGCTTTACTTGAATTTGTAGCTTCCTTGGGGCATGCACCAATACTCGGGAGGCTTTCGCCTTGGCTGGGCGGCCATCTGGTCGCTAGCGGACCTAATTGGTAAGAAGACGTACCCGTGCCGGATTACTCAGGTCTTCCACTGATAGGGCTTTCGGCACCTTGTTCTGAGGGGCCAGAGATGTTCTATCACTTTAGGAGGGTTTCTTGTCAAGTGACGGACCACCAGGTACATTCTCGTCCTTGATCGGACGACAGATGGTGTTCGTTCGGCACGACCGAGTCGATGCCAGTTCCTTGGACAGGCCGAATGGCACCATCGGTTTATTGTGGATTTCTTTTGATCCTCCTGAGGTGAAGTCCATGGTAATCATGTCAGATGACCTGAGGCTTCAGTAGTCCGGGAAGACCCTTGTGTGTTGATTTTCTTCAGCTTTTGCACTTTAGCGGGCCGTATTCTTGTTGTCGTTTAGGTGTGGCCGCCGTCGAACATATTTTGGGTGCCAACAAATGCCCCCCAGCCGAGGGTGCCGCAAGCGAGGGACGAGCGATGCGGGACGTGCGGGTGTAGCCCGTAGCCCGTTTGAAAATATTGCATATGTCTTTTTATTATTCATTCTTTTAATTTATTCCATTTCCATTTATCAGCATTCATTTCTTTTTTTGCTTCATGGCATCTCTTGTTTTATTTCGTCATTCACTTTCTTTATTCGCCATACACAGTCTCACTCAAGCACACATGCATTCGTTGTCTGCAAGCATACAGTAGATATAGGTAGCATACTTCCCCTATATCAGGGATAGGATAAGGACAGCGCCCATGATTCACGGACAGAGTGTGGCTCATGAAGCACAACTAGGGGAGATGTGCATACGTAAAGGGGACGCCGTGCAGAACATATGCATAGCATGAACCACAGTCTACACCCAAGACTATTCCTCCATAGTGTGTAAGTGCAATTATATGGGTAGTGAACCCTACACATAGGGACGTGCAGACGCTCTGAGTAACACTAGAGGATTACTTTATCGCCTACGCATACATTCGGGATTCTCGACTTTTGGTAGCTTCGCACAACCCCCTTATTTTATTTTAATTCGAGATTTCACCGTTCGGCCCGAGTCTCCTCATGTGTCTCAATAGGGATTCCCGGCTTACTAAGATTCATCCCTTTATTCACAGTGTTATTATGGACTTCACCGTTCGGCGCGAGTCTCCTCATGTGTCTCAATGGGGATTCCCGGCTACTAGGATTCGTCCTTTTATCCGTAGTGTTATAATGAATTTCACCGTTCGGCGCGAGTCTCCTCATGTGTCTCAATGGGGATTCCCGGCTATTACGATTCATCCTTTTATTCATAGCACTATAATAGATTTCACCGTTCGACGTGAGTCTCCTCATGTGTCTCAATGGGGATTCCCAACTACTAGAATTTATCCTTTTATTCACATATAATTTTTTCCCTTTTTTTTCCTTTTCTTTTAAGGGGGTAGGCAGCTTTTCCCTCACGGTCACTGTAATGACCCGAGATTCGAATATCGGGAGCGGCCCGATAACCCGAATCCCGAACGGCAACCCACGAGCCCGGAGACTCGGAAGGGTTGAAAGGATGGTGTGGAAATATACGAGAATCTAAAAATAGTTGTAGAACTAAATAATTAAGATGAATAAGCAGAAAATAATAAATACCATTAAACAAATTACATGGTCCACAAATAACAACAGCCCAAAATATAATAGTAGTCCACAACTAGTATAGTCCAGAAAGAAAAGTACAACTACACGTGGCATACCCCGGCTCTGGCAACTGGTAACTAACCTTGGGCACTAGAACCACGTGGAGCCTCAGAAGCGCTCCCCTGAAGCCTCACCTCACCTGAAGCCACGGAAAGACGCAGGGAATGAGCCTCATAACAAAAGGCTCAGTAGGGATCACCCGGACCCCTACCTCGTAAAATGAGAAACTACACGGAAAGTAGTCAAAGGCTAACACTAACCAAACGTAGAGAGAAGGCCAACAAAATAAGTAAACGGGAAAGCTCAGCCACACCAAGTATCGACCACATGGCACAAAAATGAGGACAACCCGACAGAACACCAAGAGTCGCTACCTGAGAAGGATAGGAGTACCACCCACTAGAAGCAAGGCCGGATGAGCCCCCTGGCGTCTTAGACCGCGCCTCAAGTGTCTCCCTCATTGCACCCTGGCGGAACAGGGACCCGTACTAGTAACCACATAACAAGGACTGGTCGGGGTCGCGCTCGTCAGCGCGGGTCCGCTGCCCCCGACCACGTGTGCACACACAGACCATGCGTCCTAGGTCAGGCCCTCTGATTGGTTTTCCCCTCAGCTGGACTCTGGCTGTAAGACGTGAGGCCCTACGGTAACCAGTCTAAAAATCGTGTCTCGGGGTAGCCTCGCCACCACTCCCTGGTGGGACCACTCGCGTGTCAGAAGACTATGACTAGTGGAGGGTTGCTGAAAGAGTAGACTCTCTAGTCGATGAAAAACAATGCAGAAACCGGACAAAGTACAAGGACTGCTCCTCGTACCAACACCGACTCACAGTGACATCAGTCGAACCACGCCACTCCCTGTGGTTCCCACAACACCCACGTACAGCCCCCACATGATGGCCAGCATCAGTCGGGCCACAGGTCAGCACGGGGGATCGAGGTCCACTCCCCCGGGATTAGGATCGGTGAAAAAAGAACTCCGGTCAGACAGAAGATAAGTGGCGGTCCACCTTGAACCGCCCCTGGGCAAAAACGGTCTAATGTTGGACCGCCTCACAGAGAAATGGTCCTCTCTGGACCGCGAGACTCAATAGGGATGAAACGGTCTCCTGCCGACCGCTTAGGACAAAAACGGTTCACTCCTAGGCCGCCTCATTGTGTAAAATGGTCTCATGTAGACCGCCATGCCATGGAGCTGCGAAGGGGTAAAACGGTCACCTTGTGACCGTTTGGACATGAAACGGTCTCTCTGGGACCACAAGGCGGGGTCAAACGGTCGCCCCATGACCGCTTGATCCCAAAAATCTCCAACGGTCAAATGCCAACGGTCAAAACGGGGAAAACGGTAGGCCTCCACTGGGCCTTACCAGTCTATCGCATGGCCGCTAAGCCCAACCGACACTTGAGGCCAGAAAACGGTCTATCTGGGGCAGCTTCTAGCATGAAACGGTCCCTGGAACGACTGCTTCCATTCCGAAAAATCGAGAACGGCGGGAATGGCCGAAAAATGCCATTCCACGCCCCATTCACCCCCAGGTGAAGGGGAAACAAAAGGGGAACCCTTCCCCATACCCCATGGCACCATTTGATGCCTACAAACCACCAAATAACGCGGTGAATCTCTAGATCCGACGCTCAAACCCCAAAGCATGGTTTTCCCTTCCCCGGCTCAAATGAACCCCTCTCGACCTCCTCTAGGCCTAGAAATCACGGGTAAGACGGTAAATGAGCTAAGGATCTGTCACCCAACCTCGGGGTCGCCCGAAACGCGACGGATCACCGCTGATCTTTAAAACTCCGCTTGAAACTCACGAACACCCCAAAGCTCCCATGAACCACGCTCGCCATCACGATCGCCACGCCGCCATCGTCGTCGCCGTGCCGTCACCTCTCCGTCGTCTGTATCTGGAGGGGAGGTCACTGCTGGAAGATGGGGGTGCCACGGCGGAAGCGCTCACGGGAGAGGGGAGAAAGAAGAAGAAAAGAAGAAAAAGAAAAAGGGGAAAGAAAAGGGGTATTTATAGAAAATTTGGATTTTTTTAAAAAATATATAAAAAATAGGAAATTACATTCCCTTGATCCTCTAAACACGCCGGACGCACTGGTACTGTCTCGGAGTAGGAGAACGTAATGGTCTGCCCTACACAAGGTTACGTAGGTTCGTCAGAAAAAAACACGTGTAAACCGCGAAACACGTTCCGGGACCCGCAAAATTGACCCGAAACCCACGGATCCAGATCCGAAACGTGTCCAAAAAACACGGGGCATTACTGCCACCCTTTACGCGAGTGTAGAGATTTGAGCATCCATGAAGTGTTAAGGAGAATTTATGACGTCCCTATGGCTAATGAAAGACCATTGCTCATATTAAGTGCGAGGTGCGAGAGTTTCATCTACGGTGTATTATGCGAGATGTGCTAGCAACATAGCTACGACTCTTCCCTTGGCCATATGCACTCACCGAGAATTGGCTTTTCATTCTTTAGTGTGTGCCGTGATGCATACAGAGCATACAAACATAGAATATGGGCAGCTCTATTTCGCAAGGAAACATGCGGTCTTAGAAATTTGAAGGAAGTGTATTAATACTATACTACAGGCAAACATGCGTGCGAAGCAAGCAAGCAAGCAAACCATGTTATACTCTTTTTCTTCTTCTTCTTCTTCTTCTTTTTCTTCTTTTTCTCTTTTTTTTATTTTATATCTTTTTCTTCTTTTTTCTTTTCTTTTTTTTTCTTTTTGTCTTTCTTTCTTTCTTTTTTTAGGGCTTAATAGGCACACCCGCAGGTCGACAGTTTGAGAGGTAGGTGGCTGATGCCATGGCAATGGAGAGAAGATATTATATGTTGTTGTGAATCCCCGGAAGTATCAAAGACTAGTATGGAACCAAGGGAGGGGTCTTTTCGTTCATTGGTTTGGACAGAAATTCTGGGCCAATAGTAAGGTGGTGGTCAGCCTCGACTAAAGGTCGTGACATCGAAAGACTTGGCTTGGCTGTAAGGCCGTAATTCCAAGGTAGAGGGGTCTTTTTGTTCATTGGGTTGGATGATAGTTTCCGGGCCAATGATAAGATGACTTGTCGGCTTAGACAGAATGTAACACCCGGTGTTTTTAAGCTAAATAGGAACCAAATATTTATGAAAAAGATAGTTTACACTTGATAATATTTACATATTCCTATAAATAGTTAATAATGGTGAATAAATAAGAATTTGGGTATATTGTTCTTAGAATAAATAAAAGGCTAGTTAATATTATCTTTTGGAATGGAAGTAAATATTTTACCTAGGATCGAACCTGCCTCTGATACCCAAGACAATGGTTAAGAAGGAAATAAAAGTGAAGGAAATTATAAGAAATGAAACCCCTATATGAAGTACTACTAAGACCCTAGTGTATATTGTGACCAACCACATCAAATTAATGAAATATAAAACACTAATGGTAAACCCGAGGACCTTGCATATGAACTTAACTTAAGGCTGATGGGCCTTATATACATATACATATACATATACATATATACATGTAAACTATTAATAGATATAGGTCACGTATATGAGGTTTAGTAACTGACAAAGGGGTTTAGTGATATATATATATATATATGTAAATATACATATATCAAGATACATGAATGATAAATTAAACCCATTACACCATGTATATTTGTAACCCACACCTATATAATGAGTAAACCCACTCATCCACATATCTATGAATATATATAATGCAATATATATATATATATATATATATATATATATAAATACATGTAACTGGGTTTTCACCATTAACTAGCAAACATGGGTTTTAAACCCATAAAACGTGAAGACGTGTTACCCATGACCAAAGCCCAAATGCAAACACCCCTTCGAATCGTATGTGGGCCTTAAGCCCAATTGTAGGATAAAAAGGGGATATAAATATATATATATATATATATGAATATAACCCTTCGTAGGGTGTTTAGAAATAAAGGGCTGTATAAAAGAGAATAGATATATATATATATACATATGTGTTATTAAGAACCTTCTTTTAAACATGATGATTGTTTCACAATCAAACACGAACTGAATAAGGCAATGGGATTTGGCTTCGGAAAGGCGGTTGTGGATCTGGAAGCATAACATAGGTTAGGATTGGTACGAGGGAAATACCAATGCTAGTAGGATGCTTCAAAAGGAAACTTAAGTCCTAATAAGATTCTCGCCCTCTAGCTTTATAAATAACTCTTCAATCGATGAGCTGGTCATTCGATGTTGCTCGAACAAACGTCGCCCTCTTTTCTTCTGTTCGAGAACAAAGTCGACCTTTGTTTTTCTTCTTCTTCCTGTGAAGCCCCTGTTCTGCACCCTGGTTTACCGTGAGAAGCCGTTTCGTTTCTCCCTTTGCGTGAAGTTACAGAAGCCTTGCCGTTGGTGCAGCTGCTACTCTTGTTACCGCACGAAGAAGAGAGCTTCTTCCTATTGTGTCTTGATCCTCTACTGTAGTTGCTATCTGCTACTGCTCTTGTTATTTTCCTCTGCCTAGCCTTTGCTGCCATTAGAACGAATGCAGCTGCCATATTCTTCTCTCTGATTCGTTCCGTCACCCCAAAATTGTATCAAAAGGTAGGTGTTCTAAAGTACAAGCCCAATCTAATAGCTATAAGTTCATAAACATGCATATAGGTCTGTTAGATTGATTTCCGTAGGTTTTGGAATGTTTAGTAAAATCGCGCCTCCGTGCTATTTGATATAACGACCGTGCAAATAGTCGTCAATTAGCTAGTTAATTAATAATTACATATGTTCAAAATTTAATAACTGTGAACCATGACATCTAACATAATGCATGAGTATACTGTTAGATTCCTGCTATTTTTCTCTATCTGAACATGTCTCTAGTTTCTTGATTGGACATACTTCAAAAATCATGTGTCTATGATTATACCTGCCCGGTGCATATCATATGACAAATAAATAATGACCGCCTTCAGATCATCAATTAAATGAACGCCCCCACACTCAGGCGCTAATTAGTGATAACTTGTGAACTTTGATCTCTGCATGACCTAATTAAATGAATTTTGAAATAACGACATGCACCCTGCCATCAATTTGAGATATGACGCCCCTGACTAGGGCGCTAATTATTGAATTAAAGACTTAAGCCAAGTCGTCATTTACATAATATCTGGAATTAAGATTTTTTGTAGATTTTAATAAATATGAAACCTGGATATAACAACTGAGTGAATAGTCATTATATATTAAACTAGCGACCCTGCCCAAGGCGCTATTTCATGAAATGAAGATGTGATCTAAGGCGTCAATTTACTGTTTTATGATTTCGTGGTTGTCTGTAACCCTTGACAGTGGGTTGTATGTATAGGTACTATATTCCATTCCGTGAGTATAGTCCCACGTTTCACAATATTTTATCGATTACCCCACTATTTCTCGGTGATAGATGAACCCTCCGCGGGACATTCCGTTCCTTCGGACTGGTGATTTTATCATAGAGACCTCCGTAAGACTCCTCGTAGCCTTGGATTCTCTCAAGGCCGATTGAGCATGTTGTACCATTAAAACCCATGACACTACTTGATTGCCAGGTCACTCTAAAGAAACATGGTATACCGGCCCTCATGACATGCTACTTGGATGTCATGAGAATATTCTTGAATTAATGGAATGGGAAACCATGCCATTAATGTTTATTATGAATTATGTGCCATACTTGTAAACACTAATTCTATCTACCTTATCATGTACAAGAACAAGCGACCATTGTTATATGAGCGCTTATTCTTAATGTCATGGCACCTAATTAGGGAGCCAATTCCACCTAGTTTATCGACATGTCACGGTTTGTCTATGCTCTTTGCGTGGATTTTATCGCTAGTCTATCCTTACCCAAGGGCCTTGCCCTTGAGTTCCATAAACTCTATTTCTCATTCTATTAAAGCTTGTTCTTTGGAACTCTTTATTGGCTACGAACTATAGTGGATGTCTAGATATATTTTTAATAATGTGCATATAGGGCCCGATCTGGTCCTTGGAGGAGCACCCAAAAGTACTTGTGCCCATGGGAGTTGTAATGATCTCGGTGTCTGGCATTGCACCGAAGTGCATGACTAGTTTGATCTATTGACATTCCACACACACACTCTCTCTCTCTTTTGCGTGCATTGCGTGACTCGACTTGCGTGGCCCAGAATGGGCAAAGTATGTCATGCCCCGAGCCTTTATTACAGCGGAAGACTCGCTCGAGAAACATGAACAACTGGCATGGTAAGTCTCTTACAAGCAAGAATGATAAGAGCGCAAGGCAATCACACATAAGAATGCAATCACATGATAATTACTCAAACTCTAACTTTATTTAATTAATAATCAAGTATTGAAGTATAATAACCTTTTCATCCTTTTTCCATTCCACTAGACTCATGAAACAAGAAATTACATAAACTCAATCTAAACATTGTAGACTTCCTAAGTCTTCACTCTCAATTTGATATGACTTTCATTCGCTCTCGGACCCGCTACTTGTATAACTCAAATCTGAATTCGTATCACTTCCATCTCCTGAAAAAGATTGGAAATAGGTAATGAGCACACTTGCCCAGTAGGTATCTTCGCATCAACATGATTAGCAATGTTTAAGTAATTAGCATTTTAGCTCTAAAGAACTTAGGTAAAATCATGCGAATGCGATCAATCATGCGAATAACCAAAGCAACAAAGATAATATAATGAGCAAGTATGAATTAGCACGAATGTCACAAGAACATAATATGGCCTTTCATGAGCATGAACATCTCAAGAATGTACTAGCAAGCCACATAATCATCACTCCAGCATCTTTTGCTTATGAGCAAGTACTTCGTGAATTTCTGTGGAATATCAAGCAATTGTCATGTACAAGTATTTTCAGGATGCCGCGGATTTTCACTTATTTATAAAGAAAGTACTCCCAGCGCAATGTGACGCCAGTAGCATCATATCCCATGATTTATAATAGTATGTTTTTGGCAATCAGCCGAGGGGACTAGCATAGAGCCCTTGAACACAATCAGTGCTCGATCACATCTTCAAGTATAAATCAAGCTATTTACATGCATGTAACAATAAAGTATGACCAAGAATGTAATAAGTTCAATAAGCTCATGATAACAATAGTTCAATGAGTGAACGCTTCTATTAAGAAATGCGAGTCAAGAATGACTTAAAATAAGGTTATGCTTATGGAAATAATTCGGCATCATAACGGTATATTTCTTAACTTTCATGCTTTAAAATTAAGTATCTTGATCATTATGACAAGTCCTAGAACATCCATGATCCATCTAGGAACTTTAGAATATCAACCCTTTGGTAAAACCTTGGGTTAAAACACTCAAGAACTGTGACGGTCAATCAATGGGCCGTTACATGATCGTGACAGTCTATCATTGATCCGTTATAATGGGTTGAATCCAGAACCAATAAATTAGACTCAATTTAAATGTGACGGTCGTTTATTGGGCCGTTAGATGAGTCTGACGGTCCAACATTCATCCGTTACATCCCCAAAAACTAGAAACCATCGATAGTGTTTTCTAATGATTGGGCTTCCATGGTACAACTAACTCGGCGTCCTAGTGGGAATCCCAGGCTCGCAGAGAATTACGGAGGCCTTGAAATAAGATTTCCTAGTCCGTTGCAGGGAATATCCAATAGAGTGATCCTCGTGTTCAAGATAATGTTCCTATAGTGCAAAGTGTGAACTAATGGCCATATACCGGAATATATGCCATGCACTTAAAGAAAATGTCTCTATAGATAGAAAAGACTGGGAAATGATGTGAAACCATAATAAAACTCCGTCAATACATCATTTGAAATCATAAATTAAATATACATTATAAAGTTTAGCCAATGAAATTAACATAACTCAAAATAACTTCAAATTCTTGTAATCATGTAAATCCTATCATGACTTAATAAATAAACTCAAAGTCATGATATCAGGTCGAAACTTAGATAACTAGGCTTATTTATAAGTAGACTTGACTAATTTCCACTCCGTCTCGATTTGACAGAGAATAGTGTTCTAACAGTCTAGCATAGGCGCGTTACAGTCAGTGTGATGATTTATCGAGGGGCCGTTACAGTATGGTAATGCTCCTACTATGGTGCGTCAGAGACAACAGATCAATTTAAATACAATAGAGAGTGTGACGGCTTATCGTAGGGCCGTTACAATCATGTGACGGTCGTACCCTCATCTGTAAGAGCTTCTGCTGATAGTAAAGATAAGGAACTATGTCCATGCAAGAACAATCAAACGAAGTAAAGGCCAGGTATATGCATAGGTCGCAGTGAATGAACAAGATGCTATCTTTTATCTTTGGTTAGGCTAAAGGTATGCATGTATGCATGAACTTACTAAAACATTAAATTCATAATCTATAATGCATGAAATCAAGTCAAATCAGAGGGCTTTTATCCCTAACGAGATCTTTTTTCTTTTCATGAGATGACCTACCTTTTCCCTGGGCTTTATACTTCTAATTTGGGTCTTCAAGACACGCCCTAGTTCTCTTCTTCCTGTAGGTTTTAGCAACTTCTCGTTGCCCTATCTCTCCAATATCTTGACCTAAAGAGGTGAAATTTGGAGGGTAAGAAGATTAGTCTAAGGGGAACAAAAAGTTCTAAAACACCGAACTCTAATTATCTCGTTTAGGCGTCCTAATTCCTTGATCTTCAGTGGTCTTTTGCTCTGAATCCTGGGTTGCTATTACAGAATCAGCGACTTTAGAAGCCCTTATCTCCTTGGTTACTTTATCTCCTAACAAGAAATTTTGAGAGTTGTTAGACCTTAGTATTATAAACAAAAAGTTCCAAAGGACTTACCCGAAATTCTATCTCCTTACCTTGATTCTTCACGAGCCAAAAGTAAGGGTCGCTCAGTTTAGAACTTGGTCCTATTTATAGAGATTTGGCTAGGGTTCAATGATTAGATCAATTCTAGAGTCCTTAGTTGGCCAAAACCTGATCCCTAAGAGTCTCTAGTAACCTTACATATTCTCCTAATTAGGTCTCTTGTAGATAGGATCCCAAAGATCCAATCTTTTTGCAAGTTCTTCAACTTACGGAATCAGCAGAGTGTAACGGTCGTGTCTAGGTGCGTTACGTACATGTGGCAGTCGCACGATAGACCATTATATTCAACGTGTGCAGAGTTTCAATTTAATAAAACTCTTTTATTCATTTTATTCATATAATTATCTATAAAAATAGTATTTATCCTTTAAAATTCGTGAATAGGCTAAATAACCTTCTAGAATATGGGCCAAACTTAATGGGCTTGGTCCTTAAATCTTTTGGGTCTTAATTGAATAGGCTAGGCTAATTATTTAACACCATTGGGCCATATAACCCATTTATTAGTTCAATAATCTATTTATTAATCTATTTAGCCCTTGATAAATTCCAGAAAATTCCTAATAAATTTCAGGAAATTCCATAAATAACCAGAAATTATTTATATAAATTCTGGGGCACTACACCCTCCTCTACTTAAAAGAATTTGGTCCCCAAATTTAATACATGGATTGAGAGTGTACTTACAGTTGAATAAATCTGAGAATCTTTTCCACATAGCTTCTTCGGTTTCCCATGTTGCTTCATATGGCCATATTTTCTTCCATTGTATCTTGACCAGAGGAATAACTTTATTCTTTAGTTGACGTACCTCCCGTTCCAGAATCTTTATTGATGTTTGCTCGTACGTCATATCCTCCTGAATCTCTAAATTATCTAAGTGATAACATGGTCAGGATCATATACATACTTTTTCAGCATAGAGATGTAGAATATGTCTTGAACTCCTACTAATTGTGGAGGTAAAGCCAGTCTATAAGCCACCTCACCGACCCTTTCAAGAATTTTAAATGGGCCAATGAATCTTAGAGTTAGCTTTTCTTTAATGCTAAATCTTCAAATACCACGACCTTGGAAAAACTTTCAGATATACATGATCTCCCACCTGAAACTCCAAGTCACGTCTTCGATTGTCAGCATAAGATTTCTGGCTATCTTGTGCCATCTTCATTCTTTCTTGAATGAGCTTGATCTTCTCTGAAGAATCCCTTATAAGATCGGGGCCTAGGAATTGCTTTTCCCCTATTTCGTTCCAACATATTGGTGATATACAGCTCTTTTCATATAAAGCTTCAAAGGGTGCCATCTGTATGCTGGCCTGATAACTGTTGTTATATGTAAATTCTACCAGAGGTAAGTGATCATGCCAACTTCCTCGAAAGTCAATAGCACAAGCCCTGAGCATATCTTCTATCACCGGATTTGTTCTTTCAGTCTGACCATCAGTTTGTGGGTGAAATGATGTACTAAAATTCAATCTAGTCCCTAGTGAATGTTGTAGACTGTTCCAGAACTACGATGTGAATCGAGGATCTCGATCAGATATAATAGTGATAGGGACACCATGTAATTTAACAATTTCTTTTATGTATAATGCTGCTAGAATATCCATAGACCATCGACTTTTTATGGGTAGAAAATGTGCAGACTTTATCAATCGGTCTATGATTACCCATATACCATCGTGTCCTCCGCTGGTCTTAGGTAAACCCATAATGAAATCCATCCCTATGCTCTCCCATTTCCACTTGGGAATATTCAAGGGATGTAATTTACCTACGGGTCTAAAATGCTCTGCCTTAACTTGTTGGCAAGTGAGACAGTGAGACACGAAATCAGCTATTTCTCTCTTCATATTGGGCCACCAGAAATTTCTTTTAAGATCTTGATACATCTTTGTACCACCTGGGTGAATGGTGTACTTGGAATTATGTGCTTCTTCTAGGATCAATTTCTTCGTATCCTCGTGATCCGGTAGACACACTCGGCCCTTGAATAGCAATCTTCTGTCATTGGAAACAGAGAAATACGGTCTTTGTTCAATATTGGCTTTAATCTCTAGTAGTACGGGATCATCATTTTGCAGCTTGGCCAGATCCTCTATCAATGTAGGTTGAGCTGGATATTAGCTATGAAACAATCTTCTTTCTTCATGTCAATATCTAAATTCAACTGAGCAAATTGAGGAATAAGGTTAGTCATACTAATCATAAGACTTGATAGCATTCCCATTTATTTCCTGCTGAGTGCATCTGCTACAACATTCGCCTTGCCAGGATGATATTGAACAGCAAAATCAAAGTCTTTAAGATATTCTAACCATCTCCTCTGCCTCATATTTAACTATTTTTGAGAAAATAAGTATTTCAAGCTTTTGTGGTCCGAGTAGACCGTGAACTTTTCTCCATATAGATAATGATGCCAAATTTTCAAGGCAAAGATAACATCTGCTAGTTCTAAATCATGCACGGGATAATTTTCCTCGTGACGTTTCAATTGTCTTGAGGAATAACAGATTACCTTTCCATCTTGCATGAGGACGCATCCAATGCCAATGCCAGATGCATCAGTATATACTTCGAATCCACCACCTTCGATAGGTAGTGATAGAATAGGAGTTGTAGTAAGGTGATTCTTAAGAGTTTGAAAACTCTTTTCACATTCCTCTGACCAGACAAAAGGATTTTCTTTTTTTGTGCGTCTAGTTAAAGGAATTGCAATCTTTGAGAAGTCCTTAATGAACCTCCTATAGTAACCAGCTAGACCCAGAAAGCTTCTTACTTCTGATATAGTGGTTGGCCGGCTCCAATTTCTGACATCTTCCACTTTCGAAGGATCCACAACGATACCTTCCTTGAAAATAATGTGGCCTAGGAATGAAACTTCCTTGAGCCAGAATTCACATTTGTTAAGCTTGGCATAAAGTTTATGTTCCCTAAGTGTTTGCAAAGCTATCCTCAGATGTTCTTCATGTTCCTCTTTTGTCTTGGAATATATCAAGATGTCATCGATGAAGACGATGATGAATTGGTCCATATATGGTTGAAAAATATTGCTCATAAGTTGCATAAATGATGTTGGGGCATTAGTTAACCCGGACGGCATTACCACGAATTCATAGTGGCCATAACGACTCCGAAAAGCCGATTTATAGATGTCTTCTTTTTTAATTCTAAGTTGATGATAACCTGATCTGAGGTCAATCTTGGAGAAATATTCTGCTCCCGAAAGTTGATCGAAGAGATCGTCAATACGCGGCAACGGATACTGGTTTTTGATTGTGAGTTGATTCAGTCACCGGTGGTCGATGCATAGCCTGAGAGAGCCATCCTTCTTCTTGACAAAAAGAACTAGCACACCCCAAGGGGATGTGCTAGGTCTAATAAAACTCTTGTCTATTAGTTCCTGCAACTGTCTCTTTAGTTCCTTGAGTTCTGTGGGGGACATCCTGTAAGGGGCTATAGAAACAGGTGCTGCTCCTGGAATGAGTTCAATAGTGAAGTTCACTTCCCTCTCGGGTGGTAAACTGGATAATTCGGATGGGAATACATCTGGGAACTCATTTACAATAGGGATGTCTGCTATGATGATTTCCTTGGATTTGGGAACAATGGCAGAAGCAAGAAAAGCATCACATCCTTGCGAGATAAGTTTGCAAGCGTGAAGAGAAGATATGATAGTGGGGTGTGGTAATAGCAAGATCTGAAGGTAAGGGAACTGATACAATTGGTAATATTTTTGCGAAAGTAGTGGAGACAAAAGAATGAGAGGCACCGGTATCAAATAGCACAAATGCAGGACGAGAGTAAATTTGAAGAGTACCTTCCATAAGCCCACCATCCCTGAGCGCTTCCTCTTCTTCTAAAACGGCATTGAGGCGAGCCTGCCTCCTGCGTCCACCACCAGATGACTGGTCCTTCATAAGGGGGCAATCCGGCATGTGATGCTCCCTGCTTCCACAGCGTAGACAAGCACCGAGGCACTTCCAACACTCTTTAGCCGAATGGCCGAACTTCTCGCAAAAAGTGCAAGCCGTGGCAACTTGCTCCTCCTCCTTAATCTTCTTGTTCTTCTGGGAACTTCCACCGTTCCCATTCCTGGATCTTTTCTTACTATCACGGCTTTTGTAAGGTTCTGTGATGCTGAACTTTTCCTTCTTATAGCACCGATCAGGTCGTCGGCTGGACTCTTCTCCTTTTCCTATCAATTTCTTTACCTTCTCCAAGGTCCTTTCACATAAATATGCCCGCTGAACCATCTCCGCGTAGGTACAGATGTTTTGGGTCCCGAGCTGCTGAATAAAGCTAGGTAGTAACCCGTCCATAAACCGATTTGCCTTCAATAGATCGGTGCTGCTTAGATGCAGTGCATAAGGTGCTAGCCTTGAGAATTACAATTCATATTCTACCACTATCATCATTCCTTGTCGAAGAGAGGCAAACTCCACATCCTTTCTTTCTTTCACATGCTCAGAAAAGTACTTAGCACAGAACAAGGTGAGAAAATCATCCCATGTATGAGGTCCATCGGCCGGAGGTGCCGGAACCGACTTCCACCATGTACGGGCATCCTTGTTGAGTTAGAAATGTTGAGTAGTGGATGGCGGATCTAGAGGGGAGGGGTGAATAGATCTACCCCTCTTTTTGAAATACAGCCCTCTTTAAAGCTAGATAAAAAGAATTACAGCGGAATATAACTAGCTTAGCATGGCACACAACGATTCACTTAGCAAGATGAATAAGTAATATAGATATTGAACATAAGCATGCAAATATCACGAAGCAATCACATGAGCAAACCACAACATAAAGGATTTTATGGTGGTTCGGACTGAATCCCCAGTCCTACGTCCACCCCTCACCAAATTCGGTGAGGCTCCACTACTGCAACGCACTGAACCGCAAATCGGAAAGATCTCTGATTACCTTCCTACTAACCACCGGTAGGGACGTCAACATCGCAGATCGGAGAACTTTTGATTACCTTCCTACTAACCACCGGTAGGGACGTCAACACCGCAGATCGGACAGCTTCCGATTGCCTTCCTACTAACCACCGGTAGGGACGATCTTCAGTTTCAAATATTTGAATGAAATGGAAAGAGAATAAATATGAAAACACTCAAACAAGATATAGAATATGCTCAAAGAGAAGAGATCTTGTCTGAGATTGCTGGAGCTTGAATCTGATGCTTCAATGGTATCTTCTTCATTGTGAAAAGATCTTGCTTGGATCACCTTGAGTTGATGAAGAAGATGAAGGATGCAGATTTGATCTCCCTTGAGAATGGGCTTCTTTGGATCACTTTGAGATGATGAACAGGATGATGGTTACAGCTTTATCTTCACTTGGCTTGGGGTTGATCTCCTCTTGAAGTAGCTTGAATCACTTGAGGATTTAATGAAGAACTTCGTCTTAGAGTACTGTTCACAGCTACAGTACTCGAACTCCTCTCCCTTGAACACAACCTTGCAGCCTCCTTTGATCTTCCCTCTTAGCCTTGCTTGCTTCTACTCTTCCTTGGAGGTTGCTGGATTAAGATATGAGCTTGAATCACCTTGAGTTGATGGAGAGAGTGTTGGATGTAGCTTTGATCTTTCTTTTGATCCTCTTGAGTTGATGAAGAGGTTTAAGGATGCAGCTTTGATCACCTTTGAGAATCTTGATTGCTTCTAGCTTCCTTGGAGGTTGCTTGCTTCAGATCTATGGTTGAATCACCTTGGAATAGATGAAGAACCTCTGCACGGAGTAGTGTTCATGGCTACAGTACCTCTTCTTCCAACCTCCTTCTCTAGCCTCTCTTGATCTCTCTTTGATTCCTATTGAAGCATTAGGGTTTCTAACCCTCTTGTATGTGTTTTATAGACTTTGGATGGTCAATAGAAACCCCCCAGACCAGATCCACGTTTTGTGGGTGATTGGGTGACTTTAAGATTAACGAAATCCATGGAGAATGGCTCTTTTCGAAGTGGAAAACAAAGTCAACATTGGTTGGCTCGGGGCTGGCGGTCGACCAGAAGCTTCTGGCGGTCGACCGCTACTAAGAATCGCTGTAGAAATTTAGTCCCTGGAATTTCCGATCGACCTGGGGCAGTCGACCTGCAGAAGCTGCAGTATGTGACTTTTCACGTTTTGCGATTCTGGTTGACCGGAATGACCTAGTCCTGTAAAGGTGAAGTGTTAGCCCAATGAAATACCTCCAAATATCAAGGACTTTAAGTAGATGTTTATTTCATACATTTAGGGGTTGGATTTCACTTGGTTTATGCATTAGAAACATCAAGACCATTTGAGCATGTTACCATGATTGGAATGAGAAACTAATGCATTTGAAGAGTGAACTTGTAAGTTATCAAACCAAGTTATCATTGTGAACCTCAATTATCATGAATGAAGTTTAGGGATGAGAGTTATATGGAATACCCATGGTGAGATTGATGGCTATGACAAGGTAAGAATCTTACCAATGGTGCTTGACAGTAAATGACATATATCACCTATATTGAATGGTAGAGAGGCAAGATGCTTATCCACACGTTTAGTTTGCCAGGCGACTGCCATGCTTGTCCATTCATTGGCTTATCTGTCATGAACAAAAAATCACGTATGTCAGTCATATGAGAGTGGAAAATAACAATGACTTATAGTGTTTAGCCATTATCAAAACCAAGCCATTATCAAAACCAAGAATGTCCAATAGCTCAAATGACCACAAGATGATGTCGAATGACTCAAATGACCACAGTATGACTAAATTAATCACATGGGCACAACATTCTCCCCCTTTTTGATGATGGTAACACTGTGAGTCATTATGTGGCAGTAATATCCAAGATGACAAAGTTTATCACATATGCGACATGTGCAGCTCAAGATCCATGATAGTGAAAGCATGTGAATGCGGATATGTATACATGGATGATCAAAGCATATGAATGCTATGCAATTATGCAAACCCATGAAATTATGCAAACCCCCATCAACATATGATGACTCAAAGCTCACAAGGTTCTCTCCCCCGTGGACTCTCTCCTATCCACAATTCACTCTCCCCCTTTGACAACTCACAGAGGCCGCACAAAGGACGGACAAAGGTATTAGCTCATAAAGGACTCACAACAAGACATTTTCTCCCCCTTTGACAGTAGCAAAAAGGAGGGATAAGTAGAGAAGGTGACGGATGTCAGTGAGACCAGAGCTGAAAGGAGTAGAGAGCAAGCCATTATATGCAAACCGGAAACACGCCGTGAGCAATGTACATGGTTCAAAGCTAATGAAATCCGAGATCACCAATAGAGTTCCAAAACCATCTATATGCATGTTTTAATAGAAATGAACCAGAAGGGCATATCATGGCAGTGGTGAACGTTCCTTTGTCTTAAACATTCATATTCAATAACTTCATCGGGAATAACACCAACTAGTATTGAGGTGAAACTAGCATGACTAAAGCATGTAATTTTATGAATTCAGCACTGTGTTGCATGATATTTTGCAGGTTTATGCACATGACTCATATTTTACGAGCAATCGAGTCTAGTACATGCCTCCTAGCCATAAGAATACACGTTGTTTAGACGCCAGTATTCCTAGGTATTTGGTAAGACTGACTGTTATGCTTCAGAATGAACAGAGATAGCAAAGTCACGTCATGACATATCCAATCTCATTTCTTTGATGAGAAGATACATGTCTTAGCATGTATGCCATTGCTGTGCCTAGAGTCCAAATGAATTAAGACAGAGATACTAGGGGCACATCATGACATATCATTCATCACTTATTTTGAGGATGTGATATATTTCTCCGTGCAATAATATCATTGCTCTATCAAATTGATTTTCAGGAATTTCAGCTCATCAAGGTGTTTAACAACAATACTAAGCTTTAGCATCTTCAACCAACGTTGCAATGACGTTTGAATTTTGAGATTTCAGGATAGTCATTCAATGCACAACATGCAACCTCTAGTTAAGATCTATTAGAACCACAGAACATAGATGATTTCAAAAGATATATTAGAACTTCAAGGGAATCATTAAATCTGAACCATTTTCATTTGATGGATAATCATCAGTGCATATAATAGAAAGCTCTTACACCATAGTTCTGTCGGTCTCATGATCTCATTTTCAAACTGGAAGCCATGAAGTTCAGATTGCAAGAGATTAAAAATAGCAGCGGTACTCCCCCTAAGGATATGCAGTGAATGCACTCAAGGAGTTATGTTGACAATCAAGTGGAATGCCGAATGTCAAGGGGAGGTTGACTAGAACCATGCAGGGGTTGATCTGATCAAACATGAATTTGGCAGACATGAAATGCATGACCCAACACATGGTTGTACACTTATTAAATGTAATAGAATCAAGATGAAACATATGCATGAATGCTGCAAAGAGACAACTCCCCCTTACTATATGGCCTATATGCGATAGTGACACATGGTACTTGACGGAGGTGAAACCTCACGCATATTGAGTGCTTATAGGCAAGTATAACCTACCTTTCCATACATCAACATTTCATATACCATGGCTAGGCAGGAATGATGCAACAGAAATCATGCAATACATCGTGAACATGAATTCAACTTTATTATGCATCGTGACTACATGCAATGCTACATCAGATGCAAGATGACATATTTACATATGAACAATGCATGGATGCCATATTTCAAGACACATAACCAAGCTGAAGAGGATCATCATTTCAATTTTTAGTGGCCTGAGATCTGCAAAGACCAAGCTCCCTTCTGAGTGTTGAAAACCTATAATTACACAAGGGCTTGGTGAAAATATCAGCAATTTAATTTAGAGTATCAACAAAATACAGTTCAAAATTTTTCTTAAAGACCTCATCTCTAATGAAGTGATGCCTAATCTCAATATGATTGGTCCTACTCTAGGACTAGCTTGAAATCTAGCACAGAGGCAAACACTAAACTGGATATCTGGTCGGGATGCAATCAAATAAAGTAAAGAGCCGATCATACCTTTATAGATTTTTGCATCCACTAATTTACCATTTTCATCCGAATCCAGTGATGTTGTGGTGCTCATAGGAGTTGCAATTATTTTACTATTTGCCATGTCAAATCTTTTCAGCAGCTCTTGATGTATTTGGCTTGACTTATGAAGCACCTATCTTCTCCTTGGTTGACCTGCAAATCGAGAAAAAATTAGAGTTCTCCCATTAGGCTCATCTCAAATTCGCTAGTCATGAGGTTAGCAAATTCCTCACACATTTCAGATTTAGTAAAACCAAACACAATATCATCAACATAAATTTGAACAATCAAAATGTTCTTACCTTACTTCTTGGTGAAAAGTGTTTGATCTACCTTACCTCGTGTGTACCCTTTCTCAATGAGGAACAAGCTTAGTCTCTCATACCAAGCTCTTAGTTCTTGCTTCAAGCCATAAAGTGCCTTATCTAGCTTGTATACAAAATTTGCATGGTTAGAGTTCTCAAAGTCAGGGGGCTGCTCCACACAGACTTCTTCCTTCATCAAACCATTCAAGAAAGCACTTTTTACATCCATTTGATACAACTTTATTCTAAGAGAGCATGCAGCTTGGTTTTAGATGTTGACTCCTACTAAAAGCATGCATGGGTTGGCAATGAACTATGCAGCCTAAGACTTATGTAAATGCACAATGCAATGAAGATGCTGCATGATGATTGCACATTTTTTGTGTTTTCCTAAACATGATTTGCATAGAAGTACATGAGATCACACGATGATGCAAACACAAATCATTCACAATTGATTTTGAACTGAATGCAACATTATAATGCCAAATGCTAGACTCCCCCTTTGAACAATGCTAACATGAATAACGAGTTGAAAATGCAGCCATGATATGCATCATCAAAACCAAAATCCAAGAATTTCATGTGGCTGATATCAGGTATCAAACAACTCATCATCACATCAACTTCATCAGCATAACAAGTTTCTCATGAATTAAATAGCTGAAATAATTGATCTCTGGTACACGACGGAGGTTTTGATCGTAGATCATTCTCATGCATAGTAAGAGTGCTGGGCAAGCATGACTTGCCTTTCAACTCTAGACCATTTAAAATACCAGAGGTCAAGCAGGGTGTGAGCAATTAATCTAGCTCATGTGTTCATCTTCACACCATGGGGGATAAATCATCATTTCAAACAAGTAATTCAGTTTGTAGAAGTTTATTGAATAAAATGGGTAAACTTATGATGCAGTATCTACATGTCAAGACTAAACATGCAAAATGATAAAAAAAATATATTTACATACATGTGCCTTGAGCTTTTATTTATATGACCATTCATTTTTGAGCTCCAAGGCATCCTGCACCCAAAATTCTCATTTAGAATTTTTAGGTACCCAAGCTTGCTTGGGTCCTTGTGGGTTAGCAATATGTTTAGCATCTGGGCCCATCTTTTTCAGGGCAATCACATCATCCTCCCTCATTGTGAGGCAATCATATATCTCATGCCCATTTTTCCCATAACAGAAAAAACACACAAAAGATTGATTTTTCTTTTTATGTTCATGTGCGTGTGCATGTGGACTATGCTTTTGTGGGCGAGCATGATTTTTACCTTTCATGGTATGAGGGTGATGTCTTTATTTCATTTGCCAGCATTCCTGGTTAGTGTGACCAGTCTTACCATAATGAAAGCAGCGAAGAGAAGCATTTCTATTGAAGGCCATGGGGAGTGTCGACCTGTTTGGATGGGAATGTCGACACTTCTGATTCTCCATGCGATTCTGTGCATAGTTCTGCTGAGCAGGCCCTCTGCCAGTGTTGACCTGTTTCTTTCCTTGCCCTTTCACTTGTTGTCCTGTTCTAAGCTCATCATTTCTCATAATGAAACAATCATGCACAGTGTGACCATGTCTATCATAATAATAACAATGGACATTCGTTTTGTGGAAAGCATGGTATTTAGCATTGGACTTGTTGTGGTGTATGTTTGGATGAGCATGCTGAATTTTGATTTTCTTTCAAGCTGTATGCCCTTTTTGGTGACCATAGGAAGTGGTGGCTTCTGATCAGCCAGAATCGTGGTCTTGGGCAAACATTGATAGGAAATCATTCAAACCTTGAATTTCATTTTCAAGTGAGAAAATATGCTGTTTAGATTCATCAAGACCCCCTTCGCATGCTGCCAATTGCTCATTGAGCATGGCAATTACCACTTTAAGATTTTGATTTTTCTTGTTCTAAAGCATACAATGTTTCAGAGCAATTATCAATGGCAGTCTTGCATTTTCCAAGTGCAACCAATTTTTCATTCACTTCTTCTTCATCTTGTTCAAGTTCAATTTTCTTTTCCAACAATTCTCTATTTTCTTCTTTCAGAGAATCAATCATATTTTGTTGCCATTCAAGATCATCATGGAGACCCATATTTATCTTTTTCATGAACGAGCATTCTTTGCATGCAAAATTAGAAGAACATGAAACTTCAGTTTCTTTTAGGACCTTTTCACTTTGAGTTTCCGAATTTTTACTTTCTCCAATCAACCTCTCATCATGAATTAGTCCATCGGCCACAGTTTGATCATTAGAGATTGATTTAGGTTGGTTTTGAAGTTTTATTACAATTTCTTCAAACCTAGTGATTTCATCATGAAGATTTTTATTTTCATCCCTTAGACATGCAATGCTTTGTTTATGCGTATCTAGATCAAAAGAAAGAGTGTCGTTAAGCTCTTCAAAAGCAGAAAATTTTTTACAAAAAGAGCTTTCATTTTGGTTACTTTTCTTGAGATCCTTTTTCAAATTTTTATTTTCTGATTTTACCTTTTTGTATTGAGTAATCAACTCATCATAGGATCCATAAGCTCTTCAAAAGTGAATTCCTCGGAGTCAGAGTTTACCTGTGATGAGGATGTATTACTGGACTGTTCTGCACGGTCGACCATGAAGCATTCTTGTTCTTGTTCCTTCCCTTCATGGATTTTCACCAACTTGTCCAGTACTTACTTGGCTATGCTGTAGGAGGACACAAGATGAGTTAGTCTGAGATCAACTGCAGCTATAATTAAGTTATATGCAGCAAGATTATCATTATGTTTGGTCTTATGTTTGGCTGACCAATCAATTGAATTTGATGGCAGTTCATGAGGACCATCGTATATAAGAGTCCATAATTGTGGATCTATGGAGCTAACATAGATGAACATTCTCCCTACCCATGTAGAAAAATCTGAACCATCATAAATGGGCGGAGAAACCATCGAAGCATGTGTAGCATATGAAGCCATATAAATAAAATACGTCGGGATCTTTCCCTGTAGATCGTTGGATCTAGGAATGGCAGAACCTCGCTCTGATACCACTTGTTGAGTAGTGAATGACGGATCTAGAGGGGAGGGGTGAATAGATTTGCCCCTCTTTTCGAAATGCAGCCCTCTTTAAAGCTAGATAAAAAGAATTACAGCGGAATATAATTAGCTTAGCGTGGCACACAACGATTCGCTTAGCAAGATGAATAAGTAATATAGATATTGAACCTAAGCATGCATCTATCACGAAGCAATCGCACGAGCAAACCACAACACAAAGGATTTTAAGGTGGTTCGGACTGAATCCCCAGTCCTACGTCCACCCCTCACCAAATCCGGTGAGGCTCCACTAGTGCAACGCACTGAACTGCAAATCGGAAAGGCCTCCGATTACCTTCCTACTAACCACCGGTAGGGACGTCAACACCACAGATCGGAGAACTTTCGATTGCCTTTCTACTAACCACCAATAGGGACGTGAACATCGCAAATCGGATAGCTTCCGATTGCCTTCCTACTAACCACCAGTAGGAACGATCTTCAGTTTCAAATGTTTGAATGAAATGGAAAGAGAACAAATATGAAAACACTCAAACAAGATATAGAATATGCTCAAAGAGAAGAGATCTTGTCTGAGATTGCTGGAGCTTGAATCTGATGCTTCAATGGTATCTTCTTCCTTGTGAAAAGATTTTGCTTGGATCACCTTGAGTTGATGAAGAAGATGAAGGATGTAGATTTGATCTCCCTTGAGAATGGGCTTCTTTGGATCACCTTGAGATGATGAAGAGGATGATGGTTGCAGCTTTATCTTCACTTGGCTTGGGGTTGATCTCCTCTTGAAGTAGCTTGAATCACTTGAGGATTTGATGAAGAACTTCTTCTCGGAGTACTGTTCACAGCTATAGTACTCGAACTCCTCTCCCTTGAACACACCCTTGCAACCTCCTTTGATCTTTCCTCTTAGCCTTGCTTACTTCTACTCTTCCTTGGAGGTTTCTAGATTGAGATATGAGCTTGAATCACCTTGAGTTGATGGAGAGAGTGTTGGATGTTGCTTTGATCTTTCTTTTGATCCTCTTGAGTTGATGAAGAGGTTTAAAAATGCAGCTTTGATCACCTTTGAGAATCTTGATTGCTTCTAGCTTCCTTGGAGGTTGCTTGCTTCAGATCTATGCTTGAATCACCTTGGAATAGATGAAGAACTTCTGCATGGAGTACTGTTCATGGCTACAGTACCTCTTCTTCCAACCTCCTTCTCTAGCCTCTCTTGATATCTCTTTGATTCCTCTTGAAGCATTAGGGTTTCTAACCCTCTTGTATGTGTTTTATAGACTTTGGATGGTCAATAGAAACCCTCCAGACCAGATCCACGTTTTGTGGGTGATTGGGTGACTTTAGGATTAAAGAAATCTATGAAGAATGGCTCTTCTCGAAGTGGAAAATAAAGTCAACATTGGTTGGCTCGGGGCTGGCAGTCGACCAGAAGCTTCTGGCTGTCGACCGCTACTGTGAATCACTGTAGAAATTTAGTCCCTGGAATTTTCGGTCGACCTGGGGCGGTCAACCGCTACTGTCGGTCGACCTGGGGCGATCGACCTGCAGAAGCTGCAGTATGAGACTTTTCGCGTTTGGCGATTCTGGTTTACCGGAATGACCTAGTCCTGCAAAGTTGAAGTGTTAGCCCAATGAAATATCTCTAAATATCAATGACTTTAAGTAGATGTTTATTTCATACATTTGGGGATTGGATTTCACTTGGTTTATGCATTAGAAACATCAAGACCATTTGAGCATGTTACCATGATTGGAATGAGAAACTAATGCATTTGAAGAGTGAACTTGTAAGTTATCAAACCAAGTTATCATTGTGAACCTCAATTATCATGAATGAAGTTTAGAGATGAGAGGTATATGGAATACCCATGGTGAGATTGATGGCTATGACAAGGTAAGAATATTACCAATGGTGCTTGACAGTAAATGACATATACCACCTGTATTGAATGGTAGAGAGGCAAGATGCTTATCTACATGTTTAGTTTGCCATGCGACTGCCATGCTTGTCCATTCATTGGCTTATCTGTCATGAACAAAACACCACGTATGTCAGTCATGTGAGAGTGGAAAATAACAATGACTTATAGTGTTTAGCCATTATCAAAACCAAGAATGTCCAATAGCTCAAATGACCACAAGATGATGTCGAATGACTCAAATGACCACAGTATGACTGAATTAACCACTGGGGCACAGCAGGAAGGTTGCAAGACACACCTTCTCTTGATCGGTGCATTGGATGACGTCAAATATACGGTTCATCTTGCCAATCCAGTTCTCTGCTTTGTCCTGATTAGAAGAACCATCGAAACACAGAGGGTTTAAACTCCGAAATTGTGATGTAAATCCCCAGCTCTTTCCCCTGCGCCAGCTTGCGCCATGGTTTGTAATGCCTGAGTAAGGCCAGCAACAGTTTGTTGCATGCCATTCCAATCTCTGCGATGAGCAATGGTAATAATAAGGTACCTGAGAGAAATATAACAACTTGTTATTTCTCATGAAATTTGAAGAAAATTAATCTTAAAGCTAATTAACTATCTTATCCCGGTCTCTACCCAGTTCTCGCATGGGTATGGAAATTTCTTCCTTAGTTCATAGGTAGGGGTCCTTAAGCATTGGACTTATCCTATGACATGATTCTTCTTCCTAAGTCATGAGACTTAGGCTTTGATGCCAACTTAACTGTCACGTCCCGAGCCTTTATTATAGTGGAAGACTCGCTCGAGGAACGCGAACGGCCGGCATGGTAAGCCTCTTGCAAGCAAGAACGATCAGAGCGCAAGGTAATCACACATAAGAATGCAATCGCACGATAATTACTCAAACTCCAACTTTATTTCATTAATAATCAAGTATTCAAGTACAATAACCTTTTCATCCTTTTTCCATTCCACTAGACTCAAGAAACAAGAAATTACATAAACTCAATCTAAACATTGTAGACTTCCTAAGTCTTCACTCTCAATTTGATATGACTTTCATTCGCTCTCGGACCCGCTACTTGTATAACTCGAATCTGAATTTGTATCACTTCCATCTCCTGAAAAAGATTGGAAATAGGTAATGAGCACACTTGCCCAGTAGGTATCTTCGCATCAACATGATTAGCAATGTTTAAGTAATTAGCATTTTAGCTCTAAAGAATTTAGGTAAAATCATGCGAATGCGATCAATCATGCGAATAACCAAAGCAACAAAGATAATAGAATGAGCAAGTATGAATTAGCACGAATGTCACAAGAACATGATATGGCCATTCATGAGTAAGAACGTCTCGAGAATGTACTAGCAAGTCACATAATCATCACTCCAACATCTTTTGCTTATGAGCAAGTACTTCATGAATTTATGTGGAATATCAAGCAATAGTCATGTACAAGTATTTTCATGATGCCGTGGATTTTCACTTATTTATAAAGAAAGTACTCCCAACGCAATACGACGCCAGTAGCATCATACCCCATGGTTTATAATAGTATGTTTCTGGCAATCAGCCGAGGGGACTAGCATAGAGCCCTTGAACACAATCAGTGCTCGATCGTATCTTCAAGTATAAGTCAACCTATTTCCAAGCATGTAACAATAAAGTATGACCAAGAATGTAATACATTCAATAAGCTCATGATAACAATAGTTCAATGAATGAACGCTTCAATTAAGAAATGCAAGTCAAGAATGACTTGAAACAAGGTTATGCTTATGGAAATAATTCGGCAGCATAACGGTACATTTCTTAACTTTCATCCTTTAAAATTAAGTATCTTGATCATTATGACAAGTCCTAGAACATCCATGATCCATCTAGGAACTTTAGAATATCAACCCTTTAGTAAAACCTTGGGTTAAAACACTCAAGAACTATGATGGTCAATCAATGGGCCGTTACATGATCGTGACGGTCTATCATTGATCTGTTATAATGGGTTGAATCCAGAACAAGTAAATCGGACTTAGTTTAAATGTGACGGTCGTTTATTGGGCCGTTAGATGAGCCTGACGGCCCAACATTTATCCGTTACATCCCCAAAAACCAGAAAGCATCGATAGTGTTTTCTAATGATTAGGCTTGCATGGTACAACCAACTCGGCATCCTAGTGGGAATCCCAGGCTCGCGAAGAATTACGGAGGCCTTGAAACAAGATTTCCTAGTCCATTGGAGAGAATATCTAATAGAGAGGTCCTCATGTTCAAGATAATGTTCCTATAGTGCAAAGTGTGAACTAATGGCCATATACCGAAATATATGCCATGCACTTAAAGAAAATGACTCTATAGATAGAAAAGACTGGGAAACGATGTGAAACCATAATAAAACTCCGTCATTAAACTATAAAGTTTAGCCAATGAAATTAACATAACTCAAAATAACTTCAAATGTTTGTAATCATGCAATTCCTATCATGAATCAATAAATAAACTCAAAGTCATGATATCAGGTCGAAACATAGATAACTAGGCTTATTTATAAGTAGACTTGACTAATTTCCATTCCGTCTCGAGTTAACAGAAAACAGTGTTCTAAAGGTCTAGCATAGGCGCGTTACAGTCTGTGTGACGGTTGGTCGAGGGGCCGTTACAGTATGGTAACGCTCCTGCTATGGTGCGTCAGAGACAACAGATCAATTTAAATACAACAGAGAGTGTGGCGGCTTATCGTAGGGCCGTTACAATCATGTGACGGTCCTACCCTCATCCATCAGAGCTTCTGCTGATAGTAAAGATACGGAACTATGTCCATGCAAGAAGAATCAAAATCACTAGCTAGTCTAGCCATGATAAACGAAGTAAAGGTCAGGTATATGCATAGGTCGCAGTGAATGAACAAGATGCTATCTTTTATCTTTGGTTAGGCTAACGGTATGCATGTATGCATGAACTTACAAAAATATGAAATTCACAATCTATAATGCATGAAATCAAGTCAAATCAGAGGGCTTTTATCCCTAACAAGATCTTTTTGCTATTCACGAGATGACCTACCTTTTCTCTGGGCTTTATACTTCCAATTTGGGTCTTCAAGACACGCCCTAGTTCTCTTCTTCCTGTAGTTTTTTAGCAACTTCTTGTTGCCCTAACTCTCCAATACCTTGACCTAAAGAGGTGAAATTTGGAGGGTAAGAAGATTATTCTAAGGGGAACAAAAAGTTCTAAAACACCGAACTCTAATTACCTCGTTTAGGCGTCCTAAATCCTTGATCTTCAGTGGTCCTTTGCTCTGAATCCTGGGTTGCTATGACAGAATCAGCGACTTTAGACGCCCTTATCTCCTTGGTTACTTGATCTCCTAACATGAAATTTTGAGAGTTGTTAGACCTTAGTATTATAAACAAAAAGTTCCAAAGGACTTACCCGAAATTCTATCTCCTTACCTTGATTCTTCACGAGTCAAAAGTAAGGGTCGCTCAGTTCAGAATTGGGTCCTATTTATAGAGATTTGGCTAGGGTTCAAGGATTAGATCGATTCTAGAGTCCTTAGTTGGCCAAAACCTGATCCCTAAGAGTCCCTAGAAACCATACATGTTCTCCTAATTAGGTCTCTTGCAGATAGGATCCCAAAGATCCAATCTTTTTGCAAGTTCTTCAACTTTCGGAATCAGCAGAGTGTAACAGTCGTGTCTAGGTGCGTTACGTACATGTGGCGGTCGCACGATAGACCGTTATATTTAACGTGTGCAGAGTTTCAATTTAATAAAACTCTTTTATTCATTTTATCTATATAATTATCTATTAAAAAAGTATTTGTCCTTTAAAATTCGTGAATAGACTAAATAACCTTCTAGAATATGGGTCAAACTTAATGGGCTTGGTCCTTAAACCTTTTGGGTCTTAATTGAATAGGCTAGGCTAATTATTTAACACCATTGGGCCATATAACCCATTTATTAGTTCAATAATCCATTTAGTAATCTATTTAGCCCTTGATAAATTCCAGAAAATTCTTAATAAATTTTAGGAAATTCCATAAATAAACAAAAAATATTTATATAAATTCTGGGGCACTACAAATTACCTGCGTGACTTGACTAGCGTGGCCCGGAATGGGCAATGTACTTGCGTGAAAGTAGCCAGTAAATCTTCAATTCTCTCTCTTGACTATCTCTTGTTAAAGACTTGCTTAATCTCTTGCTAGTTTCCCGCAGTTATCGCTACATGTATAGCTTTATTGCATTTACATGTGAAGACGTAATTACTTAAACCAATTGCTTGTTCTTGAGATATAATTCCGACTGAGCTTTCGCTCACCCAGTTTATTCCAACATTTTTCAAGTATCCCGATGGCTAGCGAGACCGAGACTCACACGGGAGGGGCAAGTGTGCAAGCGAGCTCTGGAAATTAGTGAACCCGAGTCTTTTATCTTTTTTGAGTCTAGTATGGTGTCTCTTATTTAGTTATGTTGTCTCAGTGCGTCGTCTCCTTTTCTTTCATTGTGATGTAGTTGAGTCTTCAAGTTTTAGAATTAGAAATTGTAAGAGACTTATATTTGAAATAAAATTTTATTATTACTCCAAATTATTTGGTCTTATGCGACTGCTCTTGATTATTCACGACTGTTTAACTGCCACGTTCTAAGCAAACGACACGTTCCACTGCTATCGGTTCGGGGCGTGACACAGAAGGTCATGACGTCGAATGACTTGGCTTAGGCGTAAAGTCATGATGCCAAGGGAGAGCATTCGCCGGCTTAGGCAAGGAGCCATGACGCCGGACCACTAGGCCTAGACGGAAGGTCATGATGCCAAGGGAGAATATTTACCGGCCTAGGCAGAGAGGCATGATGCCGAATAACTTGGCTTAGATATAATGTCATGATGCCAAGGTAGAATATTTACAGGCTTAGGCATAGAGCCATGACGTCGGACAAAGACTTTTACCGACTTAGACATAAAGTCATGACGCCGTACAACTTGGCTTAGGCAGAAGGCCATGACGCCAAGGCAGTATATTTACCGGCTTAGGTGGAAGGCCATGACGCCGGACAAAAATATTTAACGGCTTAGACATAAAGTCATGATGCTGTAGAACTTGGCTTAGGCGGAAGGCTATGACGCCAAGGCAAAATATTTACCGGCTTCGGCAGAAGGCCATGACGTTGGACAAAAATATTTAACGACTGAGACATAATGTCATGACGTCATACAACTTGGCTTAGGCGGAAGGCCATGACGCTAAGGCATAAGATTTACCGCTTAGGCAGAAAGCCATGACGACGGACAAAAATATTTAACGACTTAGACATAAAGTCATGACGCCGTACAACTTGGCTTATGCAGAAGGCCATGACGTCAAGGTAGAAGATTTACCGGCTTAGGCTGAAAGCCATGACGCCAGACCAGAATATTTAGCGGCTTAGACATAAAGTCATGACGTCGTAGAACTTGGCTTAGGCGGAAGGCCATAACGCCAAGGCAGAAGATTTATCGACTAAGGCAGAAAACCATGACGCCGGACCAGAATATTTTACGGCTAAAACATAAAGTCATGACACCGTCGATAGAAGGAGTCTTTTTGTTCTTCAACTGGATGGAAGGGTAGAGTCACAAGTAGAAATGATCTTTTTCTTTCCTGGCTAGGTGGAAGGCTCGAGCCAAAGGTGAAGGGGTCTTTTTATTGTCTGGCTGGACAAAAGGTCTAAGCCAGAGGTAAAATGGTCTTTTTATTTCCTGACCAGACGAAAGGTCATGAGCCAAAATCAAAAGGGTCCTTTCGTTCTCTAGTCGGACGGAAGGTCCGAGCCAAAGGTAAAATGGGTCTTTTTATTCTCTGGCCAGATGAAAGGTCTGAACCAAAGGTAGAAGGGGTCTTTTTGTTCTCCGATCGGATGGAAGGTCCGAGCCAAAGGTGAATTATGGACGTCGACCCGACGGGACGTCAGAGTCAACAAACCTTGCCTAGACGGTATGTCCTGGATAAGGGCATAAATAAAGTATTGTTGTTGACTCGACATCATGTCGAAGTCAACCAACCTGGGATAGACATGGTTTTTGGGCTAAGGCCAGATATAGTTGTCGACTTGACAGACTGCCAAAGTCAACCAACTTGGGAAGGGCGTGAGGCCTAGGCCAAGGAAAGAATGTAGGATATGGATGTTGACCCGACATGTAGAAGCCAACGAACTTGGCAGAGGTGTGAGGCCTAAGCCAAGGGAGGAATATAGGATATTTGTTGACTCGACATCCTGTCGAGGCCAACGAACTTAGCAGAGGCGTAAGGCCTAAGCCAAAGGTAAAATGCAGGATAGGTGTTGACTCGACGTCTTGTCGAAGCCAATGAACTTGGCCGAGGCATGAGGCCTGAGCTAAGGGTATAATGTAGGATATGCATTGACTCGATGTTATGTAGAAGCCAACGAACTTGGTAGAGGCGTGAGGCCTAATCCACGGGCAGAATAGAGGACAAGTGTTGACTCGACGTCATGTCGAAGCCACCAAACTTGGCCGAGGTGTGCGGCCTAAGCCAAGGGCATAATGTGGAACAGGTGTTGACTCGGCGTCATGTCAAAGTCACGAACTTGGTGAAGGCGTAAGGCCTAAGCCAAGGGTATAATGTAGGATAGGTGTTGACCCGACGGAATGTCGAAGTCAACGGGCCCTGTCGCGATAGAAGGTTTGGGGCAAGGGTTGACTAAAATGCAGACGTATGAGAGGCCCAAACCTAGGGCTAAATATCAATGTCAACCTGACGAAATGTCAAAGTCAACCAACCTCACTCAGACGGAAGGTCAGAAACAAGGGTAGAATACGTAGATGAAGATGTCAACCCGACGTCATGTTGAAGGTGACCAAATTGGCGAAGACGTAAGGTCTAAGCCACGATAGAATATGGACGTTGACCCGTGGAGATGTCGGGATCAACAAACCTTGCTCAGACAGACGGTCTGAGACAAAGTGAAGGAATCTTTTTGTTGGTTTATTTGTTTGGATTGGTTGAGTTCATTGAATTTGTTAAGTTTATCGAGTTTATTGGATTTATAGGACTTATTGGTTTTGTTGAGTTTGTTAGGTTCATTGGATTTATTGGTTGAGTTTGTTAGGGTTTATTAGGTTTATTGGGTTTATTGATTCATTACGGTGATTTACTTGTTGGGTTTATTGGGTCTGTTGGATTATGTCGATTCTATTGAGTTTATTGGTTGTATTGGGTCTGTTGAGTTTATTGATTTAATGAGTTTATTGGGTTTATTGATTTATTGAGTTTATTGGTTTCTTTGATCTATTGGATGGGTTGGGTTTATTGGAGTTTATTTGGCTTATTGGGTTCATTGATTTATTTTGGTGATTGATTTTATTTTATTTCTTAGGTTTATTCAGTTTTCTGAATCTACTGAATTTATTGGTTTTGTTGAATTTGTTGGGCTTGTTGAGTTTTGTTGGGTTTATTAAATTTATTATGTTCATTAATTCATTAATTTTATTTTAGATCATCATTTTCTTTTCTTCATTCATTTTCATCATTTTGTATTCATTTATTTCTTCTTTTCGTTTCCTTTTGTTGTTGTTTGTTATTTATTTTATTTTTTTTGTTGGGCTCCCTGACGTAGACTCGTCTACGGTGCGGGATATTTTGTTCGGTGGAACTATTGATGAAGTGTGGATCCTCAATGGGACTTTTTTGTTTGATCAGGCCTTTAATAACGTTCTTGAATACGTAGCAATCCTCAATGGGATGTCCCAACATTTGGTGGTAAGGACAGAAGTGTGGATCGTCTTTTCTTTTGGCATCGCATGGTTTCTTCGGCTCCGGAAGCACCACTTTGCTGCATTCACGGGCCCACTCAAAAAGAGCCCTAGTCTTATCCTTGGGAAAGGAGTATGGTTTCATTATTTTGCCCCTTAATGAGGGCCTTTGTTTTGCCGATTTGACGGAAGAAACGATAGTTGCCTCCTGCATTTTCTTCTTCTATTGCTCGACGGCTTCAAAATTTGAGGCGTAACTCTCTTCTTGTGCCGGGTGTTTGCCGGTTGGCTCATTCTTTTGGCTCGGGGCTATCGGAGCCGAGCAGAGCCTTGCAAGAACTACTTCGGCATTGGCTACGATGTCACGTAGTTGTTCAAAGGTCTTGACTTCAATGTCAATGACCCATCGTAGATTTTTCGTTCTTAAATTCTTTTTGCAGATTTAAACAGAATCCCCGCAGCTAGGCGGATGCCGACACTTTTCACGGAGATTCCTCCACCTTCTTATGTAGTCCATGATGGACTCATCATCCTTTTGTTTGGCTACTTGTAATTCGGCCTCGGTGACTTCCCCTTCGGCCATCTTCATAGTCATTGTTTGTTCTGTCCTTGGCTTGTCCGACTGCACACATTTATTAGCACCATCTTCGGAGATGCTTTAGTTGCCCCCTGACATGCCCGGGGGACTGTGTGTTGGAGTGGTTGAGGGAGGATGCCCCCTGTAAGATCATGTACAATTCGGGGTATGACTGGCTGTGCTGAAGCTTCAGGTGAGCTAGCACTACCTTGTGTCGCCTCATGTAGATGTCCTGCCGATTGTGGCATAGTCGGACATAGATTCATTTCATGTAGCCTCCTTTGTAGCATTTCAATCTCTTGTTGTTTCTGGTGTAGTAGCGCAACCATGGCCTGGTCTTGCCAGGAGGGGCCGGGAGTGCTGCCTTCTACCTTCGGTTTTATTAGGGTTTGTGGCATCCCGTCATTGTTGCTGGATGCGCCCAGTTTCTTCGAGACGAAATCTCTTGGTTTTATGCCTCTTAGCATAAGGAGAACGTGACATTGTGCCCCCTTGTTGGCGGGCGGGTGTCTTGATATTCTCCCTGATCCAGCAGCACGATGGGAAGCAGAAGCTTTAGCTTGATTTGCTCCATTCGGTATAAAGCAAATTTCTTCATCTTCTTCATCAACAGCTTGGGCCACGCTGGATGGTGCTGACAGCATGTTGCAAGAGAGAGCAACATATCTTATTTTAGCCTTTGTATTCTTTTTTTCCTTCTCCCTTATGGTTGGCATTTGCCCCCACAATGGGTTACTTGGTGCATTGAACACCCTTGCATTTTCTTTAGTTCTTTTTGTTAGTCGATGAGATTCATTACGTCTTTGAGGGGCATGCTTCTTCAGCTGCATAGGCGGGCTCTTGGGCTGTTCATGCTTATCAAGCCCACTTATAATAGCTTGTGACCGCTCCATGGCTGAGCTAGCTTCTTCATGTACCCGTGACGGGGTCTGTTTCTTATTTTTATTGGCAGTTGACCCTTTGATAACCATTGGGGAGGCTATTTGAAGGCGGGCAGAGATTGCAAGAGTCAGAGTAGGCCGGTCCATGGCGCCGGGAATTTGGGTCTCTAGTGTGGGGCGAGAAGCTGGTCTTTGAAGTCCCGAGATTAAATGGCACCCAAGAGGGAGGTGAATTGGGTGTTGGTATTTTTAATCAAATTTTTTTGGCTTTTTTATAAAATATGTGATAGGATGCTAATATGAGAAACAAAACTAACAACAGCCAACAGACAAGGCAAAAACTATATGGTGATAAAAGGATTATGCATGATAAATGAGAATAAAAATTGAATTGGAATGCACACTTACAATTTGCACAGAAAGGAGATAGAGGAAAAGGAACAAACCACACTGAGACAGCGATTTTTAGGTGGTTCGGATGCCACAACGGCAACCTACGTCCACCCCTTACGGACTGTGAGGATCCACACACTATCTTGTAAGAAGTTACAAGATCAAACACACACAACACTCACACACTGGGAAGGAGAGTTTCCGCGAAGGTGTAAGAAACACCTTAACACACACGCAGCTACAACGGAGAACACACAAACACACACACACGGATCTAGAAAGATCCGCACACACTGAAATGTTTAACAATTACAAGAACCGCAGATGAAGCTTAAGAGAACAAGATGAATTTAGAACACAAGAGAAGAATCTTGATTGCTCCCCCTTAATAGATGATTGGATGCTTTGGATGCAGCTTGAATCCTTGGGCTGATCTTCACTTGATTGGATGAAGAAGGATGAAGAACTTTTCTCGGAGCACTGTTCACGTCTACAGTGCTGAATCCCTTCTCTTCCTCTTGGCAGCCCCCATGATCCACCTTAAGCATTTGTGTTTTCCAATCCCTATTGTATATGTTTTATAGGTTCTTGAATGGTCCAAGGACTCTCCCAGACCAGATCCACAATTTCTGGAGAGTTTGGTTACTTAGGGATTAAACAATACCCATGAGAATGGCTTTGCTTGAAATGATAAAAAGTCAACAATTGTTGGCAGCTCGGGGCTGGCGGTCGACCTGCAGGGGCTGGCGGTCGACCGCCACTGAGAAACCTGCAGGTGGCCGGTCCATGGGAATTCCGATCGATCGAGATTTGAGGGGCGGTCGACCGCCACTGTGACAGACTGTAGAGATTTGTGCACAAACACCTAACGTGCCTCCAAGCATGGTTAGGCAAAAACTGACTTAATCTATGCAATAAGAAAAGAAAAAATACAATCGAAGTAACAATAAAACTAGAAACGGTGAAATCAAATCAGAAGAGACGAAGCTGTAGCTTTCGAAGAAGCACTTGAACTGTAAATCCTATGCTCTGCTTAGCTTCAACTTTTGCACTCTCATTCTCTTTCTCCTTCTTCTGAAAGGGCCATCGTTCACTCAGAATTTTTTTCTTCTTCTCACATTCTTTCTCTTTTTCTCTTGGACTACTTGGGTGGCTCTCTGTAGATCTCTCAATAAAAAGACTTCTCTTCTCTTCGTAGCAGTCTCTCTTTTCTCGCCAGAAATTGGGCGAGCTCTTATAATAGAGCCTCTAGATGAAATTCGAAATGAGATGAAAAATTTGCTTTAATCCTGTTGGTCCATGTGTCATATGAGGTTATTCCCTCCTAGGAATCTTCCAGTCCTCGTGGTTTCAGCATTGAATCAAGTTGCAATGATTGGACTGATCACATGACCACCTTTCATAGCACCCCCTTGCATGATTTATTTTCATCTTTTACATTACAGAAATTCTTCAACAGATGCGTCGACTCCAGGGTATGCTTGCCTCGACTCATCACCTATCATAGCTAAGAAGCTTGATCTTATCTTTATGGTTGCGTCGACCCCATACTAGTGTAGCGTCGACACAGTGTTGTACTTGGCTTGAATTCAGACTGAAGCAGCTAGATTGAGTTGACTCCATAAGGCATTTGTGTCGACTTCATCATCTAAAAGTTTTGACAGTTGGCTGTTGGATTCTTGTTCCTTGCATCGACACGATCCATTTGATGCGTCGACTCTGTCACCCTGAATGACTTGAATTTGAATTGAAGATCCTCTATTGAGTAGACTCCGCTTGAGCCTTGCATCGACTCCGTGACCATGCCTGAAGTCAGACAGAATCTCTGTAAATAGGAGTCGACTCTATGTGTCGACTGTTCTTTGATTTTGAGCGAAATTCTGCTGAAGTGAGTTGTCGCGTCGACTCTGCTTCGTTGTTGCTGTTGACACCCATTTTTAAGCTACAAGTTGAGTTTATTCTCTTATTCACCCTTCATGATGCTCTGAATTGCCCGTTGTTTTGGAGTCATTCTTGAACGTATTTTGAGCCCATTTTGTCATTTCCTAACCTTCGAGCCTTGGAGAGGATGATTCCATTGAGCCCTGGAGGTTGTTTCCTCCATTTTTAGCCTTTTCTAGCCCTCCAAGTCGACTTAGGGCCTATTTAGGTCGACTTCCATCGATCATTGGCCTTTTTGTAGAAGCAACCCGAAGGCGATCGGTCGACCGACCGCATCCCTCAGGAGGCAGTCGATCGACCGACCGCCTTCTAAGGCAGAGTCCAGCTTATGCTGGACTCTGTTTTTTGTCATCCGGGAATCCCTTTCGGGGCTGTTATCTTCGAGATTAGCCGTCCAGATCGAATTCTATCTCTTCTAGGCCATTATCCCCACTATTATCTCGAGGATTATCACATAAAGTTGATTTATTTCTGGCTTTATCCCCTAAATCTGAGGGTAGGTTTTCAAGGGTTTCTGCACTCTATATATAGACCTCCTGTTGTACCTGTGCGAGAAGAGGGTGTTCTTCGGTTCGGGGCGGAGCTATGCTGCATCTCCGACGTTCTTCTTCGACCCCAACCTATCCAAGGGAGTATTAACTACGTCCTCAACCTCTTTGGGCTCTCTTTCTTCATCATTTTTCCTTATTTCTCTGCCCCTACTTTTCTGATTTCATCATAATTTTCTGCATTTCTGCACATCTACTGCACGTCTACACATTTTGCGTCATCGTTTTCTCTCTACTCTCTGCATCTTAAATCCATTTTTCAATCTTCATCTCATCACAATATACACACCTTTTATTTGTACCCGTTTGTAGGGGTTAAAAACCCTCCCCTGTTGCGTTCTCCCTCACTCTTTCACGTTGTTTTATACATCTAGGATAGATACTACATGCGCAATTCTAATGGGTTTTTCCTCTTGTATTTGTCTTTGTTTCACAACAGAGCATGAATAGAACGTGAGGCTCACATATTCTAGCCCGCTGGAGGTTGAGGAGGTGCAATCCACGTAAGTTCTCGCATCCCTTTTCTACACGCGATCACGTTGTGGCAGTCTTCTTTGGCCGCGTTCTTCTCCTTATTTTCCAAGGTACGTAGCGCCATTCTCATCTTTTCTTAACCCTTTTAGCGCTGTTATACTTGGTGGCGATCACGGTTTATTTGTTCATCTTCATCGCCCCTTTTCCCCTTTCATATACTTCCATGTTCATGCATATTATTCTCTAGTTTGGGTTAGGGTAGATTAAACATCTACAGTTGCATCAACTCTGTATCTTAGATTTCTCTCTGCTGCGTCAACGCATTAGGATCTGGTGTCGACTCCATCTTGGAACTTGGATGTTTTCTTTGAATATGAGTTGTGTGACCTTAACTGCTGACCCTAAAGAGATATTCAGAGTTAGGTATTTGACAACATCATATAACCTTTTAAAATAATGTTCATCAGATTCTTATTTCCAACAAATTTGATGATTCATAAAATTGATGGATAAATGAATCTAAATCTTACTTCAATGATTCATAGTTATCATCATCAAAACTAGAGACACAACATCACACTCTTGAGAACATTACAAATTGTCACCTTCTCAGCCTTGCTTAATGTGAAATGTGCTGGTGAGAGCAATGTCTTTGTTGGACTAGCAGAACGTGGGTGAAGTGATGACCTAATGCCCATAAGTTCTAGGTCTTACCATGCCTTGAGTCCATCTTTGTTCTTACCATCAAGTCCTAAGAGTGTACCAACAATACTATCACAGACATTCTTCTCCACATGCATGACATCAAGATTATGTTGCAACAATAGAAACTTCCAATAAGGCAAATAAAAAAAAATACCACACTTCTTCCAATTTAAATATTTGTCAATCTCAGTGTCATTGTGCTCCTTACAAGAATGTCTTCTTTTTCTCTTCCCCTTGTCTTCTTCAATGGTTGCCTTTTCCCCTTCAACGCTACACTTGAAGACTTCCCCAACGTAAAAGAGAGCCCTTCTATTTGGTGTAACAATTCATCCTCCGATAGTCGCTTAGGACTTTTGCCCCATTCTCATTTTTTGTAATACCCCGATTTTTCAAGAAATTAATTAGAAATTCCTTAATAAATAGAATAAGTTAAATTTTGACCATTTTATAAACATCCTGAGAAATTATATTCTTGTAGAGGATAACACGTTTAACAAACTTGTCTTCTATGACCAACCCAAATAAAATCTGTAAATAGGCCGAATTAGTGGATTAACCCAAAATTAAACACTTAGTTAACCATACCTTGAAACGCAAAATTCGAGCCCAATACTCCATCAAATGAGCCCAAACCAGTGGTAAATGAAAGGCCAGGATGAGAGGATCATTTCCCCTCTCTTAATCATCCGAAATCCCAACCCTAGGAGATGCAATCGGCAGAGATTGGATCGCGTCAACAATTGCGGCGGCGTTCGCATCAACACAACTTGCGTGGACGAATACTCCGTGCATAGAACCCTCTAGAAGGCGTGTGACCTATAAAAATGAAGGTCTCTAACCCTAGAATCGTTTAGAACCAGTGGCGGTTGCAGAGGAGCTAGATCGAGGGAGATCTCTAGCGATTAGGGGCTGCGTGTACTAGCGCCTTGGGTTTTCTTTCTCCTTCCTTCTTCATCCGATTCAGGTAGGTGATAGCAAGCCAAACCCTACAAATAATATATGGTTGGAAGCATCATCGTGTCAGCTTTTTATTTATGTAGAAAGCCCTAAATTTTATGAAGTGTTCTGCGAGAATTTTTGGTTTTAGTAGAAGCATGTCACATCTAGGGTTATAACTGTTCCCTTTCGATTAAGTAGTAATTTCAGGCTGTAAACATAAAATTGATTTAGTCATCTTGTAGAGTTTTTTGTGCTCTTTCTTTTGGTAGTAAAAGCCCCAAATTTAATGCTTTATATCATGCGAATTTTATGTTTTATCTCAACCCTAGCCAACCTCATCGGAGGCGGGCAAGGCAGAAGGGGCAACGACCTGTTGAGGTTGGGCGGCCTCCCGATAGACCGCCCAACCATTTAGGCGACCAGTTACGGACTGCCTAAGGCTTTGATCTCTGATCATTTCCCTGACACCCTGTTTTGGGTTAGACGGCCTCGCGACAGACCGCGTATCCTTATAAGCGGCCGGATTTCGACCGTTCTACTGTTTCACTGCTGTTACGTCTCTAGAGACACGTGACAGATCCCTGACCGCTTAACCTAAGCACGGCCAGTCTTCAACCGTTCAACGTCCTCAGCGGCACCCAACTGACCGCCCAACTCCATAAGGCTTTCGGACCTGACAGAGATTGCACGGCCATAAGTGGACCGCCTATATCGTTGCGCGGCCATAGGTGGACCGCCTATATCATTGAGCGGCCAACCAGAGACCGTTCACTTCTGGTTATTACCAATTAACCTTGGTCATTTATCCTTGATCCATCTTCGACCAAACCCTGAATTGATCAGCCCAGTAAGCTCTAGGCCGACCAACAGACAGTGGGCTGGACTCTAGTTCAGTTCTACCCTGTCTATGGTAGCCCGGGAGCCCACTTGGGCGAATTTCCAACTTATTGATAGGCCCTGTATTGCGCGGACTATATTGGACCATCCATATTACAGGCGGCCCATATTGGACCGTCATTCCATTGAGCGGCCCAATGTTACCCGTATATCTTGTTCTTACCTTCTGGCCCTACGCGGCTTATTTTTGACCGTCTGTATCTTGTGCGGTCCAGTAGTGCCCGTTCAGCGGACTTGCGCGCCCTAGTAATTACCGTCCAACTTCTGAGTGACTCTTAATCATCCGTTCAACCTTGACCTTGTGGAGGCTGATCTCCTGCCCAGTTCTTGAGCGGCTCAGAATTGACCGCCCAGTGCTTGCGCGGCCTAGTAGTGACCGCCTATCTCCCAGAGACGAGTTTTCTCCATGTTTTATGGTTTTGAATCCAAGAACATGATGGTTCTTGATAACTTGAACTCCTGGATAGAAATTGTGGATAGTATCTCTTCAACTTAGCCTTGGGATGTTTCGAGGTAAGTTTGTACTTGATTGTAATTGGCCATTTTAACTTGATTAAAGTCTAGACAACTTGGGATCTTGGATCCAATAAATCAATGCCAACGCATCATAGGGGCCTGGTCTAGTCCTGGGGAGAGCGCCCGAAAAGTACTTGTGCCCATGGGAGTTTGTAATGACATGGTGAGGCATTGCACCGAGTGCATGACTAGCGTGATGTCTATGACAAGGATCTCTTAATCTCTTACTTGAATCGTGTTCGACTTGGATACATTCTTGCTTATTGGCCAATCTCCTACAATTTCCTGTTATTTATATTATTCATAAACTTGCAATTCTTGTAGTTATATCATCCTGCCATATTGTTATTCCATTTCATTCTTTAGCACTTTCTTTTTATGTTGTTTCATCCGATCGTCATTTCTTTTCTTTCCGTTTCATTTAAACATGTCATTAATTGGTTAATTACTTACACTTGCCTGTTGTTACCTACTGAGCGTTCACTCATATAGTTGTTTCCCCCCTTTCCAGGCAGCTCAGGTGAAGATTCACAGATGGATGGGAATGGGCCAGAGTGATGACTTAGAGTGTATCAGGTAGTAGATATGTTGAGATTGTTATAGTTGTTTTACATCTAGCTATGCCTTAGAGCTTGTGTTAGTTATTATAACGGAGTCAAGTAGAGGTTTTGCTTGATTATGTTTAAGTCAGTTTGATGGCTATTGTAATAGATTTGGAGTTATTTCTGTTCATGACGTTATGTAAATTCTTAGCTTAGCATGTTATCATTACTAGCGTTTTCTACTGCCAGTCTCGATATTCCACGTCGGGGTGTGACAGTTTGGTGGTATCAGAGCCTAGGTTTTCTAATATTCCTAGGTTCTCTAAGTTCTAGGATCCTAAGTGATATCATAGGACCTATAACCTTGTTATAAGTCTGAGGACCCAACCTGGTGAGATTTGGGTAGAAGACTGGGGATGAGTTGATAATCTAATTGCACGATTATCCCTTCTTACTTGAACCTAACATAACCTATTCCATGTGTAGGCTTTTACAATGGCAGGAGATTGCGTGGAATGGAGGAACATGCAACGTAGGGTTCAAGGACTTACTCAGGCTTTGCAACAAGTGTCCCAAGGAGGAGCTACAAACCATGGCAACAGCAACCTTTATCGAAACTTTCGTGGGATGAACCCCCCGCGATTTGGTGGCTCGACTGACCCTGATGAAGTCGAGCACTGGCTTGAAGAGATAGGGAGGATTTTTGAAGTGATGCAATGCAACGATCAAGAACGTGTCCTCTTGTCGACCTTTCAACTTGAACGTGATGCGAGGACATGGTGGGACGCAGTGAAGGCTACCCTTGGTGATAGACAAGTCACATGGGAAGAGTTCGAGGAATTCTTTAATGGTAAATATTTTTCTGATAGAGTATAAGAGAAGAAGGCGGCTGAGTTTGCTACTTTGAAGTAACGAAATCTATCCGTAGCTGAATATGAAGCCCAGTTCTCTCGGCTATCTCGTTATGCTACTCACTTGATATCTATCGAGAAGATGAAGGCTAAGTGCTTTGTTAATGGGCTGAAGCTGCAGTATATCAACCAGTTGGCACCGATGGAAATTCAAACTTATTCCGAGATGGTGAGAAATGCTCAAGTATTGGAAGATACTTTAGAAATGATGGAGAGAATTCTTGGGAAGAGTGTTCAGAAAGAACAACACCATACTGGCTCAGAGAGTATCAAGCCCAGTCATGGGGGGAAGAAGCCCATTAACGGGTCTGGTTCATAGAAGGGCAAGATGTCGAAGAATGAAGACAAGAAGTCTGGCCCTATTGTTCCATTCAAGGGCGTATGCAAGTATTGTGACCGTCCAGGTCACAAGATGGAGGAGTGCTGGCGCAAGCTGGGCGCCTGTTTACGTTGTGGCAGTAGGGACCACCGTATTCCCGAGTGTCCTCTTTTATTTGAGCAAGCTACCCCAGTGAATCCGCAAGGAATCAAGAAGCAGCAAGGCAAGCTCCAGGCTCTACAAGAAGACGAGGCAAGACCCGTCGAGGAGGGTGGACTTGTCGAAGGTACTCTTATTATACATGATAAATCAGCTTTTGTTCTTTTTGATACTGGTGCTACTCATTCTTTTATTTCTCAGAGATTTACGAAGTCTTTAGCTGTGAAGCCAGTTTTGATGAATTCTCCGTTAGAGATTTCAACCCCTATTGGTTCCGGATCAGCAATTAAGTATTTCTATCCTTCCAGTAAGCTCATGATCAATGAACAAAACCTGCCAGCTGATTTAGTTTGTATGGACATGAAGGATTATGATGTAATCCTAGGAGCAGATTGGTTGGCTAAGTATGAGGCCAATGTTCAATGCAGATCTAGTTCTGTGTCTTTCACTGGACACCCTGGACTTTCTTTTATAGGAATTAGACACCATAAGTCTGTTCCACTTATTTCGGCTCTTCGAGCTGATAAGCTGATGAGGAGAGGATGTAAGGCTTTTCTAGCCTTTGTTTGTGTGACCCCTGAGCAGAAGATTGAGATTGAGGACTTTTCTGTCGTCCGAGATTTTCCAGATGTCTTTCCTAAGGACCTGTCAGGACTTCCTCCTGAAAGGGAAGTTATCTTTTCTATTGATCTAATTCCTGGTGCGACTCCTATTTCCAAAGCTCCTTATCGTATGTCTCCTGCGGAGCTAAGGGAACTAAAGCAGCAGTTGATGGAATTGCTTGAGAAAGGGTTCATTCGTCCAAGTACTTCCCCATGGGGAGCCCCTATATTATTCATCTGGAAGAAGGATGGTTCGATGAGGTTGTGCATCGATTATCGGCAATTGAACCAATTGACTATCAAGAACAAATATCCATTGCCAAGGATTGATGAGTTATTTGATCAGATAGCAGGAGCTTAGTATTTTTCTAAGATCGACCTTCGATCTGGATATCATCAATTACGAATTAAGGAAGATGATATCTATAAACAAGCCTTCGGCAGTAGGTATGGGCATTTTGAATTTGTAGTAATACCTTTTGGGCTAACAAATGCACCTGTAACTTTCATGCAGCTGATGAACGATGTGTTTCGGCCCTATCTTGATCATTGGGTCGTGGTGTTCATTGATGACATCTTGATTTATTCTAAGAGTGAGGAGGAGCATGCTGAACATTTGAGGATGACATTGCAACTATTGAGAGATCATCAGTTATATGCCAAGTTTAGTAAGTGTGATTTCTGGATGCAAGAGGTGTCCTTTCTAGGGCATATCATCACAAAAGAAGGTATTTTTGTTGATCCTTCGAAGGTAGAGGCAGTAAAGAATTGGGATAAGCCTACTAATGTGATTGAAGTGAGAAGTTTCCTAGGCCTAGCAGGTTACTACCGAAGGTTTATTCAGGATTTCTTCAAAATTGCGCTACCTCTGACAAGATTAACTCGCAAGGAGATCAAATCTGATTGGTCAGAAGATTGCAAGCGAAGCTTTCAGACCTTGAAGGAATGTTTGACTATTGCACCTATTTTGGCTTTACCTTTTGGAGAAGGAGGTTTTATTGTATACACTGATGCTTCAGGTATTGGTTTAGGGTGTGTACTCATGCAGCACGAGAAAGTGATAGCCTATTCTTCTAGGCAGTTGAGGAAGCATGAAGAGAATTATCCTATTCATGATTTGGAGCTAGCAGCAGTGGTGTTCACCTTGAAGATATGGAGGCACTACTTGTATGGAGAGGTATTTACGGTGTTTTCAGATCATAAGAGTTTGAAATACTTGTTTTATCAGAAGGAACTCAATATGAGGCAATGAAGATGGCTGGAGTATTTGAAGGACTTCAATTTCTCCATTGAGTATCATCCTGGAAAAGGTAATGTTGTGGCAGTTGCCTTAAGCCGCAAGCCTATAGCTAAGTTGTCAAGCCTCATGTTACAAGAATGGAAATTGCTGGAGCAGTTAGCTAGTTTGGATCTTAATGTTGACAAGGATCGGGTTATGATTGCTCAGATTCAACTTAAGCCTAAATTATTGATTGAAATCAAGTCTCTACAAGATACCGACCCAGAGTTGGTAGAGATCAAGGGAAGCTTGAGTAACAGACCAGACTTCATGATGGCTGATGATGGAAGATTGTTATTTCAGGGAAGAACTTGTGTACCTGATGTAGCTGAGATAAAGAGTAAGATCCTTGAGGAAGCTCATAGATCCAGATATATCATTCATCCTGGAGGTACTAAGATGTTTAAAGATTTGAAAAGATCTTTTTTGTGGCCGAATATGAAAAGGGAAGTTGCGAACTTCGTAAGTAGATGCTTGGTTTGTCAGCAAGTCAAGGGTGAGCATTTCAGACCAGCAGGGAAATTGAAACCCCTTGATATACCCCAATGGAAGTGGGAGAGCATTGACATATATTTCATTATGGGACTACCTAGGACTCGTAGTGGATTTGATGCAATGTGGGTGATTTTCGACAGATTGACAAAATCTGCTAATTTCTTATCTATTAGGTCTAAATGGACAGTTGATGTCTTGGCTGCTTTGTATATGAATGAAGTGGTAAGACTACATGGTATACCAGTCTGCATTGTGTATGATAGAGACCCCACGTTCACTTCTCATTTTTGGAAAGGATTGCAAGAGTCCTTGGGAACTCGTCTGAATTTCAGTACTGTTTTCCATCCACAAATAGACGGACATACTGAAAGGACCAACCAGATAGTGGAAGATATGCTTAGAGCCTGCATGATTGACTTTGGAGGTAGTTGGAGTGATCACTTGGCATTGGTTGAATTTGCCTACAACAACAGTTACCAGGTCAGCGTTCAGATGGCTCCATTTGAAGTTTTGCATGGTAGAAGCTGTCGATCCCCGTTATGTTGGGACGAGGTAGGTGAGAAACAATGGCTTGGACCAGATCTCATTTTTGAATCGTCCAAGAACATCCGTATTATCAGAGATCAGTTGCAAGTAGCACAATCAAGACAGAAGAGTTATGCCGACACTAGGAGGAGAGCTTTGGAATTTCAGGTTGGTGAGCATGTGTTTTTAAAGGTTTCTCCTATGAGAGGGATTCGAAGGTTTGGTATTCAGAGCAAACTGTGTTGTGCCCCTGTGATTTTGATGATAGCAAACACTATGAGTCACCATATGTTTGTGATTGAATGATTGCATGCTCAGTCATTTATCTAGCACGTTTCAAGCTCTACCATACACATCAGGTCCGAGCATATAGAGTGCGTCGGTGCATTGACCAATTCGTGCATATTTCTGATCAACGCCTATTTGCATATATTAGCCATATTCAGTGCACTAGTCTGTCTCATGCGTACACTAAGTCTATACATCAATTAGCTGATAACTGAGCAAGTCCATACATCCGTTAGCTCAGCTCGTGACTTAGTTAGTGCAATCCATGTTCATTGTGCATGTGTGCATGTCTGCACATTCCTTAGTGGCCAGTCTGTACAACCTCCGGTTGATTCATTCGATCAAGTCTATACAGCCAGAGCCAGTGTTCTTCAGGCATATACATAGTCAGTGCATCGCCCTCATGCATACACAAGCACCCAAAGTCTATACAACCGTTATTGATAAGTGCATTTAAGTTCATACATCACTTCATCAAGTCTATACAAGATGAATTCATGCATAAACACTAGGTAGCAAAGTCTGTACATCATCTTGGCGCATGCACACAAAGTCTGCACATGGTTGATTTGATGACTTAGCAAGTCTATACATTCATGAGCATAGTCAGTGCATTCGGTTGTCTCATGCATATACAAAGTCTGCACATTTTCTGCTGATATGCCCGTGCATAACATGTCCTTGCATCTCACCTCTCGAGGTCGGTGCAATCTCTAGTCGGTGCAATTATTGTATGGTATGGACCGTTAGATCTTGTCTCTTCATCTCAGTGCAAATACGTCCTGGTGCAAGCGGTGTCTTGTACTTCTCTTTATCAATTCGGGGAAAGTCTCTGTCTCACTCACAAACACTGTAGCCCCATTTCCATCTCGGTGCATTACGTGTCTAGACATAAATTGGCTCAGTGCATTTCATTGTATTTCATTGCAGCATACACTTTTAGGTTCGTGCATATCTTCTTTGTGCATCTTTCTGCGTCTCACCTTTCAGATTCGGTGCAAGGTCTGTCTTGCATCCGTTTTTTGTTCGTATGATTCTTCTCTTTCATCTCGGTGCAATTCTCACAAATCCAACTTGGTGCATCAACTATGTTACACAGTTATTTTAAGAGTTCGTGCATATCTTTGATCCCTTCTTTTGACTCAGTACAATGTCTTCTTCTTGTGTCTCTTGGACCCATGTCTGTGCATATGGTGTCAAGCTGTTGTGTAAGTCAATACAATGGTTGACTTGAATATCTCTACTCAGTGCATTCTATGTTTGAACATAATAGTGCAAACTATGCTAAGCATTTGATTAAAGGCCTTGTGTTTTTTTGACAGAGCTTCTCTCCGAGGAGGGGCACGTGATCCAAGGGAGATCGAGCTCCTAACGAGTGCCACGTGGAAGGCTACAACGCTTAGATCGCGACACGTGGCTGAGAGCCTTCTGGAAGCTAATGGGTGGGAGTTCTTCATCCACACGCCCAGTGAGAGTATATAAGAAGACAGTGATCGATGCAGAACAAAGGTGGTGAAGAAGAGTGAGCAGAGTGATCAAACTAGGGGAGCCTGTAACGACCCGAGAATCCGATTACCGGGAAGGCCCGATAACCCGAGACTCGAACCGCCGTCCACGAGCCGGGAGGGCTCGGAAGGGCTAAAAGGAGTGTGGAGGCACAAAGAAATAGGAAATAAAGCAGGACAACAATTAAACAATTAACAGAATTAAATAAACAACTACAACAGAGTTCAGTCCAACAGAAAGTACAGTCTAAAGCAGTAAAACGTACCACGTGCCAAGTGAACACTCGGCCCGGCAAGCTGGCAACTAAGAACCTCCGCATCGCGCCCTCCAACCTCGAGGAAGAAGAACCGCCTCACCTGAAAAGTAGGAAATGAGTCTCCAAAACAGAGACTCAGCAGGGATCCCGCGGAACCCAAACCGGAAACAACGGCGGTAGCAGAAAGGAAGGCTACAAGAGCAACCGCAACAGCAGGAATAGTAAACCCGGTGGCCGGTCGAAGCCCGGCGCTACAACTACTCCTACTGTACCAGAAACACACCCCGATCTCGCAGTCGAGGCTACCGAACTGCACTAGTACCGCTTACCGAAGTAAAAACCCACGGCAACCACGCCGTAGAGGCCTGTCTCCCCGGACACGGCCGACCTGGACACACAGTCTAAAGTGCAACCCCGACCATCCGGTCGCGGGTACCACACAACAAGACGCAACCTCGGTAAAGCCACTAGCACTAGTCTCACGGCGCGAGAGCCGACACACGTGCCACGGTGAAACACCTGGAACTCAACAGTCAACGCGACCGAAACCCGAAGGTCGAAGTCACACGGAAACTGATAGTCTGTCACTCTCTATCCAGAACAGGAGTACCTCCCACTAGAAGAACGACCGGATGCGTCCCCTGACGTCTTACACCGCGTCACAAGTATCTAGCTACGACGCCTTAGGCGTGAGACTCAGACACACACAGTAACCAGTACCACAACAAGGACTATGGGGTCACGCTCGTCAGCGTGTGTCCTAAGCCCCCAACTACGTGTGCACACACAGGCCATCTGCTCAAGGTCGGGTCCTCTAGCTGGTTTCCCCCCCCCACCGGACTCTGGTGGCAAAGACAAGGGGCCGACGGAAACCAGCCTAAAAACTGCGTCTCATCGGGTCGCGCTCTCCACCACTCCCAGGTGGGTCCGCACACGCGTGCGCAGGAAGCTACGACTAGTGGAGGATCACTGAGAGAGTAGACTCTCAAGACAACGGAAAACAACGTCCAAACCTGACGAAGTATGGGGACCGTCCCACGTACCAGCACCATCGCACGGTGACCACAGTCGGAGAAGAAACGGACGCACCGCCCACGGCCAAACACATTACCCACTCGGGGATCATCTTCCAGGAAGACTCACGACATGCGGGGGAACTCCACCGCACACACGCCGATACACGGTGACTCGATCGAGCGGGAACACGGAAACCCAAAATGCTTGGGGTCACCCGGACCCACCAAGCCCACGGGCACGCTAATCAAGGTGAACTGAACCTCCGGACACCCAAAGATACGGTCACGGAACTCCACGGGGTGTCCGGGACACACACGGCCCAAGAGGAACACCAGACTACAGGACAGATCGCGCTAGGGACCCCTAGCGCGACAAGGAAGAATGCGCTAGGACCCCCTAACGCGACAGGGAAGATCGCGCTAGGGCCTCCTAGCGCGACAAGACAGGTCGCGCTAGGGACCCCTAGCGCGACAAGGAAGATCGCGCTAGGAACCCCTAGCGCGACAAGGCAGATCGCGCTAAGACCCCATAGCGCGACCGGAACCGCCCTACTGTTCATCTTCTCCGATGAACGCACCCCATCGGGGCAGCGCGACCATCAAGAACGCGCTACTGGAGCATAGCGCGTTCTCAGTCCGCGCCCGAAAACGGTGGAAACCGCGGGAAAAACCATTCCACGCCCCGTTCACCCCCAGGTGAGGGGAAACAAAAGGGGAAACCTTCCCCAAGCCCCTAGTCATGGATCTAAACCCCTGGATCGCCCAAAAACACGGTAAAACGAGAGATCCGGCTCACACCTCAAAACATGCATTTTCCCCAAATCGCTCCGTTTAGCCCGCTCGGCTCACCACAGCCTACAAAACTCGCGGGAAATGAAGTGCGTGGGTTGAGGGTCCATCTCCCTATCTCCATCGAAGATTCGACGCACCGTGGACGCCGATCCACAAAGAAAACGCTGTTTAAACCCTCGCCGGTTCACGATCCCACAAACCGCCTCCACCATCACGATCCTCGTCCCGAGCCCGTCGCCCCACATCCCACGAACCACGCCGCCCCGCCCTCGCCGCCTCCGTCGGCCGCCCGGAGTGAGAGGGGGAGAGGAGAGAACGTGAGAGAAGAGAGAGGGAGGGAAGAGAGAAATGAGATGGGGAGAGAGAGAAAAGGTTATATATAGAAAATCCGGAAATTCTCAAAAATACCGAAAAATAGAAAATCACGTTTCTGCGATCCTTGGAACACACCGATCGCAACGGTACCACTCGCGCCCTGGTGAACAACCCGGTTCACCCGTAACGAGGTTCCGAAGGAATTACCGAAACACACACCGGGAATCAGAAAACACACGCGGAAAAGCCGCGGAACGCTTCCGGGCCTCCGAAACAACTCCGGATCGCGCTGATCCAAACATGAAAGATGTCCGAAATGAAATTTCGGACACAACGGAGTCGGACACTCCAAGAAACCAGATCCGGGACCCATGAACAAGGATCCAAAAAAATCCGGGGCATTACAGCCCTCCCCCCTTAAAGAAATTTTGTCCTCGAAATTCAGGACTAGCACCAAGTCACGAGGGAAGAACGCCTCCACTAACTGACAACGCTGCCAGGGCCCCAACATAGAAAAACCTCAATTTTGAAAAAGCACCGATCATGAGGGATACAGCCAGACCATAATCACGAACAATACCATGCTCCGCACACCGCGCACACACCGGCCACCAGAGCAGGCATAACACAAGGGCACAAGTCTGGTATCACCTCGGACACAACGGAAACCACTCACGGCATCGCTGCCACCTTCTCGCTTACCAAGGGAACGTAATCCTCGCCACAAGGACCAATCCACCGATCAATGCCCACGCTCGGCGGACCAACCAAACACCAGCTTCACAACCGCTGATCGATCTCACACCCTGCACTAGGGGCAACCAATCACTGAGCTTCCACCAGCTCACCCCAGGCAAGCCAAATACCAAGGACAGCACGGGACCAACTCTCTCAGAACTCAAACTTCGACAAAGCTCAGATCCCATCTGGAAAAATGCATCTCATAAACGGCCACCAAAGGCCTCGCTGGCACTCGGCTCTCTCCATTCTCGAGCCCCTATAGCCAGCATCTTCTGTCTGTGAAAAGACCATCCACTGGTCACCAGACATTCGTCAACGGGAAACCTCCACCGGCCCAGCAGGCACGATCCAACTCATGACAGGCCATCCGTTGACTCTTCGCACAGACCACCACTACATCCAGATGGACCCCTGCGCCAACTCTACCCTTCGGGGGAGCACGGCGGGATCCAACAACACCATCTCCTCTCAATCTTCACGTCACTCGACTCAGACTTACGGGGAATCCTCCCTTGCTGGCCGCGGACTGAGGATCAATATCCAACGCCAACGTCTCATCAGAGACCACTCTCCGACGCCAATCTCACGAAAAAGGCCTCCGCCCACAGGCGTCACTCTTCCATCTGGTCTCATCAAATCCTTCGATCAATCCAAATGGACACCTGCCAATGCCATGAACCACAATATCTCAAGCAACGGCACGCCAACCACACGTCTCACACCGTCGGAGACAACGCACATCGATGAACCAATCCTCCACTGCTCTACACTTCCTTAGAAATCCACCCGCAGCAACCAATGCTACGATCCGCGCACTCTGATCCAAACGCACAGTCACCACAACACCAACTCGGGATCCACCGACTCGACAACCATCTTCAACCCCGCAGACTCCAATCCTCCGCACATCAGAAACCACAACACCAACCGTAATTCTCGCGAACACCGCCCAGCCGACACCCGTCCTTCCGGAACAACGCCAACACCCTTACACTCCAGGGAATGGGCAACGCTTCTCACAGGCAACCACCTTGCCAAAACACGGAACGTGTCTCGCACGGATTTCACGGCGCACAAAGGCCAACCAATCCGGACGCACAGTGCAAGACGACGAACCTTGGCCAAATGCAATCTCTCTAACCAGAGGAGAGACCAATCGCACCTCCGACCAACGGATGGAAAACTCCGCACTCGACCTGACCTCAAGCCTCGCTCATGCTGGGAATAGCACCTTACAGCACCAAGAAAACCATCACTTCCGTCAGGTCAGCTCCTCCGACAACACTTACCAAGTGTCCCGTCGGACCATGATCACAACATCTCTCGATGCACCACCGCTACAATCCCCCGAACTGCAACACGCCCACCCGCAACCTCTGCCCAACGCAACACAACCAGGGCCACCAACCACGGGAGAAATCTCTTGACCTTGATCCGCAGACCCCACGCCGGCACTCCAACGAGAACAGCAACCACCCTCACCGTGCCACACAACGCACTCAAGCTCTCGAGCGAGAAACAAAGCGAAAAACATGCACGGAACCCTATGCCAACTGCCGACTGTACTGGACCTTACGGACTCTGATCACTACAATATTTCGAAGTCCTATGTATGTCCACAACCACTGCTCTGATACCAGCTGTAACGACCCGAGAATCCGATTACCGGGAAGGCCCGATAACCCGAGACTCGAACCGCCGCCCACGAGCCGGGAGGGCTCGGAAGGGCTAAAAGGAGTGTGGAGGCACAAAGAAATAGGAAATAAAGCAGGACAACAATTAATCAATTAATAGAATTAAATAAACAACTACAACAGAGTCCAGTCCAACAGAAAGTACAGTCTAAAGCAGTAAAGCGTACCACGTGCCAAGTGAACACTCGGCCCGGCAAGCTGGCAACTAAGAACCTCCGCATCGCGCCCTCCAACCTCGAGGAAGAAGAACCGCCTCACCTGAAAAGTAGGGAATGAGTCTCCAAAACAGAGACTCAGCAGGGATCCCGCGGAACCCCAACCGAAAACAACGGCGGTAGCGGAAAGGAAGGCTACAAGAGCAACCGCAACAGCAGGAACAGTAAACCCGGTGGCCGGTCGAAGCCCGGCGCTACAACTACTCCTACTGTACCAGAAACACACCCCGATCTCGCAGTCGAGGCTACCGAACTGCACTAGTACCGCTTACCAAAGTAAAAACCCACGGCAACCACGCCGTAGAGGCCTGTCTCCCCGGACACGGCCGACCTGGACACACAGTCCAAAGTGCAACCCCGACCATCCGGTCGCGAGTACCACACAACAAGACGCAACCTCGGTAAAGCCACTAGCACTAGTCTCACGGCGCAAAGCCGACACATGTGCCACGGTGAAACACCTGGAACTCAACAGTCAACGCGACCGAAACCCGAAGGTCGAAGTCACACGAAAACTGATAGTCTGTCACTCTCTGTCCATAACAGGAGTACCTCCCACTAGAAGAACGACCGGATGCGTCCCCTGACGTCTTACACTGCGTCACAAGTATCTAGCTACGACGCCCTAGGCGTGAGACTCAGACACACATAGTAACCAGTACCACAACAAGGACTAGCTGGGGTCACGCTCGTCAGCGCGTGTCCTAAGCCCCCAACTATGTGTGCACACACAGACCATCTGCTCTAGGTCGGGTCCTCTAGCTGGTTTTCCCCCCCACCGGACTCTGGTGGCAAAGGCAAGGGGCCGATGGAAACCAGCCTAAAAACCGCGTCTCACCGGGTCGCGCTCTCCACCACTCCCAGTTGGGTCCGCACACGCGTGCGCAGGAAGCTACGACTAGTGGAGGATCACTGAGAGAGTAGACTCTCAAGACAACGAAAAACAACGTCCAAACCTGACGAAGTATGGGGACCGTCCCACGTACCAGCACCATCGCACGGTGACCACGGTCGGAGAAGAAACGGACGCACCGCCCACGGCCAAACACATTACCCACTCGGGGATCATCTTCCAGGAAGACTCACAACATGCGGGGGAACTCCACCGCACACACACCGATACACGGTGACTCGATCGAGCGAGAACACGGAAACCCGAAATGCCTGGGGTCACCCGGACCCACCAAGCCCACGGGCACGCTAATCAAGGTGAACTGAACCTCCGGACACCCAAAGACACGGTCACGGAACTCCACGGGGTGTCCGGGACACACACGACCCAAGAGGAACACCAGACGATAGGGCAGATCGCGCTAGGGACCCCTAGCGCGACAAGGAAGAACGCGCTAGGACCCCCTAGCGCGACAGGGAAGATCGCGCTAAGACGCCATAGCGCGACCGGAACCGCCCTACTGTTCATCTTCTCCGATGAACGCGCCCCATCGGGGCAGCGCGACCATCAAGAACGCGCTACTAGAGCATAGCGCGTTCTCAGTCCGCGCCCGAAAATGGTGGAAACCGCGGGAAAAACCATTCCACGCCCCGTTCACCCCCAGGTGAGGGGAAACAAAAGGGGAAACCTTCCCCAAGCCCCTAGTCATGGATCTAAACCCCTGGATCGCCCAAAAACACGGTAAAACGAGAGATCCAGCTCACACCTCAAAACATGCATTTTCCCCAAATCGCCCCGTTTAGCCCGCTCAGCTCACCACGGCCTACAAAACTCGCGGGAAATGAAGTGCGTGGGTTGAGGGTCCATCTCCCTACCTCCATCGAAGATTCGACGCACCGTGGACGCCGATCCACAAAGAAAACGATGTTTAAACCCTCGCCGGTTCACGATCCCACAAACCGCCTCCACCATCACGATCCTCATCCCGAGCCCGTCGCCCCACATCCCACGAACCACGCCGCCCCGCCCTCGCCACCTCCGTCGGCCGCCCGGAGTGAGAGGGGGAGAGGAGAGAACGTGAGAGAAGAGAGAGGGAGGGAAGAGAGAAATGAGATGGGGAGAGAGAGGAAAGGTTATATATAGAAAATCTGGAAATTCTCAAAAATACCGAAAAATAGAAAATCACGTTTCTGCGATCCTCGGAACACACCGATCGCAACGGTACCACTCGCGCCCTGGTGAACAACCCGGTTCACCCGTAACGAGGTTCCGAAGGAATTACCGAAACACACACCGGGAATCGGAAAACACACGCGGAAAAGCCGCGGAACACTTCCGGGCCTCCGAAACAACTCCGGATCACGCCGATCCGAACACGAAAGATGTCCGAAACGAAATTTCGGACACAAAGGAGTCAGACACTCCAAGAAACCAGATCCGAGACCCATGAACAAGGATCCGAAAAAATCTGGGGCATTACAGAGCCCATGTGAAAGAGCAGAAGCAGAGAGAGAGAGAGCCTGCACGATCCAGAAAAAGAGAAAGAGAGATCAGCAGAAGAAGAAAAAGGAGGGTGAAAAGAGAGATAGAGAGTTCGTGAAAAATAAGAAGAGAAGCTTCTTTGACGATGTGTTATCTGTTGGCTCTTGGATCAGATCCAGGCCAACTTGCCCTTTGAGAGCTGTTTTGTGCTTTACCGTATACAGCTTTCTGTTGCTGTGTTCCTTTCATACTTTATTTTTCTTTTACCTCTGTTTCAAGCTGTTTGTCAGCAGAGCAAGCTGTGAAGCTCAGCGGTTTGCAGAGGAGGATTCCTCTGGACGGGTTAAGCTGTAATCCCCAGCGGTTGCAGAGGTGTGGTATCCTCTGGTCGGTGAAGCTGTAATGCCCACCTATTCAAGCTGTTTGTCAGCGGTTGTAGGCAAGCTGTAAGGCCCAGCGGTTTAAGTTGTGTATCAGTAGGAATCCACACTCGGGTTGAGTGTGGGATGGATGTAGGTCTGGAAGACCGAACCACCTAAAAATCTCTTGTCTACCGTGGTTTGATTGCTTATATGATTGTCGCTAGATGAATGGATAGGTGCGTTTCAAGTGAGTACTCTGTCTGAATGCTTTAAGGCACACGCTGTTCTGATTTGATTCTATCTACAGCTTAGACTTGCTCAGGTGCCTGCATTGTTGCAGTTCAACTGGTTGATCAACTGTTTCTTGGAATCTCTTCTTAAAGAGCCCAATTGATCTTTATTCCGCAACTGTGTCTAGTTACAAGCTTTAATTAGGCAATTTTTGAAGGGGAGATTCATTCACCCCCCCTCTGAATCCATAGCACCAGCTACAACAATTGGTATCAGAGCGGGTTGCTGTGAATTGGATCCAACGATCCACAGCAGATCCTGAATCTTTGTGGTGCATTTCAGAGTGGGTTTCTTGTGCTCGGTATTTTGATTCACTTTCTGAATTTTGGTTCCGCCCGAACCTCGTCGCCACGGACGACTGAGCGGGGACCCCGTTCTGGTTCTGTGCAGGGGCAGCTTCTGGACAGCGGCTTGACATGGACACCACGAGCAATCCCGAACTCCGTTTGGTGCGCAGCAGGTGGCGTTGGAATCGTGGGGACGACTACTTTCCGGCGGCACTGGTCTCGCCTCAGTCGGATGTCGGTGTGGACGTGCAGGTCCCGTTGAGTGGGGACGGGTCGGAGGAGGGGATCGGTGGACAGAATGACCCAACAGTGGTAGGAAATTGATAACTTCACACCTTGAGCTCCGATCGACGAACCGCCTTCTGTTCCTGAGAGCTGACAGAGAGGGGAGGAACTTTGCTGAACAGCTCGGAGTCGGATTCCGTCAGGGTTGGGCGTGGTGGTGGTCTTCCTCAGCTTCTGGTCGGGTTCAGGAGCCTCCTGCGCAGTCGTGGGAGATTGGCCACTGCCGATGATCACGAACTCGGAAGAGGACGATTCCACCTCGCCTGGTCAGAAGACTCGCCAACGTACGTTTTTGATGAAGAACCCGGAAGCCGATTCTGCCTGGAACTGCTCCCAATATCGACTGCAACTCGGGCTTGATTTCTACCTGCGAATGGAGCTGATTGAGGAGGGGGGATTAAGGGGGATGGAAGGGATTTGTGGGTTTGGGTTAAGGGAGGGGGGGGGGATGGACGTGGCTGGGGTTGCAGGGGGGTGCTTTTGGGAGGTGGGGAGGTAATGGGGTGGTGAGAGAGAGAGGAGGGAACACCCAAATTCGAAATTGGGCCTTGGGGAGATGAAAGGGTGCCTGGGAAGACGAAAGGTTGTGTGGGGAAGGGGAGAGAATGCCTAGGGAGTGGGAGTTCTACCTAGGGGAGGGGAGGGGACTTAAATGAGGGGTATAGGGAAGGGGGAGGGGTCTTAATTAGAGGTGAAAGAGAGGAGAGAGAGTGGATTCCGAATTTGGGGTGGGGATGAGAGAGAATTGGAGAGAGATAGAGAGAGAGAGAGAGAGAGAGAGAGAATTAGACGAAGGGCATCACTCACCCGTGGTTGAGGAAGGGAAGAAGTGGGCATCGCACCCGTGGAGAGGGAAGGAAGAAAAGGCACTAGCGGCCATGGGAATTGCAGGGGGGTGAAGGGAAGAAGATAAGGGAGGGGGAAAGGTCCCCCTACGTGGGACTCACATGGGTTCCAAAAATAAATCTTCATTCACTGTTTTTCCACCGTGGGATACAAGACTCTTATATAGGCATACAAGGAAGATTAAGAGACACTTACCACTTAGTATCATGACTTCCTAGGAATACTAAAAGACACCCTATCGGAAACATCAAAATACATAATAAGACTCCTTAACACTTAATACCTTCTTATCATGATTCCCTAGGAATACTTAAAGACACCGAAAGACTAAAATACATAATAAGACTCTTTTATTGTGAATAAAATTTCATAGAGATGACCCATTAGGCCCATGTATACGGCCCAATAAAATGAGACGATTAGCATGGAATGGCCCATTTGATTGCATTTGTTGATGAAGCTGCTTGCCGATCACTCGGAGATGCTTGTTCCGTCAAACTTCCTGACTCGGAGAAGGTTCAGCTCAGATTTTGTGTAAACTGTCGATCTCATCAAACCCACAAAGCTCGTGAATTTTGAATCTTGAACTGAGATTTCCATCATACTCCTCCGCTTGGAGGAGGTTCGACCTCGAACCTCAAAGCTCAGGATCTCGGTCCGATGGGACGGCCCGATTCCCTAAGCTCTGATACCACTTGATGTGAAACGAATTAACGTCGGGCATAAAACTGACTCTTCTTTCATATTTCTCCAAATTCTTTTATCAGCCCGGTTCTGGAATCTGTGACCAGCAGCTGTTGAAGTGGCTGTAGATCGCACTCTGGAATTTTTCCGGAGGCGCGGTTGGTGCCGTTGGCTTCGTAACAGGGTAGGGATGCAGCACAATTTTTCTGAATTTTGGTTCCGCCCGAACCTCGTCGCCACGGACGACTGAGCGGGGACCCCGTTCTGGTTCTGTGCAGGGGCAGCTTCTGGACAGCGGCTTGACATGGACACCACGAGCAATCCCGAACTCCGTTTGGTGCGCAGCAGGTGGCGTTGGAATCGTGGGGACGACTACTTTCCGGCGGCACTGGTCTCGCCTCAGTCGGATGTCGGTGTGGACGTGCAGGTCCCGTTGAGTGGGGACGGGTCGGAGGAGGGGATCGGTGGACAGAATGACCCAACAGTGGTAGGAAATTGATAACTTCACACCTTGAGCTCCGATCGACGAACCGCCTTCTGTTCCTGAGAGCTGACAGAGAGGGGAGGAACTTTGCTGAACAGCTCGGAGTCGGATTCCGTCAGGGTTGGGCGTGGTGGTGGTCTTCCTCAGCTTCTGGTCGGGTTCAGGAGCCTCCTGCGCAGTCGTGGGAGATTGGCCACTGCCGATGATCACGAACTCGGAAGAGGACGATTCCACCTCGCCTGGTCAGAAGACTCGCCAACGTACGTTTTTGATGAAGAACCCGGAAGCCGATTCTGCCTGGAACTGCTCCCAATATCGACTGCAACTCGGGCTTGATTTCTACCTGCGAATGGAGCTGATTGAGGAGGGGGGATTAAGGGGGATGGAAGGGATTTGTGGGTTTGGGTTAAGGGAGGGGGGGGGGATGGACGTGGCTGGGGTTGCAGGGGGGTGCTTTTGGGAGGTGGGGAGGTAATGGGGTGGTGAGAGAGAGAGGAGGGAACACCCAAATTCGAAATTGGGCCTTGGGGAGATGAAAGGGTGCCTGGGAAGACGAAAGGTTGTGTGGGGAAGGGGAGAGAATGCCTAGGGAGTGGGAGTTCTACCTAGGGGAGGGGAGGGGACTTAAATGAGGGGTATAGGGAAGGGGGAGGGGTCTTAATTAGAGGTGAAAGAGAGGAGAGAGAGTGGATTCCGAATTTGGGGTGGGGATGAGAGAGAATTGGAGAGAGATAGAGAGAGAGAGAGAGAGAGAGAGAATTAGACGAAGGGCATCACTCACCCGTGGTTGAGGAAGGGAAGAAGTGGGCATCGCACCCGTGGAGAGGGAAGGAAGAAAAGGCACTAGCGGCCATGGGAATTGCAGGGGGGTGAAGGGAAGAAGATAAGGGAGGGGGAAAGGTCCCCCTACGTGGGACTCACATGGGTTCCAAAAATAAATCTTCATTCACTGTTTTTCCACCGTGGGATACAAGACTCTTATATAGGCATACAAGGAAGATTAAGAGACACTTACCACTTAGTATCATGACTTCCTAGGAATACTAAAAGACACCCTATCGGAAACATCAAAATACATAATAAGACTCCTTAACACTTAATACCTTCTTATCATGATTCCCTAGGAATACTTAAAGACACCGAAAGACTAAAATACATAATAAGACTCTTTTATTGTGAATAAAATTTCATAGAGATGACCCATTAGGCCCATGTATACGGCCCAATAAAATGAGACGATTAGCATGGAATGGCCCATTTGATTGCATTTGTTGATGAAGCTGCTTGCCGATCACTCGGAGATGCTTGTTCCGTCAAACTTCCTGACTCGGAGAAGGTTCAGCTCAGATTTTGTGTAAACTGTCGATCTCATCAAACCCACAAAGCTCGTGAATTTTGAATCTTGAACTGAGATTTCCATCATTTAATTAGGCAATTTTTGAAGGGGAGATTCATTCACCCCCCCTCTGAATCCATAGCACCAGCTACAACAATTGGTATCAGAGCGGGTTGCTGTGAATTGGATCCAACGATCCACAGCAGATCCTGAATCTTTTGTGGTGCATTTTAGAGTGGGTTTCTTGTGCTCGGTATTTTGATTCACTGATTTAGTGCCTTGCTTTGCTCATCTGATTACGGTGCATTTATCATCTCTCGTTGGCTCATCCCCCAATATTCATAGGTAATGACTTTGATCCTTGGCTAAAAAACTTCCATCGATATGTAAAATCAACCGATCCTGACCTTTGGAAGGTGATAACTCACAGTCCACATAAATTATCAAGGGATAAATCTAAATGGACTGATAAGGATAGATTAAAAGACTCTGTCAACTCTAGAGCATTAGATTTAATGAAAGCATCACTTGACAGAGCTCTAATTTCATGTGTTTCTTCTTACAGGTCTGCCAAGGAGATTTTGGAGAAACTAAACCTTACTAGGAATCACAACACATGTCTGATGGTTGACGATGATGGACAGCAAGAAGAAAATGTAGAAGAAGATGAAGATGAGGTACCTTCTGAATTTGATAATTATAATGTGGATGATTAGATTGAAGCATACCATGATTTGCTTGGTTGTTGCGAACAGTTGGAAAAATGAAATAAATCTCTGAAAAAGAAGTTGAATGATCATGTGAATGCTAATTCTGGAGGTGAGGACATGGAACTCCTGAAGATAGAAAATGACATATTTAGAAGACAATTAAAAGATTTTGATTCTGTTAATTTCGATCTAGATCATTTGAAATCTGAAAAAGAAACACTTATGAAACAAATTGGTTTACACAAAAAGGAAAATCAAGAGCTTGTTTGTGAAATTTCTGAACTAAAGGAAAGACTTAGCTTGATTGATGATGATCAGGGTCATAACAATAATATAGTTCAGAATGAAACACTGATGAGAGATTTAGAGTGTGTCAGTTCTGATTTGGAAGACATGAAATCTGAAAATGAAAAACTCAAAAAACAGTCCAAGGAATTTGAACACAAATCAATGAATCTTGAAAAAGAAAATAGACTGATTTCTGAGAAGTTGGAGGCTGACAGAGTAATAAATCTCGAGGTTCAGAAAAATCTCAACAAACTTCAATATGAGAAATAACAAGAAATGTTTTATGAATGTCAGTTTTCCTTAGATGATTGGATGCTTGATGATGAACTCCTAGAGCAAAACAATAAATTAAAAGAGGAAATCAACAAGCTGAAACATCTAAACACCACGCTGTCAGATAGGTTATTGACAATTGAAAAAGGTAAGTGCGTGAGCATGGATAATTCTGATAGGTTGGTGGATGCAGAACAAGAAATTGAGAGTCTAAAAATAATCAACCAAATGTTGAGTGGAAATGTCACTTGCTGTAAAGAGAAGATAGCTGGATATGAGCTTACAATCACATCCCTTCAACAAGAAGTTGATGATCTTAACAAGTCCCTATCTGAAGCTGACAATGAAATAAAAATAAAACAGGAAGTTGAAAAACTCAAAAGTCTGAATGATGCCTTGCATCAACAAGTCATTTCTTGTGAAACAGATCTGTCCAGATATGAAGCTAATTTTGTTGTCTTAAATTATGAGATTCAAGATTTGAAAATTTCTCTATCAAAATTTGTCAAAGGTAAGGAAAATCTGAATAAGCTTCTTGGAAATAATGTTAATTTTCAGAGAGAGGGACTGGGTTACAGTCCGACAAACAAAAGGATTAATGGGAATAAAATGTCTACTGTGTTTGTAAAAGCTTCTAATCAAAACAAAACCTCTGCTCCTTCTGTTTTTCAGATTATTGCACAAAAATCCACTATCAGTTCCAAAACTGTAGAACAAACTCAAAAATTGAAAAAGAATGAAAATCCACAGAAAAAGGACAAAGACACTCCTGTTGGTATGAAGAATGCTGCACACAAGTCACATGATCTCTCACACACTCATACTAAAAAGGGGTCATGTTATTATTGTGGGAAGGTAGGTCACGTAATGGAAAATTACAGATTGTTGTTAAAGGATGAGCATGCAAGTGAAACATTACATTCTAGAAATTCTTTTGGTAGAAACCATGCTACCAGGAAGCCTGATGCTTCATGTTACTATTGTGGTAAGCATTGTCATCTCATGAATGCATGCTTTATCATGAAAGAAGACAATAAACTGCATGCCAGGTCTTCCATGCATTTTCATGGCCCATACGGAACTAAACCAAAGTCTAGTCAGCACACTATGTGCTTTAACTGCAACAAGCCTAGGCACAAGGCTGTTGAGTGCTGGTCAGGAAATTACTGGAATGATTCTGAATCAAACAGCAAGCATCTCAGGTGCTTTGAATGTGGTAAGTACGGGCATACAGTCAGGAATTGTTGGTATGTTCAGGGAAGCCTTGTAAATGCAAAGTTTTCAAAATTTCCTGCAAGGCTATCAATGAATAATTCATGCTTCAATTGTAGTAAACTAAGGCATAAATCTATTGATTGCTGGTTGTCAGATAATAAGAAACAAATTGTTCATGCATACAACAGAAAATCTTATGATCATGTTTATAGACCTCATACTGCTGTTAATATGCATCATAAGAACTAAAAACCAGTCATTTCATGTAGATACTGTGGTAGAAATGGACATTCTATGGACAATTGTTACCTGATGGATCATGATGATAATGTTGCTAAAAGACTGTTCAGAACACCTGTCAGGGTTAACGTAGGACCCAAGGCTGCTTGGGTCCCTACAGGATCAAAATGATCAATATGTTGTAGGTGTGCCTTGGAATGAACAAAGAGGGGTAAATTAACCAAGGCACCCAAGTTGATAAAACTCCATTCAAGCACTCTTCAGGTAATACTTGCACTCTTCACATGTGGTTAATTGAATTCCTTAGTAATCTATTTTTAAATGCATTGCATACATGTTGCCAAATGCATACACTTATGTCATAATTCATTGCACATCACTCATATTGAAAATAACAAGATTGTGTTCTACTGGCTGTTCATCTAGCTATTTTACTATCTTATTCAGTCAACCATTGCTCCCATCTTCAGCTTGAGCTCACCCATTTCACGAGTCTGAATTTACTATGTTCTGCTTATGCATCTACTGAGGGGGAGCTGATCGTTCTTGAATAAATCTGCCTGATGATCTTCTGGGTATTTCTGACTCACCTTGACACATCCTTTGCTGCACTTCTTGATAGTTTTCTTTTGGAAGTGTCGACACCATGAGCTGTCACTTTTGATTGTTCTGAAGTGTGGATATTGTGAGCAGATGTCGACACAAAGAGTCGACACATTCTAGGATGATCTTTTGATCATGTTTCTGCACTTGCTCTCTTGATTGGAATACTTGTCATATTCTTAAACTTGTTTTTCGAAACACTGCATATCTCCTAGACCTTGGAGATCTTGAAACATGCCTAGCCTCCAGTTATCTTGCTTGGTGTGCATATCTGAAAACATTGAGCTTCAAAGTCACTTATTCTTGCTAGATCTCTTCTGTCAGTCATTCATGAAGATTTCAATGGGCATGTCTCGATCATAAGTCTGAAAACACTTGAACTAGGAATCTTCTATTATACGATTTTATAAATGTCTGAAATAACTCAGCTGGTTTAAGTTTAATGTAATTATTAAGTTTGACTTTAAATCTCTTAAAAGTATCTGAGTCAACTTTAATAAACTTTAACCAACTAATTCATGTTGAATCTTGTAAAATAGACTGAAATCTGAAAATGTTAAAATCATGGCTTTATTCGGTTAAATCATATGAAATCAGTATTATTTATAAGCATATGATGATTCTGAAACGCTCCTAAGGGTAATTCTGTCAGAACAATGATTTTGGTCACTGAGAAACCATGTCCATTGACCAAGAAGTCTAGAGGACTGTGTCATGAAGTGTAATAATTAACTCTGCTAAATAAAATTCATTGAATATCCAGGCAGAGTAATGGCTTGAACACTGAGAAATATACTTCACTTATCAATGAAATAAGGTAAAGTATGTCATGAGGTGTCAATACTATCTCTGAAGCATGACAGTTAGTCACACTAAGTGCTCAGGGATACTGGCGTCCAAACAACGTGTATCCTCTAGCCACAAAGTGTGTACTGAACTTAATTTCACCTGGTAAACTTGCTATGAAATCTTGTACTGTGCATAAAGAAAAATCTGAAATTATTTGAAGAAGTATGACTGATCGTCAGGAACCAAATCTAAATTCTTTCATGATGTTTAACCTCAATACTAATGATTGTAATTTTTGAAGAAGTCATTGAAATTGACTGAGTAAGATGAAGGGAGGTTAATCAAGATATAAATATGAGGGCTTGGTTCACTTTTATTTAACATTGATGTTCTGATATGAGTACAGAATTTTATTGTCAAACTATGTATACATCATATTTAAACCATGATGTTCAAATAAAAATTCATAAGCCCCTATAATGGAAGAGTCTGAACCATCCGTTTATTCAGATTTATGAAATAAGTATCTTATTGAAAATCTTCTATTTCCTTGAAAGATCCTGTAGTCTGCATGCTGCCATGTCATCCTTCCTGAATGTCTTCTTGACATATCTCTCACCTTACACTCTTGAAAGCCCTGCTTCTTAGGGAGCATTGGGTTGTTTTTAAAGAAGAGGTTAGGTCTTGTCTAGATTGCACTTATTGCTTTTTAAAGGGGGAGGTTCGTTTGTGATCTTGTCAAAGGAGGAGGATAGATTGATTACCTCTTGTCTTGTCTGCATCATGTAAGCATCAGGTTCTCCATGAATCGCATTCATAATTCATAAGGAGAGAATACATCTGCAACATAGACTTGATTGGTGCTTCATTTAACTACCTCTGTGATTTCTATGCCTAAATGATTTAGTCAAAGAGCGAGTGTTTAATTCAATCATGTCATGTATGTTTGTAGTTCTCGTCTCACACTATTTTCTTTTTGATGAAGTCAAAGGGGGAGAATAGTTTGACATGAGTCTGTGTGACTCATAGTGTTGCCATCATCAAAAAGGGGGAGATTGTTGTGCCCTTATGATTTTGATGATAGTAAACACTATGAGTCACCATATGTTTGTGATTGAATGATTGCATGCTCAGTCATTTATCTAGCACGTTTCAAGCTCTACCACACACATCAGGTCCGAGCATATAGAGTGCGTCGGTGCATTGACCAATTCGTGCATATTTCTGATCAACGCATGTTTGCATATATTAGCCATAGTCAGTGCACTCGTCTGTCTCATGCGTACACTAAGTCTATACATCCATTAGCTGATAACTGAGCAAGTCTATACATCCGTTAGCTCAGCTCGTGACTTAGTCAGTGCAATCCATGTTCATTGTGCATGTGTGCATGTCTGCACATTCCTTAGTGGATAGTCTGTACAACCTCCGGTTGATTCATTCGATCAAGTCTATACAGCCAGAGCCAGTGTTCTTCAGGCATATACATAGTCAGTGCATCACCCTCATGCATACACAAGCACCCAAAGTCTGTACAATCGTTATTGATATGTGCATTTAAGTTCATACATCACTTCATCAAGTCTATACAGGATGCATTCATGCATAAACACTAGGTAGCAAAGTCTGTACATCATCTTGGCGCATGCACGCAAAGTCTGCACACGGTTGCTTTGATGACTTAGCAAGTCTATACATTCATGAGCATAGTCAGTGCATTCGGTTGTCTCATGCATATACAAAGTCTGCACATTTTCTGCTGATATGCCCGTGCATAACATGTCCTTGCATCTCACCGCTCGAGGTCGGTGCAAGCGCTAGTCGGTGCAATTGTCGTCTGGTATGGACCGTTAGATCTTGTCTCTTCATCTCAGTACAAATACATCTTGGTGCAAGTGGTGTCTTGTACTTCTCTTTATAAATTCAGTGCAAGTCTCTGTCTTACTCACAAACACTGTAGCCCCATTTCCATCTCGGTGCATTACGTGTCTAAACATAAATTGGCTCAGTACATTTCATTGTATTTCATTGCAGCATACACTTTTAGGTTCGTGCATATCTTGTTTGTGCATCTTTGTGCGTCTCGCCTTTCAGATTCAGTGAAAGGTCTGTCTTGCATCCATTTTTTGTTCGTATGATTCTTCTCTTTCATCTCGGTGCAATTCTCGCAAATCCAACTCGGTGCATCAACTGTGTTACATAGTTTTTTTAAGAGTCCGTGCATATCTTTGATCCCTTCTTTTGACTCGGTACAATGTCTTCTTCTTGTGTCTCTTGGACCCATGTCTGTGCATATGGTGTCAAGCTGTTGTGTAAGTCAATACAATGCTTGACTTGAATATCTCTACTCAGTGCATTCTATGTTTGAACATAACGGTGCAAACTATGCTAAGCGTTTGATTAAAGGCCTTGTGTTTTTTTGACATAGCTTCTCTCCGAGGAGGGGCACGTGATCCAAGGGAGATCGACCTCCTAATGAGTGCCACGTGGAAGGCTACAACGCTTAGATCGTGACACGTGGCTGACAGCCGTCTGGAAGCTAATGGGCGGGAGTTCTTCATCCACACGCCCAGTGAGAGTATATAAGAAGACAGTGATCGATGCAGAACAAAGGTGGTGAAGAAGAGTGAGCAGAGTGATCGAAGTAGGGGAGCCCATCTGAAAGAGCAGAAGCAGAGAGAGAGAGAGAGCCTGCACGATCCAGAAAAAGAGAAAGAGAAAGAGAAAGAGAGATCAGCAGAAGAAGAAAAAGGAGGGTGAAAAGAGATATAGAGAGTTCGTGAAAAAGAAGAAGAGAAGCTTCTTTGACGATGTGTTATCTGTTGGCTCTTGGATCAGATCCAGACCAACTTGCTCTTTGAGAGCTATTTTGTGCTTTACCGTATACAGCTTTCTGTTGTTGTGTTCCTTTCATACTTTATTTTTCTTTTACCTCTGTTTCAAGCTGTTTATCAGCGGAGCTAGCTGTGAAGCTTAGCGGTTTGTAGAGGAGGATTCCTCTAGACGGGTTAAGCTGTACTCCCCAGCGGTTGCAGAGGTGTGGTATCCTCTGGTCGGCGAAGCTGTAATGCCCAGCTATTCAAGCTGTTTGTCAGCTGTTGTAGGCAAGCTGTGAGGCCCAGCGGTTTAAGCTGTGTATCAGCAGGAATCCACACTCGGGTTGAGTGTGGGATGGATGTAGGTCTGAAAGACCGAACCACCTAAAAATCTCTTGTCTACCGTGGTTTGATTGCTCATCTGATTGTCGCTAGATGAATGGATAGGTGCGTTTCAAGTGAGTACTCTATATGATTGCTTTAAGGCACACGCTGTTCTGATTTGATTCTGTCTATGGCTTAGACTTGCTCAGGTGCCTGCATTGTTACAGTTCAATTGGTTGATCAAGTGTTTCTTGGAATCTCTTCTTAAAGAGCCCAATTGATCTTTATTCCGCAACTGTGTCTAGTTACAAGCTTTAATTAGGCAATTTTTGAAGGGGAGATTCATTCACCCTCCCTCTGAGTCCATAGCACCAGCTACAACAAACTGAGTCCAAGATACATTGGTCCATTTAAGATTCTAGAAAGAGTGGGGGAGGTTGCTTACCGTTTGGCACTACCACCTCAGTTATCTGGAGTACACAATGTTTTCCATATGTCTATGTTACGAAAATATGTGCATGATCCCACTCACATTATTCAGCATATGGACTTCTAATTGAAGGAAGATCTGACTTATGAAGAAAGACATATCAAGATTATGGATCGGAAGCAACAGCAACTCAAGAATCGTTCCATACCGATGGTTATAGTGCAGTGGAGTCGGCGTGGAACTAAAGAAGCTACTTGGGAGTCAGAAGATACTATGTGGAGGCAGTACTCTGACTTATTCTAGGTGAGCTGTCTCACTCCATCTTCTTATTTTTAAGTGCATTGAATTTGGAGGACCAAATTTCTTAAGTGGGGGAGGGTGTAATACCTTGATTTTTCAAGAAATTAATTAGAAATTCCTTAATAAATAGAATAAGTTAAAATTTGACAATTTTATAAAAATCCTGAAAAATTATATTGTTGTAGAGGATAACACGTTTAGCAAACTTGTCTTCTATGACCAACCCAAATAAAATCTGTAAATAGGCTGAATTAGTAGATTAAGCCCAAATTAAACACTTAGTTAACCATACCTTGAAACGCAAAATTCGAGCCCAATACTCCATCAAATGAGCTCAAACCAGTGGCAGATGAAAGGCAAGGATGAGAGGATCATTTCCCCTCTCTTAATCTTCCGAAACCCTAACCCTAGGAGATGCAATCATCGGAGATTGGATCACGTCAACAATTGCGGCGGCGTTCGCATCAACCCAACTTGCGTGGACGAATACTCTGCGCATAGAACCCTCTAGAAGGCGTGTGACCTATAAAAATGAAGGTCTCTAACCCTAGAATCGTTTAGAACCAGTGGCGGCTGCAGAGGAGCTGGATTGAGGGAGATCTCTAGCGATTAGGGGCTGCGTGTACCAGCGCCTTGGGTTTTCTTTCTCCTTCCTTCTTCATCTGAATCAAGTACGTGATAGCAAGCCAAACCCTACAAATAATATATGGTTGGAAGCATTATCGTGTCAGCTTTTCATTGATGTAGAAAGCCTTAAATTTTATCAAGTGTTCTGCGAGAATTTTTAGTTTTAGTAGAAGCATGTCACCTCTAGGGTTATAACTGTTCCCTTTCGATTAGGTAGTAATTTCTGGCTGTAAACACAAAATTGATTCATGCATCTTGTAAAGTTTTTCGTGCTCTTTCTTTTGGTAGTAAAATCCCCGAATTTAATGCTTTATATCATGCGAATTTTATGCTTTATCTCAACCCTAGCCAACCTCGCCGGAGGCGGGCAAGGCAGAAGGGGCAGCGACCTGTTGAGGTTGCACGACCTCCCGATAGACCGCCCAACCATTTAGGCGGCCAGTTACGGACCGTCCAAGGCTTTGATCTCTGATTGTTTCCCTGACACCCTATTTTGGTTTAGACGGCCTCGTGACAGACGGCGTATCCTTATAAGCGGCCGGATTTCGACCGTTCTACTGTTTCACTGCTGTTACGTCTCTAGAGACACGTGACAGATCCCTGACCGCTTAACCTAAGCACGGCCAGTCTTCAACCGTTCAACGTCCTCAGCGGCACCCAACTGACCGCCCAACTCCATAAGGCTTTCGGACCTGACAGAGATTGCACGGCCATAAGTGGACCGCCTATATCGTTGCGCGGCCATATGTGGACTGCCTATATCATTGAGCAGCCAACCAGAGACCGTTCGCTTCGAGTTATTGCCAATTAACCTTGGTCATTTATCCTTGATCTATCTTCGACCAAACCTCGAATTGATCAGCCCAATAAGCCCTAGGCCGACCAACAGACAGTGGGCTGGACTCTGGTTCAGTTCCACCCTGTCTATGGTAGCCCGGAAGCCCACACATGCGAATTTCCAACTTATTGATAGGCCCTGTGTTGCGCGGACTATATTGGACCGTCCATATTACAGGTGGCCCATATTGGACCGTCCTTCCTTTGAGCGGCCCAATGTTGCCCGTATATCTTGTTCTTACCTTCTGGCCCTGCGCGGCTTATTTTTGACCGTTTGTATCTTGCGCGGTCCAGTAGTGCCCGTTCAGCGGACTTGCTCGGCCTAGTAATTACCGTCCAACTTCTGAGCGTCCCTTAATCGCCTGTTCAACCTTGACCTTGTGGAGGCTGATCTCCAGCCCAGTTCTTAAGCGGCTCAGAATTGACCGCCCAGTGCTTGCGCGGCCTAGTAGTGACCGCCTATCTCCCAGAGATGAGTTTTCTCCGTGTTTTATGGTTTTGAATCCAAGAACATGATGGTTCTTGATAACTTGAACTCCTGGACAGAAATTCTGGATAGTATCTCTTCAACTTAGCCTTGGGATGTTCCGAGGTAAGTTTGTACTTGATTGTAATTGGCCATTTTAGCTTGATTAAAGTCTAGACAACTTGGGATCTTGGATCCAATAAATCAATGCCAACGCATCATAGTGGCCCGGTCTTTTCCTGGGGTGAGCGCCCGAAAAGTACTTGTGCCCATGTGAGTTTGTAATGACATGGTGAGGCATTGCACCGAGTGCATGACTAGCGTGATGTCTATGACAATGATCTTTTAATCTCTTACTTGAATCATGTTCGACTTGGTTATATTCTTGCTTATTGGCCAATCTCCTACAATTTCCTATTATTTATATTATTCATAAACTTGCAATTCTTATAGATATATCATCCTGCCATATTGTTATTCCATTTCATTCTTTAGCACTTTCTTTTTATGTTGTTTCATCCGATCGTCATTTCTTTTCTTTCTGTTTCATATAAACATGTAATTAATTGGTTAATTACTTACACTTGCCTGTTGTTACCTACTGAGCGTTCGCTCATATAGTTGTTTCCCTTCCAGGCAGCTCAGGTGAAGATTCACAGATGGATGGGAATGGGCCAGAGTGATGAATTGGAGTGTATCAGCTGGTAGATATGTTGAGATTGTTATAGTTGTTTTACATCTAGCTATGCCTTAGAGCTTGTGTTAGTTATTATAATGGAGTCAAGTAGAGGTTATGCTTGATTATGTTTAAGTCAGTTTGATGGCTATTGTAATAGATTTGGAGTTATTTATGTTCATGACGTTATGTAAATTCTTAACTTAGCATGTTATCATTACTAGCGTTTTCTACTGCCAGTCCCGATATTCCGCGTCGGGGCGTGACATTTTCCATCAAACATGTGAGACATTGATCGAAACTTATGATCTTGTTGTAACCATCTACGAGGGCTATGATAAAAATGCTTCCCACTTACGGGTAGCCACGATGAGAAATTGTGCTTTTTACAGACAGGACTAGCCAATCGACCTTTGGTACTCCATCCAGACAAGCATGCATATGCTGGGAAATCATTGATAGTCCACAATATTACAGCACGCATCCGGAACATTTGACCAGTCGAAGCATCAAAAGTATCAACTCCATGTCACAATTGTTGGTCCCGGGTAGGCGAGCGGACAAGAAGGGGGGGTTGAATTGTCTCCCACTCAAAATGGTAAATTTAAAAACTAACTAAGAGGAAACAACAACTTTGACGAGATTGAAAGGATTAAACTAACAAAGTGATTTAAGCTCTCTCAATCTCGCCGAGCTCACTCTATCATGCACAAGTTTAAGCAATTAAGCACATTACACAATGTAATCTAGGCAATTAAGATTTGCTTGTGCAATTGGAATTCGCTCATACTCACCGATCACACGTGTACTGCATTAACAATTAATCACAATAAAGCAAATCACAATGCAAACCACAAGACATGAGGATTTTTAAGGTGGTTCGGGACCACGACGGGCTCCCTACGTGTCATGCCCCGAACCGATAGCAGCGGGAAGCGATGCTCGGAATGTGGCAGTTAACAGTCATGATAACAAGAGCGAAAATAAATAACCACAATTAACACATGGAGGCCACACACACACACACACACACACACACACACACACACACACACACACACATTGAAAATATGAGCTCTTATTAATATTAAAAATATAATTTGACTCACTTTACAATATTAGGCTCAAATTAAAGGAGGAAATAACAAGGGAAGGAAATAGAAAAGAAAAACCAGACTCACGATACTAGCTAGACTCAAGAAGGTAAAAAAGACAAACTCCGATCTCTAGGTTCCAGGCTCACTCGATCACACTGATCCGATCCCCATTTGCAACATTCCGTTTACCGCGTTACCTGAAAAGGATTGGAAGTAGGGGTGAGCAAGAAGCTCAGTAGGAATTATACTCTATCGTCAGGCATAGTTTAAGTGATTAACCAATTAATGAATATGCATGATTAACGTGAGAAAAATAAGCAGAACTAAAAAATCATCAAGATAGAAAGAGTAACGATAATTAAATGGAAGAAATAATTACATGTCAAGATATCAAGTAAGATTAAGAAGATTTTCTAGTGAATGGCCATTTACAAGTCAATTCGAGTCATGTCAAGCAATCAAGCAAGTACTTCATGCCTTAAGCATGAATAACAAGTTTCACGAGAATCTGAAATGTCGTAGACCCAACACGCTAGATAGTATCGGTGCCAAATGTCACACCTAGTCATTCACCTTCCCAGGGATCAAGTACTCTTCAGGTGCTCCTCTCAAGACCAGATTGGGCCCTTCATTTGTTTGCCTTGGCATTGATTTGTTTGGATCGCAGATCCCACGAAACTAGACATCCACAATATTTAATGGCCAAGAGTTCCCAGGTCGAGTTCATGTAGTCAAGGTAAAGGACGTAAGAATAATGATTCTTAAGAGTCCAAACAATAAGTTCCTTAATCGAGAGGAATAGTTATCTCACAGGACTATAATTGACGATCAACAGACCTAACACTAGGTCATATCACGAAATACCATAGCCTAGACAGGCTAGAGTAGCTCACACAATTCGAAATCATGAAACAATCATTGTTCGAAAAACTGTAATATACACGGTCAGTAATGGGCCGCTCAAGAGTTGTGCGGTCTACTCTGGGCCACACTAACAGGAACTGGGCTGAGGTCTAGCCCTCGGGGGTCAAGGTTGAACGGCTGATAAAGGACTGGTCTTCTATATGCACGGTAAGTATTGGGCCGCACAAGGCCAGAAGTTTACAAAATCGAGGACATGATATATGGTCCTGACAGAGCCGCTCATCAGTTGAACGGTCCATTATGGGCCGCCTGTCAGTTGTACGGGCCGTTACTGGCCACACAACACATGACTTAACCAAAATATAGGAGGTCGCCCAAGTGGGCTCCCGGGCTACCATAGGTAGGGTGGAACTGAACCATAGTCCAACCCACTGTCTGCTGGTCGACCTAGGGCTTACTAGGCTGATCAAATCAGTAATTGGCCGAAGATGGATCAAGGATAGTCGGCCAAACTAATTGGCATCTACCAAGGATGAACGGTCTCCACTGGCCCGTTCATGGGTATATGTGGTCTACAAATGGCCGCTCAAGTCTCTGTTAGTCCAATTCGGACTAAGACTCATAACACAACGATTCGATTGAGTCCAATTCAATTCAGGTTCATGATTAACGGTTCAGGTCTAAGGTTAAAACAAGTGTAACCTAATAGTCATTATAAAAGATTCACAATTAAATTGACATTCATAGGAAAGATGAATCAAGATCAAGCTCAATTTAAATAAATCAGCAAGAATTATTTACTGTCATGAATTACAGTTTATGAAGTGTGCTGCTAACATGCCATTTACCACTAATCTATTAACATAACATGCTATAGAAAAATAATTAAATCTATTCTGTTATAGATGTGCTGTCGGTTCTGGACCTTACATCCTCATGGACGGTCATAGATTGGCCGCACACGTCCCCTCAGGTCCGAAGGCTTGTCGGATATGGACGGTCGGTAGTGTGCCACATGGAGGGATGTGCGGTCTGGAACTGGCCGTAGGAAATTCATGCGGTTAGGGTTAGGCCGTACGTTCCAGGGACACGATCAGATATAGAAACATATAAATGGTCAAAACACAGGCCGCCTGTCTGGGATATGCGGTCTGTCGTGAGGCCGCACAAGTCAGAACATGGGTCGAGGAAAATGATCAAAGATCGAAATCTTGAACGGTCAACAGAGGGCCGCCTGTCCCGGTGTGCGGTCTATCGTGTGTCCGCACATGTCCAAACAGGTCGCTACCCCGGTCGCCTTGCCCGACTCCGGCGAGGTTTCTAGGGTCAGAACTAAAGCACGAAATTCGCACGATATAAAGCATAAAATTTGGGCCTTTTGTAATCAATGGAAGGAGCACGAATAACTCTACAAGATGCATGAATCAATTTCATAATTACTCTCTTAAGTTTCTACTTAAATCGAAGAGGAATAAAGTTAACCCTAATTTAACATGCTTCTACTAAACCTCATAATACTGGCAGGATACTACATGATATTTGGGGCTTCATATACCGAAAGAAAGAGGACTGGATGATGAACATTTTGATATATTACTTGAGGTTTGAGCCCGAGAGAACCTACCTCAATCAGGGAAGAAGGAATAAGAAAGGAGGAAGACGCCCTAGATACCCTACGTCGGAGATCGCTGGAATTCGCCCTCGTCCAAGGCTCTTGTCGGCCGCCACAGGTTCCAAAACTAGGGTTCCTAAGGAGCATTTTTATAGGTCGCACACCTTCTGGAGTGTTCTATGCAGGGAGAATTCGTTCGCGTAAGTCGAGTCAATGTGAATGCCGTCGCAATTGTTGACGCGCCAAAACTACGCCGATTGCATCTCTTAGGGTTAGGGTTTCGAGAGATTAAGAGAGGGTAAATGATCCTCTCATCCTAGCCTTTCATTTGCCACCAATTTTAGATCAATTGATTGAGTATTGGGCTCGAATTTCGCGTTTTAAGGTATGGTTAGCTAAGTGTTTAATTTGGGCTTAATCCAATAATTTTGCCTACTTACAGATTTTATTTAGGTTGGCCACAGAAGACAAGTTTGTTAAACGTGTTATCCTCTACAAGAATATAAATTTTTTGAATTTTTATAAAATAGTCAAAATATAACTTATTCTATTTATTAAGGAATTATTCTAATTAATTGCTAATTAATTTCTCAAAAAAAATTGGGGTTTTACATCCTCCCCCACTTTAAGGAATTTGGTCCCCAAATTCATCGGGTATTACCAATTATTTGAATGTTTGAACTAAGATGATTTTATCTATCAAAATAACATGTTAATCATACCACTAATGACGAAAGAATTTAGCTATAGTTAGGGATAAAAGAGAACAATACCTTATATAATTCTTCATTCGATAGAAGTTGGTTCCGATTCTTCTTATATATTTTCTTGTGGAAGTAACTTAGGACAGTTAGCCATTTTATGATCCTGATTTCCGCAACGCAGACACGCTCCGCTCCTTCGCCAGCACTCCTTTATGAGATGACCAAGTTTGTGACAGTACAAACATTTCATTTGCGTAATATTGCTCTTCTTCTTATTATTACTTCGGGTTTCTCTATGACGGACTCGCCAGCCTCTAGCAGAACCGAATCTCAACTTACCCATGGACCCACTCGCTTTCATTTTAAGAATGGCTTAGAGACCTGCAAAATAATTATATGGTCACTTTTTCATTACCCTTATGCGTATCACAACGCAATCTTATATATATTTTATTACTTAACCCAAGGTACTACCCAATCTCACCAGGTGACAAGGGATGACACGGGTCTTATGACTTAGGGTAACCTATACTCTTGGACAAAAACCTAAGACTCAGACAACGAACCTGGCTCTGATACCACCTCTGTCACGCCCAGAACCGATAGCAGCGGGAAGCAATGCTCGGAACGTGGCAATTAACAGTCATGATAACAAGAACGAAAATAAATAACCACAATTAACACATGGAGGCCACACACACACACATTCAAAATACGAGCTCTTATTAGTATTAAAAATATAATTTGACTCACTTTACAATATTAGACTCAAATTAAAGGAGGAAATAACAAGGGAAGGAAATAGAAAAGAAAAACCAAACTCACGATACTAGCTAGACTCAAGAAGGTAAAAAAGACAGACTCCGATCTCTAAGTTCCAGGTTCACTCGATCACACTGATCCGATCCCCATTTGCAACGTTCATTTTACCGCGTTACCTGAAAAGGATTGGAAGTAGGGGTGAGCAAGAAGCTCAGTAGGAATCCCGCGGACCAAGGATTGGAAGTCGGTGTAACTTAGTGTTGCACTCTGACCAGGTCGGTCCACGATTTTGTCTAGGCAGAAGGAAACGGTCGGTGCAAGTCTTTGTATCGATGCATATTCTTTTTTGAGCACACTTTTCTGGTGCCCCTGTGGTCATTTGCGTTATCCTATGGTCACTGGGGTCATTCGACATCATCCTATGGTCATATGAGTTCTGTGGTATTCTTGGTTTTGATAATGGCTAAACACTATTAGTCATTGACGTTTCCACTCTCATGCGACTAACATATGTGATGTTCTGTTCATGAGAGATATGCCAATGAATGGACAAGGCATTCAGTGAGGATGGCAAAAGTGAAAGCTCATTGATCGCGCCCAAGCAAGGATGCGAAGACAAGCAAAAGTCGACACGTGATATTCGGCTCGTCACACATCCAAGGTCAATGCACAAAGAAGTACAACCAAGAGAATCCAAGGCCAGAGACTCAGTTGATACCTTTTAGACTATCAAGGGAGATGCCACAGATATGAATAGGCTGCTAAAGGACTCAAGCGACGGAGCTAAAGCGGTTAACGGACCGACCCGGGATGAACCGGGGTCTGCCCAGGTGGCGGTCGACCTCCAGCACAGGGGCGGTCGACCGCCCCAGCCAGCAGCTCATAGTCTGCACGAGTCTCAGTGGCAGTAAACCGCCAGCCAGTAGCGGTCGATCAGAATTCCCAGGGACCATCCCTCTACAGTGATTCTCAGTAGCGGTCGACCGCCAACCCCGATGCAACCATGTTTGACTTCAATTTCCACCTCGAGGCCAGCCCCTTTTCTTGGATTTGTTTAATCAAAACTCACCTAATCTCCCATGATTTGTGGATCTGGTCTGGGGGATGTCTATGGACCATTCAAAGTCTATAAAACCAATACAAGGAGGGTTAGAAACTCTAATGCTTCAATTGGAACAAGAGAGATCAAGGGAGGCTAGAGGAGGAGATTCGCAGGTACTATAGCACCTCCGTGAATAGTGTTTCGGGCTGGAGTTCTTCATCCATTCCAAGGTGATTCAAGCTTAGATCTGAAGCAAGCAACCTCCAAGGAAGCTAGAAGCAATCAAGGTTCTCAAAGGTGATCAAAGCCACATCCATACACCTCTTCATCAACTTAAGACCATCCAAGCAAGCTCATTCTCAAAGGAGATCAAATCTGCATCCTTCATCTTCTTCATCAACTCAAAGCGATCCAAGCAAGATCTCTTCACAAGGAAGAAGATACCATTGAAGCATCCGACTCAAGCTCCAACAATCTCAGACAAGAGTTTTCTTCTTGAGCATATTCTATATCTTGTTTGATGCTTGAGTGTTTTCATATTTGTTCTTTTTCATTTCATACAAACGATTGAAACTGAAGATCGTCCTACCGGTGGTTAGTAGGAAGGTAATCGGAAGTTGTCCGATATGCGGTGTTGACGTCCCTACTGGTGGTTAGTAGGAAGGCAATCAGAAGTTTTCCGATCTGCGGTGTTGATGTCCCTACCGGTGGTTAGTAGGAAGGCAATCGGTGGTCTTTCCGATTTACGGTTCAGTGCGAGGCACTAGTGGAGCCTCACCGGATTTGGTGAGGGGTGGACGTAGGACTGGGGATTCAGTCTGAACCACCTTAAAATCCTTTGTGTTGTGGTTTGATTGTGCGATTGATATGTTTTAGATGCATGCTTAGGTTCAATCTCCATATTGTGAAATCATATTTCTAAGCAAATCATTTTATACATCACTAAGCTAGTTGTATTCCGCTGCAATTATTTTTAACTAGCCTTATAGAGGGTTGTATTGCGAAAAGAGGGGCAGATCTATTCACACCTCCCCTCTAGATCCGCTGTCCACTACTCAACAAGTGGTATCAGAGCCTAATATCTCATTATGGGGTCCAACGACCTTGAGGGAATTGGTGGATCAGCGTCCAAGGGTTTTCTATCTGAAGGACATTCTGTGAACATGCCTCCTTATTTTACTGGAGCTAATTATCCCTATTGGAAACATCGTATGCAGGTGTTCATTCGCGCCCAAGACTACAAACTTTGGCGAGTGATCAGCAAAGGTCCGTATGAGCTGCCGGATGATGAGGACTTGTGGACCAAAGAACAAATAAGGCAATCCACTGTCAACTGGAGTGCTAAACACATCATGCAATGCTCACTCCATCTAGTTGAATTCTCAAGAGTGGCTACCTGCGCATCTGCAAAACTAATGTGGGATAAGTTAGAGGTAATCTACGAAGGAACCTCTCAGGTACGAGAAACAAAAGCTAATATTTTAGTTTCTGAATATGAAATGTTCCGCATGAAGCCTGATGAGTCAATTCAGAATATGTATGCTCGGTTAACTGTGCTTACTAATAGTCTAATTGATTTGGGAAAGAAATACTCAGAACAGGAAATTGTGAGAAAGATTCTCAGATCATTGACTCCCGCATGGCACACAAAGGCTACCGTGGTTGAAGAATCGAGAGATCTCACAACTACCAAGGTAGATGAACTCATTGGGTCATTAATGACCTATGAGATCAACCTTAAGAACAAAGAGGCTGAGGTGCCTAAGAAAAAGCCCCTAGCTCTTAAAGCAGGACCCAACGGTCAAGGCTCTTCTGATGAAGGTAAGGATTCGACAAGTGAGCGAGATGAGTATGACGTAGCCATGCTCACACGTAAGTTCAGAAAATTCATGAGAAAGGAAGGTAAGAGCTTCATGAGAGGAAGGTCAAAGGTAAGAAATGGTTTCAAATCTAATTCTGAAAACTCTAAGAAATCTGATAAAATCATTTGCTATTCTTCCAATAAACTAGGACATTTTAAGAATGATTGTCCCGACAGATTCAGAAAAGTAGAAAAATGGAAGGGCAAGAAGAAGAATAAGGCCATGGTGTCCACATGGAGCGATGAAGAGGAAAGTGATGACAGAACTAGCTCCTCGGACAAAGAAAAAGATCTATGTCTTCTGGCCAAAGGTGATGAAGAAACTGAGATAAATTCTCCATTTGAAGATTATACAATTGATGATTGGGAGGATGCATATATACAACTCATGGAAAAATATAAAATGTACAAAAAGGAGAATAAATCATTTAAAAAGAAAATTAACTCATTTGTGCATGATCATGATATGAATGATAAGAATGCTCTACTTGAAACTGAAATTGAAGATCTTAAGAAAATGATTGAGAACTTGGAGGAATGAAAGAAAGGAAATGGCTGACTTGGAAACTGAAAATGAAGATTTGAGAAATGAGATTGATAGCATGAAGCTAAAAATGCAAACCTATGAAAAAGACAGCAAATTGAGCAATGAAAAGTATGAAGCTGTCAAACAAGTCAACATTCAACTCCTGCAAAACATTGAAAACTTACAAAAAGAATTGAAGGATAAACAACAATCTTTGGAAAAATTTGTGGATGGAAGAGAAAACCTAGATACTTTGCTAGGAACCAGAATGAACTTCAACAAGGAAGGGTTGGGTTTTGAACCTACAAACAAAAGGTCAATTGGGCTAAAAACAGTCACATTTGTTTCCTCTTCTGATGCTTCAACCTCAAAAACAACATCCAAAGGAAAAGAAAAGATTGAAGAGGCAGTAATTGAAATTCCCAAAAAGTTTGTCCAAAAACATAAGAAAGGTCGACCTTCCCCGCAGCATAGGTCAACACTTCCTTGGCCATTGCATGCTCAATCTTCCAGATATCACCATAACTGGATTGCACATTCATATAGGCCAACACCACCCTACTTTTGGGGAAATTGTGATTCATGTGTTCATCAATCTTATAAGTTTCAATCTCCTAGGTGGTAAAATAATCACTTTCAACCCAAAACCAACCAACGGCCTCAATGGTTTAAGAAGCAAACTTTCTCAAACTTTCACAAACTTCAACAAAGAGCTTCTAAATAAAATGTGAATGTCAAAGCTGAAAAGAAAAACTAAATCCCTGCTCTAAGCAAACAAAACATGAATGTTAAGAAGGTTTGGATTTCAAAAGAAATGATTTCATGTTTTAAAAATCTGAAGAGTTTGATGGGACCCAAATTTGGTTGGGTTCTAAACACAATTGCTTAATTGCTTGTGCAGGAGTGTCTTGCAGCCATGCATAACAGGTGGTACCTTGATAGTGGCTATTCAAGACACATGACTGGAGACAAATCAAAATTTTATCTCTTGGAGGAAAAGGAAAGAGGATACGTCACATTTGGAGGGAACAACAAGGGAAAAATCATTGGAACATGTAATGTAGGTAAGAATCTCTCTAACTCTATTGGGAATGTGTTATTAGTTGAAGGATTGAAATATAACTTGCTCAGCATAAGTCAATTATGTGATAAAAGTCACAAAGTGTTGTTTGATTCTCATGAATGTAAAATCTTTGAACCAAAATCTGACAAAGTAAAATTTTCTGGTAAGAGAGTCAACAATGTTTACATGATTGACTTAGATGATCCTGCTTATTTAAACCTTTATCTTGCTGCACCAAAATCTGAGATTGCTTGGCTATGGCATCGTAGAATAGGACATGCTAGCTACAATGTCTTACATAAACTATTAAAGCATTCAATGGTGAAAGAGTTGCCTGAATTATCATTTAAACAAGAAAACAAGTTGTGTGATGCATGTGCCCTAGGTAAACAAACAAGAAAATCTTTCAAAGGAAGATCTGAAAATACATCATCCAAATCACTCGAGCTAATTCATATGGACTTGTTTGGCCCAACCAGAACTGCTAGCTTAAGTGGTAGAAAATATGGATATGTCTTGGTGGATGACTTTTCGAGGTTCACATGGGTTTTCTTTCTCACACATAAAAATGATGCTTTTGATGAGTTTCAGGCACTCTACATGAAGATAAAGCAGGACGGTGAGTTTAAAACTTCCAAGATTCAATCTGATCACGGTGGTGAATTTTAAAATGCTGACTTCTATAATCTTTGCAGGGCTGAAGGCATTTCACACCGGTTCTCTTCACCAAGAACCCCAGAGTAAAACGGTGTAGTTGAAAGGAGAAACCGAACACTTGTAGAGATGGCAAGAACCATGCTTGCTGAATGGTAACTTCCAAGGAGGTTTTGGGCTGAAGCGGTAAACTCAGTATGATACATTATCAACCGCTCTATGGTAAGGCCACACATCAAAAAGACTCCTTATGAGTTGCGGAAAGGTAAAAAGCCTTCTCTCACACATATGAAAGTGTTTGGGTCAAAATGCTTCATCCACAATAATGATAAAAGAGATTTAGATAAATTCGAGGCTAAGAGCGATGAAGGTATATTCCTTGGATATTCTGATAGATCTAGGGCTTATAGAATTTACAATATCAAGAGTCAAACTATAGAAGAATCACCCCATGTTTCCTTTGATGAATATCATGCTGATTCTAACAATGATAACTCTTGCAGGAAAAATGATGAAGATGGGGAATTCCTAAGCATGAAGGACAAGAGTGATCATCCATAAGAAGAAACAAAAGAAGATGGTGACCGAGCTGAATCAAACAATGCAAGGGATCAAGCTCCAGGAGAAGGTAATGATTCTACAAACATTAGAATTCTTAAGGATCATCCTTTAGAAAATGTCATTGGAAGCTTGAATGACCCACCTAGAACAAGGTCACATTTTATAATTGTGGAATAATTAGATCAACTTGCTCTTGTCTCTCAGCTTGAACCTAAAAACATTGATAAAGCATTAAAGGATGAAAACTGGATAAATTTAATGCAAGACGAGTTAAACCAGTTTGAAAGAAATAAAGTTTGGCATCTTGTTCCTAGACATTCATCACAATCTGTCATTGGCACTAAATGGGTCTTTAGGAACAAAATCAGTGAGGATGGCAAGATAATAAGAAACAAGGCTAGATTAGTGGCTCAAGGGTATAATCAGGAGTTTGGGGTAGACTTTGATGAATCGTATGCCCCAGTTGCTAGACTCGAAGCCATCAGAATTTTACTAGCCTTTGTATGCTCCCTTAAAATAAAACTATATCAAATGGATGTAAACAGTGCTTTCTTGAATGGCTTGATCAAAGAAGAAGTCTATGTTGAGCAGCCCCCTGGCTTTGAAAATTCTAACCATGCAGATTTTGTATACAAGCTAGACAGGGCACTTTATGGACTTAAGCAAGCACCAAGAGCTTGGTATGAGAGACTAAGCTCGTTTCTCATTGAAAAAGGGTACACACGAGGTAAGGTAGATCAAACACTTTTCACCAAGAAGCAAGGTAAGAACATCTTGATTGTTCAAATTTATGTTGATGATATTGTGTTTGGTTCTACTAAATCTGAAATGTGTGAGGAATTTGCTAACCTCATGACTAGCGAATTTGAGATGAGCCTAATGGGAGAACTCCAATTCTTTCTCGGTTTGTAGGTCAATCAAGGACAAGATGGGTGCTTCATAAGTCAAGCCAAATACATCAAGGATCTACTGAAAAGATTTGATATGACGAATAGTAAAATCATTGCAACTCTTATGAGCACCACAACATCACTGGATTCGGATGAAAATGGTAAATTAGTGGATGCAAAGATCTATAGAGGTATGATCGGCTCTTTGCTTTACTTGACTACATCCCGGCCAGATATCTAATTTAGTGTATGTCTTTGTGCTAGATTTCAAGCTAGTCCTAGAGATTCCCACTTGACCGCCGTCAAACGTATCCGTAGATATCTTGCCGGCACTCAAGATTTAGGATTGTGGTATCCGTCATCATGTGATTTATCTCTTATATCTTATTCTGATGCGGACTACGCTGGCTGCAAGCTGGATCGTAAGAGTACTAGTGGCTATTTCCAGTTTCTAGGCGGGTGTTTAGTTTCTTGGGCCTCCAAGAAACAACACTCGGTTGCCCTCTCAACCGCAGAGGCATAATATGTTACTGCGGGGAGCTGTAGCACCCAAGTGTTGTGGATTAAACACCAACTCCAAGACTACCTAGTGGATCTTGGTTGTGTCCCGATTCTGTGTGATAACACTAGTGCTATCAAGCTTGCAAAAAATCTAGTCCAGCACTCTAGGACTAAGCATATTGAGATTAGGCATCACTTCATTAGAGATGAGGTCGTTAAGAAAAATTTTGAACTGCATTTTGTTGATACTCTAAATCAAATTGCTGATATTTTCACCAAGCCCTTGTGTAATGACAGGTTTTCAACACTCAGAAGGGAGCTTGGTCTTTGCCGACCTCAGGCCAATAAAAATTGAAATGATGATCTTATTCAATTTAGTTGTGTGTTTTTGCAGATTGGTGTCCATGCATTGTTTATATGTAATTACGTCATTTTGCATATGGTGTAGCATTGTATGTAGTCATAATGCATAATAAAGTTGAATTCATGTTCACGATGCATTGCATGGTTTGTGTAGCATCCTTCTTGCATGGCCATTGTATATTAAATGTTGATGTATGGAAAGACAGGTTATGCTTGTTTAGAAGCACTCAATATGCGTGAGGTTTCACCTCCGCCAAATACCATGCGTCACTGTCGCATATAGGCCATATAGTAAGGGGGAGTTGTCCTTGTGCAGCATTCATGCATATGTTTCATCTTCATTCTGTTGCATTTAATAAGTGTACAAGTATGTGTTGGGTCATGCATCTCATGTCTGCCAAATTCATGTCAACCCCTGCATGTTTCAGGTCATTCTCCTCTTGACAGTTATCATTACACTTGCTTGCACACATAGCTCTTTGAGTGCATTCATTGCATATCCTTAGGGGGAGTCTTGATGCTTTTCTTAATTTCTTGTGCTTACATGGCTTACAGTCTGAATATGAGATCATGAGACTGACAAACATATGGTATGCTATTATATGAACTGATGATTATCTATTCAATGAAAATGGTTCAGATTTAATGATTTCCTTGTAGTTCTGATATATTTTGTTTGAAATCATCTATGTTCTGTGATTTTAATAGACCTTAACGATAGATTGTATATTGTGCTTTGAATGACTATCCTGATACCTGAAAATTCAAAATTCATGACCATCTAGGTAATACTCTAGAGCTAAGTATTATTTTTAAACATCTTGATGAGTTAGAATTCTTGAAAAACAATTTGATAGAGCATTGATATTGTTGCACAGAGAAATATGTCACGTCATCAAATCAAGTGACGAATGATATGTCATGATGTGCCCATGTTATCTCTGTCTTAATTCATTTGGACTCTAGGCAGAGCAATGGCATAATTACTGAGAAATATATCTTCTCATCACAGAAATGAGTTTGGATATGTCATGACATGACTTTACTATCTCTGTTCATTTTGAAGCATAACCGTCAGTCTTGCCAAATACCTAGGGATACTGGCGTCTAAACAACGTGTATTCTTACGGCTAGGAGGCATGTACTAGACTTGATTGTTCGTAAAATATGAGTCATGTGCCTTCAAATTCAAAAGATATTGAAAATCCAATTTGCTGCACACATAAAATTCCATGCTTTAGTCATGATTGTTTAGCCTCAATACTAGTTTTTGTGTTATTCCCTTTGTAGTTATTGAATATGGATATATAAGACAAGGGAAGGTTAAACACTGCCATGATATGCACCTTTGGTTCATTTCTATTAAATCTTGGATGTAGCTGCTTTTCAAACTCTATTGATGATCTCGGATTTCATTAGCTTTGAACCATCTATGTTGCTCACGGCATGTTTCAGGTTTGCATATAATGGCTTGCTCTTCACTCTCATTTAGCTCTGGTCTCTCAGACATTAGTCCCCTTCTCTACCTTATACCTCCCTTTTTGCTGTTGTCAAAGGGGGAGAATTCTTTGTGTGAGTCCTTTGTAAGAGTTTTGCGTTATCACGTTGTCAAAGGGGAGAGAATATTTTGTTGTGAGTCATCCCTTGCTTTGCGAGTTATCATTGGGGGATGAGTGAATTGTGTACGGGGGAGAAACCTTTGTGCGCTTTTGTGTATGAGTGATGAGGGAGTCTTCATATGTGTATGTGATGGGGTTTGCATAATTACATCGCATTCATATCCACATTCATATCTGCATTCCCATATTCTCATTATCATGGATCTTGAGTCACATATGTTGCATATGCTATAACTGTTGCCATTCTTGATATTACTACCACATAATGACTCACAGTGTTGGCATCATCAAAAAGGGGGAGAATGTTGTGCCCCTGTGGTCATTTGAGTTATCCTATGGTCACTGGGGTCATTCGACATCATCCTATGGTCATATGAGTTCTGTGGTATTCTTGGTTTTGATAATGGCTAAACACTATTAGTCATTGATGTTTCCACTCTCATGTGACTAACATATGTGATGTTCTGTCACGCCCCGAGCGCGGAAGGTACCCGGAGATGCGTGACGAGTTTATATCAATCATGTCAATCAGAGTAGTAGTGTATTCGACACAAAGACAGAGTGCGCAAATATAAAGATAACCCAATCCATTAATTCCTTTAATAAGAATATGTCTAGTACAAACCCTTGCAAATACTAGACTCAAGAAAAATAGAGAAAAGACAGGACTAATTGACGCTTGAGTAGCTCTAACTCTTTCACTCTTGGCTTTCCCAATCAGATTGAATTCCCTCATCGTCGGACTTACCAGAAAAGTAGGGAAACACTGAGTGAGTGAACGCTCAATAGGAAATTATATCTCAAGGACTAGCAAGGGGTTTAAGTAATTACATTTTTTTCCATGAATGCACTATAGCCATGCATGCTCGCAAAACGACAAGATAGCAAGAGAATATAACAATAAGATGGCAAGAAGAACTAGTCATGAACTTTCAAGAACTTATATCAAAAGATATCAAGATATTTAAGCAAGTAGACTCATCATGTCATGTTGGAATTTGGCTATCATGTTTCAAGCAAGCGAGTATACAATTACCCTTTCTCGGGCCACGCAAGTCATGTAATATCAAGTCAAGTACAAGATTTGTGGAATGTTCAATCAAGCTAGTCATGCACTTCGGTATAATACCAATACGGTGATCAATCAACTCCTATGGGCACAAGTACTTTCGGGTGCTCCTCCCAGGACCAGATCGGGCCCTATATGCGCAGGCATTAATCATGTATTTTAACATCCACTCTTGTGTATAGCCAATATGAAATTTCAAGAATAAAGCTTGTAGAGATGTAGGATAGACTTTGATAGAATAGAGTCCAAAAATATGACACTTGACATAGATAGGCGATAATAATGGTACAATCACGATTATCGATAAAACTAGGTGGAATTGGTTCCCTAACTTGGGTACCATGACAAGTAAGTACCCACGAGTAAATGGTCACTTCTTTAATATAGAATTGAGGTCCACAAGAACATCATGTTTGATATTGAATTGGGGTCTACAAGAACATCATGTTTGATATAGAATTGGGGTCTACAAGAACAGCACATCAACGGCATGTTTTCCCCGTTTATTAAGATAATTCTCACATCATACCCATGGCATGACATGAGGGCCGGTATACCATGTTTCTATAGAGTGACATGACAAAGATTGTGTAATGGGTTTTTATGGTACAACCAGCTCAGTCGGCCTTGAGGGAATCCAAGGCTCGAGGAGTCTTACGGAGGTCTCTATGACTAACTCGCTAGTCCAAAGGAACGGAATATCCAATGGAGAGCTTGTATGTCACCGAGAATTTAGGGTAATGCAATAAGACATCATAAAATATGGGACTATATTCACAGAGTGGAAATATAGTGCCGATAATATTCTTATACATATATATCAAACCCTCGGTTAACAGAAATAAGGAAAAATAGTAATACAGAAAATAGCGACTTTAGCCAGGTCATTAATTATCCAATTGACGCCTTACAGAGGACGTTTATTTACAAATTTGACGACTTGTACATCAGTCGTCCCTTCAATATTTCTATTCTGCAGAAAATCAATATTCTGGAATTTTAACAAAAATGCGCTCTGGACATGGGCGTTACTTTTCAATTAGCGCCCTAGTCTGGGGCGTCAGTTCAATAAGAGACGACCTTGTGATGGTCGTTAATTCAAGAATTTTCAATATTCCAGATAATAGAATTTCAGGAAACATGGTACATGCTCAGGACCAGAAAAATAGCAGGATTCAACAGGTGTATTCATGCAGCATATTAGAATCATGGTTTCATAAATATTAAATTTTAAACGTGGGTAATTATTCAATTTATGAAATTGACGACTCCTGGGCAGAGCGTCAAAAGAAAATTAGCACCCTGGGATGGGTCGCTTCTCTTAAAACTAGCGCCCTAACGAGGGTCGCTATTTATAATATTTTCCAGAAACTATGAAAACGCAGAGAATCTATATGCATGAATTAACAGATGATTTAATCATAATTACTACGTTGGTTTGGGCTACAATCCTTGAGAAAACCTACCTGACGATCGTGTGGGTGAAGATACGTGAAGGATTCGATAAGAAAGTGATACTCTGTTTTTCAACAGAGCCTTCTGATCCGGAGGAAGAAGGAGAAGATGATGAAGAACCACGTTCTTCAATAAAATTGTCACAGGATACCTGTAAAGGAAGAAGGAGAAGATATTAATAATCTTCACATACGTAACCTGAAGGCAAGGGAAAGAACATTACCTGTTCTTTACGGTCGATAGCAGCAGCACGAAAGTTAGATCGCCAAAGTAGCGATCTTGGTGAATTAGGAGGGTATTTATAGGGTTTTTAGAATCCTAAGGGGGTTAGTGTTGTATTGGAAGTAATATTTCCCCATTAGAGTTCTTTCTATAATCAAACTCCCTCGTAGTTATCCATAAACTTGCTCTGGATAGTCTCCTGGGTCGAACGAAACTCGAACTGAATTGACGTCTTAAGTGAGGGCGTTGAATTTAAATTGACGCCTTTGCCTATGTCGTTTCTTGTGAAAAACGCGCCCAGGTGGAGGGCGTTACATTTACTTCTCTTTTTTTTATTTTTTTTTATTTTGGCCGTTTGATAATTGACGCCTTGTTGTTTGGGCGTCCCTTTTTAATTAGCGCCTTATCTAGAGGCGTTTCTTAATGAAGTAGCGCCTTGACCAAAGGCGTTATTTCCATTCTGTCATTGTATTTATTCTTTTTGATGTTTCTCATTCATTTATTTAATACTTTATCAAATTTGATTAATTTGGGGTTTTTATTTCCTTTTATTTTTTTTCCAGGGTTGCTACACCCTCCCCCACTTAAAAGAATTTGGTCCCCAAATTCAATAGTATATATATGTGGAGAGTGTAGCGTATATACCTTAAAATAATTTTAGAAATCGCTTCCTCATGGATTCCTCGGTCTCCCATGTGGCTTCATGCTCAGAACTCTTATTCCATTGTACCTTTAACATGGGAATAACCTTATTCCTTAGGCTACGTACTTCACGATCTAGTATCTTTATGGGCTTCTGTTCATATGTGAGATCCTTCTGGATAACTAAGTCTCCATGTTCAATAATATGTGATGGATCGTGTACATACTTCTTCAACATAGATATGTGGAACACATTATGTACTTCGGACAATTGAGGAGGCAACGCGATGCGATAAGCAACCTCGCCTATTCTTTCCAGTATCTCGAAAGGTCCGATGAATCTTGGTGTAAGCTTGCCCTTAACACCAAATCTCCGTATTCCACGTCCAGGCGATATCTTGAGAAATATATGATCTCTGACTTGGAATTCAAGATCTCTCCTTCTTGTGTCAGCATAAGCCTTTTGCCTAGACTGAGCCACTTGTAGTCTTTCTCGGATCAATTGTATTTTCTCGGTGGTATCCCTTACCATGTCTGGACCTAGCAGTTATTTCTCTCCAACTTCGTCCCAGCATAAGGGTGATCGGTAACTCCTTCCGTATAAAGCTTCGAAAGGCGCCATTTTGATACTTGCCTGGTAGCTATTATTGTATGCAAATTCGACCAGAGGCAAGTGATCATTCCAGCTTCCACTAAAATCAATGATGCATGCTCTAAGCATGTCTTCAACTACTTGATTTGTTCTCTCGGTCTGACCATCCGTTTGAGGATGAAAAGCTGTACTAAAGTTAAGCCTTGTTCCTAATGAATGCTGTAGTCCCTTCCAAAAATGAGAAGTAAAACGGGGATCTCTGTCAGACACAATCGAGACAGGAATACCATGTAATCGGACTATTTCCTTGATGTATAATGCAGCCAAAACATCGACTGACCATCGGCTTCTTATTGGCAAGAAATGCGCCGATTTAGTCAATCGGTCAATGATAACCCATATTCCATCATGTCCTCCTTTGGATTTAGATAGACCCATAATGAAGTCTATACCAATATCTTCCCACTTTCAATTGGGAATATCTAGAGGATGTAGCTTTCTAGTAGGCTTTTGGTGTTCTGCCTTGACCTGTTGGCAAGTGAGACAGCGTGACACGTAGTCCGCTATTTCCCTTTTCATATTGGGCCACCAAAAATTTCTTTTCACATCTTGGTACATTTTGGTAGATCCTGGATGAATCGTGTACCTTGCTCTATGAGCTTCATCTAAGATTTTCTTCTTTAATTCTGGACAATCCGGTATACAAGTTCTATTTTTGAACATCAATCTTCCATCAGAAGTGAATTGGAAATCAGACCGTCCTTCCATTCTGCCTTTGATTTCTACTAATGTTGGGTCATCATCTTGAAGTGCTTGTATTTTGGTTAATAGGTCTGGCTGAATGCTTATATGAGACAATCTGACACATCTGAAGTCCGTGTCCATGCTTATATTGAGTTCAGAGAATTGCTCCAGCAACTTCCATTCTTGAATCATACAATTGGCTAACAGTGCTCTCGGCTTTCGACTAAGAGCATCAGCTACTGGATTCCCCTTTCCGGGATGATATTGTATATTGAAGTCGAAGTCCTTGAGATATTCTAGCCAATGTCTTTGCCTCATATTTAGTTCCTTCTGAGAGAAAAGATACTTGAGACTCTTGTGATCGGAGTAGACAGTAAACTGTACTTCCGTATAGATAATGTCTCCACATCTTCAGTGCAAACACTACCATGGCCAATTCTAAGTCATGAACTGGGTAGTTCTCTTCATGCTTCTTCAATTGACGAGAAGAATAAGCTATAACCTTTCCTTGTTGCATTAGGACACATCCGAGGCCAATGCCAGAAGTATCAGAGTATACCTCGAATTGCTCTCCTTCCACTGGTAAAGCTAAGACCGGGGATGTGGTCAGATGATCTTTGAGAGTTTGGAAGCTTCTTTCACATTCCTCACTCCATTCATAGCGGATCTCTTTGCGAGTCAACCTCGTAAGTGGCACGACGATCTTAGAGAAATCTTTGATGAACCGCCGGTAATAGCCCGCAAGACCTAAGAAACTTCGGATCTCGCTAGCATTGGTAGGCCTTTCCCAATTTCTTACAGCTTCCACTTTTGATGGATCTACAAACAAGCCATCTTTTGATATAACATGTCTGAGAAAAGTCACTTCTTCGAGCCAGAACTCACACTTACTGAGCTTTGCATATAATTGGTTTGTCCTCAATGTTTGTAATGAAATCCTTAAATGCTCCTCGTGCTCTTCCTTAGTCTTGGAATATATTAATATAGCATCAATAAAAACCAACACAAATTGATCTAAATAAGGCCTAAATATACTATTCATTAACTGCATAAAGGCAGCAGGGGCATTTGTTAGTCCGAAAGGCATAACAACAAATTCATAATGGCCATACCTGCTTCTGAATGCGGTCTTATGAATATCATCGTCCTTGATTCTTAGTTGGTGATATCCTGACCTGAGATCAATTTTGGAAAAATACTTGGATCCTGAAATTTGATCAAATAATTCATCGATTCTCGGCAGTGGATACTTGTTCTTGATAGTGAGATGATTCAACTGTCGATAGTCGATGCATAGCCTCATGGATCCATCTTTCTTCTTTACAAATAGCACAGGTGCACCCCACGGGGAAGTGCTTGGTCTAATGTATCCTTTCTTAATGAGTTCCATCAATTGCTCCTTTAACTCCTTGAGTTCGGCAGGTGACATTCTATATGGTGCCTTAGAAACTGGTCCAGCACCAGGAATTAAATTGATGGTGAAGGCCACTTCTCTTTGTGGAGGTAATCCAGGTAAATCCTCCGGAAACACGTCCGGAAATTCTTGCACAACTGGGATATCTTCTATCTTAGTCTCCTTATTCTCCTTAAGGGTGACAAATGCAAGGAAAGATACACATCCTTTCATGATTAGCTTGCTAGCTCGGAGAGCTGAAATAAGTGGCGATTTGCTTCGACTCTTGAGGCTAGTAAAGATTAATTCCGGAAACTCTTTGAAAGTAACCTTGCTATTGCGGCAATCGACAGTTGCCTGGTATTTGGATAACCAATCCGCTCCTAGTATGACATCATACTCCTTTAGATCTAAACATATAAGATCAATAGGGAAATTCCTACCCTGAACCAATACTTCACAGTTTTGGTAATGGTGAGTGATATCAGTTTCGTTACCAAGAGGAGTAGACAAAACTAATTTTATCCATTCCGGTTCTAAGGGTAACGGATCAGCAAACTTTTTGGAAATAATTGAATGTGAAGCACCCGTATCAAATAAGACATATGCAGACTTGGAACAAACTTTCAATGTACCTTCTACTAGTCCGCCTTCTTCTTCTTCGGTCTCCTTAATTGCATGAAGACGAGCGTTCTTGGTTACCGGGTGCTTTCCGTCACCGGCTTGATCATTAAGTAATGGGCAATCGGGAATCCGATGCTCACGGCTCCCGCAACGGAGACATGCTCCAAGTTTCCTCCAGCACTCTTCGGCTTTATGACCAGCCTTGTCACAATGCTTACATATTATATTCGAAGGTGTAGTAGTGATAGAGAAGGGCTTGGTCTTCTTAAATTTTTGGTCTTGAGAAGAAGTACCTCCAGTGCTAGGCCTCTTCTTGAAGTTGGGTTTAAAGGAACCCAAACCTGTAACTTGTTCTTTCTTATCCTTCCCACGGATTCTATCTGATAGCTCCGTGGCATCTTCTAACAATTGAGCTCGGCGTACTATCTCTGAGTAGACCTGAATATCCATTGGCGCCAGCTGGGTAATATATTGGGGCCTGAGCCCATTAAGGAACCTCCTAGCTTTCTTCTTCTCGGTGCTAACTAAGTGCTTAGCATACCGAGACAATCTAGAGAATTGTGCCTCGTACTCCGCCACCGATAATGACCGTTGCTTGAGTGCGGCAAATTCGGTAGCTTTCTTTTCTTGGACTCGGTCTGAAAAATATTTATTGTTGAAATGTTCAACAAATTCTTCCCAAGTAATTTGGTCCGGATTTATAGTGGCTTCGACTGCCTCCCACCAGCATCTGGCATCTCTCTCTAACTGAAAAGTAGCTAATAAGACTTTTTCTTGATCCGTGCATTGCATAACACAGAATATACGCTCCGTCTCCCTGATCTAGTGCTCTGCGTCGTCTGGATCAGTAGATCCCATGAATTTGGGAGGGTTCATGTTTTTAAAGTTATGGTGGAGACTCCCGGCTCGCTGTGCACCTCCCTGTGCTACATGTTGCAGCACCTGGGTCATTCCTTGGAGTGTACGCTGCATGTTGCGTCATTGAGCACGTTCGGCAGCCATTATCCTACAATTACAATGGCTATATCAGTGTACAATTTCGTTAAGGGCTCTTAAATTTTCCATGTTAACTCCACCCTTGGTTCTACCTAATCTCACTAGTTAATGGTTTAAACCTATCCTTGGACTTGGGTTTCCTAGGAATTGAACACCCTAGGCTCTGATACCACAAAAATTGTCACGCCCCGAGCGCGGAAGGTACCCGGAGATGCGCGACGAGTTTATATCAATCATGTCAATCAGAGTAGTAGTGTATTCGACACAAAGACAGAGTGCGTAAATATAAAGATAACCCAATCCATTAATTCCTTTAATAAGAATATGTCTAGTACAAACCCCTGCAAATACTAGACTCAATAAAAGAAAAATACAACGCTTGACTCAAGAAAAATAGAGAAAAGACAGGACTAATTGACGCTTGAGTAGCTCTAACTCTTTCACTCTTGGCTTTCCCTATCAGATTGAATTCCCTCATCGTCGGACTTACCTGAAAAGTAGGGAAACACTGAGTGAGCGAACGCTCAATAGGAAATTATATCTCAAGGACTAGCAAGGGGTTTAAGTAATTACATTTTTTTCCATGAATGCACTATAGCCATGCATGCTCGCAAAACGACAAGATAGCAAGAGAATATAACAATAAGATGGCAAGAAGAACTAGTCATGAACTTTCAAGAACTTATATCAAAAGATATCAAGATATTTAAGCAAGTAGACTCATCATGTCATGTTGGAATTTGGCTATCATGTTTCAAGCAAGCGAGTATATAATTACCCTTTCTCGGGCCACGCAAGTCATGTAATATCAAGTCAAGTACAAGATTTTTGGAATGTTCAATCAAGCTAGTCATGCACTTCGGTATAATGCCAATACCGTGATCAATCAACTCCCATGGGCACAAGTACTTTCGGGTGCTCCTCCCAGGACCAGATCGGGCCCTATATGCGCAGGCATTAATCATGTATTTTTAACATCCACTTTTGTGTATAGCCAATATGAAATTTCAAGGATAAAGCTTGTAGACATGTAGGGTAGACTTTGATAGAATAGAGTCCAAAAATATGACACTTGACATAGATAGGCGATAATAACGGTACAATCACGATTATCGATAAAATTAGGTGGAATTGGTTCCCTAACTTGGGTACCATGACAAGTAAGTGCCCACAAGTAAATGGTCACTTCTTTAATATAGAATTAAGGTCCACAAGAACATCATGTTTGATATAGAATTGGGGTCTACAAGAACATCATGTTTGATATAGAATTGGGGTCTACAAGAACAGCACATCAACGTCATGTTTTCCCTGTTTATTAAGATAATTCTCACATCATACCCATGGCATGACATGAGGGCCGGTATACCATGTTTCTATAGAGTGACATGGCAAAGATTGTGTAATGGGTTTTTATGGTACAACCAGCTCAGTCGGCCATGAGGGAATCTAAGGCTCGAGGAGTCTTACGGAGGTCTCTATGACTAACTCGCTAGTCCAAAGGAATGGAATGTCCAATGGAGAGCTTGTATGTCACCGAGAATTGAGGGTAATGCAATAAGACATCATAAAATATGGGACTATATTCACGGAGTGGAAATATAGTGCCGATAATATTCTTATACATATATATCAAACCCTCGGTTAACAGAAACAAGGAAAAACAGTAATACAGAAAATAGCGACTTTAGCCAAGTCATTAGTTATCCAATTGACGCCTTACAGAGGGCGTTTATTTACAAATTTGACGACTTGTACATCAGTCGTCCCTTCAATATTTCTATTCTGCAGAAAATCAATATTCTGGAATTTTAACAAAAACGTGCCCTGGACAGGGGCATTACTTTTCAATTAGCGCCCTAGTCTGGGGCGTCAGTTCAATAAGAGGCGACCTTGTGAAGGTCGTGAATTCAAGAATTTTCAATATTCCAGATAATAGAATTTCAGGAAACATGGTACATGCTCAGGACCAGAAAAATAGCAGGATTCAACAGGTGTATTCATGCAGCATATTAGAATCATGGTTTCATAAATATTAAATTTTAAACGTGGGTAATTATTCAATTTATGAAATTGACGACTCCTGGGCAGAGCGTCAAAAGAAAATTAGCGCCCTGGGATGGGTCGCTTCTCTTAAAACTAGCGCCCTAACGAGGGTCGCTATTTACAATATTTTTCAGAAACTATGAAAACGCAGAGAATCTATATGCATGAATTAACAGATGATTTAATCATAATTACTACGTTGGTTTGGGCTACAATCCTTGAGAAAACCTACCTGACGATCATGTGGGTGAAGATACGTGAAGGATTCGATAAGAAAGTGATACTCTATTTTTCAACAGAGCCTTCTGATCCGGAGGAAGAAGGAGAAGATGATGAAGAACCACGTTCTTCAATAAAACTGTCACAGGATACCTGTAAAGGAAGAAGGAGATGATATTAATAATCTTCACATACGTAACCTGAAGGCAAGGGAAAGAACATTGCCTATTCTTTACGGTCGATAGCAGCAGCACGAAAGTTAGATCGCCAAAGTAGCGATCTAGGTGAATTAGGAGGGTATTTATAGGGTTTTTAGAATCCTAAGGGGATTAGTATTGTATTAGAAGTAATATTTCCCCATTAGAGTTCTTTCTATAATCAAACTCCCTCGTAGTTATCCATAAACTTGCTCTGGATAGTCTCCTGGGTCGAACGAAACTCGAACTGAATTGACGTCTTAAGTGAGGGCGTTGAATTTAAATTGACGCCTTTGCCTATGTCGTTTCTTGTGAAAAACACGCCCAGGTGGAGGGCGTTACATTTACTTCCCTTTTTTTTATTTTTTTATATTTTGGCCGTTTGATAATTGACGCCTTGTTGTTTGGGCATCCCTTTTTAATTAGCGCCTTATCTAGAGGCGTTTCTTAATGAAGTAGCGCCTTGACCAAAGGCGTTATTTCCATTCTATCGTTGTATTTATTCTTTTTGATGTTTCTCATTCATTTATTTAATACTTTATCAAATTTGATTAATTTGGGGTTTTTATTTCCTTTTATTTTTTTTCCAGGGTTGCTACATGTTCTGTTCATGACAGATATGCCAATGAATGGACAAGGCATTCAGTGAGGATGGCAAAAGTGAAAGCTCATTGATCGCGCCTGTCACGCCCCGAGAGCTGAAGATACCCGGAGACGCGTGACGAGTTTATATCAATCATGTCAATCAGAGTATTAGTGTTTTCGACACCAAAATCAGAGATGCGCAAAAGTAAAGATAACCCAGTCCATTAATTCCTTTAATAAGAATATGTCTATTACAAACCTTGGAAGTACTAACGAAAATAAAGGGAAAACTACAAGGTTGACTCAAGAAAATATGAAAAAAGACTAGATAACACGGAAGAAGCTCTATCTCTTTCACTCTTGATTTTCCCCATCCGTTCGAGTTCCCTCGTCGTCGGACTTACCTGAAAAGTAGGGAAACACTAAGTGAGCGAACGCTCAGTAGGAAATTATATCTCAAGATCTAGCAAGGGGTTTAAGTGATTACATCTTTCATGAATGCACTATAGCTATGCATGCTCGCATAAAACGACAAGATATAGAGAGTGTATAACAAAACGATAGCAAGAAGAACTAGTCATGAGCTTTCAAGAACTTATATCAAAAAGATATCAAGATATTCGAGCAAGTGTATTCATCATGTCATGTTGGAATTTGGCTATTTTATTTCAAGTCAAGCAAGTATACAATTACCCTTTTCTCGGGCCACGCAAGTCATGTAATATCATGTCAAGTACAAGTACAAGATTTGTGGAATGTTCAATCAAGCTAGTCATGCACTTCGGTATAATGCCAATACCGTGATCAATCAACTCCCATGGGCACAAGTACTTTCGGGTGCTCCTCCCAGGACCAGATCGGGCCCTATATGCGCAGGCATTAATCATGTATTTTTAACATCCACTTTTGTATATAACCAATATGGAATTTCAAGGATAAAGCTTGTAGACACGTAGGATAGACTTTGATAGAATAGAGTCCAAAATATGACACTTGACATAGATAGGCGATAATAACGGTACAATCACGATTATTGATAAAAACTAGGTGGAATTGGTTCCCTAACTTGGGTACCATGACAAACAAGTATGGACATTCTTTATATAGAATTGAGGTCCACAAGAACATCAAGTTTAATATAGAATTGGGGTTTACAAGAACATCATAACAATGTTAATATAGAATTGGGGTTTACAAGAACAGCATCAAATGGCATGATAACCTCATCCCATTAAGAGAATTCTCATGATACACACTTTGCATAACATGAGGGCCGGTATACCATGTTTCTTTAGAGTGACATGGTAAAATAGTGTAATGGGTTTTTATGGTACAACCAGCTCAGTCGGCCTTGAGGGAATCCAAGGCTGCGAGGAGACTTACGGAGGTCTCTATGACTAACTTGCTAGTCCAAAGGAACGGAATGTCCAATGGAGAGCTTGTATGTCAATGAGAATTGAGGGTAGTGCGATAAAAACATCATGAAAACATGGGACTATATTCACGGACTGGAAAATAGTGCCGATATATATATATATAACCCTTCGGTGACAGTAATCAGTGTAAAACAGTAATACAGAAAATAGCGACTTAAGCTAAGTCATTAATTATCCAATTAACACCTTACTCAGGGGCGTTTATTCACAATTTGACGACTTATACATTAGTCGTCCCTTCAATATTTCCATTCTACAGAAAATCAATAATCTGGAATTTTAACAAAAACGCGCCCTGGACAGGGGCGTTACTTTTCAATTAGCGCCCTAGTCTGGGGCGTCAGTTCAAGAAGAGACGACCATGTGCAGGTCGTTAATTCAACAATTTATCAATTTTCAGATAATAAAATTTCAGGAAACAATTTCATGGTCAGGACAAGAAAAATAGCAGGATTCGATACGTATGATCATGCATTAATTTAGATTCATGGTTTCATAGTTATATAATTTTAAACATGGATAATTATCAATTATATGAAATTGACGACTCCTGGGTAGGGCGTCAAAACAAGAATTAGCGCCCTTGTCTGGGTCGCTTCTTTAAAATCACTCAGAAAAACATTTGGAAACGTAGTAAAACTATATGCATGAGATCATGGATGAGTTTATTTCATAATTTATACTAGTTTGGGCTACGTTCTTGAGAAAACCTACCTTATGAAGATCTGGAAGAAGGAACGTGAAGGCTTCTGATAGAAAACGATGCTCTGTTTCAAACAGAGCCTCCTGAACTTCTAACAGTAACTAGAGTAGCACCCACAAGATGGTTGCTTCCGAACTTAATCACCGGCAGCCCACCGAAGAGGATGTAGTGACGACAAGAGTTGCTGAGAAGAGGATAAGACTCTTTTCTATGATATCTTCTTTACGGGTTTTGGAAGAAGATGCAGACGAAGAGGATGATGATGAAGACTCCACGATCTTCTCTTTGACAAGAGAGGTACTACCTACCGTAGACTTCCTACATAAGATGAAGACGTTAGTTTCCTTCATCATTCATAACTAAAGGAAAAGAAAAGAGGAAGAACATTACCTGTTCTTCACGTATGACAGCAACAATCCACAGAACGCCAAATAGCATTCTGGGTCGAGCCGTAGGATATTTATAGAGTTATTAGGAACCCTAATAGAGTTAGAGTTGTATTGGAAGTAATACTTCCATGATAGAGTCCTTACTATATTCTACTTTCGACGTAGTTATCCATAACTTGCCCTGGATAGACTCCTGGGTCGAACGAAACTCGAACTGAATTAACGTCTTAAGCGAGGGCATCGAATTTAAATTGACGCCTTGTCGAGCGTCGTTACTTATGTAAACGCGCCCATGTAGAAGGCGTTTCATTTCCTTTCCTTAATTTTATTTTTCACATCGTTTGAAATTTGACGCCCTATTGTCTAGGCGTCCCTTTTAAATTAACGCCTTATACAGAGGCGTTTCCTTTTGAATCAACGCCTTGATAAAAGGCGTTATTTTCCTCTTGACCAATGATTTACTCATTTAGGCTCTTTGTCGTCTATTTACTTATCTTTTATTTTTAATTTGATTTATTTAAAAATCTTATTTTTATCAGGGTTGCTACAGCGCCCAAGCAAGGATCCGAACACAAGCAAAAGTTGACATGTGATATTCGGCTTGTCAAACATCCAAGGTCAATGCACAAAGAAGTATAGCCAAGAGAATCCAAGGCCAGAGACTCAGTTGATACCTTTTAGACTATCAAGGGAGATGCCACAGATATGAACGGGCTACTAAAGGACTCAAGCGACGGAGCTAAAGCGGTTAACGGACCGACCCGGGATGAACCGGTGTCTGGCCCGCTGGCGGTCGACCGCCAGCACAGGGGCGGTCGACCGCCCAAACCAGCAGCTCCCAGTCTGCACGAGTCTCAGTGGTGGTCGACCGCCAGCCAGTAGCGGTCGACCGAAATTCCCAGGGACCACCCCTCTACAGCGATTCTTAGTAGCGGTCGACCGCCAGAAGCTGCAGGTCGACCGCCAGCCACGATGCAGCCATGTTTGACTTCGATTTCCACCTCGAGGCCAGCCCCTTTCCTTGGATTTGTTTAATCAAAACTCACCTAATCTCCCATGAATTTTGGATCTGGTCTAGGGGATGTCTATGGACCATTCAAAGTCTATAAAACCAACACAAGGAGGGTTAGAAACTCTAATGCTTCAATTGGAACAAGAGAGATCAAGGAAAGCTAGAGGAGGAGATTCACGGGTACTGTAGCACCTCCGTAAACAGTGTTTCGGGCTGGAGTTCTTCATCCATTCCAAGGTGATTCAAGTTTAGATCTGAAGCAAGCAACCTCCAAGGAAGCTAGAAGCAATCAAGGTTCTCAAAGGTGATCAAAGCCACATCCATACACCTCTTCATCAACTTAAGACCATCCAAGCAAGCTCATTCTCAAAAGAGATCAAATCTACATCCTTCATCTTCTTCATCAACGCAAAGTGATCCAAGCAAGATCTCTTCACAAGGAAGAAGATACCATTGAAGCATCTGACTCAAGCTCCAACAATCTCAGACAATAGTTTTCTTCTTTAGCATATTCTATATCTTGTTTGATGCTTGAGTGTTTTCATATTTGTTCTTTTTTATTTTATACAAACGATTAAAACTGAAGATCGTCCCTACCGGTGGTTAGTAGGAAGGCAATCGGAAGTTGTCCGATCTGCGGTGTTGACGTCCCTACCGGTGGTTAGTAGGAAGGCAATCGTTGGTCTTTCCGATTTGCAGTTCAGTGCGAGCCACTAGTGGAGCCTCACCGGATTTGGTGAGGGGTGGATGTAGGACTGGGGATTCAGTCCGAACCACCTTAAAATCTTTTGTGTTGTGGTTTGATTGTGCGATTGATATGTTTTAGATGCATACTTAGGTTCAATCTCCATATTGTGAAATCATATTTCTAAGCAAATCATTTTATACATCAATAAGCTAGTTGTATTATGCTGCAATTATTTTTAACTAGCCTTATAGAGGGTTATATTGCGAAAAGAGGGGCAGATCTATTCACCCCTCCCCTCTAGATCCGCTATCCACTACTCAACAACTTTCTCGGTGTAAGTGTTGCCTTGGTGCACAACTTTGTCGGTGCATGTTTTGTCTTGCACCACTTCTCTAAGTCGGTGCAAGATCGCACTACGGAGATTACTGCTGATGCATATCTGGCGTGTGCAAGACTGTACTCGGTGCAATTCGCATTTACGCGATTGGTGCAATTCTATCTTGAACTAGTCAACTCTGTGCAACTTCCGTTGCTGAATGCACATAGAGTTTGTGCATCCCTCTCATACTCGCACACACGGAGTCCATCCTAGGCTACTCACGACCTGAGTAGGTCTGTGCAATGCGTGCACCCTGCATACTCATAGCTAGTGCATCTGTTAGTCTTATGCTGTAAGTAAGTCTGTGCATATGCTAGTGTGACAGTACTGAACTCATGTATGAACATGTATACATCACAATTAAGCCTGTGCACATCTGACTTATTCACATATTGACTCCGTGCAGTCCTGCTTGGCTCTTTACTTTATGTACAACTGTTTCGAGCTGATATCTCTCTCTGACTGTATGATAGGTATCTTTTTGAGAAGAGAAAGAATGGCACGTGATCCAGGAGTGAAGGAGGTGCCAGAATCGTGACACGTGGAAAGCATTGAGCTAGGATGCTACCACGTGGGCCAAGGCATTTGGACAAGAATCATGGAAAGCACACGCCCTACATCTGATGCCTATATAAAAGGGAAGCCTCTCCTTCTGGAGAAGGTGGATCGAAGCAGAAAGATTTACAGCCAGCCCAATCCAGAGAGGAGAAGAGAGTAACAGCAGAGCAGAGCAAAAGTGAAAGTGAGAGAGCTCGTGAAATCAAGAGAAGGAGAGAGAGATAGAGAAAGGGTGAAATCAAGAGAAGGAGAGAGAGATAGAGAAAGAGTGAGATTGAGAGAAGAATCGTTGATGTTTTGTTCACTGGTACTTGGATCAAATCCAGGTCAGTTTGCTCCTCCGTGAGCGATATTCATCGGGTTTTATTGTCAACTTTCAGTCGCTCATCGTTCTTATTTCTCATTTTCATCCTTTATTCAAGCTGTGATGCTCAGCGGGCAAGGTGGTCACCTTGGACAGCAAGATGTGATGCTTAGCGGGATAGCAAGTTGTGATGCTCAGCGGATGGCAAGCTGTGAGGCCTAGAGGATGTAAGCCATGCTTTAATGCTCAGCATACGCAAGCTGTAAGGCGCAGCGGTTCAAGCTATTTGGCAGCAGTAAGCCATACTCTAGTTTGAGTGTGGGGTGGACGTCGGTCTGGGGACCGAACCAACTAAAAAATCTTTGGTGTTGTGAGCTTGCTTGTGTTTCTGTGTGAATGTGTCCCAGATCATCTTAACTGCTTCCGTTTGAATGATTTGCACAAATTGATTTAGGCATATGCTCTTGCGGATTAAGTGTTTGACCTGCATTCAAGCCTTTGCATCTGACACGTTCTTCAAATTGGACAAAAAGCCTTAAAGATCCATTCACCCCCCTCTGGATCAACGTTTGTCTCTATATACGCACCTAACACTTGGTATCAGAGCATACCATCTATTCTATTAGTGGCCTCTTGCCGTGTCGTTGCTGGAGTCATTCTGGTGTTGGCACTGGTGTTGACGTGTTTTTTACTTACTCTTCATTTCTTTACCGTCTTAAAAGATGTCTTCCTATCTCTTCTACTAAATCAATATGAGAAAAAAATAAATGGATGGTAGAAGGAGACAGAAGCATGTAAACACGTGTGATCGCCACCAAGATGCCGAACGTGAAGGACACGCCGTATCTTGGAAAGAGAGAGACACTCGCCTTAAGAGCAGCGCTGAGAGGATATACGGCTCGGGAAAAACCACCTATGAAGATGAGCGGCAGCACGACAGGCCGTCTAATAGCGCTGCAGAGGATGCGGGACGTTGAACTACTAGCAGATGAACGGCTCTAAGACAACCGCAGTAAGAAGAACAACGGTCGAAGATCCACCGCACCTCCTCTTGAACGGACGTAGGAGAACCGCGCAAGACCACCACGCCAGAAGTTGTAAGAGTCCAACCTCCACCCTTTCCGGCTGGCCAGAAAGGATGCGCCTCGTGCTAGTGGGTTGCTGACCTGCGAAGCAGAGTGTAGAACACAAAGAAAAACCAGAATTTGGACTAGATAGTGTAGTAAACGCTCGAACGGAAGGAAATAAACATAACTAAATAAAATGGGGGATACCTGGGGGGTTTTAAACCCCCAGGGGCGTCAAAAACGTGGGAGGGTGTGTGAATGATAGTGCAAGTGAAGAAAAACGTGGAGAACGGGTGTGAAGAAAACAAGCATGCAACTAGAGGAGACGGGACTATCAAATGCAAAAAGACTCAAAACGAGATTACTCCCTAGACCGGAGGCCTGTATGGACGTAGAAGGCCTCCCTCCCTGGTGCTAAGTCACTCAAAGATTCGGCAGGGCTTCGCCGTCGACCAAAAATCTCCCCCCTTTTTGAAGGTAGCCTCTAGGGTCTATTTATAGAGCATAGGAAGCCAGCCCCGAATTAGGGTTTTTAGGCATTTTCAGGTCCAGATAATCAAAGGAAAGTCGTAGACAATCGGATTATCTCTCATCCAGAAAAAACATCACTCAAAATGGTTAAGTATCCACGGAGAAAATGACCAGAGAAGTTAGGGATAAAACCACAGATAGAGAGAGAAAAGTTGTTAATCTTTCAAGAATCGAGCGGATGAACGGTCTCACGATAGACCACCCAATGGGATGAGCTGACATATCCTAGGCCGTCCAACCCTGTCGGTGGAAATTTAATAAATAGAAAATATTATCCAACTATTCATCGAACTGACCAGAATCTTTGCCGTTGGACTCTCATAGATGAACGGCTGATCATAGACCTTTCATCTACAAGAGCAGCCAAGAGGCAACTGCTCATGCCTGTCGGTGGAAAATCAAGATAAATGAGATAAATAGATAATTATCCAAAAACCAGCGACGTTAGGACTCTGGGAGATAGACGGCTTAGGTGGTACCACACAATGGTCTTATGCGGCTATTTCTAGGCTGTATATATGCTTGTCGGTGATAATTTAGAAAATCAGCTAAATATCCCGTAAATATATGAACGGCCCTGTATCAACCGCACATATTGTTGAACGGATGGAGGTTTACCGCACATGTACATGGGCACTTGAAATCCATAGAAAAGCTCAATCAACCAAAACCAAGGCCCATTAAGCCCTGAATCAACTCGGATCTAGCCAGGGAGGGAGGCTACCCATAAAATTGGCCCAGAATGACTCAAATGCAAAAATACTCAAAATGAGATTACTTCCTGGACCGGAGGCCTGTATGGACGTAGAAGGCCTCCCTCCCTGGTGCTAGGTCGCTCAAGGATTCAGCAGGGCTTCGCCGTCGACCAAATATCTCACCCCTTTTCGAAGGTAGCCTCTAGGGTCTATTTATAGAGCCTAGGAAGCCAGCCCCGAAATTAGGGTTTTTAGGTATTTTTAGGTCCAGGTAATCAAAGGAAAGTCGTAGACAATCGGATTATCTCTCATCCAGAAGAAATGGCACTCAAAATGGTTAAGTATCCGCGGAGAAAACGACGTGAGAAGTTATGGATAAAACCACGGATAGAGAGAGAAAATTTGTTAATCTTTCAGGAATCAAGCAGATGAACGGTCTCACGATAGACCACCCAACGGGATGAGCGGACATATCCTAGACCGTCCAACCCTGTCGGTGGAAATTCAATAAATAGAAAATATTATCCAACTATCCATCGAACTGACCGAAATTTTTGCCGTTGGACTCTCATAGATGAACGGCTGATCATAGACCTTTCATCTACAAGAGCGGCCAAGAGGCAACTGCTCATGCCTGTAGGTGGAAAATCAAGATAAATGAGATAAATAGATAATTACTTGAAAACCAGCGACGTTAGGACTCTGGGAGATAGACGGCTTAGGCGGTACCGCACAATGGTCTTATGCGTCTATTTCTAGGCCATATATATGCTTGTCGGTGATAATTCATAAAATCAGCTAAATATCCCGTAAATATATGAACAGCCCTATATCAACCGCACATATTGTTGAACGGATGGAGGTTGACCGCACATGTACATGGGCGCTTGAAATCTATAAAAAAGCTCAATCAACCAAAACCAAGGCCCATTAAGCCCTGAATCAACTCGGATCTAGCCAGGGAGGGAGGCTACCCATAAAATTGGCCCAGAATGTGCCAGAAAATAGCCCAACAAGTGATGGACAACTTGAGGCATCAATAAATGAGAATAAGAAAAATAACTCAACTTATCGGTAAAAAACGGGTGTCAACAGATGCCCCTCCTTAACGCCCTCTTTGTAGGGGAGCGAGCGGAGGTGAAGCGGAAGCGAAATGGAACATGGAGATGAAGCGGAAATGAAGCGAAGCGGACTGAAAAGCGGGCGTTAAGGTAAAATGGCACCCATTTTTACCAACAAGCGATGGGAATCTTCTGGAAAACTCTGAACCAAAACATGAGGAATGATCAGAGTAAAAGCGACGCCAATCTGGAGGAACTAAACTAACATAAAAAGAAACACACGATCAACCTCATGGGGGACACAATCCCGCGGACCAATGAGGAGACCGGAATAAGCAGCGAAAAATAAAGAAGCGGACTAAAACTCCAAACGGGGACCTCTTAATCAACCAAACCAAGCAAATCGACCAAAGTGAACCTTCCAACTCAGAGTGGAATTGTTCCTCTTACTCAAACACTGAACGCACAGCTAACCATCACTGGTGGGATATTTCGCAGGCAAATCATGGGTCATGAATGCTCAAAAGATGCGTATGATGCATGCTGGGCTAAAATAAAAGAAATCATTAAAACAAATGCGATGAAAGAATAAAATATAAGATACTCAAGAATAATATTGCTAAGCTGAGAGAATCAGAGTCAAGACACTATCTGTAACCACGACGTGCAGGATAGAACCATCCTCCCCAGGACATCCCAACCTAGTGGCCTGTCTGGAGATTAAACACATGAACCTGGATCATCATCGTTTTTGTTAAAGGGGAACATCAGATCCTGGAACACGTAGATAACCAACGGGTTCTTGAGATAATATAACATAGTACCATATAGTAATGCAATAAGGGAGATAAGGATAGAAAGCCATACCTGACTTACCTGCGTAGGTGAAACGACATGCGTTTTCGATTTTCATTTTCAGATTTTTATGGATTTCATGTATAAGATAAACAAGATAAGCATAGCAGAGATAACACAATGATTAACTGAACGACAAACAATACGACATAACATGATGATCAACATAACATAACAAAGGCAAACGAGCACATATGCAAGACATAAACAGGCAACACGCATGCACGAACACGGTGTGACAAGACAACAATGTGGAGGGACAACACACTGTTGGGACAAGAACATGATGGATGATCACACAGTTGGGACAACACACAGAACATCACGTGGTTGGGACAACACACGGAACATAGGGGACGACTATCAACATGTGCAAGACAACTAATAACATATGGTGAGGGACAAAACTATATGTGTGAGATGACACAGTGGGACATAGACACGAGATAAGGATACGGCGGGATGAAAAGATATGACCAAAATACGTACTTTAATCAAAGCCCAAGATCAGAATGAAGCAAAACCGCCAGGTTCATAATCGTGAGGTAAAGCTCTCTCATATAGATATGATCAAAGTTAACAAAAGTCGAGAAGGATATGAGCTTCAGAACAGATCGAGAGATAAGATTGAAGAAGGAAAGAACAGATCAGAAGATGTGAACATGAGGCAAAACACAAAGATATAGAGCAAGGAATGCCTGACTACTTGCAACCTGCACACTTGGCAAACAGATTACGTGTCTGTCCTCAAAACAAATAGATAGAAAGAAACAAAAGACAAATATATATATATATATACATATATATATATATATATTTGATTTTTCAAATTTCTTGATTTTTTGTATTTTTGAAAATATTTGATTTTTTAGGACTTTGAAAATATTTGATTTTTAGAATTTTGACAATATCTGATTTTTTTGGATTTTTGAAATAGCAATCCACAGCACCTAAAGACGGGCTCAAACTACTGGCCAGGCATCGTCGTTCCCACCCCTTTCATTAAAGACTTCCCTTGAGCAGGGCGTGCATGGGAGGGTGGCTCGCCACAACCAACCGCTTTTAAAGAACGGTGCCCCTACTAAGGTCATACCCAGGATACAACCCAGCCTAAGAGGGAGAAATAGAAGAAAAATTAGAGACAAGCTTTATGTAGGATGGGAGATATCAAGATTCGACTTCCTTCCAAGGCACCACCCTCAAAGAGATAGGTCTATTGCGCCGGGGCTTTGTGTCTTTGATTTTGAGACCCATATTTATCAGGCATGCAAGCGACCGGGCTCATAATGTCCCGCGGGGAACTGTACTGCCACTCTTGCCATGACTTTCATTCATAATTTTGCATTCGATTCATTCATTTTGATAGCCCTTATTGGCTAGATATAGCATGAAAGCTCATTTTTCAAGGGTCAAGACTGCCCCTATTTGAGACCTCTCTCGTATTAGGGAGCACCCATGGTTGGTCATCTTATCCATTAATCTCTTGCCCCTACACTTGATAGAACAGAGACGAGAAAAGGCCTTCGTGCATACCCAAAGTATGGCCAAAGCAGCAACGGTGTTGCTCAAAAGAATCGGCTATGGCTCACCGTGTAGTGTGTGAAAAACCCATACTCAAAGGGTCACCCTTAACAATCGGGGAAAGAACTCAGACTCCCAATACTAAGCTATCACCAGCCCAAGGTGCTGCAGAAACGACTCATTTTAACACAAAGTTAAAATCAAATTTAAACACAAGCTTCTAAAACCACTCAATCATGTTGAGGAACCAACATTATAAGCATGTGCATGTGTAAGAGAGATAATAGCGATGATAACATTTTCTTGCACAAAATAAAGATCCCTTTACAAATCCATGGCGTGAAAACCGGCATCCTGAAGCGAACATGATCATCGAGCTTTGATCAGCACGAGCTTTATATTCCTTGCTTGCCAGGACAAAATGGAGAGGATAGCAAAGTGTAGAGATTCCTTGACATGGAGGAGCGGCAGACACCAAACTGGACGAAGAAAGATAAAAAAGGAAGAGGGACGAGGGCTAGAACTCCCTCGTTAAGGCACAGAGGCCCTGATAACAAGGAACCGAATACCGAAGGAACAGAGATTAACTGAGCTCAAGGCGGGCTAAAGCCTCAAAAACAGCAAGAAAAATGGTGATGACCATGAAAGGGTGAGGAGGAAAGAATAGAAAGATGACGAAAGGATAGCTGCGAAGATAAGGAAGAAGGAGAACGATCATCCGACGTGGTCGGAGAAAAAGAATAGTGATCACCATGAATACCCGACAAGGTCGGGGAAAAGAAATGGAAACCACCCGACAAAGTCGGGGAAAGATCAAAAAAATCACCCGATAAGGTCGGGGAACGAGCACAAGGAATCCCCAACAGGGTCGGGGGAAAAGGATGAGAAGCGGAATCCTGACGTATCCGGGGAGAAAAACTAGAAGATGCCCCTGGATCAGGGGAATAGGAGGACATAGGCCGAGGTCTATAATGGTGAGGATAGGATAAGATGGTAGAAATATGGTCAGGTGGTGGAAGGTACACCACCCAAGGATAAGAACCGAGTAGAAGAAAAGATGAATGGACGGAAGAAGGAGAGGAGGAAGTGGACCCCCGAGTGCAAAACTGACGGCCCTTGAACTTATGCCGCCGCCTTTTCTTGGCCGAAATCTTCTTGAAACATCTCTGCCTGGCGCGGACTCGGGCCTTCGGGCTTCTTATCTTGCAATATTTTCTTAAATAACGGGCCCACCTGGCTGACGGCCTGGCCCGATCATGAATATGCAGCTTCATCGGGACAGTTGCCCCTAGCTGTGCGGTGCCAACCATAGAAAGACATTCCAAAATAGTCAACTACTTGGGATGAACATCAGGAAGCAGTGGAGTTTTATCCTTCGGCACTAGAACATGAAGCTTTGGCATCTTCACTCGATAATTGGGCATGAAGCATAACTCCCTTGCTAGAAGTGCAGGACGGAACTGAGGGAGGGCGATGCGTGGCGTTGACGTGACCGCCTCACCAATAAACCGAGGGAGATGAGACATAAAATGCAGAATGCCCCTGGTCAATCTCGAAGGCACGGCCAATTGCCCCTTGAATGTTGAATCCATTAAACTTCTGGCGGTCGTGTGGGTTAACACCATCCGGGCGGAAAACTCTTCTGGGCCGGTGAACTGAATAGCAATCAGGCGAGTGGTGATAACAACATCAACAGTGAATTCTCCGGTGAGCAAAGAGATTGCCACCGGCCTCGCTTTAGAAGAAACTGGCACCAGTGCACATGAATTTTTCTTAGCAACCGTCTTCATAGCAAGTGCAGGCTCATATTCCCTAGAATAGCCAGGGACCAGGACTCGGACCGGCATACGGTAAATGAAATCTTGAAGCTTGTAATGCTCGGTCAAAGCCTGGATCGGCTCTTCATCTCCCTGGGGACTAGACCCGAGGAGCACCAAAGGTAGCGTGTACCTGCTCCGTGAAGTGGGAAGTGGTAGAGGGAGGTTAGAAGGAGGAGGTTTGAAGGGCACGGGTGGCGATGGTGAAAGTGATGGGGGAATAATGATGATGACAGGCGTGGGTGGAGGCAAAGGCAAAAGTGGAGGTGTGGGTTTAGGGTCGGCCTGCTCGGGCTCAGAGGATGATGGCGAAAGGGAGAGCGAAAGAAGTGGTGGTGGAGGTGGCAAAGGTGATGAGGGTGGCAAAGGGGGTGATGTGGTTGGTGGAGATGGGGAGGGTGAAGGGGAAGGAGATGAAGGTAGGGGTGGGGAAGAAGGAGGAGATGAAGGTAGTGGCGTAGTGGGGGAAGTGGCAGGTGGTGGCGCTCTTCGACGTATCTTTACGACACGTCGAGAGGCGTTGGGGACAGGTGTGGTGGTTGAAATGGAGGGTGAAAGAGAGGTTGCCCGAGCAGAGGCTGGGGTAGGTAAAGGTGGTGGAGGAGATGGGATAGAGGAAGAAGTGGGTAATGGAGCCGGTATCTTATTAACTGAAGAAACACCAGGGTGCCCCTGGTCTTGAAGTGGAGACGGTTGCCTAGGCGGCACGGCTTGCTGCTGCTGCTGCTTGCTGTTGAGATCCAAAATAACTTGATGTATAACTGCCCAATCAATCATCTTCTTATCCTTCAAGCTGTAAACAAATTCCCGTAACTCAGAACAATCCTCAATCAAATGCCCCTGCTGACGATGAAATTCACAGAAATGGAGCAAGTTCCCGACCGCGGGTTGGCAAGGCATAACCGGAGGGAGTTGCAACGCATGGGTGGCCATCAAACCCCTGAAAACATCTGTAAGAGATTCTGGCAACGGAGAGTGAGAAGCCTGCTTTGGGCACGGTGGATGCCGAGGGGTATAAAAAGGTAATGGAGATGGTAGCGGAGTTTGCGTAGGTAAGGGAGATTACGTAGGTGAAGGTGGAGGGCTAGTAAGTGAATGAGATGGAGGCGTAGAGGGAGTGGGAATATAGTGGATGGCATCCACCCGCTCAGGGTGTGACGTTTCGTTGACCGGAAGTGGAGAGGTGTGGGGAGATGAAATAGCAGAAGGCTGACTCGTGAAGGGATACGTAGTGGAGGGACATGTGGAGGTATGTGGGTAAGCGGGAGCGGACGTCCGACTCATGGAGGGATATGTAGTGGAGGGATGACTCGCGGTGGGGGGCAGAGGGAAAGTGTATGTAGAAGTTGATGGTGGGGGAGACTCGCGGTCAAAGGAAACTAGGAGTTGTTGGCTAATGAAGCGGGCTCGGCTGTAGAGTTGTTGCCATGAAGTGATATCGTTCAGGGCTAAGATGCATCTAAGCTCGGGCGTTGCATTAGAAATAACCATTTTGATTTACTCGCCCTCCGGAATATGCCTCGGGACTTGCGCGGCCAAGCGATGCCAGCGGTCGGCAAAGGACGAGAACTCCTCGTCGGGCTTCATCTTCTCTGGGCCAAATCAACCATTTAATATCTGGGCCCAACTTGGTCCTGGTACTGCTGAATAAATCTTGCTTGGATGGCTTGAAAATTCATCAGCTGCTCTTGCGGTAACGTGAAGAACCAATCCTTGGCCGAGCCCTCTAAAGATAGGCCAAACAAATAGGCCATCAAGCGTTGATCATGTTGGAACTGGGCCGACTCATATAGGAAATCCTTCAAATGGACATAGGGGTCACCAATTCCACCATAGCGATGATATACGGGGATCTGTGAACGTGGTGGGAGTTGAAGACCATGGAATACAAATGGGATATTCAAATAAGTTTGAGGATTGATTCAGCGTTGTAGTTCATCAAGCTGGCGTTGGGCTTAAGCGAACATTTCCTCAGTAGGAAGAGTCCGAGACGGATATGGGCCAGCCTGAGCAAGAGAGGATGAATTTAAACCAGGATAATGATGATGGGCCAGATAAGGGGACCCAGCCTGAGATGAAGACAAGCCCATTCCGAGAATGAAGGAATGCACGGGCCTGGAAGAATCGTGAAAAATGCATGGGAAGAGGAATCCACGCGGGGATAAGAAGATGGAGAAGTATAGGAATAAGGTACAGGTGAAAAATGCTCCATGGGAAGAATGGAGACTTTATACAGTGAACTTTAAAGAATTAGAAGGAGGGAAATGACCCTAAGACAAATGCAACTAGATGGAGACACACCAAGATGAACTAGACCAAATGAGCCCAATCTGATAAAAAAGATGCAAATGAGGACACTGTA